>CM066329.1:111567344-113967344 GCA_033807585.1 Hydrophis major
CAAATTCAAAATGCATACCTTGCAATCGATTCTCTTGGGTACCAGGCGGAGTGACTGGTTATCCCCCATAGATCCCTCGGAGGCATACCTACACATTCCAATCTGGCCCTCTCACCAAATTCCTTAGGTTCTGTTATAACAACCCTCACTATCAATATGTGGCCCTCCCCTTTGGTCTGGCCTCGGCTCCCAGGACCTTCACCAAGGTCCTCGCGGCCCTGGAGGCTCACCTCAGGAGTGTTCCCATCCGCCGTCACTGCTATTTGGACGATATGCTTATTCTCTCCCCGTCCAAGACCCAAGCAGTCAGGGACACCAGAGCCACCCTCTCCGCTCTCCTGGTACACGGGTTCCTCATCAATTGGCAAAAGAGTCAACTGGTCCCATCCACCCGAATCATCCACTTGGGAGCCATAATTGATTCAGTTACAGAAAAGGTCTTCCTCTGCTCGGAGAGGTTCCTCAGCATTCAGGCTCTGGTCAAACAGATTAGGCAATTAAGGAGGGTGGCGTTACTTGACCTTTCTAAATTATTGGGTAAGATGGTGCATCTCAATTATTCCCTGGGCCTGTTTACACAGCAGATCCCTCCAGTGGTTCCTGCTCCCATCCCAAAAATCCTGAAGAAGCAACTCGAAGTCCAGAGTCAAGATGCCTCCGAGGGTCCTCACGTCCCTCCTCTGGTGGACCAACCCCACCATCAACAGGGGCCACCTCTTCTCAGAATCTCAGCAGCTAACTCTCATCGCAGACGCCAGCCTATCAGGTTGGGGCGCTCTTGTCAACTCGCTCTCGGCACAGGGCAAGTGGTCGCCGATCGAGCTAAGATGCAGCATCAACTGGCTGGAGCTTCACTCTGTCCACCTGGCCCTGCTCAGATTCCTCCCCTTGGTACGCGGGCGTCACGTCCTTATTCTCACGGACGACACCACGGCTAAAGCCCATATCAACAGGCAAGGAGGCACCCAGTCTATTCAGTTGATGAGGGAGGCCGAGCGCCTCTGCCGTTGGGCAAAATCCAACCTCCTCGCACTAAAAGCCGAACACATCTCCGGAATCTCCAACATCCAGGCGGCTGAGCAGGGCCACGGTGGACCAAGCAGAATGGCGCCTCCATCTATCCCTATTCAAGGAGACGTCCAGAATATTTGGCCTCCTGAGGGTGGATCTCTTCGCCTCCCCGTCCAACGCACAGCTTCCACGGTTTTTCTCCAGGTACCCATCTCACAGGTCAGAGAACCACAACGTGCTAAGCTGCCCATGGCCTCCAGGGCTCCTACATGCCTTTCCTCTGCTGCCGCTAGTTCCCAGAGTCATAAACAAACTCATTCACGAGAAGGCAGACCTGCTCCTGGTGGCTCCCTATTGGCCCAGGAGACCATGGTTTGTGGTCCTCCGCAATCTTTCGGTAGCGCTCCCATGGAGGATCCCCCCGGACAGGATCTCCCTCTCTCAGGGGCCCCTTCTGCATCCGGAGCCCCAATGGCTCCACTTAGCCGTCTGGAGGTTGAATGGATCCATTTGACAAGAGAAAAATTCTCCAGTCAAGTAATCGACACTATTTTGGCCGCTAGGCGACCCTCCACCACACGAATTTATGATGCCACTTGGAAGGGCTTTTCCAAGTGGTGTAGCGGGTTCCAAGTTGACCCCCTCTCTCCCTCTATTGCACAGGTCTTGGAATTCCTTCAAGAAGGCCTACATAAAGGGCTTGCCCCCAACACCCTGAGACGGCAGGTTGCTGCCCTCTCAACCGTTGTTTCTTCTGATAACTTCAGTTCTCTCTCTCATCACCCCTGGGTTAGAGCTTTCCTCAGGGGCGCCACCAACTTGTGCCCTCCGACTGTTCACAGGTTCCCCACATGGGACCTCAACAAGGTCCTCGTTTCGCTTACAAGGCACCCGTTTGAACCTCTGAGGGAGTCCTCTCTTCAATTTCTAACGTTTAAAGTAGTTTTCTAGTGGCCATTACTTCTGCTCGTAGAGTCTCGGAAATAGCAGCATTGTCAATCAGAAACGATTTATGCATGTTCCATGCTGATCGGGTGGTCCTTCGCCCCAACCCCACCTTCTTACCCAAGGTTAACTCACCCTTCCACAGGTCTCAGGAACTGGTCCTTCCAAACTTTTGCCCCAGACCCTCGAGGGACAGGGAAACCCTTTGGCACTCCCTGGATGTCAGAAGGGCCTTGCACATATACATTAAGCGCATACAACCCCTGAGAAGATCAGAATCCCTCTTCCTCTCCTTTTAGCCCAGGACATTGGGGTTCAAAGTCTCTCCCTCAACCATCAGTCGCTGGAATGGGGCGACTATTGCCAGGTGCTACCTATCACAATCTCTGCCTGCTCCTGGTGGAATAACCGCTCATTCCACCAGGAGTGCAGCTACTTCGGCGGCTTGGGCCACACAAGCCCCAATTGCTGACATTTGTCGGGCAGCCACTTGGGCCTCTCCGTCCCCATTCATCAGACATTACAAAATAGACTTATACGCCTCAGCAGAGGCCTCTTGGCCGACAAGTCCTACAGAGGGTCATCAGTGACCCGGAGGGGCTTCTGGCCCAGACGGAGTCCCACCCGTAGGACAGCCAAGCTTTGGTATGTCCCACTCTCTGGATGCTCCGAGCGGCTCGAAGGAGAATGGGCATTGGTTCTTACCTGATACGCCCCTTCTCGGCGAGCTGCGAGGAGCATCCAGCCCCACCCTAACTCCTCCGTCTGGTGGGTACTCTAGTTTCAGCCAAGGAGCCAATGATTGATTAGAAGGATTTCTTAACCTTTCTTCTCGTTATCGCAAAAAACTGGGGGAACGCCACTTGGAGTCACATGAGGGGGCGGAGCGTTTCCTCAGCTAAAGCTCAGCCTGTAAGAAGAGGACTCGGAAGCACATCCCACTTTCTGGATGCTCCTCGCAGCTCGCTGAGAAGGGGCGTATCAGGTAAGAACCAACGCCCATTCTGTGCCTGGACCCTTCCTTCATCCCTAAAATCATCTCCCGCTTACATAGGGCTCAGGAAATTGTCCTACCTGACTTCTGCCCTACTCCATCTCATGATATGGAGCACAGATGGCACACGCTGGATGTAAGGAGGGCATTCCGCAGATATATCAAAAGAACGAACATCAACATATCACAAAACTGAAACCCTGTTTGACTCATTTCAGCCATCTTCCATGGGTACCAAAGTCTCATCATCGATCATAGGCCATTGGATCAGGGCTTGTATAGTCAAGGCCTACGAGACTCAGGCTCTTCCCATACACAGACAAGTAACCACCCATTCAACAAGAAGTGCAGCTACCACAGTTGCCTGGGTGATGCAAGCCTCACTTGAGGACATCTGCAGGGCGGCGATGTGGTCCTCCCCATCTTCTTTCATAAGGCACTACAAACTGGACACATATGCCTCAGCAGAGGTGGCCTTCAGCAGAAGAGTGCTACAACGAGTACATACAGACGGGGTTCACAGGACCAGACTTCTTCCTGCCCATAGGTACTGCCAGGAGTGGGATCCGAACAGTGTAACTACTGGTTCGGTGATTTTACATTTTGCGCATATTGTGTATATTGTCATCAGTTAGCTGCCTGCACAGCTGGGCAGTGCTGCGCACGGATGCGCAGTGGTTGAAAAAGCACTTTTTTTCCTGCTTTTTCAACTGCAGCTGTGTTGCACAAAGCAGCTGCGGTTGAAAAAGCAGGAAATAAAGATCAGGTAAGCCTAGGAGGGCGGGTGGGCCAAAGCAGCAGCAGGCATAGAACCGGTTCTATGTATGCTCTGTTTGCTGCTTTTCAAAGCAACTGGTTCTACAGAAGTGGACAGAACCAGTAGAATCCCACCCCTGAGTACTGCCAGCTTTAGTATGTCCCATATATGTGGATTCTCCCATAGGCATGCTGGAGAATAAAGCTGTTTCACCTGAATAAATATTTAAATTTGACAATACTTCATGTGAACAAGTGTAATGGATACTTAAAGTTCTTTATCAGACAAATTGCGGTTGGAATAAAAATTGTGTTTATTCTGAAGAAAATAATTGAACTGTAGTTGCCATAGGGTACATTCTTCTGTATATTTAATCTGGTTTAATTTAATGAATTTTCTATATACTAAGAGTGGTTTCTTGGCAGATGATTTGCAATCCTAGATTTTCTACTTGGATACTCATTAAACCCCAACATTATAGTTAGTGTTCATATTATTAGAGTTGGTACATGGAAGGTCATAGTATTATTTTAAAAGTTTGTATTATAAACAGAGAATATCATGCATATTGGCATTCACAATTTCATTATCATAAATCCTGTCTCCTACTGATAAAGTCTTGATTAACCAAAGCGTGGTTTGGTTAAAATTAAGTGGTAAAAGTCTGTACCTGTTGTCCCAGCTGAGAATAATGGTAATGTGTAGTAGTTATGATTTGAAATGTAAGAGAAAGAGATAGTAAGAATCATAAATAAATCAATGAAATTAAAAAGAAAAATGGGCATGTTGTGTCTGTGAAATTAAGAGAGGAATTATGCAATATAGGTAATCCTCTGTTAATGACCATTGTTCAGTAACCATTTGAAGCTATGGTGCTAAATAAGGAGACTTACAGCTTTTTCTCAAAGTTTAGTTGAGAAAATTTAGTTGTTGCAGTGTTCCTGTGGCCACCTGATCACAATTTGGGCACTTGGCAACTGCGTTTCAATTATAATGGTCACAATGTCCCACAATCACATGGTCACTAAGAATCCTCACTGCTGGCTTCTGACAACCAAAGTTAATGGGGAAGCCGGCTGGAGAGCACAAATGGCATTGTAACCATGTCGTGAATCAGTACAGTTATGTAGTGTTACTCTTTACAACTGTGTAGCTTAGTGACAAGAGTTTTTGGTCCAAATTATTGCCATTAATCTTGGATTACCTGTACTTTGGAAATGGCCTGATCTTGTGCAGTTGACTTTAATTATAGATATAGCTGCTGTATATTGAAAGATTGGAAGGCATGGATTGATGTCCCTAAGCTGTAGAAATTCATATGTTAATGATAATTGCATGTTGTATACCAATAAATTGTGGCAATAAAAGTATCAGAGATAGGATATGGGGAAAATTATGCAGTAGATGTGATCTGATTTAAAAATTACTTAGGTGACATGAATGTATGGATGTATGGATGGACTGCAAAAAAAGTGATTGGGTTGTTTGGAGATCCAAACATAAATGGGCATGATGATTTAGAAAGAAAACTGTTTGTTTTGAATAAGTTAAACCATGTTCATAATTAATCATAATTTTATTCATACACATACGTGGTAAAGTCATGAATATTTTGATTTTTTTATGATGAAAGATTAAGAGAATTAATGAAGGATACAGGGGTGATGAGAGATTCTGAATGTGGAACATGCCATTTTTGGGTAAGTTTAGGCTTCACCATGAGGACAAAAAATGACTTGGAAAGGAAAGAAGTGAAAAAAGAGTAAAAATTACCGGAAGAGAAAGTGAGAATGAGCAAAATTTGAGGTGTGCAGATTTTATGCTGGTCAGGAGGTGTGCATAATGTATTTTTGCACTCAAGCCATACAAACAGATGAATCAGAGTTTACTATATGTTTGTTTTTAAGGTAAGAAATAGGGTTAACTCGGGGAATGCTTTGCACAAAAACAATGGAGAAACTTGGTTGAGAATGGGAAAGATATGATTGAAGTAAAGTGTGAGAATAGAATTAAATTCTTCAAAAATTATTGAACTTTGAGCAGGGATTAAACAAGAAAGAATCATGTCTTTTATTCGTTTGTTAGTATTTATACATATACATATAAAGTTTTTCAAACATGTGCACATATCCATATTTTATCTTCATTCAAGCAATATGCAAATATAATGTTGATGTAATTGAACAAAAAAAAACCTTGAAAAATTGACTTCAATTATTGAAGAAGAAAAATTAACAGGTAGCCATTTCTTTTTGTATATGAATATATATATATATATTCCCACATCATAATATTTGTGCTTTTATTATAGTGATGTTTCGGCAGAATCTGATCTGCCATCCTCAGGCTTGTGTGTTGGGTTCTTTTAATCTCGTGTGTCAGGCTTAGCAGCTGTTTTTTGTTTGAATTTGGTTCTAGCTTTCTGCTTTATTTGAATGGTTTTTTCCTCATCCTGATTGGCTGGGAGTCTAGGTCTGTTTTTATTGGTCTTGGAGTTGCTGTGTTCTTGATTGGTTGGCAACATTGTGTTTTGTGCATTGGGGTTTCTTAATGCAGCTTGGTTTCTTGTGAATGGCTGATAATTATTTATTAGGAAGCCAGGTTTTATTTGGGTAGCTGGCTGGGGCGTGTTTGGGCTGGAGGTATTTTGTGTCCGGGTGCTTGCCTGGATTGTGATACCTCCAGCCCAAACACTCCCCAGCCAGCTGCCCAAATAAAACCTATCTTCCTAATAATTTGCTAATTTCTGAAGGCCTCAGAGAACTATCCCAGGCATAGAGGTAGCATACATTTCAACAACAAAGAGCAAATCAAACAAAATGCCAAGATTTAAATAAGGCAGTCTATAGTTCCTCCTGCATCCTCTCAGATGGTGTTTTAATCATTTGCGTCTGAACTGGTGTACCTGATTCTAATTTTAGGTATTTGAGGTAGTGGTCAGTATAGAGGTGTACTTTCTCTGTCGAACTGCTGCGAGCATCCAGAGAGTGGGAGGTGCTCCAGTCTCGTGTCATACAGGCTGAGTTATAATTGAAGGAACGCCCTCCTCCTCTACGTGACTCTTGCAGGTGTTCCCCCAGTTTTAGCTCAGCCTTCAACAGACAGGCAGCTATATTCGTGTCTTGGCCGTTTCAGATTTCTTGCTTAGAATTCTTGTATCAGGTTTGCTTTTCTTTTAATCCTTGTTCCTTGCCTTAATTGTGTGGTCCCAAATTTCTGTCAAGCGAGGTTTTTGCCTTTAGGAGGGAATTAGGGGGAGTCGGAGTCTTTGCCCCCCCCTTCTCCCTCTGCCAGCCTTTAAATTGCGCTCCCAGGAGCAGCCCTTTCGTTCAGTTTTATTTATCATCAGTTGCGTCTTCCCCCCACCAACGCAGTCAGAGGAAGCTCTGCTTCTTCTCCCAGCTCTTTATTTTTGCCTTTTCCCTCCGTTTAAGGGCTGGTGCGTCTCTGGACTATTAGCGCCACTATGGGCGGCCATTTTCGGCGCACCTCGTGGTCAGCGCCATTTTGACTGATCAGTTTAAGTTGCGTGGTTGCTGGTAGGCCCTCAGCGTGAAAGGATGCGTGGAGCCTGATTTTATTGAAAATACCGTGGCTCTGGGCCCTGTTATTCTCCGCTGCCTTCCTGTGCCTTGTTGGTTCCGTTATTGATTGCCCGCAACTTACCCAGAGACGCAGGCATGTACCTTCCAAGTTCACTGGGAGGCTGCCTTAGGAAGCCTTCTCAAACCCCTGTTTTTGTCTGTGGATATTTCAATTATATTTATATATAGGGGTTATTGTTGTTTTTTCTGGCCTCAGCGTTGGATTTGGCTTCCCCTCTTGCAGTTGTTGTTTAGCTAGTTGTTTATTGAGTTTCCTTTCACCTTTATATATATATAAAAAAAAAATTAAAAAAAAACATAATAAATACTAGAATAAAAAATTGTTTTGATTATTCTTGAGCTGTTACTAGTAGGTAGATAGTTAAGGGAATTTTCCCTTTTCCTTTCCAAAAGGGGGACGTGGCCCAACCTTAGGAAAACCGGCTAGAGCGATAGGCCGAACTCCTTGGCGCACCAACCGCCTCTCCTATATTCTTTGTATCGTGGCAGAGGGAAATCCGAGTAGGTCTTCCTTAAAGGCCAAGTCCAAGACCCACTATTTGCGTGCAAAGGACAAGGATTCCTCCAGTGCCTCCCAAAGGGATGCCTTGAGGCGCATAAGGCTCTGGAGAAAGAATTTAGCAAACATTCAAAGGACTCGTCTTCTGTAGCTCTTGCTCCTCCCTCTCTTTCTGTGCATTCCCCCCCGCCCGGACAGTCTTCCCGCTCCAGGTGTAGTTCAACACGGAGTCTCCATTCCCCTCGCACCCCCGAGGCAACTTTTACACCAATCGCAGCAGGCCTACGCCAAGACCCGGCTTTTTCTATTATCCCAGACAGTATCAAGGAATGGATGCAGCTCACCATCCGTCAAGGGATCGCTGAAGGCATGCAGCAACTCTCAAGGACGGAGCCTCAGGAGATGGCACCTGGAATTACATCCGTGTCTACTAGACCTATCACCGGGTCGGCTTCCCAGCCAGGACAGATACCTCTCCAATTGGAAGTTCCATGTCTGGAGGCCCTGGTGGAGGAGGAAAGGGACTTTCAATCTGTAGGGGAAGAGGAAGTTTCCGATAGAGGGTCACTGCATTATTCAGAGCCCCTATTTGCACTGGATCCCATGGAGGAGGAAATGTCTGAAGACGAAGGCATTTCCCCTGAGCAACCGGCTATGGTGGGCCTGTTCAAACCTCAGTTGTTTAAATCTTTATTATTTAAAGCTAAAAACATTTCAGGTCTTCTTTCTCCGTCTGCTTCTGAGCCGCCTCCAGCTGCCCTGGGGGGTCAAGAAGACTCCTTATTCACTCATCCAGTCATTGAGACTGAGGTAATTCCTACCCCCCCAATATTCTCCGATCTCGTAGCAAGACAACTGGCATCGACAGGCCCCCTCTCCTGCCCCTTCTAACCAGGATAAGAGGCTGTTCAATCTCGATCCGGAATTCTCAGCCTTGCTGGCTACTCCGGAGGTAGACGACCCTATTATTAGATTGGGCGTTGGTTCTTACCTGATACGCCTCTTCTCGTGGAACTGCGTAGAGCATCCAGAGAGTGGGAGGTGCTTCAGTCTTCATTTCTCACAGGCTGAGCTGAAATTGAGGAACGCCCTCCTCCTCCACGTGATTCCTCCATACGTTCCTCCCAGTTTTATCGAAGATGAGAGGACAAAAAAACCCCTCTACTCTTAAGTATTAAACAACATGAACTACAACATTAGAAAACATTGGCCGAAACAGGTTTTCCCCCTTCACAGATGGACCAACAGGGTGGGGCTGGATGCTCTACGCAGTTCCACGAGAAGAGGCGTATCAGGTAAGAACCAACGCCCATTCTCCGTAGAACTGCTGCGAGCATCCAGAGAGTGGGACATACCAAAGCCAGTGTGTCCTACGGGTGGGAATCCGTCTGGATTGAAACTTCCCCAGGATCTCTAACCACTTGCTGCAAAACTCGCCTGCCAAAAGATGCTTCAGCTGAAGCGTAAACATCAATCTTATAATGTCTTATAAAGGGAGATGGGGAAGTCCAGGTGGCCGCCCGGCAAATATCAAGAATAGACGCCTGAGTAGCCCAGGCTGCCGAGGTAGCTGCACTTCTGGTGGAGTGAGCGGTCACCCCACTGGGAACTGGAATATCTTGAACAAAATAGGCTTTGGATATGGTAGCCCTAATCCATCTGCCTACCGTGGACGGAGAAACCTTACAGCCTAGTATCTTTGGCTGAAAGGACAAAAAGAGAGACTCTGTCTTCCTGATGGACTGCGTGCGAGAAATGTAAATACGCAAAGCCCTTCGAACATCAAGGGTGTGCCACTGCCTCTCTTGCTCGCGCAGAGGCTTCGGGCAAAAATTAGGCAGGACCAACTCCTGCGTCCTGTGGAACGGTGAATTAATCTTCGGCATAAATGCTGGGTCTGGTCTCAGAACCACCCGATCTGAATGAAAAATGCACAGATCTTTTCTCACGGATAGAGCTGCAATTTCAGATATCCTTCTAGCCGAAGTAATAGCTACCAGAAAAACTGCTTTAAATGTAAGAAATTGAAGTGACGCCTCCCTGAGAGGCTCAAAAGGAGATCTAGTCAAGGCCAGGAGAACTTTATTAAGGTCCCATGTTGGGTACCTATGCATTACTGACGGGCGCAAATTAGAAGCCCCTTTAAGAAAAGCCTTGATTCGAGGATGGTGGGAAAGGGGACCGAAAGGACCGCCAGCAACCACCGTTGAGAGCGCCACTACCTGCCTCCTTAAGGTGTTAGGTGATAAACCTCCATCTAGGCCATCTTGTAAAAAGGCCAGGATCTGTGCAACTGAAGGAGAGCGTGGGTCAATGAATGATTTGTGGCACCAGTTACAGAAACTTTTCCAGGTTGCATCATAAATGCGAGTGGTAGAAGGTCTTCTAGCCGCCAAAATGGTGTTAATGACCTGGGCTGATAAGCCTTCCTCAATCATCCTTTCCCGCTCAACCTCCAAACGGCCAACTGTAGCCACTGTGGCTCTGGATGGAGCAGCGGGCCTTGCGACAGCGAAATCTGATCCAACGGAATCCTCCATGGTGGAGATACTGACAGATTGCGGAGGTCCACAAACCATGGCCTTCTGGGCCAATAAGGTGCCACCATGAGGATCTATGCTTTCTCGGCTATCAATTTTCGAATCACCCTGGGGATTAATGGAAGCGGAGGGAAGGCGTACAGTAGCCCGGGAGGCCACGGGCAACGCAAGGCATCGTGATTCTCTGCTCCGCTGGAGGGATAACAGGAGTAGAACCTCGGTGTTTGCGCGTTGAGCGGAGATGCAAAAAGGTCTACTAGGGGCTGACCGAACTTGGCTGCTGCTTCTCTGAACAGATGTGGGTGCAGGCACCACTCTGCCTGATCCAGTGTTGCCCTGCTGAGCCAGTCTGCTTGGACGTTGAAGGCCCCGGAAATGTGCTCCGCTCTGATGGATAAGAGGTGCGCTTCTGCCCATCGACACAGTCGCTCGGCCTCTCTCATGAGAAGGAGGGAATGGGTGCCCCCTTGCCGATTGATGTGGGCCTTGGTTGTAGTATTGTCCGTTAGGACCAGGACATGGCGCCCCCTTACCCGATGAAGAAATGTTCGCAGAGCCAGGTACACTGCACGAAGCTCCAACCAGTTGATGCTCCAACTTCGCTCCGAACGGGTCCAAACTCCCTGTGCTGAGAGAGATTGTAGATGGGCCCCCCATCCGGAAAGACTTGCGTCTGTCGTGAGAACAACCCTTTGAGGTTCCTGGAATAGTTGACCTATGTTGACAGATGGTCGCGTCCACCACAAGAGGGAGGCGAGAACTTTCGGCGGGACCTTCACTATAAACCTTGACGTGCTCCTTCCTGAACGCTGATATGGCAGGAGAAACCATTGCAAAGATCTGGAATGCAAGCGAGCCCATGGAATAATGGAAACACAGGAAACTAGCTTCCCTAGCAGTTTGGATAAATTGAGCAACGATGCTTTCCCGGTCCGCCGGATATCTCTGATAGTGGTGCGGATACTAATAAGTCTCTCCTGAGAGAGAAAGACCCTTCCTTCAACAGAGTCAATCACAGCCCCTAGATGAGATATACTAGTGGAGGGAGTAAGCTGACTCTTTTCCCAGTTCACTAAGAACCCGTGGGACTGAAGTACCGAGAGGGTAGCGTTAGTATCGCTCTCGGCTTGATGTCGGGAAGGGGATACAACCAGGATATCGTCAACAGTGGATCCGGATGGGAACTTGTCTAAGGTGAGCTGCAATAGCCGCCAACACCTTAGTGAAAGATCTCGGGGCTGAGGCTAGACCAAAGGGGAGGGCTACATACTGGAAATGCTGATTATTATAACAAAATCTGAGATATTTAGAATACGAGGAATGAATGGGAATATGAAGATAAGCCTCGGAAAGGTCAATTGACGTAAGCCAGTCTCCTTCTCTGATGCCCTGTAAAATCGACTGCAGAGTCTGCATTTTGAATTTATGGCGTACAATAATACGATTTAACCTCTTAAGATCCAAAATGGGTCTCCATCCCCCGGAATGTTTAGGCACCAAGAATAAAAGTGAATAGAAACCCCTTCCCTGTTGGGAGAGGGGTACAGGTTGAATAGCCCTAATATCAGAGAGATGTTTGATGGCAGAAGTCATAAGAGCCCGTTTAGTAGGATTCCTAGAAATGGGTGTAACCCTGAAATGTTTGGGGGGAGGAGAGAGAAACTGCAGGGTCAAGCCAAAGCGCACTGAATCTGTAACCCAAGTATCAGAGGTGGATTCCTCCCACTTGTCTGCAAAATGCCTGAGGCGGCCGCCTATAGTAAGAAAACCTGCAACGCTACCTGGGCCGGCGGGCCGCTCTACTCCCGGAACCCCTGAGGGGCCTTCTGTAGCTGCCCCCTCTTGCCTCTGTCTCCCGAGTCGCCCCGGTCCTGGTAGGATGGCCGGAATGAGGGAGAGCCCTGAAATCTAGGAGAGAATGATGATTGGAAGGAGGGACGAAAGGAGCCCCTCCGAAAGGACTGGGAACTCTTGGCTTCCTGCCTACGAAAAAGTGAAGGCAGAAACTTTTTCTTATTTCGGGTCTCCAGGAGTAATGGCTCCAGAGCGGGCCCGAATAATTTCCCTTTTACTATGGGGGCTGAAGCCAACTTAGACTTATTTTTAATATCAGCCTGCCAGTGTCGAAGCCAAAGCAATCGTCTGGCAGAAACATGGGAAGAAATAGCTCGGGATGAGAACTTAACCGAATGAAAGGTAGCATCGGCTGCAAATTCCGCCGCTGCCGTGATCTTTGCAATATCTTGATGGGCTCTGGTATCAGCTGGGGAAATGTGTTGCTTCAGCTGTCTGAGCCACCTGATGGAGGATCGGGTGAAAAAGGAAGCGGCCGTGGCCGACCGGTTAGCCCAGGCATCAGTGGTGTGAGCCCGCCGGAGCGCCATCTCCGCTCGCTTATCCTCCGGCTTCAGTGCCTCAAGTGCATCGGTAGGATTGGAAGAAGAAGCAAGCCTTATAATTGGATCATCTACTTCCGGGGTCTAACATAGCTGAGAAATCGGAATCCAGGGTAAACAACCTCTTTGTCCTGACTAGAAGGGGCCGGAGAAGGACCCACCGAGGCCAACTGCTTTGCTACCAGATCTGAGAAGATTGGGGGGGCCGGAATAATGTCTGCTGCCATTGTCGGCTGTCTAAACATAAGGTCATCAGGACCTTCTGGACTCGATGGAGGGGGTTCAGAAGGAGGCTGAGAGGCCAGACCTGAAATGTTCTTTGCCTTAAATAGCAAGGACTTAAATAAATGGGGTTTAAAAAGACCCACAACTGGAGAAAGACCCTCATCTTCCGACATTTCTCCCTCCATTAGGTCCCCCTCCAGAAAGGGTTCCGAGTACTGTAAGGAACCTCTGTCAGAACCTTCGTACTCTCCGAACGGTTCAAGGCCCACTCCCTCTTCTTCTTGGGTATCCTCTCCCTCTGGGAATGGAACATCCATGTAAGGAGGTACCTGACCATGCTGTGACGCTGGTGCAGAAGGAGATCTCCCGGATAAAGACTCAGCCTCGGGAGTCCTTCCTTGGGAATCCGGTCTAGCGAGCTGCTGCATTCCTTCAGCTATACCTTGACGGATGGCAGACTGCATCCATTCTCTGATGTTCTCAGGTACAATAATTGGAGCAGGATCCTCAGAGCGTAGACCTGCAGCGGTTGGCGTAAATGTCGCCTCTGGTACATGGGAGGGCTGGCGGCCTCGGGTGGAAGTACTGCCCCTAGAGGAAGATGGTTGGCTCGGCGGGGGGGGGGGGTAGAAGGAAAGGCAGATGTTATAGAGTAAGACTCTTTAGCCCGCTTGCTAAATTCCCTTTCTAGGGCCTTATGACGTCGTAAGGCATCTCTTTGAGAAGCACTGGAAGAATTCTTGTCCCTTCTGTGAAGGTAGTGCGTCTTAGACTTGGCCTTCAGAGAAGAGCCAGTAGGATTAGCCTCTGCCATGATATTGAAAGAAAAATGGCGGTTGGCACGCCTAGGAGTTCGGCCTACAAACGTAAACCGGTTTTCCTAAAATTGGGTCACGTCCCCCTTTTTGAAATAAATTTTATTCTAGAACTAGCTATTATCTATTCAAAAAAATCTCCTTTCTCTCTCTCTCTCTCTTTTTTTTTAAACCTTATGCAATAAAAAAACAGAAAACAATTCTAGCAGCTAAATTAAAAATCTGAATATATACACTAGCAATTAAATCCAAAAAAAGGGGTCAGGTTCAAGTAAGGAAAACCAAATAGCCCCAAAAGGTACAGCAAATAATAATAATAATAATAACTTAATTCCAAATCGACCAAATGAACGCTGAGGCCAAGCAATTGTGAAAGGCAAGATAAGAAAAAAGAGATAGGCCTCTATAGGCAGCCCCCCAACAACATAGAGAGTACGTGCCTGCGCTTCTGAACTAGCTGCGGGCCAAGGAAGAAAGCCAACAATATTAACTCTAAGAGAGACAGCAGGGCACAGGACCACAGTGCTCTCTCAATAAAAATAAAGGCTCCACGTGGCCTGACGGTCCCGCTAAGGGCCTACAAAAAAACCTCGCAGCTCACTCTCAAACTAAAAGGAAAAAGGCCTTACTTGTTAAGAAAACAAAATGGCGCCGGCTACGAGGCGTGCCCAAAATGGCTGCCCGGCTCAGAACGCACAGCTCAGAAGCGCACCAGCCCACCGCAACTTCAAAAGAGAGAAGGAAAGATCTGGGAGAGGAAGCACTGCCTCCTCTGAGGCGTTCTAGGGGGGAAGACGCAATTTGCGCTTTTATAATACAGCGCAGGGCCAAGCGGCTGAGCCAGCACGCTTGGAACGGCAGAGGATAGATTAGAAGGGGTGGGGGGGGACAAAGGGCTCCATCCCCTTACCTCCCTCCTGGGAGCGAAATCGCTGCACCAACTAAATTTCGGATCGCACTAGCTTTGCAGGGAGAGGAAAAAAAAAATGAATCAAACCTGATCCAACTTTCAACGATCACCTGAAACAGCCAAGGAACTAGAAAAAGCTGCCTGCTTCTCGAAGGCTGAGCTAAAACTGGGAGGAACGCATGGAGGAATCACGTGGAGGAGGAGGGCGTTCCTCAATTTCAGCTCAGCCTGTGAAAAGTGAAGACTGAAGCACCTCCCACTCTCTGGATGCTCGCAGCAGTTCTATGGAGAATGGCTTCTTCTTCTTCCAATTCCACTGACGCTCTGGAGGCACTTAAACCTGAAGATAAGCATATGGAATTGGCACTCCGGCGGGTGCATCACTCAGATGCCTGGGCTATAAAGTCGGCCACAGCTGCCTCCTTTTTTACCCGCTCTTCCATAAGGTGGCTTAAACAACTAAAGCAACACGTCCCCGCTTCCAACACCAGAGCCCTGCAGGACATCGCCAAGCTCACGGCCACGGCTGAATTTGCGGCCGATGCCACTTTTCACTCCGTGAAGTTCTCGGCCTGGGCCATATCCTCACATGTGGCTGCCTGTTGGCTGCTCTGGCTCCGACAATGGCACGCAGATGTCAGAAATAAATCCAAGCTAGCCTCAGCTCCCATATCGGGAGGGAAGCTTTTCGGCCCTGCCTTAGAACTGTTATTAATGGAGACGTGTCTTTTTCGTAAACCAGAAGCCAGAGGGTCCCAGCCATTTCGGAGAGGCTCCTGTCGTCCCTCCGTCCAACTTTCCTTCTCCCCTAGATATCAGGCCTCGTCGTCCTTTTGGCCGGCCTATCAAGACAGAAGCGACTCAGGTGATAGAGGCAGGAGGGGAGGAAGCTACAGGAGGTCCTTCAGAGGTTCAGGAAATAGGGCGTCCCGGAGACCCAGATAGATCTCCCGCCCCCTATCCCATTGGCAGTCGCCTTCGACATTTTGCTGACCAATGGGAAACATCCACTTCGGATATTTGGGTCAGAGACACCGTTAGATTCGGTCTTTCTCTCTAGTTTCATTCTTCACCACTAGAACATTTCATGGTTTCTCCCCTCTCCAGGGACCCGACCAAGCGGGAGCTCATGTCATCAGCTATCAAACATCTCGCAGATATTAGGGCGATCCAGCCCGTACTTGCCTCACAGCGGGGAGAGGGGTTCTACTCCCTCCTCTTTCTAGTCCCTAAGCATTCTGGAGGCTGGAGGCCCATTTTGGATTTGAAGAGGCTTAATCGGTATATTGTCCGACATAGATTTAAAATGCATATCCGTCAATCCATTTTGCAGAGCATCAGAAAGGGAGACTGGATGACTTCAGTAGATCTATCCGAGGCTTATCTCCATATCCCTATCCTCCTCTCGCATTCAAATTACTTGAGGTTTTGTTATAATAATCAGCATTTTCAGTATGTGGCCCTTCCCTTTGGCCTTGTTTTAGCCCCAAGGACATTTACTAAGGTGCTAGCAGCTCTAGCAGCTCACCTCAGGCATTTTCCAATCCGGCTTCATTGTTACCTTGATGACATTTTGATTGTTTCTCCCAACCAAACTCAGGCTACACGTGACACTGTCACCACCCTTTCGGTGCTGCAGGCTCACGGTTTCCTTGTTAACTGGGAAAAGAGTCAACTTATCCCTTCCACCCGTATAGCCCATTAAGGAGCTGTCATTGATTCGGTATGGAGAAGGTTTTCCTTTCCCACGATAGATTCGTCAGCATACAGACTTCTGTCAAGTCCATTAGGTGGTCTGGTAAAGCCTCTTTACTTGATTTATCCAAGCTACTGGGGAAACTAGTTTCCTGTATATCTATTATTCCATGGGCACATTTGAATTCTAGATCATTGCAGTGGTTCCTTCTGCCGTATCAACGCTCTGGTCAGAGCAACTCCAACATCGTGGTGAAAGTCCCTCCAAGAGTCCTCGCCTCTCTTCTATGGTGGACAAGACCTTCTATCAACAGGGGCCATCTGTTCAAGGATCCTCCAAGAGTCACGCTCACTACAGATGCAAGTCTCTCCGGATGGGGAGCCCATCTGCACTCCCTTTCAGCCCAGGGCGTTTGGTCGGCCGCCGAGCGGTGTTGCAGCATCAATTGGCTGGAGCTCCACGCAGTGTACTTGGCCCTGAAGGCTTTCCTCCCTCAGGTACAAAGGAATCACATACTGGTTCTAACCGACAACACCACAACCAAGGCGCATATCAATCACCAAGGGGGCACTCATTCTCTTCATCTCATGCGAGAGGCTGAGCGGCTATGTCGATGGTCAGAAACACACCATCTATCCATCAGAGCGGAACACATTTCGGGAGCCTCCAATGTTCGCGCAGATTGGCTTAGCAGAGCCGCGTTGGACCAAGCGGAATGGCGCCTTCATCCTCTTCTGTTCAAGCAGGCAGCAACGATCTTCGGCCTGCCTCAGGTAGACCTATTCACATCTCTGCACAATGCCCAGACACCAAGATTTTTCTCTCGCTACCCCACCAACGGAGCAGAGAATTATGATGCCCTGCGTTGCCCTTGGCCTTCCGGTCTTCTGTATGCCTTTCCTCCTCTCCTTTTGATCCCAAGGGTGATTTGGAAACTGGTTCTGGAGAGGGCAGAGATTCTCCTAGTGGCTCCGTATTGACCCAGGAGACCGTGGTTCGCAGACCTTCGTGATCTGTCGGTGGCCCCACCATGGAGGATTCCACGGGACAAGATCTCCCTGTCCCAGGGCCTTCTCATCCATCCAGATCCGCAGTGGCTTCAGTTGGCCGTCTGGAGGTTGAGCGGGAAAAGCTAAGATCGGAGGGTCTATCGGCCCAGGTCATCACTACCATCATGGCAGCGAGACGCCCTTCCACCACTCGCATTTATAATGCAACCTGGGACTGTTTTTCCAAATGGTGTTGTCAATCTTCTATCGACCCGCTCTCCCCTTCCGTTGCACAGGTTCTGGCTTTCCTGCAAGATGGCCTTGACAGGGTTCTTTCCCCTAACACTCTGAGAAGACATGTTTCGGCTCTTTCGACGGTGGTTTCCGGCGACTTGTCTGTGCCACTATCCCACCATCCTCGTATCAGAGCCTTTCTCAGGAGGGCTTCTAACCTGCGCCCCCCGATGGTTCACAGATACCCGACTTGGGACCTTAATATAGTCCTTACGGCACTGACTAAATCTCCCTTCGAGCCTCTCAGGGAAACTTCACTTCAGTATCTCACCCTTAAAGTGGTCTTTCTTGTAGCAATAACTTCAGCTAGAAGGATATCTGAAATTGCAGCTCTATCCGTCAGAAAGGACCTGTGCGTTTTCCATCCTGATCGAGTGATTTTACGGCCTGATCCTGTCTTGATGCCTAAAATCAATTCGGCCTTTCACAGAGCACAGGAATTGGTCCTGCCTAATTTTTGTCCAAAGCCCGTGCGGGAGAAGGAACGGCAGTGGCATACCCTCGATGTGTGCAGAGCTCTTCGTATATACATCTATCGAACTCAGCCTATCAGAAAGTCTGAGTCTCTTTTCCTCTCTTTTCAGCCAAAGACAATGGGATGTAAAGTCTCCCCGTCTACTGTAGGTCACTGGATCAGGGCTACCATTTCTAAGGCCTATCTGGCTCAAGCCCTACTGGTTCCTAGTGGGGTAACCGCTCACTCTACCAGGAGTGCGGTTACTTCGGTAACCTGGGCTACTCAAGCTTCCATTCATGACATCTGTAGGGCGGCCACTTGGGGCTCTCCATGTCCATTTATACGACACTAGAATTGACACTTATGCCTCCGCTGAGGCTTCCTTTGGTAGGCGAGTCCTTCAACAGGTGGCGAGAGAGCCAGAGGAAATTCCGACCCAGACGGAGTCCCGCCCATAGGACAACATGCTTTGGTATGTCCCACTCTCTGGATGCTCGCAGCAGTTCGATGGAGAATGGGCGTTGGTTCTTACCTGATATGCCTCTTCTCATTGAACTGCGTAGAGCATCCAGCCCCACCCTTTTTATTCCGTCTGGTAGGTCATTCTGTTTCGGCCAATGATACTGTTTATGGTTGTTGAGGTTGTTTTTTCCAGTTCCGTTAGAGGATTGTTGCTGTCCTCTCATCTTTGTAAAACTGGGGGAACGCCTGCAGGAGTCACGTGGAGGAGGAGGGCGTTCCTTCAATTATAGTTCAGCCTGTATGACACGAGACTGGAGCACCTCCCACTTTCTGGATGCTCTACACAGTTCAACGAGAAGAGGCATATCAGGTAAGAACCAACGCCCATTCTCCGTAGAACTGCTGCGAGCATCCAGAGAGTGGGAGGTGCTTCAGTCTTCACTTCTCACAGGCTGAGCTGAAATTGAGGAATGCCCTCCTCCTCCACGTGACTCCTCCATGCGTTCCCCCCAGTTTTAGCTCAGCCTTCGAGAAGCAGGCAGCTTTTTCTAGTTCCTTGGCCGTTTCAGGTGATTATTGAGAGTTGGGTCAGGTTTGATTCATTTTTTTCCTCTCCCTGCAAGGCTAGTGTGATCCCAAATTTAGTTGGTGGAGCGATTTCGCTCCCAGGAGGGAGGTAAGGGGTTGGAGCCCTTTGTCCCCCCCCACCCCTTCTAATCTATCCTCTGCCGTTCCAAGCGTGCTGGGCTCAGCCGCTTGGCCCTGCCCTGTATTTTTAAAGCGCAATTGCGTCTTCCCCCCTAGAACGCCTCAGAGGAGGCAGCGCTTCCTCTCCCAGATCTTTCCTTCTCTCTTTTGAAGTTGCGGTGGGCTGGTGCGCTTCTGAGCTGTGCGCTCTGAGCCGGGCGGCCATTTTGGGCACGCCTCGTGGCCGGTGCCATTTTGTTTTCTTAACAAGTAAGGCCTTTTTCCTTTTTAGTTTGAGAGTGAGCTGCGAGGTTTTTTGTAGGCCCTTAGCGGGACCGTCAGGCCACGTAGAGCCTTTGTTTTTACTGAGAGAGCACTGTGGTCCTGTGCCCTGCTGTCTCTCTTAGAGTTAATATTGTTGGCTTTCTTCCTTGGCCCGCAGCTAGTTCAGAAGCGCAGGCACGTACTCTCCATGTTGTTGGGGGGCTGCCTATAGAGGCCTATCTCTTTTTTCTTATCTTGCCTTTCACAATTGCTTGGCCTCAGCGTTCATTTGGTCTATTTGGAATTAAGTTATTATTATTATTATTATTTGCTGTACCTTTTGGGGCTATTTGGTTTTCCTTACTTGAACCTGACCCCTTTTTTTGGATTTAATTGCTAGTGTATATATTCAGATTTTTAATTTAGCTGCTAGAATTGTTTTCTGTTTTTTTATTGCATAAGGTTTAAAAAAAAGAGAGAGAGAGAGAGAAAGGAGATTTTTTTGAATAGATAATAGCTAGTTCTAGAATAAAATTTATTTCAAAAAGGGGGACGTGACCCAATTTTAGGAAAACCGGTTTACGTTTGTAGGCCGAACTCCTAGGCGTGCCAACCGCCATTTTTCTTTCAATACCATGGCAGAGGCTAATCCTACTGGCTCTTCTCTGAAGGCCAAGTCTAAGATGCACTACCTTCGCAGAAGGGACAAGAATTCTTCCAGTGCTTCTCAAAGAGATGCCTTACGACGTCATAAGGCCCTAGAAAGGGAATTTAGCAAGCGGGCTAAAGAGTCTCACTCTGTAACATCTGCCTTTCCTTCTACCCCCCCTGCTGAGCCAACCATCTTCCTCTAGGGGCAGTACTTCCACCCGAGGCCGCCAGCCCTCCCGTGTACCAGAGGCAACATTTACGCCAACCGCTGCAGGTCTACGCTCTGAGGATCCTGCTCCAATTATTGTACCTGAGAACATCAGAGAATGGATGCAGTCTGCCATCCGTCAAGGTATAGCTGAAGGAATGCAGCAGCTCGCTAGACCGGATTCCCGAGGGAGGACTCCCGAGGCTGAGTCTTTATCCGGGAGATCTCCTTCTGCACCAGCGTCACAGCATGGTCAGGTACCTCCTCACATGGATGTTCCATTCCCAGAGGGGGAGGATACCCAAGAAGAAAAGGGAGTGGGCCTTGAACCGTTCAGAGAGTACAAAGGTTCTGACAGAGGTTCCTTACAGTATTCAGAACCCTTTCTGGAGGGGAAAACGGAGGGAGAAATGTCGGAAGATGAGGGTCTTTCTCCTGAACAACCGGCTGTTGTGGGTCTTTTTAAACCCCATTTATTTAAGTCCTTGCTATTTAAGGCAAAGAACATTTCAGGTTTGGCCTCTCAGCCTCCTTCTGAACCCCCTCCATCGAGTCCAGAAGGTCCTGATGACCTTATGTTTAGACAGCCGACAGTGGCAGCAGACATTATTTCGGCCCCCCCAATCTTCTCAGATCTGGTAGCAAAGCAGTTGGCCTCGGTGGGTCCTTCTCCGGCCCTTTCTTGTCAGGACAAGAGGTTGTTTTCCCTGGATTCGGATTTCTCAGCTATGTTAGACACCCCGGAAGTAGATGATCCAATTATAAGGCTTGCTTCTTCTTCCAATCCTACCAATGCACCAGAGGCACTGAAGTCGGAGGATAAGCGAGCGGAGATGGCTCTCCGGCGGGCTCACACCGCTGATGCCTGGGCTATCCGGTCAGCCAAGGCCGCTTCCTTTTTCACCCGATCCTCCATCAGGTGGCTCAGACAGCTGAAGCAACACATTTCCCCAGCTGATACCAGAGCCCATCAAGATATTGCAAAGATCACGGCAGCGGCGGAATTTGCAGCCGATGCTACCTTTCATTCGGTTAAGTTCTCATCCCGAGCTATTTCTTCCCATGTTTCTGCCAGACGATTGCTTTGGCTTCGACACTGGCAGGCTGATATTAAAAATAAGTCTAAGTTGGCTTCAGCCCCTATAGCAAAAGGAAAATTATTCGGGCCCGCTCTGGAGCCATTACTCCTGGAGACCCGAAATAAGAAAAAGTTTCTGCCTTCACTTTTTCGTAGGCAGGAAGCCAAGAGTTCCCAGTCCTTTTGGAGGGGCTCCTTTCGTCCCTCCTTCCAGTCATCATTCTCTCCTAGATTTCAGGGCTCTCCCTCATTCCGGCCGTCCTACCAGGACCGGGGCGCCTCGGGAGACAGAGGCAAGAGAGGGGGCAGCTACAGAAGGTCCTTCAGGGGTTCCGGGAGTAGAGCGGCCCGCCGGCCCAGGTAGCGTTGCAGGTTTTCTTACCATAGGCGGCCGCCTCAGGCATTTTGCCGACAAGTGGGAGGAATCCACCTCTGATACTTGGGTTACAGATTCAGTGCGCTTTGGCTTGACCCTGCAGTTTCTCTCTCCTCCCCCTGAACATTTCAGGGTTTCACCCATTTCTAGGAATCCTACTAAACGGGCTCTTATGACTTCTGCCATTAAACATCTCTCTGATATTAGGGCTATTCAACCTGTACCCCTCTCCCAACAGGGAAGGGGTTTCTATTCACTTTTATTCTTGGTGCCTAAACATTCCGGGGGATGGAGACCCATTTTGGATCTTAAGAGGTTAAATCGTTTTATTGTACGCCATAAATTCAAAATGCAGACTCTGCAGTCGATTTTACAGGGCATCAGAGAAGGAGACTGGCTTACGTCAATTGACCTTTCCGAGGCTTATCTCCATATTCCCATTCATTCCTCGTATTCTAAATATCTCAGATTTTGTTATAATAATCAGCATTTCCAGTATGTAGCCCTCCCCTTTGGTCTAGCCTCAGCCCCGAGATCTTTCACTAAGGTGTTGGCGGCTATTGCAGCTCACCTTAGACAAATTCCCATCCGGATCCACTGTTACCTTGACGATATCCTGGTTGTATCCCCTTCCCGACATCAAGCCGAGAGCGATACTAACGCTACCCTCTCGGTACTTCAGTCCCACGGGTTCTTAGTGAACTGGGAAAAGAGTCAGCTTACTCCCTCCACTAGTATATCTCATCTAGGGGCTGTGATTGACTCTGTTGAAGGAAGGGTCTTTCTCTCTCAGGAGAGACTTATTAGTATCCGCACCACTATCAGAGATATCCGGCGGACCGGGAAAGAATCGTTGCTCAATTTATCCAAACTGCTAGGGAAGCTAGTTTCCTGTATTTCCATTATTCCATGGGCTCGCTTGCATTCCAGATCTTTGCAATGGTTACTCCTGCCATATCAGCGTTCAGGAAGGAGCACGTCAAGGTTTATAGTGAAGGTCCCGCCGAAAGTTCTCGCCTCCCTCTTGTGGTGGACGCGACCATCTGTCAACAGAGGTCAACTATTCCAGGAACCTCAAAGGGTTGTTCTCACGACAGACGCAAGTCTTTCCGGATGGGGGGCCCATCTACAATCTCTCTCAGCACAGGGAGTTTGGACCCGTTCGGAGCGAAGTCGGAGCATCAACTGGTTGGAGCTTCGTGCAGTGTACCTGGCTTTGCGAACATTTCTTCATCGGGTAAGGGGGCACCATGTCCTGGTCCTAACGGACAATACTACAACCAAGGCCCACATCAATCGGCAAGGGGGCACCCATTCCCTCCTTCTCATGAGAGAGGCCGAGCGACTGTGTCGATGGGCAGAAGCGCACCTCTTATCCATCAGAGCGGAGCACATTTCCGGGGCCTTCAACGTCCAAGCAGACTGGCTCAGCAGGGCAACACTGGATCAGGCAGAGTGGTGCCTGCACCCACATCTGTTCAGAGAAGCAGCAGCCAGGTTCAGTCAGCCCCTAGTAGACCTTTTTGCATCTCCGCTCAACGCGCAAACACCGAGGTTCTTCTCCTGTTATCCCTCCAGCGGAGCAGAGAATCACGATGCCTTGCGTTGCCCGTGGCCTCCCGGGCTACTGTACGCCTTCCCTCTGCTTCCATTAATCCCCAGGGTGATTCGAAAATTGATAGCCGAGAAAGCATAGATCCTGATGGTGGCACCTTATTGGCCCAGGAGGCTGTGGTTTGCGGACCTCCGCAATCTGTCAGTATCTCCACCATGGAGGATTCCGTTGGATCAGATTTCGCTGTCCCAAGGCCCGCTGCTCCATCCAGAGCCACAGTGGCTATAGTTGGCCGTTTGGAGGTTGAGCGGGAAAGGATGATTGAGGAAGGCTTATCAGCCCAGGTCATTAACACCATTTTGGCGGCTAGAAGGCCTTCTACTACTCACATTTATGAGGCTACCTGGAAAAGTTTCTGTAAATGGTGCCACAAATCATTCATCGACCCACGCTCTCCTTCAGTTGCTCAGATCCTGGCCTTTTTACAAGATGGCCTAGATGGAGGTTTATCACCTAACATCTTAAGGAGGCAGGTAGCGGCGCTCTCTACGGTGGTTGCTGGCGGTCCTTTCGGTCCCCTTTCCCACCATCCTCGAATCAAGGCTTTTCTTAAAGGGGCTTCTAATTGGCGCCCATCAGTAGTGCATAGGTACCCGACATGGGACCTTAATAAAGTTCTCCTGGCCTTGACTAGATCTCCTTTTGAGCCTCTCAGGGAGGCGTCACTTCAATTTCTTACATTTAAAGCAGTTTTTCTGGTGGCTATTACTTCGGCTAGAAGGATATCTGAAATTGCAGCTCTATCCGTGAGAAAAGATCTGTGCATTTTTCATTCAGATCGGGTGGTTCTGAGACCAGACCCAGCATTTATGCCGAAGATTAATTCACCGTTCCACAGGACGCAGGAGTTGGTCCTGCCTAATTTTTGTCCGAAGCCTCTGCGCGAGGAAGAGAGGAAGTGGCACACCCTTGATGTTCGAAGGGCTTTGCGTATTTACATTTCTCGCACGCAGTCCATCAGGAAGACAGAGTCTCTCTTTTTGTCCTTTCAGCCAAAGACACTAGGCTGTAAGGTTTCTCCGTCCACGGTAGGCAGATGGATTAGGGCTACCATATCCAAAGCCTATTTTGTTCAAGATATTCCAGTTCCCAGTGGGGTGACCGCTCACTCCACCAGAAGTGCAGCTACCTCGGCAGCCTGCGCTACTCAGGCGTCTATTCTTGATATTTGCCGGGCGGCCACCTGGACTTCCCCATCTCCCTTTATAAGACATTATAAGATTGATGTTTACGCCTCAGCTGAAGCATCTTTTGGCAGGCGAGTTTTGCAGCAAGTGGTTAGAGATTCTGGGGAAGTTCCAATCCAGACGGACTCCCACCCGTAGGACACACTGGCTTTGGTATGTCCCACTCTCTGGATGCTCGCAGCAGTTCTACGGAGAATGGGCGTTGGTTCTTACCTGATACGCCTCTTCTCGTGGAACTGCGTAGAGCATCCAGCCCCACCCTGTTGGTCCATCTGTAAAGGGGGAAAACCTGTTTCGGCCAATGATTTCTAATGTTATAGTTCATGTTGTTTAATACTTAAGAGTAGAGGGGGGGTTTTGTCCTCTCATCTTCGATAAAACTGGGGGGAACGCATGGAGGAGTCACGTGGAGGAGGAGGGCGTTCCTCAATTTCAGCTCAGCCTGTGAGAAGTGAAGACTGAAGCACCTCCCACTCTCTGGATGCTCTACGCAGTTCCACGAGAAGAGGTGTATCAGGTAAGAACCAACGCCCATTTTCCACAGGCAAATTTATAATTTAAATAAAGAAAAATTTGCATTTTTCTTTATTTAAATTATAGAATGTACTACCAAATGTAAATGGTGCTTGATATTTGTTATATGATATCTCCTTTGTCAATATTGTTAGAATGAATATCAAATATCTAAATATTGAAATATGTCAAAGTTAAAAATTTCAATGGAGTGTGCTTACTTTTCCCCATGAGTGCAGATTAATGTATTGGGAAAACTTGAGATGATGTTAAAATTGTGTTGGTTTAGGATGTAAAATATAAGTGTTACTTTGTACACCTATGATGCTATATTATTCACTGAGAACTGAAATGTTTTCAGGAACATGCTCAGTAGTATTTATGATGTTAGGGGGAGTATTGAACTGAAAATGAATGGATCAGAAAACAAGGTATTTCTGTTTGGCAGAAAAAATGGAGTAAATGATTTCAAGTTATACATAAATGATGAAAAAATAGCTTGGGTGAATGAATACTAGAAATGGGAAAAGAGATGGTGAAATTTTAAAACATGCCAGTGTTGATAGAAGGTTAGTAAGATAGCATGTGATTTGTTGCAAGGAATGAATGTTTGTCAAAAATAGTTATATATAAGAGTTGTTGTTGCTGCTGGTGTTATTTATTTTGTTTCTGTCATTTATATACTGCTATAATCTAGATAGATTTGTAGTGGTTATGGAGTATAAATATTTATATGAAAATGAGGTTCAAGTATGATAGAAGAAAAAGAAATTTGTATGTTAAAGTAAAAAGATAAGGTTAAAAATTAAAGGGTGCTTTAAAGTGAGCGGTTTAATATAAAAATCATGGTATAAAAAATAAACTTTGTGTTGGTTTGGTCATATTATACAGAGAAAATGAAGAAGACCAAAGTTTAGAAAAGACATAAAAGGAGAATGAATTGACCAGAAGGAAGAAGACTTGGGTTGGATTGCACTAATAAAAAAGAAAGAGGTGGTAGTTAAAGACAATGCATAAAATCATTAAAGAGATGTTTTAGAAGCATGGATGATTTCTATGATAGAAAGGCCTGGAGATGTACAATGAATCAACTTGATGTTAACTAATTTTAGCTACATGTTTTATTGTGTTTTATTTTTGTATATGCCATGTATAATGTATATACCATGTTTTTAATTTCTTTGGATTGCTATTTCCTACTCTGTTTCTGTGGTCTGCATAAGGTTGCCCATTATGAAAGGGAATATGGAGTATAGATATGTATATAGAATGAAAGAAGTAATCTGAATCAGTAATTCAAAGTAACCAAGCTCAACATTTGAAAGAATAGAAGTTGTTGATTGGTGCTAAGTAAATTGCAGTAGGCAGACATTATTGTGGCAGGAGTTATCCAAACAGGCACAATCTCTGTGCAAATCTTGAAGTTCAAGAAGAAAAACCACTGGACTTGTTCTCACTGCATTGCACAGACAAGTTGCCAAATGTAATGGCTTTAAAAGGTCAAGTATTAGCACTTCAGATTGTTCAAAATTGACTGCAAACCTTTAAATATCAAATGAGGTTGTGATAGTGTTCTTATTTTTAAACAAAACTTTTATTTTTATTGTAGAGCCAGTTTGGTTTAGTGACTAAGGCACCAAGCTAGAATAGAGTTCTAGTCTTGCCATGAAATCCAGCCTGGGGCACTATAATAGGCCACTCATTCTCTTCCAGTCCAATTCGCCTTACAGAATTGTTGTTGGGGTAGATAGGTAGAAGGAGTCTTAGATTTATTCATTGCACTGAATTGAATTTTAAATAATGAAGGCTGGAGAATGGAATAGAAATAGGGATAGGATAGGATAGGTTTTCTTCTGTTGAGGTTGATGTGGCATTTGGTGCACCAACAATAAGCAATAAAAAGCACACCTATCATCGAAGCTGCTTTGTTTTTTTTAAAACTAAGTTGAATGTAGAACCACTTCCAGTCTGCAATCCAGATCCAAAAAGAGCATGGTACAATCCCATGCATAACAGGTGTTCATTTATTAGTGATATTTTTCTGGCTGCTGATTTTTATATAAATATTATGTACTATGTAAAGTGATTGATGTAGATATTTTACTTCTATAAAAAAGTAGAATTTTAAAACTATTATAATGGGGAAAAATCCTTTACTAATCCTTATTAATTTAGTGCTGGGGAAAGATTTCGATTCAGTCCCCATTGTGTAGCTGCGAGAGTCCAGGAAAGGGTTAACTCTGTCTCTTAGCTGATTGGACTGAGTGTCAAAGCTCCACCTCTGTTGCTGGTCTTCCCCAGCTTTTGACTCATTCCCTCACCCAGATGGATGTGTTAATTGCCTCTCTTGCATTGCAGTTAAGCAACAGTTTTTAAATTCTTGGATCATGCAGGGCGGCTCTTGCTCCACATGTTGAAGAAAGTGGCGGGGAGGGCTTCAGCCACTTCAGCATAGTGCTGGGAGCTACGGCCCCAGGAATGGAGATTGCGGCTGCATGATTTACAGCAGACACAGATCGGCAGGGGGATTTGGCCCGCTTGGTAACAGGCCTTCCTGAGAGCTCCAGCCGCATATTCCAGCGTTGGGGGCATCAACCAAGGCAATCAGGCAGAGGATAGTTGAAGGAATTCAGCAGCTCAAGAGGCCGTCCTCCATGGCTTCTGACTTGTCTTTGGTCTCAGCCGAGGTGCCAACACACCTGCCTAGGGTATGGTCTGGCTTACAGGAGCCTTGCTCACCCAATCACTCAGAGTACAACCAATCCTCTCTTGCAGGAGAAGAGGAACAGAGGGAATTGGACCTCTCTGATTATTACTTGATCATCTGGCATTTACTGGGCTGTTTCATCCCACCTTATTTAAATCCTTATTGTTCAAAGCAGAGAACATGGCCCAATTGGGGCCAGAGACGGATGTTGAAGAACCAGTGGGAACCTGTTCAATCTGATAAGCTTTTCTCTGAGCCGACCATGCGGGCGCAGGTAGTCCCATCACCTAGGCTTTTTCTTAATGTGGTCCACAAACAATTGGACTCAACAGGGTCAGGGCCCAATATAACTTCAAATGACCGCAGGTTTTACAATATGGGTCCAGAACTGACCAGGATTCTTCAAGTGCCTGTAGTGCATGGCCCAGTGATGGCATTGACCTCAGTGTCATCTGCACCAACTGACTCAGAAGAAATCCTGAAGGCCAAGGACAAGCAGATTGAGCAGTCACTCCAAAGAGCCCATCAGGCCGCTGCTTAGGTGGTTAAGGCTTCCATGGCAGCCTTATTTTTCACCAGGGCTTCTTTACATTGGCTGTGTCAGCTCCAAGATCTACTCCCCATTATAGATGTCCAGGCACATCAGGATCAAATTGATGGCTGTTGCTGCGTTCACAGCTGATGCTATTCTCAATAGGGCTAGTTTCGCGATAAAGGCCATCGCTTCATTGGTAGCAGCTCGATGTATGTTCTGGCTTAAGTATTGGGAAGCTGATGGCAGACGTAAATAGAAGCTAACCTCTGCCCCTGTTTGAGGAGAAAGGCTATTTGGGGAGTGCCTGGACCCTCTCCTCATGGAAGCTAAAGACAAATGGAAAATTTTACCTTCCTTTTCCAGGAGGTCTGAATTCCGCCCAACTCCATATTTCTGACTATCTTCTTTCCGGGCAGACTCTGGGCCAGGTTTTCAGAGGTTGCAGAAGCAACCTTTCAGCATTCCAGAAAAACTTGACTCCAACAGATAACTCCAAACCAGATATATTCTCAAGCTTCCCTTTTATAAACTGGCACATCTGGGAAATCCCGATTCTGAAAGTTCTGGGTTTCCTTCCAATAAGTAAAATATTACAAATCCACCCCCATCATTCCATCACATGTCCCAATCACCATCCATCCCAACTTGAGACATCCCCTCTACTACTCCTCAGCCAAGTGCAGGAACAACATGACCTTGACTCTAAAGAAGAATGCTATTATGTATACTACATATGCTCCATGCAATTCCCCGCTCTCATCTTCCCAGGTGCAAAAATGTGGCAGTGTGCGTGGAAGCTTCTACTGTTAATATGACATCCAAATCTGACACAGTCCTTTCCATATCAGGATCAATAGCAGGAGCCTGCAGGCAAGGGCAGACCTCAGTACTCAGTCAAGCGGCCCTTTGGTGGGGGAGGAAATCGACCCTTTCGTAATTCGCATTGATTGCATCTCCAGCCCTACCATTGGAGGCTGTTTGGCCTGTTTTTCCAGTAGATGGGGAGAAATTACTTTAAACGCCTAGATTTTGGATACAGGAGGTCTGGCCTCTTCCAGGAGTTTCTCTCCCGACCCCTGAGGTTCTTTATTGCTTGCCCCATCTCCAGGGATGAGGCAAGGAAGGTTCTCATGGGGACTACCATTCACTACCAGTACCAGGCTCTCTCTTTTGGATTATCATCAGCACCCAGAGTTTTTACTAAGGTATTAGCAGCCTTGGAGCGCATTTATGTGCCATTCCAGTACAGTGCTATCTGTATGACATCTTAATCCAGTCATCCTCGGAGTCTGCGGCCCAGAAAGACCTTCAGACCACAGTCATGGTTTTTCAGACCCATGGGTTTTCCATAAACATAAAGAAAAGCCATCTTTCCCCTATCAACCGTTTGCTCCATCTGGGGGCAACCATTGAGACTATCTCATGCAAGGTTTTTCTCTCCCAGGAACATCAGGCAAGCTTGCAGACCTTAGCAGGGAGGATCCAGAGAGAAAGAACTGTCTCTCGGTACTCCTCTTGCAACTCCTGGGCAAGATGGTGTGCAGGCAGGAGTCACACCTTGTTCAAGGTCTGGGTTCCGAAGTCTATGACACGTTCCTTTCGGTGGTGGCAGTCCCAGGCCATCTGCCGAGGACACCTATTTAAGAAGCCCAACAGGCTCATGACTGATACCAATCTTTTCAGCTGGGGAACACATCTGCTGTCAGAGATGGCACAGCGTCAGTGGTTGCAGATGGAAAATTCCAGGAACATCAATTGGCTGGAGCTGAGAGCTATCTGTCTGGCCCTTAACACTTCCAAAACACGGTGGAGGGGGCTCATGTCCTCATAATGATAGACAATGTGGCCATGAAGGCACACATAAACTGATAAGAGAGTACACGGTCCTGGTCCTTCATGCTGAGAGCAGAAGGCTTAGGCCTCTGGGCGGGGAACCATCTTCTGTCCATTCAGGCAGAACATATCTCCAGGTTCGACAATGTGCTGGTGGCCAGGATTGACCATGCGGAGTGGAGTCTGCACCCTTCTCTTTCCCACATAATGATGAAATTCAGCCAGCCCATCATGGATTTGTTTGCCACTCTGGAGGAGGAGGGGATCAATGCCCTCTGAAGTCGGTGGCCTCCAGGCCTCATATATGCCTTCCGTCCTCTTCCTCTATTGCCAGCTGTGATATGGAAGGTTCTGGCAGAGAGGGCGGAGGTCATCCTAGCTCCTTATTGGCCTCGCCATCATTGGTTTGTAGACCTGGTGAATGTCAGTAGCTCCGGCCTGGAGAATTACAGAGGACAAGATCTCACTGTACCAGGGAATCGTGGTCCATCCAGAGCCACAGTGGTTGCAACTAGCTGCCTGACGCTTAAGTGGAGTTCTCTGAGGCAGGATAATCTTTCTCCCAGGTTTATCCAGACAATACAGGCTTCCAAGACACCTTCTATCAATCATATTTATGATGCAACTTGGAAGGCCTTGTCTGTGGTGCTCCAAATCAAATTTCCTTCCTACAGCAGTGTCTATGGTGCACATCCTGGAGTTTCTCCAGGAGGACCTTGATAAAGGGCTTTCGCCTAATATTGTTTGCTGACAGGTATCGGCCCTGTCCTTGGTTCTGACTTATGGGAAGTTGGAATCCCTAGCACATCATCCCACAGCGTGCAGATTCCTAAGGGAGCCACGAACCTACAGCCTCTGGTGGTACATAGGTACCCACATGGGATCTGGCCAAAGTGTTACAGTCTCTTACTAGGGCTCCATTCAAGCCGCTGAGATCTACCAGTCTACATCTTACGACTGTCAAGGTGGCGTTCCTTGTGGCTATAACATCAGCCAGACGGCTGTCCTCGGAGCCGGCTGTTCTGTTGGTTCATGAGACCTCTGTACATTTTCGTCTGGACAGAGCGGTCCTGAGGTTGGATTTGGCCTTCATCCCTAAGGTGAACTCATTCCATAGGGCACAGGAACTGATCCAGCTGAACTTCTGCCCAAACCCTGGGCACGCTTTAGAGAAAGCTTGGCACACTGTGGATGTGCGAAGGGCCTTGTGGATTTACGAGGACCTCTACCTTCCGCAGGATGGAGTCGCTCTTCATGTCGTTTCAGCCTGCCACATAGGGTAGTAAAGTCACTCCGTTGACCGTGAGCAAGTGGATCCAGTTGTGCATCTGTTGGGCTTATGAGAGCCGGTCCCTTCCATTACCCCGGGGAGTGACGGCTCATTCCACATAGAGTGCAGCCACTACGGCTGCTTGGGCCATGCAAGCCTCGGTTGAGGAAATCTGCCATGCAGCCACTTGGTCGTCTCCTTCTCCATTTATCAGACATTACTGCCTAGACATGTTTGCATCAGCGGAAGCAGCGCTTGGCAAACAGGTGCTTCACCGGGTGCATATGGAGCAGGGTGCTTAGGACCAGACTTGAACCCTCCCATGGACAATCCAACTTTGATATGTCCCTTTCCTGGACTTTCGCAACTATACAATGGAGAAGGGGCATTGGTCTTACCTGATAAGCTCTTTCTCATTGGTAGCAAGAGAGTCCAGCCCTGCCCTGGGTATGTCTGGCTTGGGGATCAAGATGGGGGGAGATAATTGTTCTTATTCCACTTACAGAGGCATGTCAGGTCTGTCAAGTTGACTTCTCTGAAAGCTGGGGAAGACTGGCAACAGAGACGGAGCTAAGCAGCTTTGACAGACACAGTCCAATCAGCTAGGAGATAGAGTTAACCCTTTCCTGGACTCTCTTGCTACCAATGAGAAAGGCCGTATCAGGTAAGACCAATGTCTCTTTTATTATAGGTAATATAGGTATTGTAACATTTCTATTATTTTCATAGATAACTAAAAACTTTAGATTTAGTCTATATGGGTATATAAAGTCTTATTCTGATAAAATGTATGCATGTTTTAAAAAATGCTTTTCTATGATCTGTGAAATGGCATGTAATTTAAACCATTATGGTCTTTAAACTGCTTAAAAGAGCAAATTTTATTGGAGAACGTTTGTGAATAAATCCAAAGTTTAAAAGTTGTATCCAGCAGCAAATATCACAGAAAGTTCAGCCGTTGCTAATATGAAAAGGCACGCATTGGAATATTGTGGAATATGGACCACTGTTATGGAAAGAGAAAGTTCAGTGTTTGAATAATTAATTATTAGACATCCTGGTTTATTAACAAAATTATCATAAAAGCAATAATTTAATGATCTGGCATAATTTAATCAAATGAGTAAGCCAGGTAAAATTAAATAGAGGGTTGTAAATGATTATTTTCCCCATATGGATCATATTGTAACTGTAGTGTTGACTTTTATCATGTTCTAAAATCTGGTGAATATCAATCAGATCGAGCCCAAGGGTTGGGGAAGTGCTGACAGACATATGGTGAATCTGTCTGAACTAAATGTTTATGCAAATTGAGGTGATTTTTAGGGCCAATACTAATGCAACCTAAAGGGCGTTTCTTTGAATAGTCAGAAAACCTAATCTCTCTGGTTTCTACCAGGATAAAGAAAATCTCTGCTGACTTCTCTTATTTTCCAACTAGGCAACAAAGAAGAATCAGAAATATTGTTGTCACAGGAAAAAAAAAACCCTAATATTTCTTCAGTCCAACTAAAGTTATCTCCTGACTTTCAGTGATTTACGTTTAAACACAATTATTTATTATTTAAAATGTAGGCTCCACTCTTTGCTCAGTAAGCCCAGGTTGCTGATTATGTAAGTTAAAAAATCCTTAAAATTTATATTGTTTTAGTAATTTCTTGGATATGTAAATCTCTGTTTCAGATTTTTTAACCATTTTGTTTGCTTTGTTTTGTATATGCCTTTTATTTGTATCTCTTGACTGTTCTTTCCATTGTTCTGTATCTGTTAATAGATTGCAATAGCACTTAGACTTACATACCGCTTCACAGTGCTTTGCAGCCCTCTCTAAGCAGTTTACAAACAATCTGGGTCCTCCTTTTACCAACCTCAGAAAGATGGAAGGTGAGTCAACCTTGAGCCGCTCAGAATCGAACTTCTGGAGTGACCAGTGAGTTAGCCTGCAGTAGTGCATTCTAACCATTGGGCCATCATGGCTCTTAGGATTTATGCAGGACAAAAATTAAACAGGATTTTTATCAATGCATTATTCCTAAAAAATGGAAAAAAGTAAAAAGATTAATCACATTGTCCTTATAATAAACATATCAAGTTAATCACCACCATGGTTGTAGAACAGTAGAAAGATCAGTCTTTTCTTTTTCCTTTTTTTTCACAACATTTAATGTAAGAAATGCATCATTATTCTGGGTTTCAGCCTCAGTGGTAAAAATGGCATTGACATATCCAGTGTCTCCTAGAACTGTACAGCATTTTGGATTCAAAGCATGAGGAATTCTGATTGTAACATTTCTTTGCAATTCTTTGAAGAAATGGTGGCACACAATAGCTGTGAAATACAGTCATGAGATCTCAGGAAAAGATGCAGCTTCTTTAAAACATTGCATAGAAATATTAGAGATACTACATTTGTACTCCTATGCGTTTCAAAGCACGGTTTGGGAATTAAATGTCAATTGCTGCAAATAGGCTGAATTGAATTGGAAATTTGTTTTAAAAATCAGGCATTGTTTTCAAAATGGACAGTATATTTTAAGAAGTAAACATTAACAAACTAAACAGATTAAATAAATTTATTGAAGACTGCAATAATATACCGTATATACTCGAGTATAAGCCGAGTTTTTCAGTACATTTTTTGTGCTGAAAGAAACCCCCTCGGCTTATACTCGAGTCAGATTCCCCTCTGAAAAAAAAATGGTGTGGAGCTCCGAAGCTGGGCAGCCGCTTTCCTGCTTCCATGTTTCCTTTGCAACTTTTAAGCATGGGAGGGGGAGGCTTTTCTGAGCTCTAGGCTGAGAAAGCAACGTGAGCCGAGGTTGCTCCACTCAGTTTCATTTCCTCAGCTCCAGCTGCTTTCAGTCCACTCGGGAGGAGGGGGAGGAGGAGGGGGAGGCTTTTCTGAGCTCTAGGCTGAGAAAGCAATGCGAGCTGAGGTCGCTCCACTCAGTTTCATTTCCTCAGCTCCAGCTGCTTTCAGTCCACTCAGGAGGAGGGGGAGAGAGAGAGAGAGAGAGAGAGATATCATAAGAACGGCTCTTGGTTTTTTCTTGCAAGGGAGAGAGTGACTCCTGCCTACCACTGTCATCATCATCATCTTTTGGGTTAGTGAATCAATCAAACCTTTCATGATAGTGAGATCGTTCCCCAAATTTCCCTTAAATCAGGGAAGAAATCAGAAACAAACCTTTGGGCTGAGAATAAGCTTGTTCCTATGATGCCATTTTTGTTCACTTCAGTGTGAAAAGTGTGAAAAAACACACTTCTTCTTCATCTTCTTGTTCCCTATTTACTGGTCTCTTTCAAAGAGGAAATTGTGAACATCAAACTTATTCTCAACTGTCCTAGTGAAAGTTTTTATTGGCATCTATTTTTATTTTTGAAATTTACCAGTAGCTGCTGCATTTCCCACCCTCGACTTATACTTGAGTCAATAAGTTTTCCCAGTTTTTTGTGGTTAAATTAGGTGCCTCGGCTTATATTCGGGTCGACTTATACTCGAGTATATACAGTAGTACTTCTTTGAAAAGTTATAAATACTCATTTTGGATAACTAATTTTAATCAAAAGGTCAGTCATAAAAATTTGGATTGAGATACACCAGGTCTGCTAAATACAAATGGGTCAGAGGACTCAATTTACTTAACTTAACTTACTTAAATAAATAAATAAATCACCTACTAACTTAATCTTAGTAGGCGCCCAGAGAAGATGGGAGCAGGGAGCAGGTAACAAAATGCACATCCAGATACAAACATGCATACTTGAGTATAACATTACAAGATAACTTTGACAGAGCTTCTGTTACGATGACGTGTGATTTTGGTGTTATCGTGTTTAGGAATGTCGATGCCTGTATCAATTCAGTAGTACTTAGGGATCATTCCTATAATCTTTTTTTATTGAGAATGTTACTTTTGTTTAGACTAATTCATAATGTCCTTTTACTAGTGTGTTCATAGCAATTAATGAACATGCCTTTTTTTATCTTATTAGGGCATCATCAATCTTGTTTGGATAATTTACTATTGATATAATGTGTATGAACTATGACAGAAATGTTGTGGAGATTATGCTAAGAATTGCAAAAGGGCAAAATAAATATTAGAAGGAGAAACTGGCTTAGTAGTTAGACCCAACATTTATTTATCTTCGAAGATATATACTTCTCCAAAGTGTAGCAGGTTTATTTTGTAGTAAGAATTTAAAATAAGACTTCTGTTTAATGCTGTTTTAGGAAGCCATGTGAGGCTGACAGAATTCATGAATCTCCAAATGGCAAGATCCTTTGTACAAAATATTCACCTATTCTATGAAGTGTTCATGATGCTCAGCTCTGCAGTGAAATTAATTTTGGGAGCCTGACAAGGTCACATAGAATAATATTTTACTAATTTTAAGTGACAAATTCATTTGTATCTTCGACCAATCCTACATCTCCCACAAGATCTCTGGAACGTAACATGATAGAGTCTATGTTTTGGACTATGGAGATGCTTAGCAGAAACAGTAAAAATCATTGCTGTTTTCAAAGGTCCAGAGAGAAGTCCAGAAGGAAATGAAAAATTATTGGTGTTGGTGAATTTTGTGTGCTGTAGAAGCTGTAGAATAGTTAGAGCCTTTCTCAAAGTTGTACAAATTAACAGACATGTGCTTTCTGTAATCTAGAGAGTTTGGAGAATATCCTGCACAGATAAATTGCTTGGAAGTGTGTCAGCCCTTCGAGGCAGGTCATACCTTAGAACAGGCAATGTAAGGGCTATTGGGCCTCTCCTTTATAACAATAGGAGATATAGGGCAGGGCTGTCAAACTCCCAGCCCACAGGCCGGATATGTCACGTGTTGGCCACACCTGGTTTGGAGAAGGGGGGGCAGTCCCAATACATCACATGCCACCATAATGATGTGAATTTGACACCCTGTTAGAGGGTATAATAACAGAATCTTGAAAGCCAACTCCAAGAGTCATCTCCTCTTATACCAAAGTAAGTCAAGAAAGGGATATTTGGAGTCTTATTCTTGCTTCTTCACTGAGTTCCCATTTACTTTTCATAATAGTTCTAGCACTTTTTCATACAATGACCTCCTTCCTCCTTTAGTAAAAAAAATGAGGCAAGACTTGTAGTCATGGCTAGCATTTCTTCACTTGCCTTGATGTCTCTGTTCTGAGGCATGCAGTTCTGGTCTCTGCTGGAGAAATTTAAGCAATGGGAAAATTCTAGGGGATTGTTATTAAGATTAACAATGGTTTTTTTTTTTTCATTTTGGGTAAGTGTAATCTTTTCTTGCAAAATAATAACAGCCAGCATATTTTGGTGATTTGGGGGGGAAAGCACTATATATTTAAAATGTTTGTATATACAAGGAAAAGGGAAGTTAGGTTTTAGGAGTCATTAAATCTAATAGATAAAGATTGAGTGAGGGAGTATTTCCAGTGTAAAAAATTTGAACTGTTTGGAAATTGCTGTTTGGTTATGGGAAGAGAAAATATTTTAGGTATTTTCCATTTGCTTCATAACTCTAGTACCTATTTGTGGTGGGAGATTTTACAACATGTAGGCACCAGTTTTGATTGAACTTCTAGGTTGCTTGTATAGTATTAGAAAAATTAAGCCAGACAGCAAATAACTGTTAAAAGGGTTGTAATTCCTCTACCTCCACTCTATGAGTCTGCAGATCTGTGTTTTCTGCTGATAATTTTTATAGCCTGTGATCTGAATCTGTTAGTATCTTCTAATTGCTGTGAAAATGTTTGCCAACTTGGTTTTGAATTAACTGGAAACCAAAAATGAGGAAGATTCACTATAGTTCGTGGTAGAAAACAGACAGCAAATCTACATGGCTGAACATTGCCATTAAGGCCCATTAGCTTAATGAAGAAAGCTATGCAATGTAAGAATAAATGTTCATTTCCAGTATGGGTTGTATAAATTTGACTAGTATTTCTCATACCTTTGCTTTCTCTTTTGTAAACATATTGGTCCTTGGATAAACTTATAACTTATGCTTGGGTTTATGCTGGCAGGTTTGCCATAGAGTTGCTGCGAGCATCCAGAGTGGGAGGTGCTCCAGTCTCCGCTCTTACAGGCTGAGCTATAATTGAGGAACGCTCCTCTTCCTCCACATGACTCCTCCGTAGCATTCCCAGTTTTAACTCAACTCGCTAGAGACAGGCAGTACTAGCAACTCTCCTTGCCTGATTCAGGATTTTTATCAATTTAATTTCAGGTTTGATGATTTGTTTTCTCTCCTTGGTCCCTGCGCAGTTGGTTCGCTTTAAATTTGGTGAGAGGAGCGTTTTTTCACCCCTCGGGGGAGATACGGGGGTTTAGCAGCCTTTCGCCCCCCCATTCTGTTCTCTCCCGCTTTAAAGCCATCCTGCCCTTAAGCAGTGGCTTGTATTTGCGCTGTGCTTTGCGCTCCGTTGTGCCTTCCTCCCATGAATGCTTTAAATAGAAGGTGAGCTTTCCTCCCTTCAGCCCCTCATTTTGCCTTCCTTAAGGCTAGTTTTTCTTCATTCGAGGGGTTTTTCCATCTCTGAGCCAGAGTGCCGGTCCTGGCCGCCATTTTGGACGCGCTTCGTGGCCGGCCGACAATTTGTCTATTGTCGATCTCGCTGCGGTTGACTTTGGAGGCCCATAGCAGGACTGGCAGGCCTGCTTAGAGCATACTTGTCAAAGGGGTATTGTGGTTCTGAGCCCTGTTGCCCCTCATTAATACTTGTTGGCTATTCCCGCAGCCTACTCAGAGGTGAAGATTAAGGCACCAACTTCCCATTTTGCTTGGGAGGCTGCCTCACGAGGCTTTTTCCTTTTGTTGTTCTTTTCTGGCCTCAGCGTTCATTTGGTTCATTGGCTAATTAGAATTATTTGTTCATTTTTTTCTTGTTTCCTTAATTTTTTCTTTCAATTGGCATAACCCCTCAGCCTACGGTTCTGTTAGACCTTATTTGGTCTCATCCTTCTCCAATAATAATAATAATAATAATAATAATAATAATAATAATAATAATAATAATAATAATAATAATAATAATAATAATAATAATAATAATAATAATAAAATAAAATAAATACAACAAAATGTTTTTTTGAAAGCAGCTCAACTATAGGACATCCGGCCTTTGTTGTAGGATGAACTTCTAGGCTTGTTGATTGTTATTATTCTGTGTTTTTGACCTTTATTATGGCAGAGGACAATCCCGGAGGACCTTCTTTGAAGGCCAAATAAAAAACACACCATTTGCACAGACAGGCCAAGCAGTCATCCAAGGCATCTCAAAGGGACGCATTAAGGCGCCGCAAGGCCCTGGAGGAGGAATTTGACAAACGCTCCAGGGACTCTCAATCTGTACCCCCAGCACCTACTCTTCCCACCCCCTCTGCTACTCAACGCCCCCCCCCCGCCAGATCAGCTATCTCTTTCCAGGCGCAGTTCGCCCGCTCAAAGCCTCCAAGCCATCCGGACTCCTGAGACAACATTCACACCCATTGGACCAGAGGAACCATCTGCAGACCTGATTCCAGACTGGACTAGAGATTGGATGCAACTGGCCATCCGCCAAGGAATCACGGAAGGTCTCCAACAGATGGCCAGACCAGGCCCTCAAGCGATGGCTTCTGATGTAGTATCCGTCTCTGGCAGATCTCTCCCAGGACCGGAACCTCATTACGGTCAGGTACTTGCCCAGAGGGAAATCCCCTTCCCAGAAATGGAGGAGGAGGAGGAAGAGTAAGTGAGCCTGGAACTCTTCAGGGAAGAGGAGGAATTGGATAGGGGGTCCTTACTCTACTCTGAGCCTATGTCAGAGATGGACCTGATGGAAGGAGAAATGTCAGGGGACGAGGGTATTTCCTCCTGACCAGCCCTCGCAGGCCTGTTCAAACCCCATCTGTTCAAGTCCTTGTTGTTCAAGGCAAAAAATATTTCGGGTCTCAGTCACCCGCTGATATTTACCCAGCAGCCTCTGGAGCTCCAGAGGACTCTATTTTCAAGCAACCGGTCGTGGAGACTGAAGTTATCCCTACACCACCCATTTTCTCTGACTTGGTAGCGAAGCAATTAGCCTCAACCACCTCCCCGCCCCCTCCAGCCAGGACAGGAGATTTTTCAATCTCGACACGGAGTTCTCCTCCTTGTTAGACACTCCCGAGGTGGATGACCTCATAGTGGGGTTAGCGTCATCCTCTACCCCAACCGACACTCTGGAAGCTCTAAAGCCGGAGGACAAATGGGCCGAGATGGCGCTACGCCGGGCACATCAATCCGATGCTTGGGCCCTTTGATCTCAGGCACGGCAGCATCCTTCTTTACCCGATCCTCCATTAGATGGCTCTGCCATCTAACACCAGGGCACGCTAGGATATTGCCAAGCTTACGGCTGCAGTGGAATTTGCAGCCAATGCTACCTTCCATTCCGTCAAATTTCCTCCTGGGCTATCTCTTCACACGTTACAGCCCGGCGTCTGCTCTGGCTTAAACACTGGCAAGCAGTTGTTAAAAACAAAGCTAAATTGGCCTCGGCTCCCATTTCGGGAGGCAGACTATTTGGTCTGGCCCTGGAACCCTTGTTGATGGAGAGCCGCAATAAAAAGAAATTCCTTCCGTCTCTCTTTCGCAGACTGGAGCCCAGAGTGTCCCAGCCCTTTCGTAGGGGCTCCTTTCGTTCCTCCTATCAGACACCCTTCTCCCCCAGGTTTCAGAGAACCCCGTCCTTTTGACCGGTCTATCATGACCGAACTGACACGGGGGACAGGAATAGGAGGGGGGCCAACTACAGGAGGCCTTTCCGGGGTGCAGGAAGTAAATCATCCCGGCGCCCCAGATAAGTCCCTAGCACCCTATCCCATTGGCAGACGCCTCAAGTATTTTGCCGACCAATGGGAATCATCCACTTCTGATGTGTGGGTTAGGGACACTGTCAGATTCAGCCTTTCCCTTGAGTTTCATTCCCCCCCTCTGGAGCATTTCGTGGTTTCCCCTCTCTCCAAGGACCGCACCAAGTGGGCTCTAGTAGAAGCCGCTATCAAACACCTCACCGAGATCAGGGCCATTAAGCCCGTCCCATCCTCGCAGCGAGAAAAAGAGTTTTTACTCCCATCTCTTCATAGTTTCCACACACTCCAGGGGTTGGAGACCTGTCCTAGATTTGAAGAGACTTAATTGTTACATTGTCCGACATAAGTTCAAAATGCATACACTTCGGTCTATTCTTCAGGGCACTAGGAAGGGAGACTGGCTACTTCCATTGACCTCTCAGAAGCATTCCTTCACATCCCCATTCACCCATCCTTTTTCAATTTCTGCATTTTTGCTACAACAGTCACCACTTTGAGTATGTGGCCCTTCCCTTTGGTTTGGCCTCGGCACTGAGGACCTTTACCAAGGTTCTGGCAGCCCTAGCGGCTCACCTCAGACATTTCCCCATCCGTGTTCACTGTTATCTAGATGACATTCTCATCCTTTCCCCTTCCAAGTGCCAAGCAGAAAGGGACACTAGAGCTACCCTTTCAGTTCTTGAGGCCCATGGCCTCCTCGTAAATTGGGAGAAGAGTCAACTTTCGCCTTCCACCCGAATAGCACATTTAGGGGCAGTGATTGACTCGGTTAAAGGGAAGGTCTTCCTTTCCCTGGAAAGGTTTCTCAGCATTCAGAAATCGGTCAGGCAGATCAGACGGGCAAAAAAGGTGTCTCTACTTGACTTATCAAGGTTACTTGGCAAATTGGTCTCATGCATATCCATTGTTCCCTGGGCCCATCTGCATACTAGATCTCTACAGTGTTTCCTGCTGCCATATCAGCGATCCGGAAAAAGCAATTCAAGAGTCGTGGTGAAGGTTCCTCCAAGGGTTCTCGCATCGCTCCTCTGGTGGACCAGACCTGCTACCAACAAGGGCCATCTCTTCGAGGAGCCCCCAAGGGTTACCCTCACGACAGATGCCAGCCTATCTGGATGGGGGGCCCATATCCACTCGCTCTCAGATCAGGGCACCTGGTCAGCAACCGAGCAACAGTGCAGTATAAACTGGCTGGAGCTTCACACGGTATACCTGGCCCTACGCACTTTCCTTAAGTACGAGGGCGCCACGTACTGGTCCTGACAGACAACATTACGACCAAGGTGCATATCAACTGACAGGGAGGCATACATGCCATCTGTCTCATGAGGGAGGCTGAGCGTCTCTGTCACTGGGTGGAGACCAACCTATTGTCCTTCAGGGCAGATCACATCTCAGGAGTCTCATGTCGGACAGACTGGTTGAGCAGGGCTACCTTAGACCAGACAGGATGGCACCCACGTTCCTCCCTGTTCAAAATAATAATGCAAAAGGAGGCGTCAGCGATATTAGGCCACCCCCTAGTGGACCTATTCGTGTCTTCGCTCAATGCCCAGATACTGAGATTCTTCTCGAGGTACCCCACCAAAGGGGCAAAGAATCACAATGCCCTACATTGTCTCGCGCCCACCGGGTTCTTATACGCATTTTCCCCACTACCGTTAATCCCCAAAGTGATCCTAAAGCTGATCCACGAGAGGGTGGAACTCCTGGTTACCCGTACTGGCCCAGGACACCGTGGTTTTGCAGACCTTCGTAACCTTTCATTGGCCTCTCCCTCCCTCCGGGCAGGATCTCGCTATCCCAGGGACCTCTTCAGCATCCAAATCCTCAGTGGCTTCAGTTAGCCGTCTGGAGGTTGAGCGGCACCATCTAAGAAAGGAGGGTTTTTCCAATCAGGTCATTTGGACCATCTTGGCAGCGAGACGGCCTCAGCTTCCTGGATATATAATGCTACCTGGAGCATTTTCTGTAAATGGTGCCACAAATCACGCATTAATCTGCTGTCCCCAGTGGTTACTCAAATTTTGGCCTTCTGGCAAGAAGGACTCGACGGGTCTCTCCCTCAAAATACTTTGCGAAGGCAGGTGGCAGCCTTATCAACTGTCATTTCTGATGACTCCTATGAACCATTTTCGCATCACCCTTGTATCCGGGCATTCCTTAGAGCAGCCGCCAATTTGCATCCTCCAGTACTACACAGATATCCAACCTGGGATCTTAACAAGGTTCTCACGGCACTGACTAAACCTCCTTTCGAACCCCTAAGCGAGGCATCACTTCAATTCCTTACGTTCAAGGTAGTGCTTCTCGTAGCAGTTACATCAGTGTGGTGGATATCTGAAATAGCAACTCTGTCCATTAGAAAAGATTTCTGCGTTTTTCCATGCTGATCGGGTGGTCCTGCAACCAGACCCTTCCTTCCTGCCCAAGACCTACTTCTTAGTAAGCTAGAAAAAAGTGGGATAGATAGAGTCACCTCCAGATGGATTCGTAACTGGCTGACAAACTGTATCAATGAGTAGTCCTTAATGGGTCTAAGTCTACATGGAAGGAAGGAAGCAGTGGGGTACCACAAGGTTCTATCTTAGGCCCAGGACTCTTCAATATATTCATAAACAATTTAGATGGGGGAATAGAAGGAGAACTTATCAAATTTGCAGTTGATACTCAACTGGATCTTGACAGACTTGAACACTGAGCCCAATCTAACAAAATGAAATTCAATGTAGAGAAAAGTAAACTACACTTAGGGAAGAAAAACCAAAAGTACAGATATAGACTGGGTGAATCCAGGCTCAATAGCAGTAACTGTGAGAGGGAACTTGGAGTCTTAGTGGACAACCACTTAGAGTACTGCATCCAGTTTTGGTCACCATGCTATAAAAAAGATGTTGAGGCTCTAGAAAAAGTTCAGAGAACAGCAACCAGGATGATTAGAGGACTGCAGACTAAAACATATGATGAAAGGTTGCAGGAACTGGGCATGGATAGTCTAGTGAAGAGAAGGACCAAGGGAAACATGATAGCAGTGTTCCAATGTTTGAGGGGCTGCCACAGGGAGGAAAGGGGTCAAGCTATTTTTTAAAGCACCTGTAGGCCAGAGAAGGATTAATGGATGGAAATTGAACAAAGAGAGATTTAACCTGTAAATAAGGAGATATTCTCCCTCGAGCCGCTCAGAGCATCCAGAGAGTGGGATGTGCTTCTGAGTGCTCTTCTTGCAGGCTGAGCTTTAGCTGAGGAAACACTCCGCCCCCTCACATGACTCCACATAGCGTTCCCCCAGTCTTTTGCTCAGCCTCGAAGAGTCAGGCTGCTGTTGAAAAGAGCTCCTTGGCTGATTCAGACCACGTACTTTATTCTGGCTAATTTCTTTATTTCTCAGGTTTGGTATTTCCTTTCCTCCTCCTGCGCAAAAGGTTGGGACTTAGGGGAAGTCTCCCCTCGCCCCTAGGGGCCAAGCGGGTGGGTTCGCAGCACTTTGCGCGACCCCCCCATTATTAGATTGTGTCGCTGCCTCCACGCTGCCTCGTGGCGTGCATTTTTGCTAGATTCCCCCCCACCCTAAACACCGACTGGGAAGGGCTGTTCGCTTCTTAAGAGCACCAGGCATGCTAAGCTAACCGGACAAGCCCTCCTTGCCGTCCCGAAGGCACCCAACATAGCTCAGCTCACGGCCACCATCTTGGCGCCGCATCATGGTCGGATGCCATTTTCATTTTCATTTCCGATTCTTGCCGCTGCGGTGGATGCAAGCGTCCCAGACCCCTTGGGTCAAGAGTTTAGTTGTTTTTAGCGATCTTCCTGGCTCGCTTTCATTATTCTGTTGGCCTCCCGCTGCCTTCATCGGGGCAAAGTTGCAGCCCCCCCCTCCGGCTTGTTGTCTGGAGGCCTGCTGCCAGAGGCCTCGCTCTCTAGGCCTCAGGCATTTATTTGGTAAATCCGGCCTGTACTGTGATACTTTTCTAGTTCCTTCCTGTTATCGTTTATATAAGAAAAATAAAAAATAAAAAAATAATAAAAAAGAGAAAAATTTATATATAAAATTATATGTATTTATATATATATACGTAGATAACCTTTATATGCAGATAGCATAAAAAAAATCAGAAGATTATATATCTGTACGTATTATATATATATATGTATATGTATATGTATATATATATATATATATATATGTATATGTATATACACACACACACACACACACACACACACACACCTTACTACCTGTTATCACTGTACATATTAAATTCCAAAAGGGGGAGCGGGCCAGCTCAAACCTCACTTGGCCCTACTCAGGCCAACTCCAGGCAAGCCAACCGCCCTTTGCTATTACTATTATTATTATTATTATCAATATCATTATCAAAATGGCAGACGACAATCTCTCTAAACAACCTTCCTTGAAGGCTAAGGCAAAGTCCCACTACTTGTGCAGGCAGGACAAGGAACCTTCCAAGGCCTCCCAACGAGACGCTTTAAGGTGCCATAAGGCGTTGGAAAAGGAGTTTGATAGGCGGTCAAGGGAGTCCTGCTCGGGGCCTCCAGCCCTTCCTCCTCCCACTCCCTCCACCTCTACTCAACCTCTTCCCCCTCCAGACCTGTCTTCTCTATCTAGGAGCAGTCCACTTCAGAGTCACTTGACCCCTGGACCACCGACCAGACAGACCCCTGAAGCGACCTCTGCACCTACGGCCGCTGGTCTGCGCCAGGAAGAACCCTCTACATCCGAGGTTCCAGCCCACATCAAGGCTTGGATGGAATTGGCTATCCGCCAGGGCATTGTGGAGGGCCTGCAGCACATGTCCAGATCAGGCTTCTTGCCACAGGCTCCCGAGCACGACTCTTTATCCATCAAATCCCTTCCACAGCTGGATCCCCCGGTTGGTCAGGTACTCTCTCAGAGGGACAGCCCTCCTCCGGTAGGGACCCAGGAGGAGGAGGAAGGGGACTTTGGTGACTTCAGGGAAGAGGAAGAGGATTCCCGGATGGGATCCTCCCGTTATAGTGAGCTCCTCTTAGAGGCGGACCTCATGGAGGGGGAGATGTCGGAGGACGAGGGGGCTTCTCCCAACCAACCCATACTTGGGAGGCTGTTCAAGCCACACCTGTTTAAATCCCTCCTCTTTAAAGCCAAGAACGTCTCTGGTCTTCTTCCCCAGTCTTCCTCTGACCTCCCCCCTGCCTCAGAGGGACCAGAGGACTCCATTTTCATACAACCAGTGGTGGAGGCTGAGGTCATCCCGACTCCACCCATCTTCGTAGACCGAGTGGCGAAGCAACTTGCTTCCATGAGAGCCCCCCCTACACCCTCTAGCCAAGACATTTTTTAATCTTGACTCGGCCATGTCTAGCCTTCTAAACATCCTGGAGGTTGACGATCCCATTGTGGGCCTTGCTTCCTCCTCTACCCCCAGTGAGGCCTTAGAGGCCTTGAAACCTGAGGACAAGCGGATGGAACTGGCGTTGCGCCGGGCCCATCTATCCGACGTTTGGGCCATTAGATCGGTTACGGCCGCTTCATTCTTCACAAGGTCCTCTATCCGCTGGCTCTGGCAGCTGAGAACACGTCCCCGCGTCCAATGTGAGGGCGCACCAAAACATAGTGAAACTGGTGGCCGCAGCCGAGTTCTCAGCTGACGCCACTTACCAGTCGGTAAAGTTCTCTTCCAGAGCTATAACGTCCCACATCACAGCTTGCCACTTGCTGTGGCTCAAGCACTGGCAGGCGGATGTTAAAAATAAGGTCAAGGTGGCCACTGCTCCCGTCAAGGGAAACAAACTGTTCGGCCCGGCCTTGGAACCCCTGCTGGTCGAGGGCCGCAGCAAGAGGAAATATCTGCCCTCCCTTTTTCGGAGGCCAGAGACAAGAGGCCCTCAGCCCTTTTGGAGGGGCTTCCCCCGCCCCTTCTACCAACCCCCCTTCCCGCCCAGATATCCGAGACCCCCTTCCTTCCAGTCCCAGGATCACTTGGACTCAGGCGACAGAAGCAGACAGGGCGGCAACTATAAGAGGCCCTTTAGGAGAGCGGGGGGAGGCCCTACCGCCAACCCAGATAGAACTTCTTCCTCCCTCTCCATCGGTGGCCGCCTCAGGCACTTCGCCGCCCAATGGAACAAATCCACATCCGATGCATGGGTTAGGGACACCGTCAGGTTTGGTCTCTCCCTTGAGTTCCGGTCCGCCCCCGCTGATTTCTTCATGACATTCCCCACCTCAAGGGATCCCGCCAAACGTGCACTAATGGATGCAGCCATCCAGCACCTGCTTGACATTCAGGCCATTCAACCCGTTCCACTGACCCAGAGGGGACGGGGATTCTACTCCCACCTTTTTGTGGTGCCCAAGCATTCTGGGGGATGCAGAACTATATTAAATTTAAAACGGCTAAACCGCCACCTTATCCAGCGCAAATTCAAAATGCACACCTTGCAATCGATTCTCTTGGGTACCAGGTGGGGTGACTGGTTATCCTCCATAGATCTCTCGGAGGCATACCTACATATTCCAATCCGGCCCTCTCACCACAAATTCCTCAGGTTCTGTTATAATAACCTTCACTATCAATACGTGGCCCTCCCCTTTGGTCTGGCCTCGGCCCCTAGGACCTTCACCAAGGTCCTTGCGGCCTTGGCGGCTCACCTGAGGAACGTTCCCATCCGCCTCCACTGCTATTTGGACGATATCCTTATTCTCTCCCCGTCCAAGACCCAGGCAGTTAGGGATACCAGGGCCACCCTCTCCGCCCTACTGGCACACGGGTTCCTCGTCAATTGGCAAAAGAGTCAACTGACCCCATCCACCCGAATCACCCACTTGGGAGCCATAATTGATTTGGTTACAGAAAAGGTTTTCCTCTCTTCGGAGAGGTTCCTTAGCATTCAAGCTCTGGTCAAACAGATTAGGCAGTCAAGGAGGGTGGCATTACTTGACCTTTCTAAATTATTGGGTAAGGTGGTTTCATGCATCTCAATTATTCCCTGGGCCCGTTTACACAGCAGATCCCTTCAGTGGTTCCTGCTCCCATTCCAAAGATCCGGAAGAAGCAACTCGAAGTCCAGAGTCAAGGTGCCTCCAAGGGTCCTCACGTCTCTCCTCTGGTGGACCAACCCTGCCATCAACAGGGGCCATCTCTTCACGGAACCTCAGTGGCTAACTCTCACCACGGACGCCAGCCTATCCAGTTGGGGCGCTCACGTCAACTCGCTCTCAGCACAGGGCAAGTGGTCGCCGATCAAGCAAAGATTCAGCATCAACTGGCTGGAGCTTCAAGCCGTCCAGCTGGCCCTGTGCAGCTTCCTCCCCCTGGTCCGCGGACGTCACGTCCTTATTCTCATGGACAACGTCACGGCCAAAGCCCATATCAACAGGCAAGGCGGCACCCAGTCTATTCAGTTGATGAGGGAGGCCGAGCGTCTCTGCCGTTGGGCAGAATCCAACCTCCTCTCTCTAAAAGCCGAGCACATCTCCGGAATCTCCAACATCCAGGCGGATTGGCTGAGCATTTGTCGGGCAGCCACCTGGGCCTCTCCGTCCCCATTCATCAGGCATTACAAAATAGATGTATACGCCTCAGCGGAGGCCTCTTTTGGCAGACAAGTCCTACAGAGGGTCATCAGTGACCTGGAGGAGCTTCCCGCTCAGACGGAGTCCCACCCGTAGGACAGCCAAGCTTTGGTATGTCCCACTCTCTGGATGCTCCGAGCGGCTCGAGGGAGAATGGGCATTGGTTCTTTCCTGATACGCCCCTTCTCAGCGAGCTGCGAGGAGCATCCAGCCCCACCCTAACTCCTCCGTCTGGTGGGGACTCTTGTTTCAGCCAAGGAGCCAATAGTTGATTAGAAGGATTTCATAACCTTTCTTCTCGTTATTGCAAAAAACTGGGGGAACGCTGTGTGGAGTCACGTGAGGGGGCGGAGCGTTTCCTCAGATAAAGCTCAGCCTGCAAGAAGAGGACTTAGAAGCACATCCTACTCTCTGGATGCTCCTCATGGCTCGCCGAGAAGGGGCGTATCAGGTAAGAACCAACGCCCATTTTCTGACAGTGAGAACAATCAACCAATGGAACTGCTTGCCTTCAGAAGTTGTGGGAGGTTCATCACTTGAGACTTTCAAGACAAGATTGTTGATCCAAAATTGACCTTGGAGTTAATTATGCTGATCTGAATGCTGATTACTGGTGGAGGGAAGTCTTTTTCTTTTTTGGGTTGGTTAATTATCTCTTTTGCATAGTCTATAGATGTTGTTAATGTGTATGTGTCTATTGATGGCTGATTTTTCAGAGTGTCAGGCTTCTAGAAATTCCCTGGCATTTTTAGATTTGGCCTGGTCTAGGATTGTCACATTTTGCCAATTGAAATTATGGATAAACCTGTCTATCTGTTGTAAAATTAAATGTATATGTAGCCCCTAACTCTGAGAATTAAGAAAATATAATGCAATTTCATATGATTTGAATTTCCAGACAATTCTTCTTTAATATATATAAGCAAATTGAACGAACATTAACTGATTAATAATTTAAGGTACAACCAGTAAGTTGCGCCTGATATTAAGATTTGTAAAGGATGTTCTGAGTTCAAAGATATTACATATTGTTATTTATTAGCCCCAAAATAATGCATTAATAAAATGCATTAATAAAAAAGAGAAGGCAATTAATTGATCATGGTTCTTTGATTGGACAGCCATTTGTTTAGTATGGTATAAAGATTCCTGCGTTGGGTAGGGATTTAACCTAGATCTGCAAAGTCCCTTACAGCCCTATGATCTAAGATTCTAGGAGGTCTTCAGTAGAATATTTAAAAACTTATTTCAAATACATATTCAATATTCTTTTCTTATAAGTACAAATTAATTTATCTCTAACTAGCTTTTATATTTATCTGAATATCATTTTTGGTTTTGATGTATCCACTGTCGGTTATTTTTAATACTCTTTCTACCAGAAAAAAAAACCCAACATTTAAAATTCTCCTTTTGATACAGCAAAATGCCCCAAACATGCTGTAGATATGAGACTAATCATACAAATGAATAATGAATACTTTTTAAAATTGTGGACTGTTATGTTGAAAATATTTAAAATTGAATGCAGCCTTTCCTATCCAGATAGTATAATTTTTGGGCAAACCATTTGTTGTCAGAAGATGTATAGTGGGTGGGTTTCTTGCTCTCAAGATTGAGCATGCAAAAACATTTAATGCAAATTGTATAAAAGGCATATTGTAGTCTCTAAACTTTCTTTGCCTTTTTCTCTCTGAATTTTTTTGAATTATTTTCCTTGCAAGTTTTGATTTTGCTATGAAACCGTTCATAATCCCTCCCTTTCACAGCTACACACGCACATGCATATAAATACACAAGTCCATATTCTTTCATGCATTGTTATTGACATTTTATTATTTTTAACTTCTTAATTGCTGGAAATCATTAAATGCCTGACAAATGTAAAACACATGTTTTTAGAAACATCAGCAAGTGAAATTATCTGTTAACACATCAAGGTTTGATGCAGGGTTAAAATATGAAAGCATGTAGACATGGCTATGGAAATGGGGAAGAAATAAAAGATGTTAATTGATTTTGTTGGGTATAAGATGGGACAGTGGATACAGAGAACAAAATATATATAAAGATTGCCATGATATAAGGTTAGCAAAGCAATTTGGGAAAAACTTACATTATTTGAAAGAGATCCCACAAATAGTTGCAAGCCACTATTGTTTTATTTTTTCCAGAAGATTACAAGAAACATTTGAGCAGACTCTAGATCAGGGGTCTCCAACCTTGGCTCCTGGAAGCCTGGCGGACTTCAACTCCCAGAATTCCACAGCCAGCTTTGCTGGCTGTGGAACTCTGGGAGTTGAAGTCCGCCAGGCTTCCAGGAGCCAAGGTTGGAGACCCCTGCTCTAGATCAATTCCTGAGGGGTTTTTTTAGTCATTTTAAGAAAGCCAAATCAAAAATTCAACTGTACCCGAAAACGAAAACTACTGTTGTTAAGATGGGCTTTAGTACAGAATCTGGCAAGATTGATTTTGGCGGTGGGGGGTGTCTACCTGATTTTTTTCTAACTTTAACATGTTCCCCCTCTTATATTCATGTCAATTAGGAGGTGTTTGAGAGAGACACTGTCACATTTCTCTCTGCCTGGTTTGGACTGAAAACATGTTTTTTTCTTCTCACTTTGGTAACAGATCTCTCCTATCTCCATCAAAATCATCTTTGTTACTGACAGTGTGAATTGTTTATAGTGGGCTGACCAATATTTCCAACACATTCTATCTTTTTTTCTTGGTCTTTTGAAAAAAGGAGCAGTTGCCTTTCCTCTTGATTGGACTGTGTCATTAACTTAATACCTGGAACCCAGATTTCAGCTAAAAAAAAAAAAAGATAAGACCTTTACTCAGCGGTTAGCAACATTTCTGGAAAACAATTTGAAGAAATGATTGATTTGCCCTTTTATATCTCTAATATTATAATTTGTAAATACAAAGATAATTATTTCAAAGTTGTGCATGATTATAGATTTCTAAATTTGGTAATTATTAGTGACCCTTTCTCAGTTAAATATCAAATAAATCCAGTTGCTTCCATTCTACAATTATTATTAATAATAGTTATTGTATGTGCACATTGCCAGATTCTAAGCAGCCTTGAGTGCTTTACAAAGCAAAGAACACAGAAATAAATAGACATGAAGCAATCAGGAGCAAAAAGATAACAATAGGAAATGCATAGATAATGCAAAAGCTTAGATAAAGAATGAGGTCTTCAAGGTCCCTGGAAAACATTATGTCAGACCTCCAAGGTAGAGCAGATTAGAAAACCAAAATCTAATAATACTTTTATTTTAAGATTAAAGGAACAGAATCTTCCAAGTGTGAATGCACTTCCTCTGTCCCTTGAGGAGAGGTAGAAATCCTCCCTTCATCTTCATGATAATAGGGAGGGACTTGTCTAAGACACTCGGGTTACAGGTGTTTATTTGATTTTAAAAAATTTTATGTTTTTATTTATTTTTCACATTTTTGAATTGCCCATCTTCCTCAGAGAAGTGGTTTATTGTGTTTTTTATTGTTGTCCTGTATTATGCTGTGTTATTTTGTTGTTTTAAAGTTTGTGAGATACCCAGAGTCACAAGTACAAAATGGGTAGCTATACAGATTGAATAATTAAATAAATAAAATTGTTTAATCAAAAGGACCTGGAATAGGTGTTTAACTCATCAGATTGAAATAGATAGTCGTACAGGTTGTAAGCGAAAAATAAGAAACTACTTTTACTTCTTTCAACCTCTTCCAAATTCTATCCTCTGTTGTATTCTAGTCCATATATCCCATCTCCTTCTATATAATAATTTGTGTTCTCCTTCTGTATGGAGTAAAATGGAAAGTTGTATATGAAACCTACTATTTAATGTTACATGTGCAGGGTTTATTTTCAACTTAAGCTTGCTGTTGAAAGCAAAAGCAGGATTAAATGAACCACAAATCAAACAGATACTGTGAGTGAAATTTGTTTTAGATGTTAAAAAAGACTTCACAAGATAAAGTTCAGGAGTAACTTCCCTTTAAAGCTATGAACTTTTTTTATTATTTATGTTATGTGGATTAAAATTGTGATTGACTCTACAGGTTTTGCACCCCCCCACACACACACCATAACTTGATTACTGTCTGCTACTGTGATCTTGCCTACACAAATATTAATATCAAATAAGTTTTATTTTTTTTCCTCCAATGTTCTTCAACTTCTTATTGCCTTCTGCTGGCTCCAGAGATTAAATCAGAAAGACTATAGATCCATTATTTTTTGTTCCTGTAGATCCGTTATTTTTTGTTATATTTCTTCCAGTACTCTATCCCAGGCTGAATATATGGATAACTTTTGATATTGTCAGGTGTTTAATGACAGTTGAAAGTCAGTAACTTAGATAGAAATAGTTATGTGAACATTGTACTTTTCCGAAAAAATAAATCTGACAATTCCATGAAAATATCTTTGAAAGCGTTACCATGAAAGTCTTAGTATGTCATGGAAATATAAAGGGCATCTGGATTTGAGTGTTAGATTGATATGCTTTTAGCAACATTTGTAAAAAAAATAATGCAGGCATCTAGAGGAGCTTTTATCCCTGTTTCAATGAATTTTGTACACAGAAATGATCAGGAAATTTTACAAGTTGAGTCTTAACTGGATGGAAATTGCATCCATAATTTGGACTAATGTAGTAATGAATATCCCACAGGTGCTTTTTCACTAGGCAACTGGATTTTTTGGTTTTTCTTTGAAAGATGTTTCACTTCTCATCCACAAAACTTCTTTGGCTCTGACTAGATGGAGGGGAATGGAAGGATTTATACTCCTTGCAGATAGCTGGTCATTTGCATTTTTTTAGCAAGTCACCTCAAGGTTTATCTGTGTCATCAGGGTCACCTGAGTGATGCAAATGGGTGTAGAGCCTTGGAACTGTTGAAAAAACTGTTGTAGACTGGAGATAGATAATGTTGTATCCCCCCCACTTCTGTTGAGGGAGGGTTGTTCAATTTTGACATAGATGGGCTCTTTGACCCTTATTTCAAACCAGCGGTCCTTTCTATCCAAAATGTATTGTCTTCAAAAGAGTGACTTTTGTCTTTTAAATGCAGATGGACTGCTGAATCTTGTCCTGATGGGTTTGTTTTCCTATGTTGTGTCATTTGTTTATGCCTGTTGAAAAAGCACTTTTGGGACAACAATGATCCAGATGACTGAGACTCTCCCTAGATATGTAGTAATGAATGTTGACATTTAATGATACAATTGAGAATTGTTTTCATATAAACGACATCATACTCATGGGAAATGGAAATAAAATTGTATACTGTTTCTGTATTATCCAAATTGAGAAGATTATCAGTCATATTTCCTTAAATGATGATTATAAAATCAAAATGATTGATGGGCTGTTAACTCTATAGTCTGTATGTGTAACTGGATACCATGAGGAAGTTGATTTGAGTAGGGAGGCTGATTTTTTTGCTTTGCTTTGCTTTCTTTTTCAGCGTAGAGTACCGATATGTTAGCCTCAGCATATATGTAGCATAGGAAGCAAAACAAAACTATCTCGCAAGAATATTGACATGAATCAGCGTGAAGCACTTTGTCGTGCTTAAATTCTGTAAAATGCTAATATCCTTTCTTTGGGTGAGAGTGCTTTTCACTTTGGTGTAATATTGTATGTGGATGAAGAATTCACATTTCTTGCCAGAGCAAGACATGAGTTCTGCAAATACTTGAAATATTGCCATTCATTTTATATACTTCCATGAGTATCATGCTGGTGAATATGCATTGGCACAGAACATTTTTTCCCAATCTCAAACCTTTCTGAAATGTTGGATTATGGAATAATATCCCTGATATTATTCGCAGACTGATTTGGGATTATGAGTTGTGTAGTCCTTTTAAGAACTGTTGTAAACACTTCCTTGCTATTAACAAATTCTAGAATATACTTATCCAGAAACTACAGAAGGTAATTCTTTGCACACCCCCATAACAGCTTCTTCTCAAGCATCTTTACCTAAGTGGAACACAGCAATAGCCTTCTTCACTGTTTTGAAGAAATGAAGTGAAACCAGGAGGAAAAAGAGGAAATATGTCACGTTAAAAAAAAAAGGTTAAAGTTGTAAAAAAATCAAGGAAAAGAACCACAAACTTTTTGTTTCTGGACCACAGGAATGTCTAGAAAAAAAGGGGAGCTTTAAAAGTAGAAATATTTTTCCCAGAAAGAGTGAAGAAAAGCACAAAATTGAGAATTGTATAACTCGTCTTGAAAACAGTTTGGGCACTTTCATTTGTATTTGAAGGATTTAGAGTCAGGGCTTAAACACTAATCTGAAGAAATGTTCCTAGTACAGGTAGTCCTCACTTAGCAACCACAATTGGGACTGGCTGTTTAGTCACTAAATGTTATAATCATTAAGCAGAAAATCACACGACTGTGATGGGTTTATGACCTTACTTTCCCTTTGGTCGTTAAGTGAAGCTCCATTATCACCGAGTGAAAAATCACACAACCACAATTTAGGATTTTATTTCTGTTTTTCTATGAACTCTGCATGATACAAGCAAGTTGCGAAAGATGCAAGTGGCAATCATGTGACTGAGGGGCACCGCAATAATCGTAAATGCAAGGATTGGTCGCAGTTAATTTTTTTTAGCTTCATTGTAACTTTGAACAGACACTGCACAAATCACTGGGTAAGTGAGGACTACCTGTATAGCTTCATGCATTGACAGCATCAAGTCTTAATTGCTGTTTATTGGGCTGTCTTTATGGATGGCCAGGAAAGTTGAAATTAATGTAAAATGCCTGGTTAGATTGTGGTTTTGTGCACTTACACATTATTATATAATGTTCAGCTTGCTTATATGCTGCAGTGTCAGGTGTAAAGCTTCAGCAAATCCCTGCTTGCAGTGGATGTTGTGCATATTTATTTGCTGTTAACTTGGAAGAAGCTATTAACTGCCATCTCTAGGCCATAAATACACTTGGGTATGTCTGCAAAAGCTGACTTTCTTAAAATATATTAGAGACAGTAAACTCTGGACTCCATTCTGAGTATTGTTAGAAAAAATGGCATAGCTCCCTGGTTATGTGTGTTGAATATTTAGTGTTCAAATTTCAGTCCCCATATTTCTAGATAAAACTGAAATTATCCCCTTCTTAAGCCCTAGAAATCTGCTGTCAGTGTAGACAACATTAAGGTAGAGCAATGCTGTGCTTTGAAATAAAGCAGCTTCCTATGCTTTAAAGTTGACATTTATTTCAAGAGCTACTAGTTCCTTTAGCGATTTTAAGCAGGCATCCTACTGAAATTCTCATCCTTTAAGTGCCAGATTGGAACTTTTATTTTTACAGATTTGCTTTCAGTTAGGAATCATGGCTGAAAAAAAAGTGACCTAGACAGCACTTCTACTAATGATCATTGCAGTATTCTCATGGTCATGGAATCAAATTTGGGCATTTGGCAACCAGCATGCGTTTATGATGGTTGCAATGTCCCAGGATCACATGATCACCATTTGTGATCTTCCCAGCCTGCTTCTAATAAGCAAAGTCAGTGCGGGAAGCTGGATTTCCTTAACAACCCTGTGAGTCATGTGATGATCTTAGATTACTAGAAAATGTGGAAAATTGGATGCTAGAGATGAACAGCTAGACTGTGGAAAGAGCACAGTGAAAGACCGTGTGCCATAGGGAATAATGTGGAGTATAGGATCAGACTCTCAGAGGTATTTTGGTTTTCCAGATCTTGCAGGTATCATGGCCAGGTGCATCTACCTGAGCAGCAGCCATTTCATTGCCAATGGTCATTTTCAGAAGAGGTAACAGCTCTGTGGCAGTAGTCACCATAGAGACTACTGGATGAAAGCTAATTCAGAAATATATAACGAATATATACATATATACATATATACATATATAACGAAGGGAAATAGGCCTGTAAGGGGTGACAGTCACCAAAGAAGATAGAAGTTCAGGGGGAATTAGGAAGAGAAATACTGAAATGGGAGGGAGGACAGCAGGAAAGAAAGGAAAAGGTGGTCTCTTGATGGCAGGACAAGCAATGTTCCTGGGATGACACTCCAAGGTCAAGAGACTAACTACATCCAGATGAACGCCTAGAAAAGAAGGCCATGGTAAGAAGTTCCCTGAATGGAAAATTACTCAAAAGTGTGGTTGAAGTATAAGAACAAGATGGCTGTAGAGTGAAAATGTCAGCATAATCCTCTGAAAGCGGTAGATGGAGCTTGTAAGAGGCTGTAGGATTGGAATAGTGCCACCTGAGTAGGGTCATGGATTAAGAATTCTCCATAGAGCTGCTGCGAGCATCCAGAGTGGGAGGTGCTCCAGTCTCCGCTCTTACAGGCTGAGCTATAATTGAGGAATGCTCTTCCTCCTCCACGTGACTCCTCCATGCGTTCCCCAGTTTTAGCTCAGCCTCGCAGAGACAGGCAGCTCTAGCATTTTCTCCTTGGCCAATCCAGGATTTTTCTCTTTAAATTTCAGGTTTGATCTTTCCTTGTTTTTTTTTCCTTGGTCTATGCGCATTTGGCTTGTCTTAAATTAGCGAAGGGAGCGAATTTTTGCCCCTCAGGGGGGAAATAGGGGATTTTTAGAGCCTTTTGCCCCCCCCACTCTGGTGCCTGCCATTCCTTAGGCCGTTCTGCCCTTAAGTAGCGGCTTGGATTTGCGTGCTTAATAGTGCTCTGTTATGCCTTCCCCCCACGAGCGCAATAGAGAGAGGGCGAACTCTTCTCTCTTAGGCCCCTCGTTCTGCCTGCATTTCGGCAGCTTTTGTTGTTGTTGAGGGGCTTTCCTTCTCTCTGAGCCTCGTGCTGGTTCTGGTGGCCATTTTGGGTGCACTTTATGGCCGCCCGCCATTTTCTTTAGTCTTCAGTTTGCTGCGATGATTCGGGAGGCTTTTAACAGGACCGGCAGGCCTGTTTGGAGTTTTCATTTTTGAAGGGGTATTGTGGTTCCGTGCCCTGTTGCCCCATTGATTTCTCTGTTGGTTGGCTCCCGCAGCTCACTCAGAGGGAAGGAGAGGCACCTACTTCCCATGTTGCTTGGGAGGCTATCTCAGGAGGCCAATTTTTACCTAATTTTTTCCTATTTGTCTTTTTTCTGCCCTTTTTTGTTGATTGTTATCTGGCCTCAGCGTTCATTCGGTCTATTGGCCTTTTGAATATTCCTTCTATTAGAATGCTCTGCAGCTTAGTTAGGCCCTTTTTGGCCTTTATGTTAATTCAAAAAATAAATAAATGAATGAATGAATGAAAAAATAAATAAAAAGAATAAAATAAAATAAATTTAAATTGGACATATATATTACGATACAACCAAAAAAAAATTTTTTTTTACCAAAAGGGGGACGCGGCCCAACGATAGGATATCCGGCCCACATTTTAGGCCGTACACCTAGGTGTGCCAACCGCCTCTTTCTTTAATATTGCTCTGTACCTGGAATTTTATCATGGCAGAAGACAATCCCAGAGTCCTTCCTTGAAGGCTAAGTCGGAGATGCACCATTTGCGCAAAAGGGCCAAGGACTCATCCAAGGCTTCTCAAAAGAAAAAAAAAAAAAAAAGATAAAACGCCTTAAGGCAACCAAGGCCTTGGAGAAGGAATTTAATAAGCATTGATAGGGCTCTCAATCTGTAATCCCAGTTCCTAATTTTCCCTCTGCTTCCACATAACCCACCCTTCTGCCAGAACAACTTTCTCCTCCCAGGCGCAGTTCATCTGTTTGGAGCCTCCAGGTCTCCCGGACACTGAGGCTACATTTATGAACACTGCTGACTTGCGACCAGAGGAACCATCCACGGTCCTTATTCCAGACAGTAGAGAATGGAGCCAGCTGGCCATCTGCCAAGGGATCGCGGAGGGTATCCAACAGATGACCAGACCAGGTCCTCAGCGATGGCTCCTGAGGTTGCATCAATCTCTGGCAGATCCCTTCCCAAACCGGAACTTCACCATGGTCAGGTAATAAGAAATATCCCCAAGGGGGGAGATCTCCTTTCCAGAAGGGGTGGAGGACATGGAAATGGGCCTTGCGCCCTTCAGGGAAGCGGAAGGATTGGATAGGGAATCCTTACATTACTCTGAACCCCTGTCGGAGTTGGAACCGATGGAAGGAGAAAGGTCAGAGGATAAGGGTATTCCCCCTGACCAGCCCGCATCCATAGGCCTGTTTGAACCCCATTTGTTCAAGTCCTTGCTAATCAGGGCGAACAATATTTCAGCCTTGATGTTCCAGTTATCCTCTAATACCTCCCCAGCAGCCTCTGGAGTCCCAGAGGGTCCTATTTTCAGGTGGTTGTGGAGACCGAGACCATTCCTACTCCACTCATTGCTCTGGCTTAGTAGCAAACAGTTGGCCTAGTCAGGTCCCGCCCCTCGCTCCCTCCAGTCAGGACAGAGATTATTTAATCTCGATGCGGATTTCTTTTCCTTGCCACACACCCCAGAGGTGGATAACTCCTTAGTAAGTCTAACATCGTCCTCTACTCCAACTGGCGCTCTGGAAGCCCAAAACCAGACGACTCGCGGGCCCGGACGACATTCGTCGGGCGCATCAATCCGATGCTTGGGCCATTCGATCAGCCACGGCCGCATTCCTCTCACCTGATCCTCTATTAGATGGCTCCGTCAGTTGAAGCAGTATATCCCCCCCCTAACACCTGGACACATCAGGACATTGCCACGCTTACGGCCGCAGCAGAATTTGCGGCCAATGCTACCGTCCACTTCGCAAAAATTTCCTCCTGGGCTATCTCCTCCCACGTTACAGTCCGGCGGCTGCTTTAGATTAAACACTGGCAGGCAGACATTAAGACTAAAGCTGAATTGGCTTTTGCTCCCATCTCAGGAGGCAAGATTTTGGCCCGGCTCCGGAACCATTGTTCATGGAGAGCCTAAATAAAAGAATTTTCTCCCATTGCCCTTTCACAGACAGGAGTCCAGAGTGTCCCAACCCTTTTGAAGGGGATCTGTTCGTTTTTCCTATCAGGTACCACCATCCCAGAGGAGGCAGGGGTTTTACTCTCACCTCTTCATGGTCCCCAAATCCTCAGGGGGATGGAGGGCCATCCTAGACCTGAAACGCCTTAACCGTTACCTGACCTACCGCAGGTTTAAGATGCACACCGTACAATCCATTCTACTAGGCATCAGGCAGGGGGACTGGCTATCCTCTATAGATCTTTCAGAGGCGTACCTTCACATCCCAATCCGGCCCTCCCATTCCAAATTCCTTAGGTTCTGCTACAACCATCGCCACTTCCAATATGTGGCACTTCCCTTTGGATTGGCCTCTGTCCCGAGAACCTTCACTAAGGTCCTCGCGACCCTAGCAGCCCATTCAGGGACCTCCCGGTTCGTCTCTACTGTTACCTGGATGACATCCTCATCCTGTCTCACTCCAGACCCCAAGCAGAAAAGGATATCAGTGGTACTCTTTGTGCCCTCCAAGATCATGGGTTCTTAGTAAATTGGCAGAAGATCCATCTGTTACCATCTACATGGATCACCCACTTGGGGTCCGTCATTGACTCGGTTCAGGGAAAGGTTTTCCTTTCCTCCAAGAGATTCCGTAGCATCCAGGAAACTGTCAAACATATCAGACAAGCAAAAAAGGTAACACTTTTAGAATTGTCTAAATTACTCGGTAAAATGGTCTCATGTATTTCCATTGTTCCCTGGACCCGTTTATACACTAGATCCCTACAATGGTTCCTGCTCCCATTCCAAAGGACCGGCAGAAGCAATTCAAAGGCCGTGGTCAAGGTGCCTTCAAGGGTCCTCACGTCTCTCCTCTGGTGGACCAGTCCCGCCATCAACAAGGGACACTGCTTCAAGGAACCCCAACGCCTCATCCTCACCACAGACGCCAGCCTGTCTGGATGGGGCGCTCACATCCACTCACTCTCAACACAGGGCAAATGGTCACAGGTAGAACGGACACGCAGTATAAACTGGTTGGAGCTTCGCGCCATCCACCTGGCCCTGTGCAACTTTCCCACGTACGCGGGCGGCATGTCCTGATACTCACGGACAACGTCACCGTCAAGCTCACGTCAACCGGCAAGGGGGCACCCAGTCCATAAGTTTGATGAGAGAGACCGAGCGCCTCTGCCAATCTCCTCTCCCTCAAAGCCGAGCACATCTCAGGGGGCTCAAACACGCAAGCAGATTGGCTGAGCAGGACCACGGTGGTCCAGTCCGAGTGGCACATTCACCCATCACTGTTCAGGGAAGCGACTGTGATGTTCGGTCTCACGTCAGTAGACCTCTTCACATCCCCGCTCAACACCCAACTCCCCAGGTTTTTCTCGAGGTACCCCTCGCACGGGGCTGAGAATCACAACGCCCTCTGTTGCCCCTGGCCCACAGGGCTTCTATATGCATTCCCTGTGTTGGCCCTCGTCCCCAGAGTTATCCAGAAGCTCATCTCCGAGAAAGCAGAGCTGATTTTAGTGGCACCCTACTGGCCCAGGTGCCCATGGTTTGCGGACCTCCGCAATCTATCGATGCCCCCCCCCTTGGAAAATTCCCCCGCACAGGATATCTCTTTCCCAGGGGCCCCTCCAACATCCGGACCCTCAGTGGCTCCAGTTAGCCGTTTGTAGGTTGAGCGGGAACGTCTAAGGAAGGAGCAGTTCTCTGACCAGGTTATTTGATACCATTTTAGCCGCAAGGCAGCCCTCAACAACCCGAATATACAATGTCACTTGGAATAGCTTCTGCAAACGGTGCCATAATTTCCAGATCAACCCTCTTTCACTCTCCATTGCTCAAGTTTTGGAATTCCTTCAAGAAGGTCTGAGGAGGGGACTTTCTCCGAACACCCTGAGGCGTCAGGTAGCAGTCCTCTCAACTGTGATTATTTGTGACAATCTGGGTACCCTCTCCCTCCACCCTCGCATTAGGGCATTTCTTAGGGGAGCAACTAACTTGTGTCCCCCAACTGTACATAGATACCCTACCTGGGACCTCAACAAGGTCCTGACGTCCCTTACTAAACATCCCTTTGAGCCTCTCAGGGAATCCTCACTCCAGTTCCTAACTTTCAAAGTCGTATTCCTGGTGGCCATTAATTCAGCTCACCGAATATCGGAGATAGCCACCTTGTCGGTGAGGAAAGACCTTTGCATCTTCCATGCCGACCGGGTGGTTCTACGGCCAGACCCTATCTTCTTGCCTAAGGTCAATTCAGCCTTCCACAGGGCACAGGAACTCACACTTCCGAACTTCTGCCCCAATCCCTCGTGGGAAAGAGAGAAGCTTTGGCACACCCTGGATGTAAGATGGGCCCTCCACATTTACATTAAACGTACCCAGCCCTTTAGGAAGTCCGAATCCTTATTCCTTTCCTTTCAACCTAAATCCTTAGGAGACAAAGTGTCCCCGGCAACCATCGGCTGCTGGATTAGAGCTACTATTTCCAAAGCTTACTTGTCCCAGGCTCTGCCGGTGCCCAGCGGAATAACGGCACACTCCACCAGAAGTGCAGCCACCTTGGCAACTTGGGACACCCAGGCTCCAATTGCTGATATTTGCCGGGCGGCCACCTGGGCCTCCCCATCTCCCTTCATTAGGCATTATAAGATCGACATATTTGCCTCGGCGGAGGCTTCATTTGGGAGACAAGTTCTCCAGCGAGTCCTCAAGGAACTGCAGGGACTTCAGAACCAGATGGAGTCCCTCCTGTAGGACAGCCAAGCTTTGGTATGTCCCACTCTCTGGATGATCCGACCGGCTCTCAGGAGAATGGGTGGTGGTCCTTACCTGACACGCCATTTCTCTGGAGCCGGGAGGATCATCCAGCCCCACCCTTTTAGTTCACCGTCTGGTGGGGTCTTGTTTCGGCCAAGGAACCGCTTTGCATAGTAAGATGAGAGCACAATCTTCTCTTCTCTCTCGTCTTCGCGTAAACTGGGGAATGCAAGGGAGCCACGTGATGGAGGGCGGAGCATTCCTCAGTAATTAAGCTCAGCCTTCAACAATGCAGACTGAAGCACCTCCCACTCTCTGGATGTTCCTCCCGGCTCCAGAGAAATGGTGTGTCAGGTAAGGACCAACGCCCATTTCATTTGGCACCAAAACTACATTAGTGGATTACTTCTTATTGAGATAAAATAAAGGAAGCATGTCTCTCTTGGTGTTTTTTCATTTCTCAGCAACTTCCAGTACCTTTGATGATGGTATATTTGAATTGTCTCTGAGGGTTGAGAGAGGAGAGTGGGACTTTTGTACTGATTCTTTTTTGTTAAGCCCATCATAGATGTGCAATTTCAAGGAAGCAAGAACTACACACACTTCAGTAAGTTATATTTATTGCTAGCATTGGGTAAATATTGAATCTTGGAAACTTCCAGAATTTCTGACCCCCCTCCCACCCACCCACCCATATTTACTGTGTTAATGTAGATAATCTCTGATTTGAAATGCGTCTATGATTTCTTGTCACACAGACTGGGTTGGTTTGATACGCTGGTTTGATAAGCTTGGACTTGTTTCCTGTCTTTAAGTTATTTATGTCTTCCCAATACTTTCCCAACCTGTCCAGTCTCTCACATCCTGTTTCCAAAGAGATAGTTCTAGTTGATGGTGGTCAGTAGGATAGATTGAACCCGAGTTTTGATTTCTGTTCTACTGCGTGGCCCATTGCACTTCCTTGCTACTATCTAAGATCTACAAGATCATTCAGTGACCAAGATAATACTAAACATCCTAAACCTGAACCAAAGAGATCATGTTGGCATGGCTATTAAAGTCTGGCTGGGGAAGAATTTAAGTTCAATCCCAGCAAGAAACGTCTTTTCAGTAATTTTAAGAAAGCTTTTGCTTAACAACTTTTGCTTAATAAATTAAAGCTCAATCCCAGCAAGACATTATAGCTTTTGTTTCAAAAGCTATTCTGATTTTCTCTGAAAAGAGTTGTACTCGCTTGTAGAAATGTAGCTAGTGACTTGGGAATCCTTATTCCAGTTTTAATGAACAGATAGTAACTGTAGTGAGGAGGCTCTTTCCATAGCTGCATCTTGTACTCCAGTTATGACACTTTCTGGAATAAAAGGCTCCCCTCAGTAACATTCCTTAGTCACCTCTTGCCTGGGCATGTCCTATAGTTCATGAACCCTTTTGAATCTTAAATACTTCTGCATAAATATGAAAATGTGACATTTGTTTATTGATAAGCATTCCACTGAATTACAATAGCTATTTTATCAAACATTTTAATCATACATTGTTTCATATTTTCTAAAATTATTTCTGTTTCTAATATAACAATACTATCTTATGTACCTTTGCAGAATCCCCTTTTCCATTAAATTTCACCCATTATCTCTAAATAGGCCATGTTTCTCTATATTTTGTTTCTGTCCTTTATAACCTGGACCCAGACCTTTCCAACTTACTAGGCACCCCGGAGGTTGATGAACCCATCGTGGGTCTGGCCGCTTCTTCCACCCTCATCGACCCCTTAGAGGCCTTGAAGCCAGACGACAAGCGGGCCGAACTGGCTCTTCGCCGAGCTCATCAATCAGACGCCTGGGCAATTAGATCAGCCACGGCCACCTCATTCTTTACCAGGTCCTCCATTCGCTGGCTCTGCCAGCTCAAGCAGCCGTCCTAATCACCAATGTCCGAGCCCATCAGGACATAGCCAAAATCACGGCCACTGCCGAATTCTCGGCCGCTGCCACTTTCCACTCGGTTAAATTTTCAACCAGAGCCATCTCCTCCCACGTCGCTGCCCGCTGTCTGCTTTGGTTACAGCATTGGCAGGCAGACCTCAAAAATAAGGTTAGACTGGCTTCCGCTCCCCTCGTGGGCAACAAACTGTTCGGGCCATCCTTGGATCCCCTATTAGTGGAGGGGTGGAACAAGAAGAAATTTCTTCCTTTCCTCACCCGAAGGTCAGAGCCCAGGTCCTTTCAGCCCTTTCGGAGGGCTCCCTTTCGTCCCTATTTCCAATCTTCCTTCTCCCCAAGGCAGACATGATATTCTTCCGATTAAAATCGGAATTCCGATTTTTTTGGAAATCGCCCACCCCCCCTTTCCCCCCTTCTTCTCCTCCTTTCCCTCCCCTCGGAGGCCCCCTGAGTCAGGAGTTGCTACCGCCGGCGCAGCTCCAGTCCCGTGTTGCCTTGGGAAGGGAAAGGCAAAAAGAAAGAGCTGCGGCGGCGCTTTGCAACAGCAGCAGCAGCACTGGAGGCTCAGGCACAGCAGGTCCCGGTTTTGCCTTTCCCTTCCCAAGGCAACGCGGGACTGGAGTCGTGCGGAACCACACCGGCGGTAGCAACTCCTGACAGCCCCAGCCGGACACCTGAGCGGAGCCTGGGTGGTGCAAGCGGAGGCCTCTGAGTGACAGGAAAAGGGAGCTGGGCAGCCACGGACCATCCGTCTCTCCGTGCAACATGCCACCGCCTGGCCCTGGTGAGGGAAAGCAGCGGGCGCTTCCCGGGCGGCAGCCTCGCCCCCGCCCCCAGGGAAGCAGCTGCCCAGCTCTGGAGCTGATCCACACATGACCGGCTGGAAAGGAAGGGTGTGTAGCGTTGGTGTTGTGTGTGCGATTTCTTGGCTCACGGCGCGGGATCTCTTTTGGCCGGCCCCGATTTTTTTTCAGAGGGGAATATGCCTGCCAAGGCCCCTCAGGCCCCTCTCCTTCGGGTTGAGCCAGCCTCAAGAAAGGACCGACCCCTCGGATGGGCACAGAAGGGGCGGTAGCTTCAAAAGGCCCTTTCGAGGCCCAGTAGCCAGCCCTTCCGGCATTCCCGATAGACCACAGGATTTGATCCCCATTGGCGGAGTCTCCAGGCATTTGCCAACCAATGGGACGCCTCCACTTCTGACACTTGGGTTAGGGACACCATTAGGTTTGGCCTTACCCTTGAATTTCAATCTCCCCTCCCCCCGACTTTTTCATGCCATGCCCCCTCCCCAAGAACCACACCAAGTGCAGCCTCATGGACTCTGCCATTCAGCACCTACTTGCAATCCAGGCCATCCAGCCCATCCCTCAGTCTCAAAGAGGACAGGGATTCTATTCCCATTTATTCGTGGTACCCAAACGTTCGGGGGGATGGAGAGCGATTCTGGATTTAAAGCAGCTTAACCGCCATCTTGTATTCCGCAAATTCAAATGAACACGCTGCAATCCATCCTTCTGGAAGTTAGGCAGGGAGACTGGCTGTCTTCCATTGACCTCTCAGAGGCATACCTCCACATCCCAATCCGTCCCTCCAATTACAGATATCGGCGCTTCTCCTACAATAACCTCCACTTTCAATACGTAGCTCTCCTGTTTGGATTGGCTTCTGCCCCCAGAACCTTCACCAAGGTCCTGGCTGCTCTAGCTGCTCATCTCAGAACCCTCCCTGTGCGTCTCCACTGCTACCTGGATGATATCCTCATCCTCTCCCCTTCAAGGAACCAGGCAGTGAGGGATACCCGTACCACCCTGACCTCCCTCCAGGAACACGGGTTTCTCATCAATTGGAAGAAAAGCCAATTATCCCCTTCCACCAGGATAACCCACCTGGGAACGGTAATTGACACTGTGAAAGGGAGGGTGTTCCTATCCCCAGAGAGACTCCTTAGCATACAAAAATCTGTCAAAGACATCAGACGTCTCAAGAGGGTCTCCCTTCTAGAGCTATCCCAATTACTAGGTAAAATGATATCTTGTCTTTCCATCATTCCCTTCCACTCCAGATCCCTCCAGTGGTTCCTGCTCCCGTACCAACGATCCGGATCAAGAAATTCAAAACGCAAGGTCAGGGTCTCACCAAGGGTGCTCACTTCCCTTCTTTGGTGGAGCAAGGATTCTATCAACAAGGGCTGCCTCCTCAAGGAGCCCCCAAAGCTCACCGTTACTACAGATGCCAGTCTGTCCGGATGGGAGCTCATCTACAGTCCCTTACAGCACAGGGCAGATGGTCAGCGACAGAGAAACTGTGCAACATAAACTGGTTGGAGCTCTGTGCCATCCACCTGGCCCTCCGCAGTTTCCTCCCCCAGGTACGCGGCCGCCACATTCTCATCCTCACCGACAACATCACGGCCAAAGCCCACATCAACAAGCAGGGGGGCACTCAATCATCACGCTTCATGAGGGAGGCCGAACATCTCTGTCGGTGGGCGGAGTCTCACCTCCTTTCCCTCAGGGCGGACCAATCTCGGGCATTTCCAACACCCGAGAAGACTGGTTGAGTGGGGCCACCATAGACCAGTCGGAGTGGCGCCTCCATCCAGCCCTGTTCAGGGAGGCGTCTGCCATTTTTGGTCCTCCAGTAGTAGACCTGTTCGCGTCCCCCCTCAATACCCAACTTCCAAGGTTTATCTCCAGATTCCCTTCCGCTGGGGTGGAGGAATTCCCCTGGGGCAGAGGACGCCATTCGGTGCCCGTGGCCCAGGCATTGGTGCCCCTTGTTCTTTAGAGGGTACTTTACAAGTACCCTTCCCTCCTCTGGCACTGGTGCCCCTTGTCTTTTAGAGGGTACTTCACGAGAAGGCGGAACTGCTTCTCGTGGCACCTTACTGGCCTCGCCGCCCCTGGTTCGCGGACGTCTGCATCCTATCAGCTCCTCCCTGGAGAATCCCATCAGACAGAATTTCCCTGTCTTAGGGTCCCCTTCTCCACCCGAACCCCCAATGGCTTCAACTAGCCGTCTGGAGGTTGAGCTGCAATGTTTGAAGAGATAAAATCTCTCTAGCAAGGTCATTGATACCGTTTTAGCAGCCAGGCGACCCTCAACCACGAGGATCTACAATGCCACTTGGACCATTTTCCGTAAATGGTGTGTTAAGCTTTGTATAGACCCAACTTCCCCCTCCATTGCCCAACTACTTGATTTTCTCCAGGAGGGTCTCAACAGGGGGCTGTCCCCCAATACACTAAGGCGTCAGGTAGCAGTCCTTTCCACAGTCATCTCCTGTCAGGAGGTTAGTTCCCTCTCTCAACATCCTCGGATTCGAGCCTTTCTGAAAGGGGCCACAAACTTACGCCCTCCTTCCATTCACCGATATCCAACCTGGGACCTTAATAAGGTCCTTACTTCCCTCACAAAGCCACCCTTTGAACCCCTAAGAGAGGTTTCTCTTCAGTTCCTCTCCTACAAGGTAGTTTTCTTAGTAGCAATCACATCAGCCCGTAGGATATCTGAGATTGCTGCACTGTCCATTAGGAAGGACCTCTGCATATTCCATTCCGACAGGGTGGTCCTCTGACTTGACCCTTCCTTTCTGCCCAAGATTAATTCTGTTTTCCACAGGGCTCAGGAACTCATCCTCCCCAATTTTTGCCCCGGGCCATCCCATGAAAGGGAAAGACTCTGGCACATTCTGGACGTCAAACGTGCCTTGCGGATTTACATTAAACGCACTGAGACCTTCCGTAAGTCCGAAGCCCTGTTCATATCCTTCCAACCTAAGACACAGGGACTCAAAGTTCCTCCAACCACCATAGGCCGTTGGATAAGGGCGACCATTGCTAAGGCATATCAGACCCAGGCCCTTCAGGTGCCCAGGGGTATCACAGCTCACTCCACTAGGAGTGCGGCAACTTCAGCTGCCTGGGCTACCCAGGCTCCAATAATCGACATTTGCCGAGCAGCGACGTGGGCCTCCCCTTCGCCATTCATTAGGCATTACAAGATTGACAGGTATGCCTCAGCTGAGGCTTCTTTTGGTAGAAGGGATATTCAGAGGGTTCTCAGGGAACCCGAGGGGACTACAGACCAGACAGCGATCCTCCCGTAGGACAGGTCCATCTTTGGTATGTCCCACTCTCTGGATGATCCGATCAGCTCTGAGGAGAATGGGCGTTGGTTCTTACCTGACACGCCATTTCTCTTTGAGCTGAGAGGATCATCCAGCCCCTCCCTTTTTTCTTTTTACCGTCTGGTGGGGACTTGTTACGGCCAATGAACTGTTAGCCTGTTAGGATAAGAGCACGGCTTTTGCTTTCCTCTCGTCTACGCAAAACTGGGGAACGCTATGCTGGAGCCACGTGATGGTGGGAGGAGTGTTCCTCAAAATTAAGCTCAGCTTAATTTACAACTGCAGAGACTGAAGCACCACCCACTCTCTGGATGATCCTCTCAGCTCAAAGAGAAATGGTGTGTCAGGTAAGAACGTCCATTCTTCTTCTTTATTTCTCTTATCCATTCCTCTTATTTTATCCACTCCTCAAATAGGGCATGAGTCATCTATCCAGATTTGTTAGATTTCCAGGTGTTGGGAAGATTTTTGGCCTGTAATTTCTTGAATGAGCGTGGCTTTGCCAATTTACCAATCACCAAGGTTTTTAGCTACTCTCTGGTAAAGCCAGGGCACAGCAGAACTGTGAAACATTCTTTAAAAAGTTTTCCACTCTTACATTTGTCACCCCTCATAACAAAGGTCCTGTCAGGCATTGCCTTGAAAAAGAGCCCACACTTATCAGCGTTAAAGATATCATCTTTACTGTGAATCAGAGTCAAAAATATTGTATTCTTTGATATTCTTCTTGAAAGAAATTCATTGCTTCCAATTCTGCATTTCACTTTTCTTGCCCTTGGTGCAGACTGGACTCAACTGGTCAAGTTATAGACAGTAATTTAATACCATGTGTCAAGGTCCAGTCGGTCAAGATAGAACTTACAGAGGTGGTCAGTATAGAGAGGTTGGCTTTGTATTATGTACATATAGTGTATGTCCGGTCTATGAAAATTAGGTCAACTTAGGGAGGTGGTCAATGTAAGGAGGTGGTCAATTATGGAGGTTTTACTGTACTTGCTCATTTATTTATTGTCAGGTGCAAATAAACAGGACTCTACCTATCCGGGTCTTCGGACTGTACTTGATGGGTAGATAGCAATGCTAAAAATCCAGACTAAACATCTGGCTGTGTGATAAACCATAACAACAATTTGCTTCTGGGTGTATTTCAAGCCAACTAAGCCTTCATGTTTTAGGTTTAAATCTATAAGATTATCTGTTCTGCTCACCCAATATCTGGTAAAGAGAGAGAGTAGTATAAAGGACTTATAAAAGCAAGTCTTCTCCATTTCTGCCCCACTTCTGTGCTGCATATTTACCCAGAAATCAAATGGCCCCTACCTTTGGTTTTCAGAAACCTGGTTTTTTTTATTGTACTCCACCTAGAGTGATGAATGTGAGATGGATGGCTTTATAATTGTGATTGATTGATTGATTGATTGATATCAGTAGGCCTTGTGGGTTGATTTATTGAAATGTTGTTTCTCTGATACAAGATTTTCTTTTGGTATATAAAATGATATCTCTGGTAGTTTTTGATGTTGAACTGTGCTTTGATATGCTATTTCTAAATTTGATTTATGGATGCTAGGGATGAATGCTATACAGGGCTATCAGCAACTGAAGTAGTCTATAAGCTCAGCAAATAAGTGACAGTGTAAAGAAACCCTCAGGTAAAAACTAGAGTATTTCTGTTTAGTGCACATAAAAGTCTTCCCAAGGAAACCTGTAGTCATAATAATCAGTTCTTCACTTTCCTGTGCACCTGAGGGTCTGGTTTGTCATTACTTGTCTTTGGATAATAGCTCTCTGAACTCCCTAGAGTTTGAATTTGTTTATTTCAAATAAGCAGGCCAATTTTTCAGACCTCAGTTGTCATCTGACAATTCTGTTAACTGGCTTAAGTGCTAATTGTCTCAGTCTCACAAGCTTGGAATATTTTGTAGGATCTAATTGAAATTTTTCCAGGATTTCATATGGAAATCTTGTGGAATCTCACAAGATCTAGGGCATAGATGGATAGCTAAGGTATGTCAAAGTACATTTCTCTAGCCCTTGATTTGACAGAAATATGTGCTGATGTCAATTGGGTTGCTCTGATGATCAAACTTTAACCTGCTACAGTAACATGATTGGAAAATACCAAATTCTTTATGGATTTAATGGGGATAAATTAGGTAAAGTAATTGGTGTTTTGTTTTGCCTTCTCCCAAATGTCACCACTTATTGGGGAAAATATCCACTAGCCACTTGCTTAAGGTGAGAAGAGGCTGAGTCAAGAACTGTTGTGGAGGTGAGCTTTAGACACATCATTAGACTGGCAAATTTAGCCACCTGTCAAAACTTGGTCTGATTTTGCAAATGTATATACCCGTGATGCCACGTGTGCTGGAAGTGGCATGCAGAGCCATCTCTCCAGGTACGCCAGCCATCAGCCATTGCTGTTTTGGGTTGTGGCACATGCGGAAGCACCGGAAACCAGAAGAGCAGCCTTTAAATAGATATGTTCAAAGGGAGTGGACACAGATTTAATGCAGTTCTGGAGGATGAAAAGGGGAAATGGAAGGGAAGATCTCTTCAAAGCTCATGCTGAAACAGCTCATTCATTGGGGAGAGACTATCTTGTAAACTCTAGGGTTAAAAAAAATTCTTCAGTGGTTATCTGCAATAATTAATGAAAATAATTGGCATAGGAATGAATGATGAAATATCAGATAAAGCATTTTTAAGAGACAATGCAATTTCCAGAAGCAGCACTTGTATCCCACCTGAAAGTTCTCTCCTCCACATCTGCAAGAATTGCATAGTCACTCAAGAGTCCCCTTTTAATGCAAACCAACTAACAAAGTCATTTTAAAGGTAGCTCCAGCAACACTCTAGCTGTAAAAGCTGTTCAGTGCCCAGGAGTTGGCTGGCAGTTTGTCTTGGAAGTAAATCCCTCTGAACATAACATGGAGGAACTTGATTCTGACCTTGCTGGAGATCCTGTTTCTTCATTTGCTAATCTAGTGATGTCTGATAAATTGAAATGTCCTATAGCTCAGAAAGGAATAGAATCTGAAACAAATGAATTAATGTATATGACTGTGTCTTAAGGGATATACATAGTTTAAGAAAGAAATATTTTCTTTGGAAATACTAACTAGCCAAAGTGAAAACTGAAATAAATGAGAAAAGGAAAAATACAGAGGTGAGATGAAAATAAAATAAATTGCTTTCTTTAAGAAAACAAAACCTTTCAAACAGGGAAAGAAATATTTCTGCAAGGGTGATTGCCAAGATAACAAAATGAGAATTCGAAAAGACAAGCTTTTTAGGGAGAAATGCTGCATTGTGGATTGAGGGAGTGAACAGAACTAAATACTGTTTACTCTTTACTAAAATATCTAGTGGATTCCTGGATTCCAGCAACTTTGAGACCAAGACACTATGAATGGAGAGTTTCTCATTTACAAGAGATTCTGCATCCTCTCCCAAGGTCTTTGAATATCACAATTAAAACCAAGTTCTTAAAAGAAAAAGAGGCAAAGGCAGTGACATTCCAGAAAAGAAAATTCTTTTATTTATCAGAAGCAAAGAAAACCAGAACCCACCCAACCCTTAGTTGCCAGGGATTTAAGTGAGCTGGAAAACTCCCTCCCACTTCACCCCATGCCGTTTCGTGTGACCATTTGGTCTATTTGGGTGCTTGAGTCTAATTTGCTTAAACTGCTTCCCTAGGAAATCTGAATGACCTGACCCTCCTGGTCCTCCAAAAGACTGTAAAAACCTGAGATTTCCTATAGGATGAGATCCAGATTTTAGGAACAGCTGATAATGGAGAATCTGTGACTAAAGATTAGGTATGAAGTGCCTTGGTTTAGGTATTTTTACTTAGTATTTATTGTGTTCATTAGTATTTCTCTTCATGTGGGTTTCATTATTTTGTATTGTGAGTCTGCCCCTCCCTTCTTTGCTTAAGGTAAGCAGCCATATACATAAATTGCATGTTTTTAAAAAGGCAGGTTGTGGAAAGGAAGAATTGAAACACATGAAGAAAGGTAGCCCTCTCAGTGCACCAAAAGAGCTCTTTGCTGCTCATTTTATGACTCTTCTTCTTGCCTATGACCCCTCCATCAAGGCTGTTTGACCCATTGGAAGAGTGTGGGATGAAGCTTCTTATAAGCAATAAGCTTCTTGGAGAATTTTATCAAAGGGGGAGAAACTGTCATTAATAAGAAATATATATGCATTAGTGCTATGTCAAAATGCTGATCCCATTTCTCAAGCACCTTTTCTTAAGCATTGTTTCAAAAGAATAGTGTATCTGTGTTAATAAAGAGCCTAAATAACACTCCACAAGGCATTGTGTGAGCAGACTCCTCTGTGGAAGCCAACTATCTTAATTTCTTGGCAACCTACCATAGACGGTCTATGTTGATATAGTTCCAGGTGACCAGAGGCTAGAAGGCAAGCCCTCAGCAACCTAAAGTGGCCATTGGAAGCTGGATAAATTCCAATGTCTGTGTCATTGCTAGAAGTGGTCATAGATCACAGCACAATTTGTAATGGGAGAAAAGGGAAGACATTTCTTTTAAACTGGAACTGCTAAAACATCATTTAAGGTATCTCCATCATGGCCTGAGGATGAAATGATGATAGCATCATGATGAGGACATTTTTTTAGAAACAATTAGAAGGGCATCTTAATTTTGCAGTTGGAAGTGTGAGAGGAACCTGGATAGAAATTTCCAAATTCTTCTGAGAATTATGAATTTTAAAAATTAATCTTAAAAATCCAGGTTTGCAAGCCCCATCTAGAGAAGTAGCAAGTATCCTGGTATCTGCAAACTTGGTATTGTTATTTCTAAATTTAAGGATGTTTATACATACTTATACATATACATATGCATATACATATACATACACATACATACACACACACATATAAAATGTATTGGGTCCCCATCTTACCTCAGGGTAACTGGGTGGCTTACAATAATAAACAATCAAAACTGTACAAAGATTAAAAAAACATAAACAAATACTATACAGAGCCAAATATGGCCCAGTTAAAGACAAGGGCAGGAGCAAGAGAGTGGGGGGAGGTGCAATCTGGTGTTAATTGATCAACCACCTCCACCATGATACTTCCCCACTGGAGCTCCAAACCAAGTGGCAGAGACAGGTCTTTAGGCTCTTACGAAAGGTAAGGAGGGTTGGAGCCAACCTCACTCTGCAGGGAGAGAGATGTTCCAAAGGGCAGGGGCCACAGCGGAGAAGGCCCTTCTCTGTACTCTACCAACTGGAATACTTGACCCGATGGGGCTCATAGCATGTCTCCTCTACAAAGTTGTTGGTTGAACAGAAAAAAATTAAAGTTTCTATTGATATCAAATCTGTTTTTAACCATATTTAATATAATCTTGTCTTAATCAATTTACATGTATAATTGTTTTAGCTTAGTTTCATGGTCCTGCACATGTTTTCACCTTTCGTAAATAATCATGTCAAAATCAGATCTTGGTTAAACTTAAGCCTGGATTATATTTCTCCATCACTGCACATCAAGGAAAGAATGTGTCTGTTATTCAGAGACAGTTACATAGCTGTTTCATTTATACGTCTGCAAATGTTCGTTCTGGCTAGGATATTCAAACAGCAAAGCTGTTTGTCGAGAGGAAAAAAGAAATATAAGGAGGGATGGGGCAGGCGGGGATAATGCAATTGAAGATGTTTCTAGATTGTGAACATTTGTACTTGATTTTGCACACTTATATAAGAGCCCACTGTTGTATTTTTGTAGCTAAACATCTTCTACTTCATACATGTACACAGATTTGGCTGTAATGACAAACACAGGATGAAAATATTTTTTTCATTAGATGTATATAAAGCTGGTTACCAGCAGTATTTCAACAAACTGAGGAAAAATAATTGGATTGTGCAGTGTTTGGGCACATATGATAGTATATTATGATTAGTAGCCTAATATGAAGAGATAGTATATTATGATGTATGATAGTATATTATGATTAGTAGCCTAATATGAAGAGAAAGAAAAACAAAGCAAAATTTGAGAGGTTGTATGTGGGAACTTCTATAGTAGTAAAATTCTGGGCTAGAGATTACATAAGAAATAAAAAAACCTAGATTGTTTCATACTAAAAGGAACAGGAAAAAAAGTCATTAATTTTTGGTCAAAGGTGTCTGAAAATTCATAGTGGATGCAGAACATTCTCTGATTTCCCAGTATTTGGGAAATATTCAAAAGAGGTTAATTACTTTAAGTGATAATACAAAAAACTGGAGAGAAAATCATCAGGATTTTCCATTCTTCTGGAACCTATGAGAATGAATGTCCTCTGAGTGGAAAGAGGAAATACAAATTGAAATAATGTCTTAGTAAATCTCCAATTTGTGACAATTTCATCCATTTTTTTAACCATATATTTTATTCCACAATAACGAGGCTTACAAAGAAAAGGCAGCGTTAAACATACTTGTTAAACATATGAAAAAATATATAACTTCAATAAACAAAGATATGGCCACTGTAAGTACTAAGTAAATTAGAGGTTCTTTGTTTGCCACTGATTTATACTGATAGGAGGCTTAATAAATAGCTTAGGCTTAAATATAAATGTCAGAGTGAAAAAGCTGCATTTATTTATTTGTTTATACTCTGTCCACTTGCCCTTTGGACCCCAAGGCTAATGGTCAGGTGCCCCTCCCCCATTGGTGCCCCCTGTCAACTGTCACTGAACGTTCTACTTTCTCTTTAGGGAATTCTGATTGTAAGTCAATGTGTGCTCTGCTTTCTGACTCTGCTTTCTATGGGGAAGATGGTTGTGAGGAATCATTAGAGTGTTAGGCTTCTTAAAATTTCAGAAAGAAAAACAGACGACCTGTTTCTTACCGCTTTCATGTGATCCATTACTTTAGGTCTCCATCTCTTTAAAAAAAATCAGTGTTTCTATATTTTTTCTCTACCATTTCTATCCTCTAACTGCTAATTTTAATAAATAAGATTGCTGTGATGTGTGAGGATAGGGGGAAAATGCTCAGCATATATAGATTTGATAAAATATTGGTGAAGGATTCTTCACCTATTTGTTCCTATTATTGTTATTTTTAACAAGGTGGTCATAAAGATGGGGATCTGCTCAACTCTCAGGATGTTAGAATTTTGCCTGATATATCTTCTTGTTCAGTACATTTGAGGTAATGGGATGAACTTGTGCCACAATTCAAAGCAGATATCTTCCATTTGTTCTAATGTTCTTGCTCTTCTTTGACCTTGGCCCTTCAATTTCTATGGTCACAGTGTTTGGCTGTGATCAAAGAACAGATGTGGGTTAGCTGCTGAAAATTGAATCCAGATTGAAATCATTTAGTTGGCAAGTACACACAACTTTAATTTAAAGTGTCCTGTGTACTTCTTGCTGTTCTGTCTCTAGATGCCATTGTCTCATTGGCAAAAGGAAAAAATAATTATTTTTTATGAGAATCATATTTGATGTGGCAGTATCATACTAATTTGGCTTACTTTATCTGTCTGCTGTGTCTCTGTCTTTTAACCAATAGTTGTAGGACTGAAGAGCTAGCTAGGTGGCAGTGTTTGAGGAAAGGAAATCTGTATCATCCAGGCCTTGAAGTCAATCAGAATTCAGAGAGAACATTCATTACTTAGAAGTTAGGAAAGCTGCCATGAACCAATGTTAGCTTTTGCTCAGTTATAAATAGCAAGCTCTGCAGAATCCTGATTATTCATTTTCTCTTTCTCCATTTATTTAAGACAGTGAATCAAAAAAGAAACCTGAAATGGTAGCCTAACTTTAAAAATATCACAATGTTAACAAATTTGTTTTATTTTTCTGTGTTAACAGTTGCTGTATTGAGACATTTTATAACAAGATACATTTAGTCTAAATTTTGTTTACATTGCTCATTTAATTTCTCTTTCCTAAATAGGGCCCATAGGACTCTTATATCAACTAGTAGTTTAAAACATAAAACCATTTAACCATTTTATTAAAAGTAAATTAATGTAAACTCTAATTGCCATAGTTTATAAACTACTTTATAAACTACAAATATTTATAATTTTCTTGTGACAGATTGTACTGTTATCTACTAATTTATGTTAGGGAGATATATTAAGTAAAATGGAATGAGCAAAATATTGTTACAGGCAGTAGCTCCTCCCTCTATATTCTCTTCATTCCCAAACTTTCTATATAAAACATAAATTTGTTCCTTTAATTCAGCTATAGGAAATATCTGTTGATGAAAGATGTAAAGCTACAAAGCTGTTGAAATTAACCACAAAAAATGTTGCATTAGTTTTTTTTAACATGCTAAAAGGAAAATCCATTTTTATATTTTAAATCCTGAGTTATTTTGGCTTTTAGAACATTAGCATATTGCCAAGTAGTGAACTGCAGAAGATTATAAATTCACCCACTTTGCTGTTTTATCTTTGTTGTAGTTCATAGTAATTGGTAATTATATTTTTACTCTACAAGAGTGAGCATGCTAACATGCATTCGAAATATTTCCTTATTTTTTCCTACCTAGATTAGGATACATAATCTTTTATTGGGTTAATTATTCAGTCACCTCTAGTCATACTTTATCATGAATAAACCTTTAATTTCATGAAATTGTTGTGTTCACAGATGCATATCAAGCCTGACATTAGAACCTTAAAACATGTATTTAGCTAAGCTTTACTACATCTTTCTACTTTTAAATCCAGTGTGCTATCTAATAGGGAGAAGTTATTTTTTATGTGCTACTGCAATTATTTTCCATATTTGCCTTCTGATTAGCCGTCCCAGAATCTCTGGGAAAAGTTGCCTGCATATAAATTCAAGGATTAGAACTTTAAAAACACATTTAGTTAAGCCTTACCACATTTTGTACTTTAAAATCCAGGGTGTCATTCAATACAGATAAGTTTAAATTCAATTAAGATTAGTATATCAACAATTAAAGTGTTAAATTCAAATAGAAAAAGTCAAAGTAAATTGATATTCCTCACCTTCAGTTAACTACGGCTGCAGTGATGCAAACAATCTGTCCAGGACTGAAAACATCTTTTGAATTTTTGACATCAGCATTATAAGTTAAAGGGTGCTAATAGTTCCACAACTGAGGGAAGTTATTTTCAATTGCTGATAAGCTTCAACCAATTTCTTTTTTTAACAAAACTATTTATTGAATTCTGAGGTTTGAGGAGCCTGGATGAACACATAGCTGGGTTTGAATCAACATTACTTTATCTGTATATGCACTACACCTGTTCTTTCACTGAATAAATATGGGATGCACAGTACCTGAAGTTTTTCCCATATGTGCTCATTGCAGATAAATCAGGCAGCTGTGATGGTGCTAAAGTCTCTTCATCCTGTGTTGGCTTGCTGATATTCCTCTATTTGGCATTACTTTAGTCTATAGGAAAATTGTATTGTAATGTCTCCATTTTGAACTGATTTGAACATAGATTCTAATGTGAAGTTCTTTGCTGATGGTCTGAAATAGATGAGGACTGAGGATATGTAGTATCTATTAGAAATGTATAGAGCCTGGGTTTTTTGGTGTTTTTTTTAGAGGGGAGGCAATTTCATCTTTTTTTCCCACCATGACAAAGCATGACAAGGTTTAGTTTCCTGTGGAAGTAGCCTCAAGTATTCTGGCTGCAAAAAAAATTAGGGCTTTAAAAAAATTGCATGAAACATATGGCTGTCCAGAAATTGTTGAATTAATGCTCATGATGCTTAACTATTGTCCTTAGTGGCAGGCAATAGCCAGACTTATAACGGGCCAAAGTTCTCCAATCTTTTTATTGAAAATTACCAGGGGTGGGCTGCTACCACTTCACCCCTGTTTGTGTGAACCACTAGTTCTGGCGATCAGTTGGCCCTGCCCACCCGACCCTGCTCTGGTCGTCCTATATTTCTGTGTTTTGCAGCTCAGCTGATTCACACGGCACAACGGATTGTCACACGAATCAACTGTTGTACTGGGGCTGAATTAGAAGCGGAGTTTTAGAGCTGAAAATGGGCAGTTTTAAATGCTTCGCACTCACCGAACTTGTTGTTACACCGGTTGAATACCACCACTGAAAATTACTAATAACATTTGGACTTAGACCATTAAATGTATTGGGAGATGTTGAAAGTGTTAACCTGGGTCACAACCTAAATGTAAGAAAGTGTCTTCTTATATAGGTGAAATTAGTTAATGTGGTATATTAAAAGATCTTGTGGAATCAAAAGGTAATACGATGAGGTTTCACAAGAATTAAATTCTTCAGCTGTTTTTTCCCCAAAGGTAAAGTATAATCTCTCATAAAAATAATTTAATATTTTAGTATACTATGGCATACTAAGAAAGGTAGAAAACCCAAATTTTTGTTAAGATAGCTTCTTTCTTAGGTCAGCTGAGAATTTGTACCAAGTTAAATTTAGCATGGTGAGATTTCTTCCTTTGACTTTTTTTTTTTAATTGAATTTTTAATTGTCTTGCTTTTGAAGAGTGGGAACTTTGAGAGCTTAAAAATACTTGTATTATACTACTGTTGCTAGTAATTTGCTAAATTCTCCATTGAGCTGCTCCGAGCATCCAAAGAGTGGGAGGTGCTTAGTCCCTGCTTGGATAGGTGGGGCTTAATTGAATAGGATGCTGTTATTCCTTCCTGGCTCCTCCCTAGCATCCCCCAGTTTTAGCTCAGCCTTTGGTGTGATAGGCAGCTTATCGTTGGCCAGAGCAGGAACATTTTAGGTTTGATTAGATAGTCAGTATTCTAAATTCTTTGACCATCTTTCTCAATTCTGACAGCAATTTGGTTTAAAAAAAGAGAGGGGGAAGCAGTTGGAATGACGCAGATCACTTTGACGATCAGGCCAGTTGCCACTCACAGCAATCGTAATTTGCTTCATGTTTTCGGCAGCCGCGCTTTCCCCAGAGATTGCAGTTTGCTATTGTTTGAATATTTTCTGTCTTGCCATTGTGATTTGAAATTTGAGCCGCTTTTAAGATAGCATGCTCGTTCGGTTCCTAATTACCTTTCACCAGCGGCTTTTCCTCCTGATTTACAGGGGCGGGGCGATGGAGCCCTCCTGGTCCCCCTCTATCATTCAGTCACACAGTATTCATTTTTGGTGCCCTTTTAAATGACTGTCCAACTAAGGTTGTAGCAGTGTTGGCGCCAAAAGAAAACCAGCCGGTGCTGTTTTAGAGTTGGACAATGGTTATTTTGGTGCACAATTTACAGGACTTCGCCATTTTATCCACATTGCATTGTGTGGCCGTATTCCTGAATTTTACTTTTCCTGTGAGAGGCTTTAATTTCTTCAAAGCTTAATGCAGCTTATAAAGGAGAATTAAAATTTGCAGCTCACTTTACTCCGGTTTCAGGGAGGTATAAGTAAAGATTGTTGGCTGCCCTCACAGTGAATATATATTTGTACTACTTAGCAGTACCAGGCCAGATCAGTCTGATCAGTCAGCTGTTGAAGGTCTGTAGTTGTTGTTTTCTTTCTTTGAATTGACCTGGCATTGAGCATTGTCAAATTAGACCATTTGTAAATATTTTTATTGCAAAAAAACATTAAAATTCATTAACATAAAATCAGATAATTAAAAAAAGGGGAGTGAAAGTAGAGATAGGGTTCTTGCCTCTGTGATGGTACAGGACCCTGGATGTCCATGTGTGTGTGTGTGTATATACACACGCGCACACACATACATACATACACATACACACACACATATATATATATGTATGGCATTCAGCTTTGTTTGGGTATTTTCCCACGTCATTGTAGTTGTGCTTTTAAAGTTGTAGCAACGTTTCAGCAGAATCTCATCTGCCATCATCCACAAACCCAAACTATGGTTAAGATACATTGATGACACATTTGTGATTTGGCCCCATGGAAAAGAAAATCTAAACAATTTCCTAACACACCTAAACAGCACATACCCCAAAATCAAGTTCACCATGGAAACAGAAACAAACAAACAACTACCATTCCTAGATGTACCAATCTACAAAAAAACAGATGGCACACTAGGACACACCGTATACCAGAAGAAAACACACACTAACCGCTACCTCAACACCCAATCCCACTACCACCCAGCACAGATAAACTCCGTGGCTAAAACACTAATTACTAGAACCAAACGCCTGGCAGACAAGACACACATCAAGACTGAACTATGCACCCTGACTAAAGTACTGACAGCCAACGGCTTCCACAAAAGCAAAATCACCAGCTTGATCCAACAAAACACACTGAGACATAAAAGAGACCCAAAAGATGAACAGACCTATGAAACAGCTGTCCCGCCCTACATAAGAGGTACTACAGACAAAATTAGTAAGATACTACACAGACATCACATCAAGACTGCCTTCAAAACAGACAGAAAAATAGCAGCCATCCTCAGAAACCCCAAAGATAAAATTGACCTGGAAAACCAAGGCATATATGAAGTCCCCTGTGCATCATGCCCAGCCACATACATTGGACAGACCAATAGAAGAATAAGTCCCCGCCTGGATGAACACAAAAATTCAGTCAAAAAGCTGGAACACACTTCCTCACTAGTCCAACACATGGAAGCCACAGGTCAAAGCATCAACTTCAGTGGAACCAAAACACTAGCCATTATAAAAACCCCAGCCACAGAATCATCAGAGAAGCCATAGAGATTGAAAAAAGACCAGAAAGCATGAATAGAAGAGATGATTCCACCAGACTGTCAATCATTTGGAAGCCTGCACTCACAAACAAAAAAATCTCCACACCACAAGCCAGGCAAACACCTGGGCACAAACAGATCCCCCCTGATACCTCCAGCTCAAACACACCCCAACCAGGAACCCAGATGAAACCTAGCTTCCTAACTAATGATAGCCGTCCATTTACAAGCTGCACTAAAGGCCTCCAATAATGTTGCCAGCCAATCAATATACAAAAAGAGCCAAAAAACAGACAGAAGATATTAGAAACACCAATCAAGCAGAACATAGCAAACTCCAAGACCAATAAACACAGACCAAGACTCCCAACCAATCAGGATGAAGAAAAAAACCATTCTGGCACAGCAATAGGCTGCCCCAAATTTAAATCTGAAACCACTGTAAAAAAATGAGATTCTGCTGAAACGTTGCTACAACTTTAAAAGCACAACTACAATGACGTGGGAAAATACCCGAACAAAGCTGAATGCCATACATATAAGTACCCGCGAAAACTTAAGAAAATATAAATACATATATATATGGATCTTTGGTTATTCAGGTTTTCTCCCGCGTAAGGTTGGAAGTATCTAGGCAACGTTTCGATGAAGCCTCATTCATCATCTTCAGGCTTGGTCTTCAGCTCTGTGCTTCTCAGAGTGATGTGAGCTTGCAGCTGCTTCTTCCTTTTAGCTGCTAGTGGGGGTGTGACTTGATTGGGTGGGGGCTGGGCTGTGTTCTGATTGGGTGGGGGGGTGTTCTGATTGGTTGGGGGTTTGGATGTGTTCTGATTGGTTGGAGGGTTGGCTGTGTTCTGATTGACTGGGGGCGTGTTCTGTTCAGTTGGGGGCTTGGTTGTGCTCAGGTTAGTCTTAGTTGCTGGGGGATTTGAGCTGGTGAGCTGTGATCTTGCTGTTTGGCTTCGAGTTCGTGGTCGTGCTGCATCTTCATGGTGGGGGTCAGTTCACTTCATGTATGGCTCAGAGGGGTTTGAAGTGGGTAGTGATGCAGCTGCAGTGCGGCTTCTGGTCCATGGTTGTGTCTCATCTTCTGTGTGGGTGTGAGTCTGCTTTCTACGTGGAAGTGTGGTGGCATCTTGTGTGGCTCTCAGGGGTGTGGGTCTGGTGTCATTCTTCATGTTAGGTACTCGTCTGTTCATGAGGGCGGGTTTCCAAGTGGCTGGTAGGCGGGAGGTATCATCTCGTTTATTCATGCTGTGTGGGCGTTTTTCTATCTCTATGGCTTCTCTGATTATTCTGCTGCTGAAGTGTTTGGTTTTGGCGATAGTTCTGGTATTTTTAAAGTCAATCTCATGTCCTGTGGCTTTGAGGTGTTGGACCAGGGAAGAGGTCGGTTCTTCCTTTTTGATTGAGTTCTTGTGTTCTCCAATGCGTGCACTTATTCTTCTGTTAGTTTGTCCAATGTATGTGATGGGGCAGGCAGTGCAAGGGATTTCATATACTCCTTGATTTTCTAACTCGATTTTGTCCCTAGGGTTTCTTAGGATGGTGGATATCTTTCTGTTTGTGCAGAATGCTGTCTTAAAGTTGTGTTTTTGGAGGATCTTGCTGATTTTGTCTGTAGTGCCTTTTATATATGGGAGGAGGGCTTTGCCATTCTCTTGTTCTCTGTCTTGGATTTTGGTTGGGGTTCCTTTTTGGATTTGGTGGGTGATCTTCTTTCTTTGGAATCCATTGGCTGTCAGCACGCCAGTGAGAGTGTGTAGTTCGGTCTCTAGGTGTTGTTCATCGGCTAAGCATTTTGTTCTGGAGATGAGTGTCTCGGCTACGGAATTGATCTGTGCTGGGTGGTGGTGTGAGAGTGCGTATAGATAGCGGTTTGTATGTGTTTTCTTCTGGTAGATGGTGTGTCCTAGGGAGCCATTGGATTTTTTGTATACCAAGACATCTAGGAAGGGAAGTTGATTGTTAGCTTCTGTTTCCATGGTGAATTGTATTTTGGGGTGTAGGCTCTTGAGGTGTGTCAGGAAGTTGTTCAGTTTTTCTTTCCCGTGTGGCCAGATTATGAAGGTGTCATCTACGTATCTGAGCCAGAGTTTGGGTTTGTGATCATATTTTTCTAGAGCTTGTGTTTCAAAGTGTTCCATGTAGAGGTTAGCGATGACAGGTGAGAGGGGTGTTCTCCGTAGAAGTGCTGCGAGCATCCAGAGAGTGGGAGGTGCTTCAGTCTTCACTTCTCACAGGCTGAGCTGAAATTGAGGAACGCCCTCCTCCTCCACGTGACTCCTCCATGCGTTCCTCCCAGTTTTAGCTCAGCCTTCGAGAAGCAGGCAGCTTTTTCTCGTTCCTTGGCCGTTTCAGGTGATCGTTGAGAGTTGGAACAGGTTTGATTCATTTTTTCCTCTCCCTGCAAGGCTAGTGCGATCCCAAATTTAGTTGGTGGAGCGATTTCGCTTCCAGGAGGGAAATAAGGGGTTGGAGCCCTTTGTCTCCCCCCACCCCTTCTAATCTATCCTCTGCCGTTCCAAGCATGCTGGGCTCAGCCGCTTGGCCCTGCACTGTATTTTAAAAGCGCAAATTGCGTCTTCCCCCCTAGAACGCCTCAGAGGAGGCAGCGCTTCCTCTCCCAGCTCTTTCCTTCTCTCTTTTGAAGTTGCGGTGGGCTGGTGCGCTTTTGAACTGTGCGTTCTGAGCTGGGCGGCCATTTTGGGCACGCCTCGTGGCCGGCGCCATTTTGTTTTCTTAACAAGTAAAGCCTTTTTCTTTTTAGTTTGAGAGTGAGCTGCGAGGTTTTTTTGTAGGCCCTTAGCGGGACCGTCAGGCCGCGTGGAGCCTTTGTTTTTACTGAGAGAGCACTGTGGTCCTGTGCCCTGCTGTCTCTCTTAGAGTTAATATTGTTGGCTTTCTTCCTTGGCCCGCAGCTAGTTCAGAAGCGCAGGCACGTACTCTCCATGTTGTTGGGGGGCTGCCTATAGAGGCCTATCTCTTTTTTCTTATCTTGCCTTTCACAATTGCTTGGCCTCAGCGTTCATTTGGTCTATTTGGAATTTAGTTATTATTATTATTATTATTATTATTATTATTATTATTATTATTATTGTTATTATTATTATTATTATTATTATTATTATTATTATTTGCTGTACCTTTTGGGGCTATTTGGTTTTCCTTACTTGAACCTGACCCCTTTTTTGTATTTAATTGCTAGTGTATATATTCAGATTTTTAATTTAGCTGCTAGAATTGTTTTCTGTTTTTTATTGCATAAGGTTTAAAAAAAAAGAGAGAGAGAGAGAAAAAGGAGATTTTTTTGAATAGATAATAGCTAGTTCTAGAATAAAATTTATTTCAAAAAGGGGGACGTGACCCAATTTTAGGAAAACCGGTTTACGTTTGTAGGCCGAACTCCTAGGCGTGCCAACCGCCATTTTTCTTTCAATACCATGGCAGAGGCTAATCCTACTGGCTCTTCTCTGAAGGCCAAGTCTAAGACGCACTACCTTCGCAGAAGGGACAAGGATTCTTCCAGTGCTTCTCAAAGAGATGCCTTACGACGTCATAAGGCCCTAGAAAGGGAATTTAGCAAGCGGGCTAAAGAGTCTCACTCAAGAACATCTGCCTTTCCTTCTACCCCCCCCCCGCCGAGCCAACCATCTTCCTCTAGGGGCAGTACTTCCACCCGAGGCCGCCAGCCCTCCCGTATACCAGAGGTGACATTTACGCCAACCGCTGCAGGTCTACGCTCTGAGGATCCTGTTCCAATTATTGTACCTGAGAACATCAGAGAATGGATGCAGTCTGCCATCCGTCAAGGTATAGCTGAAGGAATGCAGCAGTTCGCTAGACTGGATTCCCGAGGGAGGACTCCCGAGGCTGAGTCTTTATCCGGGAGATCTCCTTCTGCACCAGCGTCACAGCATGGTCAGGTACCTCCTCACATGGATGTTCCATTCCCAGAGGGGGAGGATACCCAAGAAGAAGAGGGAGTGGGCCTTGAACCGTTCGGAGAGTACGAAGGTTCTGACAGAGGTTCCTTACAGTATTCGGAACCCTTTCTGGAGGGGGACCTAATGGAGGGAGAAATGTCGGAAGATGAGGGTCTTTCTCCTGAACAACCGGCCGTTGTGGGTCTTTTTAAACCCCATTTATTTAAGTCCTTGCTATTTAAGGCAAAGAACATTTCAGGTCTGGCCTCTCAGCCTCCTTCTGAACCCCCTCCATCGAGTCCAGAAGGTCCTGATGACCTTATGTTTAGACAGCCGACAGTGGCAGCAGACATTATTCCGGCCCCCCCAATCGTCTCAGATCTGGTAGCAAAGCAGTTGGCCTCGGTGGGTCCTTCTCCGGCCCTTTCTAGTCAGGACAAGAGGTTGTTTTCCCTGGATTCGGATTTCTCAGCTATGTTAGATACCCCGGAAGTAGATGATCCAATTATAAGGCTTGCTTCTTCTTCCAATCCTACCGATGCACTAGAGGCACTGAAGCCGGAGGATAAGCGAGCGGAGATGGCGCTCCGGCGGGCTCACACCGCTGATGCCTGGGCTATCCGGTCGGCCACGGCCGCTTCCTTTTTCACCCGATCCTCCATCAGGTGGCTCAGACAGCTGAAACAACACATTTCCCCAGCTGATACCAGAGCCCATCAAGATATTGCAAAGATCATGGCAGCGGCGGAATTTGCAGCCGACGCTACCTTTCATTCGGTTAAGTTCTCATCCCGAGCTATTTCTTCCCATGTTTCTGCCAGACGATTGCTTTGGCTTTGACACTGGCAGGCTGATATTAAAAATAAGTCTAAGTTGGCTTCAGCCCCCATAGTAAAAGGGAAATTATTCAGGCCCGCTCTGGAGCCATTACTCCTGGAGACCTGAAATAAGAAAAAGTTTCTGCCTTCACTTTTTCGTAGGCAGGAAGCCAAGAGTTCCCAGTCCTTTCGGAGGGGCTCCTTTCGTCCCTCCTTCCAGTCATCATTCTCTCCTAGATTTCAGGGCTCTCCCTCATTCCGGCCGTCCTACCAGGACCGGGGCGACTCGGGAGACAGAGGCAAGAGAGGGGGCAGCTACAGAAGGCCCTTCAGGGGTTCCGGGAGTAGAGCGGCCTGCCGGCCCAGGTAGCGTTGCAGGTTTTCTTACCACAGATGGCCGCCTCAGGCATTTTGCAGACAAGTGGGAGGAATCCACCTCTGATACTTGGGTTACAAATTCAGTGCGCTTTGGCTTGACCCTGCAGTTTCTCTCTCCTCCCCCCGAACATTTCAGGGTTTCACCCATTTCTAGGAATCCTACTAAACGGGCTCTTATGACTTCTGCCATCAAACATCTCTCTGATATTAGGGCTATTCAATCTGTACCCCTCTCCCAACAGGGAAGGGGTTTCTATTCACTTTTATTCTTGGTGCCTAAACATTCCGGGGGATGGAGACCCATTTTGGATCTTAAGAGGTTAAATCGTTTTATTGTACGCCATAAATTCAAAATGCAGACTCTGCAGTCGATTTTACAGGGCATCAGAGAAGGAGACTGGCTTACATCAATTGACCTTTCCGAGGCTTATCTCCATATTCCCATTCATTCCTCGTATTCTAAATATCTCAGATTTTGTTATAATAATCAGCATTTCCAGTATGTAGCCCTCCCCTTTGGTCTAGCCTCAGCCCCGAGATCTTTCACTAAGGTGTTGGCGGCTATTGCAGCTCACCTTAGACAAATTCCCATCCGGATCTACTGTTACCTTGACGATATCCTGGTTGTATCCCCTTCCCGACATCAAGTCGAGAGCGATACTAGCGCTACCCTCTCGGTACTTCAGTCCCACGGGTTCTTAGTGAACTGGGAAAAGAGTCAGCTTACTCCCTCCACTAGTATATCTCATCTAGGGGCTGTGATTGACTCTGTTGAAGGAAGGGTCTTTCTCTCTCAGGAGAGACTTATTAGTATCCGCACCACTATCAGAGATATCCGGCGGACCGGGAAAGCATTGTTGCTCAATTTATCCAAACTGCTAGGGAAGCTAGTTTCCTGTATTTCCATTATTCCATGAGCTCGCTTGCATTCCAGATCTTTGCAATGGTTCCTCCTGCCTTATCAGCGTTCAGGAAGGAGCACATCAAGGTTTATAGTGAAGGTCCCGCCGAAAGTTCTCGCCTCCCTCTTGTGGTGGACGCGACCATCTGTCAACAGAGGTCAGCTATTCCAGGAACCTCAAAGGGTTGTTCTCACGACAGACGCAAGTCTTTCCGGATGGGGGGCCCATCTATAATCTCTCTCAGCACAGGGAGTTTGGACCCGTTCGGAGCGAAGTCAGAGCATCAACTGGTTGGAGCTTCGTGCAGTGTATCTGGCTCTTTCTTCATCAGGTAAGGGGGGCGCCATGTCCTGGTCCTAACGGACAATACTACAACCAAGGCCCACATCAATCGGCAAGGGGGCACCCATTCTCTCCTTCTCATGAGAGAGGCCGAGCGACTGTGTCGATGGGCAGAAGCGCACCTCTTATCCATCAGAGCGGAGCACATTTCCGGGGCCTCCAACGTCCAAGCAGACTGGCTCAGCAGGGCAACACTGGATCAGGCAGAGTGGTACCTGCACCCACATCTGTTCAGAGAAGCAGCAGCCAGGTTCGGTCAGCCCCTAGTAGACCTTTTTGCGTCTCCGCTCAACGCGCAAACACCGAGGTTCTTCTCCCGTTATCCTTCCAGTGGAGCAGAGAATCACGATGCCTTGCGTTGCCCATGGCCTCCCGGGCTACTGTACGCCTTCCCTCCGCTTCCATTAATCCCCAGGGTGATTCGAAAATTGATAGCCGAGAAAGCATAGATCCTCATGGTGGCACCTTATTGGCCCAGGAGGCCATGGTTTGCGGACCTCCGCAATCTCTCAGTATCTCCGCCATGGAGGATTCCGTTGGATCAGATTTCGCTGTCGCAAGGCCCGCTGCTCCATCCAGAGCCACAGTGGCTACAGTTGGCCGTTTGGAGGTTGAGCGGGAAAGGATGATTGAGGAAGGCTTATCAGCCCAGGTCATTAACACCATTTTGGCGGCTAGAAGACCTTCTACCACTCGCATTTATGATGCAACCTGGAAAAGTTTCTGTAACTGGTGCCACAAATCATTCATCGACCCACGCTCTCCTTCAGTTGCACAGATCCTGGCCTTTTTACAAGATGGTCTAGATGGAGGTTTATCACCTAACACCTTAAGGAGGCAGGTAGCGGCGCTCTCTACGGTGGTTGCTGGCGGTCCTTTCGGTCCCCTTTCCCACCATCCTCGAATCAAGGCTTTTCTTAAAGGGGCTTCTAATTGGCGCCCGTCAGTAGTGCATAGGTACCCGACATGGGACCTTAATAAAGTTCTCCTGGCCTTGACTAGATCTCCTTTTGAGCCTCTCAGGGAGGCGTCACTTCAATTTCTTACATTTAAAGCAGTTTTTCTGGTGGCTATTACTTCGGCTAGAAGGATATCTGAAATTGCAGCTCTATCCGTGAGAAAAGATCTGTGCATTTTTCATTCAGATCGGGTGGTTCTGAGACCAGACCCAGCATTTATGCCGAAGATTAATTCACCGTTCCACAGGGCACAGGAGTTGGTCCTGCCTAATTTTTGTCCAAAGCCTCTGCGCGAGCAAGAGAGGCAGTGGCACACCCTTGATGTTCGAAGGGCTTTGCGTATTTACATTTCTCGCACGCAGTCCATCAGAAAGACAGAGTCTCTCTTTTTGTCCTTTCAGCCAAAGACACTAGGCTGTAAAGTTTCTCCGTCAACGGTAGGCAGATGGATTAGGACTACCATATCCAAAGCCTATTTCGTTCAAGATATTTCAGTTCCCAGTGGGGTGACCACTCACTCCACCAGAAGTGCAGCTACCTCGGCAGCCTGGGCTACTCAGGCGTCTATTCTTGATATTTGCCGGGCGGCCACCTGGACTTCCCCATCTCCCTTTATAAGACATTATAAAATTGATGTTTACACCTCAGCTGAAGCATCTTTTGGCAGGCGAGTTTTGCAGCAAGTGGTTAGAGATCCTGGGGAAGTTCCAATCCAGACGGACTCCCACCCGTAGGACACACTGGCTTTGGTATGTCCCACTCTCTGGATGCTCGCAGCAGTTCTACGGAGAATGGGCGTTGGTTCTTACCTGATACGCCTCTTCTTGTGGAACTGCGTAGAGCATCCAGCCCCACCCTGTTGGTCCATCTGTGAAGGGGGAAAACCTGTTTCGGCCAGTGATTTCTAATGTTGTAGTTCATGTTGTTTAATACTTAAGAGTAGAGGGGGTTTTTTGTCCTCCCGTCTTTGATAAAACTGGGAGGAACGCATGGAGGAGTCACGTGGAGGAGGAGGGCGTTCCTCAATTTCAGCTCAGCCTGTGAGAAGTGAGGATTGAAGCACCTCCCACTCTCTGGATGCTCTACGCAGTTCCACGAGAAGAGGCATATCAGGTAAGAACCAACGCCCAATCCCATGGGTGCTCCTTCTATTTGTTTGTATTTTTGTCCGTTGTAGGTGAAGTATGTATTGGATAGGCAATGGTTGGTCAGATCTAGGATGTGCTTGGGAGGGTTGTATTTGTTTTGGATGGCTGTCAAGGCTTCTTTTATTGGCACTTGGGTGAAGAGGGATATGACATCGAAGCTCACTAGTAGGTCACTGGGTTTTAAGTTTTGTTTCTTTATGATCTCGATGAACTGGAATGAGTTTCTTACGTGTGAGTTGATGGACTCTGCATAGGGCTGTAGTTGTTTGGCGAGAAATTAGGCTAGGTTTTGTAGAGATGAGCCCATGGAGCTGACTATTGGTCTAAGTGGGGTTCCTTCTTTGTGTATCTTGGGGAGACCATAAAGTTTAGGGCATCTGGATGATTTCTCTCTGGGTATGATTCTTTGCTGGATTTCTTCACTGATGGGGGAGGCTTTTATTTTGGATCTGGTGGTTTTTTCTAGGTAGGTGGTGGGGTCTGTCTTTAGGGGTTTGTATGTGGGGTCTTGGAGTAGGTTGGTTAACTTGGATTGGTAGTCAGATGTGTTCATAACCATTGTCGCGTTGCCCTTGTCTGCTGGTAGGATTATTATGCTGGTGTCTTCTTTCAGGTTAAGTAGTGCAGTTTGTTCTTCTTTGGATAAGTTGCTTTTGGGTGGTTTGCTAGTGCAGAGGATGTTGGTGATTTCAAGTCTGATTCTATTAGCATCATCAGGGTTGGTTTTGGTCAGGCTGGTTTCAACTCCGCATATGATGGTTTCTGTGGGGATGTGTTTGGGAGCGACAGCAAAGTTGAATCCTTTGGAAAGGACCTTGGTTTCGACTTCGGTGAGGATCTTGTCTGAGATGTTGTGCGCTGTTTGTTTCATGTGTGGCTGTGAGGGGGGAGGAGTTGGTTTCTGGCGTTGTTGTAGTTTTCTGAGTTTGTTGGTGTGTGTGTCTGTCTTGAGGGTGGTCTGTGTTTCGGCTCTCCAGACATTGAGCTGTTTGGATTTGTCCCAAAGTAAGGGGTGAATCTTGTTGCTGAGTCTGAGGTGAAGTGTGAGGAGATCTTTGTTGATTTGGTCTAGGAGAAATCTTTTTGTGTGAAGTTCATTTCTAATTAGGGCCAATTCTGTTCTTTTTAGGATGCGTTTGGTGGCTGCTGTGTTGGTGTGGAATTTCAATTGGAAGCTTGTGGGAATTAAATTTTGATCTCGGCAGTTGCATAGGAATGTGAGGTCACATAAAATGGAAGCTCTTTGGAATTCAAGTTTTTCATAAGTCCTGGTCAGATAGTGGGTTTCCTCCCCGTAGAGGTGCAATATTTGTTTTCTGAGGTTCTCGCGGGTATTTGTAGCTCACATCACTTTGAGAAGCACAGAGCTGAAGACCAAGCCTGAAGATGATGAATGAGACTTCATCGAAACGTTGCCTAGATACTTCGGAGAAAACCCGAATAACCAAAGATCCACATACAAATACCCGGGAGATAATACATTGTTATTCATACTCTACTACAGATTAACTTATAATCAGAATAACTACAGAATTGCAACAACAAACAGAGTTGGCCCTAAGACACGGGCCTTAGATAAAACCAAGAAATCTAAGGGTCCTTCAAAGGCCGCAGAGAAAGATGCTACCTGATGCCAGAAGGCATTGGAAAAGCAAATTGAGAAACGCTCTAAGGAGGCTGAAAGAACTTCCAAGCCCCCAGATCCACTATCTCAGACTCAACAGCCACTAATAGCCTTAGACCTGTCCATGCCACCCAGGCCAGCTAGCACCTTACAGGCCTCACCAAGCGTAAATATCCTGAGGCGAGCCCCTGAGGCGACCTTCAATCCAACAGCAGCTGGTCTACAACAGGAAGAATTCCTGCCAGATGAGGTACTAGAAACTATGAAGGCATGGATGGAGCTTGCAATCCACAGAGCAATCGCAGCCAGGAGCTAACAATCCTTGATGACCAGACAGATACCAGTATCGGAATGTGACTCTCAGTCAGTAAGATCTCTATGTAGAACTGACCTACATTATCCTCAGGTACCTCCTCAAGAGGAGTTTTCTTTCATTTCACATATGCATCCAGAAGTACAGGAGGAGAGAGAAAGTGAACCCCAAATGGAGCAAGTAGACGCAGTATCAGTTCCAGATAGTGAAGCCCCCTTGGAGGAGGAACCCTAGAAAGAGGCATGTCTGAGGACGAGGACCTCAAACCAGACCAACCCACCTTTACAGGGCTATTTTGTCCACAGCTTTTCAAATCTCTTCTTTTCAAGGCCAAAACCACAGCTCGCCTTGAAAAGTCTCCTTCCATTCTTCAACCAGAACCTCAGGAAGAATTGGAGGATTTGATTTTCTCTCAACCATTAATGAGGTTGAGGTTATTCTGGTTCCACAAATGTTTTCAGATCTGATCCAGAAACAATGGACCTCAGCAGCAGTGTATCCAGCCCCTACTAGCTTTGATAAGAAATTCTTTAATTTAGCTTCTGGATTTTCTAATTCCTTGAATACCCCTGAAGTAGATAAGCCAGTGGTTGCCTTAGCATCCTCCTCCACCATTCCCACAGAAGCGGAGGAGGCCCTCAAACCGGAGAAAAAGAAATCTGAGATAACACTCCGAAAGGCACATCGGTCTGATGCATGGGCAATAAGGGTGACAATAGCCGCGTCCTTCACCAGAACCTCACTCAGATGGCTACGTCACCTGAGGGACACCATACCAAATTCTAATGTTAGAGCATACCAGGACATCGCCAAATTAATTGTGGCCGCAGAGTTTTCTGCAGATGCTACATTTAATTCGGTCAAGTTTTCAGCTCGAGCCATGGCATCGCAGGTTACAGCCCACCAGTTACTTTGGCTTAGACATTGGCAAGCTGATATCAAACACAAATGGAAACTTGTCTCTTCCCCAGTTTCCCCAAAAATTGTTTGGCGCTGCCTTGGATCCACTTCTAATTGAAATCAGAAGCAAGAAGAAGATCCTTCCCTCCATTCTTCATCGCTCTGATAGCAGAGTTTTTCAGCCCTTTCAGAGAGGCTCCTTTTGTCCCTATTATCAAGGCCCATTCTCCCCCAGATTCCAGAGACCACCGACATATAGGGGAGCCCAGCAGTCAGATAGATCAGAATTCTCCGACAGACCTCACAGGGGTGGACAAGCGAAGCAATTTTTCAGGGGAATTGGAAACAGAGATTTTCACTGTTCAAGATAAATACAGGGATCTCGCTCCCATTGGAGGATGATTAAGTCTCTTTGCAGACCAATCGGATTCCTGGGTTCGCAACACCATCAAATTTGGTCTGTCTCTAGAGTTCTCCTCCACACCCCGAACTTTTTTATGAATATCTCCCGTGATCCAGTTAAAAGGAAACTGATGGAGACCGTGATTAATCACTTACTAGAAATTAAGGCCATCCAGCCAGTACTCCGGGATCAACATGGACATGGATTATATTCCCTACTTTTTGTAGTTCCCAAGAGTTTGGGGATGGAGGGCAATCCTAGATTTAAAACATCTCTAGCGTACTCTAGTCTACTGCAAATTCAAGATGAGTACGTTATAATCCATTCTCCTTAGCATAAGAAAGGGTGATTTTTTGACTTCCATCGATTTAACTGAGGCTTATCTTCATATACCAATTAGACTGTCACATTCCAAATTTCTCAGATTCTGCTACAACAACCAACATTTTGAATACATTGCCCTGCCCTTTGGGTTGTCATCAGCCCCGAGGACCTTTACAAAGGTTCTGGCAGCTCTGGCCGCACACCTTAGGAGCACTCCAGTTAGGCTGCAGTGCTACCTGGATGACACTTTGATTTTGTCCTCCTCATCCAGGCAGGCAGAATTGGATACCCAAATTAGATTACGAACCCTTCAACAACATGCTTTTTTCCATTAATTGGGCCAAGAGCCATTTGTTTATCTCACCTGGGCTTAATAACAGACACAGTAGAAGGAAGAGTGTTTCTATTCCTGAGAGACAGGAGAGCATTAAAACCTTAGCTCAGTCTATCAGAACCCTCAAATGGGTTCTTCTTGCCAATTTGTCTAAACTGCTGGGAAAAATGATCTCCAGTATTTCTATTGTTCCTTGGGCTCGATTCCACACTAGATCGCTCCAATGGTATCTGCTTCCGTTCCAAAGATCAGGACTAAGCAATTCCAGGACCAGAGTGTTAATTCCTACAAAAGTCCGGCTATCTCTACATTGGTGGACGGCTCCAGCCATCAACAAGGGTTGCCTGCTAAAAGACCCCCAAAGACTCACCATCCATGGATGACAGCCTGTTCGGATGGGGAGCTCATTTCCAGTCCCTCTTGGCTCAAGGTCATTGGTCAACTGCAGAACAATCGAACAGCACAAATTGGTTGGAGCTCAGGGCAGTCCACCTGGCCCTTCGCAGTTTCCTCCCACATATTCAAAGGAGACACATACTAACGCTGACAGACAATATCACAACAAAAGCACATATCAACAGACAAGGGGGGACCCACTCAAAACATCTCATGTGGGAAGCAGAGAGGCGGTGCCTTTAGGCATAAAGGAACTTAGCCTCTATCAGAGCGGAACATATTTCTGGCCTGACAAACACCCAGGTAGACTGGCTAAGCAGGGCCACGATTGACCAATCAGAGTGGCATCTGCATCCGGACCTGTTTCAGTAGGCAGTCCATAGATTTGGTCTGCCAGTTATAGATCTGTTCGCTTCTCCCCTGAACTCACAGCTCCCGAGATTCTTTTCAAGATACCCATCCCAGGGGGCGGAGAACATCAACGCCCTCCTGTGCCAGTGGCCCAGGGGTCTCCTATATGCTTCCCCCCTCCCATTGATACCCAGAGTGGCACAAAAACTACTGGACGAGAAAGCGGACCTGATCTTGGTGGCACCCTACTGGCCCAGGAGGCCATGGTTTGTGAATCTCAGGGGCCTGTCCACAGAAGAACCGTGGAAAATTCCACCGCACAAAATTCAGCTCACCCAAGGACCGATCCAGCACCTGGACCCTCAATGGCTCCACCTAGCCATTTGGAGGTTGAGCGACAACATCTAAGAAAGGAGAATTTTTCGGTCAGGGTGATTAATACCATTCAAATGGCTCAGCGCTCTTCTACAAGCCGCATATATAATGCCGCACGGACTATCTTCTTCAAATGGTGCACCAAATCCAGGGTGGACCCATTTTCGCTGTCAATTGCACAAGTTTTAGAGTTTTTCAGAGATGGTCTTTACAGGGGCCTCTCTCCAAACACTTTAAGACGACAAATGGCAGCCATTGCCTCAGTGGTGACTTGGGAGGGTCTACCATCTATCTCCCATCACCCACGGATAAAGAGTTTTCTTAGGGGCACCACAAATTTGTGTCCACCACTGGTGCATCGTTACCTGACCTGGGACCTTAAAAAGGTACAGCACTCATGAAGAGTCCATTTGAACCTTGTTGTTTTCCTCGTGGCTATAACATCAGCATGTTGTATATCAGAAATCGCAGCCCTATTGGCCCGGGAGGACCTCTGTATATTCCACGCTGACAGAGTGGTGCTTCAACCAGACCCCACATTCACACCTAAAGTCAGTTCTGCCTTCCACAGTTCACAAGAACTAGTTCTCCCTAACTTTTGTCCCAGATCTTCTCAGGGCATAGAGCATCAATGGCACCAACTGGATGTCCGCAGAGCTCTACGTACTTACTTACATAGTATGGCTCCTTTCAGAAAGATTGAAGCTCTTTTCGTATCCTTTCAGCCAACCTCTCAGAGGCAGAAAGTTTCCCCTTTGACTATAGGCAGGTGGCTGAAGGCCACGATAGCCAAGTCATACGAGACTCAATCACTGCCTGTGACTGGGGGCATCACAGCCCACTCAACAAGGAGCGTGGCAACTTCAGTGGCCTGGGCCACGCAAGCTCTTATTGCAGAAATATGTAGAGTAGCAACATGGGTCTCCCCATCATTTTTCATTAGGCATTACAAAATTGATGTATTTGCTTCTGCTGAAGTATCTTTTGATAGGAGGGTGTTACAACAAGTCCACTTGGACAGTGGGGTGGGGGCTCCAACCCAGACAGAGACCCTCCCATAGGACAAGCCAAGCTTTGGTTTGTCCCACTCTCTGGATGCTCGGAGCAGCTCAATGGAGAAGGGGTGTTGGTACTTATCTGATACGCCCATTCTTGGTGAGCTGCGACGAGTATGCAGCCCCACCCAATATCCGTCTGGTGGGGTCCTGTTCCGGCCAATGACTAATCTGGATATAAGTTTAAAAAAAAACACACAAACAGAACAATATAGAGGATGGGGGTTGCATCACCTCGTCTTTGCCAAAACTGGGGAACGCTAGGGAGGAGCCAGGGAGGAGTAACAATGTCCTATTCAATTAAGCCCAGCCTATCTGAGCAGAGATTAAGCACCTCCCACTCTCTAGATGCTTGTCACAGCTCACCGAGAACGGGTGTGTCAGGTAAGTACCAACGCCCCTTTTATTTGGCATAAATATAATTAATAAATAAACAAACATACGTATATTGTTTTATGTATTTTGTATTTTTCCACTTATCAATATAATTGCCTTATTTTTAAGGAATAGTATGTCTCTAGTATTACATAATACGATTCCTAGAGCGTTTTGCCAACTATCATAATAACAGTTGCTGATATAACCTCTCTGGCAGTCTTTTGGGTTCTGAAGTCAAAACAGTGGATGTTTTCATACAATATACAGAAGACCTAGTGTACAAGCATATATCAATATTGTGCCCACCAATATGTGTGGTTCTTTAACAATAATGTTAAGTCTCTTCAACAAAGGTTCAATCAAAATATTCATTTAAAAGTGCAATCTATTTCTCCAGCACGTTGATTGGAGAATCCATGGATGGCTTGACACATGCCTTTCTGCCTGGAGACTGAGTCCTTAATCTTTTACCACACCCCTTGTCAACTGTCACTTTCCCCAGTTCACAACTCAGTCTTGTCCCATGGTGACATGGCAAAAGATTGGCTCGCAAATCTTTGAGTAGAAACGCTGGATTTCTAATTTTTCAACTTGTGCTGGCAGGTTTGGTACGTAGCGCTGTCAAAGTGCTACGGAGGCTTTTTTTCTTCTATATTTTGATCGTCGCTTTTTCCCTGTAGTCACAGCTCGCTGCCAGCCTCGCTGTTTCAAGGGGAGTAACTTTCCCACGTGAGGGCACCCAGTTTATCTATTGCTGATACTAGGGTATTCCTACTTGGTAGGGACTATACATTTAGAATTGTTTGCAAAATTTGCAGATATTTAAACTGTGACAGAAGTTTCTCATGAATTAGGGCCTTTTTATTTTATTGGACATAAGAAGTTGAAAGTGAGTCAAAATGAATTTATACCTTAAAAGTGAACCTGTGTCATTATTTTAGTCTCCTGTTTATAATAGTCTGTAGCACTGTAGATTTCTGTAACAAAATCACCTCCGCATTAGAAAAAAGTAGATTTTGGCATAGAATCAAGTAGAAGTGCTGACTGAGCTTGTTCTAATTCTACAGAAATGAAAGAAACAAAATGTTGCTGTAGATTTAAGGATAAATTGTGCCTCTAAATTTTTTTCACAGTTTTTGCTTCAGCACAAAGCTTGAAGAAGCAGACATTGGGATGCTGATGAGATCAAGACAGTGACTGGGTTGAGTTTTTCTACTTTCTGTTCCCAAGGCGTATTACCAGATTGCTGTGGAAATGAATGGAGAACAGCAGCATGAGACAGGTATTACAGTTCTGGAGATGGAAGTCATGCCAATTCAGCGTATTATTTGACACTCCTCCCCCCCCCCCCAAATAAGTCATTGCTACAATTTCTTTATACAAGTCTGGACTATATAAAAACAGAATTTAGGATTTTTCCTTACAGAAGTTATTTTTTAATATAGAACTTTAAATGTGATGTATGGTGTATTATACCCATGTTATATTTATATTTTGTAATTTGAGAATTTAAAAACTATATGTTTAACATTTGGAATTAATAGTTATTATGATTTCATTTTTGATATCTTGAAATGCATCGTTTTGAGTTCCCAAGAAATAAATATACAGCATTGACAAAAATGAACAATGTCATAGTACATTTGAGATCTTTGATGCAATCTTTCACATATGACAAATTAATCTTGGATTTTAATTACCCTCCCCATTTCACTTCCTATGAAACAAAATACATTGAGAAATAATGCTACATTATTTTGTTTTGAAACATTAATTAATTCAGGTATTTATTGCCGAAGCGCTAATGATAATATGAAATTTAATTTCTTACTGAGACATGGTTTTGAATTATACACATAAAATTGGTTTTCTTATCTGTTTATACAAACACATACACGTACACAGAGTATATATTTCCTTTCCAAATTTGGTTTACTTTGAATATATTGGTCATTCTGTCAGCAATTCAGCAGCCACATTAAATGTAAAATTGCAGTTATGGAACAGTACAAAAGTGCTGGTTGTATACTAATAGAGCAGTCCTGCACTCATGCTTAAGTTGTTTTATAATTAGAGTCATGTTGCTATCAGAATGGTCATTATATACAGCGTATATTGATCTTGGATAGGGAAAAAATACAAAAAAATAAAAATGACTCAGAAATGCCTGAAGTGTTTGCAAAGGCATTGGAAAGATTGCAATGGAAATTGTTCTAGTGACAGTAATCACATGCCTACTACTTTTGAATGGATCTAGGGAAATTAGAAGTATAACTGTAGCACATTTTTGTCACTATATTCACAAAACACAAGATGACATCACGGGCCTTCATCGGGTTCAATATTACATAATAACAAGAACACATAAGTAATACTTCCCATCCCTACAAAGACGACTTTAAATTCCCTTATACTCTATTTATATATTTTTTTCATGAACTCAGCGCATTAGAAGAAGAAAGGAAAAGCTGCACAATACTATATCCTCAAGCATTCCTGTCCCATCAAGAATAAAAATATTTTTGCCCAGCAACCAAAAGAACTATTGAGGAAAAATGACAAATGGAAATGTAAACTCTCATTCTTTTAAAAGAAAGCTGCAGAGATCTACTATTAAGATTAAGGAATCAGGAAGTAGTGGTAGGCATTCAAGCAGGGGAAGGCATGTGCCCACTTATATTTTTATATGCCTTAAACAAAATAATGAAACAATAAGCTCCACTGAGAATTTCCTAATTTGAGGGGCAGAAAAGACTCTGGAAAATCATGGGTTGGTTGACTTTGCTTGTCAACCTCCTCAGCTGTACTGCTTCAAGAACTATTCAGGATTACCAGAAACTGGACACCTTCAGGAGAAATTGGAATGCTGGCAAAACTACTTATGTTCATATATTAATATAGCAGAACCTAACTCAAATCCAAGATAAGAAATAATATCAGAAAAGGATAGAGAGGATACACAGTTTCATTGAACCAGTGTAGGACCAGTACCTTAGCCCTTACTTGAACCAGCCAGCCCTTTGGGCCAACTGATTGTTCACTTTATATCCTGTTTTTTCTTCAAAAATTCATATATAGTACATTTAGGTTGCCATATATTGGCAGAAAAATCTGGACAACCTCCAGATGAAAGAAAATTCTTTTGCCTTTCTCTAGTGACCGTCTACATATTTACAGAACAGCTATTGCACCCCTATAGTATAGTACTTTAATATTCTATTTTATTCTTGTGAGGACCCAGTAAGGCCCAAAGTTACTTGATGTGTCCTCATGGCTTAAGATGGACTTGAACTTATATTTCTCCCATCTTAGTCTAGTTCCTAAATTACAGCCTAGCATAAGCTATATTCCATTTGCCTCCTAAGAAACTACCTGGTCATATTTTTTTGTATCAGAGGATGACAGGAAAGAATGAGTATTCAAGAGAAATGCAGCTGCCTTGAACCAGTATATAGAGAAAAGTGCATTGAGAAACTGTCAGGTGTGTTCTGTCTCCTATTGCTAGTCATAGTTAGGACTCTCTCCCAGAATGCACAAAATGGACTACAGATAAATCTGGCATCTGTCGTCTTTATAAAGAGTAGACACAGAACAATGAGTTTCATATGTATCTCAAATTTATTTATGTTGTATTTTTTGCTTTGCTTTGCATGGCATGTATTATGTTCATGAACAAATGAAATACATTTTTCCCATCTCTTCCATTAAAGATAATAGGTCAGAATAACTTTGTATGAGATGTAGGTTGTAACAATATGCTATGAAAGGGATAAAACTGCAGTTTAAAAAAATATAAGCTATGCCATAAGTAAGCTCCTCCTTCTGCCTCCCATGAGTCCAATCTGTTTCTGCTGTTGTATCTTTGTTAGCAGATTAACTGCTGGCAGTCTTTAGCTCCAACATTTTTAAAGATTGTGGCGTACCTTGTGCCGGTCCTTTGTTAAATCCTTCAGTGTATCTTTTGTACATGATTACACTGTAGGTTGCAAGAATACAAAAATGCTTTGAAATAAATACCTCACATTTTTCTTTCGAATATTGCCAACATCTAGTTCTGTACTACTTTCTGGAAAATTCAGTATTCCTGTATCTTATTCTTCTGTTTTTGAACCCTTACATTTTAAAGCCTGCCTTACAATATGTTAGCTAAAAAAAATACTTTAGGTCTGAATGAAAAATCAGATTGTTAAAAAAAAACTTAATATACACTTATTTTTTTGCAAAAAGAACCAATAATCAGATTTATACATACATACATACATACATACATACATACATACATACATACATACATACATACAAAAACATCTGGTCTTTATAGTCCTTTTTGTGCCAATGCCCAAAGCTACTTAGCCAATTTTTGCTGTAATATGTTTTTGACTAAATAAGCATATGGGGGTTGAGCAGTTTTTAAGCAAATTATTTCACTGTGTCGTACAGATATTGACAAGTGTTTATAAGTTTAGGTTTTTCTAGCTGTAGGTAAACCTGTTAAGCTATCTAGATTTTGCTGAATGCCAGCTCTAGTAGCCTCGGGCAACATGACTAGTGACAACTACTGGGAATTACAGCTCATCAATAACTGGAAGGCCACAGGTTCCTCATACTCAGGAATGACACATTATGTATGTCCCTATACAGATAGTCCTTGAGCTACCACAGCAGATAAGACTGGAATTTCCATCGCTAAGCAGTGCAGTCATAAAGTGCAATTTCACATGACCGTGTTGGCAATCCCAGAGGGGTGCAGTGGCCTAGAAGTTGGAGCTCTCATCTCACAATCAGGAGGCTGTGAATTCAATCCTAGGTAGCGGCAAATATTTCTATTTTTGGGCACAATGAGTAAATATCAGCTGTGAACTCTGCATTGGCAACAGGAAGGGTATCCAGCCAGTAAACACTCTGCTCCATTCAGTTGCCCTGACTCCACCCGGATGCAAAGGATTACAAACTCATTAAAAGACAAAAAAAAAGTTAACACAATCCCAACATTTCTTGCTACCATCATTAACTGAATTCCATCAGTGACTAGCCAGGGACCCATTCTTGCGGCTTGGGCCCTCCTAGCTCCGGGCTTTGATAATGAACTGCCTCCCTTTCAACTCCTTCCCTTTCCCCTTTTTTGCCCTTTTGGTCCCCTGCACTTCAACGTTTTTGCTGATTTGTGCTCCACTGCCCACTTCTACCATTTTCTTGCTGCTGTCATAGATACAGATGACCTGCCAAGCATCCTAATTTTGGTTATGTGACCATATGGGTACTACAAACTGTTGTAACTTAAGGGACTTTGTATAAGTGCCATTCATTTAGCACCATTGTAGCTTCAAACGGTCACTGAACAATATTGTAATATATCAAACAGTTGCTTGAACAAATGTTCGTAGCTTGAGGACTATCTGTATAATAAAATTAGGCATTCGTGAAAACATACTATACTTATTAAGCAAATGAATTTCTTCCATCAGTAATTGAGAACTTAAAATAGATTACTACTACAATTACTACATGGTAGAAGAGCAAGATGTGAGATTTTTATGGATCTTTTAATTCATTCATAGTTTTTGCACCTGTGGTTTTTTTTTCTTTTTTTCATTTAATAAAACAAGTATTTATCCATAGAAGTATACTTTTCCAAATTAAAAGTACATTCCATTCAGGAATAAGAACACCAGTGACTGAAAATATATTTTTGTTTAAGGATAGTTCCAATACAATCAAAAGAACACTGCTTATGGGCATAGGTCACAAATCCAGCATGATTTATGAAAAAGCAGCTGCCCTTTTATATCTGCAAATTGCTTAGTGCTTACTTCATAAACCTGTTACTCTTTTCCAAATCAATTTAAAATTGAAAAGTTTTTTCATATAATTTCCATTATTACCCTTGAAATAAGGTACATTCTATATTTTTAAAAAAACAACTCTTCACTACAGCTTAGGCATTAGACCACTATATCAGCATAAGGGCTTTAGTAATTTATATTGCTACCTTTTTATATCTGACAGACAAGTGATATTGTTTAATTGACACTAGTGCATATTATCTATATTATTTGGTGTTATGTTTAACAAACATTTGGTGTTATGTTTAACAAACACAATTTCAATAGAATATTTCTTTTGTCTTCAAAGCAGTGGAAAAGAAACATTTACAGTAAATAAATTTATAATGCCAATACAATTACATCTTTTCATTTAAGATTTGTTCATTGTTTCTGGCTAATTGTAGATGCAGGATCTGTTGTGGAAGAAGCAGAGTTCAGTTGGGATGACTATTTGGAAGATACAGGAGCAACAGCAGCACCTCACAGCTCTTTTAGACATGTAAGTAAACATCTGGTCAATGTTGTCTTCTGTATGTGTTCTTTAAACTCTGATCCCTTGGTAGCCATAATGTGCAGAAGCTCTTCATTTCAGATCCTTGAGAATTCTAAATGCAGTCCCTTAAGCTCTTTGCTGTAACTTTTGGGCTTTAGTAATATCCTCACAGGTCCCATTTAAAGGAGAATAACTAATAGAGAGCATTTATTTTTGTCCTTTGCTTTGCAAGAGGGACTCTTGTGTTTCAGTTAGTGCTAGAGACAGATCCAAAGAATTGCTGACTTAAATATTTTTAAAGTGAGAGTGGCTGTTCTATGGTGCAAAGTGAAATCTTTTGCAGTTACAACACATGAAGATAATTAGTCTGCAAAGAGCTAGCTGACTCATCATCTTAAGGCTTTCTTCCATGCCTTGTTGACAACACCTTACTCACTCAGTCATCCCTTCCTTTTTATTTTGTTTCCTTTTAGTACAAGTGAACTGATAAAACATCAAAATTAACTTGCTACTTTTTAAAATGTAATGCTGCAGATAAAAGTACATTACTGATTTTTTTTTTTTTTTGCTAACAAAATAATTGGACAGGGACTGTAACAGGGACTGTAAGTTTTGACATGTTGGTTTATTAGTTTCAAATAATGAAAGCATATAACCTTCAACAAGAAATACATTGATTCTAACTTAGAAACTATAGGGTCATTTTAGAATATAGTACAGCTATGGGCTGTCAGCATTAAAAACACAACTCTGTAGAAGGGATCTAGGTATCTCAATGGACACCCTAACAGTTAGGTAAGAGCCAAAAAGTCAATACAGTTATAGGCTGCATTAATTAAGGGATAGTATCAGCATCACGTGAAGTCATAGTACTGCTTTATACTGCTATTCTGGTCACCATGATACAAAAAAGATGTTGAGACTCTAGAAAGTGTACAGAGAAGAATAATAAAGATGATAAGGGATCCAGAGGCTAATCTCTACAATGAAAGATTGAGGGAACTTGTATTTCTAATCTAATGAAAAGAAGGACTAGGGATAACATGGTAGCAGTCTTCTAGTACTCAAGAGAATAGAGAAGAGGAGTTTGACCTATTCTCCAAACCACTTGAGGATAGGACACAAAAGTATAGGTGGGAAGATCATTCAAGAGAGATCTAACCTAAAATTAAGAAGACATTTTCTGACAATGAGAATAATTAATCAGTTGGTTTGCTTCCAAAAGTGGTAGGTGTTAGGAATAACAAGGTTACCTAACGTAGTTTGGGTAAAATAATATATATAAACTATGTTAGTGAATTTAAGTGTGTGTCACTTTAAACTGCAAAGCATGTAATTTTTGGGTGCGGCTGTAAAACCGCTATAAAGAGGGAGCGAGACAACTTGATTGATTGCTGGCTTACTGAATTTCTTGCTGACGATGATGGATTTGCTAACTGCGTGTTCCCTGTTGCTGAAGGAAGAAAGGAGGTTTGACTTCTTCATATCTCTACTGCAAGAAGAGATATATTACTGGACTGATATTTGTAAGTTTACTGACCTCTTTTTCGACACTGGACTTTGCAACTGAGTAATCCCCGGATGGACTGAACTAGTGTATGATATATGGACTGTTTTGACTATGCTAAAAACTCTTATTGGAATAAACTATTTAACTAGCACAGTGTATCTGTTTTACTGAGTGTAAGCTACAAAAACGTTTATCTCACATATTTTGCCTACCTGCCTGACTGCCATGCAGATTCTGCTAGGGTGTATATCCCTAACAGTAGGTGCTCCATCACTGAAGGTTTTCAAGAAGAGATTGGATAACCATTTATCTGGAATAGTATAAAATCAAGAAGTGGGTAGAAGACTTCAAAGTTCTTTCCAATCCTGTTATTCTATGTTATATACTATAACAATGTGTTATGACTTTCTAGGTTCTTGGGAAGAACTCAGTATATATGAAGGCCAACAATAATAATATGACAACAATAAAGATAACTTACTAGCAGCAAAGAATTGTTGGAATCACAACACTGAAAAAGTAGTCGAGTGAAGTCATTAAGGTGGTAACTTCCAAATACATATTTAGCCCATAACAAGCCAGACATGACTATAGTTATAAAGAAACAAGTATGGATAACTGGCATTGCAATAGCTGGAGATAATTGGTGAGAAATAACTACCAGTAGAAAAAATAGGGAAACTTAAAGATCTCCAAATAAAGATCAAATAAATGGGGGGAAAGTACTAGTGGTGCCAATAATAGTGAGCTTGGTGCCATACACTAAAATCTGAAAAATTACTTGGACGCAATAGGAATAGATAAAATCTCAATTTACCAATGACATTTTTTTATTACTTACAACAGCACATATATCAGGGCAATATCTTTAATTATCCTAGATCCCTGGGAAGGATCTAATCATGTGGATATGAAAACCAATGTATACATGTTGCTATTTTCATAATATATCTTATATCAACAACAATAATTATTAAAACAGAACTGAGAAATTACTTAGAATATTATAGAGATTTGAATAGAAATGATGTTGAAGAATGGAACAAATGCTATAAATGGTAAAATAAATCCTGCAATTATTAAAAGTTAGACAAATGTGAGGGATATTGAAAAAGTGGTAAGGCTACATGTATGGGTGATGTAACTAAAGAGATTTTAAAATATGGATGTGGATTTTCTAGGAAATGGCTATGTGACATGTTTAATGTATGCATAAGAATACATTGGTCCCAGATGACTGGTAGGATGCTGTTATTTTTATCTTCAACAGAAGGAAATGTATTGAGTAAATGAAAAAAAAATATTTGTGTTAAACATTCCTAGGGAAGCATTTGGCAGAATTTTTTTATATGGACTGTCAAGATGTGACAATGAGCGAAATTTGGGAAGTCCAGCTTTATGCTGGACAGGAAGTATATAGATCAGATTTTTCTGTTCAGCAAGTAATTGAGAAATATAGGGATGTGAGAACGTTTATTATACATTTGTTGATAGGCTTAAATTATGGAATGTTTTATTCAAATATAGAAAGTAAGATCCATTATTAAATGCAACAAGAGTCATTCCCAGAGTCATGTTTTGTGGGATTGGCAGCTATATAAATATATAAATTAATGAATGAAACAATATATTAAAAGAAAAGTGAATGAGTTCAGAGAAAGGTAGAGAAAGTTGTGGTTCGCTAGAGTTTATGATATCCTCAAAAAGAGAAAGGAGAAAAATTCAGAAGGCAAAAAGCAATGAATGTAGTGGTATCAAGATCCCCGCTCCCCCAGTGATAGAAAGACCAAGAGATGTAGAGTTAATTATGTTCGTATAAGCTAGTTTTAGCTATGTTTCCTTCTCTTTTTTACTCTCATGCATGGTTTACTATTTCTTACTCCTTTTCTCCATAATTTGGTTTATTCCAGAAGAAAGCAGCATGTATATGCATGTACTGTGAATGTACGGGTATATAAATACAAAGTATTGTATATGAAAATGAGAAAAATATTGGAGCAATTGTATAAATATATATATGTGTATCCATTTCACAAGGGGAAGTTGTGAGTATGTAGATTTAATTATCTTCTGGTATAAATTTTACCAATTTAATCCCCTCCCTCCCCAAATATTGTTACTATAAGTGTCTTTGATCAAGTTTTTCACTTTGATCAAGTGTCTTTGATCAAAAGTTTTTCAATCATAAGCTAGCATACTTTGTTGCTTTGTATACCCTAAAAAATTAAAGATGGAGAATGCAGTTCTATTACCTGGGGGCAAGATCAAAGAATTTCTGTCGTGTCATAGGATTGCATAAGAAATTGAATCACCTTGTACTACTGTAGTCTTACTAGTTTACCATGAGAGGGTGCTATTGGAACAAGAAACAGAATGTTTTGAATATATTGGTTCCTGTTCATAGTAATCATACTTTATTTGTATAGTAAGACACATATCAAATTAAGGCGTCTTATTCTTGTTCTTATTCTTATGCACATGCTATTTTTTATTTACTTTTGTTAGTTTATTGTTAGTTAGAATCTCTTTGCCCAAATTCTGCCTTGATTTGTGTGTTCATCTAGGACTGTGTATTTATGCAAACTTTCCATTTGTAGCTGCGTGAGACAGTTATCTAATTCTGCTTCATTTCCAATTTGAAATACATTTTTGTATGAGTAAAGCTTATTTAATAAAAAAGATTTCAAAATTATATTTCCTACTCACAAGCAACCAATTAGAATTTATACTACTGTCATCTAAGTTGTCAAGGATCATTCTGTTGAGAGTTGTAATTAATACAGAAGTAGGAAGGATTCTCAGTTGTTTTGAAGACCAGTGATTTGGAATTCACTTTGTATACAAATACCTTTTAGAATTTTTGTTTGTTTTTAGTGTCAGAATTCAAGAGAATAGAATGGGAATGAAAATTTATACAATGGCTCTTAGTTTGTGTGTGTGTGTGTGTGTGTGCGTGTATATACATGTATATATACATATATATACATGTATGTGTACACACACACACACACACACACATATGATTTGTATAATAGCAGAACAAATACAATTCAGATATTTGGATTGCTCATATGTGTGTAATTTGCCTTCATTATGATAGGTGATGGTATGATATAATTAAAAATAATTTATTGTTATATTTTAGCATCATATCTTGAATCAGCCAGGGCTTTTTTTTTTAGCCTGAAGGCTTTATTGTTTGAGTTTCTTGGTAAGGTCAGTTAGGTTTTTTGTGTTTATAAGTACAAAATAGATGTAATTATCAATTGTATTGAATAGATTTCAGTAGCAATCTGGGGCATAAAGCAGGGGCTTTATACACTAAAGTTTGTAATATGGGCTTCTACATTGCTGTGAATTAATTAATTATAAATGCATTGCCATGTTGATCATTTATTTGGGGGATCTGATGTAGGTTAATACCATTGTATCCTTAAAACTGTATCCAAATCTGATTGTAGTATTTTCCATTATAGATTATTTAATTGACCAATTCAGAAATGTTAATTCATTACCTTCCTTATTGCCCAGTTATCAACAGAAATCCCTAACTTGTGCCAAATATTTTTTAAATAATGTTACAGTGTCAAAATTGCTGACTTGATTTTGTTTTTCCTTTTAGGTGGATACTAGCCCACAAAATGGCTTCATACCAGGCATGAAATTGGAGGTTGCTATCAAACCAGGCCCTGATACTTATTGGGTTGCCACAATCATTACCACTTGTGGGCAGTTACTACTTTTGCGCTATGATGGTTATGGAGAAGACCGCAAGGCTGATTTTTGGTGTGATATCATGACAGCTGATTTGCATCCACTTGGCTGGTGTGAGCAGAACAAGAAGATCCTCAAAGTGCCTGAAGGTAACTATCTTCTATGGAACAAAGTGTAGGCCCTGTAAACTTACAAAATAACTGCCTGTAAAGTGATTAAGATTTTTTGTTCAGCCTTCTTCTCTAAATTTTTGTATTTGGTTTTCCATGTGTGTCACTTTAAATATGTTTGCACAAATTGCTTTTACATTTACTTTTACATATTTGCTATGATACCTAAAAGTCATATGCATCTCAACCCATTTGTCTTTTTAATATCTTGTCAATATAAGTGTTTGATTTAATAATAACATATATTATAGACAGTCTTATTTTTGGTTCATCATGATTGAGATCCTGTACCTGTTCCTATTCTAGATTTAATCATCATTGAACTCAGAAATTCAGCTCATAAAACTCTGAAATGTATTCTTAAGTAATCCAAAAGTTGCAGAAACGTTGAACCATAGACATGTGGGTTTGCTTTTGACCTTCCCAGGATAACTGTAACTTTAATCAAGCTGCTTATAAGATAGCAAGAGTGCATATCAATTGACAGGGTTTTTTTTTTAGGTATTAAGGATAAAATTCCCAATCAGACAGAATTCCTTCAGCAAACTCTGAAAGGAGCATGCAGCCCTCCTGCCAGTCTTCTAGAAGGGGTAGGTGTCTACACAGTAGCAATTTTAGAAGTAAAGAGTCCACTTTAATAAAACTTAATAATTACCACTTGTTTTTTTAATTAGTGACGTGTTTTTTTTCCTCCAATTTGGTTATAACTTCATCTTTCTGGAATATATTTAGTGGCAAACTAATGCAAGAGAAATTTTGCTGTATAGTTATAAAAGACACTGTAACATGTAATTTTCAGAATAAACTTAAAATCTGGAAGAGGGGTGGGATTACAATGGAGAACTCTTTGGGGAAAGAACTTCATCAGTGGGGTGGCATATCTATTGTACAGGTAGTCCTCATTTAACAACAGCAATTGGTGCCAGGATTTTCATTGCTGGGCGATGCAGTCATAAAGCGTGACATCACATAACCACATTGTTTAGTGATGACAAGCCTAGCAGTCCTCGTTGCTGTTGTTAAGCAAGGTTTGTGGGTTATTAAGCAAAAACCTCATGTGACTGTCACTTGTGACTTCCTGCTGGCTTCTCATTAAGTCAGTGAAGAAGCTGTCAGTCGCAAGCCCCAAGCAAATCACAAGCAGGCAGGCAGATGGGTTAATATTATGGAATGAGGCAGGGTTGGAGAAGGGGTATGGCGGTGTGAATGACTTGAAACCTTCCCTAATGGCTTCCCCATTGATTTTGCATGTAAGAGGTTGGCAGGGGAGATTTCAAATAATGTTCATGTGACAGCAGAATGCTGCAGTGGCAAGTACCCAGATAGTATTTGCAGGGCTGCTGGAGGTGCTATGATGGTCAGAACTTTGAAAACCAATTGAAAGTACCACCCATTCAGGGCCTTCATTAACTTCAAACAGATGCTGAGTGAGTGATTGTGAAGCAAAGAAAGAAAACAATTACATAGACACCATAATGTTTATCTTGTATTTTATATGACCTAAAGAATATTTTATGGAAGCTCATCTTGATTTTAGTTTTATAACTTTCAGAAATAACCTTTCCATAATTGCGAGTAACCTTTCTGGTCTGTAAAATTACCTTCATCTATTTTTGTTCACCTTTGTATGTAATAAAAGTACTGTGGTGACATAGATATAGAAAGGGTTTCTGATGCTGTTAGATTCAGTGAATTGAAAGTTTGCTTCATGAGCTCAATAATCTGATTTACAGATTGTCTCAGTTCTTTGCTCTATTTGCTGCTTTGGGAAGCTAATGGCATCTTGTAAAAAAGTACATTAAAATGGAGAACTGGTCACCCATTAGTATTCTGGATTAGTGGGAAATAGATATACATATATAAATAAATAATATATTTCTATTAAGGAATATACATTTAAATCTAAATCAATGCTATAATGTACTAGTTATTTAAAAGCAAACAGACTAAAAGCCTGGAAAGCAAAAAAAAGAAAAAGAAAAAAAAAGAATAGCAAATCCTTTCTTATTTCACAATTACTGTGAACCTGTTACGAATATAAAAATATTACAGATAATGTCATTAAAAACACATAAAATGTGTAAGAAAATGAATGAAGCAAATACATAAATAAATAATGTTGTATTTTAGAATAGATGAATAGGCAGATGTCCTTAACCATTTTTCTTTCCTTTTACTCTGCAGCTTCATCGAGGAAAAAATTCTTTGGATCTTATTGCACCAGGATCACGACTTGAATGTCAGCACTTAAAAGACTATCTAGGAGCTTGGATAGTCACCGTTCTGGAAAACATTGGTGGAAGACTCAGGCTGCGATATGAAGGACTTGGAGATGTAGAACAATATGACTTATGGATGTTCTATTTAGATCCCTTTCTTCATCCAATGGGTTGGGCATCTCAACAAGGGTACATCCTTGAACCACCTTTAGGTACAAAACTTAATTTTCAGTCACAAACTAGCACTACAGACTAAAAGAAAGTATCTGTAAGTGTCTGTAGTTTTCTGGACCTTCCCCCTTCCCTTGTTTGATGATACTTTGATGTCAAGCTGCCTTGGAAACGTATCATTCTTAAAATAATCTTTGTTTCCATTGTTTGTTTCCACTTGGACTATGCTTTTGAGGAAAACACACACACACACACACACACACACACACACACACCTTCCTAGTTACACTGTGAGAGTACTCTACAAACTAAAATGCATGGATAATGCATGCACATTAGGAATTCCAGTCGGTGTCCTTCTATATTGTTATTTATACAGAGATACTTGTAGAATTCTGATCCTTTATGTAAGAAATCTTGATAGCTCCCGATATCTACTACAGATACAATAGTTAAAATCATCTCGCAAATAGTGAAATTTTGCCTTCCTGAAAAAAATTGCAATATTGTAAAAAGGAATTTAAGATCTACTGAGATAATGATAATTAGATATATCATGCTATATTGAATATGGAAGTTAAATATTCACACTAACTTGTAATTGTAATTAAAAGATTGATTAATGGATTAACTATGTTAACATTTAGTAATTTATCAAATCAGTAGAGGAATTTAGTCACTTATACCAGTTAGTAGTTTACTAGTTTAATGTTTTTATATTATTTATAAACATTAGTTTTATAGTTTAGATACTGAGTTTTAAGTATTTTTAAGTCTTTTGTATTTTTTAACGATAGTTGAAAAATATTATGAGTTTGCCAAGAGGGCTTTTTTAAAAAAGACAATATTCAACATTCATAGGGAACACAGATTAGGGAGAAATATTTGTTACTTCATTATTTACAGTGGTGGTGCAGTGGTTAGAATGCAGTATTACAGGCTAACTCACTGCTTATTCCAGAAGTTCGATTCTGATTGGCTGAAGGTTGACTCAGCCTTCCATCCTTCCAAGGTTGGTAAAATGAGGACCCAGATTGTTGGGGGCAATATGCTGACTCAGAAACTGCTTAGAGAGGGTTGTAAAGCACTATGAAGAAGTGTATATAAATCTTATTGCTATTGCTACATTACTATGAATTTAATTTAATATATTCATTTTAAAAGTTCTGTGTTTTACTTTTAATGGGACAACAAACTATCATTCTTTTATTGAAGCTATTAAGTATTTGAAGACTGAGACAGAATGGCAAGAAATTCTAGTAAAAGTAAAAGAAGAAGAAGAAGAATCGTTGGTGCCCACTGATCTGTTCAAGGTGTGACATTTGGCATTTACTGTATTCTTAAAAAATGCTATGATTAAATCTAATATGTACGAAAAGTAATTTCTGGGAACTAGACAAGGTAATATTTTAATTAAGCTTTCTACTTATTGGATATCAGAAACTCTAGGTAATTTAAAACGTTAAAATATACTACATAAGATAATGTATAGATTATTTTAGAGATTAATGAAACAGATAAACTTTCGATTTCCCATCCTGCAGGGAAACCCCAAACCCAGTTTTGAAAGTTTCAAAAATATTTTGTCAATTTTTTAAAAAAAATAAGCAATTCCATAATGTTATGATATGTCAATTTATTTGAAAGAATGTTTCTTAGAAAAGTCTTAGTTAAAACTATTGTGTGAAATATTTGTACCATAAGAACAAAGCATGCTGAATTATTTTTGAGAGAGCAACTGTTGATAGCTTTAATTTGTTGATTTCCTGTAAGTGGAAAACTCCCATATTACTTTCAGAGAAATATTAAACAAGTAGAACGTGTCTTTTATCAATGGAAAATATTTTGACGGTCTCATTCTCTATTATAAATAATTTTCTTTCTTGGTGACTGCCTCACTGATGTTGACAAAAAACTAAAATATCAACAACAATATAAAGCAGAAAAGAAAACTGACCCAAAACAAAATAAGGGTGTTAAAAATTAAAAATTACTCTCTTTGTGTGTGTGTGTGTGTGTGTGTGTGTGTACATGTACATGTGTATCTACATACAGGCATAGATACTAAGAAAATGTTGAGAGATAGAAACTAACAGTTTTTATTAATCATTTTTAGGACAAACCTGTTGTTGGAACTCATGCATTTTCTGTAAACATGAAGTTGGAAGCTATTAATCCAAAAGCTCCTTTTGCCATATCACCTGCTACAGTTACAAAGGTATCACAAGTATCTCTGCTGCTAACTGTAATTTTCTTTGTTGCAAAGAAAATGACTCCCTGTAATTTACTCACACCAATTTAGGTCACTTTGAATGGAAGCTAATTTTATAGGGCATTTGCAGCAAGTATTATTTATAAATACCTGGTTTTAATTCTGTGCGTCGGTTCCAAGGAACATGAAATTAAAAGATATTATGGAAGAAGCAGAGCTCAGTTTCTATATCAATAAGCAACTGAAAGTTCCTTTAATCTGGGGTTGAATTGCAAGGAGATAGACTCACAAGCAGCTTTAAGAACTTTATTGCTTAAAATTAAGCAGTGACATTTATCTTTTACAGGAATTATATATGGTTCCAGAAATACACAAATATGCATGTTTTTCTTTCATTGTGCTAAAATTTACAAATTGAAGTTGTGAATCGGTATTAATACTGAAATAATTTGTTCTTTTTTATCCTATCCAGCTACTTGCTGGATTCTTAATTTTCAAAAATTGGAGTTAATAATAAGCCATGATACATTTCTTTGCCCCTAAAATTTTAGGCACAATTGGATGAAAAATATTATTAATAAAAATTCAGGGAAAATTTCTAATGGGATTTTCCTTAATAGATATTGAAATAATAAGAGAATAGTAAGTTTAGCATCCATCCCATTATAAAGGAGCAGGGAAAGCTATGCTTGGTGTAATTTAATTAAAATTTCAAATTAAGCTAACATTCTCCATGTTTTTCTGTCATATTCATTGATGACATCTGAAGTTCAAGAGGTTATACTTAAGATTTTGTCAAATATCACTTTTTATTTTAAGATAGCTAATATTTAATACAATTAGTTAAAACCCTAATAAAATCACAGCAAGGTACAAAACTATAAAAATACATAAAATAGACAGTAAATATCTCAACAAATATAGCCTTGAAACTTGATTGTGAAACTGCATATGATTTCAATTTTATATTATCTAAGTCATTTCTCTGTTTTGCAGGTATTGGATGATAAATATTTCTTAATAGAAATAGATGATTTGAGACCAGATTGTACCACAAGTCAGCCTTTTATTTGTCATGTCAACAGTGCTGGACTTTTCCCTGTACAGTGGAGTCTGAAAAATGGCTTACATCTCAACCCTCCACCTGGTGTGTATATGAAATCTACCTTCATTCATATCAGTCTTCTAGATGCATTTAAATGTGCGTAATTTAAATTTGTTTTAATTCAATTGTAGTATAGACTTGGGGAAGAATTTTCTGAAGTCTGGAACTATTTTTTTTAAATAGTTAAGCTCATGTTTAAGGAAGTCAGTGTGATACAGGTACTCCTCAACTTACAACAGTTTATTTAGTGACCATTCAAAGTTAACAATGGCATTGAAAAAAGTGACTTATGACCATTTTTCACATATACAACAGTTTCAACCTCCATGATCATGTGATCAAAATTTGGATGCTTGGCAACTGATTCATATTTATGACAGTTGCAGTATCCCAGGGTCATGTGATCATCTTTTGCGAACTTCTGACAAGAAAGTCAATAGGGAAGCTAGATTCACTTAAGAACTGTGGCAAGAAAGGTCATAAAATGGGGCAAAACTCACTTAACAAATGTCTCACTTAGTAACATAAATTTTGAGCTCAATTGTTGTAAGTCGATGTATTAGAATATTAGATTAGGATTGTCCAAACTCAGGATCATAGAACTGTGAATGTCATCATCATCATCTTAATCTGATATATTTTACAATATTATTAAAGAGCCAGATGGGGAAGAAATAGAAGATAACCAGACTTTTTAAAAGAAGGAATATGATTAAAATGCTGTAATCAAGTTGTTGTTTTCTTGTTTACAGGTTATCCAGGTCAAGACTTTGACTGGGCAGATTATCTTAAGCAATGCGGAGCTGAAGCTGCTCCCCAAAGCTGTTTTCCTCTGGTAAGCATTCAAGAAAGTAATGTGAATGGTTTTATTTACTGATGCATATTTTATTCCTAAAGTCCATTAGCCATAGCACATACTAATAAAACCATGTATTAAAATCCTTGCTTTGTTCTTAGAATGTGATTTCATAGTTTAGACTATGAAATCTAAACGTATACTTGTAGCAATTAATATTCATTGTGTTCTTCCAGAATTTATAGTGTAGCTTGTATAACAGTGTCCTTTTGTGTCTTTGGCTACAAATGCTGTTGATATAGTAAAATTATGCAATTTAAGCTGCAAATTAGGATTTGTCGTGATGGAATGCTCCTTTGTAAATAAAAAAAAATCTGCTTCTAGAGAGTTAGCAAGATTTAGCTCACAAAATTAGCTAACAATCTTCAATTGATATTGCCCAAATATGATATTGAAATATAACAGGTCGTGGCCATGGCCCACTGGTGAGCTGCAAGAATATTTTGCTGGTCCACAGAGAAATGCCCCCCCAAAGCACCCTCCTAAAGCAATTAATCCAGGCTGCGGGGGAACACAAGGCTGCGCCGCCCACATGGCCTGCGGGAACTCAAGGCTTCTGTCACTTACATTAGGAACAACATGAGATAGTGAGGGGAGGGGAGAAGGGCAGAGGGGGGAACTTGCCTGGCCATCGGGTTGCTTCTTCCGCTTCTTCTGTTTTTGGCTGCATGCAAGGAAAGCAGCAGAAGTCTTTCTTTGTCTCCCCCAAACTCCGCCAGAAATGACCCTACAAGGCATCCTGCTCCAAGAGGCTGCACCTGCGAAAACTCATTTCTGGCAGATTTTGGAGGGAGAGAAAGAAAGACTTCTGCTTCTTTCCTTGAGTGCAGACTGAGAACTCAAAAGCAGGCTAGGAATTGGGCTGCCTTGGAGTGGGTGAGGGGGTGTGAGGGAGAGAGAGAAAGAGAAAGAAAATCACCAGCCCTCAAGGTTAGATCGGATCTTTCTTTCCCCCCTCTCTTCCCTCTGGGAACGGAGCTCAAAGCAGGCTAGGAATGGGGCTGCCTTGGAGGAGGTGGGGGAGTGAGGGATCTCTGTGTGTGTGTGTGTGTGTGTGTGTGTGAAGGAGGGAGAGGGAGGGGGGGAGAAAGAGAGAGAGAACATTACCAGCCCTCCAAGGTTAGATCAGATCTCTCTTTCTCTCTCCTTCTCCCTCCCACTAATGTCAGCAAGCCACATCAGTCAAAATTCACATCAGTGGTCCCGGGATTTAAAATAATGAGTTTGTGGTCCCTGAGGTCAAAAGGTTGGTGACCCCTGAAATATAATGTAGATTTACTACACTAACAACATAATAAAAAGGTAAAACATTCCAAAACCAACCTAAATATCTGGCTGACTGTGCAACCAGCCCTCATCATATTCCTTTTTAAAAAGGTTGGTAGATTGCTTTATTGGAATTCTTCAGTTTAGCATTCAGCATTTTAGGTTTAGGTATTTCTTTTTATTTGGAGAACCCAACAAACTAATGTAGGAATAAAAATGGCTGTATACTTATAAATCTGTATTTATGAAGGGAAAAAGCCATTTTCTTAACACCTGAAAATTGTAGAAAGGCATCCTATATTGAGGGACCGCATTATCTTAAGGCAGGAAGTCCCATGATAGGAGGAGGAAAGTGTAATTATAAATGAACATTACAGGCAATTGTTTGCATTCAGATTTTGGGTAGATCAATACTTCTAGGTTGAAGTGGTAGAGGAGCACTTTTTCAGCTGTTTTGAGATAACCAAGTCTTCCTTCAGCCATAAAGCAAGTTTCCAACTACATATATCCTTTTTGCCTTATTTAATTTTGTGTAATGCAAGGTCTGAGTTTGAAACCAAAGACTGTGCATTTTATTCAAGGTATAAGTTATTACTTGGGTTGTTCAGTTGAAACCTAATGTGTTTCTAAAAGGTTTTACATTCACAAAATATGAACCATCATTCTGTTGGTGTCTAAAATTATTTTGAACTATTTTTCATTAGTATTTTAATGTGAGGCACTGAAAATACATAATAAGTATGTATCTTGTGTTTTGTTTGTGTTAGTTAAATTCTGAGCATGGTTTTAAGGAGAACATGAAACTTGAGGCTGTGAATTCAGAAAACTCAGAAGAAATTTGTGTGGCTACTATTATAAAGGTGAAGGACTCCTATCTCTGGCTACAGCTGGAAAGTAAGTTGTCTTTCAGAGAAGAAAGAGAGAGATGTTTTTAAGTTGATTTGCCATTCTACAGGTCACATTTGCAGAAGTATTTTGCCTGAGTGTCATACTATTTTCCTTCAGGAAATGTTTTGAAATAGCTGCATTTAAACCGTATTTCTTTTTACCACTCCTGATAATTAAACACCTTTAAAAAAAGATACTTGTAACCTGACAGAGCTACTTGACAAAGTTAGAACTAGTTCACATGTGCAGAGGAATGAAGAATGTACCAGTTCATAAAAAGTATTACAATTGGTTAGCCTTGTAAGATGCTGGTGATATATTGGTGGCAGTGATGACAATTGTGCTTAAGAACATTATGATCATTATTATTATGCAGGTTCTAAAATTCCAGTCCCTGAATTTATAGTGAGTGTGGAATCTATGAATATATTTCCAGTTGGTTGGTGTGAAACTAATGGATACCAGCTTAGACCGCCTCGCAGAGTAGTAGGTATGAATATTATTTATTAGATGTTTTTATCCCGTTTTTATTATTTTATTATTTTATTCCTCAAGGTGGCAAGCATACATAATACTCCATCCTCCTCCTGTTTTCAAGTATCCTGTGAAGTGGGTTGGGCTGAGAGAGAGTGACTGATCCAAAATCACCCAGTTGACTTTCATAGCTAAGGCGAGATTAGAACTAATAGTTTCCTGATTTCTAGCCCAACACTTGACCACTGCAGCAAACTGGTGCATAACTCTATTAGACAAGTGGATACACTTTGAAGTATTTTTATATGCTTTTGTTAAGCGTAATAAAAAGATACACACCTTGGGTTGCAATATATAAGCATGTTTGTAAAGATCATAGGAGGCATAAAATTAATAATTTTATTTAATTCTAAAATTGCCTGAGAACTAGTGCCATGTTTCCTTGAAAATAAGACCTGGTCTTATTTTTTTGGGCCCCAAAAGATGCAGTAGGGCTTATTTTTGAGGCAACGTGGGCAAGCTGAGATGGTGGGATGGATTGACACCTGATTTAATGGTAGCAGGTGATTCTGAGGCGCAGGGAATTCCTACATTGGAATCACCTGCCTCCATCCCACTGTCTCTCAGCTTGCTCATGGTGGCAATGGGGCATAAGATCACCTGCCCTTCCCCACCCATGCCTCTTCCTGCTGCTGCTGCACATCGGAATCACCTGCCTCCCCCCGCTCCTCTGCTTAGAGAGCTGGGCCGGTGAGCACAAGCAGTGGGACTGGCTTCTGCAGTACACTGTCTGCCCCCACATCCTCTCCACCTCATGTGCTGGCCATGGCCACTCACCCACCCCTGGCTGATGGAAGATCTTCACTGGGGCTTATTTTGGGGGTAGAGCTTACATTAGCATACTAAAAAATCAGGCTAGGGCTTATTTTCTGGTTGGGTCTTATTTTGGGGAAACACTGTAAAGGAAAGTGTTTAGAGCTGAGGTCACTATGGCTATTTTGACAGCACTTGATGCACTTACAAAACTGATGCCATGAAATTGTGAAATATGTTTATCAACTGGAAAGCTAATTCCCCCCCTCCACCACCATGTCCTCTTGGCCATGCCATTCAATTTCTTATGAGCTCCAAAGCCATCCCTACCAATAAGAAGTTTTTTGTTCCAGTTCATTGTTTTTTAAATTAAAAACTCCTATTAAACTCATCTGGGGCCTGAGCCCTACACCTGCTTTAGAGGATGTTTGCTGAAATGTGCATTATATGGAAGACTTTAAATTAATATTTTTAGGAACTGAATGAGAGATGTGTCCATTTGTAAATCAAAAAGTATAAAATAATCGTTTCCATATTGGTGTTTTGTTACTAGGTTACAATTCATTGTGATTATTATGCAAAGAGCTGCAGTTGCTTTGTGTCATCATAGGATATATTTTACAGTGTTTTATTAGATTAATAATCAGCATGTTTAATTTTGTTTTACAGTGAGTAAGGAAAAGAAAATTGCAGTTGTTCAACCAGAGAAACAGTAAGCATTAAACTTAATGTTTATAATGAACAATGATTTGATTTTCAGAATATTAAATGCAAGGATAGGTAATTAGAGCTGGGCATTTTGATACCCTTTTTCAACAGTGCCTCTTTCTGTCCCCTTTTTGTATGTTTTTACATTGTGGTACTTTTTATAATATATTTATCTACCATCACATGTTTTTCTAACCACACTGATGTCAATATATATATTACAATGTCATGATGCAAACTCTGCCCTTTTATATATATATAAAACAGGTGGAGTTTGCATCATGACGTAGCTTTCACACATGCCTCCCTTCTTTCTTCCCCGTCCACCCTCAATGAATAGCTGGATCTGAGAACTATGATTATTGGCTAGTCTAGAACTACAATGCAATTTAAACAGGAATGACTAAGCTTTATACACAACTGTATAGTTAATTTAATGGAGAAATGTGTTGGTTGTAATTATTTTTAATTTTATTTTAATTTTGTTTGGTACCCAGTGTCACTTGCTGAATTGGGCGATTATACAAATTGAATTTAGTTATTTATTTATTCACATGGCAAGAAGAGAATTATGACTACCTGTTTTTTTAAATCTAATAGTTGTTGGGGTTCATTCTCAAAATAGGTAACTCTGGTTTCTATTGCATCTGAATGAAATATTCAAAATTGAAAGTTGTTATTTCCCCTTGCCTCAATTCCAGTAGTTTTATTGTTCCCTTTCCTTCCCCTTCCCAGTACTTTAATCTTCAATTATTTTCTTTTTCTTCTTGTTTAAGTTTGAAATACGTGTCTGAGTAGAGTGATTCACACATGCAAATGAGAATATTTTCTATATGTAGGTGGGGTTTAATGTTATGAACAGGATACATTTATGGGCAATTCATTTAATTGGTGGTTGAGAATGGAGATTGTCCTGAGCCTGCCCCTGTTTTGTTGTACATCTTCTGGGAAGAATACATTTTACATTTTTATTTATATGTATTTATTTATTTAAAACATTTATATGGCTGCCCAAGTCACTCACAATGACACTGGGCAGATTACAAAAACTAAAAATGTAATTACAAAAACCAATAAACCTCTCCAACCCAGAAACTGAGCATACATGAATACATATATGCCCACACCTGTATAGCAAATTAATGATTGATGATAAATTAATGATAAAACCAGGATTGGTTTTACTAGAGTTCCTGTCAATTTGGGGGTGGAGGAGCTCTTTTAGATATAGGATTCTCTTTAGGCAGAGCTTTGTCCTCCAATCTTGCTGCTCGGCTCCTGGACATTTCGTTACCAAACTAGGTTATATCTTCAGCGGAGTTTTGGATGAAGTGTTTTCTTTGTTTATATAGGTAACTGGGTGGTCAGTTGGTCTTATGACTGGCTGAATCACAAGACTGGTTGCTGTGAGGCATGAAATTTAACTGGTGAGGGAGTGGTCGGTATTTTCATTGATTGGTGGTTCAGATGGTCTACTTCCTTACTGGTCTGTACACTGGTTCTAAATCAGTGTGTTTGTTGATGGACCCATTGATAGAATGCCAGGCTTCGATAAACTCACATGCCTGATGAGTTTTGGCATGGCCAATGATTTCAACTTCAACCCAGTCAAACCGGCGTTGTTTGTTATTGGTGTGACGGGCGATCAGGGACTTTGGGTCATGTTGTTTGTTAGCCAGCTGGTATTCATGGATTCTGGTTTTTAACTGTTGTCTGCCCAAGGTAGAACTGGTTACAATCGTTGCAACTGACTCTGTGTGTTATGTTATTGCTGTCTTCCTTTTATGTTCTGTCTTTGATCTTTTGAAGTTCCTGTCTGAATGTGAATGTGGATTTATGGGTTATAGGTATTCCTAGAGATTGCAACCACCTGGTAGCCACTTCTGATGTGTCTTTGATATATGGCAGAATTGTCTTCCTTTTAAATAGGGTTGTCTTCCTTTTAGATGATAAATACTATAAGTAATTCTCAATATGCCTGAGTCATACTTGCTTTAACAAACAATATGGTACAAAACTCTGTAACATTCAAATTTTAATCTCCCATTCCTGTTTTTTATCCCCCATCTACTTTTTATCAGGATATTATCTTCAAGGACCGTCAGTGAAGGATTAAAGACCCAGGAACTGAACTCAACTGACACTAGTAAGAAAGCAATGTTTACATGTTAGACAATAAGACTGCAACTTACCATATCTAATTATGACATCTGTATGCTTTATTTATATTTATAGAAAATGATAGCTCTGAATTAATTATAAAGATCTGTCATTGACTTAGATTTCTTGAACTATTTGGTGGGTATGAGGCTTTACTGAGCAAACATTTCTTGCATGCATTTTCAAACATTTTAGTTTTACCATGAGGGACTGTCGCTCCTTTACAGATGACTCTGGCAACTCTATAAACTAAAGACCACTTGAGAGTAAAATTCCATATGTACCAGATGATGAAATTTAATCATTTGCTAAATTGTTTAATGAATGAATGTTGAATAATTAACATCCATTTCTGAAATATATAAACCAATCTATTGGCACACTCTAACACTTATTTGCACGGTTTGCAGTGCCTGCAAAAGGTATGGTTTGTGGCAGTATCTTTACACAAGTAGAAGCTGTGCTCATTCTGGAATTTAATTGTATTTTTTTTTTTTAATGCAAAGGGGTTACACTAATATAATCTCATTTTTATCTATGCCACTTATAAACCACGCGACATTATGCCTTTAAGGGAAGTAATTATTATCCCAAGGATAGCTATAATATAAGATTAGTTAACTTCAATGATCTCACATCACAGAGGTGCTTGCTAATTTATTTTGCTGTATTGAGCAATAAAGTAATTATAAGTACAGTATTGTTTAATCCTAAATCAGTATAACACTGGAAAATCCTGTTTTTGAGACTATCCGTTACAGGATGATTAAACAATGTTTTTTTTATGAATCAGATATTTCTTGCATCTATTAGCTTTTGTTTGGCCTCATCATGACTAATTAATATGAAAACTACAGTTACTGTCCCCTATATTCTTAGTGGACAATAACTGCATTATAAGATTCCATATAGCAGTCATGTTTGTATTCTACCTAAAACTGATCTTATGAATACCAAGGCTTGTGCTATCCTATTGCAAAAGCATAAGGTTAATAGTAAATGAAAGCAAGGATGAAGAAGGTAATAGATCAGTTGAAATAAACAAGCACCAATACTTTTCATTCTAGAAAACTATACTAAGTCCCGAATGTAACCCAAATGTACTTACAAAATCTGTTGGAATTGAGCTTTCATCGTTTCTAAGAAAAGACTTCTGCAATTGAATTGGAATATGGCAGGTTTAGTGCAATACCCACAAGGTGTGAAGCCTCACCTAACATTTCAGGAATTTTCTTATAATAAGTTTTAGTTGTTCAGATTTTCATCCAAATATGTTTCCACCAGCAGTTCAGACAAGGCAACATTCTTTATTTTGAGCATTTCCCAATCCTAGGATTAATTAGGTTAGTACACCATCGATTAAGAGCCGTAGTGGCGCAGTGGTTAGAAGGCAATATTGACTCAGCCTTCTATCCTTCCGAGGTGGGTAAAATGAGGACCCAGATTGTTGGGGGCAATATGCTAACTTTCTAAAGCTCTTAGAGAGGGTTGTAAAGCAGTATGAAGTGGTATATAAATCTGATATTGTTGTTGCTATTGCTATTATTGGATTATTTAACATTCCCAGTGGTTGAAATAACCAAGTGGGAAAAATGTAGCAGCAAACATCCAAATGTGTATTTCAAAGAGGACCAGTATTTAGAAGTTGATGAGCAAAACTGAAACAACAACACCTGTCTGTGGAAAAATTGTCTTTCACAAAACTAGTATCTGGTACCAAAAAAGTTTAGAACTGCCACTGTAAATTATATATAGTTAATTATATATTTACTATATATATATATATATATATATATATATATATATATATATATATATATATATATATATATATATAATTATATAATTATATATTTACTATATATTTACTATATATAGTAAAATATGTCTGTTACTTTATTTTCTATTGATTCATTGATCTTTTGGATGTTTTAAGTAGGTGTTTGCATTCAGAAATTATTTTATTTTTCCAGTTATAACAAATGGTAAATACTGTTGCCCAAAGATCTACTTTAACCACCGATGCTTCTCAGGACCTTATCTTAACAAAGGGAGAATTGCAGAACTCCCACAGTCTGTAGGACCTGGGAATTGCGTCCTTGTTCTTAAAGAGGTAAGGACATCTGCAATGCATGGCTATGTATCTACTCTGTAATACTCATTTGGGTATTATTTTGGGGAAGAATGTTGGGATTTTTTTAGAAGATAGGAACAGCAGTAAGATTGCCATAATCTGACACTGGGCTACTTACAGAACAATAAAAACACTGATAAAAATCCCTGATAAATCAAAGATACTGCACACACTGTGCTTTATACTGCACCTCTATTATCTGGAGGAGTATCCCATGAAAATTGTAGAGAAAAACTGCAAAATCCAGCAGCAAGTTTTATAGAAACTTTCCTTGATCATCATATTCACATTTGTCTGTGCTTTTTATGAAAATGGATCTTCTCATTCTGCTGTAGCTGTCTATCTCTACTTGGTTATTTTGAGCCTTCCCATGGCTTTTTATGGATTTTTCTTTGTTTAAAAATCCAAGAAGATGTAGATTTTTAAACTTTCAAGAGCTATGCCTGGAAAGTCATGCATGAATTAAATAGAATTCCACAGTATCCTTTAAAAAAAGAAAAGCTAGACTCTGGATCTCTTCCTATTCCACAGAGGAACAGAGTTGTTCCCTGTACTATATAAATAGTCCTTGAATTATGATAGCAATTGGGACCAGAATTTCTGTTGCTAAGCAACGTGGTCAAAAAGCGCAAGCACATTTCTTAGCAATGACAGTTCCTAGAGTCCAGGTCGCTGCTGTTAGCTGATCTCACAGTCCTTAGGCGAGGCAACTTCCTGCCAGTTTTTAGATTTTAGAACTAGTCGTAAGGCTTTCACAGTGGTAGCAGTTTGGTTGAAGAATCCCCTCCTCCCATGAAATTAGATTGGGCCTATTGGTATCAATTTCATTTTATTACAACTGTAGTTAAGAGACATGGTGGTGCAGTGGTTAGAATGCAGTATTGCAGGTTAATTCTGCCCACTACCAGCAGTTTGATTTTTAACTGGCTCAAAGTTGACTCAATCTTCCATCCTTGAAGTCAGTAAAATGAGGACCCAGATTTTGGGGGGAAATATGCTGACTCTAAACTGCTTAGAGGGGGCTGTAAAGCACTGTGAAGCGGTATATGAGTCTAAGTGCTATTGCTATTGTATAATACTTTATGATGAACTGCCATGGTATAGTGTTAGATCAGGAGTGCGATATAACATATACATTATTAGACATTTTAAAGCTTCCCCTCCACCCTAATCTTCTTGGAGACTAATACATAAACATAGTGATTGCCCAATGGCTCCTATTCCATGCTCCCACTTATTTTGATTCTTTATACTTTGCTCCCATTCCTACTCCACCTTTCTTTCTCTTTTTTTTTTCCACCTGTGCTATTCCCTTCCCCTTCATTTTTTTTGTTGGGGATGGGGGTTGACAGACTCAAATCTGCTTCCACTTCTCTGACTGGCACCCAGAGTGGCAGAAAAAGCATTTCTTTTACTAACTAGCATCTAACCACAGGAAACAGAGGTATTCAGCAGGTTCTGACCAGTTCTGGAGAACCGGTAGCGGAAATTATGAGTAGTTCAGAGAACTGGCAAATACCACCTCTGACTAGAGATTTTACAGTATCCTTCCCCACAGAACTGGTAGTAAAAAAAATTGAATCTCACCACTGATGGGAAATAATACATCATTGCACTTCTAGACTAAGTGGTGGTTAGAACTGCCATAAAAAACAACTTTAAGCTGGTAGTGTATGTGAGTATTTTTGTTTGTCTCTGTGGAATACAGTAGTTTATCATATTAAAAAAATGAGGTTTTTTTAAAGCTATAATATAAGCACACTGGAATACTTTTTTGGAAAAGGTAAATGGAATACAAATTTGCTATAAATAAATAAAAAGCTAAAGGAAAAGTAGCTTTTATAGGGTTTATAATTAATTTTCTGTTTTCTAGAAATGCCTAAGTGATGTATGGGTGTTAGAGATATACCAGGGACTGAATTTTGTAGCAGCCAAAACTGCCCAAGGCAAAATACCAATTTTGATGAGTCAGTAATTGAATCTGTTATGATAAATCTATTATCCTTTGAGAACATCCCAGATTATTATAGCTGCCTTCAGGAATTTCAGCTACACATTAGATGTCATTGGTAATGCTACTTATTGGCAGCATTGTCAGATACTGTCTAGTACTCAAGATTCAGGATTGCTACATAATTTTTATGATATTCAAACAGTCATGTTGAATGAATATGTCAGTCTATATGTCAGTAGTCTTTTTAGTGTTTTCCTTGGTGAGGAAGTATATATTTCTTTATTTAAATCCATCCTGACCAACTCCAGCAATGCTTTTTACTTTTTTTCATTCTGTAATAAGTGGCCTCTGCTGTTTCACTACCCCTTGTGAAATTTCTTCAAATTCCCTTTCATTAACTCATTCACAGCTTGGCTTCTTATCTCCTCTTCCAGTTCCATAATCCTCCGGCTCAGTGAAATTCTCTTCAGAACCTTTTTCTATCTGTTACCTGTACTATATTTCACTGCCATCACCATCATCCCCTTATTGCTTTCTTGATATTTTGGGTTCATTACTCCCATTATTAGCAGGTAGCATTGTCAATCTTAGAATTGTAGTTTTAGATATCTGGAAGACATTCACTTGGAAGAAGCTTGTCTCCTCCATACCCCATACTTTTCTTATTTATCATTAAGAATTTATATTTTATTTTTAGTATATTTATATACTAAATACACATAATACACACACACGTTTATTTATTATATTTTAGTATAAGGCAAAACTATTATTTCCTTGGCAATCAAAAGAAATGAAATATGCATAGAAATAAAGCATTCTATATTAATTACAAGACCATTTACTAAAAAACTATTTTATAGTAATTCCTGAATAAAATTGAGGGAAATTAATAAAAGCATTGTATTACACTGAGGGTGGAATGCTACTAGATTTTGGAATTTCTGTTTCAAATTATACACTGTTAGGTGCTTGGTTGAGAGCCAGTTTGGTGCAGTAGTTAGGTACATAAAATCACCTGGAAGACCCTGGACCACTTTTGGGCTTTCTCAGTCCTAGGAAGGAGGTAAGAGCAAACCTTTCCAAGAAAATTGCACGAATTAATAATAAGGTTTGTTTTGCTTTTACTGTTACAAACTTGTTATGCTGGTCATATAAATAGCTAAGTCACAATAATATATTAAAATAAATCTTATTGATCATATTAATGCTACATCTATTTTTCTCTCTTTCTGAATTTAGGTTCTCTCTTTGTTGATCAACGCTGCTTATAAACCTAGTCGTGTTCTTAGAGAAATACAACTAGATGAAGAACCTTCATGGCATGGATATGGAGAGACTTTGAAAGCAAAGTAAAATACTCCATATATTTATATTTTTCTATTAGAGCTAGATTAGTTATACTGACAACTGATTTGCATGGCACTTTCAGGACTTAAGCTTGAACTTTCCTGCAATAATGGACTTTTACCCATATGCTACTTGCCGCCCCCACCCTCCTCTTAATCCTTAAAAACCAGAAGCTGCTAGGATAATGTATTTTTATAGTTGCAGTAGAAATCCTAATTGTAGATAAAAGCTGTCCTCATATTAGAAGTCATTCAAAGGGTTGAAAAGCCACATGAGATATCAGCACTATTTGGATTCAGGATTGTCTTTCTGCCAGGAGAATAAAACCTGTGACGGACTAACTAGCCACTCTGTAATTTAATTTAGGCTGGAAGAACAAGTTTTGGTTGGCTGCATGGGAGATGGGAAAAGGAAAGTTGCTAGTCTCATCTTAGTATTTCCTAATTAAAACCTCTGTTCCGCTGATTGTGTTTTTACATGGAAACTACAAGCACACCAATTCAATAACCATCTTTGGGCTACCTTAAGCAACTGATTTATTTATTCAGTCAAAGGTTAAGAGAATTCAAGCAGAAAGGGAATGAAAGACTGGGTTATTACAATTTCTTTTATTTGCTTTTGCTTTGAAAGTGACTTGATAAAATAATATTAAGGCTATTCTAGAGCATTTCTCACAATAATGCCTGAAATAGAAAAGACCTCAGTAGTTCAGAAGTTACTGCTGTTTCAGCTCTGGTTGATGGGTTAGTCTCTTTTCCCTGCTGTCTGGAATAATTGTTAGTAAAGCAGTGCTGCCTTCAGACCTTTGATGTTCTTTTCTCAAAAAGGCAAGCATTTTTAACACAAGTATTGCTTTAATGTGCAAAAAAAGGAAAATAATGTAAAAAGAACAAAAATAAACAGTAGCATATACAGGTAGTCCTCAGTTCACAATGGTAATCGGAATTTCCATTGCTAAGTAATGTGGTTATAAAGCATGATACCATGTGATCACATCACAGAGATGATAATCCCAGCAGACCCTGTGCCTGTTGTTAAGTGAGAATTATTCATCAGTAAGTGAGGCTGAGACTTGTGTCTTTCTGTCAGCTTCCAACAAGCAAAATCAGTGGGAAAGCTTGTAGGGAATTGCAAGTCATAGTTATGACAAGCCTTTCTTTAGGCAGCTATCAAGTAGGGTGATGTAGGGTGCTATCAAGTAGGGTGATGCTCCAACACCCTTGTATAATGTTTATTTTCTTTCATTGTTAGATATTGCACTTGTGTTTATTTCTATGCTGCCCAAAGTCAGCAAGGGAATTGGACATCCTTATATATCTAAATGAATAAATAAATAATATTTTAAACCAAGAAATTTAACATATAGTAATATCCCATTTACTCACATTTCTTCCTCTCTTTGTGTTTATGACTGGCCTGACTCAAATTTTAATTCATCATTTCATAATTATTTATTTAATAAGCTACAGTTCACTAGACTTGCACAGATATAGGCCCTACTTTATAAATCAAAATACCATAAGCTATAAACCATAATATAGTAGACTTTGGTTTGTTTATTGTACTGTATGAAGCCACCTCGTGTTTGTCTCCTGTGTTTTTTCTATGTTTACTTTCGCCTTTCTTTATTAATGAAACTTTTCTTTGCTACAGATACAAAGGAAAGAGCTACCGAGCTACAGTGGAAGTGGTAAGAACAGCTGATCGAGTTGCAGACTTCTGCAGGCAGACCTGCATCAAACTGGAATGTTGTCCAAATCTATTTGGCCCCCAAATGGTGCTAGACAAATGTTCTGAGAACTGCTCTGTTCTAACAAAAACCAAATACAGTAAGTAATTGTATCATTGGCATTTATTTACTTCAAAACATGTAGGCAGCTAGAAAGAGCATTTTTCAATAAATACACAAAATCCCATCAGCTTTATGATGGCTGCCAGTTGGCACTTCCTGGGTCTTTCAGTAAACAGAAACAAACTCTACAGTGGTGTAACTGGATTACAGCCAGTCTGGATAACATAATGGCCCATGAATTAATGCTACTTAATCAATAATAAATCATAGATACCATTTATGATTCATGGTCTTCTACTTCACCATGAAGTGCCCACATTTTGGGCTTCCAACATTACAATAAATCAAATTATGATGGCATTAAATTGAAAAAAAATATATACATCCAAAGATAATCTTGCAGATCTTCTTCATAACAGTTAGATAATTTCTTACTGAATGGAGAAATCCAGTTGGCTTCACACAACAAGCTTAGCCAAAATCTAGCAAAGCATGTTATGGCTGAGTGTATACATGAATCCAACTATTTTCACTGTAATTTCTGAAAACTTCTTATTTGTTTGTTTCAGTTTTTAGTAAAAATAAAGTGTTACATTCACTTTCCTTGGCACCTTACATACTACCTTTTCTGTTTAATACCCCCTCAAAATAACCCTTCTTTGTATTATTTGTTCCTTTGGGAAAAATGACTCTTCTTTTGGATTACATTGCATGGTTAGCGTAACTGTTGTGTTAAGAAACCTGAACCCTAATTCTTGTAGACCAGTTTTACTTGTAAATTGGCAGTCATCCCGTACTGTTCCTAAGGCATATCCCATCGTTGCTACTACACTAATGTAAAAGTTGCACACAACCAAAATAAGCTATCTATATAATAAGAGTACTTCTAAGGTCTTATCTTTTAAAGGGGAAATGAATGATGAATTGTGTTTCATGACAGTGACTCTTTTTTTTCTTTTAACCTCCTGCAGCCCATTATTATGGAAAGCGGAGAAACAAAAGGATTGGCCGACCACCTAGTATCCACAGCAGCATTGAGGCAAGCATGAAAAAAGCAAACAGGAAAAGAAAAAAACGGAAAAACTTCTTTGTTCATAAGAAGAAGCGATCTTCTACCTCTGTAGATAACACACCAGTGGGATCACCCCAAGTAGGCAACTAAGGGGGATGGATTCGATATGCAAGTCTACATATAGAGATTGTGGGATAAAGTGGTTGCTAATCCATGCTATTCTGAGTCGTTCTGTATTGTTTCTCAGGGAAGTGGTGGTGAAGATGAGGATGATCAGGATGAGATAGACGAGGAGTCTCTTACCGAAGACAGTACCTCTGAACATCAGGAGGAACTGCTTGAGGAGTCTGAAGTATCAGAGAAGAAATCCCAGTCATCTTCCCCAACACAGAGTGAGCAGTCTCATTTTGGGGCTCCAGACCGGGACAAACGGAAAAGAAAACTACGGACTTTTTCTTTCTCGGATGATGAAAATAAGCCACCTTCACCAAAGGTATATCTTGATTTTAAAACATGTAACAATCATAGAGCTTTTCAACAACTCTCTCTCCTCTCTCTCTCTCTCTCTCCTTCTCCCTCCCCCCCTCCCTTTCTCCCTCTCCCTCCCCTTTCCCTTTCTCTCTTTTAGTAAAGGTATTACTAAAAGAAAAAAGGATGAAAAGACACACTTGAATAACCATATAAATAATCAGATTGCTCTAATATAAGCTCTAATATAAAACAGTGGCCCTGAGGTGTATACCACAGAGACTGGGCAATGTAAGTTTCTGAGTTTTAGTACAGCAGAATTTGATGAGGTTTAGTATAGCAGAGATTCATGGCTGTCAGCCTTCTAGAAACAAAAGACCTCAAACTGAACTGAAAGTAAAAAAAAAAGTGTGCAATGCAAGTGCAAACTACTACTGTTATTGTTGTCATTCCTGCTGTTGTTGTAGTATAGATGCAATATTCAATCATCACTTGGAGTTTTTTGTATTTGACAAAGTATTTTCAATTTAATTTGATGACATTCATTTTTCATGTATCTTTTGAGAATTAGGCATATAACCATTTAAATAGTCATAAATGTAGGTCATCTGAGTATAGGCAAATATCATTTGTTATTTAAAGGGATAATCAAGACTGAGATTGTATCTATTGTTGTATGGTCTAAACCCGAATTTTATTTCAACTGGATCACTAGTATACAACAAATAGACAAGTATACAAAGAAACAGAATTCTACAGACTTTTAATACAGCATCTTCTGCAGCTACACATTTCTGATTATTTTTAATAAAACAGAATTGTATTTTCTATTATTTCCTTGACTACCCTTCTGTGTTCTGAGATCATGGTAAAGACCTACTGAAGAAGTTTTGTTTTATTCCCACTACTGGAAGAAAATGTCAAATTCACACACAAGAACACATACACACATAAATTACTTGAATGTACATGGACATTAAGAGGTACCAAATTGTTAATGAAAGTTATTACATTCATATATAACAATGACTAGCCTACAGGCCAGAAAGCTGTACTTTATGTGCTTTAAATAGCAACAATTACTTCAATTTTCCTAGTTAAAGAAATAAAGGTCAACCATCCATCTTTAAGTATAGATTTAATATCTGGAGAAAGGAAAAAAATAAGAAAATTGGCTTGTATGGTTTTTTTTAAAGGTTAGTTTGACCAAGTGAGCTGAATCACCCCATCTCTCAATTGGTGTCAATTTAGGAAGAGAGAAATTTAAGAAAAATTGTGCAAGTTTTACACACAGTGAAATACAGTGTCAAGTTTGCTAAGTTACATAGTAGGCAGATCCAGCAATCTCTCTCTTTCTCTCTCTCTCTTTGTCCTGGGGTCATGTGATCATCTTTTGTGACCTTTTGATATTGCAAAGTAAATGGGGAAGCCAGATTCACTTAACAACTGTATTACTAATTTAACAACTTCAGTGATTCACTTAATAACTGTAGCCAGAAAAGTTGTAAAATTGGGCAAAATTCACTTAAGAATTGTCTCACTTAGCCACAAAAATTTTGATTTCAGTTGTGATCGTAAGTCAAGGACTACCTGTACTATATATTCTACATACTGTCACGTTTTCAGGACAGTGCATATGTTATGCCTCAACAATAGGACTTCTTTTTACCCTCAGAATATTGGATCAGTGGCTCATATAGAACATTTTTATGTTCTGAAAAAGATATCTAAGGAAGAAAAAGTGATATTTTTGTCTTTATGTCTTGTTACATAGGAAATAAAGATAGAAGTTGATGAAAAATTACAGCTGGACAGCAATCCTCTGGAATGGAGTGTAGCAGATGTTGTGCGGTTCCTTAAATCTACAGATTGTGCACCATTAGCTAGAATATTTCTGGATCAGGTATGTCTTATTATTGGCCATGGATAATTGACTACATGAAACTATTATGTCAACTAAAATAACATTTTGATCATTTTTACCTCTGCATCTACATGCATATGTGTAATTTATACAAATATATACATATGCATATGTATAAATTATTGGGAACATCTCACAGGATTCTTACAATAAAATGGGTAGAATGGACATAATACAAAAACATAAAAACTTTAAAAAACAGAATTTCTCTGAGATGAGATTTTTTCTAAATGTTACTTTCTTTGAACTCCTTGAGAAAGTAAATGTCTGACTCCTGAAAAATATTACCATGTTTTGGGGTCAATTTATAACTAACCGGGACAGTGTTTTTTAGTTTGAAAGCTACTGGCGCATTTAAGTGCTAATAGATAAAGTTTTAACCCAGGATTACATGAAAAATCCTGCTCTGCTGCCTCATTGTGGCGGGTAGGGGTGTTTATGGAAAGGATGAGCAAAAGATGCTAGGAATATATGTCAAGTGTATGTAATCTCACCAACATCACATGTAAGGCATGAAGATTATCGTAGCTGCCAGTTAAAGCAAACAGGAACCACTATTCGATAGTAGTGCTATGGGATGATATTAGGAGTCAGGTAATAATTTTAATGATAACACCAAAAGCATCATTTTTTACTGTGCAGGAAAAGGGAATGGTAAATCGCTCCTGTATTTCACCAAGAAAAACACACAGATAGACAAGATAAAGTAATGATTGATACAGTGCCAGATGATGGACTCCTCAGATCAGTGGCAGGCAACATATTATTGAACAAAGGTTGATAATCTTTCTGAATGCACATGGTATTTATGAAGTGACTAGACCAGTGTTTCTCAACCTTGGCATCTTTAAGATATGTTCAGTTCCCAGAACTCCCCATCCAGCATGTTATCTAGGGAATTCTGTGAATTGAAGTCCACACATCTTTAAAGGTGTCAAGGCTTAGATACACTGGATTAGACTAAAGCCTTCCATCCATTTTGCAAATATGGAAAGAAATTTATACCCATAATGACAGGGAATAGAATGGAATGTTATTTATCAATTTCTGAAATGGTCTTATAACATTCTTGTTTATTATCTATATTTGGGATTGAGAAGTCAGCCATTAAAGTATTATTATTATTATTAAAGTATGGCATTGTTACATTAGCTAAGAGTCTACAATACTGTTGCAGATTAGTAGTTTGGCTGCCTATTTACCAGCTCTGTTAGGTGTACACACTTGCACGCTTCCCACGGTGTACCATAAGAGGGTGAGCTAGCTTCGCACCAGAGAAAGATGAGTGGTTCTTCCTGCAGCAGCATCTTAAGCTCCCTCTCCGGAACCACCTCGTAAACAGGCGTCAAAACCGGGAAGGTTCAGAGCTGCCAGGAATTTGACTGCCTGCACAGAGCACTAACTTGTCTCCCCACAGAAATGGTATCATTTATCTACTTCCATAGAACATGCTTTCAAACTGCAAGGTAGGCAAAAGCTGAGGCAAGTAATGTGACCTCATCCCGCCATGCAGTGGAAGGACTAGAACCACTGGAACAGAGACCCATCTCCAGCGTCATTAAGCCACCATGCCTCATAGTCATTAAGTGAAGTGATCACTAAGTAAAATCATGACTGCTTATGATCTTAAGCTTTGCTTTACAGACCTTCAAAGATCATAAAAACAAGGATTGATCATAGCATTACCATTTTTCATCATTGTCATCATAGAGAATCGTCACTAAATGAGAATTGGCTATATTGTAAAAAGGAAAAGACTATCTGATAAAGCAATGTATTTCTAATATTGAATTTAACAGGTGAAGGATTGAATTAATTTTATATTGATATCATATCTATTTTTCTTTCTTGTTCTTTTTATTCCTCTCCTTACATCCAGTTTATTTTAAGTTACTATAGTTTCTCACCAAAGTCTCATTTGTTTATATAGGTAATCCCTGAGTAATGAACGTTCTTCTAGCCAATGTTCAAAGTTACACCATAAGCACCCCCTAGCATTCACAAATAAGTCCAGAAATTATGAATCTTGCAGCACGACAGTTGTTCGCCCTTACAAATGACCATAGAGCCTCTGCAACATTCGCCCTGCCCATTCACCTCCTGCTGGGTCTTCACAGGCATTTCGCCTCTGGAGACTCAGCTACCTTGAGTTTTCCTCTCTGTCACGGTTTCTATGCTTGCTTTGTTGCTTTAGGATTTCAGAGAACAGAGGCCTAACGTACCGCAAGATCATGAGAGATCACTAGCACAAGATCTCATGCTACTGATCTCGTCTGATCTCGCACTTTAGGCGTCTATTTTCTGTGAATTGAGGCTTGGATGATTACAAACAGAGAGAAAGCTCCAGGGCTTGCCATTTCCTTGCTGAAGCCTGCAGAGAGATTGTGTCCCTGAAGGCTTTGGCAGTCCTTTGCAAAAAGCCTTTGTTGGCACCATCAGAGCTTGGGAGGAATGGGTGTGTCCCTCTGAAGCTCTGTTCCTGCTGGCAAAGGCTTTTTGCAAAGGGCTACTGAAGTCTAGAGATTTGGCAGGGAGAAAGGCCTGGAAGGGTGCATGTGGCCCTCCACACCTTTTTTTCGTCACTGAAGGCTTCATCAAGCACTTTGCCGATGACAAAGGAGGGAGCAGGCAAAGAAACAGAGCACCTGGACAGGAGACAGATCTTCATAAGTGACCTGGCATGGCAGGATGCAGGGAGAGTAATTGTGGGAATCCCTGGGGAGGAAGAATGAGGTATCTTAGAGGGTTGGAGGCCTTTGGTGGTCTGAAGCAGGTGGCTTTCCATCATTAGGCCACCCATGGCCTTCCCACTGAAATACCTTATGTGCATTTAATGAGCTGCACATTTGATTCACGAATGCGTGGGCAAAAGAAGAGAGTGATCATGTTCAAATTACGCAATTCACTCCTATGAATGCTCAGGTGAGGAATAGAATGGGCAGGCTCCATTACATTTATAACTCGACAGCTATCTGTAATGCATTAATGAAATGTTTAAATGATTTGGAAAAAAACCCACTCATTTCCTTTAATGCTAACTGCTATTTTTTCCTTTTCCTTTGATAGGAAATAGATGGGCAGGCACTTCTCTTGCTCACTCTTCCCACGGTTCAGGAGTGCATGGACTTGAAACTTGGCCCAGCCATTAAACTTTGCCATCACATTGAAAGGGTTAAGTTTGCCTTCTACCAGCAGTTTGCCAACTAAAACAGGAGGAAGATAAGAGGAACCTGATACTTTGAAGCACAATTACAGTAACCTGCTTTTCTTTCAGCAGGAAGAACCAAGAAGGGATAGATGGAAACTGCTTATGAACTGGCTTTACAGTTTTGCACTTTGAGTGGGGAAAATACTTGGAGCAAAATATTAATGCAATCCTAACTATCTTTGCAGCTGTCTTTTGGCTTAAAAAAGTAGTACTTACTCATTCTGTACATCAGGGCTTTTTTATGAATAAAAGATGATTTAAATATCTTTCACGAGGAGAAAAAAAATCCTCCAGGTGTGGTATGGACAGAATTTACAGCATGTGGAAAGGAATGCAGAAGATGAGCATCTCTTTGCTGCTTGCTGAATGACCGTCCTCTTTTTTTTTTTTTTCCTTCAATCTTGAAGATAATTTAAATAAGTAGACTAGCTGTTTGCCAAGATACATGGTGTGGCCAAAAGCTTAAAAGTGAAACTGCAGCTTCTTTCTGACCTTTATTTTAGAGCCTGCTCTCTACCTCTAAAACCAAAAAAGGCTACAAGGCAAGTTAAAGAATGATCCAGCTATTGACTTTTTTGTATTTAAATTATGAATGCCCCTCTTTTTCTACTGTCCTGACAGAATCATAGCCTTTAGCAGCTACCAGATAGTCACAGACTGAAGAAGTAGCATTCTTTATTATGGAGAAATACTGATAGTGGAGATTGTGCCTGTCATGTTGCAGATAAAAGTAGAGATGGAAAACTTAGAAATTGTGGATATTAAAATATGCTATGTGCTATGGATAAGCTAAAGTTGCACAGAAACATTGCCACACACCAGAAATATTTTTTAGAAAATATGTACTGTTTAGGGAAAATTACATGGTCTTCTCTTATTATTTGCTGAAAAAAACTGAACTAGCATCCTTAGAAGAATGAATTGTAACACTGAGCTCCTTCCAGTTCTCAAATAACTAAATTTCTTCACTTATTTGCTGCAGGTTTGTAAATGCACCCAAAGGATTTTCTTAAAAGTATATACAGAAGAAAAATTGTGGCATAGTTTGCATGCCATACATACCTATTAGGAGATGAGTTTCCTTTGTTTAACATAGAGAAGTCAGCTGAATTCATCAGCTTAATATGCTGATCTAATACAAAGAGCTACTACCCACAACTTCAGGAACAAACTAAGTTTTATGGAAGCTAGAAGGACCAGAGCAGTTTCTGCATTTCTACCCATTACAAACATAAATTGTGACTTCAGCCATTGAGTATTTATTATTCACAAGTTAGATCAAAGCATTGGTGACTTGCTGGAGAGTCATGTTGCAGGGCATATTGAACACATAGGAAGAGACAGAATGTGGTATCTTGAAAGAAATTTCTTCATAACTTATTTAAGTATATCGAATCCTAAAGTAGAGATAGAATGATTTCATGCTTCAGGTTTCAGTCAAAGTAGGTTTAATACATGAAATGTTATGTAACTGGACATGTGGGCCAAGTTTTCAATTAGATTTTGTACATTGAAATTAGTGCTATTCAGATACTCCATTATTTGTAAGAACATGCATGTGTGTGAAAGTATAAATGCCTGTTTGGCATCAGAAAGAATATTGGGGGTTTTTGTAAAAAAAAAATCAGGCTCAATATAATTCTTGTTTTATTTAATTAGCTCCAATTAGAATACATTCATGTGTTAAAACTTGTATGTTTAAGATTTTCAGGGTTTTTCAAGTATAGCTTTCATATGCCATATATTGCTGTGAGTAATACTTTGAATGCCAGTAAAATAGATGCTGGCTTATTTAGGTTATATTTATAGGTTGACATTCCAGTCTTGTTCTATTTCCAAAAAAAGATGCTTTTCATTACTTGTTACTTTGAATGAGTCATTTCTATGCAACATGTAAGAAATGGATATATTTCATTTCTTGAGGCCAATTCAAGCATGTCTTGTAGATTGAAGTTTTAAAAGGTTTAACACAATCTGTAAAATATTCAATATAGTTCTGAAATATCTGGGTTTAGTAAGATATAATTTAATCTATAAATCATTCATCTCTTTCCTGTTATTGCCCTGATGAGTTAGCCAGTCTTACCTGCTTTGCTACTGATTCAACATTCAAAGCCTGTTGGAATATTAAAACTAAGGAAAGTCTGCAAAGTTAGATAACATTGTATATTTTTACAAGGCCAGTGACATTCTAGCTAGGAAAAATTAAGTTGGTTTCAAGGCCTGCGTTAATATTTACCTAAAGCAGAGGGAGTAGAAAGGTAAACATAGTTTTCAGATCTCTGGTGCTAATTGCTGTAGAAAAAGCATATTAAAAATTACTAGAAACTGGCAGCATATAGATTTTCTCATGATTGGTGTCTTGAGGAAACACTTTAAAATTTGGGGAGATTAAAAAAACCCAATATTTAGCCTCTGAAAACACAAGCTACTTTTTTGAAGTTGACTAATGTGCAAAATATTTTTTTTTGTAATTTTACTCTCTGTAGTTGCCATTTTTATGATTCTAAAGATTTGGGAAAAGAAAGCAATCCGATATTTCATAGGTAATTTCTGAATTGAGCACACAATTTTCCAAGGTACAAAGATTTTTATTTTTTATTTTTGGTATTACCGGCCAAACTTTATCAGTTAAGAAGAGTTGAATAAAAAGTTTTTGCAAAATACATTTGCCAAAATGTAAAGTCTAAAGTCAGGATATCAGCCATTTTGTTTCTTTCTGTAAATACTATAACACTGTATGAATTCACTCAAGATGTACTGCCAAATGTTTTAGCAGATATAAAATTCATTTTAAATGAAGGTCTTTAAAAGCCATTTTTGGCTTTGCCTAGATAATTTTCTGCTATGAAAATTTTTAGAATACCCAATAGTTGCTAAGCACAAAGAAACTGACATTGCCTAGAAACCTCACTGGTATAAATTTCATTATATTCCAGGTGTTTATGTTGGTATTAAAGTTTCCCCAAAATATCCATAAATATGACCTTTATATTTGAAGGCAGCCTTAAGGGTAAGAGGTCAGAATGGATTTTGAAAGGATAAAACTAGTTTAAAAACTATGTTGTATCTGTAATTCAGTGGTATTTGTTGCATGTGCAGCAATTTAACCCCCTTCCCTTAACTTGGATTTATAACAAATGGATTGTATACTGAAGGCCATGAATGTGAATTCTTTTTTATATCATGTTTAAAAATTATCAACACTGGGGAAGCACCAGCACACAGTGTTTACACCTCGTAAGTACTTGCTTAATAGAAATAGGTTCTATTATTTATATTCTTTTAAGCAATTCTTTTTTAAAAAAACTAAAAACCAAATTCCATGCAGGAAAGCAACTTGCTTTCCTTCAGTTAATAAATTCAAAGTTCCACTATTTGTCCTGTGCAAGGCTAGAATCTGGAATCCTTAGACATTTGGAACTTCACAAAAATATGATAGATTTAAAATAATGATTTTGGGGAATGAAAAATGTATCCCTTTGTTTTCCCTATGGAGCCTTATATACCTTATATTACTGAAGGTTTGTATTCATCAGCTTCCCTGGTTGCTATTTTAATTTTCACCCATTGTGCACACATCTTCTGTTCTGATTGTTCCCTTAATGTTCATAGACAATCAAAACCTCTTGAAAGAGCCTCTAAGGCAGGTACTGCCAGCATATTTCTTAGTTGTAATAGTTCATTGGACATGCACTTTTCTGCTTTGCTCTAAAGATTACAGATGTATATTGTGTTGTCTTTTCTGCTTGCTGTATTTTTACTTTAATTAATATATATGTGTGTGCGTGTGTGTGAACTGAAGGTAAAATTTTGAAAATAGAAGATATGCACATAAAATGTCTACTGAAGCACCTTTGTTGCCTAGGTGCATCAGGTAAAGGGTTTTAAAATATTTTAGATTATTTGACTTGTTCTGTAAATGAATGTATATAATTTTGTGGTACTTCATGACCGTTTTAAGTGGTTGTAAGAAAATTAAAAATACTTAAATTGGTGCCAGTTTCCTTTAATATTGCCTGCTTGGAGTCTTTCATTACTAAAGAAAAAATAGACTTGAAAATTCATAGCAGTATATGTGAGTTTCCAAATATTTTTGTTTTCAAAATCCTGGAGATAATTGGCTATTGTCACCTTAACAATTTTCTAGGAAACATTCTATTTTGGATACTTCAACTGTATTTTTATTTTATACCTCTCCAGCTGAAAAATGCTCACACATTCAAAAAACCAATAAATGTTTTCCAGTATCCAAAAATAATATAAAATGAAAATATTCCAATTCTAGGCATCCTTCTTTTTTCTCCCTCACTCAGTTTTTAATCTGGTTATATTTTATAGCACACTAACGTTACAAACAAGTAAGGTAACTCCTTTATCACATTAAAGTTTAACCACTTAGAAATAATTAGATGCAGTATCATTTCTCCCACTGGCAGAATGAGAAATGCTGTCGCATTAAAACACTGCAAATTCAAACTACCACCTGATATTACAGTAATTACAGTAACAGATTTTCCTGTTTGTTTTAACCCAGAAGATACTGAAGCTTAAAAATATATGGGGGGCAATTCGGGTTTGAAAGTTAAGGGATTATTATGTTGTCCAGTACTGCTTTTGAAAGTATTTAAAATGAAAAGTCTTGCATTGTAACTAAACTAATTGATGTTCCACAAAGGCATACATATCAGTTAGCCACCATAACAACACAGCAGCTCTATAGAAAAGTCCATATGTCAGTGCTAAATTAGTATTTAAGCTAATCAGAGAATTGAATTTACTGAAGATAAAGCTGTGAGTGAAAGCAAGAGAAATAGCTGATAATCTGCCTTCCCCCTCCCACCTAACACAATAGAAAGTATCTTTATTTATCAAGATGTCTCAAATGAAAATAAATTGGACAAAACAGATGGGGTGGCAGTTTCTTTGAAACAATTATGTTAGCCTGTGTTTGGAGGCAACTTTATGCTCAACTATTATGTCCATTGTATATTACCTTATCAATTACTCTTGATTGTTCTCTAGATTCTAGTGAACAAACATCTTACAATCCAAAAACACAATCCTGATGTCAAGTACAGTACACCTACTGAAGGCCACCAAAGTTCAATGGTGCTTTTTTCTTCCTGGAAAAAACAAACACATTGAAACAAATCTACAGATGCTATTTATGTGAGGCTAACAGCTTTTTTTATACTAATAAGCATTCTAGTTTTCCAGAATTATTCCCCTGTGCTAATAGTGTATTGCAGTGGTGGTGAAAGTTTTTGTTGTAGTGAGGCTGCAGAGGCTTCTCTCAAGCCTCTGGGAGGGTGAAAACGGTCTCAAGTGGCCTGAAAATCAGCTGGGAGGCGCGCGCATGCTCAGTGCAGGTAAGTTTGGGAGGGGCTCATGTGCCTGAACAAATGGTTCTGCGTGCCACCTGTGGCATGCTTGCCATAGGTTCACCATCACGGGTGTAGTGCAATGATGCTATATTCTTTCGTGAAAAACAATGAATTGAAGTAAACTTGGATTAATGCTTACATCATATAGAAATTAAGAGCAATGATAGTCACAAAAGTGGAGAGGTTATTTTGAAACTATTAACACAGAGGTCTCTGTGTATTCCATATTAGCACTTGCTCACTAGAAGTTGGTTCTAATCCTAATATTCATTTGAGCAACTTGTAATGTGGGGCAATGCATTGCTTTTATCCAGTTAAACAAAAGTGCAACAAGTCACTGTTTTGACTTATGCAAACCTATAACAGAAATTAGACATTTGAAACTTCAGATAAATGGGATTGATTTAAAATTGAGGTATTGTTGTATATGAAAAACATTTTCTTTTACTTGCAACCCCAATATAGATTTGAACTATATCAGGACTTTGTCAAGGACACACAAGCAAACTTCAGTTTGTACAACGAACCATCTGTTTTTGCATCAATTTTAGCTTGTTTAGTTTGACCACCACATTTCAGAAGAAAAATAAAAGAGAACAGCATTCAGTTCTAACAGCATTCAGAAGTCTTTAGAGAAACACTTCTGTCACAAATGTCAGTTAATTTTCAAAACCAATATTGTTGCTTTCAATATAAATATCACATTTCAACGAAGTTTGGTAGAACAATCCTTCCCATCTAGATTTCTGCGTTCAATTTTGAAAGTTTAGCTAATCCTGCTTCAAAACTGCGTAATTTCATTATGGTGTAGTAGATTGGTATGTGTTCAGCAAAACCCAACCAGCCCAAAGATATCTCAGAATTTGACAATGGAATCTTACTGAAATCTGGTGCTCAAGATGAGTGACAAAAATAGAATAGGATACCTTGTTTCAAAGCAACATTTGGTAATGGTTTACATTTAAGCAATTTCCAGGGATACTATTAATAGCCATGTAAGAGACAACATTTCTGATCTAAGTTTGTTAAAAAAAAAAAAAAAAAAACAAGGGAGTGATAGAACTCTGTCCTGTCCTTAGCTTTTTCTAATTGTATGTAAAGCCAGATCTTGTATTTATTTTTGCAGCTTATTTATTTTATAACTTCATTACTGAATGCTTTCTGTAGTATTGCTTCCAAAGTTATCTTTTATCGGGAGGGAAGGGTTGTCATTGTTCAGTGTCAATAACAACTTGCCCATAACTATCACATACATTTTCTTCTACAGCAGGATTTGTATTTCTATAATAATGCAGATTATTCGTTATTTACTATGATGCTTCTGTGGGATTTTCTGACTTCTCCATCTGAACCCTAGAATTGCCTGAAATATTCATCCAAGGCTAGATTAGCTTTCAAATTGTTCTGTCCCTGCCAAGACTAATCCATTTTTAATGTGTTAGTTTTGTAATCCATGGCTCATCAACATTTACAACAATTCAGCATGTTCTCACATTAGCCAAAATCTGAATACCAGAACATTATAAACTGTTGAAATGCATCAGGGATGAAAGATACTTTTTTTTTTTTTTTGGTCTCTGACACCCACCAGCTCCATGACATCATCATGGAGGAGTGGAAGAGGACTCCAGTGGCAACCTGTGAAGCTCTGGTGAACTCTGCCCAAGAGGGTTAAGGAAGTGCTGGAAAATAATGGTGGCCACACAAAATATTGACACTGGGCTCCATTTGGACATTATCACTTAGGGGTGTACTTGCTTTTGTTGCCAGCAGTTTAGACATTAATGTGTGTTGTGTTATTTTGAGGGGATAGCACATTTACACTGTTATACAAGCTGTATACTTACTACTTTACATTGCAGCCAAGTGTCACTTCTTCAGTGCTGTCACATGAAAAGATATACCTAAATATTTATAAAATGTGAGGGAGTGTACTCACTATACATATAAAAGCGAAATACCACTCACACATCATCACAAAATCTCCAGAACCATAAAGCCAACAAACTTGAAATTTGGCATGTATGTTCCTCTTGGCTTCTAGATGCTCACTAAGAATTTTTCGAAATGTCCATCAGAGCATTAGTATTTCATATATTATTATTAACATGCTCTGATGCCAAGGAGTTCTACTCCCCACCTGAAAAGAAATCTCTCCCAAATGCAAAACACAAGCAGAGAGGAGTTTCAGTTTCAGTTTTACTTTCACAGCAGCAAGCAGCTTTACTACAGAGCAGTTGAGCAAAGCCATGCCCAGGCTCCTTGCTGTCTCTCATGCAGCAAATACTGTTTCAGTTTTCAAACAGTCAAGTCTCACGCTGGCAGGATGCTAGCTAGATGAATACGATGGATGCTGGTAGGCAGAGGCAGCATTCCCCACCATTTCCCTCCCCAAAAAGTTGTCTGATTACATAGTTTTGTAGCGAAACACAGGGACCCTGCTAGTATTAACATATACATTAGCCAAAGGATGCTGAAATAGTCTCCACTGCCACTTCCATGCACTTTGATGACCAAAGTCATCTGTAAATAAAAAGTGATCTTGGACTTCACTGAATTTCCTTACTTCATTCTTCACATACTCCTGCCCTTCTTTTGGCAAAGATAACCAGTTGCAGGCACTTCTGCCACATTTAACAATGTGGGAAGCTAAGAAAATCCCTCCCCCATAGTTTGCCTGAGGCTCTGAAGGGGAAATCACTGAAGTGATGCCCACATTAAGGAGAGAGCTTTCCACAGATCTTAGCCCCTGAAGCCTCAAGCCTACCAAGAAATACTTCTACTACAAAGTTGCTTTAAAAATAAGAGCGTGGAAAAGAAATACAATAGTGGAATACTTAAGCAGAGTTGAGAAGGTTCAGATATTCCTCCTTCCCTCTTTTAGGGCAGGAGACTTTGGAGATTGCTCCATTAGAATTCCGTATTAGAACTCCTGCCCTAAAAAAGCAAAGGAGGAATACCTGAACCTTTTGAACTCTGCTTAAGTATTCCACTATTATATTTTTTTATGTGTGTGTGTGTGTAAATGAATAGAATAACAGGTGGAAGGAACCTTGAAGGTCTTCTAGTCCAGCAGTTGCCAACCAGTGGGCCGCGACCCATTTTGGTGGGCCGCAGAGAAATCTCACCCCCAGAGCACCCCCCCAAATCAATTAATCTAGGCTGCGCAGAAACACAAGGCTGCCCCGCCCACATGGCCTGCAGGAACCTTCCCCGCCCACTCACTCTTTACCCAGGAAACTTGCCTGCTAAATTGCTATTTTTCCTTTTTCCAACCATCATCTGTTCTGCTGTGCCAGGAGATTTAGATTAGCTAGGAAGCAGGAAATGGTTGGATTTCTTGCTTTCTAGCTAGACTTTAGATCTTCGGCTCAGCCGAACCTCCCTTAGGACTGAAGGTTCTGTTATTCAGTGCAGACTCACTGCAAGCAAATTTTATGTGGCAGACTGAGCTAGCTGATGGCAGATAGATCACTGAATGATTCTGTGAGCAACTCAATCTGCCTGCCTGCTTTGCCAGATTTTGGGTAAAAGTTGCTTTTTTAAAAAAATAACAAATTCAATATTTATATAAATATTTATAATATTTACATACAATCCATGCCCAGCCAGTCACATGACCACCATGCCACACTCACAAATTAGGCCATGCCCACAGAACCAGTTAGTGGATTTAAAATTATGAGTTTGGTGGTCCCCGAGATCCAAAAGGTTGGCAACCTCTGGTCTAGTCCAGCCCTCTGCTCAAGCAGGGTAACTATACCATCTCAGACAAGTGACTGTCCAGTCTCTTCTTAAAAACCTCTATTGATGAAGCGTCCATGATGTCTGAAGACAAGGGGTGTGTATGTATACACACAGGCACAAATGTACTTTGTAATATGCTAACATTTGCTTGAGAGCCACTTTGGTATAGTGGTTAAGACACCAGGTAGAAACAAAATGGCAATGAGTTTTAATCCCACCTTGGCACAAAGCCAGCTGGGTGACCTTGAGCCAGTCACTTTCCCTCAGCCCTAGAAAGGAGACAATGAAAAATCACTTCTGTAAAACCTTGCCAAAAAAAACCCTGCAAGGACTTGTCCAGGTAGTATTCGAAAATTGGACACTATTGAACCGAAGTGGGGGTGGGGGGACATTAGCTCCTTAACACAAAAAATCCATCCTTGATATGAGTTATTGCATTTGCAGTTCCTCTTGGTACCTAGAACTTACGAAAGCAAACATATTACCTTAGATTTGACTGCAAAATGTGCAGAATATATTGGGTCTTCAGACAAGACACGTATAGGTTCCACGGTTAATCATACAAAATATATGTGTGTCATTATAGACACAGCCATTCGTAAAATATACCTGAAATCGTTGCCCTAAAAAAAAATCTGTCCGTAATAAAAATCGAGCGTCCAATTCTTATCCGCAGGCAAAATTGCATTCATAGTATTAAACACCCATAAGCGGTAGTTAAATTCCGTTTTCTACCCTCGCGCTCCACCTTCTCTCCACCGGTTTTTGAACCCGTGTCCTGAAAAGAAAACCCCAAGGAGCTGCACGGGCGTGCGGGGCTCAGCCGTTCGCCGGTCACAGACGCCCTAAGCCAAACGAAGGTTTGCTCGGAGGAAAACCCGCTAGGCACTCAAGCACAGAAGCAGGACCATCGCTGACACCCGGCTCTTCTGCACCAAGCACATTCTCCGCATTCAACGAAGCGCGCAGCCCTGCAGGCGATTTAACCTCCGCGGCTCCGACCGCCCTTCCTCAGCTAGCCAGGCGAAAAGACGCGCTGGCGGGCAGGCTTCTCCCTTTAGCCACGCCCCAAAGCCGCCCAACGGACCAATCCTGATCGGGTAGGTCACGTGGCGCCGATGCCGTGACGCGAGGGGAACTCCTCCTTCCCCTATCCACCCCCACCCCCACCCCCACCCCCACCCCCCAGCTCGCCCGCCTGCTCAGGAAGTGCCGCGGAGCATATGAACGCGCCTGGTTTTTACGTCTCGCTTCCCAGCCGCCGCGCGCGCACTTGCCGCGCGCCGCGCCGAGTGGGCCATGGGGGGCTCCTTGGCCCCCAATGGCTCCTCAGCTGTCACGCCCAAACTGGACCCTCGGCGAAGCGGCGGTGCTTCTTCTTCCGCCTCCACGGTGAGGTCCGGGCCGGACTACCGCGGCTGCAAGAACGGCGCGCTGATGGACAGCTTCGGCATCTTCCTGCAGGGGCTCCTGGGGGTTGTGGCCTTCAGCCTCCTCCTGCGTGAGTGCTCCGTCCGACCCCGTGTGGGGTGTGGGTGTCTCACTCACTCTCTCTCTCTCTCTCACACACACACATAATGTTGCCGGAGCCGCTGCTGTGGCCTTTAGCGGGCCGCCGCCTCCCTGCTCAGCTTCGGTTGGGTCTCCAAACCTTCGCCTCCCTGGGCCCTCTTTCCCGCTTTCTGCTTATGCTTGCAGCCTCCCCACGCTCCCCGGTGCCCACCTCTGCCCTTATGAAGTTGTAATCCGGCCCAACTCGCTGCCTTCTTCTTGGCGTCCCGGGTTTCCTTTCTCGTCCTGGAATGCCTGCCCCTAAGAGGATAGGCCGGCTTTCCGGTGGTTTTTTTTCCCCCTGTGCCCAGCTGGGGGCCTGTGGGGCTTTGTTTGGCTCTGCGCGTCCCCCTGCCTCTTCTCTGTTCCGGAAAAGGCTCGGTCATGCTTTCCACGCCAGTAGCCTAGCGGCTTGCAATACTGTACGTGAAGAACTAAGTGTGCTTTCGAAGGGGTCTCTCTATGTCTCTAATTCCTGGGACAGCTTACTTTATTTTTATTTTTATTTATTTTATTTTTTATTTATCAATTGCTTACGGATAATAGGTATAAGTAAAAACATAGTTATGAATAAATGGATAAATATAAGAAAAATAAAAAATATATATAAAAGAAACAATAGGACAGGGATGGTAGGCATGTTGGTGCACTTATGCATGTGCTTATGCAGATACTTATGCCCATACTTGTACCAGTGCAATCCAGATCTAGAACTGTAAATGTAGATATAGGTATTTTCGGGGAGGGGGGCCCTTGGTGGTCTCTGAGCTTGCTTGTTTTTTTGCAGGTGTTTCATTACCCTAACCATGTAACATCATCAGTGCTAGCAAGGAGTGCTGTTTGCTTTATATTCTGGCGACTTACCTGTCTGTGTGGGTGGAGGCAGTCTTAGGGATTCCTTGTTTGGGCTGTTTACTAATGACTCTTTGGCAGTTTCTTGATTGGGTTATTGTTTACTTGATTGTTGGTCTGAAGTTGACCTTGGAGTTAATTATCTATGCTGATCTGAGTGCTGATTACTGGTGAAGAGGTGCTGGAGTCTCTCTGTCTCTTTTGGTCTGGTTGATTATCTCTTTTGCATAGTCTATAGATATTGTTAGTGTCTATGTGTCTATTGATGCCTGATTTGTTAGAGTGCCAGGCCTCTAGAAATTCCCTGGCATTTTTGGATTTGGCCTGGTCTAGGATTGTCATATTCTCCTTTTTACCTATCCTTGTGCCCATTGTCTGGGAATGGGAGAACTGTGGAAAGGAATTGTTAATCGAATTTTTTTTTTAAAGACCAGACTGGTTCACTGGATTTAAATATTTGCCAAAAACAAACTGCTGTTGCTCTTTTCCACTCAGCTGATTTATTTGGAAATAATGGCTGGTAGAACTTCTGTATTTAATCAATGTGTTTACATTCCGGTATGAATAATTGTGTATATGTTTGACATAGTTTATAAGAAAGACATGGCTGGATATGGAGCTTTGATTGACAATACTGTTTCATGTTCAGTTTAAGGATTATCACTCATGACTTTTGGAAGTGTGTTACTTAATACATAGGCTGTTTAAAATATGCTGGAATGTGGAATATGACTATATTCTAGCATTCTGGCACATTGTTTTCTTATCTTTTGGACTTATTTGGGTCATCTTTGTTAGAAACATTTTCAGGTTTTTTGTTTTAGAGGTTTTCAGCTTAGCAGAATGATTCATGTTAAATAAAAAGTCTTTTTATGGTGTATACTAATCCCAGAGCAGCAGCTTTTAGCTTTCTGTTTGGATCTGAATTATGAATAGTCAGTATAAAGTGGAAAATCATTTACAGGTAATCCTCAACTTACAACAGTCCATTTAATTATCATTCAAAGATAACATCATTGAAAAAAGTAACTTATGACCATTTTTCACACTTACAACTGTTGTAGGATTCCCCATGGTCACGTGATCAAAATTGCAGTGTCCTGTGGTCATGAGATCATCTTTTGTGACCATCTGACAAAGTCAGTGGGGAAGCCAGATTCACTTTAACAAATATGTATCTAAGGTAACAATTGTTGTGATTCACTTAACAGCTGTGGCAAGAAAGGTCATACAATAGGACAAAACTCACTTAACAAATGTCTCGCTTAGCAACATAAATTTTGGGCTCAATTGCCATAATTCAAGGTCTACTTAGTTTTATTTTATGTGTTTGTAATTTTATAAGGCTTATAAGAAGGTATACAAAGTATTTTGAAGAATATTTGTTGTTTTTTATCTCTACTTTTTGTTTGTTATGCAAACAAAGTGACTTATAAGCAGTGAAATTGTAGCTGATCATATATAGAACATATATCATTACTTAGGCTTTAGGTCATTATATCACTGTGCATGTTTTGTCATGTTCATACAGTCTCAGTTTCTTACAGATGCCTATGGTGTCATTAATAAAATTTAACAGGCCATGTAAAGAATTCTATTTTTAATTTTGCAACATTCTTAAATTTAGTATTAAGTTGAAAATTAATGGGATTTGCAGTAAAATGTTACTGTATAAATTGTTTCTGTTCAATGTTCCATCCATCCATCTCTTCTGTCAATATTCCTTCTGCCTCTCAAGAATTATATGATTAAATGAGAATACTTTGTCATCAATGTGGTCTTTTTTTAAAATCTCAGTTTCTTTGAGTCTTAGCCATTTCTCCATTTTCCACGAATAGTACTACCAATACACAAGGCTTGGGATTGTTGTTATTCAGTATGAACATACATAGGCTTCTTGATTTATTCTAGACATTCTTTTTTAGGATTTTTTTCAAAAACTTATTTGTAGTTCTGCAGTAGTTCCTTCAAGCAGGCAATACTTCTGGAACACATAGCTCTGGTCATTTTCACTACGTAAGTGCTATTACTTAAAAAAATGAACTAAATCTGTGGTGATGATTTTTAATTTTCAAACCTCAGATGAGAATATTGTTTTTAAAAAGGTCATTTACGGTTATATTTATAAAATACAATAGGCTTAGTGTATGTTTAATGATGGATAAAAATAGGTTGCCAATGAAATTATTGATATAGACTTTGTAAAGGCAATGAGATATGATGTAGTTTCTATTAATTTTCTGAAAGAGAAAACCATTCATACGAATTGAACTTTCAAGGGTTATTTTAAAGTTTTTTTTTAAAGAACTGTATAAGGACCATGGACAGCTCCTCACCAGTATTGATTTTATTTGGGGTGTGCCAGATAAAAATACCAGTAATTATTTTTTTCACCAGAAGATTCTGATTTAGGGATAGACAATCAATGGCTATTGAGTATTCATTTTCAAAAATCTATATTCAGAAACATTACTCTTTAACTAGTAAGTCCAGCTTTTCATTAGTTTTGCAATATGTAAAATAGGCCAGATGAGGCATAGAACAACACTTTTAATGCACAGTATATATTGCTAATCACCGCATCAGGTACCAATAAGCTTAGGAATCATTGTTCTCTAAAAAAATAAGCATGGAAAATATTAGCTGTTAATTAGGTCTGTGTTGGTGGAATGCTATGTAATAGCCAGTAGTAGGATTTAGCCTACATACATAGTCAAAATATGATGGGGAAAACCTTTGAGGAAATCCCAGAGCTAATGGCAAGACTGGAAAACTTTAAGAAACATGCTGGAAAAAAGCAATAGCAACCCATCTCTTTGTTATGACCAAGAAAATAGAGATATGTTTATAAAGTCAACAGGAGTTGAGTTTCTCTTAGAAAAACTTTATCTTTTCAGAAGAATGTCTTAGGTAAGGGAATTGCCTGTCCCATTGCTTAATAAGAAATATATGCTTCTTAAAATGGTACATTGAAAATATATTTATATAGTAGTTATTTGTGAAAACTGAAAGAGATGTTTCTGCTTCTTTCCTCTGGAAAATGAACTACCAATAGTTGTTCTGTGCACAAGTGAAGAATATAAGGATATACTTTGAGAAAAAAGAGTAATAATCCAGATCAGGGGTGTCAAAATGGATTTCTTCAAGGGCTGGATCAGCAATGTAGTTCTCCTCTGTGGGCCAGCAGCAGCAGCGGGTGGGGTGGAGGTAGGGTGGCAGTGGTGGAGGGAGCAGGGTGGCGGGATGTATGTCCATTTTTGTGACTCATTTTTGCCCTCCATGGCCTCCTAAAGCATTATGATGGCTGAAAACAGGCCGCAACGCCTATTTTTGGCCTGTCTTTTGGCCTGTTTTTGGCCAGCAGAGTGCTGCAAAAGACCATGGAAGGTGAAAACGAGGTGTGGGGGTTCTGCATGCAGCCCATTTTAGTCGCCAGAGGCACTGCGGGCCAGTCCCTTGATATTTCTAGGCCAATCTCATGGGCCGGATTTAAGCACCTCCAGAATTCCTGGAAGCCTGGCATTCTGACAAATCAACCATAAACAGGCTTACAAACAACATCTATATACTGTTCAAAGGAGATAATCAATACACCAAAAAGACCAGTCACATCTTCACTAGCCATCAATACCTGAATGAGCAGGGATTAACACCAATTTTAGACCAACAATCAAGAAGCAGACCCCAATCAGAGAACTGCCAAACAAGCTAACAATAAACAGCCCAACCAAAAAAACCCTCCAAGACCACACCCACTGACATTGACAGGGCAAACCATTAGAATATAAATTGAGAGCACATCCCATTCCTCACCAGCACTAATGTTACCTAGTTTGGGTGATAAAACATCTGCAAGAAAAAAGCAAGCTTGAGAATACCAAGGACCCCTCATTTCAACCCTGAGCTACAAATATTCTCTATCACTCAGACAAAATTGTGTAGATTGATCTGTACATTCCTAAAATGGAATGAAAAAATGAATGTATATTAAAATACTGCCTTAAAGACTGGAGTTAATCCTGAACAGTTTGTTGAAACATAGACCACAGACCTTAGCTGGTAAACACAATGCAGGAAAGAATGATAAATGAGAAAATGGCCCTTTAGCAAACTACTGGTTAGGTAGGTTGGGATTTAATCAATCCATCAATCGGAATAGAGCCGGAAAGGGCCTTGGAGGTTTTCTAGTCCAATCCCTGTTCAAGCAGGAGATCCTATACCAGTGATGGCTAATGTTTTCGTTGTCGTCGTGTGTTCTGTTTCTACAACCAGGGATTGTATGAGTATTTTGGGCTGCTACTGCATACTGATGGCTCATATTTAAGTGATTGTCCATTAAGTCTCCAAGGTCTCTCTCACAGTTCCTGTTTTTGACCAAGTTTCATCTAATCTGTACTTGTACCTTTGGTTTTTCCTGTCTAAGTGTAAAACTTTGTAGGCTGTTTAGTGAATCTCAGTTGATTCTCAGCTAGTGTTTCTTGTTCCCTGTTTAAGGAGAACAAAAAAGAACAAAAAGCTCCTCTTTGAATTTTATTTGAAATGACTGTAAGTTCAGCTTGCATTTTCAAAACAAATATAACTCAGTCATATTCAGTTGACTCTTTTAAGCTATTTTTTTCAATTTCTATAGATTTTTAGGGGAGGGAAAATGAAAATTGAGCATGGAAAAATAAAAATTGAAGCCTTCCCATTTATGACTTAGAGCTTCAAAGGTAACAATAATTAGCTTCTTTTCTTCTTCCTTTCCTATAGAATAAGTATGCTGAATCCTTCTAAATCACCTCTTTTATTCCTATTAACTGGCTTTTCTCAGTTCAGAAGGCAGCAATGAGAAACAAATTAAATCCTGAGTAGAAATGGAGAATTTCTAGCTAGTTTACTAGCTAGTTGTCCCTGATCAATAAATAAACTCAACTAGTAGGCCATAATTGATCTAATGACTGGAGAGTCCTGATACCTATTACAGGAAACATAATGCACCAAGTAAAGGAATTACCTAAGAAATAATAAGCTTTTATATGTTTCCTGACTCTTTACTTTTTAGCATTCTGGACACATTTCTTCCCCTCTCCCCCAAAGTTTTTTTATTTTATATTTACAATAAATCCATCGTTCATTTAAACTGTGTCGACTGGGTAAATTTATCTTGTGCTAACAATTGTAATTAATACTTTCTTACCAATATAACAATAATCAATATAACATTCCTTTATTAATTATCTCTTATTTCTATTATCTTTATAATCTTAACTTATTTCTTAGACTTGTACTTTCTTAACTAACATTAGCTTTTGCTATGGTACAAGTGTTGCAGACCGATATCCCTCAAACAGATTTTTTCCCCCAATTGCTATTGTTCATGAAGCAGTATCATAAATGAAATATTGTCATTCTTTCCTTTCAGAAAGAAATGGGATTTCTTTCCATGCTCCAATGGTACTTTTCTCATTTTTCAGGTTGAACTTAGCCTACTGGCAAATATAAATTCCATTGCACTACCTTAAACATTTCTGGTACTGCATGTATTTGACACTGGGGGCAAACTGTGTAATGTAAGTTTGTTCCAGGGCAGTGTGTCTAATGGAGATAAGAGCTTTGTCCTCTCGCAGGAAATAGAAACATATGAATCTGAGAAAGGACGTTTATTGATGTATATTAAGCTATAAAGAATAAACAGACTTGACTTCCGGTTTGCGTGGCTTCGGGGCAGCAGGAATTCGCGACAGCTCGCGATTCCTGCTGTGCTAGCCGTCGAGGTACCCCCGATCCAGATGGGTCAGGGGGATATGGCTGCCCTGTAGGGACAGCTGAAGACAGAGGGGAGTCGGAAAGGGAGGTGGGGGCATCGCAGACCCCCCCTTTCTCTGGGAAAACCCCTTTTTCCCAAGGCGGTGGAGCGGCGGTCAGCAATGGCCGCCACGAAGAAGCCAGCAACCGGGTAAGAACTGTGCTGGAGGAAGTGTGAAGAGTGAAAGTTCTGTCTGAGCCGGGTCAAGTAACACCTTTTAAATTGCCTGGAATTGAGCTGTTTGTTGCTGGAGGATACATTGTATCCCTAAGAAGAGCGAAAAGCGGCGGAGAAGCTGTTAAAGGGAATTTTTTTTTTTTTTTTTTACTCTCCCACCCCACGGAAAAAGCAGAAATATTTGGATATATTAGACATTGAAAGTGGATTGTTTTGAAAGCTAAGATAAGAGACAAAGGGATTTTTCGACATTGTAAAATGTGAGAAATTGGAAAATCTCTGCTGGAGGTATGGATTTTTGATTATTAAAATTCTCATTGCAAGTGGGAAGGGAGAAAAAAAAAAATTGGAGCAGAAGCTGAAAAAGGAGGAGATTGATTAGAACGTCTTTGTGGATCCCAAAAGAAGATATATGGTAATTGGACCTCTTTGATTAAAAATTAATTCAGAAAGAGAAAGAGAAGAAGGAAGAAAAGTATTAACTTTTGGAACTTTTTTTCTTTTTTTTAATTGCTTTTGATTGTCTTTGATTAAAAATTCTTGTGGTTGTTTTGGAAAAAGTTTCCCTTTTCATAATGGCATCGTCTGTGGATGAACTAGAGATTGAATATCAAAAATATAAAAAAGAAGATACTTTGGGCGCTTTGTTTCAATTTTTAGAAATGGCGTTATGTTCCTTTGAAAAGTTGATTACGCAGCAGAAGGACTGGGACAAGGAAGAAGAGGAAGAAGAAGCCATCTTTGATGAACAATGGGTCCCTTCTGGAGAGGAGGAGAAAAAGGATAAGAAAAAGGAGATTTTAAGAATTATAAAAACAACCAAAAGAGAGAAAAATGAGCGAAAAGATGGAGGCAAGGTTAGAAAGCAAAGGAAAAGGAGCAAGAAAAGCGAAGAGAAAAAGCAAAGGGGTAGAAAGGGCAAGGAGAAGAATAAGCAAGAGAGAAAGGGGGGGAGGAGAAGCCTTAATGGGGGGAAGCAAGACCTAAGGAAAAAAAGTTTATTTAGAGACAATGGGTGAATTTAATTTAGATTAAAAGAGGGATTCTGGAGGGTATATAAGAGTGTGTTTTTATATGTACATTTAGAATATAAAATTTATTATGTAATTTTAGAATTTTTTTTAAACAGAATCCCAAGAAAGATTGCTATATGTAGTATTTCTAAGTTAGGGTAATGAGTTATAGATGTTACTCCAATTGGTGTACAGGAGAAGTATAGTAAAAGAAAAAAAAGATGAATGGATAATTGGAAATAGAACAGACAAAGAATGTTGTTGAAAATGGTAATAAGATATGGAAGGATATATATGCTTTTTTTTTTTGGATTTTGTATATTGATAAAAGGCAATAAAATTTTAATTAATAAATAATTTGGATGGAAAAGAGAAGTAGGGACAAGATATGAAGTTAATATTATATGAAATATTGATATTATAATCTGGAAATGTTATGCCTTATTGGTCTATTATTATTATTTTTTCTTAGAAAAGAATTTATAAGCTGCTATGCCTTGATTCTTTGTGCATTGTTTTTATAAAACTGATAAAAATGGTTTATATATATATATATAAAAAAGAAAATGATAATAAGATTTGGAAGGAGATATGGGTTGAATATGATGTTTGAATTTGTGTCTGTGTAAAGAGTTTTAACCCGGGAACAGACAACCTTCAGAAAAGATCTTTTAGTTTTGTTTATGTTTTGTGTTTGTATGTTTGTGTATTGTGCTTATGGTAAAACTAACAAAATTTGTTTTTTATAAAAAAAAAAAAAAAGGAAAGAATCAATAAAACCTTGGAGGAATGTTAGATGAGAATAATTTATACAAGCCAGAAAGAAAAGAATATGATGACTATAAAATGGATAAATATGGAAGAGAAATGAAATTGAATAGGAGTAAAGAGAAAAAATGAGAAATTTGCTGAAAGATGTTTGTGTGTCCATATGGAGATGGGATAAATTGGAATTATGCTGTATAAAAATAATGTTTTGTTTGACTTGTAAGGATTTACAATGTTAAGAGGTTTTATGTGTTTATGTATTTAATAGTTAATGATGTGTTGTTTTATCTTTAAAATCAATAAAAATTTGTTTCAAAAAAAAAAAAAGAATAAACAGACTTGAAGTGTGAAATGTTTTGGATAAATGTGGACTTAAATGTTGCTGAATGCACTAAGAATGGTGCATGGCAGAAGTAAAGCATACAATTAAATGCTCAGCACTGAGGAAGGAAAGAAACAAGAATCTGTGGTGTTCTTTAGCTGTTTAATGTATTTGATGGGTAAATTTAGGTTGAATACATGAATTTTGTAAATTAATATATCAATAACCAATATAATTGTGTCATAAATGATGTGCATGATTGCAAGTAATATATGAACTGTGAAAAACTAATGCAAGTACATATTTCTTTGATAAAAGATTCTCCTAAATGCTGAAACAGATGGAGAAACTTTATGACATGGAAATATTGATAGTATGTGGTCTATTATAAGCAATGAAAGTTTGTCAGAAACAAAACTGGATATGTATAAAAACATGTTTCTGCCCAATTTATTATATGAAAACAAGGGCTGAGTAAATCAAGAGAAACAAAAAAGTCAGTGGAATTAATGCATCAGAAATGTAATAGTACAATGTGTATGGTGAAACAACATGAGGTAGAGATCAAGGACAAACAATTGCTGGGTGCATTTACACAGAGTAGGAAAGGAGGTTAATCACTATGAAAGAGAGATCTGAAGTGATTTGGTCATATAGACACCCCTCCCCCACAAAAAAAAATCTTTTGGGCACCAGGAACCAGTTCTGTGAAGAGTTTTTTTCCATGGACAAGAGGGGGCATGGTTTTATATGCTGCCTGCATCCCGCAGACGGAGCTTTATTTGTTAGCATGGCCCAGTTTGTGGCATCCCTCGGACCCGGGTGGGAGTGGGTGGGACACCTGATATAGAATAGATACATGAGGATTAAACTGCAGAGCAAATAGATTAAGACTGAAAAGGCTGAGGAAGAAAAACTGGAGAGTTGTGACTGCATGGAATAGATGAAATCCTCAAGAAGAGAAAAGTGAGAAGTTTAAAGCAGTGGTTCCCAAAATGGGTAGTATCACCCCTCTGGGGGGCAGTGGGAGGCCTTAGGGGGGTGCTAAGAGGCGGCAGGGGGGCATTCAAAGCCCTGCAGGGTCACCCCACTGACTGTTGCACTGCTCCGCTCCGATGCACCACATTGTAATGGGCTCCAGGAAGAGAAGGAGGGGACGTAGTAAAGTGCACTAAATTTGAGTGTGCTCCACAGGTGCTGCAAGAGCAGTGGTGGGGCCTGGAGGGTGCGCACGAGAGGAGAAGGAGGGGAGAGAGAGGAAGGAAACCTCTGCCATCGTTTGCACTTATTCCTCAGCCAGCCTGGATTTCCAAAAACTCGCCAAGACGAAAAAAAAGAAGCTTCTCACACTCTCGGAAAGTCCTGTATTTGGAGCTCTTCGCTATCCTTTTTTCTTTCTTCCTTTTGGAAATCCGGGCTAGTTGAGGAATGAATGGAAGCCGCGATGGAGGCTTCCCTCCTCCCCTTCCTCCTCCTCTCGTTCTTTAGCCAGCCCAGATTTCCAAAAGGAAGAAAGAAAAGGGGATAGCAAAGAGCCCCAAGGAGAGCACACGGGGCTTTCTGAGAGAGAGAGAAGAAACACAGACAGGGAGAGAGGGTGGGGAAGAGAGAGAGAGAGAGATTCAGCTCAATTCAGCTTTGTCTGCTCCCCTTTCTCCATCTTTGCCCAGTTTTGCAAGGATCCATCAGCGATCTAAGGCAGCAACCTCATAGCACTGTGAGGTTACAGCCTGACTGTCACTCCTTTTGGAACACAAGGTTTATTTTTGTATCTTTCCAAAGACAGAAAGAACATGGCCAAATTTCCTTACAGTTATTCCCTGGGTGTGGGAGTTGGGAAGGGGGGGTGTGAGTGGGGGAGAAGGAGGGAGGAAGAGGCATAGAGAGAGGGAAAAAGAGAGTGTTAGAGGAGAGAAAGAGAAGGAGAGGAAGGAAGAAAGAGAGATGAGAAGGAGGAAAGGAGGGAGAGGGAGCTAGAGGGAGAAAGATAGAGATAGGAGAGAGAGAGAGAGCAACCTGTTCCCCATAGAAAACACAGAAAACTACAAAACCTGGGGGAGGTGTCATGTAACTCAGTAGGAGTGACATTGAGTTGTCATGCCCACCCATGTCTTGGGGCTCTGAGTGTTTTGTTTTCTGTGGGAAACAGGTCCAAATGGCTCTTTGAGTGTTTAAGGTTGCAGACCCCTGACCTAGGGGGAGGCAGAGGAAGAGGGGCTTTGACCACATGCCCAACATCCAGGATCTTGCTCAGCCAAGCCTGCCCTCTTTGTGCATGGCTATCAAAACTCCAAAAACAGGTCAAATAGTTCTGGGGAGGCCAGTGATAAATTAGAACACTTGCTAAACAACTGGTCATTAAGTGAGGACCACTTGTATTTGGTTTGCCAGTCACCTGGCCACGCCTACCCAGTCACACGACCAAACCACACCTATCCGGTCATGTGACCAGCAAGCCACGCCTAGCCAGCAAGCCACACCAGCAAACCACATGACCAGCAAGCCCCGCCTACCCACTCGTGACCAGCAAGTCATGCCCTCAAATTAGGCCACGCCCACAGAAATTTAAATCCCACCCCTGGGTGGGGGGCACCAAGGATGAGTTTGTAGGACAAAGGGGTGGTGGACTGAAAAAGTTTGGGAACCACTGATTTAAAGAATAAAAGGCAGTATATGAAATGCTTTATGGGCATGGTAGAATCAAATATAGTGCTACTTTATAGATAATTTCACTGACACAACTTTTTTGTAAGTTTCTGCTTTCTGCTCTCTTCTCGCATCCTTTGCTAAAGTGCTTTCTTCAAAACAGAATCTTCCAGATCCATTTTATATATCCCAGTCAAAGAACTATCCAGGAGACAAAACAACCAAGTTCAGAGAGCACCAAGGACTCCACAGATTCTTCTTTTGGCAGTTCACAAAAGCTCTGTGTGTGTGTGTGTTGTGTGAGTGTACACTATATGTATCGATCAGTACAAACCCATAGCCTTGTTTCAAAATCTTCATTATAGTAGAAACCTGAGAAAACTTACCATGGGTGTATAGGTTTGTTACAAAAACATATAAACAAAATTTGCATATATATGGGAAACAATTTCATTATCTTTTTTTTTTTACTTTTTAAAATAAGATTTAGATTAGAATCTCGTTTTTTTGTAAATTATTAAATATCTTTGTTCATGCAGTCTGCAAAATATAGAGCACTTATATTGTTACTGATACCAAATACAGGTAGTCCTCAACTTATGACCAAAGTTGACTTCAGAATTTATGTTGCTAAGTGAGACGTTTGTTCATTCAGTTTTGTCCCATTTTATTACCTTTCTTGCTACAGTTGTTAAGTGCATCACTGGAGTTATTAAATTAACATAACAGTTGTTAAGTGAATGTAGCTTCCCATTGACCTTACTTGTTAGAAGGTCACAAAAGCTAATCACATTACCCAGGACACTGCAATCATCATAAATATGAATCAGTTGTCAAGCATCTGAATTTTGTTCACATGACTATAGGGGTGCTGCAATGATCATAAGTGTGAAAAACGGTCATAAGTCACTTTTTGTGCTATGGTAACTTCAAATGGTCACTAAACAAATCATTGTTAGTCGAGGATTACCTGTATAGGAAAACATGGTTATTAGGTCTCCTAAATTTGATTTTCTGGAAAGTCAACATATTACATTAAACTTTTCGCCAGTTGGTATGATCTGTCCTTCCTGATCCTGTATTATATGGTAATTTTATCTTAACTTCAAATTCTGTGGTATTGAGTTGTAGGATATTTGATCATGAAAAATGATTTACTAAAAGGAAAATTCTAAAATTCTTGCTTATTTATATAGAATATAAGATTAGATGCTCTAAATAAATTGTGGGCTGTCGTGCCCCTGTTGGAGACTGACTCCAAGGGAGAGGGGGAACAGCCAACAGGGAATGGAAGTATGGCTCCAGAGGTTGTGGAGGAGGTTGGGGAAGGGCAGAAGCCGGCAGTGAGAGGAAGACCCAGGCCCATCCCCTCTCCATCCAGAGCAGGCAGGGAGAAGAGGATAAGGGAGAGACATGAATGGCGTGGTCTATGGGGGAGGAAAGGGCCTTGATCGTCTTCATGGACTGCAGCTGTAAGAACTGGTTAAAAGGACGGACATGTGTATGGGCCAATGCTGGAAACAAAGCATGGAAATATCTCTAGTCTTTGTTCCTCTCTGAGTTGGGCTTCCTTCTCAGTGTGTGTTCCGATATCTGTGGACATCTTCAAGCCCTTATCTTGCCTGGTTTCCTTAATTGCTTCAGTGTGGTTTGAGTTTTTGGTCTCTAGTCAAGATATTTGGAGCTTTGAAGCAAAGTGAAGGAATAAAAGGGGCTTCACCTGTTTTTGTGACTCTGTTTATTTTGGATCCCACCCTGGGTCATCACATGGGCTTTTAAGACCATGTTGTGTTGAGTTAGAAGTTATTCCATGCTTGGGAAAAATTACTGTATGTCCCCAAATTAAATTTATGTAACTAAATAAAACTCAAATCTCAACTCTGTGTTTTCCTTAATTTCACTCCTGCTTATAACTAATTTCTTTCCTTTTTTCCCTTCTTCTTTTCCTCCTTGCCTACCCCCTTTTTCAGATAATCATTTTATGCTAAGATGGCACATGACCTATATTTGCTGCTTATTTATTTGTTTTGGATCTTTGGGGTTTTTTAGGAAACTTTCTCTGTATGAGTGGTGGTTATGCTTGACATCAAAAAAAATTCAAAAAAAAAATCCAGAAAAAAGTTGCCTAATCAGATGATCAATGAGTTGTTCATGCCTGTTGAGCACTTGTGTAGCTTTAGCTTGCTTTATTTGTCATAAAGATAATGAAAGGCATTGATTAGGATTGGTGTGAAGTAACATTGTGAAAAAAATTAATGGTTGCAGATATCATTTCTAAGCCTGCCAGGCAGAATTCTTCAGGTATTGCAATTATCTACATTGAGACTTTGGAGGACACATTCCTGAAAAATATAAATTTGAGAATTCCTAAAGGGATATAAATTGAAAGTTTAGATAGATTGTCTCATCGGATGTGAAGAGATTGTTAAAATAGATTGGGTTGAGCGAGGACTGCTTTAGGGAAAGGAAAGCAGAGGATTTAACATCCTTTCCACATCAGAATTATTATTCTTTTTCCTAATATCAGTGGTAACACAACAATAGTCTCTCCATCTCCCCCTTCTCTTACTGCCATCTAAGCTCTGATGCAGCGATTATTAGGGCTCTGAGACTATGTGCTGGGGAAGAGAAGCAAATACATTCCCTTGCTAGAAATCAGCTGCAGGGAGATCGAAACCCATCCTCCATCTATATAAGTGTGCAGACTCACTGACTCAGGAAAATTTGTCTGGAGTGGCCAATAGCCAGTCATAAGTTCTATAGTGCTGAATCTAAAAGCCTGACCAAAACTTTAATCTGGTCTCCATGCAGGAAAAGAGGGAGATGTTTTAATTTATACACTCCAAATGTATAAATCAGGATACATTTAGGTGAACTTGGATAGAAATTGTGCTTTTCAAGTAAAAACTATAAAAAAAAGAAACCATAGCAAAAAATGGATTTTTGTTTATTCTGGTTCCTCTAACTTGTTACAACAGGCAAAATGCAATGCTAAAATATTGGCAAAAGGCCAATCCATTACAATGCTCATTTCTAAGGTTGAAAGATTGGTTTATTGCTATTGTTAAAATCCTTTCAAACTTAAACTGGTTATGAAGCTTTTAGATTTAAGGGGGAAAGTGTTTCAGAATTTGCTGAGGGGAATTAGTTCTAAGTAATTAATTTTTTTTCTTTCAAATATATGGACTATAATGTGGAAATAATAAGGCAAGAAGCTGGATATAATACTTACATATTTAAACTTTTTTCCCTGATAATAAGAATCATGAGTGCTCCAGTCATAATAAAGTGAATGTCAATCCTCTATTTCAGGGGCTGTCAAACGCAGGCCCACAGGCCAGGTGCATCATGCGCTAGCCACGCCCACACCCAGTTTAGTGAAGGGGGAAAAAGTCCCGATATGCCACATGATGCCGCAAGTTTGACACCCCTGCTCTATTTGATCTTGGTGACTAATAGATGAGAGAACAATCAAGACTGCAAGAATTTGGATGATGTAAGGGGCAATCTGAAGAATACAGAATAAAATGGCTTTATTTTAGACTATCATTGTAAATATTAACCGAGATGAATGACTGGGAGATATTAGATAAATCTACTTTCTTCCCAAGCATGATATATAAGTAAGGAGACCTTCCGTAGTTTTGTTTAATTTTTTTCTTTTCTTCATACCCTTTTATTTATAAGTTATCTTGCATTTTTTCAAGCAGTTCAGAATGCATTTTCAGAATGCAGTGTTGATACTCTTGAAAGTGCTGTTTGAACTGCATTTCTGTGTTTGTTTGGTGTACAGTAACGATTAAGGCATCCAGCTAGGAACTGAGAGACTAGTCCCACCTTAAGCATAAATCCAGCTGGTGGTCTTGGAGTAGTCACCTTCTGTCAGCAGAAGGAGGAAGGAGAAATGGCAAACCACTTCTGAAAAACCTTGCAAAGAAAACTGCAAGAAGCTGACTTGGAGAACTGAAAATGATTGAATGGGAGAAATGTGTGTGTGTGTGTATGTGCACGTGTGTATATCTTATAGGTATTATCGCTTCATGTATGTTTTTTCCATTTGTATCCAACCTACTGAATCTATTATTTGCATTTGTGATTTAATTATGTGACTTTGTCTATAATTCTGCCCTAAAAACTTGCTAATTGGAAACAACCTATCTTCCTGTTAATACTTGCCAAAATGTATGAGCAGGTCAATCACTGAATCTTTGTTTTTGATAAATAGTCTCTTTAGTGTTATTTTTGAACTAGTAAAAAAATACATTAGAACCTACTTCTGTTTTTTTTAGAATCATGCAAGTGGAAAGTGGATTGAGTGCTTTTTTTTACTAGTTCAGGTATTGGCTTTAAAGATCAAATGCTCACAATGGTCATGTTAGTTGAAACAATAAGACACTGCTAATTGTTTGCTTCGATTTTTCTTATGACCTTCAATTGTATTTATTGCCAATTTGTTTTAAATAGTTTTCTTAGCTGTTTTCAGTTGCATAAAATTTCTCATTTCTTTTAATAGAATTATTAATGTCTTACCCTACCCTAAATGAGCCATGGGGCGGGTTTTAAAGTGATTCTGTTTATTGAATTGTAGATTGTAAGAGACCAGGGTGAAAGAAAGTGTGCATTAACAATAACACACCTGGGTTTAATTACTAGCAGAGAATCTTGGTACTGAATACAATATCATTTTACAAATCTATCCTTAAACCTTAGACTCCAATCTACAATAGTGGAATATACGACCATTGCATATAGATTTCATCTGGGTGAAGGAATAGTTGATAGCCTAATAATAGTTGCTAATTTTCTTTCAGTGAAACGCTTCAGAGAGCCAAAGCATGAAAGACGTCCTTGGAGAATTTGGTAAATGTCTACTGTTTTTGCAAGCTGGGAGTAATTAATTATAAAAGATGTAATATGACAATGATTTATATAAATATTAAGTCTTCATTCTATCTTTTGTAAAGGAGGAGATCTTGCTAAAATATAGGAGTAGCCAGTTATACTCTATAAGTAATAGAAACTTAAGATTATGTTATTGGCAATATAGATTCCACTTTTTGTTCAGTCATCTATTTACAACAATATTTTTTTAATTGTCTTGCTTCCAAAAGGCAATTGAAAGTGTCATTACTTTCCATATTACAGTAATGCTCTTTATTGCTAAACCTAAAGCATATATGTTTATTTAATAAAAAATAAAACTTCATAATTTTTCCTGGTGGCAATTCTACAACAAGCTTATAAAGCATAAGATCCAAGAGAACTTCCATTCAAGTAATATGGAGTGACCATTCAAAATCGGAAGGGCACTAAATGAAAGGATTTGCAATGTATGCCTGAAGGGAAATTCTTTTGCATGCATGACTGGTTGCCCAGGTTCTCACTTTCATGTGATGACCATTTTCAGTCTTCCCTGCCAGCTTTCCCAAAAAGTCAGTGGAGAAGCCAGAAGGGAAGGTCACCACTGAAAGAACTGCCTCTGACTGTAAAACGTCCATATTGAAATCCTTACTGTAAAAGGTCCATGCTGAAATCCAAGCAGGATCTTCGCACAGAGTGTTTGCAGCATGAGGAGTTTGCAACCAGCCCCCCAGAAACCAGAGGGGCTTCTCTTTCTCTAGGGGTTGGCTGCAAATTCTCCATGCCAGTCCTACTTGGATTTCAGAACAAAACTTTTTTAGCCAACTTCTTTGACAGCGAAAGGGCTGCCTTCCAAAAGATTATGGTCCTGTGTAGGGATGAATCCCTTTTACTTCATTCACTTAATAGCCTAGGAGAGTGATGTCAAACTCGTGGCCCATGGGCCGGATGCATCAGGTGCTGGCCCCACTCCCACCCAGTTTAGTGAAGGGGGGAAAGTCCTGATATGTCATGTGAGGACACTGTGATGACACAAGTTTGACTCCCTTGACCTAGGAGATTGCTTCATGACTGCAACCAAGAGGTTTTAACAAAGCAGTCATGTGATACTTAATGTCTGCTTCACTCAGTAACTGAAGATTCTGGTCTTGTGGATGTCAATTGAGAAAATAAAGTATACCTGTATGGTACACTTTATCATTTTACCCATGTTCAGTACATTTGTTAAAAATAGGCTTTAGTCTAACCCATTTAAATTGGCCCGTATTCTAGAACAATGAGAAGTATATTTTATTCAAATGTTTGATTACTGTCAATGGCTGTTGTGGTGTAATGATGCTAGTCCTTTCACTTAATCAAGAAATTTGCATGATTTCAGAAGTGAATAATATTTAAAGAGAAATCTGTCTTGATTCCAAAAAGCCATTAAATGCTTTGCAATTTGAATATCATTATTTTGCTCTCTTAGTTAAACCTGAAACTCCATAACTCTTCTTGCCCTTATTCTATAATAAAACTATAATGTCAGCCATGTTTGTGGATGAGGGAGAGGTTCATGAAATATAAATTATAACTCTATAAATTAATGCAGTCAATTATTCAATTTGATGTCTAAAAACTTAATTTTTGTAGGTTTTTGGATACTTCCAAACAAGCCATAGGGATGATGTTCATCCATTTTGCCAATGTATATTTATCAGACCTTACTGAAGAGGATCCCTGTTCACTGTAAGTGGAGAAAAATCTTCCTGAAGTTGAGCTAACAAGAATGCCAAGATTTGCACGAAGTTTTATTTTTCAAAATCAGCATAATGTTACCATAAAAGTACTGGCTAAACCTGATATGGGATCAAAAATATCTCCTCTTGAGTGTTGAAGACACACTTTTGTAGTCATGGTGGAAAATTGACTAGTGCCCTCTGGAAAGACTTTTAGGACTTTTCTCCTGGTTCCTTGGCTGTTATACATTTTTCTTTTCATATCCCAAAATCAACTTTTCCTTCATTTCTCTGGGTGATGTTTTGGGCTGCAGGAGCACTGCTTTATTGAATTTAAGAGCCTCCAGGCTCTGAAATATAGCAAGTAGCTTGATACCTGTGATAGTTGGCAATTTTTAGCTAACCTTAACTAATTTCATTAAAACTAAAGATGAACAAGGTTATATCTGATTGGTTCTTTGATAGGGGTTCATTAAAAAAAAACCCAAGACTTGTAGGCTAGATTGGAAAATTAAAAAAAAATAATCTAAGATGAAGTTAGTGGAAATCTGTATCCATATTTTTGCTAAGATAAAATTGTCCAGACTCAAGAGAGCTTTTACCATTTATATTTAGCCTGACCTTCAAATCAAGTTGATAGAATATCTACAGAAAAGCATCATGCTATTGCTTTGGTGCTGTAATTGATGAATAAATTAAAATTAAACAGTATACTACATTCCATTGTCAAGTGGCATAAACAATGCCACAAAAACTGACTAACATGCCAACTGTAGAGCAATTGTCCACTTTTGTATTTGCTGAAGCAACAGTGACCTCTGCTGGCTTTTATATGTAATAATTGCTCAAATTATTCTAGCCACTCAGTCTTGTTTATAGGCTTTCATATCCTAATTACATTTTTTAAAAGAAAAATAAAGCATTGCATTTTTCTTTGGTGCTATATTTTATGTACTCAAGCATTTGCAAATTAATTAAATAGAAATTTTGGTTGTGATAGTTTAAACTGCTGTTTCTCAAAAGAACTCAGGGTGGTGGTGCAGTTTCCTCTCCAATTTTTACTCATGCAGTTGCTCCACATGGTAAGTTATCTAATCAGCTTTATGGCTGAGCAGGGTTTTGAATCTAGGTTGTGCTGACCCTACTGCAACATTTTCCTCTCTGTGTATCCATGCTATGCTAAAAATTGTGTTTAAAAATATTATTGCTTCTGCTTTAAATGAGGAAGAGAATAATATTTGTTTGTGTATTAGAAGCTACAGTTTTTATATTAAAAGGAAAATGCTCAGATTGACTTCCTTTTTCAATTAGGCCATCTCCTTTTTTTGTTGTCTCAGTTTTATAACTTTATGAAGTATATATTAAAAACCCTTAGTAGCTGATCCTACTACCAGAACTGTATGAATGACCTGCAAGAATAATATGCTGTAGGTTACCTTCTAATTCTATACTAAAATTAAGGTTCTTTACCTGTGTACATAGAAGTGCCATTGTTGTTCTTGTTATTATTATTGTTGTTGTTATTATTAATTATGTTTTGATTGCTCAGACTGGAAAATGGGAGTGTATTTTCAGAAGCTGAAAATAAATGTTGGTAGATGAAGATTTCAATCATCAAAGCTACACAATTTTAAAAAGCAACCTTTAAATTTGTGTATGTTTTTCTCATCCCTTCAGATACCTTATCAATTTTCTGCTAGACGCTACTTTAGGAATGCTGGTAATTTATGCTGGTGTCCGAGTAGTAAGCAGTGTTGTTGAACGACAGCAATGGGAATCTCTTCGTTTTGGTGAATATGGTAAAAACATTTATTACTCATTGAAATAATTATTTAGCTGGCATTTAAGTATAGGGATTGGCAATTTTTTCTGTAATTGGTATTTTGAGCTAAAGCTGTTTGAGCACTATAAATGACCAACTCTTAAAATACATGAAAATCCAGATATTCTATTTAACAGTTTTTTTATGCTTTGTCCGAGTTTGATGAGCCAGTGCAAATATTTTTGTTTAATTTCTTTTGTTTTAAACTTGAGGGCTTTATTAGATACTTCTTTCTTTTTCTTCTCCATTCTCTGATGGCTACTGATAGCAAGGATAATAATACCATCACTATATGTGGTATAAGAAAGAGCAAGTTTCAAGATGATATGAACCTCCATTTTTACAGCATAAAATATTTTAATGTCTAACCATAAAACTAAAGTGAATTCTTTATTAACCATCTCCAGACTATTCTTGCAAATCACTAAGGGCTAATGTAGTATGTGTATTTCCCAGCCAAGCTTCTAATCTTGAGCTTATGCATATTTGTGCTCTACTTATTGTGTAACGGTAAGTACTTGTTTTTTACAAAACTAAATCAGAATGAATGAGGTGGACTCTTTAGCATGCACAGTTTAAGTGCAGATAATTTTTGTTTAGCAACATAGTTGGGACTGGAAACTCCATCACTAAGCGAAGTGGTCACTAAGTAAAAAAAACATATAGCCATGATTATCCTTTATGGATTGCAACTGAGAATACTAATCAGTTCACATTAATGGCTTTTGTTTGCCTCCTAACTACTCCCTGCCCTTTGTAATGCTCACCCTGGCGCTGGAATTATTAGCAAGAAGGGAATTAAAGTTTGTATTTACATTCATTGAGGAGGAAGGGATTGTAATAGAGTAAGTAGGCACACAATGGGGCATACATATCAAAAGCAATGTGGTGGCAGTAGCAATTGCAAGCATGATATGCTAATAGCCCAATACATTACCCATAGTTTGTCTGTTCACTCCCTTGTAATCTTTTTCTCTCGGATCTCTCTGCTCTGAAAAGAAAGGAAAAGAAAAATAATAGTTCAGACACAAGACATTGTGTACTGACTAGAATGGGGAACATGTGACTGAGGGGCACTGCGAATGTCATGAATGTGACATTGGTTGTATTTTTTCAATACTGTCATAACTTCAAACAGATGCAAATGAGACAATTGGCAAGCAACCTGTCTAGGTCTACTATTTAGATCTATGGGAAAAGAATACATATAAAAGTGTGACTAATTAATAGTCGCCAGTGAGAGAATTAGTGAAAGATAGAAAGTTTCTGTGTGTGGGATAGATTTTTATATGATAGCGCCAATTTTAGAGAGAAATGGGAATGGAAGAAAAGGGAAAGAAATGAAAGAAGCTGAAATGAAACAGTTGCAGAAAGAGAAATTACAAGTCCTTTATGAACAGTACTAACCAGATAAGCTTTCAACAGAACAAATAGAAAGTAGGTATAAGGAAAGAAAAATGTGGAAGTTGCTTTAAATATAGTGAAAAATATTATGTTACAGAGTAGCACAGAAGCGTGTAAAGTTATGCTGATGAAAAGTATGAAAAGTAGGATGTTTTTGGAAAGATGAAATGGAAGAAGCTGTGGATGGGGAAAGAGCATTTGAGAAAATGGTGCTGCGGAGTAAAATATTGCATAATATATAGAAAGAAAAAGATGTTTACAAAGAATGCAACTAAATAGAACAGTGATTAAAAAAGGCAAAGAATCTGCAACGACTTTTATGGAAATCATTTTCGAAATGGGTAAAAAAGGTTAAACATGGAAGTCTACCAGAATGAATGGAATCAAAAATAAAAGTGATTAAATAATTCAAGGTAAAGCTGACATAAGTATTGCTGAAATAAGTATTTTATAGATTTGTAGGGGACTAATAGTAATATATATCAAGAGGGGAATTTAAATGTGGTGGTCTCTCATGGAAAGGATAAGATACAAGCAAGTGTTCTTGGGATGAGAGCCCAGAGCAAAATCCAGCGCTCCCTTTTATTGAGATTTTAGTACATGGTAAACATAGCAAGCATGACCCCCTGATGGGTTACAATAATTAGATATAGTACAGACTTGTTTACAATCGTCCGAGCTGCTTCTTTAATCCTTGTGTTTGTTTTTTACCGTTCTCATGATGAGATTTCCTTGCACTATCTCAGTGACCTTTAAACAAGCATGTGTATATAAAGCATTAGATTAATCATTACTCAAACCCAAGCCAAAGTTTATTCCCACATCTCCCCTGTTTTAGTTTTTTGATGATCACGGATGCCTCGATAGCTTTTCGCCATCTGTAACATCAGTTCTCCTTCCGGAGGCTTCACCCGACACATTCCTAAAAGTCCAGGGAGACATTGGATAATACAGCATGCACAGAGAGAAAGTATAAAAAGCAATATTACTCCAACAATTAGGTGACGAATCCATGAACCATTTGGCAACCAGGACCAAAGTGTAGACCACACGTCCAGTCCCTCACCCTCCGATTGTAATGGATTCTCATTCAGGGTTTGTTCCATATGCTATATAGTAGCTGTAATGTTTGGAGAATAATCAGAGATATACATGCAACAATGTGTATGAATCACAACGCAAACTCCCCCTTGCGCAGCCAGAATAGTATCCATTGCAGATCTGGTTTGCAGGACAAAGTCACGAATTTTGCCTTGGTCTTCTTCAAGAAGCCTTAGCGTTTTAATGGTGTCACTAAACATAGTCATTGTCCAGTTGTTTAACAGTGCAAATCTCTATAGTTCATCATGATTCCTAAAGGGGGAATAACTCCCCTTGATATTTGTGTCCAGTAGTCATGGGTCAAAACAGAGTTTACTTCCGTTGCAGAACGTGCATTGCGGATATGAGCAGTCCCCAAAGATTTTGAAAGGACATGAGATGGGATTACTTTCCCAAAGGTGCAGACCCCTTTCCATCGTGCTGGCATGCAATCATAGGCCATCCAGCCACACAGCAACCAAAAATTTGCTCCCAGGAGATGACCAACCTTACCTGGATCAGCATAGATTAGTTTTGCAAAGGATTCCATTAACATACCCAAATAAGTGGACGATGGTGCGTTAGTCCCATCCGCACATTTAGACAACTGGTTTTCTTTCGTGGTGGGACAACATGTGGCAGGAATATATGGACACCCATTTTCATTGATCAAAGATGTGATATCAAATCTAGAAATGTTTTGTACAAAGTAAATGAGATTTTTAGTTTTCATGTCATCCGAATAAACCCGACTTCCATTGCCAATAACAATTGTTTTGTTGCAAAACGGATATGCTCCCAAGTAAGTTATATTCTCCACTGTCTCATTGTGGATCCAACAGATACCCGCCACCTCTTGGATCCGTTTTCCAAGGTGTAAGGTAGTTATGTTACTTGGAGTCCAACTGTTAGACCACATCCCTAAACAACCATAGCATTGTCCCTTATACCAGTCGCCTTCGGCCAGAGGTACTGCAACCATTGGAAGCCCTGATGTTTTATGAGTTGGCATGTGCATACATACCCAACAATCAGTTTTGTTAAGAAGGTTTGCTATCTTCCCCATGCCCTGGATCAACGTGTTTCTTTTCCATTCCCCCAAATCCACCCCCTTGCCCCTTTGGCTGATGATAAGGATGCAGACAGCGAGCAGGAACCCAAACAACTGTCCCCTCATCTTCAATGGCAGTGTATCCTCGGCCCAAGTTATCAGTGGGACAGGTCCTCTCCACGTTGGATCTGGCAGTCTCCTATACCAAACTTTTGGTCTTGGCGCTCCTGCAGAAGGGGAGGAAGCAAAATGCCTACTGGCTGCTGTAGCAGCAGGAGATCCTGTCATGTTTAGAAAATTTAAAGTATATAAGGTAATATTAAGAATGTTTTGTATGTTAGGCAAACCATATCCATCCAGCGCTTGTTTTAGCGTCTGATGACTCGTTCCACAATGGCCTGACCAGTGGAGTTGTAGGGAATGCCAAATTTATGTATAATTGACCATCGATGACAAAATTCCTCAAAGGCGGTGCTGGCGTAAGCAGGGCCATTATCGGTTTTTATCTCCATTGGTGGCCCCACATGTGTGAAGGTACGGAGACAATGGTTGACTACATGTTTTGTAGCCTCTCCTCGTTGAGGTGTTGCCCTAATAAATCCTGAATAGGGATCAACGGTGACATGCAGATAGTGCCATGGTTTGAAAGGAGGGTGTTGTGTGACATCCATCTGCCATAGCTGACAAGCAGGTGTCCCCCGAGGATTTACTCCTTGAGGAAGAGCACTGGATTGGGCACTGCAACTAGGACATTGCTGGATAATAGCTGCTGCTTCTGCAGCAGTGAGCCTGAATTGTTTACGAAGTGCTTTGTCATTTTGATGAAAATAGCTATGTGAGTCCCACAGAGTAACAGGGGAAAGCGAGAGACAGTACATGGCCGAGGCGGCCGCATCGGCCATGTCATTCCCTTCCTGCAGCTCTCCGGGAAGTGGCTGGTGGCTGCGAATATATGCGACATGCAAAGAATATATGCGAGAATAAAGACAGCTTTGCAGGGCTAAAAACAAACTCATAAGATTAGCATCAACAGATGGGGAAAGATAAGCAAATTCAATGTTAAGTACCAATTGATAAACGTAAAGAGAATCCACAATTAGGTTTAGCGGTTCTTGCGCAAATTCCTGTAAGGCCAAAATAGCAGCAGCTAATTCAGCCCTTTGTTCTGATTGCTGAGGAGGGGTAATTTTTGTTTTCCATACCCCTTCCTGTCTCCACGCACAAGCGCCGTAGGTCTTACCACTGTCCTCATAAATGGTCACGCCCTCAACTGGCTGCTTAGCAATAATTGAATTAAAATTTACAGATACATTTCAAAGCAACTGGAAATGGGGGTCACTGGGGGTATGGCAAGAAATCTTCCCTGGCCAATTTTCAAGAGCAATTTGCAATTCAATGGATTGACTATACCAAGTTTCCCATAAAGTGAGGGAGATAGGTAAAAATAACTGAACTAGATCTATACCATATAAATGCATACTGCGATTCCGGCCTTTGATGATTAACTCACTATAAAGCATAGCCATAGTAGAAACTGTTTTTCTGGGAGTATTCTGCAAATGCAACCATTCAATGATATAAACCTGCACCTCATGTAATTGAAATAAAGCTTCCATAGGCAAGGCTGGAGTTTGTAAAATTGCCAAAGCAAATCGGGTATCGGGAATGCATTGATCAACCCAACGCTACATTAAAGCCGCATTTACGTGTGTCAGTACCTCCCTTTGTTCTGTTGATAAGGTTATAGCAGAATCCGGCCTCGGGGAACCCTTTAGGGCCAAGAACAAGGGCTGAAATACTGCTGTAGTTAACCAGGTAGGGTCTAACCCAGTTAATTGTTCCTAGTATTTGTTGCAGTTTTATTAGAGAAATCTTTTCCTCAATTTTGATTTCTGGAATGACCGAATGGGCGTAGGTTGCAAGGACCTTATGCCCTAAGTAGGTATATGGCGTTTGACTTTGAATTTTTTCTGGGGCAATATGAAGTCCAAATCACAATAATACCTCTTTAAGGCAGGGTAACGCTGCCTTAACCGTTCCTGGTGGGCCGGGAGCTGCCATTAAAATATCATCCATGTAATGGTAGACCTTCCACCCAGGATGGGAGGTTCTGAATGGAACCAGAGCCATCCAAACATACGACTGGCACATCGTTGGGCTGTTTAGCATTCCTTGTGGCAAAACCTTCCATTGATAACGAAAGGTAGGTGCATTGTTATTTAACTCAGGTACGGTAAAGGCAAATAATTTCTTGTCATCTGCATGCGAAGGGATAGAAAAGAAGCAATCCCTCAAATCTACTACAACTAGATCCCAATTGCGCGGGATCAGGTTCGGGTTAGGCAAACCACATTGTAACACTCCCATTGGTTGAAGGATGGCGTTGACAGCTCTCAAATCATGTAAAAATCTCCATTTTCCACTTTTCTTTTTGATAACAAACACCGGAGTGTTATATGGGCTAGAAGTTGGCTCAATGTGTCCTAATTGTAGCTGCTCAGCTACCAATTGATGTAAAGCTATAAGCTTTTCCTATGGAAGTGGCCATTGGTCAATCCAAACTGGCTGAGAGGTTAACAATTGTAATTTTTCCATTATCCAATAACAATTTTTGTGCGGAACTGTGACAGTAAATCTCTGCCCCATAAGTTTATATGCAGGGGCAACACAAGAGGTTGAATCTTTGCGGTCTCGCCAGTTGCTCTATGCAATGCCGTCAACCAATGTACACTACTTCTTGCAAACTGCATACCACCTACTCCACGAACAGCCAGAGAATCCTCAAGCGTCCATTATTTGGCCATTCCTTCTGGTATATCACAGAGACATCTGCTCCGGAATCTATAAGGCCAGAAAATGATTTTCCCTGAATTTCAATTGTCATTTTAGGTTGGTCTGTAGTCAGATTTTTTGTCAGCGCTAGCAATTCTGCAACAACTGGAGAACTGGCCATTTCAGTGGACCCAAAACCGCCAGTTCGTGGGATTAAAGGATTTATAGGGATGTATGGAAGCAATAATAACTGGGCAATAGAGTCACTGGCCATTAATGATACAGGAGTATCAGTGTACAATTGTACCTTAATAATCCCTTTATAATTTTGATCAATATCCCCTGGAATAACAAAGAACCCTTTTTTTGATGCAGAAGACTTGGGAAGTACCAATCCCACTGTTTTTTCTGGCAGTGGCCCATGCAAATGAGTGTCCTCAATGTACACTTGATTAGGAAAGGTCACATCAATTGAGTTCAACATTTTTAAACCCAAACCTGCACTCCCGGTAGTTGCAGGCGATGCTTTTGTGACAGCCTTGGGAGCGGGGCTAGCTGCACGCCCCAAATTTAGTTTCCCGAATTTTGGTTCTGATCGGAGTGACATTGATTTGCCCAATGAAACCCTTTTTTGCATTTCGGACAGACCGACGTCGGGTGGATGTCCTTATTTTTGTTTTTGTTAAATGCCATTCCCCCCCCCCAGGGGCTCGGCACTGGGCTTTAAAATGGCCAGGCTTCCCACAATTAAAACAATTCCCCGTAGATTTCATCCCTTTTTGTAATGCCATAGCCAAAGTCTCCATGTTGTAAGCCTGAGAACCCACCACTGCACATGCCTTTAACAGATCAGCCAGAGTAACCTCACCTCTAGCCACCAAAGGCTGTAAGATATGCTTGCAGTCAGCGTTTGCATTTTCAACTGCCAATTTCAGCAAAAGTTCCTTTGCCCCTTCCTCATTAGAGATTTGCCAGGTAATAGCCAATTGTAGCCTTTCCACAAAATCGTTATAGGGCTCAGATGCTGTTTGCTTAATTTGAGAAAAAGACCGTGCCGGAGTTCCCACATCCTGGATGCGGGACAGTGCCCCAAGGACAGCCGCCATAACCATGGGAAATACGTGATCAGGAAAATTAGTAGCTTGATCAGCAGTGGATTCAAACAAGCTTGCCCCATAGATTTGGTCTGGCCCCTAGTGATAGCTTCCCTTTGGTACTCTGAATCAAAAACCACATATTGAGTAGAGCTCAATATCATTCTCATTAAATCTTTCCCGTCATTAGGAATCATGCGTGAGGTAGCCAAACTTGTCAGGAGACCTTTTGTAAAAGGACTTTGAATACCGTAATTTTTAACGGCTTTCTTGATTTCCCTAAGTACTGCCAACGGAATTGGAATCCATTCCGCCTGCAGGTTGCCTTGAGCATCCACTTGCCTATTAACTGGAAACAAATTTATCTGGGGAATCTCATCAGGCTCTAACTTCCCCTCATTGAAAGCCTGATGCATCATTGCTTGAACTTTTCCCATTTGTGGCTGGGGTTTACCCTCCACAGGCATAGGCGCTGTTGGGGGTGAGAAAACATACTCCAGTTATGGAGTTGGAGGGTGCAACACAACTCCTTTATAAGAGGAGGTTCCACTAAAGGTTTTAAAAGAGGTTGTTGCTGGGTCTCTAAAGCAGTCATAACAACCTTCCAATATGTCAAAATTTCAGCTGTTCCCCATGGTTCCTCATGAAGGATAGTTCCAATTTTCTAACTTTAAAGAGCCCCTCTCTGAGTACCAGGGGCATTGCTGCCAGATCTCTTGCAGCAGCCTTTTCACATTACCTTTTGAAAGAACTATATGCTCCCCTGCAGAGGGTTTAAAGATAAGGAAATTTGTCCTGACTAACTTCAGCAGCTCACTAATATGATGTTCCTGTGGCTGAGAAGGTTTTCCCCCCATGTTCCCTGAAAAATCCTATTGTCCAGCAATAGTTAAGTATGTACTTTACCTATTCCAGGCGAGAAAACACGGAGGTCCGGACACGTACCACCTGCAATGGATCACGTCGGGGTCACCACTTGTGATGGTCTCTCATGGAAAGGATAAGACAAAAGCAAGTGTTCTTAGGATGAAAGCCCAGAGCAAAATCCAGTGCTCCCTTTTATTGAGATTTTAGTACATGGTAAACATAGCAAGCATGACCCCCTGATGGGTTACAATAATTAAGATATAGTACACACTTGTTTACAATCGTCCGAGCTCCTTCCTTAATCCTTGTGTTTGTTTTTTACCATTCTCATGATGAGATTTCCTTGCACTATCTCAGTGACCTTTAAATAAGCATGTGTATAAAGCATGAGATTAATCATTACTCAAATCCAAGCCAAAGTTTATTCCCACATTGAAACAAATAGTATAAATTATAGAATCCAAGAAGAAATAAATCAGTTACAGTGTTAAAAAGACTTAAGAGTACAAACGTAGATGGTACCACTGGACAAATGTTGGATGTGTTTTGTATATGGAACAGCTTTGCAGCTAGTTTAATATGTGTAGGAAGTTTGCATCTCTACCAGAATGCATCTAACAATAATAATTGCAAGAACTATGGGGAATTAATTTATGCCAATAGGAAGCTATCTGATCAAAAACATACAAAAGGTGGCAGCAAAATAAGGGAAATGCAGTGCAAAATGCAAAAACCAAGTTTTTGTTTAATTATTGGGAAATGTATGTATAAGAAAAAGAAAATTGGTTGCGTTATGTCTGGAGCATGGGTGCGAATAATGGAGATGAGCCGGTAGAAACAGTGAACTTCAAACTCTTTATTTACATGGTGTGACAGTTCAAACTGGATGGCTGCTATAGCCTTCCTTATATAGGCAACTTATTAACTATTCAACCAATAGTAATCCGGGAGCGCTAGCTCCGTTAACCAATGAGAATGGCCTGTTAATGGCCAATCAGATTCTCCTGAACGGACCAATCCGATCTTGCCATTAACAGCCAATCAGAAGTGCAGGACCAGAACCCTGCACTTGACTTCAAGCTCAAAATAACTTTATTTAACATTTATTCATTCACAACAGGTTGTATGGTTGTTGATCCAGAGAAAGTAAATTGTTTTGAAGTATGTGTGATAATAAATGGAATACTGAGCAATGGACAAACAGTGAGAAGGTAATAAGACATGGATACACGAAGTTCCCTTGGTTTGTCTCATTTATGAATAGCAACAGCACTAGCACTTAGATTTGTATACTGCTTCACAGATCTTTACAACCCTTTCTAAGTGGTTTACAACATCAGCCATAGCTCAGAATAGATTTATAAGGAATGCCTATGTTGGTGTTAGAGGTTTGTTGATGGGTGATGTGAGTGTGTGCATACTATTCTGTATTAAGGATGTATTGTTGGCTGAAAATCCAAATAACTTGCAGTAAATGTTGATAGATTGTATCATTAAAAAGCATGAATCTGAACATTTATGTATTAAATACATAAATTTGCAAGTGGTGGTGTTTGGCAGGAAAAATGGAATGAATGTCATTTATATATAAATGATAAAAAACTATAATAAGTATATGACTTTGTGTAATATATGACTCTGCTTTGGCAGCATATTGATTAAAATGGAAACTTTGGTTTAAAAAAGTAATGAATAGCATATGGTTGTTGCAAACAATAAATAAAAATAAGCATAGTTTTATTACATAGAAGTGAGAACGGATTGTATCATTTAAGATAAAAATTAGAAAAAAATCATTGAAGTGGGTGAAAGTGGAATAGATTATTTAAAAAAGGCTGAAGAGGAGGAAGACAGGGTCAGTAATAAATGGATACTGAAGTGATGCATTCAATACAAAAGTAAGCAAGCAGGACAGAAAAAAATTGTTGTAATGGTTTGGTTAGAAAAGAAAAAGTGAATCAAATTGCAAAACTATTAGCCCTCTCCAAGGTAGGCAAGTCAAGAAATAGGCACTGCAGGAACAATTCCAGGAACACTATTTATTGTAGCCAGATGGAATAACAGAATCTTGAAAGTTTTCCCCAGTCCCAATTTTTCTAAAAATAATCCAGATGGGCTTACGTCTTCCCTATTTCTCAGAGCTTGCAATCTTTTTCTGCAGGTCCTCCTTTAACAGCTCACTTCTTTCTTTCCTATCTTCAAGTCCTTTCAAAAACAGAGACAGGAAGTAAGAATGACTGTGTTCAACAATGGGGAAAACTGTAGCTGGATGAAAATGAATGAGATCCACAAAGATAGGGAGGTGAGAAATTTAAAGAATAAAGAGCTACATATGAAGTGATGTGGTGACAGCATGGATGGTTTGCAAGGATAAGAAGATAATGAAGTGCTTTGAACTAAGTGGATATACAGTTGATCTAGCGCTGTTTCCTTTTCTTATCTCGGATCTTTATGGCTTATAATTTTGTTTCTGTGCTTTAAATAACATAACAAACATAACATTGCAAAAGGGAATAACATAACACACCACACACACACACACACAAACATTTTGTCAGAGTTTCAGAATATCACAAATATAGAATTCTAATTTAAAATTAGAGCTGGCATTCAGTGGTCCAGGGTTGGCTGAGATGTAACAATTGATTTTAAGTATGCTTAATAGAATGTCTGACTTCATTTTTTTTTAAAAAAAAAACAATGAAATGTAAATGCTTCTTTGGAAAGCATCCTCACTTTTTAAAATGGTTTGCCAGAAAGCAACAGTAAAATTGTCCAGAACAGGCATTTTCATTTTTCAACTCTATTCCTAAAAAACATTTTCAAATAATTATGGCATATTTAGAAAACTTCTGTTCAGAACATTCCAACTAGTTATACATGAAAATTAGTCATAATAATTATATATTACCTCCAGTGTCATAGAGAATATGTCTTTCATTTGCTGAGGAATGTAAGAAAAGACGTTTTAGTGTGCTACTAGTCTTACCATGGCATCTGCCTGGTGAATGTAAAAATAGGATGCCAGAATGATCCAGAATGATAAGTTCATATAATATTAATTGCAATTTTCTGTTTTCTTGAACATATTCTAGCTATAATATAAAAATATAGCTATTGAGTATATTCATTATTTGGATTTTCCATACAGATATAAAACACTGAAGAGTAGGAAAGAACATTAGGAATTCTATGAGGATCTAACTTAAAATGACCTAAATGTTATATCTACCTCTCTATGTTCAGAAGAGTCCTATTCTGAAAATTTGAGTGTAGAGAATCTAATTAAATTCAACAAAACAGTCATTATTCCAGAAAATAGTATGGTTTCCTGTGCAGGATAAGGGATACTGCCAGTAGTTGAAATGCTATTTAAAACCAAAACACTTCATTTTCTTGCTTTCTTTTTCAGCCTTCCTATCGTTTTAATGTTACTAGCTGTCCTGAGTGATGCTTGTATATTAGAAAAGTAATATATAAAATATTATATAAATCAAGTAACACCCTTATTTTATTTATACAAATTAAACACTGGAATGCGGTAGCCTTATAATTTGATAAAATTTGTTTTTAGAAACACAGAATAGATTTTATTTTAAGAGGCAATGTTCAGTTTGATGGTTCAAAAGGAATAGTAGCACAAGTAGCAACTGCTTTCTACTGTTCAGTGGTGGAATTCAATTTTTTTCTACTACCAGTTCTGTGGGTGTGGCTTAGTGGGCATGGCAGGGGAAGGATATTGTAAAATCTCTAGTCAGAGGTGGTATTTGCCAGTTCTCTGAACTATTCAAAATTTCTGAATAGAACAGAACTGGTCAGAACCTGCTGAATACCAACTATTGTTTTATATTATATTTCCTTGGCTTGAATTGAATTGAATTGGAGGTGGGGTGTTCTAGCTGCCTTCAGGGTGTGGCAATTGTGAAAGAGACTGAATTGGTAACACATAGGATGATAGCAATGTCCTGTCCCTCTCCTTATTTTTTTTCTTTTCTGGTAAAATAGAGACCCTTCTAAGGTTATAAAGTGGAAGGTTGGGTTGAGAGAGCACAGAGAGGGATTGGTATCTCACTGAGTGCTTCTTTGCAAGGCAGAAATACAGAAACAATCTGAGCATGTCAAATATAAGTAGGGCTGGGTCTGAAATATTGGTTTTCCTAATGCCAGTTACATGATTATCTGATACAGTGATGGAAAATGATAGCATTGTGTAGGTCAAAAGGAGAGCCTTAAATAAGTTAGTGGTCAGTGAATAGAATATTTCATTTCATATGTATGAATAATAAAACCAGCATTTGCTCGTCTCAACATGAACGTAATGAAACATTTTTAACCTTCCTTGAATTTTCAGATTATTTGTCTTCTGTGAGCTCATCTGTTTTCCTGGACATAGCACTTGATCCCTAGTGATTCAGTGTTTGTTGTTATTTCTGGACAATAACTCATTTCTTAGACTGAAAGCCCATTTGCATATAAGTTTCATTTGCCAGTCTCTCAAGAAGAGAGTTGACAGCATAACATATGCACGGTATTATAGCAGATTAAGTTGCACTTGAGCAGGCTGTGCCGGGTGTTTGGGCTTCTGGAGAAATGCTGCTCTTTTAATTGTGTAGAAGCTTTGTTCAAAACAGAGCAACACTACCTGAATTGAAAAATGCATGCTTGTGATATGTGACATATAACAATTCCATTTTGGTTCACTGTAAATGCAATTCTATAAAGGTGACATAGCTCAAGAACAAGTTAAAGCTTTTTGGTCCCTACCCAGATTTTACCCTCTCTTTAACAGCTGTAATCATACAGTAACATAGCATTTCATCTTATTGCAGTTAACTGTTAGTTAACTTTAATTTGAAATAGATCCACCAGCACTGGTTAGGAACAGTAATGGTTTCACAACTCTGTAAGATGGCTGCACACAATCCTCTAAATCTCCCCCAGACTGACAAGGATACTTAAAAGAGTGGGAGAGTGTCATTTCCTTTTTCTTGCCATTACTCACAAATTGTATAAATTCTCACCGTATCAATCTAATGTGCTTATGTATTATCAATCATTAATCATTCATTTGACTAAACTATTTTTCCATAATTCTATGCGAGATATTCTAAATTTCATTATAATTTAATCTTAAACATTCATCCAATGGTTATATATTTTATATTGTGTAATCTGGTTTCTTAATCCACTGTTAGTCAGTGGAGGTGTTAGTAACCAATTTAGTTGCCCTGTGCAGAACATATATCTTATAACAGTCAACCGACTATAAAACTGGGCAGATTGAACATCAATTCCTGTGCATTAGTTGGAATGTCTCATTTTGCATTGTTTTTGGCTTTCAATTTTAGAAAATGATTTGCAAGCCTTTCCTCCTATTCCTAATTTTAAAACATACTTCATGTTGATTGCTCTGTTCTAACAAATTCCATCCAAGTTTGCATATTTTTGCAATAGGAAGGATGGGAAGGCATAAGTGTGTTTCTGTCATGATAGATTTCGATCTGATGAACTTAATTTTTGCTTTGGCTTTCAGCCTATTTAATACAACATTAATCTAGTAGGGAAATCCCAGCAGCAAGAGGAATAGATATTGCAAAAAGAGAAAAGGACTTTTAGTATTAACCATTCTTAGGTTTTTAAAAGTAAAGTTGGTATGCAAACATTGAAATAATTTATTTTAGCCTCTTCATACTTCTCTAAGCACCATAATAAACCCCAGTGTGCTTTACAAATAACATAGTGATGTGCCAGGAGGCACAAATTAACAAAATGGTAAGAGTAACAGATTCAATTACCAAGATTTAGTTTCCTAGACTCATCTTTAAGCTAGACTTCTCCCAAAGAAAAGAAAATTGTTTCTTCTGTTCTATTTAAAGCTAAAATTCTTTTAGTTTGCCAAATGTGCTTTTGGGCATGTGAAATTAAAGCAAACTGAGGATAAAAAGGATCATTGGAGATGTGAAACTTTTTTTTATTACAGAGGCAATTTCCATCTAGGAGTTCTATAATGCAGAGGTCTCCAACCTTGGCAACTTTAAGACTTTTGGACCTCAACTCTCAGTGTTGAATTCTGGGAGTTGAAATGCACAAGTTGCCAAGGTTGGAGACCCCTGAATGTGACATGTGAATTATGTTTAATTTTCTAAAGCTAGGGCCTATTTGTTTTGCTGTGTTTTCAATAGTAGGATATGCTCCAGAAGTTGATTTACATTCTAATCCAGTCCATACTTTTTTGGAAATTTGGTCCCATTGAATTCAGTGAAATTACTATCAGGAAATTCCTGGAAGTATCCCAGCTTTAATTTAACAACTCATCATTTCTACAAAAATGATAATAACAAATATGTGTCACTGTCCACACCTTCAGAAGGTGAAAAGCAAAGGACAGCACCTGTTATAAAGACAATAATTGTTTCTTTCGTTGTGCAAGAGCTGCCTGGCTAACTGTTTGGACTGTAGAGAAGTCTAAATTCTTTGGAAATAGTTTTGTAAACTTTCCATCCTAGTGAGCATCCTTATGAGCATCAATCAACAAAAGCATCAACAATTATATTTTGGAAATCCTCAACAATCTCCTCTGTTTAAACCATGACACACTTCTACATAACCTGTGTTGTCAAGATCAGACACTGACTACCAGAATCCTATTCTTTAAATAAAGTAGAACCCCTCATTGTCATCCATTGGGTGATTCTGGCTCTAATTCTCCTTCAAATGAACTAATAACCCTAAAGATTAAGTTACTTTGGCCACCCACAGATATGTAGCTTTAGATCAGTGGTTTCCAAACTTTTTCAGTCCACCACCCCTTTGTCCTACAAACTCATCCTCGGTGCCCCCCAATCAGGGGTGGGGTTTAAATTTCTGTGGGCGTGGCCTAATTTGAGGGCATGGCTTGCTGGTCACGAGTGGGTAGGCGTGGCTTGCTGGTCATGTGGTTTGCTGGTGTGGCTTGCTGGCTGGGCGTGGCTTGCTGGTCACATGACTGGATAGGTGTGGTTTGGTCATGTGACTGGGAGGCGTGGCCAGGTGACTGGCAAACCAAATACAAGTGGTCCTCACTTAATGGCTGGTTGTTTAGCAAGTGTTCTAATTTATGACTGGCCTCCCCAGAACTATTTGATCTGTTTTTGGAGTTTTGACAGCCATGCACACACATATACACACATTCCCTTCTAACCCTGCTGGAGCAGGTCATTGGACTAGAATCGGCAAAGCATCTCTGATTAGATTCTAGTAGTGAATAAAATCTAATCAGAGATGCTTTGCCGATTCTTGTTGATTTGTTTTATTTGTATCTCTTTATTTTATGTTGCTGAATTGCATTGACATGTTTGTCCCTTCTTGTATACAACCCAAAAGCTTTTGTGATTCTTTGCAGCAAAAATTATCGACCTCTGGCTTTGCTCGACTTTTCAAACGTGCTACCACTGCCGCGTTTTAGGTGCCAGCCCCGCAGGTCCACCCTATTGAGCCTGCTGCATTGGAGGGACCTGCCCAAGTAAGTCCGAGTGAAGCAGTGCACCAAGTCAAAGGGTGAGCCTGAGAGAGGGAAAGAGACAGAGAGAAAAGAAAGAGAGAGAGAGAAAGAGAGAAGGAAGAAAAGAAAGAGAAAAGGGAAAGAAAGAAAAAGGGACAGATGAAGAAAGAGGGGGGATGGAAGGAAGGGAGAAAAAGAAAAAGAAATAAGGAGGGAGGGAGGGAAGGAAGGAAGGAGGAGAAAGATAATGAGATATCTATTCTAGTCCAATCACCTGCTCCAGCAGGGTTAGATGGGAGAGTGTGTGTGTGTGTGTGTGTGTGTGTGCTCTCCTTATAATTTACCAGTACATTTTGGTTTTGCCTTCTTCAGAATTGGCACTTTAAAACATTGGGGAAGGGGAAGGCGGAGCTTCGTCGCCGCGATACAGCTGCGATCTCGGGGCTCCGAGATCACAGCTGATATCTTTGCCCCTGGTCGGTCCTAAATGACCTAAACCATCTCGTAGTGACGGTGACAGTAAAGGGCGCGTTCTGTAGATTCCGGGGACATCGCAAGTCCCTGGTCGATCCAGAAGAAGCCCTTTTGCCAACGGCGGAAAGGCAACTATTAGGCTGCTGAAGCTGGGACAGCTCCGGAAGAACGGGATAGAAAGAAGTGTATCGGCTGGTGAGGATCTTTTTTTTTAGCTTGGGACTTAAGAACACTCTAATATGAGAAGAAATCTGTAAACTTATTGACAGAATTTGATTTAGCAGCGTTTTTTTTCAGTAATGTCAAAGTGAGGCTTGGCTTTTTATTTTTACTTTTTTTTTTCTTTACTGAATTTCTATTGCGATCTAGCTAATCAGACTGGTTTTTTTCTTTAATATATTTATATTTACTTGCTTTCTCTTTGCCTTTCTGACTATATTTTTTAAAATAGAGGCCCCCTTTAATATTTTTTTTTAATATACATAAATATACATACATATTTTTTTCTCTTTTTAGGCTTTTTCAGGGGGGAAGAAGGGGGAGTGGATTGAAGAAACTTTGTAACACTGCCAACTAGAGGCTTGAAAAATATTCTGTTTGAAGTTCAAAAACTTTTGTTTCAAAAACTTTTCTCAAGGCTACTGGAAATGATAAGATAGAGGGAAGAGTACTGGAGGATGTTTATACAGGTGCTCTTTGGAACTTCTATTATCAAATGAATATTTGAAGTTTGGCTTTGAAATTTGTAGAGAAGTCAAATAAGAGCCTTGGATAAATAAAAGGCAGTTTGTGTGTTTTGTTTTGTTTTTAACTCCTTATTAATTGTTTCATCCCTCCCCTCCAACCCCACACTATTTTGTAATATTGATGTTTTTTATTTTTTATTATATCTCATTTTTATTTTTTATTTTTCAAGGGGAAAGCCTCAGAATATTCTTTTTTTTGCCTTTTTTCTTTTTTTCATGGGGATGTTTGCCTTTTGATTTCTATTTTTGACTTATTTATATGGGTTTTTTTTTTTTCATTTTCAGTTGGATTAAGGTGGGAAGAATTTGAAGAACTCTCTTTTTCTTTTTTTTCTTTTCCTTTTTCTTTGCTTATTATTTTTTGATATTATTGGGCTTTATTTTGCTTCTTTTTTTCTCTTCATTTTTTAATTTTTACTTTTGAATTATATTTGCGTATTTTACAATTGGATTAAGGTCTTGAAGAACCTGAAGAATTTTTTCTTTCCTTTTAATTTTGGGCTTTTTACTTATTACTGGTTTTATTTTTTGTTTTTTGTGGTGTTTTCCTTTTTTTAAAGTGGATTATAATTGGCTACCTCACTAATTGGATTAAAAGACCCGGAAGACTCTGAGTTATCGAAATGACTAAGAAAATTTTACCTCCGGGCATCTCAACTTCTGCTCCTGTCTCCCCGTCATCTGGAGGACGACTCTCAACAATGGTGAAGCAAGACAAAGCGCAAGTGGATTTAACAATGGTTATGCAAGGAATACAAGATCTTAAAATGAGTATGGAACAAAGAATGGAGAGTATTGATCAAAGAATTGGAAAGATGGATGAGAAACTTGAAAATTTTCAACAAATGATGGTGAAACATGGAGAATCCAAAAAATAGAAGAGAAAGACAAGCAGAGAGATGATACAATTGGGAATATCGATAACAAATTAACAATGGTCGAACAAGAACAAAGTGGGATGTTGAAGTGGGAGATGGACAGGTCAGAATTTTATCTTAGATTCCAAAATATCGAGGAAGAAAAAGGACAAAACTTGGCGGCAGTAATGATTGAAATTCTGGCTGGAGTCTTGGAAATAACAGAGGAAAAGATGATGGATGGAGTAGATGAGATATATCGAGTCTTCACAAGATATGCGATGAGGAACCAATTACCAAGAGAGGTCCATGTTAGATTCACTAAAAAAAACTATTAAAAACCAAATATTACAAGTGGTAAGAGAGAAGGGGTTGAAATATAAAGGCAAAGAGATTTTGGTCTTAAAACAAGTACCTAGAAAAGTGAGAGAGATTAGAAGAGAGTATCGATTTTTGACTAAAATGCTATTGAAAAAAGAGGTGAACTATAGATGGCTGATTCCAGAAGGATTAATGTTTACATGGCAAGAACAGAGACACAGAATTGATTCAGTTGTGAAAGCAGAAATGTTTTATAAGGAATTTTTCGAAAGAAGAGAAATGGAGAAAGAAAAAGAAAAGATTTTAACTGAATTTGAAGAGGACCAAAAGGAGATGGAAAAAGAAGAAGGCGCAATAGGTGGACAAATGGAGATCAAAGAACAACGTGAAATAAGATCCACGAGAGCTGTTAGACCTAAATATAAAGCATAATTATGGGGGGGGGGGGACTGATTTCCATGAATATAAATGAACTAAACTCAGCTATCAAAAGAAGGAAAACTTTTTATAAATTAGAGAAGTTAAAATTTGATATAATTTGCTTACAAGAAGTACACATTAAAAAACAACATGAACAATTATTGATACGACCAAAGTTAGGGAAAATATTTACTTCTCTGACTCATTGTAAGAAAAGAGGAGTGGTTTTGTACGTTAAAGAAACCACTCCAGCCAAATTGATTTATACGGATGAAGACGGAAGAGTATTAATAGTTGAAATAGTGGATAATAATGTAAAAACACTCTTGGTTGCAATTTATGCCCCAAATGATAAACAAGAAGAATTTTATAAAAAATTACATATGAAAATAATTGAACTGGACTATGTTAACATACTTATGATGGGGGACTTTAATGGAATTCTAGACAATAAACTGGACTATACAGTAAAAACAACACGACAAAATAGGAAAACTCTCGCTAAATCCTTTTTTAAAATGACAGATGAACTAAATTTAAAAGATATATGGAGAGAAAGAAATGCTAAAACTCAACAATATACTTTTTATTCAAACAGGCATTTATCGTGGTCCAGAATAGATATGATTTGGACATCAACAGAATTATTATCTAATATTCAAGAAATAAATATTGAAACAAGTACATGGGCAGACCATAATCCAATGATAATTAAATGGAAAGGACAAAAAAGAAGATCTAGATGGACATTAAACAATACTATTCTAAAGGAAAAAGATTTTACACAATGGATGGAAAAAGAATTGGCCTTCTTCTTCAATGAAAACAAAAAAGAAGATACTTCAATACAGAATGTTTGGGATACAATGAAGACATATGCAAGAGGATTAATAATTGACTATATAAAGAAAAAGAACATTAGGAAGAGGCAAATGATTAAAGCTCTAGAAGATGACCATAAAAAACTGGAAAAAGAATTACAGAAGATGCCACAGAAAAAAGACATCAAACTTAAAATGGACACAATTAAACATAAAATGGATCAAGCAGAGAAAGAAGAACTGGCACAAAAAATTAGAAGTGCTAAACAGAACTATTTTGAAGATGCAAATAGGCCAGGTAGATGGTTAGCATATAAGTTGAGAAAAGAGAAAGAGTAAAGGAAAATATCACAGTTAATAGATGATCATGGTCAAATTTGTTATGGTAATTAGGAGAAAAAGCAATCATTCGAGATTTTTATGGACAATTATATAAACAAGAGGATCTTGATGAGGAAAAAATTAAACAGTATTTACAAAATGCTAACCTACCTAAGATACCTGATGAAACTCGGAAAATGTTAGAAAGTGCTATAACAATGATGGAATTAACTGAAGCACTCAACAGACAGAACAATGGAAAAGCACTAGGACCAGATGGCTTCCCGGCAGAATTTTATAAAACATTACAAGAATCGTTGAGCATCCCACTGTTAGAAGTCATGAATGAAGTTATGATAAATAAGAAAATACCTGAAACATGGCCAGAAGCTTATATTACACTAATTCCAAAAGAAGGGGTTGACCCATTACAAATTAAGAACTATAGACCTATTTCCTTATTGAATGCAGACTATAAAATCTTTGCTTCAATCTTGGCAGAAAGGCTTAAATAATACCTAAATAACTTTATTCACTCTGATCAGAATGGATTTTTACCAAAGAGACAGATTAAAGACAATATGAGGGTAATCCTGGACACATTGGAATATTATGAGGCACACCCGGAAAAACAAATGGCTTTGATATTCTTAGATGCCCAAAAGGCATTTGATAATTGAACTGGAGATTTATGTTGTTACTATTGGAACAGATGGGCTTTGCTAGAAAATTTATTCAAGCAATGGAAGCCGTATATTATAAGCAAACGGCAAAAGTAATGATAGATGGAGAATTCAGACTCTATCAATATTTAAAAAGGTACAAGACAAGGATGCCCATTATCTCCTTTGTTATTTGTATTGACCTTGGAAGTCTTAAAAAGAAATATTAGGATATAAATATAAAAGGAATGAAAGTCAAAAAGGAGGAATTCAAATTGCAAGCCTTTGCGGATGACTTGGTCTTTATTTTGGAAGACCCTTTAGAGACAGCTTTAAAACTATTGGAAAAGATAGAAACATATGGTGAGATGGCTGGTTTAAAAATAAATAAAGACAAAACAAAGATTCTGACAAAGAACATGTTATTAAGACAAAGAGAAGAGCTGGCAGATTTATTGAAAATTCAAGTTACGAACAAAGTTAAATATTTGGGGATATATTTGACGTCAAGATGTACCACACTGATTATATTAAGCTTAAACAGCAGATAGCATCTGACCTGAAAAAATGGGAAAACTTACAATTGTCATTGATAGGTAGAATTTCAACAATCAAGATGAATATTTTACCCAGAATTTTATATTTGTTCCAAACAATACCAATTAGGTTAAGTAAGGATTACTTCGAAGAATTAAATAAAATTGTGTTGAAGTATATATGGCAAGGCAAGAAAGTGAGAATAAAATTAAAACTTTTACAGGATGCTAGAATTAGAGGAGGATTTGGCCTTCCTAATTGGGAGTTGTATTATCAAGCTGCAAACTTAATGTGGGTTAAAGAATGGATAACATGAAGAAAGACTAGATTGTTGACATTAGAAGGTCATGATTTATTATTGGGTTGGCATGCCTTTTTATGGTATAAGGGAACTAAATCACAGGGTTATTTTAGAAGGCATTATATACGGGAATCGTTATGGTTGAATTGGGAGAAAATTAAGAAACAATGTTATTTGAAAATTCCAGTTTGGTTATCAACTATTGAAGCTTTTTCGTATCCTATAACTTATAAGAAGGAACAAACAGTTAGATATGGGGAAATATTGGATGAAAAGGGTGAACTTAAAACGATGCAAAATTTAGAAGAACAAGATATAAAGATGAATTGGTTTTCATATGCGCAAATACATGCAAGGTATCTTAAAGATTCTGAAATAGAAGGATTTTATGATAAATTGACTGATTTAGATAGGATTTTGACAGGTACTGATGAAAAAGTGATTAAAAAACTATATAGTAGTTTGTTGAAAATTAAATTAGAGGAAGAAAAAGTTAAAGAAACAATGATTGCTTGGGGGAAGAATTTTGGATATGGAATTGATTTAGAGAAATGGCAAAAATTGTGGTCACAAAATTATAAAATGACAATGTCAACAGCATATAAAGAAAATTTGTATAAGATGTTTTACAGGTGGCACTTTCCCCCGACAAGAATTGCAAGAATGTTCAAGAATAAATCTGAAAAGTGCTGGAAATGTCATCAGATACCTGGCTCATATTACCATATGTGGTGGACTTGTGAGGAAGTCAGGAAATATTGGACTAGAATTCGCATATGGCTGGAAAAAATGACAAAGAAACACATAGATTTGAAACCAGAGATTTTTTTATTGGGAATCATACCTGATATATATTATAAAAATTTAAAGTATTTGATTGTAAATGTATTAACAGCAGCTAGAATTGTATTTGCTAAACATTGGAAGAGTGAGAAAATACCATTAGAGGAAGAAATTATTTAGAAAATATTGGAATGTGCTGAAATGAGTAGATTGGCATTTGAAATTAGAGAACAAGAAGATAAACAATTTTATGAAGTTTGGGATCTTTTTTATCAATAGTTAGATAATACAATATAATAACAGAATATTTAGAAATTTAGGAAATAATGAATATATAATTTTTCTTGGTTTTGAGAATTTTTAAGAATATTTTATTAAGATAGATTTGGTATGATTCTATGATTTGTTATAAAATAATTTAACTTGATTATAGTTATCTCGCTTAAGTATGAATTAGCAAAATTATAGTCAAATGATTGTTTAATAATGATATTGGGATATTTTATTGATGATTGATAATGTGAGTTATTATATAATATAATTATTTTGATGACTATGAAATGGATGCACAAAAGGGAGTGGTAAACCAACCGATACACTGTAAATTTATGAAGAATGATCTTTTTATGTTATGTTTTATGTCTTACATGTTTTTTGTCTATCGTTAAAATCAATAAAACTTTTACCAAAAAAAAAAAAACATTGGGGAAAAGTAATTTTTTAGGGTAGAGATCTGGTCCAATGGATCCTGTTTAAAGCCTCAACAAAATGTGAGAGCTTCCTGATAGTCTCTCTCTCTCTCTCTCTCTCTCTCTCTCTCTCCCTCCCTCCCTCCCTCCCTCTCTCTCTCTCTCTCTCTCTCCCTCCCTCCCAGACTGGCTTTGCTCTACTTTCCCAATGTGCCTGTGGGGCCGGCGCTTCGAACATGGATGGATGGATAGATAGAGAGACAGAGAGACAGAGAGAGAGAGACAGGTAGGTAGGTACGTAGATAGATATATTGGTAGATAGGTAGGTAGGCAAGCAGGCAGGAAGACAGACAGACCTTTTGGATGGATGGATGGATGGATGGATGGATAGCTAAGTAGATAGGTATTGGTAGATAGGTAGGTAGGTAGCTAGACAGAAAGACAGGCAGGCAGGTAGGCAGAAAAGAAGGAAGACAGACAGGCAGAAGACCTTTTGGATGGAAGTATGGATGGATAAGACAGACAGATAGACAGAATGCAACAGCGGCGGCACTTTGGAAAAGTAAATCAAAGCCGCCGTCACTTCATTCCAGGCACCAGCTCCAGAGTAGTGCAACAGTCAATGGGGTAAGCCTGCAGTGCTGGCACCTCGAACACCCTCCTGCTGCCTTTTAGTGCCCTTCTGCCAGCCCCCTTGGGGGCGCTAAGACATGGCAGGGAGGCATTCGAGGCGCCGGCTCCGTAGGCTCACCCCATTCACTGTTGCACCGGAAAGGTACAAGGGGCTCAATGGGGTGAGCCTGCGGAGCTGGCGCGTTGAATGCAGTGGTGGCACATTGCGAAAGTAGAACAAAGCTGCCTGCTCTGGGCTTCCTCAACTCTGCCCTGCTCCAGGAAGGAGGGAACAGCAGCGTCCTCTACAATGTGAATGCCCCGAGAGAGAGGGCAGCTTGGGAGGCTGATTCCTGGCAGTAGGGGCACCCGGTGAATTTGCTGTCAGGCACGGCCAGCACTGCAGGCTTACCACATTGACTGTTGCACTACAAAGAGGGGTGGGCTTGGCTGAGCAGGATCCTGGATGTTGGGCATGTGGTCAAAGCCCCTCTTCCTCTGCCTCCCCCTAGGTCAGGGGTCTGCAACCTTAAACACTCAAAGAGCCATTTGGACCTGTTTCCCACAGAAAACAAAACACTCGGTGCCCCAAGACATGGGTGGGCATGACAACTCAATGTCACTCCTACTGAGTCACATGACCCCCCCCAAGGTTTTGTGGTTTTCTATGTGGAACAGGTTGCTCTCTCTCTCGTCCCTCCCTCTCCCATCTCTATCTTTCTCCCTCTATCTCCCTCTCCCTCCTTTCCTCCTGCTCATCTCTCTTTCTCTCTCCCTCTTCTTTTCTCTCTCTCCTCTAACTCTCTCTCTTTTTCTCTCTCTGTGTCTCTTCTTCTCCCCCACTCCCCACCCTCTTCCCAACTCACACACCCAGGGAATAACTGTAAGGAAATTTGGCCATGTTCTTTCTGTCTTTGGAAAGATATAAAAATAAACCTTGCATTTCAAAAGGAGTGACAGTCAGGATGTAACCTCACAGTGCTATGAGGTTGCTGCCTTAGATCGCTGATGGATCCTTGCAAAACTGGGCAAAGATGGAGAAAGGAGAACAGACAGAGCTGAATTGAGCCGAATCTGTCCCTCCCTTTGTATCTCCCTCTCTCTCCCTGTCTGTGTCTCTTCTCATTCTCTCGGAAAGCCCTGTATGCTCTCCTTGGGGCTCTTTGCTGTCCCCTTTTCTTTTGGAAATCTGGGCTGGCTGAAGAACGAGAGGAGGGGGAGGGGGAGGAGGGAAGCCTCCACCGCAGCTTCCGCTTGTTCCTTAGCTAGGCTGGATTTCCAAAAGGAAGGAAGAAAAAAGGATAGTGAAGAACTCCATGTAGAGAACACAGGACTTTCCGAGAGTATGAAAAGCTTCTTTTCTTTCGTCTTGACGAGTTTTTGGAAATCCAGGCTGGCTGAGGAATGAGTGCAAACTATGGCGGAGGTTTCCTTCCTCCCTCTCCCCTCCTTCTCCTCTCGTGCGCACCTTCCAGGCCCCACCACAGCTGCTCCCTGGCTGTTTGCTCTTGCGTGCTGCGGAGCGCACTCAAATTTAGTGCACTTTACTACATCCCCTCCTCCTCTTCCTGGAGCCCATTACAATAAGGTGCATCAGAGCAGAGTGGGGTGACCCTGCAGGGCCTCGAACATCCCCCTGCCGCCTCTTAGCACCCCCTTGCTGGCCCCCTTGCCTCTTAGCACTCCCCTAAGGCCTCCCACTGCCCCCCAGGGGGTGGTACCGCCCACTTTAGATAATTATCAATCAAGTATAATGCCTTTGGCTTTTTTGTTTAACTGTGTTATTTTTATCTAGCTTTAGGACTTATGTGAAAAACAGGTCACATCTATTTATGCAGAAATATTAAAAACCTTCACAAACTTTTTAAGTACTACTATATACCACTTTATAACTAATTTTTATCTAATAGTCTAAATGGGTTTGGAAATGAAAATGCAGGTTTATTTACTAACTTTCATCAGAAATTGTTGAAATGCTTAAGTATTATGTAGCATAGATATAAATATTATAAACATCAAGACTAGCTAGTAAACTATCTGGAGCATGTTTTTAAAGCCTTTCCAGAAAAGGAAATGGCTGAGATCCATTTTGCATTGCAGCTGTTTAAAAGTATTTGATTTTCCATTGCTTAGTTCTCAAGTTGAGTTGTGTGTCTGCATTTGAAGTATCTTAGAAAAAAAAAGATTTTGTAAATAGTAGTTGATGTGTCGATTTGATATCATTGTAATTAACTTATAGCATAGTAAATTGCATTTGCAAACTTTTACATGTTGTCTTGTTGCTAATACTTTGTTCCTTCTTTTGATTCTTCTCCAAATTCCCTGAGTCCTCAGCCAGATTTTTTTACAGGTTTTATTTGTAGTTTAGGCAACACAATTTTTTAGAAAAATGGTTTTTTTTAGTTGTTTAATGATTAAAATCACCAAATATTCTACAATGAAAGCTAATCTTTACAATTGTTACAATCCAGCAATGTTTTATGCAGAGTATCAAAGACTGCACATTTCAAGGCAAACACAAAAACAAAAACAAATTAATCTTAAATGGGATTACAAAACTTTTTCTAAGAACTTCAAGAATATTCCAGATTGAATATTTGTCTAATTAAAATATTAAGACAAGTTTTGTATAGCTACAGAAAAATTCTCATTCTAAGCCATTTTTATGCTGAAATATTTTGTGTAAACTAAGTTAACTACAGGTTATTTGATAAACCAATATTTTTTATATAATAGATAAAATAAGAGTATCCTCATCCACACTGTTTATATTACTTAAATTATATTTACTTTGCTCATATGCTAACAATTTCAATATAAACCCTCAAACATATAAGAAAAAAAGCCAAAATAAACTATAAAATCCTAGGAAATAGAAATGTACCTGTGAATTCTATTTTTAGGCACGATATTCTCCAATATGGAATATGGCAATCTTCAACATTTTCCTAGAGTCCAGAAGAAACAAGCTGACTCAGTTTCTGCCAGAAAGAGATTCAAAACAGTGGGAGTGGCTACTAAAAAGACTCTCTTCCAAGGTCCCCCTCAGGGAAGAATCCCTCTCTCCTGGCAAGCATTGACCCATAACATTGTACCATACAGTGTGTTCCTTCTAGCCTTAAGTTATAATTTGCTTTGCAACCCAAAAACCATGGGCAGACTATTTTTGTTGTCCTTTTTTCATATTTTTTCATATATTTTTTAATTTTATATAAACAATACATCTTTAAACGGTGTGTCATCTGAGTACAAATACTCAGAAATGGAAATACCATTTCCAAATACAAAATTCTTTTAGAACAAAATTACTAAATGAAATAACAAATTAGAGTACTCTTAATTTTATTAATTCACTTTTTTATTATTTCATTGTATTGAAGTCCAATTAATTGGATCTCACATTACTTGTAAATGGTGTGTTTGAGAGCCATTTTGTTTTGGTTGATTGAGAACAGTATTTTACTACTACTACTACATTGTATTTATATTGTCCTGTTAATTTGCATTGCTGAGATGACTGGCCATGTAAATTCAAATACACAAGGATTCTATATGGAAAAATAGTATTTCTACATTTGTGCTATTCAATTTCTGCACTCATGAAACAAATGTACACAACACTGTTCATATCTATGCACACAAACAAAGCAAATTAAGTAAGGCATGTATAAACAGAATATAAATCTGGATTTTCAAGTATGACTTTGAATGATTTGCAATGACTTTGCAACCCTTTTTATTATTCCCAGTTGTTTAACAATGAAAGCAACAGTGTAATTCCTATTTATACTTACTCATCTGAAATGAGGAGATCTTGTAGTTAATAGGGAGTTGGGGGAATGTAACAAAGAACTTTGAATTCTTGGACTCAAATTCCAGGGCTCAGAATTCTGAAATACCATGTCTGGGTCTTTTGCACAAGACTATAACTGATAACTCAAATGATTCTTGTGAGCTATTCAAAACCACTTAAGTGAGAAGGGTGGCTATACAAATTAAATCAATAAATAAAATTCTAGTATAAAAATGATTACTCACATCTAAAGTGAAGGCCAACACACTGTAGTGCAGAATTTTGTGATATATGTCAACACAGTTGTTAGCTTCTTTAGCTGTATTAACCATTTATATTTTCTTTTGCAGGTGACCCATTGCAATGTCGCGCTTGGGTAGGCCAGTGTGCATTGTACATAATTATCATGATGTTTGAGAAAACGATCATAATTATAGTCCTCCTAATACCTCAGTGGAAAGAGGTTTGAAGTTTTTGTTTCTTTTTTTAAACTATATCCAATAATAAGTGAATTAGCAATATATTTTTATTTATGTGTGCTGTGTTCTCCAATTTGGACCTCAAGCTCTCAACATCATGATCAGGGAATGGATGATGTCGTCCAGCACAGTTGAAAAACACCATGCTGGAGAAGATTGCATTCGTAAAAATAATAAAAACTTTCATACCGGTAACTAAGTCTGGTTATTCTTAACAATCAGGTTTTAATGCCCTGATTTTACTACATTATTAAAATATAGCTCTGCTTCTCTAAAAGAGTAAAATCAGTAAAACGATGTTAAGTTCAGGAAGGCAGATTCCAGCTGAAAGTTAGGAAAACTTGCTGAGTGAAATCAGTTACCGAGGGGAGCAATAATTTCTGACATGAAGTGTCCAGGCAGAGGCTAGTCATTGCCCTGAATGGAACTGCATTTGTTGACAACTCTTAAGCTTAGGTAGATTTCATTCTATGTGAACTCTAATTTATAACAATATACTTACTGGATTTTTTTAATGTTCTTTTCATTAGATGTTTTTCCATTTCTCACTTTTTTTCTTCAGAAACATTTTCTGAATAAAACAGGCATGTATACAAATTATCGCTGTATAATAGGAACTTATATTTCTCATTTTTGGTGAACAACACAAATTATAAGACAAATTATAAAATGTGCAGTTTATTTGACAGAGTTTGGATGATGGATCTAAGTAAATAATAACTTAAAACATAGAACCTCTGCTCTAAAGGGCAGTTCACCATCCCTGTGTGTCAATGTCAGGAACTTAAAATCATTCCATCATGCCATAAACTAATATAAAAGGTATAGAAATGAGTTACTTCTCTTTCCTTTTCAGATTAATACTTACTGAGCAAAATTTGCATGAAACTGATAAGAAAGTTGCTGCTATGATCTGGATGACTTTAACAGCTGAGGCTATATTGTTCAAGGAATTAAAAATCAATAATGTGATTTTAGCAACTGCTATTTAATCACTGTGGATTAAAGTATGTTAATGTTAATATTTACCTTTTTGTATCAGCATTTAAATTGTGTAGATTCCTGTTTTAAAAGGAAGTAACCCGATTTGTAATGTATTAAGGAACTCATTTTTAATTTAATCTAAAAGCATTGTTTTCTGCCCAACCTATTCTTCCCAATTGCCTCCATTAATCTACTACTTCACATAGTGATTAGTATAAGTGCAGAATTCCGTTATATATGCATATAACTTCATGATATTAACATATTTTTCCTCTTTGCAGATAGCTTTGTTGAACCCTATAGAGAATCCTCAGTTGGAGTTGGCTATTGTGATGCTGATAGTCCCCTTCTTTGTAAATGTTGGTATAAATGACATTTTCTGAATATTTGAACTGTTTTGCAATATTTTGAGTCCAAATATATAGTGGCAACTTCCAAGACCCCTATATGCTAGCTGTATAGGTTTGAAGTTTATTTTTTACAATACTAATTAATTCTGGTGTATAGTTTGTAAACTTCATATTTAATGCATGCAGGGGTGTTAGATTATTCCTCCATAAACAAAAGTTTTAAAAATGGTGATTGTATTTTATGTTTGTGATTTTAAGAAAAATACAAAAGAAAATAATTGCAGGTTATCTCCTTCATTTTGCTTTCACGAATGAAAATAATTATTAGTTGATACCAAATTAACCCACAAAATAAATATACAAATGAATGCAACATCATTAAAGAGAAATATAACTTCAAAATTTATAAACACAGCAGTAAAACAAAAGAACAAAAGAAAAAGGGCAATTAAATTAAAAGGGCTGAAGCAGCTAAAATCTCACTTATCATTAGCTGAATTGTTTACATGTTAAACATCTGGAAATAGTATTTTAAGATGCTTTCAGGATATTTTTATCTGCAGATTTAAAAAATAGGGAAATGAATCCTGCAAAGATGTTCAGTTGCTTTTTATGTTGCTTGATTATGATCAAATCCTGCACATGGCCAAGAATGACAGCAAAAGTCAAAGGAGAGTTTCTTTCTTTGTGGTTTTGCAGGACTCAGGTTTCATGTTAGTTCAGGAGTAGTATATATGTACATTCATGAAACAATAGCTGCACTTCAAAAACAGTATCTGCAATACATTTATTTTGCATTCTAGACATTTTTACTGTGTCAATGATTTTATCAATAGTTGCTGCTTTGGCCACTAGTTTTAATAGTTAACTAGCGGGATTTTATATTTAAAGATTCTTTAACACAATTTACAAATAGTATTTTGTTAGTCTTTGACTTGTTCAGTTCTTTCCAATTTATAGATACCACACTTTTATGGGCATAAAAGAAAGACTTTTGTGCCACTTGCAAACTACAAGTTATTGAATAGCTATTGAAATTCTTTTTATATTTTTTGAGTTTATGAACTTGAAAAAAGATCAAGTGAACTTCAGTTTTAGGTTTCCATCTTTCTTAATGAGTATATATATATATCTTAATTGGGTATATTTAGATAGAGGTTTCTTATACTGTAAATCCCTTGAATCTCATAACTGTCCAACAATATGAAAGATAATGGAACTTAACATGACTTCTCCTTTTTAATAGGCATTAATGTTTTGGGTTGTTGATAACTTCCTTATGAAGAAAGGAAAGACAAAAGCTAAACTTGAAGAGAAAGAATCAGGTCAAGATTCAAGGAATGGGAGCAAAATCCGATACAGGAGAGCAGCATCACATGAGGACTCAGAGTCAGAGGCAAGTTCTTTTTTTTTTTTCTTTTTTTAATTTATCTGTTAGTTTTCTGTTTTCTGTTCATTTTGAGCACCAAGACAGCCACGGAAAGTAAATAAAACATGGAAATAAAACATTTAGAAGCAGACTTTAATTCACACTTAAAATCTGGCAAATGACGTGCAACTTTGGTTTTCTCCTTAAGGTATGAGTAGCTACAGAACCTACCAATTACTGAAAATTAGAATACCAGTAAGTATGTCTCCAACAGCAAGGGCATCTTCAGAAAGGCCTCTCCTGCTCTTCTTAAAGACCCGACATGCCTCTAATAGGGGAGAATATCATTCAGGTAGCCAGGACCTAAGGTAATTCAGGGTTGAAACATTAACATCAGCATCTTAAATGTGTCCAATAAGTAATGTCAACCTGTGCAACTTGTTCATAAGTGGCATTATATGAACTCGGTTCCTTACCCTGAATAGCAGCTTACTGATTGCAGGAGTAATCATGGCTGGTTCAGTAAACATTAACAATACAGACTTGTTCCTTGCAAGATCTATCTAATAGCAACTGAGAACTTTCAGACTTTGGACTTCTCTTTCAATGAATTACAGCAGCATTTAAAGCAGCATGCAATTCAGTCCCAGAGACTAACTTCCTAATAACAAATAGAAAATATGTTCATAGAGATTAGAGCAGACACTGCTTTTGATACATAACTGAACATAAATGGCATGGACATTATTGTATCCCTTAGAAGTTAAAAGATATTGGATTTTAGTGATCTCTCATATAGAACATTTACTTTAATTGGTATCAAAGGGATCTTCTGTTTCATAAGCAGTCACTCAGCCTATTTGAATGGAGAAAAGTACTCCGGCATTTTATATCATTGTGTGCAGAGCAGCAAATTTGGAAAAGAGGAAAAAAAGCATTGACTTATCTGAGGAAGAAAGGAATAAGATAATATCCCAGCATGGTAAAAATTTCAACACTATCTCCAAAGAGCTTCATATTCCTGAGACCAAGATTGCTAATATAAACAAGACCTTTAAGGTCCTTGGGATCATGTTGACTGCCCTCAATGTGGCTGCAAGAGGAAAATTGATTCCAGGTTCAACAGAATTATAGTTAAATGGTGGAAACATATTCAAATGGTGGAAACACATTCCAAACACATTCTGTCTGACGTCCAAGATGAAGGTACAGCAATATCTCATTACATCGCCTTCATGGTAGAAGACCTGGGAATAGCCTTCTTCTGAAAGGTGGACACAAAAAAGCCTGACTGGAATTTGTTAAAATGAATGTTGACAAGATTTAGTCCTTCTGGGACAATGCCCTTTGAACAGATGAAAACTTTTTGGTAAGTTACAGCAGCTCTGGGTTCGCAGAAAAAAAAACCTGCTGTGAAACTTGGAGGAATCTCCACAATATTATGGGGTGGTATTAAATCTAATACAGGGCACCAGTATACAATGAAATCAGAGAATTATTAAGGAATTTTAGAAGAAAACATAATGTCCAGTGTTTTAAAGCTATGTCTCAGTCACAGGTCCTCTAGCAAAGAAAATGACCAAAAACATACAGTACATTGAAGAAAATCCAAGAATAGCTGAAAACAAATATTGGACTCCTCTGAAGGGTCCTGCTGTGAGTTCTGATCTGAATCCAGTAGAACATCTATGAAAAAGATTCACAATTGGAAGAAGGAACCCTTCAGACAAATGGAGTAATTTGATTAAGAAGAGTGAACAGACTGCCATTTGGGAAATGTAGAAGTCTTGTTCAGGACTATAGAAAACATTTGATTACAGTTATTTTCTCAAAAAGGCAAGCTACAAAATATTAGGTTTTGTTATAACTGTTACAGGAAACTAATAGTTATATCCATGCTATTTTAATTTGTTTATTAATTACAAGAATATGTTAAATCCTAAATCAGAAGCAAAGTGTCTGGCTTCCGGTTTGCCAGGCTTCGGCGGCGGCAGGGATTCGCGATCCTACGCGATCCCTGTTGCGCTAGCCGTCTTGGTGCCTCCGATTCCGACGGGTCTGGAGGATAAGGCTGCCCTGTAGAGGCAGCCGAAGATAGGGGGGATCTGGATAGGGGTTTGGGGGTGTTGCAGACCCCCTCCCCAACCGGCAAAACCCCCCTTTCTCAAGGCGGTGGAGCGGTGGTCTGTAATGGCCAACTCAAAGAAGCCGGCAACTGGACAAGATAGTGCTGGAGGAAGAAGGAGAAAGTTTTGAAGTGAAAGTTCTTTGGCTGAACCGGGATCTTAAGATACATTTAACATCCTGAAAACTTTGATTTTTTTGAATGATACTTTGTTTCCAGAGGAGATTTTTAAAACGGCGAATGGAAGTGCTGAAAGGGAAAGTTCACTCTCCTTCCTTACGCAGTTAACAAATGGACATTGAAAAACCTGCTTTTTATAGAAGGTAAAAATTTAAAGCTTTTTGTTACAAGTGGGAAGGGAGAGGACAAAAAAAATCTATATGAAGATTTTGTTGGAGGAGATGCCTGGAAGATTTTGAGACGAGAAGTTAATTGCAGTAAGGCTTTAAAATACAGACTGGGTTTTTTTTAACTGATATTACCCCAGGAAGAGAAAGTGCAAAGGGAAGAACTTTGTGCTCTGTTTGGACTGTTTGATGACTCTGGGATTTTGGGGAACTGTTTCAAGCTTTGAAGTTATCTTGGTTGTTTTAAGAAGAAGAAGAGGGAAAAAGAAAAAAGAAGAAAAGGTTTATAATGGCTTTATCTGTTGATGAACTAAGAAAGGAATATGGAAAAACAAAGAAAGAAGGCAAGGACGCTTTGGAAGAAGCCTTTCATTTTTTTAGAAATGGTGCTTGCTATTTATCAGCAAACACAACAACTGATGGAGGAAACAGAAGAAGAAGGAGGAGGAGGAGGAGGAGGAGGAGGACATCTTTAATGAATCCAAAAGTTTGATTAAGAAAGAAAGGAGAAAGAGAGGAAGGAAAATGAAGGACTTAAGACCTAAAAAAACACCCAAGAAAGAGAAAAATAAGATGCAAAATCAATACAATGTTAGAAAGCAAAAGAAAAGAGGAATACAACAGAGAGGGTAAGCTAAAAAGGCAGAGGTTAGGAGAGGGGGGGTAGAAAGGCCAGGTGGGATAAGAAAGGAAGGGAAAAGGGGGGAAAAAGCCACAAAGGTATGGAACAAGATGGGAAAAAGCAAAAAAAAATTAGGGATAAAGGGTAATGTATAACTTAAAAAAAAAAAGATTCTGCAAGGTACATAAGATAGTATTGTAGTATTTGTATTAGAAATAAAAAATTAGAATTCTATAAGATTTTTTTAAAAAAGATTAAAATATTAAAATGCTTAATAATGATAGATTTTAAGAATTAATAAAATATTAAAGGGAATGTTTAAAATATTTAGTTCAATTATAGAGCTTAATTGACTATTGTGTTGATGTTATTATAAACTTATTGCAGCATTTGTTTTTGAAATAGATGATTGGAATGTTACAAGATTTAATATTTAATCATGTACTTAATTATTTTATAGATTTACTATTTTCTCTTTTTCTTAAAATTTAGTAGGTAGAATGTACTAAGCAGAATCAGATTGGAAACGAGGTGTTATTTTAAATGTCAATTTAGGGGAACGATAGAAAGGCATCATACTTCGATTAGTGATCTCAGGAGATATCCTTTTTTTATTATTATTATAGGGAATGAGATAAATGGATAATTGGAAAAGAATGGACAAAAGATACAAGTATAATGATTTAAATTAAGATGAAATAAATAAAATAGAATTAAGAAGAGTGAAAAGCGGGGAGAAGTTATATAGAAGATATAGAATGGTAAATAAGATAGGTAATGATATATAAGATGAGCATGAATTTAATTGAAGTCCGTATAAAGAGAGGTAAACCGGGGCCAAGCCACTTTCTAAAAGAAGTTTTATGTTTTTGTGTTTTGTGTGTTTATGTTTGTTTGATAATTAATAAAACCTTGGAGGAATGTCAGATGAGAATAATTGTAAACAAATCAGAGGGAAATATGAATATGATGACTATAAAATGAATAAATATAGAAAAGAAATGTAATTGAATAAGAGTAAAGAGAAATAATGAGAAATTTGCTAAAATATATTTATGTGTCTATATGAAAATGGGATAGATTAGAATTGTGTTGTACAAAACAAAATGTTTTATCTGCCTTGTAAAAATTTATAATGGAAAGAGGTTTTATGTGTTTAATGTTTAATGATGTTTTGTTTGTCTTTAAAATTAATAAAATTTGTTTCAAAAAAAAAGAAAAAGCAAAGTGTCTGTTTTGTGGACTATGAAATAAAGAACAGTGGATATCATTTGTGTTAGTTTCAACTTATTTCACAGCAAATTGGGATTCTGTGGGAAAAAGTTGAGATTCACGAATATTTTGACCAAGAATTGGGAGTCATAGTTTGATGTCAACTTACTCCATAGTTTCAAGTGGTTTCCCCAAACAATTTTATGCAGATGTTAAACAGGTAAAATAAGACAAACTCTGTGGGATACCACAGATTAACAGTTTAGATCAGGGGTTGCCAACCTTTTGGACCCTAGGGACCACCAAACTCATAATTTTAAATCCCACAGACCAGAGACCCTGGGAAAATCTCCAAAAAATTCTGCAGGAAAATTCCCCACCCCATTTTCCTACCGATCGATCATGCTTTGTTTGGGATCACAGGATACCGTCTCCAGCTCCATTCTCAGAGGGAAAGAAAGAGAGAGAAAAGACGTTTGGCTTCATTCAAGGAAAGCAGCAGAAGTCTTTTTCTCCCCCAAATTCCGCTAGAAATGAGTCTTTGTGAGACTTGTCACACCAGCACAGCCTCTTGGAGCAGGACGCCTTGCAGGATCCCAAAGACTCATATTTGGCGGCATTTGGGGGAGAGAAAGACTTTTGCTGCTTTCCCTGCAGAAGAAGCAGAAGAAGAAAGAAGCGGAAAGAAGCAGTCCAGTGGCCAGGCCAGGCTCATGGGCAAGTGGTGCAAATTCCCCCCTCCGCCCTTTTCAGGTGTGCCAGTCCCATGGCCCACAGGCTGCATGCAGCCCTGGATAGCTAGTAATACAATACCACAAGATTGTAAACTTTTAACATCATTGTGTGATTTATGTTGTATATTTTATATGAGATCCAAGACTATTCTTCACTCATTGCAGCCCAAGCAAGCCAAAAGGTTGGACACCCATGGTTAGACAATGAATAATTGTCTTCTAAATCAATTTCCCACCATAGGGCAATAGGAAGCACAGGTATCACTGCAAAATAGTCCAATCCCACTGGATGATCCACAGCAGAACAATTTATAATTCCAGGAAAACAAGTAAGTCTGCATCCCTCCCCAGCCTCAGATGCAGTCAGCAGCATAATTCATCCATTAAAGCAACCAAAGCATGTCAGTGCCAGAGATCAATTAGAAGCAAAATTGAAATGTTTCTAGATAATCAGTATTGTTCAGATGTGCCTGGAGTGGTGAGATATCAGTTTCTTAATCTACTTTCCCAGAAACGAAATGTTTGAGACTGGATTACCTAGAACTTCTGATCAACCAAGGGTGTTTTAAGTAGAAATCTATAACTTATCTCCCTGAATTAGGCAGAGATCATATTCTGCCCCAAAGAGCCTCGAATTTAATTAAAGCTAAGAGCCTTAGCTTTGTTTATCCTACTCAGTTCAGAGTCTTTGTGTGTGTCTGTCTTTCTGCACCATATTTATATTTCAATTTCTTAGTATATCCTAAATGATTTAAGTAAAAATGAATATTCACATATACTTATAAATTAAATTCCTTCAGATACAGCTAATATGTTCAGAGAAACATAACCAGTTTAAATTATACTTTGAGAAATCATGAAAGATAAAGCTACAAGTTACCTTTAATGCCAAAATGTTTGTTGAAATTTGGTGTCATTTTAATTGTATGTCTTTTTGTCTTTAGATTCTAATTTCAGCAGATGATGAAATGGAGGAATCTGATGTGGAAGAAGATCTTAGGAGACTGACTAATTTAAAGTCTGTTAAGAAAAAAAAGCATCGCTTTGGTCTGCCTGTATGACAGGCTCTGCAGTCTGGATACTTGCAAGTTAATGAGAGATCTGTGCACCTCAGTGAATTTTCACTTGGCCATAGGATGCTTGTTGCCTCAAGACTGAATCAAAGGGAATATCCAACCATTGGAAACACTTATCTGTTCAATTGCACTATGGAAAATATGCAAGAATCTCTTCTCAGTATGTGTTCACAAATTCTTGTCACCACAGTGGTTTAGATGGAGGGGAGCCTCCAGAACACAGGCATAGAATACCATCATTTCACTGTGGTTCCTCAGTGACACTCTGAAAGTAACAGGAGGATTAACAAACTTTGAATCAGTATGTTTTATCACAAAAAACCCAGATTTTTGCAGCGTACTGCTGAAGCAGAATAGTTTTACAGTTAGAAATTAATGGTACCTATGGAACTGCAAAGGTGTTTTTTTTTCCAGATCTCTTCTAACCTGTTTAAACTTTTATATTTAAGTTATATTTTCATACTGGGATATTTAAGGCGTCTCTTTATCAAAGAAATTGTACTGTTGCTTTGTGTATGTGGTTAAAAAGGTCAGATGTGCAACAAAAATGGTTTTCCATTGTCTATATCTCATAAAGAAGGATAGTGCAGGGACATCTGATTGCTTTCTAGAATGAGATGGCTTTGTTCTGAAGAGAATCTGAAGCAAAGAACAATGAAGTGGCAGCAGTGATCACTTTTGAAACAGGGGTGTTGTTCTGTGTGTATGCTGAGTACTTCAGCAGAAAAGCAACAAATACAGGGTTTTCCTCTGTATATCAACTCAACACTTAATGCTATTTTGATAATAATGGTTTCTTCAGTATTTGCAAATCCTTTGATCTCACAGCAAAACTATTCCAAAACTTCAGCAAACATTCCTTGTCTTCAAAAGCTAATGATGTACAGATAAGAGCATTTTGCTTCTTCTCAGTGCAGTTCAGCTGGCTGCTTGAGAGTCCATGAATTACTAATGGCTTATTCTCAATTTTTCTTTTCTTTTTCTTTTTGTTAAGTCTCATTTCAGATGGCTAGGTCAGAGCATAGTATAATGAACATATTTGGTGATTAGTATTAATGTCATTATGGCTACCCTAGGGTTACTGGAAAGTGTCTCTGTTGATGAAGTACTTGTAGGCTTGTTGTTAAATGGGATGTCTGATAGCCCAGTTCATTACTACTTGCAGTGATGGCTAGTATAGGGCAGAAGAAATAATAGCCAATGGTAGGCAGAGCCAGCTAATTATGGTTTTGTCCTCATCCTCATCTCTTGTGATGATGCTAAAAATATTCAACAGCTGGACAGCAGTGCAATTCCTTAATATTGACCTGAAAAGATTAATGATAATTATAAGACAATGGAACAGTTTTGTATCAATGTCCTTGGTTCTCTGATTATTTCTCCAATCTATTACTTTTTCCAACCATTCCACTGAGTATCTATTCCAGGAAAAGAGAGTAGAGAGAGTGGTGCTGTCTATATACAGAGAGAAGGGTGTCTTAATAGCAGTCACCTTGACATGTTTTCTTAGTTTTTAATTAATTAAAAACTAATGGCTTTCCCTCTGCTGTGCTCTGCTCTGTTCTGTTCTGCTTTGCTCTGCTCTGAAATGGGCAATGAAAAATAGCAGACAGGCATATAGTTCTTCACCTCTCCTTTAAGTTACTATAAGCCTGTACAGCGTAGTTAAACTATTTTTAGAAATTTGTTGTACCTCTGGGAATGAGAGAAGCACTATTAAGCAGAATGAGCACAAATTCTAGATCGGGGTGGCAAAACTGATCATATCTGGGGCCGTATTGTGACATTGGGATGTTTTTTGCCTTTGCGGAGCCAGGGTGGGTGTGTCCTGTGTAGGCTGTATTCGGCCCATGGACCACCAGTTTGACAGATCTGTTCTAGATCTAGAAATTTGTAACCGTTAACTTTTTAAGAATGGTCCCAGAGATTTCCTTCTATGTTTTGTACTGACTACTTTCCACTGTGTCAGTTTTATCCTTCTACGTGTTTATTTTTTGTCCCAAATACACAAAACCCCAAACCAAGGGCTTTAAAACATTATCAAAATGTCTTTCCTTCCTTATTTACTGCATACGGTAATTATTATTTTTTAAATTAAACTAGTGCTGTGCCAAAGCCTGCCTTACAATTTCTTATATATTTTGTTTCTGTCGTATTCTCAGGTTACTTAAGAATTATTTTCCTTGATGATGTTTTTGTTGGAGGTAGGAAAAGCAACTGCTGCTGTTTCCTATGATACGTTTTTCTATCATTCATAAGCTTCCCTGACTACTCACCCTTCCAAATCTGAAAAAGCAAATGTGAGGTCGAAAATTGAACAGATTGTTATATAGTTAAAGATGAGATGTTCAAATACAACCCTTGGCCATCAAAAATAATGCAAGAATACTATACCACATCCCTTAGAATCTCTTGAAATTGCTTTGTGGAATGCATGTTAATAATTAATTTTAATGTAATAATTTTTAAATTCTTCAGTTAGCAATAGAAATAAAATAGCAGGATATTTTTCTAAATGACTGACATAAACACTGTCTGCCAAACCCTTTACATATCTAGAGTTCACATTGTAACCATGCAAACTTTCACTGAAAAACTTAAGTACTTGATATCTTCTTCCCTAACCTTATTTGTTCAAAAGACAAATCAACAATTTCTCCACTTGCACCCCTGAATTCCAAGTGTATTTCCCCTCAATAACTGTTATAACAGGACCTTCCAAGAAGAAAGAAACTGCTCCTGGTGTAACAATCTAAACAAAACTATACTGTGCACACTTCTACAGTTAGTCTGGATCAAATTATAAGGATCTTGCCCTGGCACTAGCATGTATTTCAAGACACTATTTGCAACCATTGACTGGTTAATAAGTTCTATATCTTTCCATCTTTCCTCTCTGCCTCTTCTTTTCAAATTTATTGCATTTTTAGGCTGCCCATCTCTGGAATGAATTTGAGCAGTTTTCCTGATTTTTTATACACACACACACACACACACACACATACCCCTACCGCTTTTTCTTGAAAAGAGGCTTCCTTTCTTTTTACCCTCTTCTCTAGCCCTTGTAAGTTGTGTCCTGATCGCTACAAATTCAATGCCAAGAGGAGCAAGATGGCTAATTTTTTGTAAGTTGTGGGGTGGCAAGGCCTGACTGGGGGCAGATAACCAAGTTGTAGAAGTGCCTAATGAGCCTTCAGGGGCCAGCCCCCATTGATTGTTGACTGTTTTCCATGCTCATTTCAATCAAACAGCAAGAGATGTCAGGAGAAAAAAAATCAAATTAATAATTCAGAGAAAGAGAGAACGTATTTTGAGCCTTAAGCATATTCATTGATAGGAGTGCAGATCTTTTCCAAGGCATTTTGTATAGTTTTTCTATGAATACTTTGTTTAGGACAAGCTAAAGAGGATCCTAGCTTTCAGAAAGATCATTGGGCTTAGGATGCAAAAGTGGATTCTGCAGTTTTGAGTGGGGTTCTTGTTTCTTTTTTCTTTTTGACTGGCGGTAATTCTAAGGTGAATAGTAGTAATGCCTACTACTCTTCGGGAATGTTCTCAAGGTTCTGTCTTAGAGAAGGACAGACCAGAAAGTGTTGTCTTATTCTACAGTATAGTTCCAGGACATTCCTTTTTTGTGTTTAGATGAAAAGAAAACCCAATTATTTATTTGACTATAACACTAAAAGAAGCTCCTATAAAGCGATAGGGCAGTGCCCATGATTAATATTGCTTCCAACCATACTGTTTTTTTGTTTTTACTATATAATTCTAATACTATAGATCACTGTTTGTCAACCATGAAATTTATAAGCAGGTTTTATTGTACCAATTCATTAAGTAGATGGCAGCACGGTCCTCTTAATTGTATGGCAGAATGAAAACTCAGAAAAATGGAATCTTTTAAAGAGATAATGAAAGAAAGCCAAACACCTGTTATTTTCTGTTTGCCTTATTAATTTCAATAGTGTGTGTCTAAATGCAAAAACTTTCTTCATTTTATCCAGTGACTTTTATTGTGTACGGACTACTTTTAACAGTTGGATAGTATGTCGCTGTTGGGGGGTGGGGGGATTCTAAAACACCAAACCCAAAGCCTTAAATGTGTTTAAATAGTCTGCATTAAACAGAGTTCACGTTTACTGTTTTGTGTTGAATGGCATTGCCCAGCAGCTTGATTTGAAGCTCAAAAGAAGGAATAATGTTCTTCTTAAGTATGATTCTTTCCATGGTTTTTTTTTTTTGTAAAATAATGCTTATCTTTTTCTAATGAGTCTGAGATTCAGGCCTTTCTTAGAAAATTGTAATAGAATGTTGAATTTGCTGGAGCAAAATGGTAGCCTTCCCATTTCTAAATGACTAAGAAACAAAAATGAAATGATCAAGATTAGCATCCCTCATGAAATCAAGACTTCTGATATCTAACAGAATTGTTTCAGAAATCCTTTGGCCTTTAATGCAGCCTTCATTTTTTGACTTCAGTGTTTTAATGTCTCCTGATTACCCTTAAGTAAAAAGTAAAATGTCCTACACAAATGTTGCTAGTGAAACTAAAACAATACAAAATGTCCCAGAGCCATTCTTTCACAAGCAGATGCTTAGGGTTTCTCATTAAGCCTTGCTGGAAAAGAAGGGGGCAGGGCAGGAATGTGCAGCCTTATATTTTCTTTTTCACCAGTTGGGTTTTTGTGCTTAGCAAATGGCAGATTTTAGCTTTAACGAAAAGGGCAATAATGGCAAGCACACAGATTCAGCCAAATTGATCATAGGAAACTGGCAATGTATCAAAATGGTTAATGTTCAGTAAATGATGGGGAAATTGTGGTTTTAGATATAGAAATATCTTGAATCTTTTCTTTTTTACTTAAAGGGGCGTTCCAAATTGATGTGTCCATAAATGGGAAAATTTGGGAGAATGAAACTTGGAAGCCAGGAGATGTTCCTCACTGCAAGTAGGGGTCAGAACAGTGATTTTACCAGTTCTACCCTTTTCCAAGGCTATCTCCATAGTTGTCCCATGAAACAACTTTTTAGAAAGCACAAGGCAAAAGGGGGGAGAAAAAGAACTGGATCCAGCCATTGCAAATTAATACACAATATTCTTTCGAGGATTCAAAATGAAAATGAATGTCAGCTCTACAGCATTAAAAAGGAAACCATAAGGCCCACCAGATCATAATTTTACTGTTGATATTTTATGAAAATGGAAAGCATATGTGTTGGACCTAAATAATGGTTTACAATAAAATCTGATTTCATACAGATCTGTCATTACTTGTCTTTAACACATGACCTACATGTAATTTGGAAAAGCTTTAACTGGTAGCAGAGATCAGATGCATAGAAACCTGTTGGAGGGGACCATGCAAGCTCAACTGCCTCCTTAATACAGGATCAAATTAGAGCATGCCAGATCAATCAAGCCACCACTCCAATGAAGGACCCATTATTATGCTGGAGGTGGCTGACGGACCAATAACAGATCCCATCTCTCCCCTGTAAACTCCCCATCTTTGTTATGTCCTGTATTTTTATTGTGATACATACACACACACACACACACACATACATATATCTTGTGACTGGAAGGTTTGAGCCTGCTGTGAGCTTTGAGTCTGATGTATCAGAAGACACAGGTTTGAGTGATGAGGAAGGTTTGGCATTGGAATTGGAACCTGCTCTAATGAGAGATGCAGACGTGAGCCAGGAGGATGAGGGAGTGTCGGAAGCACCATCCTCTCCTGAACCTTCCACATCAATCATGCCTCAGGTGTCAGCAGCTGATCCACAGAACATACCAGAGTCCTTGAGTGATGACGAATGTTGGGTTGATGCAAGGACTAGACGCAGGTTGAGACGTCAAGCACAATTTGGAAAGAAACATCAAATCAGAGACTAATTAGAGAGACTGACACGCTCCTTCAAGGAATATAAGGAGGCGTGTTAGTTAACGGTCTTTGTCCGGATCAAACTTCATTATTCTCCATAGAGCTGCTGTGAGCATCCAGAGTGGGAGGTGCTCCAGTCTTCACTCTAACAGGCTGAGCTATAATTGAGGAACGCTCCTCCTCCTCCACATGACTCCTCCACGCATTCCCCAGTTTTTAGCTCAGCCTCACTAGAGACAGGTAGCTTGAATCGTTACTCCTTGGCCAATCCAGGTTTTTCTCTTCTTAATTCAGGTTTGATTTCTCCTTCTCCTTGTTCCCTGCGCTTTTAGTTTCGTCCCAAATTTAGTGAAGGAGCGTTTTTTCGCCCCTCAAGGGGGGAGATAGAGGGAATTGGACCCTTTCACCCCCCTCCCTTTTCCTCTGTCGCCTTGTAAGCCGTGCTGCATCCAAGCAGCGGCTTTGACTCGCGCTCTAGATAGTGCTATGTTGCGCCTTCCCCCCACGAACGCCTTAGAAGGAGAGCTTCTCACAGCCCTCGTGTTTTTTTCCTGTTTTCCGGCTTGCCATTATTTTTCTTTGGAGGGCTTGTGCGTCTCTGAGATATCGCGCTGGGGCCGGTGGCCATTTTGAATTTCTTTCATATTGCTCTGATCGGGCTGCAAAGTCAGTAAAGGCCCATAGCAGGACCAGCAGGCCGTGTGGAGCCTAAATTGTAAGGGTAGTGTGGTTCTGTGCCCTGTTGCCCTTCCTTTCAAGTAATTGTTGGTAGTCTTTTTGTTCTGCAGCTCACTCAGAGGCGCAGACACTTACTTCCCATTTTTGTTGGGAGGCTGCCTCAGGAGGCCTTTTTTTCTTGTTGGTTGTTTTTGTACATATTTTTTTCCTGGCCTCTGTGTTCATTTGGCCTATTCGATGATTAGGGTTTAATCCTAAATTTCTTCTTTTTATTATTGGTGAAGTATAAATCAACAATAAGTTAAAAACAAATTATCATTAATTTTTTTGTTTGGACTTGATTGGCATCTTTTGGGCTCCGCCCACAAAAATAAAATAAAATAATAAATAAATAAATAATAAATAGATACGTACAGAATAAAAAAAATTTATCCAAAAGGGGGACGTGGTCCAACTTCTCCCAGGCGTGCCAACCGCCCTTTTTTTCTTGTCTATTATCATTTTGAGTGTCATGGCAGAAGGCAATCCCAGTGGCCCTTCTTTGAAGGCGAAGTCAAAGATGCACTGTTTGCGCAAAAGGGACAAGGACTCCTCCAAGGCCTCTCAAATGGATGCATTAAGGCGCCATAAGGCCTTGGAGAAGGAGTTTGACAAACGATCTAGAGATTCACATTCTGTAACTCCTGCCCCTCCCTCTACCTCTACTCAACCCCCTCCCCTGCCAGGACAACCTTCTCCTTCCAGGTGCTCACCCGCCCGGAGTCAGCAGGCCTCTCGCATGCCTGAAGCGACCTTCACACCAACTGCCATGGGCCTACGTCCAGCAGACCCATCCACGACCATCATTCCAGACAGCATCAGAGAGTGGATGCAACTGGCTATCTGTCAGGGAATAGCAGAGGGTATCCAACAGCTATCCAGACCGGGTTCCCAAATGATGGCGCCCGAGGTGGAATCTATATCCAGAAGATCCCTCCCCAGACCGGCATCATAACACGGTCAGGTACCTTCCCAAGTGGAAGCCCCTTTCCCAGAATGGGAGGAGGCCCAGGAAGAGGAAAAAATGGTTTTTGAACCCTTCAGAGAAGAGGAAGGTTCAGATAGGGGGTCTCTACACTATTCCAAACCCTTTTTTGAGGTAGATCCCATGGAGGGGGAGATGTCAGAGGACGAGGGCCTTTCCCCTGACCAACCAGTATTTGTAGGCCTGTTTAAGCCTCATTTGTTTAAGTCCTTGCTATTCAAGGCAAAGAATGTCTCGGGTCTGATTTCTCAGTCTCCCTCTGAACCATCTCCAGCAACCCCAGGGGGCCCGGAAGATTCGATATTCAGACAGCCAGTCGTCGAGACTGAGGTTATTCCTACCCCCCCCAATCTTTTCTGACTTGGTCGCAAGGCAATTGGCCTCTGTGGGTCACCCTCCTGCTCCTTCTAGCCAGGACAAGAGATTGTTTAATCTCGATCCGGAATTTTCTACCTTGCTAAACACTCCGGAAGTGGATGACCCAAAAGTGAGACTAGCATCATCTTCCAATCTCACTGACGCTCTGGAAGCGCTGAAGCCAGAGGAGAAGCGGGCAGAGATGGCGCTGCAGTGAGTGTACCAGTTGGATGCCTGGGCCATCCGGTCAACCACAACCGCATCATTTTTCACTCACTCTTCCATCAGGTGGCTCAGGCAGTTGAAACAGCATGTCCCTCCATCAAACACCAGGGCCCATCAGGATGTTGCCAAACTCACGGCCACAGCGGAGTTTGCGGCCGATGCCACTTTTCATTCTGTGAAATTTTCATCTAGGGCCATCTCCTCCCACGTTACTGCCAGAAGGTTACTTTGGCTTAGGCACTGGCAGGCTGACGTTAAGAATAAAACTAAGTTGGCTTCAGCTCCCATATTGGGGGGGGAATTGTTTAGCCCGGCACTAGAGCCATTGCTGATGGAGAGCTGGAATAAGAAGAAGTTCCTTCCATCACTTTTTCGCAGGCAAGAGTCCAGAGGGTCCCAGGGGCTCATTTCGCACCTCCTTCCAACCATCTTCACCCCTAGGTATAAGAGTTTCCCGACGTTCCGGTCGGCCTATCAGGACCAGAGCGACTCGGGAGACAGAAACAGAAGGGGAAGCAGCTTCAGGAGGCCCTTCCGGGGTGCAGGGAATAAGGTGCCCCGCCATCCCAGGTAGTCCTTCAGCCTCTTATCCCATTGGCGGTCGCCTGAAGTATTTTGCCGACCAGTGGGACTCATCCACTTCGGATGCCTGGGTTAGGGACACCGTAAGGTTTGGCCTCTCTCTTCAGTTTCAGTCTGTTCCACCGGAGCATTTCATTTTTTCTCCCCTCTCCAGAGACCTGTCTAAACGGGCTCTTATGGCAGCCGCTATTAGTCATCTTTCTGATATTAAGGCCATCCAGCCCGTGCTGCCTTCTCAGCGAGGAGGGGGGTTCTATTCCCTCCTCTTCTTGGTCCCTAAGCATTCCGGGGGTTGGAGGCCCATTTTAGATCTGAAGAGGCTCAATCGCTATATCGTCCGTCACAAGTTCAAAATGCATACAATTCAGTCAATCTTACAGGGTACCAGGCAGGGAGACTGGCTTACATCCATTGACCTCTCTGAGGCATATCTCCATATACCCATTCGCCCTTCGTGTTCCAAATATTTGAGATTTTGCTACAACAATCAGCATTTCCAATACGTGGCCCTTCCCTTTGGTCTCATCTCGGCCCCAAGGACTTTCACCAAGGTGTTGGCAGCTCTGGTGGTTCACCTCAGACACTTCCCTATCCGCATTCACTGATACCTTGACGACATTCTTATTTTATCCCCTACCCAACATCAGGCCGAGAGTGACACTAAGACCACCCTCTTGGTGCTTCAGGATCATGGCTTCCTCGTAAACTGGAAGAAGAGTCAGCTTAACCCTTCCACCCGCATTGCTCACTTTGGGGCTGTGATTGACTCAGTTCAAGGGAGGGTCTTCCTTTCCCACGAGAGATTCAGCAGTATCCACAAAGCTATCAGGGCTATTATACAGACTAAAAAGGCTTCATTACTGGACTTATCCAGGTTGCTTGGAAAGTTAGTTTCATGCATATCAATTATCCCCTGGGCTCACTTACATTCTAGATCTCTGCAGTGGTTCCTCCTGCCTTACCAACGTTCCGGAAGGAGCAACTCAGGCCTCGTGGTGAAGGTTCCTCCAAGGGTTCTCACCTCCCTTCTCTGGTGGACAAGACCCTCTACCAACAGAGGTCATCTCTTCAAGGAGCCCCAAAGGGTCACTCTCACAACAGACTCCAGCCTTTCCGCATGGGGGGCCCACATGCAGTAGCTTTCAGCCCAGGGAACTTGGTCAGCAACCGAGCAGTGCTGCAGCATCAACTGGCTGGAGCTTCACGCAGTATACCTAGCCTTGCGTGCCTTCCTCCCTCAGGTGTGAGGGCGACACATACTGGTTTTAACAGACAACACTACAACCAAGGCCCACATCAACCGTCAAGGGGGCACTCATTCCATCCGCCTCATGAGGGAGGATGACCGGCTCTGTTGGTGGGCAGAGGTGCATCTCTTATCCATCAGGGTGGAACACATCTTGGGGATCTCGAATGTCCAAGCAGACTGGCTGAGCAGGGCCACACTGGACCAATCGGAATGGCGCCTACACCCATTTGTTCAGGGAGGCAGCAGCGATATTCGGCCAGCCCTTGGTGGACCTGTTCGCATCTCCACTCAAAGCCCAGACATTGAGGTTCTTCTCACATTACCCCGCCGACGGGGCAGAGAACCACGATGCCCTGTGCTGCCCCTGGCCTTCCAGACTTCTGTATGCCTTCCCCCCCCCTTCCGTTGATTCCCAAGGTGATTCAGAAATTAATATTTGAAAGAGCAGAAGTCCTCCTGATAGCCCCTTATTGGCCCAGGAGACCGTGGTTTGCAGATCTTCGCAATCTGTCAGTGATTCCTCCATGGAGGATCCCCCTAGACAGGATCTCACTGTCCCAGGAACCTCTTCAACATCCAGACCCACAGTGGCTTCAGTTAGCCATGTGGAGGTTGAGCGGGAAAGGCTAAAAGATAAGGGCCTGTCAGTCCAGGTCATCAATACCATCCTGGCAGCAAGGTGGCCTTTGACTACCCACATTTATAATGCAACCTGGAACATCTTTTGTAGGTGGTATCATAAGTCATCCACTGATCCGCTCTCACCTTCAGTTGCACAAATCCTGGCCTTCCTACAAGACAGGCTAGATAGGGGCCTCTCCCCCAACACCCTGAGAAGACAGGTCGCAGCCCTGTCAACGGTGGTCGCTGGCAGCTCTTCTGGCTCCCTTTCCTACCACCCTCACATAAGGGCTTTCCTTAGGGGGGCTTCCAATCTGCATCCCCCAGTGATTCACAGATACCCTACCTGGGATCTTAATAAGGTTCTTATGGCATTAACCAAACCTCCTTCGAGCCTCTCAGGGAGGCGCCACTTCAGTTTCTCACATTCAAAGTAGTGTTTCTTGTGGCGATAACATCGGCGAGAAGGTTATTTGAAATAGCAGCTCTATCCGTAAGAAAAGACTTATGTGTTTTCCACACTGATCAGGTGGTTCTGAGACCAGATCCCATCTTTATGCCTAAGATCAACTCAGCATTTCACAGAGCTCAGGAATTGGTTCTGCCTAATTTTTGTCCCAAGCCTTCCTGAGAAAGGGAAAGGCAGTGGCAGACTCTCGATGTACAAAGGGCACTTCGTATTTACATCTATCGTACACAGTCTATCAGGAAGTCAGTCATTGTTCCTGTCTTTTCAGCCAAAGATGCTGGGCTGCAAAGGTATCCCCATCTACCGTTGGCCGCTGGATTAGAGCTACCATATCCAAGGCCTATCTGGCTCAAGCTCTTCCTGTTCCTAATGGGATTACCGCTCAGTCTACAAGGAGTGCAGCCACCTCGGCAGCCTGGGCTACTCAGGCATCGATTCAGGATATCTGTCGAGCGGCCACTTGGGCGTCTCCGTCTCCCTTTATATGCCACTATAAAATCGATGTTTACGCCTCAGCTGAGGCATCCTTTGGCAGGCGAGTCCTTCAACAGGTGGCGAAAGATCAAGAAGTGATTACAGACCAGACTGAGTCCCTCCCGTAGGACAGGCCATGCTTTGGTATGTCCCACTCTGGATGCTCACAGCAGCTCTATGGAGAATGGGTGTTGGTGTTTAGCTGATACGCCCTTTCTCGTCGAGCTGCATAGAGCATCCAGCCCCACCCTAATTGGTCCATCTGGTGGGGAATCCTGTTTCGGCCAATGATGTACATAGTTTATAGTTGAGAATTGTACAATTGTTGACATGAGAGGATAGTTGCTGTCTTCTCGTCTTCGTAAAACTGGGGAATGCGTGGAGGAGTCACGTGGAGGAGGAGGAGCGCTCCTCAATTATAGCTCAGCCTGTTAGAGTGAAGACTGGAGCACCTCTCACTCTGTATGCTCTACACAGCTCAACGAGAAAGGGCGTATCAGGTAAGTACCAACGCCCAATTACTGCGCAGCTTTGAAGAAGCCTCCTGTTCCTGAATTGTCTTGTGGCTCGTTATCTCGGCTTAAAGACAGTTTCTGGGAAAGTTGCCAACGACGATTACAGAGAAAAGTTAACTCTGTGGTTTCTGGTATTATTTGTTCGTGTTTATTTCTTGGGACATTTGGACTCTCACTTGTGGCTACAAGTGAGACAGAACACATATATATGTAATTATGTCCTGATATTCAGATGGAATTTCCTTTCAGTTGGTTTAAATCCCGTGTTCTGTATCTTAAATCTTAGAATGATTACAGGTCTTCACTTTCTTCTGTATGATTTAATTTCAGGTGGTTGAAGAGTGTTAGATTTCTTACCTCCAGTCTTTTCACAAAACTAAATGTCGCCAGCTACTCCAGTCTCTTTTTATTCTCTTCTTAAAGTATCCTGCCCAGGAATGGACATTCATGGTGGAATCTGAAGAAAACAGAATATAGTAGAATGATCACTTCCTTTCATTTGGAAAAATACGGTTTTATTGATGCAGGCTTAAAGTGCCTCTGCCTTTTTTTTTTTTTGTAACCACATCACATATGTTCCATTTGCAGTCAACAAGTATGTTTTTTCTCCATTAAGAACTATTAACGTTATGTATGCTTATCCTATAACTCAGTTTTTATGACCCTGTAATCCCTTAATTCGGATAGAGTCAGGGAGACTGGATGAAGCTGAGCATTTACTGGCCAGATGCCCTTCTAGTTGCCATGCAGAGTTCACAGCAGATACCTTTTCTTTGTGCCCTAAGAGAGAAACAGCGATTACCTCAGAATTAACTCTCAACCTTCCAAGTGGGAGTGAGTGTTTTCATCACTTGGCCACCATGCCACTCTAAGCTTATCCTTTATAGCTATGTTTTTGATTTCTGTTTCAAAATGGAAAAAAAAATGCTCTTGTATCTCTTAACTATAATTATGCTAATTTAAACTTGTTTCTCTCAAAATCTTTTGGACTTTCTTTCTTACAGAGTATTAAATAATCTCCAGATTCAATGAGCACTCCCTGTTACTTCTTCATCCAAGACATCAAGGTATACCAACTAGAAGTAATGAAAGCAAATTTAACTTTTTAATGTTTTTAATATTTTTAATCATTTGGCAGGATCGCCCTGAGATTGGACTAATATATTAAAAATGTTAAATTGGCTTTTAGTACTTCTAGTTGGTATACCTTGACACTATTTGATTAGTCAGAAATGTTTTGACTGCTAAGCAGTTACTAAATTGTATTTAAAATTATGAAAGTAATAGTTTAGAACCAAATTATTTCAAAGAACATCTCCATCTATAATTTTAAAGAGAGGTTCTGCCAGCTATGTTTGGGCTTATAACTTAACTTAAGGTGTCTTAAATCATAATGTAAGAAATAAGTTTGTCCTTTAGCAATTTGCTGATTTTTCAGAGTGTTTTTTAAATGCTCTATTAAAAAACAAAAGAATTAAAAATTAATATAGCTGGAATTCATAGAATATTTTAAATAAAAGAATGTTGACTTTTCACTTGGTATCATATCACAAATTGCTTTCCATAATGACTTGAGGTTCAACAGCAGTTTGCTGATACCTGCCTACCTTGTACTGAATTAATTGTGTAGGTCTTTTGAATTACAACAGAGATTAATAGCTCACACAGATATAATTTTTGATTTAATATTTTTGCAGTGATTTTTTTTTGAAAGTTTCAATAAGCTTGTTTTTTTCTAAAAAAACCAAACAAACCTTGTTTTGCTTGCTACTCTTTCCCCTTTTGGGGCATTGGAGGTAACTTGTCAAATATATTCCTGTTTTGTTTTGTTTTTTCAGAATTAAAAAAGTATGATGGAAGTTTCATGATTTTTATTTTTTCAATCAAACTATGCCAACCCCCAACCCCCTTCCCCAAACATAAACAAAGATAGGTGGTTGACAATTTGAAAAAAACAGAATACTCGGAATTTGTTACACAAGCTTTCAAAATCTCGAAATCTAATCAGGCAAGATGGTGCAGCCAAAAGGTGCAGAAGGAAAGGGAAAAGGGGTCAAAGAAACTACATACAGTCAGCCTTCAAATGCAGTGTGTGAAGAGATTTGCAGACATTCCCGTGACACTCTAATGTGCTATAGTAGTGAGTGATTTCAAAGTTTCTGGCATTCCAATCCCTTTTGGATTTTAGCAGCCCTCAAGTTGTCAAGTTCTCAGCCAGTCTGTGCAAGAATTAAGGTATGCATCAGGCTTCCAGCCTGTCTTCCTGGTCAACTCAACCAGCCCCAAACTTCCCACTACAAACTCCTTGATCTTCCCAGTGCTTCCCTTAGCCAAATTTATCATTCTGTTTGAGCTTTATTTGAAAATTATTTGGGGGGGTGGGGTTTACCCGAAGAAGTTTTTTGTACCTCCTCTTTGAAAGTTCTTCATACTCTTCCCCCATAGTTTGGGAACCCCTGTGTTATATGATTAGTGATACCTGTTTCTTGGAAAGAATCAGTACACTGCTCAACAAGTCTGTTCTGTGAATAAGAGAAAGTTTAAATCTGAGATCACTAAAGGGCTGTAGGCAGATCCCTCCTGTCCCATCTGCTATGCTCTCTTCCTCCTCTTTTGTTTTTTTGCAGTTGGGTGAATAATAAAATTTGAAGAACTAAACAATTCAAAGGAAATGAGAAGCTGGCATGTTACAAAGCAAGTGCCAACCTTTGCTTCACTTTACTATTTGCGGTGGTATTAGCAAATTTTTAAAAAGTTGATGGCTATATCTAAGCTTTTATTTTAGATGAGGGTCAAAAATAATTTGGAAGGCTACTTGTGATTTGTGGGAGTAATAGAGGTATCACAAATTTGCTTTCTGAAAAACAGCTTAAAAGTGGTTATGCCAGTCCTAGTATGATTTAATTGCTTATTGTACCCTATGGCTATTATTAATTGTTGTACCTTATGATTTTTGACTCTTGACGAATGTATCTTTTCCTTTGTGTACACTGAGAGCATATGCACCAAGACAAATTCCTTGTATGTCCAATCACATTTGGCCAATAAAGAATTCTATACTTCTATATACTTTCACAACAGCCAGCTGTTAACAGAGAAATTTCTTCACCCTGTTTCTCATGTCTCTGGCCAGGGAGTCAAATGACAGTGCACCCCATTTTAAATACTTCTGTCAGACATTGGGATGCAAGTAGTCATGCACCACAGAAATCAGAAGATCCAGGCAATTCAAATGGGTATAAAGATATATTGCAAGTTTAATCTCTACACAAGAATCTGAATTACTAATGGTCCAAGCAAATTTAGCAGCAGATAAGAGTTAAAGGAATTCAAAGTGGGCTGACTTATATCCCTGGTGGGCACGAAGGGACTCATGACTGATGACACATTTGACCCCTCCCTCAGGCTCAGCCTGGACATTTCCTACAGCAAATATGTAGTCATGGCATTTTCATGTTGATCTTGTGTGCATGTCATCATTTTGATGTCATTGCTATATGTTACAGATGTCATTTACTTCCCCATAAAATCCAGTTTGTTTAATATGCTTAAAATTCCAAGTTTGCCCACTGGCCTAAATCATGGGTCTCCAACTTGGCAACTTTTAAGACTTGTGGACTTCAATTCCCAGAATTCCTCAGCCAGCCATGCTTGGAATTCTGGAAATTAAAGTCCACAAGTCTTAAAACTGCCAAGTTTAGAGACCCATGGCCTATATTAAAGAACCCTCCTTTGAAGATTGCTTTCTGCATTCTTCCCATTCCTTTTAATATAAAAATAGGATACATAACTGGGAACTCATGAAGATTAATACTGTTATGGCAATACTTGGGATCAGCATTCCTAGGCATTCTCTTGTGTATTTTATTTATAACCAGAGTTTAACACTTTCACTTGGACAGAAGTGGTGGCTGAATACAGAAATGTGAGTTTACGCAGAAAAAGAATATATGGAGGAGGGAACTTACAAAACCTAGAAGAAGAAAAAAGACCGTCATCTCCCTCTGAACTATTTTTGTCCTAGCATTATTTACTCATTCCATCTTTGAAAAGGGGGTTTTTGCAGTGGGGGCAATTAAGCTTGATGATATAAGCAATAAGAGGAACATCTTAAAATACATCAGCTTTAAAAATAATGAAGCAGAACCTAGATATCTGGGCACAGAAAATGAAACTTAATTAGAAAAAGTGTTGCATAATAAAAGTTTTGCGGAGGGAGGGATTACAGAAACAGAAAAAGGAAGGGCTTGGAAGATTTTGCCTAAGAAAAAGCAGTCCCCAAGTTCTTAATTTAGAGTCAATAGGGCAAATGGAAACAATAAGGTATGCTGGATTGCTTGAAACAGAACAAGAGAAATTGTGCAATGTTTGTTATGTGATCTAACACATGCTGATTTCAAGTTTTTCTGCAGGTAGTGGGCGCTCTTCTTTGGAATGTAATCTCTATAGTGGATTGGAGAAAACAAAAGCACTTGGAGAAACCTTCCTTAAAATCAGAGGAATACTGAAAATTTGGATTTGCTGTAGTCAAATTGATGGGGGGGGAGATGACTGGTGGCTGAGGAGAGATCCAATCCACGGCCACTACATTTAGGGTGTCCTAAGGCTCTCTCCTCTCCTCTTTAACTTCTACATGAGGCTGATGGAGGAGGTGATCTGATGGCTTGAGGTGAAGTATCAATATGTTGATAATAGCCAACTTTATATTTTTACTCCAGGTTGCCTAATGTTCTGTCCCTGTCCTGGATACAATTCAGGCAAAATAGCCTGGTTTTGGATATTTGAATCTTCTGATAACCAAATTTTCCATTGCTAAAAGTCTGGAAACTCCAGTAGCCTGAAAAAGCACCTTTGGAATTTCCATTGTTGATTGTGGATGGGGTGGACCCTGACTCAGAATGACCTGGTGTGTAATCTGGGTGTCCTCTTGAACTCAAAGCTCCGGCTAGAAGAGCATGTGATAGCCATCGGCAGGAGGGCTTTTGCATATCTTTTGTGCCTGGGTTTGGAGGCTTTGCTCACAGCTGTTCATACCCTTATGACTGGTCGTCTGGATTACTGCATTTTTCTCTACGTGCCTTTGAAGAGCATTCATAAGCTTCAACTGGTGCACAATGTGACTGCACAGGTAGTAAAGGGTGCCAGATATTCAACACAAGTAACACCACTGCTTCGGGAGCTGCTTTGGCTGCCAGTGTGCTTCCAGGGCCAATTCAAGAGGCTGGTTATCATCTTTAAACCCCTTCATGACTTGGGGCTGGATTACCTAAGGAAGGTGCTGGCAGGCTGAGCATGTTATGAGTCCCATCAGCCAAGGAGCATTGTCTGGCAGGGACCAGGAGATGGGTCTTCCCTGCCATAATCTTTGCCCTTTGGAACATTCACCCTTCAGAGATCAGGATGAGACCCAACTGCAGGCCTTTCATCAGGTGGTGTTGGTTGTCTACCCAGGCCTGGCTCCTGAGTGCGCTAAGGGCCCCATTCCTTCACTGTATTAACAATCACGTTTGCAGGTCTACTTGATGCCATATCAGAGGTGGTTCTGACAGGTTCTGGAGAACCGGCAGCAGAAATTTTGAGTAGCTCGGAGAACCGGCAAATCCCACCTCTAACTGCCCCACCTCCATCTATTCTCTGCTTCCCAAGTCCCAGCTGATTGGCTGGGTCTTCTTTGGTTGCCCTGCACAGGAGAACGGAGCTGGAAAGCAGGTTAGTGGGGTGGGGAGAGAATGGGGATTTTACAGTAACCTTCCCCTGCCACACCCACCAAACCACGCTCACCAAGCCACGCCCACAGAACCAGTAGTAAAAAACAATTGAATACCTCCACTGTGCCATCTGTATTTATTTTGTATTGTTTTAATTTTTTTATGTTGCATGCTGCATGCTGCAAGAGTCATTTGTTGAGATGGTTGGCTACTGAAATGAAGCAAATGAATAAATGTGTACATTTCAGTTCAGACCCAAATCACCCAAACTAATGTTTTTTTGTGCAGTGCAGAACACACACAGGTTTGTTCCCTATGCAGTTTTTTTTAAGTCTTGAAAAAAACATTTGAGGGAGTTGGTAGCACTGAATTATAATGAAGACAAAATATAGCCCATAAGTATCATAATTGGGCATGTTAAAAAGAAAAAAGAAAATTGGTACTCTTAGAATTATATCTTAGATTATAAAAAGCCACTTGAACAAAGAATGGATTATCTGTCACCCAAAATACAAAAAATATTTGCATCTAAATGATTTTCTGTACTAGACCAGAAGAATGGATACTGTACAAGTTCCTTAATAAATAAATAAACCTGCAGGTCATCCAAAGCCTGCATTCCCTATACAGGTAGTCCTTAACTAACAATGTTCATTTAGTGACCAAAGTTACAGCAGTGCTGAGAAAAGTGACATGATCGTTCTTCATATTTACGGCCATTGCAGCATCTGCACAATCTTAATTCAGATTCTTGGCAATTGACTCATACTTATGACCATTGCTGTCTCCTAAGATCATGTGATCTCCTTTTGTGACCTCCTGGCAAGCAAACTCAATGGAGAAGCCAGATGCACTTAACAACCTGATTACTAACTTTACAACTGCAGTCATTCATTTAACAACTGTGGCAAGAAAAGTCATAAAATGGAAAAAACTTTGTTTTAGTTTGTTACTTAAGAAATGCCTCACTCAGCAACAGAAATTTGAGGCTGAATTGTGATCGTATGTCGAGGACTACCTGTATTGTCTAGCAACTGACCATTTAAATAGATGCCACCCAGATTAACAAATGCCCCAGCCACTTTAAAATAATGAATAAATGATGAAATAAAGAAAAGGATATACTCAGTTTAAATCTAACCAAAATAGGTAGAAGTTTTTTGAAGATTACATTTACAGTAGTTGTTATAAGTAAAAATTTGATTACTACACCTGAGAATATAAAGAGCCAAACTGAAGCCATTTTGTGTTCACAGTTTGAACTTTTAAAGCTCAGAACAGTCATGAAATGTGATTTTGCTAGACAATTATACCAGATTGCAAAACTATGTACTTGGCATAGGTTAGAGGTATATGCTGGGGAGCTCTGACATTATAAATGTCACATTAAGAGATATTAATGTTTTCTTATAATTTTCTGGTATTTGAATAATAGGAAATCTGACTATAATGAGAATGTTGAAAGTTGTCCATGAAAGGTTGGAACTTTTTATGAAAACATTGCATAACATCCATATATGGGAAACAGGAAGTGTTATGTAACCATGTGATTTGATAAACCTATATAAGCTGTATTCACTTAAATGGGAGTGTCTAATTCCTCCTAGAAAATGTTTTTTTTCCTGGAGTAGAGGGGTCCATACTGCAGCATTTTCCCTAATAAAGCATCCTATGGATCAGATTATCAAAAGTTTGTTGATTAATTTTTATGTACTTCTCACAGTAGCAATAGCAATAGCACTTGGACTTGTATACTGCTTCACCGTGCTTTTAACAGCCCTCTCTAAGCAATTTACAGAGTCAGCCTATTGCCCTCAACAATCTGGGTCCTCATTTTACTAATCTTGGAAGGAGGGAAGGCTGAGTAAACCTTGAGCCTGGTGAGATTCGATCCGCCAAATTGCAGGCAGCCAGCAGTCAGCAGAAATAGCATCATGCTCTAACCACTGCACCATGGAGGCTCTTGCCACCTGTATCTTCATTGTTCTGCCTTTTATATTGGGCAAAAATCTGATGGCTGAAAATGTAAAGAAGTTCATTCCATCCGTTTGCAAAATTGCTGGTAACTCTGTCAACTTCAAATGTTTATCTTGCATTAACAGTTCCTATGCCATTTAGGGATATAAACACATTAGATTAAAGCTGTTTACAAATCAATGCAAACCTCAGTTGACATTTAGCTCTTGTTTGTACCATGGAATTATTTCTGAACTAGCTATAGTTTTTGGACTACTTATAGAAGTTGAAATATAGGAATCCAACCTAAATAAAATCAGTTGCTGGCTAGGGTCATCTCACTATGTCAAAACGTGATGTGTTTCTGGTAGCTTAGTACTTCCTCACTGATTCACCTGTAGAAAGTGTTCATCCCAGGATTAATATCATGACAGATGTTTTCTACTTCAGTTAATGATCAACAAGGTTTTGTAGGTATTTTATTCTTGTACATTCATGGAGCATCTGCAACATGAAAGCATTGCACTTTATAGCTATAAATAGATGACCACAAGGCTTCCTTTGAAGACATACTTGTTCCCAAAGAAAGGGCAAGGCTTCTGTATAGTTTTGCTAGCCCAGCTGTCTTTTCTTGTCACTTGTAATGTTCCTCTCACTCAACTCGTGCAGTTTATTAAATGCTATAAACTTCAGTCATTGCTAAGAATAAACCTTTCAACAGTAACATTGTCAACCTTAAAAACTCCAGAAGCTAGTCTGGGAAGATGACCATGTGGAATGACTTCATAGAAGAGCCTATATAAGCTAAAGGAAGTAGATTACTGCCGAATTTGGATATTAATCCAAGGAACTACAAGCTCAGTATTTTTACAAGTATAACAACAATGTCCCAGGTATGATTGGTTTTTTTTCTACTGTTTACAAGAATTATCATAACTATTGCTAAGAGAAACTGCAACTATGATGGATTCAGTCATTGGTAAGAAATGAAAAAGCTAATTATTTATTTTCTACCTCACTGCTTTTTTGCTTGCAGAGTCTTACTGGCATCTTTGGTGCAGTAATAAATGTGTCTTTGTGAAAAATTAGCTTAAAATGATTTTAAAATAGAGCAGTAACAAAAGTATGGCTTAGCTTTCATCTTTTCTCTTTCTCATAGAACACATTTAAAACTATAGACCACACTTCAGTCCTATTACTCTAAACACTTCAGTCCTATTACTCAATAAAATGCTTTCATGTATAATTGTGTGCAGAATTCTGCTTTGTTTACAATATGCAACAAATGTTGCTAAAATTTGTTTCCTCCTTTTGCTTGAGGGTCTTGTTTGCTGAATGCAAGATCAAAATGCTTAAGGTTGGTTCAAGAGCAGAAGATTCTATTATTTTCTAACAGAATTAAGTTTATTTTGGCAGCAAACCACTAGCAATATTGAGATTAATTATTCGATTAGATATTGCAAATCTAAAGTTTTTTCCATTGTGTTAGAAAAAGGATGAAAACATAGAGATATCCTCTATGTATTCAGGGAACATTCGTGTATAAAAGCAGGGAACTTCTTAGTGCAAACAGAAAGACGGAAGGAAATATGGGAATAGGATTTTGTACAGAGGAGTGCATATCAACTATTTAGAAACTCCTGGAAGAGGCTATATAAAGAACCGTAGCTCTAAATCTTTTGATTAATGCTTTCGAATTGTGGTGCTTGAGAAGACTTGAGTCCCCTGGACTGCAAGGAGACTAAATCAGTCAAATCACCCGATTGTTCCTTAGAAGGACAGATACTGAAGCTTGAGCTCAAATACGTTGGCCACCAAATGAGAAGTGGGGACTCATTGGAAAAGACCCTGATGTTGGGCAAGATTAAGGCAAAATGTGAAGAGGATGGTTAGATAGTACTATCAATGTAACGAACATGAATTTGGGCAAACTCCGAGAGACAGTGGAGAAAGAGGGGACCTGGTGTGCTGTGGCAATGGGGTTGTGAAGAGTCAGACATGATGAATAACTGAACAACAAAATCCTAAATCAAAGCTGAAAGGAGCATTGGAGAACTTATACTCATCTGTCAGTCTCAGATAAGTTGTAGAATAGTTTGCTCCTGGGTATGCAAGGAGAGGAGAGGATTTTGGCAAAATCTTGCCACTCATTGCATGTTATTTCTATAACTCTGGGAATAGCCTCATGGCTGATCTTGGATATTGTTTCTCCCTTGGGATTTTTATTATGGGAAATGATTTGTTCTGCTATTTTGATGCATGCTTCAAAAAGCCAGAAAAACATATTGCTATCAGCTTGTAGCTGTCCTTGAAGCATGCATCTTCCAAAATTTTGCATTCTTCAATAAGTACTGTGTATTATGAACAGGAGATGTATGTCAGTACCATTCTGTACTTATTTTCAGTCATTGTTATACAAGAATTATGCTGGATAAACACAAAGTACCCAATATGGACATGGAAATTAGTGGGAATGAAGAAGGACACCATATTAAATCAAAGCTGTAGGACTGAAATTTCTGTGGTTATCATTCCTTCACTTTATTGCCACCATGAAAATTGAAGGACTTCTGCATTTGTTTTTCTATTGTACTAAATGTTGGCCAGTGAGCAAAACTTATCATCCACAATTTCAGGACACCAGTCTTCCCAACCCGATGTCTTGAGGCCCCCATAACATCCAAATACTATGGCTAATGCATGAAATTCTTAAGATTACAAGAGTTGAAGTCCAACATTTTTAGAGAACATGAGATTGGGAAACCTATTGGCCATTCCAGTTACCTATTAGTTGATGTAATTATTATATGAAACATATAGTGTAACATATAATGTCCATGGGGCAAAGGGTTTTTTTCTCTCTTCATTTTTTCACATATATGTAAACAAATTAAAGAGTGCAAAACAATGGACTCTTTGTGCAAAACTCTCCCATGCTCATGTCTGGTTCATTGTTCTGTGCTGTATTCCCAAGACAGCTCTGATTTCTTTCACTACCAGTTTCTCTCATTTTAGCAGAAATTGTAATTTAACAGAATAACAGATTGGGATTGGGACTCTGGAGGTTTTCTAGTCCAACCTCCTGCTCCAGGAGGAAACCCTATACATTTCAGACAAATGGTTGTTCAATCTCTTCCTAAAAGCTTCCAGTGTTGGAATTTTCAGAACTTCTGGGGGCAAGTGGTTAATTGTTCTCAATGTCAAGAAATTTCTCCTTAGTCCTAGGTTGCTTCTCTCCTTGATTAGTTTTCATCCATTGCTTCTTGTCCTGCCTTCAGGTGTTTTGGAGAATAGGTCAACTCCCCCTTCTTTGTAGCAGCAAATTAGATATTGGAACACTGCTGTTTATGTCACCCTTAGTCCTTCTTTTCATTAGACACACCCCAATTCCTGTAACTGTTCTTCATATGTTTAGCTTCCAGTCCCCTAATAATCTTTGTTGCTCTTCTCTGCATAATTTCTAAAGTTTCAATTTCTTTTTTATATTGTGGCGGCCAAAACTAAATGCAATATTCCAAGTGTGGTCTTACCAAAACATAAAGTGGTACTAATATTTCATGTGATTGATCTTGATTCTATCCCTTTGTTAATGCAGGCTAGAACAATGTTGGCCTTTTCTGGCAGCAGAGGCACACTGCTGGATCATAGTTAAGTGATTGTCCACTAGAACTCCAAGACCCCTCTCCATTTTATAAGAAAGATAATCAATAATTTGCTTATCTTTTTATATTGGATGTATGTCCCAAAACCTGTCTACATATACCAAGGAACATGCTAATTATCTTCATTTTTATTACTTCCTATAAAACATGCATGAGCCAAATGTTGATCCTGAAAGGAAGTACCATGTTAAAGTGAGATGGTAAAACCAGCAGTCTGCAAATTGAAGATAACTATCACGGCTTACGTTATTTAAAAGGCAAGGAGGCAGATGGGTTATACTGTCTCACTTCAGTATTTTAGATTTCCTTGGCAAGTCTTTCAGCTGAAACAGATGGTCTTCATTCTGCTGAATATAAATCTGCTGCAATTTATCTGACTGATTTTGTTTTATATGGGAATGATGGTTGCTTAACTAAATTTAATCACCCATGATGTATAAGACACATAGAGGCAGGTAGCAAATAAAATAAAATAAAATAAAATAAATCAATACCCATTACATTATTCCATTTTAGGATAAGCAGTGTGAAACAGAGTGCACAAGATATAAAAAATAGTATCTTGCATATAAGAAAAAAAAGCAATCATAACTAAAATTATTCCAATATTCCAAGTTCATTTTTTATACCTCTTGTTCTGCCCCTCATTAGCATTCTTGAGATCCCCGCGCTTTGATTGGTCAAAGCGCGGGGCACTCTGATTGGTTAGGCGAGCCGCGCCAATTGGCTCGCTAAGAATCTCCCACGATTGGTCTGTTCGAATCGCGGGAGATTCAAAGTGGTGCCATTGGCTGCGGCCGCCGCGGCTAAAGGAATAAAAGCCGCAAACTTTTACCATAGCCCCAGTTCAGTTCCTACACTAATAAAAGAGCATGATTTGAAGTCACCGACTCCTGGCATCATTTTCGAGGAAACGACACTGGTGACGAAGGTGGGATCCAGACCCTGAACTGAACCACGTGTCTGACGGAAGCCAGACGAATCTCCACGATGGCGAAAATCGCACCACCCGCACCCTTCAACCCCGCCACCGAGGACTGGGAATCGTACTCCGACCGATTCCGCATGTTCCTCGAGTGCAGCCCCATGAAGCGCGCCGTCTTCCTGACCCACTGCGGGACAGAGGTATTCAAGATGGCCAAGGCACTTGCCAAACCCGCCGACGCGACCGCGATGGACTGGGATGTCCTCGAGCCAATACTTCGGCGGCACTACGCTCCAGAGGTACCCATCCTGATCCGATGCAACGAATTCTACCGTCGGGACCAACGGTCGGGTGAGAGTTTCAGCGACTTCATCGCCGAACTACGGCACCTAGGGGAGCTGTGCGAATTCGACAACCTGAACGATGCCCTGCGAGACAGAATCGTGCTCGGCCTGTGGGACCCCGTCCTCCAGAGCCGGCTGATGGCCAAGGGCAACATCAGCCTTGCAGACACCCTCACCGCAGCCGCAGCCGCCAAAGCGACCCGAACATCTGCCGACCGCATGCACCGACTGAACGCTGGGGACCGCAGCGGGAACAACCACCCTGCAAGGTCGGCCGAGGCCCAACCCGAGACGACCACCCACCAGGGCGATTTCCACTCGGCATCGGGCACTTCCGATGATGATGAGGAAATTCATCGCCTCCAGACAGGCCGCGACCCACGGAACCGGCGGGGTCGTAAGTCGAGGACCAACTGTGCCAGTTGCGGAGGCGACCACCCCAGGTCCGAATGCCGGTTTTTCGAGTCGATCTGCCGGCATTGTGACAAGAAGGGACACATCGCCCGTGTCTGCCGCCTTAAAAAGAACTGCAGCCCGCCCCGATGGGACCAGAGCGAACGGAGGAGAGAGAGCACACCACCCCGGACCAGAGATCGCCCCTCGGACAACAGATGGGACCGGAACGGACGATCCCTACGAGGCGGCGATAACCGGCGAAGAGAGTAGACCCATCAGACGGTCACCATCGGCCACGCCACAACCAATGACGCCCAGAAGGTCCACGTGGAGGTAGGCATCGAGGGCGAGCCATGCAAAATGGAGGTGGACTCCAGGTCCTACCTCTCCATGATAGCATGGCATGAAATAAAGCGCTTGGTGCCTACCATCCAAAGGAGGAACCTAGACAGCCAGAGACTAATCGTAAAGGACTACCAGGGAAACCGCATCCCGGTAGTCGGAACCGGACAGTTCAACGTAACATACAAAGGGCGCACCGAAAGACTTCCCCTGACAATCGTCGACCGCGACCGCCCAAGCCTACTGGGACTGCAATGGTTCGCCCCGCTCGGCATCGCAGTCACGGGAGTCGACCACGTCACCGACGACAGCTGGGAGCAACAACTGGCCCGGGAATTCCAAGAGGTCTTCGACGGAAACCTAGGCAAGTACCGAGGGCCCCTTATATCATTCAGCCTAGACCCAAACGTCCCCCCAAAATGCTTGAAACCAAGGCAGGTGCCATTCGCACTTAAACCCAAGATAGACGAGCAAATTGACAAGCTCGTCAAGCAAGGGGTCCTACAGCCATTAGACCACGCCCAGTGAGAGACCCCCATAGTCACCCCGATCAAGCCTGATGGGTCGGTGAGGATCTGTGGGGACTATAAGGCCACCCTAAATGGCGCGTTGCAACAAAGCGCCTATCCCGTCCCAGTAGTGCAACACCTACTGCACTCACTGGGAGGGGGCAAGGTTTTCGCCAAGCTCGACCTCGCCCAGGCATACCAACAGTTGCCAGTCGACGAGGAAACGGCAGAAGCGCAAACCATAGTCACCCACCGGGGAGCATTTAAATGCAACCGACTCCAATTCAGAGTCAGCGTGGCACCGGGAATATTCCAAAGCCTAATGGAAAGACTATTACAAGGCATCAAGGGGGTGGTACCTTACTTTGATGACGTCTTAGTGTCGGCAACCAACCAAGCCGAACTAGAGGGTCGCCTAAGGGAGGTCTTAACCAAATTCAAAGAGACCGGACTCAAAGTAAAGAGGGAGAAATGCCAATTATACACGGAACGGGTTGAATTCCTAGGATACCTCCTAGACCGTCACGGCATTCACCCCACAAACTAAAAAATCAAGGCCATCAAAGAAGCCCCCACACCCAAGTCAAAGACGGAACTACAGGCATTCCTGGGGCTACTTAACTTTTACAATGTTTTCCTGCCCCAGAAGGCGATGGTGGCGGAGCCCTTGCATAGGCTCCTGGACAAGGCGGCGACTTGGACTTGGGGGAAACGTGAGCAAGCCACCTTCCAAAGAACAAAGGACCTCTTCACTTCGGACGCCGTCCTTATACAGTATAACGAGACTCTACCTCTGGCCATCACATGCGACGCATCACCCTTCGGCGTCGGCGCTGTCCTCAGCCATACCCTCCCCTATGGAAAAGAAGCACCCATCGCGTTCTTTTCAAGGACCCTCACCAAACCGGAGCGGAACTATAGCCAGCTGGACAAAGAGGCTCTGGCTATCGTTGCCGCAGTAAAAAGATTCCACGAGTATCTCTACGGCCGGACATTCACCATCATAACCGACCACAAACCGCTGCTGGGAATCCTTGCAGGGAACTGGGCCACCCTGAACATTCTGTCTCCCCGAATGACAAGGTGGTCCGAGTTCCTAGCAGCCTACAACTACGGACTCATACACAGACCGGGTAAGACGATCTCCCTTGCAGACGCCTTAAGCTGCTCGCCGCTACCGGAACCTGACACCGACCCAGCACCCACGATGACCACCCTCAGTATAGAGACTCTACCCAACCTGCCCATAACCGCGTCAGACATTGCCCGAGAGACTAATAAAGACAAACGTCTGGCGCGGGTGTTGCATTGGGTAGAGAAAGGGTGGCCGGAAAGGGACAACGACGAGTCCGTCAAGACATTCCGAAACCGGCAAATGGAACTCTCATTATTAAAAGGGTGCATACTATGGGGGGATAGGGTGATCATTCCAGAAAAACTACAAGGGAAGGTTCTGGAACTATTACACGAGGGGCACCCTGGCATCGTTAGGACTAAAGCCCTGGCCAGAAGTTACGCTTGGTGGCCAGGGATGGACAAACAAATTGAGACCTGGGTAGCAAGGTGCCAACGATGCCAGGAAACTAGGCCAAGCCCACCCACAGCACCCGTCCTAGAGTGGGAAACCCCAAGGGGACCTTGGTCTAGGATTCACATAGACTTCGCCGGGCCCACAAAAGGACACACCTTCCTAATAACAGTAGACAGTTACTCCAACTGGCTGGAGGTAAGCAACATGAAAACGACAACCACGGAGGCCGTGATCAAGGAACTCGGCAAACTCTTTGCAACGCACGGCCTCCCAGATGTCGTCGTTTCCGACAACGGGCCCCAATTCACCTCGCTGGAATTCGAAAAATTCCTAGCGGAAAGGGGCATCCGCCACGCGCTGACAACACCGGCGCACCTGACGGCGAACGGTAGGGCGGAACGGATGGTGCAATTCACCAATAAAACCATCCGGAAAATAGACCATGGGGAGATCCAGGATAAAATAAACAAATTATTCTTCACCCAACACATAACCCCAAATACCACAACGAATAAGAGCCCAGCCGAACTATTAATGGGGAGGAAATTAAGGTCCCCACTCGACAGGTTACACCCCATGTATAACCTGGAGAAGCCCCCAGACTCAAACAGCAAACACCGAACTTTCGCACCAGGCGACCCCGTATACGCAAGAAACCTGACGGGAGACCCGTTATGGGTACCGGCCGTCATCACACAAATAACAGGCCCACACTCGTACCGGCTACAAACAGCAGACGGATGAGCTTGGAAACGCCACATCGACCAATTAAGGTCGAGGACGACCACCCAAGGAACCACTGATGCACCAGCAGGCGAAACCAACCCCCACAACACAAACCAAGGGGGGAGGGAATACCCAGGGGACCAAAACCAAAGAAGAATAAACCAACCATACTTACCGGAAAGCAGCCAGCACGACCCCTCACCAGGAAGAGACAGCCAGGCCAGCTCGACCGACCCGGGGAGACCGAGCAGGAGCGGTGAAACCCGCAGCTCAACCAACCCGGGAGACCCAGGAGGGAGTTACGGAGAGCGGCCCGGCCCGACCGACCAGCCGGTTCCAACGACGGCATCCGGAGGAACAGAGACCCCGACCGAACCGGCCGGGATCCAACCAACGACTGAGCTGTGCAGGTCCAGTAGGCTAAGACGGAGCCCCGCCTACCTACGGGACTAAGGACTAAACCAAGAGGGGAGGGGTGTTCTGTCCCCTCATTAGCATTCTTGAGATCCCCGCACTTTGATTGGTCAAAGCGCGGGGCACTCTGATTGGTTAGGCGAGCCGCGCCGATTGGCTCGCTAAGAATCTCCCGCGATTGGTCTGTTCGAATCGTGGGAGATTCAAAGCGGTGCCATTGGCTGCGGCCGCGGCGGCTAAAGGAATAAAAGCCGCGAACTTTTACCATAGCCCCAGTTCGGTTCCTACACTAATAAAAGAGCATGATTTGAAGTCACCGACTCCTGGCATCATTTTCGAGGACACGACACCTGTAAAGAGTTTTTATCTATCAACCATACTACTGCAACAATACACTGTTTAATAAAATGCCTTTTGGTCTTTAAATTTCTCACTTTCTTTTGCAGAAACTCATCATCAATTTCTATCCAACCACAACCTATTTGGTCTTCTTGATCTATTCACTCCTTCCTATACTTGTTTTGCAAAGAAATTCTCATTCATTTTTTCCATAAGATAAAACAACTTTAATGTATTTTTTTCACACTCTATTCACATTTCTATTTAGCCTACATTCACTATTCATTCTTGACTCTTATTTTTTCTTTTTTCTTTTTGAAAAAGATTTTATTAATTTTCTACAAACAAACAAGACAAACAAAACATAAAAACATCAACTCTCATATGCACATCCAGTGTGTCAGTTGGTTCATCATTTTTGTGCATTCATTCTGTAGTCTCAATTACAATTATGTTACATAACAACTCATATTGTCAATCCAAACTTATATATCCTAATATCACTAAAAAAAGAAGTTTTTGACTATATTTTTAATCATTCATGCTTTATGAGCTAACAATACTTTAAACCAGTTTACTCTATAACAAATCATATAATCATATCAAATCAATCCTAAAAAACCCTTTATAAATATAATGTCAAATAACAAAATAATAGCAAAATAAAGATATTCCTTAGTGTCTAGCATTCTAAATATTCTATTATCGTATTTTATCATCTAATCATTGATAAAAAAGATCCCAAATTTCATAAAATTGTTTATCCTCTTGCTCTCTAATTTCAAATGTCAATCTACTCATCTCAGCACATTCCAATATTTTCTTAATAATTTCTTCCTGTAATGGTATTTTCTCATTCTTCCAATTTTTAGCAAATACAATCCTAGCCGCTGTTAATACATTTACAATCAGGTACTTCAAATCTTTACTATATATATCAGATAAAATTCCCAATAAGAAGATCTCTGGTTTCAAGTCTATGTGTTTCTTTGTCATTTTTTCCAACCACATGCGAATTATAGTCCAATATTTTCTAGGGTCCTCACAAGTCCACCAAATATGGTAATACGAGCCGGGTATCTGATGACATTTCCAGCATTTTTCAGATTTGTTCTTAAACATTCTTGCTATTCTTGTCGGGGGAAAGTGCCACCTGTAAAACATCTTATACAAGTTTTTTTTATATGCTGTTGACATTGTCATTTTATAATTTTGAGACCACAATTTCTGCCATTTCTCTAGATCAATCCCATATCCAAAATTCTTCCCCCAAACAATCATAGTTTCTTTGACTTGTTCTTCCTCTAATTTCATTCCCAGTAAATAACCATATAATTTTTTAATCACCTTCTCATCAGTACCCATCAAGATCTTATCTAAATCAGTCTGCTTATCATAGAATCCCTCCGTTTTAGAATCTTCATCATACCTTGAATGTATTTGCGCATATGAAAACCAATTCATCCTTATACCTTGTTCCTCTAAGTTTTGGATCGATTTAAGTTCACCCTTTTCATCCAAGAGTTCCCCATATCTAACTGTTTGTTCCTTCTTATAAATTATAGGATAGGAAAATGCTTCAATAGTCGATAACCAAACTGGAATTTTCAAATAACATTGTCTTTTTATCTTCTCCCAGTTTAACCACAAAGACTCCCGCATATAATGTCTTCTAAAATAACCCTGTGTTTTAGTTCCCTTATACCATAAAAAAGCATGCCAGCCCAACAGCAAATCATGCCCTTCTAGTGTCAGCAACCTATGCTTTCTTAATGTTATCCATTCTTTGACCCACATCAAATTTGTAGCTTGATAATACAATTCCCAATTAGGCAGGCCAAAACCTCCTCTAATTCTAGCGTCTTGCAAAAGCTTTAGCTTTATTCTCGCTTTTTTACCTTGCCATATAAACTTCAACATGATTTTATTTAAATCTTCAAAGTAGTCTTTTCCAAACCTAATTGGTATTGTTTGGAACAAAAATAAAATTCTAGGTAAAATATTAATCTTGATTGTTGAAATTCTCCCTATTAATGACAATTGCAAGTTTTCCCACTTCTTCAAATCTGTAGCTATCTGTTGTTTAAGTTTAATATAATTATTCTCTTTTAATGTGCTACATCTTGCTGTTAAATATATCTCCAGATACTTAACCTTATTTGTAATTTGGATTTTCAAAAGATCTGCCAGTTCTTCTCTTTGTCTGAATAGCATGTTCTTTGTCAAAATCTTTGTTTTATCTTTATTTATTTTCAAACCAGCCATCTCACCATATGTCTCTATCTTTTCCAATAACCTTGGAGCTGTTTCTAACGGGTCTTCCAGAATAAAAGCTAAATCATCAGCAAAAGCTTGTAGTTTAAATTCTTCCTTCTTAATTTTCATTCCTTTTATGCTTTTATCATCCCTAATAGTTCTATTCAACACTTTCAAGGTCAACACAAATAGCAAAGGGGATAGGGGACACCCTTGTCTTGTGCCTTTTCTTATATTAATAAAATCTGTAAGTTCCCCCTCCATCATTACCCTTGCTGTCTGTTTATTATATATGACTTCGATTGCTTGAATAAATTTTTTAGCAAAACCCATCTGTTCCAATAGTAATAACATAAGTCTCCAATTCACGTTGTCAAATGTCTTTTGAGCATCTAAAAATATCAAAGCCATTTGCTTTTCAGGATGAGCCACATAGTATTCCAAAGTATCCAAGATTACTCTCATATTGTCTCTGATTTGTCTCTTTGGCAGAAATCCATTTTGATCTGGCTGAATAAAATTATTTAAATATTTTTTAAGTCTTTCTGCTAAAATTGAAGCAAAGATTTTATAGTCTGCATTCAATAAGGAGATGGGTCTGTAGTTCTTAATTTGCAGTGGGTCAGCCTCTTCTTTTGGAATAAGTGTGATATAAGCCTCTGACCATGTTTTGGGTATCATCTTCTTTAACATAACTTCATTCATGACTTCTAACAATGGGATACTCAATGATTCTTGAAATGTTTTATAGAATTCTGCCGGAAGCCCATCTGGACCCGGTGCTTTCCCATTGTTTTGTCTCTTAAATGCTTCATTTAATTCCATCATTGTTATATTGCTTTCTAACATTTCTTCAGTCTCTTTAGGTATCTTCGGTAAATTAGCATTCTGTAAATATTGTTTGACTTTTTCCTCATTAATATTCTCTTGTTTATATAGTTGCCCATAAAAATCTCGAATAATTTCCTTTTTCTCCTTATTACCATAACAAACTTGGCCTTGATCATCTATTAACTTCAATATTTTTCTTGATTCCTTCTCCTTTCTCAATTTATATGCTAGCCAACTACCTGGTTTATTCGCATCTTCAAAGTAATTCTGTTTAGAATTTCTGATTTTCTGTGCCAATTTTTCTTTCTCTATTAATTCCATTTTATGTTTAATTACATCCAGCTTCAATTTAATATCTTTTTTCTGTGGCATTTTCTGTAATTCTTTTTCAAGTCTTTTATACTCATCTTCCAAGGCCTTAGAAGCTTGCCTTTTCCTAATATTCTTTTTTCTTGTATAATCTATTATCAGACCTCTAGCATATGCCTTCATTGTATCCCAAACATTCTGCGTTGAAGTATCTTCTTTTTTATTTTCTCTGAAAAAAAAGCCAATTCCTTCTCCATCCATTGTATAAAATCTTTCTCCTTTAAAATAGTATTATTTAATGTCCATCTCGATCTTTTTTTTTGTCCCTTCCATTGAATTGTCATTGGGCTATGATCTGCCCAAGTACTTGTTTCAATATTTGTTTCTTGAATATTGGATATTAATTCTGTTGATATCCAAATCATATCTAATCTGGACCATGATAAATGTCTATTTGAATAAAAAGTATATTGTTTAGCTTTAACATTTCTTTCTCTCCAAATATCTTTTAAAGATAGTTCGTCTGTCATTTTAAAAAAAGATTTAGGGAGAGCCTTTCTATTTTGCTTGGTTGTTGTTGCTATATAGTCCAATTTATTGTCCACAATTCCATTAAAGTCTCCCATCATAATTATATTAACATAGTCCAGTCCAGTTATTTTCATGTGTAGCTTTTTATAAAACTCTTCTTGTTTTTCATTCGGAGCATAAATTGCAATCAAGAGTATTTTTATATTATTGTCCATTATTTCCACCATTAATACTCTTCCATCTTCATCACTGTAGATCAGTTTTGCTGGGATAGCCTCTTTAATGTATAGAACCACTCCTCTTTTCTTACATTGAGTCAAAGAAGTAAATATTTTCCCCAATTTTGGCTGTACGAACAATTGTTCATGTTGTTTTTTAATATGAACTTCTTGTAGACAAATTATATCAAATTTTAATTTCTCTAATTTATGAACAGTTTTCCTTCTTTTAACAGCTGAATTAAGTCCATTTATGTTCATTGTAATCAGTTTTCTTTCTTCCATGATTATGCTTTATATTTAGGTCTAACAGCTCTCGTGGATCTCACTTCACACTGTTCTTTACTGTCCACCTGTCCACCTACAGCTCCTTTCTCTTTTTCAGTCTCCAGTTGTTCCTATTGAAACTCAATTAATGAGACCTCTTTCTCTGCCATCTCTCTTCTTCTTCCAAAAGATTCTGCATGGAAAAATTCTGCTTTCTCAATTGAATCAATTCTATGTCTCTGCTCTTGCCACGTAAACATTAAACCTTCTGGAATCAGCCATCTATAATTCACTTCGTTTTTCAGTCGCATTTTGGTCAGAAATCGATATTCTCTTCTCATCTTTCTCACTCTTCTGGGTATTTGTTTTAAAACCACAATCTCTTTACCTTTGTATTTCAATGTTTTCTCTCTTACCACTTGTAATATTTGTGTTTTGATGGATTTTTTGGTAAATCTAATATGGACTTCCTTTGGTAATTTATTTCTCATCGCATATCTTGTATAAACTCGATATACCTCATCTACTCCATCCATCATCTTTTCCTCTGTAATTTCCAAAGCATCTGCCAAAATTTCTATCATTATCGCAGCCAAATTTTCTCCTTTTTTCTCTTCTATATTTTGAAATCTGAGATAAAATTCTGAACTTTCCATCTCCCACCTCAACATCCCATTTTTTTCTTGTTCAACCACTGTTAATCTACTGTCAATATTTCCAATCTTCTCTCTTTGTTTCCCTTCTTCCTCAATTTTTTGGAATCTCTCCTCATACTTTCCCATCATTTGTTTAATATTTTCCACTTTTTCATCAGTCTTCTCTATTCTTTGTTCAATGATGTCTGATTTTATCTTGAGATCTTGGATTCCTTGCATAATCATCTGTAAAGTTACTATTTCTTGTTCTTTATTTTGCTTCAACATTGTCTGAATTAAACGTTGTCCTCCAGCTGGTGGGGAAGCAGAGGTAGAAGTAGAAATGCCAACTGGTATTGGTTTCCTGCTCATTTTAATGCCTCCAAAGCTTCAAATTCTTTTTGACTTTTAATCCAACTGGTAGAATAGTCAATTATAATCCAAAATGGAAAAATCCAATAGTAAAAGACTCAAAACCAAAGAAGAAAAAGGAAAGAAGAAAGAAGAAAAATCTTCAGGTTCTTCTTGACCCTAATCCAATTACAAAGTAGTCCACCATAAAAAAGGAAAAATAGAAAGGAAAAAAACAAACAAACCCAAAAATGATATTATTGATTAAGAGCAAATAAAAAACAAAAGAAAAAAAGAAATTCCTTCCGGTTCTTCACACCTTAATCTCAATAATCAAAAAAGAAAAAAAAAGTGGTCCAAAAACATGAATAGAAAAAACAAAGAAGTCCCAATAAAAATAAAGAGAAAAAAAGAAAAATAAAGAAAAAACTCTGAGGCTTTCCCTTTAAAATAAAAGGCAGAAATAAAAATATTACTAGAATTGAAATTTACAAAAAGGCTGGCGAATAGGTTATATATATATATATATATAAGAGAGCACACTGCACTTTATTTATTTATCCAAGGCTCTTATTATGACTCTCTTCTCCAGCAGCTTCAAAGCTAAGCCTCAAGTGTTGAAATATTGATAAGAGTCCAGGAAAACACCTGTAATAATATTTTGCTGTGCTCTCCCTCTATGTTATATCACACCTTTCTTAACTATCACATTTATAAATATATAAATGTTGTGGTTCCGGGTTTGGAATCTGCTCCTGTGGCAGAGATGAGTTCAAGTGATGAGGATATGGCAGCAAAATATGAGCCGGCATTGCTTAGTGACTTGGATAGTAGCCAGGATGAGGAGATGGATGTAACAAGGGGAGATAAACCTGATTTAATAGAGTTGTCAGAACCTTTGACCTCCTCTGGTTCATTATCTGAACAGCAGCCAGGAATGGCTAACAAGGAAGGCATGCAAGAGTTTTCCAGTGGAGATGATAATTTGGAAAATGTATGGCGTGACGTCAAAAATAGGAGGAAGCTCAGATGCCAATCTCAATTAGGGAGAAGGCGTAGAGCCAGTAACTAATTAGGGAAATTAACACGATCCATAAGTGGATAAAAGGACACAGCTGGGCTGATAGAATTCGCCAGAAGCAAAGTGTCTAAATGGAGTGAAGACATGCAGTAAACTCTCTGAGGCTTGTGAATTATTGCTTCGCCTGAATTGCCGGACAGAGTGTGGATTTATTGCTGTGTATTGGAATTACTCCAGCCGTTCTCTTGTGGGGGTTTGTTTTTGATTTGAATTAATTCTGAAACGGCTGCTTTTTGTTTTGCTCACCTGCAATTAAAGGGGAGACATAACATATAAATATACATAAATATACACTTAGCAAAGTGAGCAACGGCATTTTAGTTTCCTACAGAAGCAGAGCACATATTTTGCACTATCATTCTAACAGCATTTGTACATGTTAAAATTTCTCTGTGAATTTTAGTAGACACATTTCAATACACAAATTCATATACTTGCTTTAAATTTTCTTCATAGATGTATAACTTGCAAACATTCATTCCATTTTTCTGTACAATTGCCTTAGTCTTTGATAAATTAGATGTTCATATCCATATTCCACATTATATCTAAAATTTGCATCTAATATTTTCTCAAACATTCAGGTTCTCATTTCAGAATATGGCATTATATGCATGCAAAAATACATAATGAACCTGCCTTCAAATAACTTCCGATGTCCTCACAAATATTTCTTGTATATTTATCCTTAAACACATTAAACACTCATGAGAATGTCAAAATGTTATTTCCTTATTCCTGGCTCAGTGTTGAACTATTCACTAACCATTATATCTTGGCACTTGCTTTATCTCCATTGTATTTCTCTCTTACCACATTCAACTACATACTTACATAAAAGTATTTTAGCCAATTTTTTTTTTCATATCATTTGTCTAGGTCAACAAACAATATATATATCATAAATCTCTATTCTTTCCTTCATACAATTTTAAATGATCTTCTGAAGAGCAAAACTCTGCTTTGCACACTACCTGGCATAAAGCTGCAATGCATTCTCCAAATTGTCCTTTGATATATAATTTTGACAAATAAGACACTTTGATTGTCTGTTACAATTAATAGCACTTAGCACTTAGACTTATATACCCCTTTACCGTGCTTTACAGCCCCCTCTAAGTGGTTTACAGAGTCAGCCTATTGCTCCCAACAATTTGGATCCTCATTTTATCCACCTCAGAAGGATGGAAGGCTGAGTCAACCTTGAGCCTGGTGGGATTTGAATTGCCAATTTGCAGGCAGCCAGCAGTCAGCAGAAGTAGCCTGCAGTACTGCACTCTAACCACTGTGCCACCATGGCTTCAATTACACTACTAGCTCTTCAGGATGTCTACATTTAGTTCAGAAGTCAAGCAATAAACTGTTCTCTGTGCTGATATCTAAAGAGTCCTAAATACAGATAGTCCTTGACTTAAGACCAGAATGGAGCCCAACATTTCCATAGTTAAGTAAGACAGCTGTTTTGTGAGGTTTGCCCCATTTTATGACCTTTTGCCATTGTTGTTAAGCCAATTGGCACAGTTGTTAAGGGAACCAATCATAAATACTTGCCAGTTGCCATGTGTAAATTCTGATAACATGACCATGGGGATGGTGCAATGGTCGTAAGAGTGAAAACCATTAAGCATGAAAATAAGTCACATTTTTCAGTGCCACTGTAATTTTTGTCACTAAATGAATGGCTGTAAGCTATGCTGGCTGAGGAATTCTGGGGGTTGAAGTCCACAAGTCTTAAAGTTGCCAAGTTTGGAGACCTCTGACATAAAGGAACCATAGATTATAACCATAGATGCAAACTAAACCCTATCATCTATTGGCTGGTTAATTTTGTAGTTGTTGCCAAACAAAATGCATTCTAACATGTATTCCAACACCCATACAAGAAGTCTTCAACTTGCAGCCATTCATTTAATGACCAAAGTTACAATGGCACTGAAAAATGTGACTACTTTCTTGCCTGAATCCAAGCCATTATCAATTGCCATTATAAGCTAATATGAGTCTATATGTTCCTAAATATACTTAAGCTTCAACCAAAATAAGAGGGTTTTTTCCCCTCTAAGCAAATACTATCCAGTTATCCTTCCTGATTCTTGAGTCTCCAATGCCATCAGTTACTTTTTTGTAATCTTTCATTTCCACCTAGTTACTTTGGATAGCTTACTTACAGGCATTCAAATATAATAAAAAGTAATAAAATCCCAATAAATCAATACATGAAACAACATAAAAACACTTATAAAAGAAAGTCTGAAGTTAAGTCCCAGCAAAGTGGTCTATCACTATCACTAACATCTTCAAACACTGCATGAACAGAATATGTAACTTTTATTGCCTTGGCAGAAAACTAAAAGAAGACACATCTTCGGGGTGTTGGAAGAAATATCCATCTGATTCAGTTCCAAGTGGGGAGGCAGACACTGGAAATATGGGGCTGTTTGGAAAGATGGTTTATTGATGAACAGGACCAAATGGGTTTGAGGAGGACCTGGGCAGCTGACCACATGGAGTAGAGCATGAGAGGTACTTATATCCTCTCTTGGGCTTTGAACTTGAGCTTCCTGTTCCTGTGCAAGAATATGTATTCTATTGGTTGCTTCAGACTCCCATGGGGCTATGCAGGGGTCATAGCTGACATTGTCTGAGACAAGTTTGGTTGAACCTTGCTGAATGATACAATGTCCTTAGGAAATACTGAAATGCAGTGAACCTGTTGCAAATCCTAATAGGGCTAATCCTATTATCTCCTATGGGGTCACGTCTTAATCCCATCACCCATCATTTGTCTTGTAGATAACCTGGCCCAGTCTTTCTTAATGTGCACCAAAATATCTGTTGGGGGCAGGGAGCTGGGATTTTGGGTTTCTGTTTTCTTTAAGATTTTTATTTCTCTTTTAGGGGAAATATTTTATCCTGTCTTTTAAAATATTTTCTAAAATATTTCATTCTTCCAGGAGAGGGGTGGGTACTAACTTCCTACAAGGGTAAAAGGTTCAAGAGCCCTGACTACTCATGGAAAATGTCTGTCCAAGTTTATTTTTCCCACCCCTCATGAAAGGTTGGGGGCCTGACTATCTTCTCCCTGAATAACTGCAGAGGACTGTGCAGGTTTTGGCTAAGATATCCTGGTCAATAGTTTAATGCTAGATTTCCTGTTTCCTGCTCAATGTGTTGAGTTGTGCATACTCAGAATCATAGAATTGGAATTAAATGTGTTTCGCGGAAGCCTCAGTTTGGGCCAGGAATTCAGAGTATATTCACAGCAAATAGATTTCCATTCTATTTCCATTCCATTTTGGAGGCTAAATTGTACGATGAATGGTTGAATGAACTAGATATGTCTAGCCTGTTAAAGAGAATGATTGGGGGTGACATGACGTGTCTTCCAGTGCTTCAGGGACTGTCATAGAGAAGGGGGTGTTGATTTATTCTCCAAAACAATGGGGGGGGGCAGGACATGAAGCAATGTGTGAAAGCTCTTTAAAGAGAGATCCAATCTGAAATGGAGAAATTTCCTGACGTTGAGTACAATTAATCAGTGGAAAAGCTTGTTTTCTGAAGCTGTGGACACTTCATCATGGACCTTCTAGAACAGGGGTCGCCAACCTTTTGGACCTCAGGGACCACCAAACTCATTATTTAAGATCCCAGGGATCACTAACTGGTTCTGTGGGTGGGCCTAATTTGTGGGTGTGGCTTGGTGGTCATGTGACTGGCTGGGCATGGCTTGTACGTAAATATTATAAATATTTATATAAATATTGAATTTTTTATAAAAAAAGAGCAACTTTTTCCCAAAACCAGGCAAAGTAGGCAGATTGAGTTGCTCACAGAATCACAGATTCATTCAGAAATCTATCTGCCATTAGCTAGCTCAGTCCGTCACGAAAATTTGCTTAAAAGCAAACTCACAAAATTAACTCACAACATACCATGTATGTAAATATTGATTTTTTAAAACAAAAAAGGAACTTTTACCCAAAATCAGGCAAAGCAAGCAGATTGAGTTGCTCACAGAATCATGGAGTGATCTATCTATCTGCCATTGGCTAGCTCAGTCTCTCAAATTTGCTTGTCGTGACTCTGCTTTGCAAGCAAACCTTCAGTCCTAAGGAAGGTTCGGCTGTGCTTAGCTAGAAAGCAAGAAATCCAACCATTTCCTACTTCCTAGCTAATCTAAATCTCCTGGCACAGCAGAACAGATGATGGTTGGAAAAAGGAAAAATAGCAACTTAGCAGATAAGTTTTCCGGGTAAGGAGTAAGGGGCCATGTGGGCTGAGCAGCCTTGTATTTCTGCACAGCCTGGATTCATTACTTTGGAAAGGGTGAGATTTCTCTGCGGCCCACCAAAATTTTCTCATGGCCCACCAGTGGGCCACAGCCCACCGGTTGGCAACCGCTGCTCTGGAAAAGACTGGACAACCATTTGACAGGGATAGAATAAGGATCCTGTTTTGAGGAGGTGGTTGTACCACTAGAAGACCTCCAAGCTCCCTTCCAGCCCTATGTGTCTATGATTCTCACCACCCTAGTAAAACAGACTAATGTCATAGTTATATCTTTCTGACTGCAACCTTATCTCATTTTGTGCTACAAAATGGACTGTCTCTTGTCTTTTCAGCCAGCTCCAGTGAAAAAGAAACGCCCTCCAGTAAAAGAAGAAGATCTCAAAGGAGCTAGAGGAAAATTGTCTGGTAATCAAGAAATCAAATCCAAAACCTATCAAGTCATGAGAGAGTGTGGTGAGTGAGAGTGTGACACTTGTACATGATTTTCATGCTGGATTTATTGCTACAATGCCAGCTGCTTCTGGTTTTTGTCTTTTTGTAACACAAGAAAATAAAAGCTTGCTTCAGGGTCCCAGTTCTGCTTTTAAATGCTATTTGTGTTACATCGTCTCTGAATTAAGTTCACTGAAATAGCATAAGTACTAATAATGAAAATTTGAAAAGGAAGTCTTGCCTTAAAATAATGTATAATGCAGAACCTTCAACCTTTTTTACTGATAATATTAAACAAATCGCTTGGCCTACAGGGCATGGGATGTAGAGTGGAAAATAAAATAAGGAATAGACTGCTTCACAAATTTAGCCTGAGGACAAAAGCTTCTAGGTGCTTATAACTGTCTTTAGTTCCAATAACCACTACAACTCTCCTGGGGTTGGAAAGGAGACCTCCAATTAACTCTCTGTTCACTTCTGACAAGCTGTGAATTGCCAACAACCACACAACATCCTTACCAAAAAGAGTAAGGAAACCACCATACAGGTCCTCCTCATATATATTGTTAAGTTCTGCGCATGGGCTCAAGGAATGGAGACAAGACGGTGAACAGTGAACTTCAACTCTTTATTAATCATTCTGAACAGAGCAAAAACTTAGGGCAGCAACAGCCCTTTTATAGGCAAGCTGCTGATCTAGTAACCAATAAGAAACGTGGAGTGTTAACCGCCTTAACCAATGAGAGTGGCTCATTAACAGCCAATCAGATTCTCCTGAACGGACCAATCTGATATCGCTATTATCGGCCAATCAGAAGTGCAGGACTAGAACCCTGCTATTTTCTAAAGGTTTGATAAAACTTTATTTAAGCATTTTATTAGTTCATAACACCCCTTCCCCCCGGGTTCCGTTTAGGGGGTGCGGTGATGTAATCTCTGAGGTATGAAGGTTGTTTTGACTGTCTATTGGATTTACGCTGTCTCACCAGTTCTTTTCTGTAACCCTGTTTTGGCGGGACGTTTTCGGGCAAGTCGGGTGCCAGTGGTTCCTCATTGGAAGACTCGGTGCCGCTAATGTTCTCGTCGTTGTCCTCTGGCCTTTGCGGGCTTGCCTCTGTTGAGGTGTTCCTCTGTGGTGAGGACACGCTCTTCCCTGATCCTTCTTCACTTGTTACGCCCGATGGCTGACTTCTTTCGTTCCTGCTTTCCACCATCTTGAATTCAGTTTCTTCAACATCCCCTCCCCCCTCAGTTTGGGAGTTACCGGAGTCGCGGAAACTAGGTTGTAGCCTCGAGCGAAACTGATCTATATGGCGTTTCCATATTTTTCCGTCGCAGGTTTTCACCCGGTATGACCTGGGTCCAGTGGCTTGAATTACAGTTGCCTCGACCCACAACGGTTTGCCAGAAAGGTTTCTGGTGAAAACTAAGTCACCTATCTTGAACTCATGGTATTTTTTGCTAGATCCACAGGGTTTCTCTGGCTCATAAGACAGGTGAAGCCGGTTGAGGTGGGAGCGGAGTTTGCGTCCCATCAATAGTTCAGCTGGAGTCTTGTTGGTGACGCTGTGCGGAGTGATGTGTTGGAGAAGGAGTATTCTGTTTATCTTATCTTCAATGTCCCCATAGTCCATATTGTAGAGGGTTTTTTTAACAAACTGTACCATGCGCTCGGCTCTTCCGTTAGCCACAGGGTGCGCTGGTGAAGTTAGCACATGGCGAATACCCCGGTCCGCTAAGTATTGTTCAAAAGGGAGCGCGGTAAACTGGGGTCCGTTGTCGGATACCAGAACGTCTGGCAGTCCATGCGTCGCGAATAATCTGTTCAACTTCCGGATGATGGACTCGGTTGTGGTACTCTTCATTTCGTGGATCTCGAGCCAGTTTGAATAGGCATCCACTGTTAAGGGGAACGTATGTCCCTTAGTAGGTCCCGCAAAGTCAATATGGATGCGGGACCACGGTCCCCAGGGTGTTTCCCATTCTGTCGGAGTTCCTTTAGGTAGGGCATTGCTAACTTCCTGGCACTTATAACAAGTCTTTATCCAGGCTTCGATTTGTTTGTCGATGCTCGGCCACCATGCGTAGCTTCATGCGAGCGCTTTCATACGCACGATGCCGGGGTGACCCTCATGCAGTGTCTTTAATACCGCTCGTTATAACCGCTCTGGGACGACGACTCTATCCCCCCATAGGATGCAGCCTTTTTGTGAAAAAAGTTCTGTTTGCCGGTTCTTGAAGGGGATGAAGTCATCAGGGGTTTGATCTACTGGCCATCCCCGTTCGACCCAGCTAAGAACTCGCGTTAAGATAGGATCGCATTTTGTTTCGATCACGATATCTCTAGCTGTTAGCGGCGGTGAATGTAGTGTTTCAATCTGGAGTGTCGTAAGGGTTGGAGCTGGGTCGTCGATGGTTTCCGAAAGTGGTGCATGGCTCAGCATGTCAGCGTGGGGAATGGCTTTCCCCAGGTGGTGTTGCAGCTTATAATTGTACGCAGCCAAAAACTCCGACCAGTGAGTCATTCTAGGTGATAATATATAGGGGGTTGGCTTGTCTCCCGCTATAATACCCAGCAAAGGTTTGTGGTTGGTAACAATAGTAAAAACTCGTCCATATACATATTCATGAAACCGTTTTACAGCAGATACAACAGCAAGAGCCTCTTTATTGATTTGACTATAGTTACGTTCAGCCTTTGATAAAGTCCTTGAAAAATAGGCAATAAGGGCTTCACTACCGTTTGGTAACACATGGCTCAAAATGGCTCCTACTCCAAATGGTGACGCGTCACATGTGATTGTTAAAGGCAAAGTCTCGTTATACTGCATTAAAACAGCATCTGAAGTTAATAGGTTTTTCACTTGTCGGAACACGTGCTCCTCTTGGTGCCCCCAGACCCAGGTTGCTTTTTTGTCGAGAAGCCAATGTAGGGGCTCAGCTACGGTCGCTTTGTGGTGCAAGAAGATGTTGTAAAAATTAATAAGCCCCAGGAAAGCTTGGAGATCAGTCTTATTTCTGGGTCTTGGGGCATTCTTGATTGCTCTTAACTTGCTATTGGTGGGGTGAATGCCTTGTTTATCGAATAGTTACCCCAGGAACTCTACTTTCTCTGTACACAGTTGACATTTATTTTTTTTAACCTTAAGGCCGGAGTCTTTAAATTTCTGGAGAACCAGTCTAAGACGCTCCTTTAGTATTTCTCTATTTGGGGCAGCAATTAAAACGTCATCAATATATGGTACGACCCCTTTTATTCCCTGTAATAGTCTCTCCATCAAGCTCTGAAAAATCCCTGGGTCTACGCTAACTCCGAATTGGAGTCGGTTGCATTTAAAAGCCCCTCGGTGCGTAACGATCGTTTGTGCCTCTGCTGTTTTTTTATCTCCAGGCAGTTGTTGGTACGCCTGTGCTAAATCCAATTTAGCGAAGACTTTTCCGCCCCCCCAGGGAATGGGGGAGGTGTTGTACCACCGGCACCGGGTAAGCGTTCTGTTGAAGGGCGTGATTCAGGGTGGCACGGTAGTCCCAACAAATCCTTAATGATCCATCCGGTTTGATGGGTGTTATGATTGGAGTCTCCCAAGGAGCATGGTTGGTTGGTTCTAAAACATCCTGGGCTATTAATTTATCAAGCTGCTCGTCAATCTTTGGTTTAAGGGCAAAAGGGACTCGACGAGGCTTAAGGCGGATGGGGGCTACTTCAGGGTTAAGGTTAAATGATATCGAGGTCCCCTTGTACTCGCCTAGTTTGTCTGCAAAGACGTCCTGGAATTCCTGGACGAGGGCCTCCTCCCAGTCATCGCTGCTGCTTTGGTGAATGCCGGCTACCTCGATCCCAAGTGGAGTGAACCATTGAAGGCCTAACAAGCTAGGCTGATCACGGTCGACGACAGTCAACGGTAAAGATGCAGTACGATTTTTGAATGAGACCTGGACTAGGCTGGATCCAACGACCGGAATTTGGTTTCCCTGACAGTCCTTGAGTATGATTCTTTGGATTCTGAGGTCTTGCCGCCAGACGGCAGGGATTAATTGTTTAAGGGTCTTCCAGGAAACCATCGAGAGGGACGATCCTGAATCGACTTCCATCACGCAGGGCTGGTTTTCGATGGCGACCTTCACTCGGATCTTCTTTGCATCTAATGATGAGGCGTGACCAATCGTAATGGTTTGGTGCGCCTCTTCTCATTTCGTTGAATGGGCTAGTGGTTTATTTCTGTAGGAGTGGTTGTTCCATTGGTGGTTTGAATGTTCCCGATTCACAGGATGACTTCCTGTGGTTTGGCGGTAGTTGGTCCCCCTCTGAAGTGGGCTGGATCCTTGCTTGCTTCTGCAGACCTTTCCGATGTGGCCTCTCTTCCCACAAACATGGCAGAGTGTGTCGAGGAACTTGCAGTCTGATTGTGGGTCGTTTGACCCACAATCTGCGCATTGATACTGCAGTCTCTGGTTATGCTGGTAGCGTTGGTCTCGTTCAGATCGGAGCCGGTTGACCTCTACCTCATCACTTTCTGATGACGATTCGAGGTCCTCGTGGTGGGTTGCCGTTGCATGTCCCTCAAGGCGAGGTGAGATTTCGCCGGCGAGTTGGAGGAGCAGGGCGTTGGTGCGGCGCATTCAGGCAGCTGACTTCCTGATTGCTTCTGCTGCAGTAGCATCAGCGATGGTATCTGCAAGGCTGATGTCACCTTTCGCCATCATCTTACTTTGCACGTGTGGTGCATCTAGTCCCAGAACTATTTGGTCTCTTAGAGCTTCTTCGAGGTCAGCGAACCCACAGAGGCCTCCCAGGTTCCGGAGATCCGCGATGAAATTTGCAACGCTTTCTCCTTTCCGCTCGTCTCTCTGATAAAATTCATGTCTTCGGACAAGTGTTGGTACAGTAGGTGCATAGCGGGCCCGTAGGAGGGGCTCGAGGACGTCCCAGTCCATGGATTTCACCTCAGCCGGTTTCGCCAGTGCCTTAGCCATCTTAAAAACGGCAGGTCCGCAGTGAGTCAGGAATACCGCTCGCTTTTTCCCAGTAGTGGCATCCTTCAAGTTGTTGGTCTCCAGAAACATCTGGAACTGGTCCATGTATGAGTCCCAGTCTTCTTGTGCCGGGTCGAATGGAGCGGGTGGTATGGTGCCGCCGGTCATGGTTTCCACCGTTGATGCGCCTTCAGCCACGTGCTCTGTTTAGTGCTCTGTAGTGTTCAGTCAGCTCTGATGTCTCCATATTCCATCCTCGTCGCCAGTGTTAAGTTCTGCGCATGGGCGCAAGGAACGGAGACAAGATGGTGAACAGTGAACTTCAGCTCTTTATTAATCATTCTGAACAGAGCAAAAACCTAGGGCAGCAGCAGCCCTTTTATAGGCAAGCTGCTAATCTAGTAATCAATAAGAAACGTGGAGTGTTAACCCCCTTAACCAATGAGAGTGGCTCATTAACAGCCAATCAGATTCTCCTGAATGGACCAATCCGATATCGCTATTATCGGCCAATCAGAAGTGCAGGACTAGAACCCTGCTATTTTCTAAAGGTTTGATAAAACTTTATTTAAGCGTTTTATTAGTTCATAACATATATCATTGTCCGTAACAGCAGCTGTTTATCTCTGCAATATTCCTTCCAATTCCAAGTTTGTTTTTTGAACTGAAATATATGAACCATGTGATCACATATTTTTATATTTCTCCACCAAGGACAGAGCAGAAGGTCTTCTGTTCATATCCTGATAACTGCTGCCTGAAGATGGCCCATTAAATTTTTGAAAGAATATAGTTTCATGGCATCAACTTAGTCTAATTCCCAGCATGCTGCAGAGAAAGCATACAGCTGGTTTTAAAATGGTTCTAATGATTAAAATGATGTTTCCTCTCTTTTCCCAACACAAATCTTCTGAACTCTGCTCACTGTCATTCATGCCCTCCTGACTTTTTGTTTGGACTACTACAATATGGTTTACAGGGGATTGTTCTTGAAGAGTGTTTGGAAGCCTCATCTGGTTCAAAATGAAGTTACACTGCACTGTAAACAATGTTGACTATTCAACATATGTAATACCACTGCTTTGGGGGCTGTATGGGTTGCAACTGTATTTCTGGGTACAATTTAAGGTGCTGGTTGACTGTCACCTTTTAAAGTCCTTCATGGATGGGACCAAATTAGGCATAATACTATCTTTTTACAGTTGTTTCCACCCATCTAATCCAGTCTGGTAGAATAGGCATGTTTTCTCAAAAAGACATGCATTCTGTGCTATAGTGCCTGCCCTCTGGAGCATCCTCTTCCTTAGATTAGGAATGCCCTAACCCTATTGGCTGTTTGGAGGGCCTTGAAGACCTGGCTCTATGCCTAGGGTCCCAAGTGTGTGAAGAGCCCTGTTTCATAGCTACATTGACTCCAATAAATTATAATATCTCTTCACTGCTATTTTCATTGCATTTCTTTTTATATTGTATTTAACTATTCAGATCATTTTTAAGATTGATTGCCACCCAAAGTCACTGGTTTGAGATGGGTGGGTATACAACATGAATGAATGAATGAATGAATTCTTACCGTAGGAACACTCGACAGTGTCTTGTTGATGATGCAGTGCATCATATGGTCAGAGGCTCAAATGCTCAGACCCCACTGCCATTTTAGACTCTATGGGCAGGGAGATTGGGCATTGTTTGCCAGGATCATTCTGATTTTGGCAACCAGAGAATCAGCTTTCAGACTCTCCCTACAGACACTAAAGATTCAAGTCTGTCCTGTCAGACTTGACACAGGGGTGGGATTCTACCGCTTCAGATCTGTTCTATAGAATCGGTTATTATGATTCTGCACAGTTCGGAGAAGCGGCAAATCATGCCCCTGGTTGTCCCTGCCCGTCCCCACCCATCCCTCCCCTCCCCTCCCCGCCCAGTCAGTCCTTATCACACATGCCTGACATTACTGACTGTATTCTCTCCGCCCAGTCACTCTTTAAGGTATTTCTTTTTTTCCCCTCCCAATGATCAGCTGTTCTAATGATCAGCTGTGCTGTGGTCCCTCTTGCTGTCTTACTGCTTCTCTGAGGCCCAGGAGGCAAAAAGGGGTGTGGGGTGCAGGGGTGCAGGGGGGGAGTTGTGCTCCATTTTTTGCCTTCCTGGGAGCAAAAAGCCCCCCCCCCTCAGATGCTTCCCTTAGATCCAGGAGGCCCAGTCTGCTTATTGAGACTGCCTAGAGAACCAATGCAAAGCATGCCAGCCTATTTTTCCACTAGCTCATAAACTGAAGGATAACACTTTAAAATATTACATGCTTTAAAAGAAAAGAGCAGGAAAGTAAGAAAAAACATAAATAGTCAAGAGATTTACCAAGCATCATAAGATTAAGTAAATGAGGTACAAATCCTGAGAAGAAGGTTTAATTAGGCTTTCCTGTATTTACACTTTGCCATTTTAAGGGTTCGGATCATTACTAAAATGAAATTAATATTTAAGTAACAGCTGTATGTTGCATAGTACGAAATATGAGTTAAAATGGTCTGTTACACAGTTACAGCCTTGTCTTTTATTTTTTTTCTTAGCATTTTCGCGCAATAGCAGGACCTACTTTTTTTAAAAAAAAATCACCCTTTTGTTACAACAGGAATTGAATGACTGGCTTGACACCTGAGACTGACAATGTGGGCTGAGAGAAAGTGATTGGCCCAAAGTCAGTCAGCCAGGTTTCATGGCTCAGGTGGCATTAGAACTCAGAGTCTCCTGGTTTTTAGCCTGGTGCTTTAACTACATGGCCACACTAGTTCTATCCTATTACAGCATTACCTAGCCAATAGGAAAGCTGTCCTTGTTTAACGAATCATCTCTGGCTAAATGTAAAACATTTATGTTAAAATTGGGATATAGGAGAAACAGCCCAAACACAAGGTCATTTGCAGAAAAGGCCACCTGTTCCTTTCAGCTGCTTCTTGAAAGGTCCATGGAAAATATCAGAGGTAGCCAAAACACTTCTATCCAACTTAGTTTCCTTACAATCAGTGATACCCTGTAACCTCAGAATTAATCACAGAATTATTTTCCGAGAGAAACAGCTTCCTAAGATAGACAATGGTCGTGTTTCAGGTGAAAATATTGTGCCAGTTTTTCTTAGGCATTTATGAAATTTACAGATATAATCAGGAAAAAACAAGGAAAACTATTTAAAAAGCAAGTGGTGTATACAAGGAAAAAATTAACTAATATTGATATAAATCTACATATTAAAATATTTATTATGAATTTGAAAGCTGAAACATATACAAAGTCTCCTTAAAAGCAATAATTAAATATTCAGTCTTACAGCACAAATTCTAAACAAGCTCATTAGACCCCTGGATTAGTGTGTAGATTATGAAAAAGATGGGAAAAATGCTAACAATTATTAGTGTACTGGTTATTTAAAAATGGAGAGTTGGGGGGAAAGTATATAATGTGAAAACTGCAAGTTCAGTTTTATTGGGTTCTGATCAGTCAGAGATTGATCCACTATGCACTGTGGAATATTTTTGAAGAAAGTGGTAAATCTCCTGAATAAAAATAATCTCCCAAAGTTCTCCTCATCCAGAGACATGGATTCTTAAAATAACTCAGGAATAATTTATCCCCAGTCATGAAAAGGGGACACATAAATACATTCCTCTGAAGAGACACTGCTCTCACCAGACTGAGCTGCCATCGATTATTATTATTATTATACTACACAAAAAAGAACAGTGTACACAGCAAACAAGATAACTGTGCTGGGTTTCGTATCACAAATCACTAGTCAAGCACTTCCCAAGCATTTAGGGCTGCGTGATGTATTGGTGGATTATGCGAGCAGATCCCAGTAAGGTGGCCTTCTGCAGCTGACCAATGGTGATCTTGTCAGCACCAATTGTTTTTAAGTGCTTGCCTAGGTCTTTAGGCACAGTACCCAGTGTGCCGAGTACCGCTGGAATCACCTGCACTGGTTTATGCCAGAGTCTCTGCAGTTCGATTCTCAAGTCCTGATATCTGAAGATTTTTTTCAAGTTGTTTTTCGTTGAATCTGCTGTCACCAGGTATGGCAATGTCGACGATCTACACTTTTTTCTTCTCCACAATCGTGATATCTGGGGTGTTGTGTTCCAAAACTTTATCAGTCTGTATTTGGAAGTCCCACGGTAGTTTTGCATGCTCATTTTCGACCACTTTTTCAGGCTTTATGATTCCACCAGTTCTTTGCTACAGGCAGATGGTAGTTGTGACATCAATTCAGTGGACCGTCTGAACGACTGTGTTGTGGCATTGTTTGTAATCAGTCTGAGCAATTGTCTTACAACAGCTCAGTATGTGATCAATAGTTTCATCAGCTTCTTTGCAGAGTCTGCAAAGAAGCGGATGAAATAATAATAATAATAATAATAATAATAATAATAATAATAATAATAATAATAATAATAATAAAAACATAAAGCTTTTAATTGTGAAACTTCTCTGCTTCTTATACCTCAGAATCTTTATAAACAGAGCTCCAGTGATGAAACCCAAGGAATACTCAGAAATTTTCCACTGAATTCAACTTTGAATAAATACAAAGTTTAACAACTATCATAAATTAATTCATAAATCATGTTAATTAAACCACATTTGCCCTGTTTGCTCCATTGGTGATTAGAGTGCAACCCAGAATATCCTCTTCAAAGTGCCTCAGAAACAGGCTGCATGTTCCTGCTTTGAAACATACATGATGTAGACTCAGGTATTATTGCGCTTATTATGTTATCCTTCAGTTTGTCATAACTGAGACTGTTTGTGAACCATTCTTTCTGAAGCATTAATTGGCTATGCTTCTTTTTCCAGAACAAGCTGGATCTGCTGCGCCGTCTGTCTTTGGCCGAGAACGCACTGGAGGAGAAACTGTCTTTAACAAAGCAAAATCAGAGCCTCAAAAAAGTGTCTTTGGCTGACAACCATGAATATTCCCAGCATCCTTCACAGCTTGTCTTGTTTTCTCGTACATCAGTCTTATTATTGGGCTTCTAATGTAATTCTTCTGGCATGAATCAGCAAACAAATTTGACTTGAAAGATGTCTTTTTTTTTTACATATATACAGTGTAGCTTTTTCCCTTAGCTATCCAATAGTTAATTAAAAGTTATGGAGTGCAGGATGATATTGTAATGACCAATTTTGTTTACAAAAATGCCCCCAGGATTCTTCCTTTTTAAAGTTAATGTCCCAGTTCTTATTGTAATCATTGTGTAAAAGAAAATAAATCTGGATTGTTTTGACTCTTATTTTTCACTTGCAATATAATCAGGGAATATAAATATAAGTCACTTATATAATTATTTCTGCACACAATTTGGTTTGAAGTCTTTTGATTTCTATGGAAATGGTAATGTTTTTCTGTGGAAGAGCAACAAAGCTAAGTCTGGTTAAAATCTTGCCTGGGACAAAACAAAAGCCCAAGAGCTTTTTTAAAAACTTTAACAATTTGTCAGTTGTTATGTTATTGAAGTGGTGCTTCAGATGTTTTGGCATTGCACCAAGGAATCTACCACTATAGGGTACTATCTTTCCTTTCTTTTTCCAGAGTCATTCTATTTCTATAAGCAGTTCATTATATTTTGTATCCCCCGCCCCCCAGTTTTTTTCTCTTCTACATACATTCTTCTGTATCCAGGTATTGCAATGTTCATTATCCAGGCTTTTTCCATCTTTCTTATCAAAAATTGTTAAGTCAGGGGTGTTATTTGGCAGGTGCTTGTTTGTGTGAATTTTAAAATTCCAGAGCACTTTAGCTTCCTCATTTTAACCGTTTGTTAAGTTTCTGAGCAGTTTGGTGAACTGGTTGTTGGAAGAAATCATTGGGGCAGAGAACCGGATGTTAAATTATTTGAATCCCACCACTGAACAGGAGCATACCCCACTGATGATGTTACCTAGTTGGGTAACAAAATGTCTACAAGCAAACAACCATGCTCAGAGAGCACCAAGGACTCCACAGCCCAACTCTACAATACAGATATTCTCTTCTATTGACAAAAAATATTTCCTGCCCAATCTTGTGCCAGAACACATTGCTGGAGTCTATATGTAAATATTAGAGTTGCTCATTTCCAGAGTTGCTCATTTCCAGTTGCTCCATAGCCTCGATATTTATGAATCTAGCCTCTCTTGTACATTAGTGATAGAATGGAAATGCTTTTTGCCACTGATAACCCAACCAGAATTTGTTGATTATCTGGTATTTTATTCCTCCTCTTTCTCCCCTTATCATTGCCTTGGATTGACTCATTTCCTCAAAATGAGGAAGGCTCTCCTGCTGTTCATTTATTCATTCCTTATTTTAATTTATATTGGAGAGTTCCACTCACTAAGACTCCTTGTTAGAGAATTCATTCTTCTGAGCATAGGCAGTATTTTAAAAGAATACCAAGAAATTAAGTAGAGCAGCAACTGTAGCAAGTCTCATTTAAAAAGAACGAAATTATCATAATATAATTGTTTTGGATGAAGAGTTAGACTTAGCTTGTCCAGTTAGGAATTAATATGTGGGGCATATAAAAGGATGGAGAGAAGGGAAAGAAGGAGGGTGGGGAGAGAGAATACATCCACCAACATTTTTTTTTTAGGCCCAACATGGTAATGTTTATTAATTTGTATTTAAATGCTGGATGAAATCCCAGTTCCAAGAAAAGCAGACATGATTATTCAATTGCTTAGAAGGCCTGGCTGCAGCTGAAGAACTTAATTCCTTTTCAGGATGTAGAAAGAGTAATGATTTTCTGACAGTTAGTGGAATGGCTTGCCTTCAGAAGTTGTGGGATGCTTCATCACTGGAAGTTTTTAAGAAGAGATTGGACAACCACTTGTTTGAAATGGTATAAGGTTACCTGCTTGACAGAGGATAGGTCCCTTCCAACTCTTTTGATATTTATCAGAGTACAGATCATTTCTTGTTAGCATGGTAGCAAATTAACTGCAGTCATGATTTAAAATGAAAAAAAAAAGTAATGGTTGATAATAGCAGAATTAACCATTGGAATCATTGATTGGTTTTTACCAATGAGAAAACATTTCCTCATATCCAACAATAAGGATAAAAGAATCAAACACTCAAAAACAGAGTTTATAGAAAATATGGACTTATTTTATTGATCTGAATTTTGCAGTGGTTACTTCAAAATCCTAGGATTTAGCCCAATCCAAGGATTTAACTCAGACAATGTGTAAGTTATAGTAACATCACCTATCCTAAGATTGAACCCAGACAATGTGTGAGTTATAGTAACATCACCATTGTAAATCATATCTACCCAATGCAAATAGACAATCAAAACACCTTGACTTCTAATAAAAACCAGCCATATTTGTTAAATTTTGTATGGAAAAGTGCTACAGTTCTTGATATTGCTCACAGGTTACTTACCTTTCTGAAATATTTAAGAAAACATATTTTAAGATAATACTTAGTTATTTTTTGGTCCCACTTGCAGACAAATGGAATTTCTTAAAGATATTCCAATCCACTGTTTTTTGTATTTTGTCATGCCATTGTTTGTAATAGATCTATGTGAACTTTTTGGAGAAGCTACTACCTGGTTCACTGTTTTTTCAGCATTGTAGATGGCATTTCCTGCTGTTGATGTCTTCTTCTTCTTCATCATCATCATCTCATCCCTGTGCAAATTGGAAATTTGGAGCACTACTGTATTGCTACTATTTTTATCTCCTGACTTTCTCAAAAGTAGCTTGATATTGAGCTGCCATTGCCTAGTGCTGCTATTTCTCTAAACACCCAAAAACACCAGGAAGCAACCATTGTTCTGTTACCTGGCCAATTTGAGTGCAGAAAGCAGCATTAAATCCATGTCCTGCCTTTTGATAACGTTCTTATTTGTACATCTAGTTTTCAAAGATTGGTGTCTTTAAGAGGGCAGCTGCAGAGCTGTCAGTTTCTTGCCCCTTTGTTGTATTTTTAAAGAGTTGTGGATTCTTTAAAACACAGGTGCTACAGTAATTAAACCTCTGCAGTGCATAAAATGAGGAGTTGGACTGAGAAGGCAGAGAAGTTGTGAAATTTTCCATCACTAAGAGGTTTACTTACCTTCAAACTCTCCAAAGGCTCTTCACAGAAATAGGTACTATATGATTAAAAACACAGTGCTTGGAAATAAATCAGCTCAACTCTTGATCTCTGATGACATCTAAGAATCACAGCAGTCTGGAGCAAATTTCAATACGGTAAAGAATCACAGCATGAACTCTCTTTTAACATATTTTGACATATATGGTCTCATACACTTGAATTTTCATGTAAATATATGAAAACAAGCAATGCCTGAATTAAGACAAAATTACATTAGGAGTAAGAATTGATTTGCTTCTGAGTCTACTCAGTAGCTTTCTTTCTTTCTTTTCCTTCCTTCCTTCTCTCCCTCCCACACTCTTGGTATCTACTAGCACATGAGATGGATTCAGATTATAGCTGCTAGGCACTGTATCTCAGTTTCCATCAACCTCACTTGTTCCATAAGGGCAATGGGTGTTAGGGATAACATTGGTTACCTAACTTAGTTTGGGTAAAAAATAATATATAAACTATGTTAGTGAGTTTAAGTGTGTGTATCACTTTAACTGCAAAACATGTATTTTGGGTGCAGTTGTAAAATCACCATAAGAGGGAGCAAGAGAGCTCACTGTTTGCTGGCTTTTACTGGAGAGCTGACAATGATGGATTGATGGTGATAACTATGTGTTTCCTTGCTGTTGCTGAAACGAAGAAAAGGGGTTTGATTTTCTTCATATCTCTGACTGCAAAAGAGATATATTGCTGGACTGATTATTTGTAAGTTTACTGACCTCTATTTTGACACTGGACTTTGCAACTGATTTATCCCCGGATGGACTGAACTAATTTATGACATATGGACTGTTGACTATGCTATAAGTCTTGCTGGAATAAAAACCTATTTAACTGGCACAGTGTATCTGTCTTACTGAGTGTAAACTACAACAACGTTTATCTCACATCATTTTCCTGCCTGCTAGAATGCCGTTGCACGTTCTGCTAGGGTGTGTATCCCTAACAATGGGTGAAGTCATTACTCCATGCAGTTTCTTCAGACATTTTCCTTGTGTCTCTCTGCCCATGACAGGAACTTCCCCAGAAATTTTTCTTAATTGTATGTCCTTGTAACATTTCCTTTGTCTCATGCCAGAGCCCACAGCAAAGAGATTTTTTTACCACTTTCAGGTTTAAAACATTTTTTTCCTTCTTTCTCAAATATATTTTTGGAGGAAATTTAGCAGGTTTTGTAGAATATAACCCAGAAGCCTTTGTTCAAATCTAGAAGGGGAATTTCAGGGTTTGCTTCCTGGTTCTGAATTATCCTGAAAATTTTAGTGCACTACTTTATATTAAAATATTTACTAAATTTAATCACTTGCTAATTTACTTGTAAGAGCCTCATGATGGCGCTGTCAGCTTATATAGTTACTGGATTTTAAAAAGGAGTTGGAAGATTGTTTCTAAACTGCTTTTTTCTTTTTATGCTTTTTATTTACATTATTTTATTTTAATTCTTTGTATGTTATCTTTTTTTTTTTTTTTTTGGTATGTAGCAAATTTAGACACTGTTTCCAGGACTAGAACATACTGAGTTCACTTTTCATGCAAAGACTTCGTGTGTTTGATTAGATTCAATGATTATACAGTGATTTGTTTTAGGGCACTAAACCACTGAAAACATAATTTAGGCTCCTCTTATAATCTCCCAAACCATGAGCACCAGAATAAAGGAGTATTACACACTTTGTTGTGGGGAATGAAGACTCAAGTCAATCATCTTTTGAGGACAAGAATAGATTTTTTCCCTTTCATGATAAAGCACAAGATGGAGTCTCTTCATTTAATCTACTACACTAGTCCAGTAAGTTTTCAGTCTAGGGCTTAGAAAAAATGTTTACCTCAAAATCACCTGCTATGCCTAAAAAAGGACTAGAACTGTTTTTCTTCTGCTACAAGTCCAATACTTTTAACCACTGCATTTAACTGTAGAGAGCCATCCATTCACACAATCAAACTTGACTTCTGTAAGCTATACTGAGGAATATACTTTACTAGGCATGTAACCATATACCAAGGAGATCAAGGAGCACTATTGCAATATTTACAGAATGTTTTTAATATGACACAAATATGAAAATGAAAACAGAAAACAATAAAACTTCTGAACAAAAAATAACTAAGATGACTTTCCAAACTGATTCTGACTGTGAACTCTTTTTCCTCCTGAGCTGAATCTATTCTTTTTCTGCCTTCACCAACCTGTTTCCATAACCATGGAATCTCCAGACCTTGGAACTCTTCACCAACTCTCTCCTGTATATACAAACAGGAGCAGTGGGATTCAGCCAGTTTGCACCACTTCGGGAGAACCGTTTGTTAAGTTTCTGAGCAGTTTGGTGAACTGGTTGTTGGAAGAAATCATTGGGGCAGAGAACCGAATGTTAAATTATTTGAATCCCACCACTGAACAGGAGCATACCCCACTGATGATGTTACCTAGTTGGGTAACAAAATGTCTACAAGCAAACAACCATGCTCAGAGAGAACCAAGGACTCCACAGTCCAACTCTACAATACAGATATTCTCTTCTATTGACAAAAAATATTTCCTGCCCAATCTTGTGCCAGAAGGATATTGCTGGAGTCTATATGTAAAGATTAGAGTTGCTCATTTCCAGTTGCTCCATAGCCTCGATATTTATGAATCTAGCCTCTCTTGTACATTAGTGATAGAATGGAAATGCTTTTTGCCACTGATAACCCAACCAGAATTTGTTGATTATCTGGTATTTTATTCTTCCTCTTTCTCCCCTTATCATTGCCTTGGATTGACTCACTTCCCCAAAATGAGGAAGGCTCTCCTGCTGTTCATTTATTCATTCCTTATTTTAATTTATATTGAAGAGTTCCACTCACTAAGACTCCTTGTTAGAGAATTCATTCTTCTGAGCATAGGCAGTATTTTAAAAGAATACCAAGAAATTAAGTAGAGCAACAGCTGTAGCAAGTCTCATTTAAAAAGAACGAAATTATCATAATATAATTGTTTTGGACGAAGAGTGTAGACTTAGCTTGCCCAGTTAGGAATTAATATGTGGGGCATATAAAAGGATGGAGAGAAGGGAAAGAAGGAGGGTGGGGAGAGAGAATACATCCACCAACATTTTTTTTTTAGGCCCAACATGGTAATGTTTATTAATTTGTATTTAAATGTTGGATGAAATCCCAGTTCCAAGAAAAGCAGACATGATTATTCAATCGCTTAGAAGGCCTGGCTGCAGCTGAAGAACTTAATTCCTTTTCAGGATGTAGAAAGAGTAATGATTTTCTGACAGTTAGTGGAACGGCTTGCTTTCAGAAGTTGTGGGATGCTTCATCACTGGAAGTTTTTAAGAAGAGATTGGACAACCACTTGTTTGAAATGGTATAAGATTTAGCCCAATCCAAGGATTTAACTCAGACAATGTGTAAGTTATAGTAACATCACCTATCCTAAGATTGAACCTAGACAATGTGTGAGTTATAGTAACATCACCATTGTAATTTATATCTACCCAATGCAAATAGTTGACAGTCAAAACACCTTGACTTCTAATAAAAACCAGCCATATTTGATAAATTTTGTATGGAAAAGTGCTACAGCTCTTGATATTGCTCACAGTTTACTTATTTTTCTGAAATATTTAAGAAAACATATTTTAAGATAATGAAGGTTCATCCCTGCCTTCAACTTTAAATTTTGGAGTTACAAGATCAATGTCCAATTGATTGAAGGGTGGCATTAATTCCAGATAATGTACCTAAGAACCAATCAATAAAAGTTAAACCAGGTAGCAATATTTGAATTCTTAGCAAGACTTTGAAGAAGTTGCATTATACAGGAAGTGGTTAATTGTACTTTACATCTCTGTGTAAATATTAGATCTACTGTTTTCTCAAATTTTACCAAGTAGTAGTTGTTCATTAACTTTCACTAACCAATAAATCAATTCTCCTCTATGTTTCTGTCATTTCCAAAATGGAAAAGCAATTGTTCACTCTCTGGCTGGCTTTGGCTTCACAAATTCTTTTAATAGATGCTGTTATCCATCAGGTACTTGCCTTCATTGATGTTTAATTGTTCATTGAAATATGAAAAAAATGCATGTCTGAATTTTTAATCATTCAATTAATGTTACAGGTTGAAAATGAGAAAAAATAACTAACTGAGAAGAACTAGACTTAGACCAAGGGAAGACAATTTGAACTGTAACTGAAGATGTTTAGAAATGGCACATGTGACTGTATTTTGATATATGTATAATTAGTATAAAGATGTAACTGAAAGTTAATAAGAGCAGATTGATAGGGGAATTTATCTGTCAGAGAAGTGGCAACACCTCATTTGAGGTGCTCAAAAGAGGTATTTCAATCTGGATTCTCCCACCAAATGGGGGATTAACCTCGGGGACCAAAATGGTTCTAACTCTTTGATTCTAAGTCCAGTGTATCAGACAGATGGAGTTAAACTCCCATCTCCTCAGTTTGTGGAATGAGAGTTCTATGGGTTTGAGCTTTATCTGTTGTCAAAATGGATAAGGATTTTTTGCTGGGATCTTAGCAGTTTGGAATCACCCTTAGTTTGGATCCATTCTCGAGAGCTATCAGACTTCAGAACTTGCTTTATTACAAGTTCCTCTAAAGTAATGCAAGATTTCAACAAAGCAAATCTGTTTTCTTGACATGTGGCAGCTCTTCAGAGCCTAAGAGCAGCCCAGGCTCCATTGCTTGAAATTTTTGCCTCAGTGTGTTTTTTCATCCCCAATGACAGGAGCTCTCCTTTCTCTTGCTTGTAGTATATCATCACTATGTCTTAAATCAGAAGCTGGAAATGAATTCATTAATTAGATTTTAACTTTCTAAAAGAGACTCAGTTCAAACTCTGTACAGGTAGTCCTCAACTTACAACTATTCATTTATAGTTTATAAATTTATAAAGTTACTTATAGTTTGTTATTGAAATTATAACTATTGCACCACCCCATGACCCCATGATGATAATTTGTGACTTTCCAGTAACTTCCCAGATACTTTCCCAGTAACTTCCCAGCTACTTTCCAACAACCGAAGTCAAAGGAGGAAGCCAGATTTGTATAATGACTATGATAAAAATGATTGAAAAATTGCACCTGGTCATGGGATGATTCCTTTAATGACTGCATCACTTAGCAACCAAAATTCCAGTCCCAATTGTGGTTGTAAATTGAGAGCTACCTGTATAAACCCTATTCTAAAGTATTCTATAAACATGAATGGCTAATATCTGACATTGGTTTACTTAAAAGTTCATCTTCCAAATGTGCTGGCAACATAAAGAGAGAAGATGGCAAGGAAGTAACAGGCAACAGAGAGAAAGCAGAACTGCTTAACTCATTATTTGCATTGGTCTTCACGCAAAAAGAAACTAGAGCTCAACCCACCAAAAGCACAACTGTAAAAGACAGACCAGAAATAAAAGTTAAAATAAGCAAGAAAATAGTTAGAGAACACCTGTCTGATCTTGATGAAAACAAATCATCGGGGCCTGATGGATTACATCCCAGAGTTTTAAAGGAGCTGGCAGAGGTCATCTCAGAACCACTGCACCATATCTTTCAAAAATCCTGGAGCAACTACCAGAGGACTGGAAAAGAGCTGATGTGGTTCCCATCTTCAAAAAAGGAAAAAAAACAGACCCAGGAAACTATAGACCAATCAGTTGTTGGAAAGTTGTTGGAAAGCTACTTTCCAATCGGTTGTTGGAAAGTAGCCGGGAAGTTACTGGGAAAGTAACATCAATACCTGGGAAGATACTGGAAAAGATAATTTTTAAAAAACAGATCTGCCAACATCTAGAAACAAATAAAATCACTAGCAGTCAGCACGGGTTTGTTAAAAACAGATCATGCCAAACCAATCTTATTTCATTCTTCAACACAGTGACTAAATTAGTAGACCAGCAAAATACTGTGGACATAATATATTTAGATTTCAGCAAGGCATTCAACAAAGTAGACCACAACCTACTTCTTAGTAAGCTAGAAAAAAGTGGAATCGATAGCACCACCACAAGATAGACTCACAACTGGCTGACAAACCATACTCAATGAGTAGTCCTTAATGGGTCTAAGTCTACATGGAGGGAAATAAGCAGTGGGGTGCCACAAGGTTCTGTCTTAGGTCCAGTACTCTTCAATATTTTCATTAACGACTTAGATGAGGGAATAGAAGGGAAACTTAGTAAGTTTGCATATGATACTAAGTTGGCAGGAATACCTAACACCCAAGAAGATAGGCTCAAGATCCAGATGGATCTTGACAGACGAGAACACTGGGCCATATCTAATAAAATGAAATTCCATGTAGAGAAAAGTAAAGTCCTACACTTTGGCAAGAAAAACCAAAAGTACACATATAGACTGGGTGAAACCAGGCTCAATAGCAGTAACTGTGAGAGGGATCTTGGAGTCTTAGTGGACAACCAGCTAAATATGAGCCAGCAGTGTGCAGCCGCCACCAAAAAAGCTAATGCAATTAGCTAAGTTGATTAAGAGAGGGATACAATCAAGATCAAGCAAGGTACTAATACCACTCTATAAAGCCTTATTAAGACCACACCTAGAGTTCTGCATCCAGTTTTGTTCACCACATTATAAAAAAGTTGTTGAGACTCTAGAAAAAGTGCAGAGAAGAGCAACCAGGATGATTAGGGGACTGGAGACTAAGGCATATGAAGAATGGTTACAGGATCTGGGCTTGGCTTGTCTAGTGAAGAGAAGGACCAGGGGAGACATGATAGTGGTCTTCCAAAATTTGAGGAGCTGTCACAGGGAGGAAGGGGTCAAGCTATTTTATAAAGCACTCGAAGGTCAGCAAGGTATAATTGATGGAAACTGAACAAGGAGAGATTTAACCTGGAAATAAGGAGAACCTTTCTGACAGTGAGAATCAATGGCACAGCTTGCCTTCGGAAGTTGTGGGAGCACCATCACTTGAGATCTTCAAGAAGAGATTGGACTGCCATTTGTCAGAAATGGTATAGGGTCTCCTGCTTGGCCGAGGGTTTGGACTAGATGACCTATAAGATCCCTTCCAACTCTGATTATCTGTTATCTGTTAAGATATAAATGCTATGATGAGCAAACAACTGAGTCTGTTTCTCCTTGTATTCTGTAACACATTTTTGCTTAACAGTTTGCCAAAATCAATCTTGATTTCTTACTTTATTCTTTATTGTTTAGGACAAATACAAAATACAAGTGTAAATGCTGAGGTGCCCCTATCTTAAGGAAGAATAAGATAAAGATGTCTCTTGTGGCTGATTTAGGATATCATAACAGAGCAACCCATTTTGCAGGTTGGGTGGATGGGTAGATGTTCTTTTAGGCAGATGAGATATTTATGGAATTTGCTTCTATGTGTGCCAGAAAAAGGTTCTGTACTGAACATGTCAAAATTGGGAGGTTGATAGGCTGCTCACAGCAAACCAAATCAAAGCTTTACAATAGCATTTTTTTTCAACAAAGTATCATATTTTATATAACACTAGACAACCCATGTCTGATTGGGATATCTTTCTTTCCTTCCTTCCTCCCTCCCTCCCTGTCATTCTGTCATTATCTGCCTGTCTGCCTGTGGCACTGAAGCAGCCATAACTTCCTCAAATTTCATTCCATTAAACCAAGGGTCTTCAAACTTGGCAAGTTTAAGACTTGTGGACCTCAACTCCTAGAATTCCTGAGCTAACATGACTAGAGAAGGGATTATAGGAGTTGAAGTCCACAAGTCAAAGCTGTCAAGTTTGAAGACCCCAGCATTAGACTCATTCTGTCAATTAGCCAATTTGAGGAAGCTTGGTTCAAAAACTGTTGCCTTATGATTCACCTTCACCCAGGGAAAAGTCATAACAAGAGTTTTAGTAAGCATGTAAGTGTTTTATATAATATATTCAAACAATATAAAAATAGTTTAATAATTTAAAAGAACATTCTTGCATTTCTATTACAGCAAATTATGATCTCAAAAATTGATTCATATGATTCTGTGTGGCATTTGCTGCTAATAACATTTAGTCTTTGTTCAATTGTTAGTAACAATTTCCAGCAAAGAAACCAGTAGGCACTTTCTCTCTTCTTCCCCTAGAATGCCATTGAAATCTACAGCCTGCACATTGACTGCAAAGTTATGTCACGGTATGCCCACACAGTCATCACCAGCAGAATTGTCAACAGGGCAAATGAATCTAAGGAGGCTCTTTTTGATGTGGAACTACCCAAGAAAGCTTTCATCACAAACTTCACAATGTAAGCACCATTTAGGCATTTTAAAAGATGGAGCATTTCAGAATTTGGCAGCAATCTCCCACTGAGGACTATAGAAAGAAAGGAGTAAATACATACAACAATCTTATTCAACCTTGCAACTTTAATATGTGTTGACTTCCACTGCCAGAATTCCCCAGCCAGCTTCCTTGCTGATTGGAGAATTCTGAGAGTTTAAAGTCACACATATTACAATTCCCAAAGTTAAGAAAAGCAATGGCCCACAGGATATATCCTTATTTCTTGTTTATAACATTAGTAAGAATGTCAAGATTGGCAAAATTCTACTATATAATAAATCTCATGGTAGTTGACCTGAGACCCATAACTCCTTTTAAGAAGCCTTTTTACGAGCTCATCTACGGGAGCAATTGAGGTAGGGAATCCACTGAAACTATGGCTCAACATTTGAAATGATAAGACAGATCTGAATTTTACTTACTTGCTTTTCGAGATTGATAAGGCACTCCCATTACCAAATCAGCATACAACTCCCCAAATATGCGATTCGTGAGTAAAATCACAAATATGGATCAAATTACTGCAAAAACAAACCATTTACCTATGTAAAACTGGGGAATATTTTCAGAACAGTTGAACCCATTGAATACAGACCTCATCTGGTAGAAGCTTTTCATTCAAACCAAAATAACATTGATTGATTAAAGTGTAATCACAAGAATTATTCAGTATTGGAATTTGTCTGTACAACCCTACTTCCACAATTGATTGAATTGGGTAAGGAACCATACTGGAAGAAATTACATTGATAAAGGAAGACAATGCAATCCCCCACCCCTGATGACTATTTCCCATCAACACTTCAAAAGTTCCTACTTCTAAAGTATGATTAAAATGAAATTGTATTCAATCCAATAATGTAGGATTTTATTTTCTTTCACTTCATAAAATATCTTGCTATCAGTGAGTTTTCATTTTCTTTTTGTGGACCTTTCTGAATTCTTTGAAACATCTGTTTTGAAGGACCATAGATGGAAAAAAATACCCTGGAATAATCAAGGAGAAAAAAGCCGCTCAAGCCCAGTATGACTCTGCCATTTCACGAGGTCAGAGTGCTGGAATTGTCAAGTAAGTACAAGAAGTTTTCCCAAGTTTGGATTTTAAGCGGATGTCTTTTCTTAAGCAGACCCACTCAGTACATATGATCCATTGTTTCGTGGCACATGCAGACAGTTGAATCCACTGTCAATCCTCAGAGGGTTTAAGCATTAAAGCCTTATATAAGAAAATACATGTAATAAAGTAATAAACCATGCAAGCCATCTTGAATTTTTAAAGATGGCTCAGGAAGCCTATAGATAATCTGAAACTTATCATAAATGCCAAAAATAGCCCCCCAAAAAGGGTTCTGTTGTATGAGGAGAAAGAGCAAAGAGGGAGGGTAGAAGAGAAGTAGTGATTAAAATAGGTAAGGAACTGGTGACAGAACATTTAGCTGCTGTGAGTGAATTTAGTCTCTGGATGCTAAAAAAAAATTGGCAGATGTGATTTCAGAACTGATTGTAATCTTTGAGAATTGCTGGAGTACAGGGAAAGTGCCATAAGATTGGAGAAGAGACAATGTTGTTTTGATCTTTTAAAGAGGGGGGAAATCATAGCAAAAATTATCAAGCAGCAGGTTTGCAAGCATTTAGAAGGAACAGAATACCTACGTTATACTTTTTTCATTTATAGATCAGCTGGAAGAAAATTGGAAAAGTTTAGTGTTTCAATTAATGTTGCAGCAGGAGGTAAAGTTAATTTTGAGTTGAATTATGAGCAATTACTTGATCGAAAGCTAGGGAAATATGAATTGATCATCAAAGTCAAACCCAAACAACTGGTGGAAGACTTTCAGGTAATAAAAACCTCCATTAACAGTTTTGTCCACCTGTCATGACCAGGTCATCTTTAGAAGGTAGGACCCAATCACAGCTTTTGCTTTTTCTTATGCTTAGATTGATACTCACATCTTTGAGCCACAAGGCATATCCTTCTTAGAAACAGAAAGCAGCTTCCTGAACAATGAAATAAGTGATGCTCTCATAAAGACACAGGAGGAGACCAAGGTATGTGGCTGGATTTGACCCAAAACTCTTTAAGCTCCTTAACAAGAAAGCACGGTTGTATTGTTAGTTTGCCTGACTGATGTCTTTATTTGTCTTTAATGTTCAGGCTCATATTTCATTTAAACCAACCTTAAGTCAACAAAGGAAAAACCCTGACTCTGAACAGACTCTTCTAGATGGAGATTTCCTCATACGTTATGATGTTAAAAGGAATGTTGCCGTAGGTGACATACAGGTAACATCACTTTTTAAATCCGCCTGTGAGTCCAATAATAGCCATTAATTAGGGTCTATCCCGAAATCTTCCAGTATCGTAAACATTTGACAATAATGGGCAGGGTGGGAAGAGAGGAATCATGCCATGTCCTCAAGGTATTGCCTTCATCTTATTCTGAGCAAGGGCAGCCAAGTCATTTTCAGATTTTCAAGTTTCAAAGTAATATTTTCCCTCTTCTGCTGACAGAACCTTTGCATAGATCAGATCTAGTTTGCTTCATATACTTGCTGATGAGATCAGGGATTGAGATCTATCCCACTACTGCAAGGGTGGGCTTCAAAAATGTTAATAAAGGGTTCTCCCCCCCCCTCGTTGCTGGGTAGGCGTGGCCATGGTGGGCATGACTTAGTCAGCCTCATTTTTGCCCTCCCTGGGCTCCGGAGGCTCAGGCCCATTTCCAGCCTTCCTGAACTTCTGGGAGGCCTGTTTTTCTCCCTCCCAGGGCCTCTGTGTGTGCCCTGCACTTACCTGCATCCAAAATGGGCCACGTGGGGACTCCTGGGAGGGGAGGGGAGGGGCAAGGTGGGTGTGGCCAGCCAGGAGTGAGATTTGGGAGTTCTCCAAACTGCACAGAATCTTAGCTAGGGGCTCTGCTGAATCTCTGTGAACCTCCAGCAGGCACCTCTGCAGTACTGTTATTTTGTGTTATTGCAGGCCTGTTTCCTCCTCTTTCTTTGGGTATCTTATAGCCATTGTGGCCTGGACTGCAGGAGACCCTGAAAAAGGGCCTTATACAATGCTCTTCTGAAAAAAATAGGACTAGCATACTTTGGAGCTAATATTACCCAGAAGCTTGATTTAAACTGTGAAAGGTGTTGTGTCCGCGAAATGATGCCAGGAGTCGGTGACTTCAAATCATGCTCTTTTATTTAAAGTTGGAACCGAACTGGGGCAAAGGAAAAAGTTCACAGCTTTTATTCCTTTAGCCGCGGCGGAAGCGGCCAATGGCACCGCTTTGAATCTCCCGCGATTCGAATGGACCAATCGCGGGAGATTCTTAGCGAGCCAATCGGCGCGGCTCGCCTGACCAATCAGAGTGCCCCGCGCTTTGGCCAATCAAAGCGCGGGGATCTCAAGAATGCTAATTAGGGACAGAACACCCCTCCCCTCTTGGTTCAGTCCTTACGTTGCGTAGTCACGTAGGTAGGCGGGGCTCCGTCTGAGCCTACTGGACCTGCGCAGCTCAGTCGTAGGTTGGATCCCGGCCGGTTCGGTCGGGATCTCTGTTGCTCCTGATGCCGTCATGGGAACCGGCTGGTCGGTCGGGCCGGGCCGCTCTCCGGAGCTCCCTCCTGGGCCTCCCGGGTTGGTTGAGCTGCGGGTTTCGCCGCTCCCGCTCGGTCTTTCCGGGTCGGTCAAGCTGGCCTGGCTGTCTCTTCCTGTCGAGGGGTCGTGATGGCTGCTTTCCGGTAAGTATGGCTGGTTTATTCTTCTTTGGTTTTGGTCCCCTGGGTATTCTCTCCCCCCTTGGTTTGTGTTGTGGGGGTCGGTTTCGCCTGTTTGTGCGTCGGTGGTCTCTTGGTTGGCAGTCCTCGACCTTAATTGGTCGATGTGGCGTTTCCACGCTCATCCGTCTGCTGTTTGTAGCCGGTACGAGTGTGGGCCTGTTATTTGTGTGATGACGGCCGGTATCCATAGTGGGTCTCCCGTCAGGTTTCTTGCGTATACAGGGTCGCCTGGTGCGAAAGTTCGGTGTTTGCTGTTTGAGTCTGGGGGCTTCTCCGGGTTATACGTGGGGTGTAACATGTTTAGTGGGGACCTTAATTTCCTCCCCATTAATAGTTCGGCTGGGCTCTTATTCGTTGTGGTATTTGGGGTTATGTATTGGGTGAAGAGTAGTTTGTTTATTTTCTCCTGGATCTCCCCGTGGTCTATTTTCCGGATGGTTTTCTTAGTGAATTGCACCATCCGTTCCGCCCTACCTTTCGCCGCCGGGTGCGCCGGTGCTGTCAGCACGTGACGGATGCCCATTTCCGCTAGGAATTTTTCGAATTTCAGCGAGGTGAATTGGGGCCCGTTGTCGGAAATGACGAAGTCTGGGAGGCCGTGCGTTGAAAGGAGTTTGCAGAGTTCCTTGATCACGGCTTCCGTGGTTGTTGTCTTCATGTTGCTTACCTCCAGCTAGTTGGAGTAAGCGTCTACTGTTATAAGGAAGGTGTGTCCTTTTGTGGGCCCGGCGAAGTCTATGTGAATCCTAGACCAAGGTCCCCTTGGGGTTTCCCACTCTAAGACGGGTGCTGTGGGTGGGCTTGGCCTAGTTTCCTGGCATCGTTGGCACCTTGCTACCCAGGTCTCAATTTGTTTGTCCATCCCTGGCCACCAAGCGTAACTTCTGGCCAGGGCTTTAGTCCTAACGATGCCAGGGTGCCCCTCGTGTAGCAGTTCCAGAACCTTCCCTTGTAGCTTTTCTGGAATGACCACCCTATCCTCCCATAGTATGCACCCTTTTAATAACGAGAGTTCCACTTGGCAGTTTCGGAACGTTTTGACGGACTCATCGTTGTCCCTTTCCGGCCACCCTTTCTCTACCCAATGCAACACCCGCGCCAGACGTTTGTCTTTATTAGTCTCTCGGGCAATGTCTGACGCGGTTATGGGCAGGTTGGGTAGAGTCTCCATGCTGAGGGTGGTCGTCGTGGGTGCTGGGTCGGTGTCAGGTTCCAGCAGCGGCGAGCGGCTTAAGGCGTCTGCATGGGAGATCGTCTTACCCGGTCTGTGTATGAGTCCGTAGTTGTAGGCTGCCAGGAACTCGGACCACCTTGTCATTCGGGGAGACAGAATGTTCGGGGTGGCCCGGTTTCCTGCAAGGATTCCCAGCAACGGCTTGTGGTCGGTTATGAAGGTGAATGTCCGGCCGTAGAGATACTCGTGGAATCTTTTTACGGCGGCAACGATAGCCAGAGCCTCTTTGTCCAGCTGGCTATAGTTCCGCTCCGGTTTGGTGAGGGTCCTTGAAAAGAACGCGATGGGTGCTTCTTTTCCATAGGGGAGGGTATGGCTGAGGACAGCGCCGACGCCAAAGGGTGATGCGTCACATGTGACGGCCAGAGGTAGGGTCTCGTTATACTGTATAAGGATGGCGTCCGAAATGAGGAGGTCCTTTGTTCTTTGGAAGGTGGCTTGCTCGCGTTTCCCCCAAGTCCAGGTCGCCGCCTTGTCCAGGAGCCTATGCAAGGGCTCCGCCACCATCGCCTTTTGGGGCAGGAAGACATTGTAAAAGTTAAGTAGCCCCAGGAATGCCTGTAGTTCCGTCTTCGACTTGGGTGTGGGGGCTTCTTTGATGGCCTTGATTTTTTGTTTTGTGGGGTGAATGCCGGTCTAGGAGGTATCCTAGGAATTCTACCCGTTCCGTGTATAATTGGCATTTCTCCCTCTTGACTTTGAGCCCGGTCTCTTTGAATTTGGTTAGGACCTCCCTTAGGCAACCCTCTAATTCGGCTTGGTTGATTGCCGACACTAAGACGTCGTCGAAGTAAGGTACCACCCCCTTGATGCCTTGTAATAGTCTTTCCATTAGGCTTTGGAATATTCCCGGTGCCACGCTGACTCCGAATTGGAGTCGGTTGCATTTAAATGCCCCTCGGTGGGTGACTATGGTTTGCGCTTCTGCCGTTTGCTCGTCGACTGGCAACTATTGGTATGCCTGGGCAAGGTCGAGCTTGGCGAAAACCTTGCCCCCTCCCAGTGAGTGCAGTAGGTGTTGCACTACTGGGACGGGGTAGGCGCTTTGTTGTAGCGCGCCATTTAGGGTGGCCTTATAGTCCCCACAGATCCTCACCGACCCATCGGGCTTGATCGGGGTGACTATGGGTGTCTCCCAGTGGGCGTGGTTTATTGGCTGTAGGACCCCTTGCTTGACGAGCTTGTCAATTTGCTCGTCTATCTTGGGTTTAAGTGCGAATGGCACCCACCTTGGTTTCAGGCGTTTTGGGGGGACGTTTGGGTCTAGGCTGAATGATATAAGGGGCCCTCGGTACTTGCCTAGGTTTCCGTCGAAGACCTCTTGGAATTCCCGGGCCAGATGTCGGTGACGTGGTCGACTCCCGTGACTGCGATGCCGAGCGGGGCAAACCATTGCAGTCCCAGTAGGCTTGGGCGGTCGCGATCGACGATTGTCAGGGGAAGCCTTTCGGTGTGCCTTTATATGTGATGTTGAAGTGTTTGGTTCCAACTACCAGGATGCGGTTTCCCTGGTAGTCCCTTACGATGAGTCTCTGGCTGTCTAGGTTCCTCCTTTGGATGGTAGGCACCAAGCGCTTTATTTCATGCCATGCTATCATGGACAGGTAGGACCCGGAGTCCACCTCCATTTTGCATGGCTGGCCCTCGATGCCTACCTCCACGTGGACCTTCTGGGCGTCATTGGTTATGGCGTGGCCGATGGTGACCATCTGATGGGTCTCCTCTCTTCGCCGGTTATCGCCGCCTCGCAGGGATCGTCCGTTCCGGTCCCATCTGTTGTCCGAGGGGTGATCTCTGGTCCGGGGTGGTGTGCTCTCTCTCCTCCGGTCACTCTGGTCCCATCGTGCCGGGCTGCGGTTCTTTTTTAGGCGGCAGACACGGGCGATGTGTCCCTTCTTGTCACAATGCCAGCAGATCGATTCGAAAAACCGGCATTCCGACCTGGGGTGGTCGCCGCCGCAACCGGCACAGTTGGTCCTCGACTTATGACCCCGCCGGTTCCGTGGGTCGCGGCCTGTCTGGAGGCGATGGATGTCCTCCTCGTCATCGGAAGTGCCCAATGCCAAGTGGTAGTCGCCCTGGTGGGTGGTCGTCTCGGGTTGGGCCTCGGCCGACCTCGCGGGGTTGTTGTTTCTGCTGCAGTCCCCAGCGTTCGGTCTGTGCATGCAGTTGGCGGAGGTTCGGGTTGCTTCGGCGGCTGCAGCTGCGGTGAGGGTGTCTGCTAGGCTGATGTTGCCCTTGGCCATCAGCCGGCTCTGGAGGACGGGGTCCCACAAACCGAGCACGATTCTGTCTCGCAGGGCATCATTCAGGTTGTCGAATTCGCAGAGCCCCCCTAGGTGCTGTAGCTCGGCGACGAAGTCGCTGAAGCTCTCACCCGACCGTTGGTCCCGACAGTAGAATTCGTTGCGTCGGATCAGGATGGGTACCTCTGGGGCATAGTGCCGCCGAAGTATTGGCTCGAGGGCATCCCAGTCCATCGCCGTCGCATCGGCGGGTTTGGCAAGTGCCTTGGCCATCTTGAATACCTCGGACCCGCAGTGGGTCAGGAAGATGGCACGCTTCATGGGGCCGGTGGCGTCCTTCAGGTCGCTGCACTCGAGGAACATGCGGAATCGGTCGGAGTACGATTCCCAGTCCTCGGTGGCGGGGTTGAAGGGTGCGGGGGGTGCGATTTTCGCCATCGTGGTGGTTCGTCTGGCTTCCGTCGGACACGTGGTTCGGTTCAGGGTCTGGATCCCACCTTTGTCGCCAGTGTTGTGTCCGCAAAATGATGCCAGGAGTCAGTGACTTCAAATCATGCTCTTTTATTTAAAGTTGGAACCGAACTGGGGCAAAGGAAAAAGTTCGCGGCTTTTATTCCTTTAGCCGCGGCGCCCGCGGCCAATGGCACCGCTTTGAATCTCCCGCAATCCGAATGGACCAATCGCGGGAGATTCTTAGCGAGCCAATCGGCGCGGCTCGCCTGACCAATCAGAGTGCCCCGCGCTTTGGCCAATCAAAGCGCGGGGATCTCAAGAATGCTAATTAGGGACAGAACAAAAGGGAGTTGCCTTCTTCCAGCTGTGTATTTCTGCTTTCATCACAGATTTTCAACTACATATGCTAATAAAGGACAGAGAAAGATCTAATATTGCTTTGTGGGAAGTACTGGTGCCACTTTGCCCATTCCACAGCCATTTGCCGCCATACACTTGCAGGGCTAGTCAAGTCTTGTTTTTGACTATGCCACCCACCTCAGGACTTTCCCTCATCATCTGTTAGCTGACAAGTCAGTTTTTGAGAAGGATCTAATATTTTTTCATGACTGTGCTAAACTTTTATCCAGAAATCACTGGAATGACAGGCCAGGGGGTAGCTTATGTGGTAAGATGAAGGGCATGTGCACCACTGAGGTCAGCAGCTCAGCAGTTTGATTTCCATGAGTGAATAAACTACGAAGGGACAAGAAGGGAGTCTTCTCTGGTGGCCTTCCAGTATTCAGGCATCCCATGGTTAAAAATAATACCACCTGAAAAAAATCATTCCACAGAGGCAGCCAGCCACCTTGGTGATCCCTGGCTAACATGTGCCATATGCTAAATAAATAAACAGATATGGAGTACTTTCATGCCTTCATACTGGCCATAGGTTGGCTGGACAACCTGTTCTAAGTCCTCTCCTACACATACCATCTCTGGCCCAGCACTTCTACTCAGGTAGCACTCAATGGGAAAGACAAGAAAACCTAAGAGGACCCACCAATTCTTTTTCTCATTAAATGATCAGGACAGCTGCACTCGTTGTCCTCCTGAAATATGTGACATGTTTTTTCTGTCAGTTTCTGGACTGGAAAATGGTACTTGATGTGGCTGACTCACTGTCTTTTGGTACACTTAGCTGAACCCTTCGCTTTGAGAAAGGATCATTTAGACAAGCCTCACTCTCTATTTCAGTCAGTGATTCCAATTCAATGATTCATACTGAAATATGAACCCAAGGGATATAAACTAATCTTGTTTATTCAAAACTTATGGAAAATGTAATAAAAGCTTTCAGACCCTTGGGAATATCAATTTATTTCCCAGGTCTCTCAAATTCTATCATAAATTTGGAATAATTTTCTTAGGCAATATTCCTACAAACTTATACCAAATATGTTTTCCAGTATCTACGAAGTACTTCATCTCATCCTTAGTCCCTCAACTGGGACTGGCTGAAGTTATACTTAGATTTGGGTTTTCCTTTTTCTTACTCCACACTGCCCAGAGAAAGCTTCAGATAGAAAATATATGTTTTTCATCCTCCAATGACAGGAGCTCTCTTTTCCCTTGCTTGTAGTATATAATCACGATGTCTTAGAAGTTGGAGAGAAAAATACTTTTGGATAGATTGAGGAATGGAAAAGATGGAGGTTTAAAAGTGGTCCAAACTGAGTGATCTTTTCAAAGTATTAACATGAGGTAGATTGAAACACGACAGAAACTTTGATAATTTCCGAAGTTCTACAGAAGACTTTTCAGTCAGTGTTAAGTCTGGAGCATGGGTGCGAATAATGGAGATGAGCCGGTAGAAACAGTGAACTTCAAACTCTTTATTTAGATGGTGTGACAGCTCAAACTGGAGGGCTGCTATAGCCTTCCTTATATAGGCAACTTATTAACTATTCAACCAATAGCAATCCTGGAGCGCTAGCTCCGTTAACCAATGAGAATGGCCTGTTAATGGCCAATCAGATGCTCCTGAACGGACCAATCCGATCCTGCCATTAACAGCCAATCAGAAGTGCAGGGCCAGAACCCTGCACTTGACTTAAGCTCAAGATAACTTTATTTGGCATTATTCATTCACAACACCCCTTTCCCCCGGCTTCTGCCTACGGGGCGCGGTTACATAGTCCTTGAGGTAGGACGGTTGTTTTATCAGTCTTTTTGATTTTCGCAAAGTGCCTGGCGGTTGGCTGCACTTCTGTTGAGGTAGATCGTTGTTTAACGGTGGGGGTGCCTCTGGTTCCGAATTCGCGTTCCCATCATCACCGATATCACTGGCCACTCCCTGAGGTGAACTCACTCCGGTCCCCGGTTCCTGTTCCTGCGTTTCAGTTCTGTTTTCAGTCCCTTCAAAAAGATTTTCCTCTAGTTGCAATTCGTTTTCCTCGGTATCTCCCCCCCCCCTCAGTTTGGTCATAAGGGAGTTCGGAATTGTGTGACGGTAGCCGCGATCATAGTTGATCTATGTGGCGCTTCCAAAGTCTATCGTCAGGGCACTGAACGAGGTATGATCTTGGGCCGGTTACGCGGATTACGGTCACTTCTACCCACAGCGGATCACCCGATAGGTTTTTAGCGAATACTAAATTGCCTACCTGGAAGGTACGGCATCAGCCGCTGGATCCGAGTGGCTTTTCTGGTTCGTAGGCTGGGTGTAACTGATCGAGGTGGGAGCGGAGCTTTCGTCCCATTAGCAGCTCGGCGGGAGTTTTGTTGGTGACGCTGTGAGGTGTGATGTGCTTGTAGGAAAAGGATTCGGTTGATTTTCTCATCGATGTTGTCGTAGTCTATCTTTTGTAGAGTCCTTTTGACAAATTGTACCATGCGCTCAGCCCTACCATTGGCCGCAGGGTGTGCAGGCGAAGTAAGCGCATGTCGGATACCGCGGTCAGCCAGGTACTGTTCAAAAGACAGCGTGGTAAATTGGGACTGTTGTCAGATACCAGAACGTCTGGTAATCCCTGGGTTGCAAACAGTCTTTCCAGTCTTTTGATAACCGCTTCGGTGGTCGTATTCCTCATTCGGTGAATCTCGAGCCAATTCGAGTAGGCGTCAACGGTTAGCAAAAATGTGTGGCCTTTGGTTGGCCCAGCAAAGTCCAGATGGATGCAGGACCAGGGTCCCCGCGGTGTCTCCCATTCGGTTGGGGTTGCCTTTGGTGGAGCATTGCTTACTTCTTGGCATCTCTGGCAAGTTTTAACCCACGATTTGATTTGTCTGTCAATGCCTGGCCACCACGCGTAGCTTTGTGCAAGGCCCTTCATGCGCACGATGCCAGGGTGGCCATCGTGCAAGGTTCTTAGCAGTGCCTGTTGGAGTTGTTCTGGGATAACGACTCTATCGCCCCAGATCATACAGCCCTTCTGCGAGAACAACTCTGTTTGATGGCTTTTGAATGGTGCAAAGTTGTCTGGTACTTGGTCCAATGGCCATCCACGTTCCACCCATGTGAGGACTCGTGCTAAGATGGGGTCGCATTTTGTTTCTCTCGCGATGTCACAGGCAGTTAATGGCGGCATATGGAGTGTCTCGATCTGCAACATTGTCATCGTTGGTGCAGGATCGTTGATGGTTTCAGGAAGTGGTGCACGGGTCAATGCGTCGGCGTGGGGAATGGCTTTACCGGGACGATATTGTAGCTGATAATTGTAGGCAGCCAAGAATTCTGACCAGCGGGTCATCCTGGGAGAAAGTATGTAGGGAATTGTCCCCAGTGATGATCCCCAGCAATGGTTTGTGGTCAGTTATATTGGTAAAAGCCCAGCCATACACGTACTCATGGAATCTTTTAACAGCTGATACAATTGCCAGGGCCTCTTTATCGATATGGCTGTAATTTCGCTCAGTTTTCGAGAGCGTTTTTGAAAAGTAAGCTACAGGGGCTTCGCTACCATTAGGTAATACATGGCTCAAAATGGCGCCCACTCCAAAAGGCGATGCATCACATGTGATATTTAACGGCAAGGTCTCATTGTACTACATTAGTATGGCGTCAGAAGTCAGAAGTTGTTTTACATTATGGAACGCCTGCTCTTCTCTGTGACCCCATACCCAAATTGCTTTTTTATCTAGTAGGCGATGTAAAGGTTCAGCGACAGTCGCCTTGTGCGGCAAGAATACGTTATAGAAATTGATGAGGCCTAAAAATGCCTGGAGGTCGGCTTTGTTCCGGGGTCTGGAAGCGTTTTTTATTGCTCTCAATTTGCAATCGGAAGGGTGAATACCCTGACTGTCAATTAAGTACCCTAAGAAGTCAACACGATCTGTACACAGTTTGCACTTATTTTTTTTCACTTTCAGGCCTGCTTCTTGGAATTTTTGTAAAACCAGTCTTAAATGATCCCGTAAAATTTTTGGAGTGGGGGCAGCAATGAATACATCGTCAAAATAGGGAACAACACCTTTGATCCCCTGCAATAGTCTCTCCATTAGGCTCTGAAAGATCCCTGGGGCTACACTGACTCTGAATTGAAGCTGCGTACACTTAAAGGCACCTCGGTGTGTTACGATAGTCTGTGCCTGTGCCATTTTTTCGTCAACCGGCAGTTGCTGATAAGCCTGAGCTAAGTCTAGTTTAGCGAAGACTTTTCCACCCCCTAGGGAATGGAGGAGGTGTTGCAGCACCGGCACCGGATATGGATTTTGTTGCAGGGCATGTTTTAGGGTGGCTCGATAGTCCCCACAAATTCTAATGGAGCCGTCCGGCTTAATTGGTGTCATGATTGGTGTTTCCCATGGGGAGTGGTCGGTTGGCTTTAAAACTCCCTGGGCTATCAACTTATCAAGCTGTTCGTCGATTTTTGGCTTTAGAGTGAACGGGACTCGACGAGGCTTAAGGCGGATGGGAGCTATCTTTGGATTAAGGCTAAAGGATATCAGGGTCCCCTTGTACTCGCCTAGCTTTTCCGCGAAGACGTCCCTGAATTCGTGGGTGAGGTCTTCTTCCCAGTCACTGCCGCCAATTCGGTTAATGCCTGTCACTTCAATGCCGAGTGGTGTGAACCATTGCAGGCCTAACAGGCTAGGCCGGTCCTTGTCGATCACCGTCAGGGGTAAGTACGCCGTGCGGTTCTTGAATGCAACCCGGACTCTACTGGATCCTATGACTGGAATCCGGTTCCCTGGTAGTCCTTTAACACGAGACGTTGGAATTGAAGGTCTTGGTGCCAGATAGTGGGGATGAGTTGCTTGAGGGTCTTCCAGGAGACCATTGACAGAGACGACCCTGAGTCAACTTCCATTTGGCAAGGTTGATTTTCGATGTCCACTTTGACCCGAATTTTCTTAGTGTCTAGTGAAGAGGCGTGGCCAATAGTGAGTGTTTGGTGGACCTCTTCCTGTCTCGTTAGGCAATTCACGGGTCAGTTTCTGTAGGAGTGGTTTGCTGGTTCTCGCCTTACAGGGCGATTCCCTGTTGATTGGCGGAGATTTGTACCCTTCGCGGTCTGGCTGGGTCCGAGGAGACTTCTGCAGACCTGTCCGATGTGGCCTCGTTTCCCGCACTCGTGGCAGAGCGCGTCGCGGAATTTGCAATCGGAGCGGTAATGATTGGCGCCGCAGCCAGCGCACGGTTGCTGGGACTTCGGGTAATGGTCCCGATCAGACCGCAGGTGATGGACCTCTTCTTCGTCGCTGTCTGATGACAAAGAGAGGTCCTCATGGTGGGTCATCTGCAGCTGCCCTTCTGCCTTAGGTGAAACTTCGCTGGCCGGTTGGTGTGCTGGAGCGCGATTTCGGCGTAGTTGGGCAGCCGACTTCTTGGTCGCCTCCGCTGCTGTAGCTTTAAGGGTGATGTCGCCCTTTGCCATTATTTTGCCCTGTACGTTTAGAGCGTCTAACCTGAGAACTACTCGGTCTCTCAAAGCCTCCTCTAGGTAGGTGAAATCGCAAAGGCCTCCCAAGTTCCGGAGGTCTGCAACAAAATCGGCAACGCTTTCTCCTTTCCGCTGGTTTCTTTGATAGAACTCGTGTCATCTTATGAGCATTGGAACGGTCGGTGTGTAGTGGGCCCTTAGTAGCGGTTCGAGGACGTCCCAGTCCATGGCCTTCACTTCAGCCGGTTTCGCTAATGCCTTAGCCATTTTGAATACCGTCAGGCCGCAGTGCGTTAGGAGTTTCTTCCCAGTTGTGGCATCCTTCAGATTATTCGTTTCCAAAAACATTTGGAAACGGTCCATGTAGGACTCCCAGTCCTCTTGAGCTGGATCGAACGGAGCGGGTGGTACTGCGCCGCTGGACATGGTTCCGCCATCGTGCACTTCAGCCACGTGCTTAGTTGTCTTCGTCGTTGGCTCTGATGTCATCCAATCCCACCCTCGTCGCCAGTGTTAAGTCTGGAGCATGGGTGCGAATAATGGAGACGAGCTGGTAGAAACAGTGAACTTCAAACTCTTTATTTACATGGTGTGACAGCTCAAACTGGAGGGCTGCTATAGCCTTCCTTATATAGGCAACTTATTAACTATTCAACCAAGAGCAATCCTGGAGCACTAGCTCCGTTAACCAATGAGAATGGCCTGTTAATGGCCAATCAGATGCTCCTGAACGGACCAATCCGATCCTGCCATTAACAGCCAATCAGAAGTGCAGGGCCAGAACCCTGCATTTGACTTCAAGCTCAAGATAACTTTATTTGGCATTATTCATTCACAACAGTCAGCATATTGCCCCCTTCAATCTGGGTCCTCTTTTTCCTGACCTCAGAAGGATGGAAGGCTGAGTCAACCTTGAGCCGTTCAGAATCAAACTCCTGGAGTGAGCAGTGAGTTAGCCTGCAGTACTGCATTATAGCCACTGTGCCACCATGGCTCTGTACAATCAGAGTGTATGAAAAACAGTGTTATTGACAATTTCAAAAAACAGTGTTATTGACAATTTTATTTTTGCTCTACTATCCCACCCTGAAATGATTTCTGAATAGAACCCTTCTCGACCTCAACTTATATCGAAAGGTATATATTTTAGATTATGGGGAAATGTCCTAAAGCAGGTCAACTAATAGGTATCCACAGGGGAAGGTTCAAAAGTGTCAAATCTGTTAAACTTGGCCACTCATTAGCTTGGAGAAAACATTGGTGATTGACAGGAACATGGCACAAAAGCAGTCATGGTAGGACAGGGATCAGTGATGAGGTCAGCAAATTTCTGGCCAGGGACCTGCCAGTGGACAGCAATGCAATTCCACAGCAGGGAACTTTTCCTATGAGAAACAACACACACTGTGTTGGTCTGCTCCCTGTGGAAAATGGATTTCTATTGCCTATCAATAAACGTACAAAAGGTCATTTCCATTCAGGATACATATTTTATTGAACTTGAAATTTATGCATCCATAGTTAGGAATACATTCACATTTATATTTTGTTAAAGTAGAAGTCCTTGGCTAAAGGTTTGGTTTCAGACTTCAGTACTTTTCATACAGTAAACTAATGTATGCTTGGCAGAGTTGAATGACTTACAGAATGTATTTCTTCAACCAAATTTTCAGACTGATGAGATTGGTGAGATGGACAGCATATAAATTAAACAAATACATACATAAAAGTATTTTTGACCCATTATCCTTATTTAAAATTATCCTAATTTTAGTTTCTTTATCTTCCAGTATATCAAAATGTGTATCTGTAACATATTAAAATAACATATTTTGTTCATTTCAGATCGTGAATGGATATTTTGTCCATTATTTTGCACCCAGTGAAATGCCAGTATTTCCCAAAAATATCATCTTTGTTATAGATAAAAGTGGGTCCATGATTGGCAATAAAATTCGGCAGGTAATTTCTCCCAAAACAGAGCCTTTTCTTGAAGTCTACTGATAGTTTTGTTGTATGCCAAGTCTAATTCCAATTAAAATTATTTTGTTTCATCAAGCCAGCCTCAGTATTCTCAACCGCCTCTCTCTTTTATAGAGAGAGGAAGTTGATTCTTGAGAATCAAAAAAGAGCAGTGATGCACTAGACTAGAGTCAGAATAAACAAGACTTCTTTCCATCTTTCTATTGTTGAAATTTATTTCCTTGTTGGCTTTATATATATCGTTACTTTTAAGTGAATTATTATTGCCAAGATACACATGTTGGCTTATTCTTTCTCTGTTCCAGACATTTTGGGGTTAATCATTTTCTCTTAACTAACCTACCTCACAGGGCTATTCTCATAAAATGACTTGAGATTGAGGAGGAAAAGTGAAATATAAATCTAGCAAACAAATAATTGAGCAACTGGCTAAAAGCGTTAAAGTGAGCTGTGGAATAATTACCCTTTGAAGTTAGTTAAATAGTCCATCCTATGTGGAAACCATTAACAACTCCCTTTGTTTTATCAAAGACAAACATTGTAATGATAAAATATATTTTCCTATGTTTTTTTAATTTATATTAAGGGAAAAAATGAAGGTTCTGTGTACACAGGTCAAAGGTTATATATATTTTCACTTATTCTAATAGATGTCAAAATGCTAGCTTTAGGTTACAGAATTTAACCGTGTATTGTTTTACTCTTTATTATAGACTAAAGAAGCCTTGGAAAAGATTTTGGAAGATCTGAATCCTAAAGACCATTTTAATTTAATTGTCTTTAGTGGGAGTAGTTCAAAGTGGAAGCCCACCTTGTTGCAAGCCAGCAAAGAGAATGTGAAATCAGCTAAACAGTTTGTTAAAACCATTCATGCGCAAGGAGGTCAGTATGAAGACTAAGAAGTTCATCCTTGTCCATCTTTACAATAGTGGTTTAATGAGGAGTTCGCTGGAACTGATATCCAAACCTTCTTGATTCCAGTTTTTTACATAATTACTTGACGTTTTTGTTGTTAAAAACATCAAATAATTATTTTTTCCTTATATTCAACATTGTTCAAGGTATTTTAGATTACATTAATAACAATGATGGTTGTTGTTTTGGGAAAAATATGGAGACAGGAGTATTAGGTATATTAGAAGCCCCGGCAGGGCAGTGGTTAGAATGCAGTATTGTAGCTGTCCACAGTCTGGAGTTCGATGCTTCCAAGGTTGATAAAATGAGGAGCCAGATTGTTGGGACCAGTATATGCTGACATTGTAAACTACCCAGAGAATGCAGTAAAGCACTATGGGATGCTATATAAATCTAAGTGCTATTACTATTGTCATATTTGCTCCCTTCAGTTGACATTTATCTATGTGTCTGTCTATCCGTCATCTATCTATCACTGAATAAAAATCTCAGCTCAAAAAATTCATTTTCCCCAAAAGCTCAGAGAGCACTAGGGACTTCACATAAAGATCTATAATACTACTATTAAAAATAATAATGCTCATTCCTCCATGTATTTGATTTTTAGTTCTTTGCAGATGAAGTTATTATTATGAACTTATTATTATGAAAATGGAAGGTATTACTATTGCCTTAGCAATTCTCCTGATTTGAAACCAAAGATTTCTAATTGTGTAAGTTATGGCAATCCCATATAAGAACTTTCAGATCAGCACCATACCAATGGGATGCCACATTGTCATCTCTGTTCCTCAGCTGTTTATTGGTCTTAGCTGGGGTACATTCAATTTTAATTAAACCAATTTCCCTTTGGAATCTGAAGCTCCAAAAAGTTGGCAGCTGGTATTTTCCATTTCCCAGGACTATGAATTTAACTTTCAACTCTTCCTGGAACAGGCCCAATGTATTATATTACCAATAAGCTATTACTTTGAAGATATTTTGGGGGGAAAAACCCACCAGAAGAGATGATGATTTTTGTACTTTTGCAGCTTTTTTTCTAGCAGGTGTCCAGAGCTGGGGAAAAATAATGTACACAACTTGACATAAAAATATAGAGAAGGAGCCAGGACAGGCACTGATACTGACTTTTGCATTGACTGATCGGTCATCTTATGCAGCCTGAAGGCATTCATAATATTTTGGGACTAGTGGCAATTGAGAAACATTAATTGGCTTCAAATCACATATATTTGTTTGTGACATGTATAAATGTCACTTACAAATGAATAAATAATCTAAGACTCTTAATAGTAAAGCAATTAAAGGCAAACAAAAAGAAGCATAAAACCAAAATATCCACATTAAATTTAGATGTTGAATAACCAAAATAAATAACACCACATCCTAACATTTACTACAAGCCTTCTGGAATACCACAATTGTTAAAAATTTCCAGAAGACTAAAAACAGGGTCGATTTGATTTCTGCTGGGGAACAATACCATAGTATAAATGTTGCCATTGAAAAGGAGCATTTATGAAGCATCAACTTTACAAAATTAAGAGATCACCAATCTTTTCTCTGGAATGCACAGATTGGGTGGTTCAATTGTAATTGAAGGTGGTAGTCGGGAAATTTTGCTTTTGAATGACTAGATAGTAGAAATAGTGTCAAAGTGCCTTTATTTACTTGTATTTATTTCATCAGCAAGGAGACTTAAAACTGCATCTGATTAAATAAATTTCTTCAAATGCCTTGAAATTTGCTCTCCATGTTTTTAGAACAATCCCAGCACTGCTAGCATATTCATAGTTACAATTCTTCCTACTGCAGGAACAAATATTAATGAAGCTGTTTTGACAGCCATTAATTCTCTGAATCAAGCCACCTATGAGGAATTATTGCCAGAAAAAAGCATTTCAACGATCATTTTGTTGACAGATGGTGAACCTACTGTTGGTAAGTTAAGAACAGAAAAGCTACCCAGTTGTTATTGCTGTACATTGCATTTTATTTATTTTAGCATATACTTTTGAATGACATCAATTTTTAAAAAAATATCTTATTTAAAGTAGCATTATTTTCTTCCTTAGCTTTGTCTCACTTCTTGAACTTTACAATTCAAATATCCTCAAATGTTTCTTCTGACTTCGTTCCAGTGATTTTATTCATTCAGTATCCATATCCATGTATACAGTATGTCTGTGTGTGGGTAGGTGAGTGAGTATGTTGTTAATATGAAGACCAAAGGTTGAGATTGGTGAAAAGAGAGAGAGAGAAAATAGCTATTGATAATTTTTATAAATCATTTCAAATATATTGGAAACTAAACTCTACCCGGGAAAATACTGGAAAAGATAATAAAAAAACAGATCTGCCAACATCTAGAAACAAGTAAAGTAATAACTAGCAGTCAGCACGGGTTTGTTAAAAACAGATCATGCCAAACCAATCTTATTTCATTCTTCAACACAGTGATTAAAGTAGTAGACCAGCAAAATACTGTGGATATAATATATTTAGATTTCAGCAAGGCATTCGATAAAGTAGACCACAACCTACTTCTTAGTAAGCTAGAAAAAAGTGGAATAGATAGCACCACCACTAGATGGATTTGCAACTGGCTGACAAACCGTACTCAATGAGTAGTCCTTAATGGGTCTAAGTCTATATGGAGGGAAATAAGCAGTGGGGTGCCACAAGGTTCCATCTTAGGCCCAGTACTCTTCAATATCTTCATTAATGACTTAGATGAGGGAATAAAGGGGAACTTACCAAATCTGCAGATGATACTAAGCTGGCAGGAATAGCTAACACCCAAGAAGATAGGCTCAAGATCCAGATGGATCTTGACAGACTAGAACACTGGGCCGTATCTAATAAAATTCAATATAGAGAAAAGTAAAGCCCTACACTTTGGCAAGAAAAACCAAAAGTACACATATAGACTGGGTGAAACCAGGCTCAATAGCAGTAACTGTGAGAGGGATCTTGGAGTCTTAGTGGACAACCAGCTAAATATGAACCAGCAGTGTGCAGCAGCTGCCAAAAAAGCTAATGCAATCCTAAGTTGTATTAACAGAGGGATACAGTCAAGATCAAGCGAGGTACTAATACCACTCTATAAAGCCTTAAGACTACACCTAGAGTACTGCATCCAGTTTTGTTCACCACATTATAAAAAAGATGTTGAGACTCTAGAAAAAGTACAGAGAAGAGCAACCAGGATGATTAGGGGACTGGAGGTTAAAACATACAACGAACAGTTGCAGGAAATGGGCTTGGATAGTCTAGTAAAGAGAAGAACCAGGGGAGACATGATAACGGTCTTCCAATATTTGAGGGGCTGCCACAGGGAGGAAGGTGGAGGGAGATAGGGAGAATTTCAACAATCAAGATGAATATATTACCCAGAATTTTATATTTGTTTCAAACAATTCCAATTAGGCTTGGAAAAGATTACTTTGAAGATTTAAATAAAATTGTGTTGAAATATATATGGCAAGGTAAGAAAGCGAGAATAAAGTTAAAACTGTTGCAGATGCTAGAATTAGAGGAGGATTTGGTTTGCCTAATTGGGAGTTGTCATATCAAGCTACAAATATGATATGGGTTAAGGAATGGATAACACTAAGAAATACTAGATTGTTGACATTTGAAGGACATGATTTGTTGTTGGGGTGGCATGTTTTTTTATGGTATAAGGGAACTAAAACACTGGGGTATTTTATTTATTTTTTTATAACAAATTTTATTAATTTTACAAAAACAATACACAATCCAGGCATAACAACTTGGAAAATCTTTTCTAAATAATAATAATAATAATAATAATTAAAGAAGAGAGCCAATAGAACATACAAAATAATTCCAAATTGTAATATCAATATTTATATTATCTATTTAACTTCATATCTTATCCAGACTTCTTCTTTTATCCAAATTATATTTCTTGCTTATTAAAATTTTATTGCCTTTCATAAACATACAAAACACAAAACATAGAAAAAAACAAAAACAAAACTAAAACATCTTTTCTGAAGGCTGTCTGATCCCGGGTTGAAACTCTTCTCACAGACACAAATTCAAACATCATATTCACTTTATATATCCTTCCATATCTTATTATCATTTTTTTTTTTTATAAACCAATTTTATTAATTTTACAAAAACAGTGCACAAACAATCAAGGCATAACAGCTTATAAATTCTTTTCTAAAAAAAATAGTAATAATTAAAGAAGAAAACCAATAGAACATAATAATTCCCAATTATAATATCAATATTTACTTTATCTATTTAACTTCATATCTTATCCCAACTTCTCCTTTTCATCCAGATTATTTCTTGTTAATTAAAATTTTATTGCCTTTTATCAACATACAAAACCCCAAAAAACATAACAAAACCTTTATATATCCTTCCATATTTTATACCATTTTCAATAACATTCTTTGTTCTATTTCCAACTATCCATTCATCTTTTTTCTTTTACTATAATTCTCCTATACACTAATTGGAGTGACGCCTTTAACTCATTACCCTGACTTAAAAGTACTTCATATAACACTTAATTTATCTTGGGATTCTGTTTAATAGATTCTAAAATTACACAATAAATTTTATACTCTAAATACACATATAAAAACACAATCTAGATTGATAACTCTCTCATCTGTAATCCCCTCTTCTGTTGCTTTCTAATATTATACTTATCTTTCAAATTGTTCTTCTTTTTGGTTGTTTTTTCTAATCTTAAACCTTTCACTCTCTTTCCCCCCTTTTCTCCCCCCCCCACTTAAAATTATTTGATCATTAAAGATGGCTTCTTCTTTGTCCCAATCTTCTTGTTCTGCAAGCATTTCTTGTTGCTTCTCATAGTTCCAGATCTCCATTTTTAAGAATTGAAACACGAAGCCAAAAGAACTTCTCCCTTCTTGTGCATCTTCTTTCCATTTTTAAAGTTCCGTTTTCAGTTCTTCCAAGAGTGATACCATTTTAAAAACTTTTAAACAATCACCCAGTTAATTTTAGTCATCTAGATGCAAAAACCAAAAATCACCAAGTAATCCAAAAAATCCAAGGCTGTTTCTATTTGCTTCTTTTTTCCACTTTCTCTTCCTGGGGTTCTATCATTTTGTTATCAAGTTTCCATTAAAATGTATCTTTGAGGAATCTTGTTTAAATTTCACTGTAAGTTCCTTTTAATTACAGTTCCATTCCTTAATTCCAGGCAATCTCCTCCATTTTTCTAGATCCTGCCCTTCTATTCTTTTTTTTCTCCTTTCCAGCTTTTAAAAACTTTTAAATGTCCAGAAATCTTTATTATCCCTTTGACTTTTATTTTCAGCTTAGATGCCTATTAATGTCAAAGTAGATTTTTTTTCAGTTTCTTGCTTAAGTCTCTTAGCTATCAGTATAAGGAAGGGAAGAAAAAAAAACCTAACCCTTTCCCTTCTCTCTCTCCTTCACAGCTTCAAAATCTTCTTTGGGAACAATGTTTTTAAATTTAAATTCCAGGGTACCTTATTTGTTGCTTTTGCTGTTTGACCCAGTCAACCAAAACTTTCTCTTCTTATCTTCCTCCTGCACATTCTTTTCCGGTCAAGTTCTTCTTTGTGGTGGCCATTTCTGACCACTGCTACAACTGGGAAAGGGAGTAATGGCCAGTTGAGGAGGCAGTCTCCCCCCTCTTCACCAGCGGCGAGCACGGATTGAAGCCTCGGAGAGATGAGGTTTCGGTCTGTCACCGAAGAAGCTTAAACCAGAAGCTCCTATTTCCTGTAATAATCTTCTTGATGATCATTTGGGGCATAAATTGCAATTAAAAATATCTTTAGATTATTGTCCATTATCTCTACCATCAAAATCCTTCTATCATCATCTGTATATATTTTTTCTGCAGGGATTGTATCTCTAATGTATAACACCACTCCTCTCTTTTTACACTGTGTCAATGCTGTAAATAATTTCCCTAAGTTTTGCTGTTTCAATATATAATCATGTTGTTTTTTAATATGTACTTCTTGTAGGCGGATTATAGCAAATTTTAATTTCTCTAACTTGTGAAATATTTTTCTTCTTTTAATAGCTGAATTAAGTCAATTTATATTAATTGTAATCAGTTTTCTTTCATCCATTTTAGACTTTATAAGAAGGATTTGTTGCTCTAGTAGATCTTAGTTCTCGTTGCTCTCTGGGTATACCACCTATGGCTCCTTCTTCTTTTTCAATTACTGCTGTACATTCCTCATGAAATTCAATCCTCCCTTCCTCTGAAATATTCCAGATAGAATAACTCAGCTTTTTCAACTGTATCAATTCTGTGTCTTTGTTCCCGCCAGGTAAACATGAGACCATCTTTAATTTATTCCTCTCTTAAGTAACTCTTTGGTCAAGAATAAATATTCTCTTCTTATCTCTCTCACTCTTCTCGGTACCTGTTTCAGTACCACTATTTCTTTATCTTTGTACTTAAGTGTTTTTTTCTCTTGCCACCTGCAGTATTTGTGATTTAATTATTTTCTTAGTAAATCTGATATAAATTTCTCTTGGCAGTTTATTTCTCATTGCATATCTTGTATAGACACAAAACACCTCATCCATTCCATCCATCATCTTCTCTTTAGTTACCTCTAATGCTTCTGCCAGCATTTCTGTCATCATTTCAGCAAGGTTTTCACCCTTTTCTTCTATATTTTGAAATCTAAGATAGAATTCTGATCTATCAATTTCCCATCCCAATGATTGCAGAGATCTGCCCTTGTCTCTTTCCACTTCACTCAATCGGGTATCCATATCTCCAATCTTCTTATCTCTTTGTACATCTTATTCTTCAATTTTCTTGATTCTGTCCTCGTATTGCATCATCATCTGTTGAATATTTTAAATTTTCTCACCTGTCTTTTCAGTTCTTTGCTCAATATTCTCCGTTCTCTTTTCAATATTATCTGTTTTTACTTGTACCTTTTGAATACTTTGCATAATCATCTGCAGTGTCACATCTTTCTCCTTCTCTTGTTGTAACATCACCTGGATTTATCATTGTCCTCCAGATGGTGAGGAGGAGGAAGTCAGGATTGAAGAAGCTGAGGCTGGTATCTTTCTGCTCATCTTAGAGTACTTAATAGAAAAATTGAGAAGAAAAAGCAAGAGCAGCCAACTGCCACTCCAGTAAAAAAAAAAAAAAAAAAGCAAAAAATAAAAATAAAAAAGGGAAGGGAAAAAATATTCAGGTACTTTAATACCTTAATCCAATTGGTTCCAATTATGTAGAAAAAAAAGGAAAAAATGGAAAATGGAAAAAGGATGAAAAAAAATAAAAAAACAGGAAAAAATTTAAGAAGACAGAAATCTGTATATTCCCCTTGCTAAAAAGGTAAAACAAAGGAAGGAGGGAGGGAAAAAAGAAGTAGTTTTATTCTTGCATCAAAGGACTCAAGTCCAAATATAAAAATCCAACTGGGGGGAAACAGAAAAAAAAAAGGAAAGAGAAAATGCAATTCTGTCAGTAAGCAAAGCACTGCCACTATATGTTCGAGGTTCTTTACTAAATCAAAAAACAAAATTTCCAGTTCTCTTTTCAAGGTCACTTCAATCTTCTTTCTTCAATTTCAAATCCAGACTCCAGCTATCGGTAATTCCACAGAAGAGCACCTGCAAACAATCTACATGCTCTTCCCACTATCTTTTCAATGAAAAGCACAGAGTCCCTGAATGTAACAGCAAATGTATCAACAAGAAAGAAAGAAAGGAAAACAATGTATCCAAGCCTCCAGGTGGTAGTGCTACTTCCTTTCCCTTCCCCTCTAATATTAAAACCAGGAATAAAAAAATAAATAAAAATAATCTAAAATTATTAAAGAGAAAAAACAAGAGGAAAAAAAAACTTTTCCAAAGAGTTATTTTGAAAGGAAAAAATTAAAATTAAAAAGGAAAGACCAGTCCAGTTTAGAAATTGAAAAGTTTTCACAAAATCCAAAGTTCCAATAAAAAGAAAGGAAAAACCTCCAGGTTTAATTTGTGCTTAATCTCACCTCTTGAGCACTTTTATCTTCACTTTTAAATTTAATTTTTAGTCTTTTAGGGTGTTCTCTCCAGAAAAAATAAGTAGAAAATTATCTCACCAAACTGACACACTCTCTTTCCAGCTTTCTTCCGTTCCGGAGCTGTCCCAGCTTCAGCAGCTTTACTGGCTGCCTCTCTGCTGTGGGAAAAAAGGGCTTCTCTTGGATCTACCAGGGACTTTGTGATGTCCCTGGGATCGACAGGATGTGCCTTCCTCTGTCACCGTCTCTACAGGATGGTTTAGGTCCGTTGGGACTGTCCTGCAATGGAGATATCAGCAGCGATCTTAGAGCTTAAAGATTGCACGCTGTACTGCCACGACGCCAGCTCTGCCCTCCACCCTGCATTCACTCTTTATCTTGGTTCAGTGACACATCTGAGCAAGCTACTTCATGAGGTACACTGCCATGTACATTCATACCATGTTCACATCATGTCTTTTCAGCAGAAAATGGCACTCAAGACAGCTAATGCTGATAAAGTAGAAAAGTCAGCAAATGCAATAAATAATTTAAAACAAAGTAATGCAATATTTGTGCACGTTCATCCATATAACAGGTGTAACAGACCCTAAGAAAATACAGAAAAACATAAATGAAGCCAATCAAGGGAAGTATTTCCTCTACTGCCTTGGCTTTGGATTTGATGTAAGCTATAGTTTTCTGGAGAAGTTGGCCTTAGATAATTCAGGAGTTGCTCGACGTATATATGAGGACTCAGATGCAACCCTTCAGCTCCAGGTAAGGACTGATGTTCAAAGCTTATCGGTATCTTTTGACGTACATCAGTAGCATGCTAAAAATAATCTTAATTTTCCTGATTGAAATATGCAGTGATTCCCCCTGTTTCTTGTTTTCTTCATTTAAGGACTTTTACAGTGAAGTGGCTATTCCCATCCTGAAGGAGATTAATATAAATTATCTTGGCAATGCTGTAGAGGATGTCACTGAAAATAACTTTAAGTTGCTCTATGAGGGTTCTGAAATTGTAGTGGCTGGAAAACTTGACAATGAAATTGATATATTTTCCTTGGAAATAAATGCTCAGGGGGTAAGTACTATGTAACTACTATCAGTTGAAAAGGTACAAGAGTTTTCTTTCATATGAAATTCTGAGCTATGTTTCCAAACTAAGTTCTGAAAACTAGTAACAGTGTGTTACCTTGTTTTAAAAATACAAAATGGAGTATATGTGTATGTACAGAAGACACAGGTGAAGCTGCTGTGCTACATATTGCATGATAAAAAAAATTTAAACCACGAATGGAAGGATTGTAGCTCAACAAGTGTAACAGCTGTTAGAATCATTTGAAGGTTAAACCAGATGTTGCCTTCATTGTGCTGTGCAAATGTGCCCAATGATTTCAATATTTTGACCATCCAGTTCACTATTTTAATGTTTATAATTTTTGCTTTCTTAAAGGGAGTAAACTGAAAGGAGCCCTCCTTTCAAATTATGTTCTGCAGAATAGAACTTGATTGAGTATTATATCAAAAATTCATCCTGATCTCTTCCCCCATTTTTCAGCATGGAAGCAATCTGACCCTGAAAGAAAATGCTAATGTCACAGAGAAAGCACACATTTTTGAACACCAGGAATACATATTTGGAAATTTCATTGAAAAATTATGGGCCTATTTAACCATTCAACAGCTATTAGAAAAGGCGTAAGTGGCTATCTTTGTATATTTGGGGGAATGGTAACTTAAAGAAAATACTTTCTTCTAAATATTATAACTAACTCAGGTAGTTAGTACTTGAGTTCACAAAGACACAGTGTTTTTCTTCTATTAGTTGCACTATTTTCAGTTCTGTTGTTCATCTTGGTTAATTCTTAAAACAGAACAGAATAGAATAGAATTCTTTATTGGCCAAGTGTGATTGGACACACAAGGAATTTGTCTTTGGTGCATATGCTCTCAGTGTACATAAAAAAAATACATTTGTCAAGAATCATAAGGCACAACACTTAATGATAGTCATAGTGTACAAATAAGCATTCAAATCATACTAGGAAACAATCAATATAAATCGTAAGGATACAAGCAACAAAGTTACAGTTATACAGTCATAAGTGGGAGGAGATGGGTGATAGGAACGATGAGAAGATTAATATAATAGTAATGCAGATGTAATAAATAATTTGACAGTGTTGAGGGAATTATTTGTTTAGTGGAGTGATGACGTTCAGGAAAAAACTGTTCTTGTGTCTAGTTCTGATCTGCAGTGCTCTATAGTGTTGCTTTGAGGATAGGAATTGAAACAATTTATGTCCAGGATGTGAGGGCTCTGTAAATATTTTCACAGCCTCTTTTTGACTCTTGCAGTATACAGGTCCTTAGTGGAAGGCAGGTTGATAGTAATTGTTTTTTCTGCAGTTTTAATTATCCTCTGAAATCTGTGTCTGTCTTGCTGGGTTGCAGAACCAAATCAACAGTATAGTGGTGCAGATGACAGACTCAATAATTCCTCTGTAGAACTGTATCAGCAGCTTCTTGGGCAGTTTGAGCTTTCTGAGTTGGCATAGAAAGAACATTTTTGTTGTGCTTTATTGATGACGTTTTTGATGTTAGATGTCCATTTTAGGTCTTGAGAACCTAGAAGTTTGAAGGCCTCTACTGTTGAAACTGTGTTGTCTAATAGAGGTGGTAGTATGGGAGGGTTTCTCCTAAAGTCTACCACCATTTCTATGGTTTTGAGTGTGTTCAGTTCCAGATTGTTCTGGTCACACTACAAGGCTAGTTGTTCAACCTCCCATCTGTATGCAGATTAATTGTTGTCTCGAATGAGATAAATCACTGTTGTATCATCTGCAAATTTCAGTATTTTGCCAATGGACCATTTGAGATGCAATCATTGGTATATATAGAGAAGAAAAGTAGAGAAATCACACAGCCTTGGGCAGGCCCTGTGCTATGCACAGGTATCAGATGTGATTCTGCTTAGCTTCACCTGATGCTTCCTATCTGTTAGGAAGCTTATGATCCACTTACAAGTATGTTCAGGTACTGCTAGCTGGTTTAGTTTAGTTAGAAAAATGTCTGGAATGATGGCATTGAATGCTGAACTAAAGTCTACAAAGAGGATCTTTGTGTAGGTATTTGAAGATTCAAGGTGTTGTAGGATGTAGTGCAGAGCCATATTAACAGCATCATCTATCGATCTATTTGCTTGGTATGCAGTGGATCTGTGATGGTTTTCAGGTGGGATAGCACTAGCCTTTCAAAGGTTTCCATAACTACCGAAGTTAGAGCAACTGGTCTGTAGTCATTCAGTTCCTTGATGGAGGGCTTCTTTGGCACTGGGATGATAGTAGAGCATTTGAAGCAAGAAGGAACATAGAATATCTCTAGTGATTTATTGAAGATTCCGGTGAAGATGGAGGCCAATTGGTCAGCACAGACTTTGAAGCAAGAAGGAGTTATCTTGTCTGGGCCTGGTGCTTTTCCTGGCTTTGTCTGTGAAACAGATCTTGCACTTCCTTTTCTGTGATCACCAGGGATTGTGAACCCAATGGGATAGGGTCAGTTATTGGAGGCTATTGTTAGTGTGTCTGAGATGGGGTCAGTTGTAGGAGGCTTGGCTGTTGGTGTGTTTGAGGTGGGGGTTGTGGAGATAGGTGGTTGTAGTTTCCTTTCAAACCTGCAGTAAAACACATTCAGGTCATCTGCCAGTTGTTGATTTCCTTCAGCCTGGGAATAAGGTTTGCTATAACCAGTGATATTTTTAAAAGTTTTCCACAGGTTTGCTGGTTCATTTTGTAGAGAATTGATTCCTTAACTTTACAGAGTAGCTTCTTTTTGCTGCACAGATCTGTCTATCCTGTCCTTCAGTGGGTTTCACTTTGTGTCTCAATGAAAGAATATGAAAATTCCAAACCACATCTTAAAGCATGCTAATTTTATATTTAAAAAATCCTGTGTCACATATAGAATCAGTGGAAATTATGCTCTGTGTTTTAGCGTTTTGGTGGAAGGAGCAGAGAGAAAAAAACTGGAAAACCAAACATTAAACCTTTCCCTGAAGTACAGCTTTGTAACACCCATGACTTCCATGGTGGTCACCAAGCCAGAAGCTGAAGAGGTAGCTAACAAGCCAACAGAAAAAGGTAAAAACCCACCTATTTCTTATAACAGATTGCTGGCCATTCCATGGTCTTCTGAATTTCAATCAGCTGCTAGAAGAATGACTGGGACAATGTTTCTGAGCAGGTTTCTCCAACCTTGGCAACTTTAAGCCTGGTGGACTTCAACTCCCTAGTTGAAGTCCATTCGGCTTAAAGTTGCCAAGGCTGGAGAAACCTGTTTCTGAGTATATCTGTAAATGCTGCCAGGATGAATTTACGATTCTGAAAGAAAAGCAATAATCATGCTAACTATGGTCAGTGAGATGGTATCATTGATGTTCACTCTGAATATAGTATATTTTTCAAGTGTTCACAGATTACACAGAGTGTCTGTAGCACAGTGGTTAGAGTGCAGTACTGCAAGCTACTTCTGCAGGCAGCTGCCTACAGTTTGACAGTTCAAATCCCATTGTGCTCAAGGTTTGACTCATCCTTCTAAGATGGGTAAAATGAGGATCCAGATTGTTGGGGACAATATGCTGACTCTGTAAACCACTTAGAGAGGGCTGTAAAGCACTATAAAGAGGTATATAAGTCGAAGTGCTATTGCTATTACCATGAAACAGGCCTGAGATTCTTTTAGCATTATTTTTTTTTATTTTCTTTGAGCATTTTAGCAACATTTTTTTAAAAAAAAAAACCTAATCCTGTTCCTTGTTTAGTCAATAACATAACCATTAATATATCAAGCTATTTTCTGTAGTACAGTTTTAGTATATATAAATTGCATTTTCTTTAGATTTTCTAAAAGCATACTGTAAGCATGTAGAAGTAAATGTACTTTTCCCCTTAATATTGATTCACATATTAGATTATTTCAGTATAAAACTGAACTGTGTTCTAACCACTCTCTTTTTAAACTAAGTATGTTGTATTTTTTTATATATATAAAATAGGACTAATCAATACAATGGAAACCAGAATATTATAGCTTAAAGCTTTGTTATTTTCATTGCATGTCTTGCTACTATAGTTATTCTTAAATTCTTAGGTTATGTTCTACAAATAATACAGGAAAAGATTATATGTTGTGATTGTGATTGTAGCTCATAGTGTTATGAAGTCTCTTGATGGAATTTGGTGATTTAGAATTCTGAATTAGATTGCAAATGATTTTGGTGAACTAGTAAGATGATGAGATTCAGTTTGGTCTGGTAATTAGGCTAGAAAGCAGGAGATTGTGAGTTCAAGTTCCGCTTTAGCCATGAAAGCCAGCTAGATGAACTTGTGCCAATCATTCTCTCTCAGCCAACCCACCTCACAGGGTTGTTGCTGTGGGAAAAATAGGAGGAGGAAGGTGTGTTCGATATGTTCACCACCTTGAATTATTTGCAAAAATAATAAAAGTGGGATACAAAATAAATAAATAAATAGAATAATAATGAGTTTCCCATTAAAGTAGGAGGATCTAAGTTCTGACAGGTCTATTTGTAATCTTTCAAATAAATCATCTCAGAGATGGGTGAGCACATTATCTTTCTTAGCCCAAGGGGACAGTTCTGAGAGTTAAGAATCTAGAAAATGATAGAAGCTCCTTTTTAATAAACTTAGTATTATTTCTGTCATTGTTTCCTTGCCTAGATAATGAGGATTTTCAGGAAAATTTTGGACGATTTGGTGGAAACCAGCTTTTTCTTAGAGGTCCATCCTACGGTATGTTTTATATTCTAGAAATATAGTGCCAGTATTTATTTCTGACATTTTTTTCCATCATAAAACCCACTTAACTTCTTTCATAGGTGCACCAAGGTTGATTGCTGTAAATGCCAGGATTAATGCTCCTGATTTATCTGTGATGCATTCAGCTGGTCTCCCAGGTATTTGGTCATCTTAAGTCTAACATTTGATCACGCTATTGCCTGTAGTATTGAGAAATGGGCTTCCTGTGTCATCCTCTCCTGTAATAAAATCCAAAAAGTTATTCCAGTAAGAAATCTACCCTTTTCTTAATGTATGTTTTGAAATGTCCAAAATAAAATGCAAAGCTTTGGTTTTTCAACACAAGTTACTTTTTTTTTGTAACAAATGAAACAATGGTGACACGAAAGTATCCTATAAATATTATTTTTATATGTTACAAATGTGCATGTGTTGGTAATGTATATTATGCTGTAGGCCTTTTATAGATAGATATTATAGATATATCTTCTTGTGAAGGATCTTCTAGTCTCCTGATGTAGGCGAAGAAGAGGCAGAGCCTAGGGGGGTGGATTCAAGAGAGGAACCAGTCTGGAATCATTATGTTCCCAAAAGAGAATCAAGTCCGCCCTGCCCCTTGAATTCCATTAACTCTTATCTAGTACCAATTTAGTGCTGTTCTCTAGTTAACTAGAATCTTGTGTATAGGCATGAGCAATAAATCATCTTAACTGGAACATATTCAGTAGTGGGATTCAAATAATTTCACAACGGTTCTCTGCCCTAATGACCAGCTGAGTAGGCGTGGCTGAGTGGTCATGTGACTGGGTGGGTGTGGCTAATTCAACATCATTCGGGGCCTCACCTCATGTAGCCCCTCATCTCATCTGGCTGCTCATCTGGCCTCCCAGCCACTCACCTCAACTCCAAACTTTTTATGCAAAATAGAATTGTTTGAGAAACTCTGACTCCAAGTCACTTGGGTTTAAATCTGATTTAAACTAACCTAATCCACCTCCATGAGTTCAGGTATCAAAGATCTACACATCTTTCCTTAGTTGTACCAACCAAATTCTGTTACTACAATCTATTAAAACTATACAGGTAGTCCTCAACATAAAGCCACAATTAGGGTCAGAACTTATGTTGCTAAGTGAGGCAGTCATTAAGGAATTGTACCCAATTTTGTAACCTATTTTGCCACAGTTGTTAAGCAAACCACCATGGGTGTTAAGTGAATCCAGTTTCCTACACTAACTTTGCTTGTTGGAAGCCCATTGAAGAGGTCATAAATGGCAATCATTTGAACTCAGGATACTGTAACCATCATGCTGGTTGCCAAGCATCTGAATTTTGAGCACACAACCGCATGGGATTCTGCAATGGTCATAAGTGTGAAGACCAATCTTAAACCACACATTTCAGCACAACTATAACATTGAACAGTTGCTAAGCCAATGGTTGTAAGTCAAGGACTATCTCCCAATTCTTCATGCCTGACATCTGCCCAGGATGGCTTAACCCAGAAATCTCCAAACTTGACAACTTTAAGACTTGTGGACTTCAACTCCCAGAATTCTGGAAGCTGAAGTGCACAAGTCTTAAAGTTGCCAAATTTGGAGACCCCTGGCTTAACCCATGGCTATAAAACCTCTATTTCAATGTTTCCAGCAGGGAGAATTCACGGTCTACTTGGCTTTTTGTTTTATTATTGAACAATCCTTACCATTAGGAAAGTCCATCTGAAATCTACTTCTTGCTTCTAAAGCCATTGTTTTTTGTCCTGTCTTGTGAAACAACTTTTAATAACCATGCCTGCCTTCAACATGGCCAATACATGTATTCCATAGACTACAGTATTTCTTTATAACAGGTAAATAGCTACTGAGTAGTCACAGAGTGACTTCATTCAATTGGAGTGTCCCCAATCACTAAAAATAAAATCTAGTTGCTGTCCGATGCAGGCCCAGTATGTACCTTGAGAAGAGCCTAGGCATTTGCTTTGGGTGGCATAATATCTTATGCTAGAACAGACAGGACTTGGCAGTGAATAAACAGGTAGTCAGTCTCAATATATTAATCAGTTTGATCCCTAGGTGACACAGAAGGGGTTCAGAAAATTCTAAATCTTTTCTGCCCTCTGATGATCATTTGAATGTTTTGGCTGGAGTATCATTGACACAGCCTGATTCCACTCTGCCTTTGATTCTGTTCTGGACTCCTACACCCAATTGGTTGTGACTATGCTTTCCTTTTCTCCACTCTCCTTCCCTTTGGAATCTCACCCCAGTTGGGTACTGGGATAATTAACAAGACGGCAATACATATTTGTATTTAACTCATTGGAAAGGAAGGGAATACAAGGGAGTAAGTAGGCACACAATGGGAAATACATATCAAAAGAAATGTAGTATCTCTCAGGTCTGGGAGTTATGAGCATGCTATGAAAACAATCCAATGTATTCCCCATTGTATGCCTGCTTGTTTTCTTGCAATCCTTCCCTCTGCCCTGCAATTTCTCTAGGCAATCTCTCCTGTGCTTGATCTGTTACTTGTCCCCCTCAGAGCAGGGATATTGCAGTAGAAGAGATTACAGGTAGCCTTTGACTCACAATTGTTCACTTAGCTACTGTTCAAACTTAGGATGAAGCCCCCAAAAGGGACTTATGATTCATATTCAAAGTTATGATGGCTGTCCCCCTTGGTCAAGTAATTGAATTTTGGGTGCTTGGCAACTAGCCTACCTTTACAATTATTTGCAGCACCCTATGGTCATGTGATTGCGATTTATGATGTTTTTGCCAGAAACTGGCATTTACTTTCAGTTTCCAGCAAAAATACACCCCATACCAAACAATAGGTTTGTTTAACAAACATAGAATTGGTTTTATGACTGCAGCATTTGCTTAATGACTGCCATAAAATTGAGTATGGACATCTGGTGATCTGCTTAACACCATGACAACTTATGACCAAAATTGTGAGTTTAATTTTGATCATAAGTCAAGGATTATCTTTACAAGAGAGTAAGCAAGCACACAATTTAGCAAAGAACGCATTGCTTTTATGCAGAATGAATGAATGAATTCTTTATTGGTCAAGTGTGATTAGACACACAAGGAATTTGTCTTGGTGCATATGCTCTCACTGTGTATTCCCCATTGTGTGCCTGATTAGTCTCTTATAATTCCATCCTCTCTAATCTCTCTATTCTGCCATGGAGGAAAAAACATAGATGAGGCACAAGGCGAAACATACTGACTATAATGGTGATCCTGTAACTGGGGATGCTGCAAAAGTTTTTAATGTGGTGATTGTTTATAATATTATTTTTTTAGCACTACTATAACTCCCAATGGTTACTGAACAAGGAAGTCAGTGAGCAAGGATTACCAAGCCTTAATTTCTATGTGTATCCATGCAAATTTGTGGGAAACACACACTTATTAATAGTATTCATATGTTATATCTGCGTGTGTCTGTGTGTAAATGTATTTGTGGCAGGTGAGGGGGCTTCTTATCTTTTCTTTTCTTGAGATTTGGGTAAGAAATAAATATAATTCTTGTTTTTGATAATAAAATGCTATTCTATATATCAGATCAAAGTAAAAGAGAAAAACTAATGAACTTCACTAAAATGTAAATTTTTGCAGGCCATCCTATCTCAGGATCAGCAGAGCAAAAGAAGCCAAGAAAGAAAATACCTTTTAGCAGAAAGTCAGAAACTCATGGTCAGTGTCAGTGGATTACCCATATGCAAAAATAGATTGATACATTATCAAAAGGTATCAACGGTTCTACGATGCAGATAAAGACTTTTGTCGAGTTCAGACATGCTTTGTTATTCTTATTAAGGCAAATTACAAAAAGTTGATCAACCTTTTAAAAAATTGTACATTCAATCATTTTGTAAAGTAAATAGACATGCTAGTATTAAAATTTTGAAAGAACATGGTGTTACATAAGTAATAATTGAACTAATACAAAATTGTCTGGGAAGTTGAAAGGAAAAAGAAGCAGAACGAAACCAGCTTAGCAGTGGTGATACTCAAAAGTCTGAACTTAACTACTAATTTAGAAATACTGTGTTTTGCAATATCCACCACCTCTGAATCTTGACTTGTAGTTTCTCAATTTCTGAAACTTTAAGATGTGTTGACTTCAATTCCCAGAGTTCTCTATCTAGCATGGATTTGGTCAACACATCTTAAAGTTGCTGAGTTTGAGAAATGCTGGCTTAACTCCTTGGCATTAAGTCAAGCTAATAAATTGCCTTTCCCAAGCAGTTCATTAGAGAGGAAGGGATTACAAAAGAATAAGCAGGCACACAATGGGGAAGCCAACAACCCCAAGCATATCATGCAAACAGCCAATGTATTGTGTATTGCTTACTCTCTTATAATCTCTTCATCTCCAATCTCCTCATTCTGCGAGTAGGGGGTGGTACAAGAAAACAGGTCAGGCACATAATAGATTGTATAAAGAGATCATTTTTTCCTCTCCTCCCCCTTTGTTGAAGTGATGTCTCCATTCAGTGAGTAAAAAAGCAAGCAATGAATCTGGACTTCGTTAATCTGAAAGAAAGTAGACACTATTGTTATAAGAATAATATTAGTGTCAAACTGGAAAAACCAGTTTATTATTATTTATTAAACTTATATACCACCCCTCTCACCAATAAGGCAATTCTGGATGTCCTTTTAAAGCACTACAAATAGTATATTTAATCTATTGCAGCAAAACATCAGAGGGAAAACAATTGAGGCTGCAATTTACTTCTTCTTCATATGTTTCCACTCCATAAGTGCAACATAGGTTTAAGTTATAATGATCATATTTCCTTGATCAGAGAAAAGGGCAAACCTGAAAAGGGAGCAAATTTGAAAGAAGTTCATAAGGATTTAAAAATGTTTGTGTTTACAAAGGACAATGCCAGCTCATTAATGGGCTATTTTTCTTTGTTATTGAATAGAAACTCCTGAGATTGCTTTTAGGGTGCTGTGCTTGGACATTTGATGGAACAAAATATCCTCACAAAGAATTTGACAGCTCTGTTAACAGCTCTGTTGTAAACTTTTGCAGCCTTCTGTTCACACTAATTCTAATTACCTGAATTTCATCAGCCATAAAACTTAGCTATTAGAGATCTTGGATGATTCCATAAATTAGTATAAAATACATACTAATAATTACTTTTCTTTCCAGCTGTTCCTATGCCTTCATATATCCATTTCCTTTTTCAACCACCTCGTGAAAACTTTTTAGCTTGTGTATCTATTAACGGACAGCCAGGAGCACCCTTAAATCTGTTATCTGATCCAGAGAAAGGTATGCTCTGAATATTCAAAGTTCTATGGGGATGTTTTCCTTGTGACAGCCTAAAAAAACCCAACTATTCTTCTTTTCTGATCCTTGTTTTTGCTGACTGTAATTTTCATCTCATTTCAGACAAATGCACTGTAACATGTTGCAGATTCCAATATGTATATATATGGGTGTGCTGACTTTTCTTAGTTCCCAAATTCACTGATTATTTGTGATATTTATTTTAAATGTTGGATATTTCTATCTTTATCGATTGTCTTGTCTTATATCTGCTACACAGATGTAAAAAATATTTAGCAGCATTGGCATGGTGGATTGCTTGACTGAAAGGTTGGCTATTTGGACTAAACAGATGCTGTAATTATTTGTGTAGCATAACTAAGCCATCTTCAATTTAAGCTTGACTGCTGGTGAAGTTCATGGATATGTTCTCATACCTTCTTCCTGGAGATAGATGTGGACATACTAGATAAAGACATAGATATAGAAAGCTTCTACGTCTAGCCAGTAATCTTGGGGTTTTGTGGCAGCGTCCCATCTAAATCCCAAGTGGGTTAAACTTATCTTAGCTCTTGAGTCTAAATAAATTGAGCAGGGTAGCAAAATGCAGCCATCTGAATTGGCAATCAGATTAAGTAAGCAGCAATCTTGTGATATTCAGAAATTTTTACTCATTGTGTTTATATGGCAATTATTTCTGTGCTAATGAATGTTAGGCAAACACTAATATGCTTCCTGAATGTTCCTTTACATACTTCCAGGGATCCAAGTGACTGGCAAGCTTGGTGAAAACAACCATTTTGCAGAGTTTGAAATAACTTATCCGAGGCTGAACTTGGAAATAAAGGTGTCAACAAAACAAATTACACTGAAAAGTAATAGCTCCAGTCACTCTTTCATGTGGAATGACAGAAACTCTTTAACAATTGAAGGGTAAATTTGCTATTTTTAGTTTTCTTTTATAGACATTAGAGCTCTACAATCCCTAAACACAGTCTCTTTTGTGTAATCTGTCAGACTGAAAAGTGTTCTTTCTTCCTCTCAGAGACAGTATACATAAAATGAAAATCCTTGGCTATCAGGCTGCAATATTAACAATATTGAATTGGGTTTTTTCAAATCTAATTTGCACATCTTCATTGACATAGAATTAAATATTAAAGCAGCCAGTACTGCATTTAGTCAGCTTGTTGTCGATAGGTTTGAACTTTTACACTTTGAGAATATAGATAAATTATTTGGAGATTTGAGGTCCATTGTTTAGATGGTGTCCATACTGGCTAGACTATCAGCTTGATCTGATTAATGCTTCCAAGTTGCAATCTTTAGTCCTTTCTTCCTTGGAAAGGGATGGTGGTTTTAATTTACTTAGTTAAAACCAAGTTGATATGGAAAAAAATTATTCTGTATCTGATTTTTTGGTCGTTAATCTGGTATTGGAAAGACTTAGGTTGCTCTGATATCTAATAGTTTTCTAATTATCAGTTTCTTTTCAATTTGATTTTGGCCTTTAGTAGGGACTAAAACTGTCTTTGGTAATTTGATGTGTGGTCATGATGGAGATAGAAACACAGCAATAGTATTGATCCTTCTGGTGTATTATCAGCTTTCAAAGATTGTGATCATACTGTCAGTGTTCATACAACATCCTGGTTAAGTCTACTATATATCCAGAAGGCTGTACTTGGAATTTACTGCTCTATCATTTTCCTTCTGTGGTTCTTCTAGATTTAAATTTGTATAAATGGTGTTTGATACCCCTATGAAATTAATCAGAAGGAGACAATGGAAATCGTAAACTGATATCTGGAAACAATTCCAAATTGATAAAGGCAAATCATATACAACTCTGATTTATTTTTGATTGTTTCTAAGTCAGGTTTACTTATGTAATTATTTCATGTTGCCTTCTATAGAGTCATTATTTATTGCTCTTTAAAAAAAAAAAAAAATGGGCTAGTGGATAGTTATTTGATTTTCCTCTAATGGCAAATATCCATCAAACAGACGGGGAAAACAGTTGAGCATTTGGCTTCTCCCTACAGCCACAAATCTAGATAAGGTAATAAAAGACCCCTTAATAAAAGCATGAGATGTAGGTTTGAAAATAAAGAAGACATTTTTAAAATAAATCCCTCTCTTTCTGTTGTACTAGATTTTGCCTTCCATCAGTGGAGGGTCAGCAATTAAGGTGCCTTTGAGGTGTTGTTTGAATGGGCATTTTCTATTTTCTGTAAGGCCATTGTGCTGAAACATGCTATATAATTAGTTCAGGTACATACATAAGGGATATATTGTTCTGTCCTTCATTAACATACTCGAGATCCCCGCGCTTTGATTGGCCAAAGCGCGGGGCTCTCCAATTGGTCAGGCGAGCCGCGCCGATTGACTCACTAAGAATCTCCCGCGATTGGTCCTTTCAGACCGCGGGAGATTCAAAGCGGTGCCATTGGCCGCGGCCGCCGTGGCGAAAGGAATAAAAGCCGCGGGCTTTTTTCCTTTCGCCAGTTCGGTTCCAGCATATCAATAAAGAGCTTTGCACTAAGTCACCGACTCCTGGCATCATTTCGCGGACACAACATATATAATTAAAAATGTGAAAATATTCATTTAAATATGTTTTATTAAAATGGTGTTCACCAAAAACAGTAATTCGAGTGATATTAAATTACTACACCAGCATGACAAGTTGTCAAAGGAATATTAGAAAATAATATAGTTTGTTTCCTCTTAGGCTAAATGTTACCCTGACAAGTGGAGAAAGCCTCTTTCTGTCAGGACCAGACAACATTGTAACCAAAATTTTCTATATACCTCCTCCTCTTGGTTGGCTTGGATTGTACTTTGAGAACAGCAATTATTTTTCTAATCAAGTTACTGGACTTTTCGGTAAGCATTTAACTACTGCTGCAGACTATGGTAATATAATTTGGAATTAAATTTGGCTTTTCAATATGTAATATCCACAAAGCCCTTTATCCATGTTATCTTGCTAGTCTTTGTGATAATCCTTTGAGGTGCATTAACATGAGAAAGATAAATTTGCCCTTGAAACAGATTTGACTTCACGAACATTGATTTCATGAACATACAGCAGATAGCCTTATGGTTTTCTTCTCAGCAATAGGGAAGTGCTTTTGGGTGCTGGTGAGCTTCATACCTTGTTCTCAGCATTCCAAATCAGTAGCAAAAAATATAATCACCTTGTAAACTGAGGATTGGGAGAGTGGAAACTAATCATATGGAAATGGCCTTTGATAATTCTGAGGGATATTCATATCAGAGTGGAGTCCATATGAAACCCTTCCAAGTCCCTTTCTATAGATACAGTACCAAGACTGTGTCTATAGAAGCATATATATCTTTGAGGTGAGGAAAAAGGGGATTGACTCATTTCCTTTTTCATTTCGCATTTGGAGAAATATACCTGATGGTTTTGTAACTCTGTCTCTATTTGCATTATTTATTTAAGTTAAGGCTTCCTTTGTTTTGTAACAAAGATATTGATGGAATAAATCAGAGCCAATCCTAGTGCCTATTGGAAATTGCCTCCCAGGATTACAAAATGGTGTGTGTGGGTAGGTGTGTGTTGAATGTGTGGGAGTTTGGAGGATGAAACACAAATGCTTGTTGAACACTCTGGATGTTCAACTTCTTCTGCAATTGTTTGCTGATCATCAATCATTTACCCTCTGTGAATTTAGTCTCAACTGAGCAGAGAACAAACATGTCTTGTACTGCTTTTAATTAATCATTTTCCCCACCTTTGGAATTTGAACTATTTCATATTTCTTGCATGGAAAAATATAAATAATGTTTGTTATTTGTATTCAAATTGGCAAAAAATCAACAAATGGAAGGGGAAGGAAATATATAATTCCTCTGAAATTTGGAATAAAGTAAATAAACATGCTTATTGCCTATAGCAGAAACTATGGCAATTTTTTCTTACGAAAAATTTGGCAGGTTTTATTCTCTAATAAGGGACTAACAGCTTTCCAAATCTTTTAAAATGAGAAAATTAATTTATTGATTTCCAATCACAGTCTGAGCATATGTATTCAAGGCTTTCATCAAAATGATGAAGGCAATATCATGTTATCATGATTCATAACATATATGCATGTGATATCACAATACATATATGTTGTGGAGCCCGCATTGTGATAATACAATACTGCTTTTGTCACTTGCTCATCCCATGCAGGTCTCTGAGTTAATGAGAGATTTGCATTTTCATATCAAGTTCTGAATTCACATCTCAAATAGTAGTAGGGGTTCTTTTAAACAATGCAAGATGGACAGCTTAATCTATCCCAAACTGCAACTAAATACCAGCACCGAAGCTAGAGGACTTGTTTGCAAGCTACTTGGTAGACTGTGTCATTTAAATGTGAGACTTGCATCATGGAGGATAAAGCCAAATCTGTTCCTTGCACTGATTTATGATGGCCTTGGAGAAGAATATATGGCACATCTCTAGCCATGGATGAAGATTTCTGAATGGAAAAGTATTTTCACAATTAACTAGTAGCACAATAGTGCATCAAAATTCTGGCCGGAAGGCGAAGCTCCTCGTGGACAGACCATAGATCGCATCTCTCTGTGGCTATGGTCTGTGCTCTTTCGTTGGAGAGCCCCGATCATTATGATTAGGGCTGAAGCTGCCTTGGAGGGGTGGTGGAGTAAGGGAAAGCTGCAAGCCAGGTTGTGGGGAGCCGCATCTCCCCCCCTGGGCTTGGTCTTTTTTCCCCCGAAGACGATTGTAGCAGTGGTTTAAAATGGCTACCCCGAAGAGGAGGACTCAGCTGGATTAAATTTTGTGCAGGAGGGAAGAAAGAGGTGGATAATATCTGAACCAGGACAATTGGGTGATACAACTAAACAAAAGTACCCCGGGATTAAGGTAACATGGAATTTTTAAGAAAAGAAAAGTGAGCGGCGAAATTACAAAGGGACAGAAAAAAAATAAGAAAATATTTTTGACAGCTAAGCGGGTCTTCGAACCAGGAAAGGAAGAAGCTGGAACTAAAGATTTAACTAAATTGGACTAAAATATTTTGGGAATAAACAGGCATAAAATAAAGCTGGACTTAAGATTGTCAATAATAATCATAATAAAGTTTACAAATTGGAGACTGGACTGTGCTGGAATATTGAGGTTCTAAAAACCCTAAATAAAAAAATAGGGGGAAAAGGTGAAGACTTTGTGTAATGGAAGAGTGCCACCTTTTGACAAAAACTTGAGCTCAAACAAAAGGGAAAGCATCCTGTTTCTGAATAAACTTGTGTGGATATAACATTAAAGAAATATTGAAACAAAGTAAGAATCTTAGAAAGTGAAAGTAGAACCAGAATAAAGGAAAAAGCAAGGAAAGACTGACTGTGGGATTGATTGATGTTTTTGGTATCGACCCTGGGCTGGAATAACTGAGAACTTTAGAAAATTGAAAGAAGAAAGAAGGAAAGTAATCAAAAGTGTTTTTTTTTTTACTTTAACGATCATAAAATATAAGAGTGTGTAATGATGATATCTCTTCGGGAATTAAAAAATTAAATTAAAAAATTTTTAAACTTCAAAATATGAGAGAATTACTACAGGAAAGAGGCGAATCACTTTGCTCTGTGTTAGAAAAAATGGAAATGGCAATTGAAGAACAAGAAGAAAGAGCTTCAGAGGAGGAGGAGTTGACTCAAGGAGAAGACATTTTAAATAGACAATTAACAAAAAGAACGCTACAAAGAAGTGGGGAAAAAAGAAAGGTTAAAAAGTTGAGAATTAAGAAGGAAATCAAAAGGGGAACATGTGAAGTCAGGAAAGACAGAAAGACCCAGCAGAAAAGGGGAAAGGAAGATATTAAGAAAGAGAGGGATATAAATTGGCATGAGAAAAGATATGGGGAAAAGAGGGGGAAGAGAAGCAGCAAGTAACAGATGCATGAAATAAAGAAATACAGAAATAGTAAAATGTTGAAAAAAATTTGTTTTTTCAGAGATAATGGTTGATGAATTAAAAAGGGGATTCTGCAGGGTGACAAGGGGTAATAAGAATATTTCTGCAATTAAAAATATTTAGAAAATAGAGTAATATAGATAATGATAACTCTTATTAAAAATCAAAGGGGGAAAATATGCTGCGGAATCCATATGAAAAGATGTAATGATTGTTATTTTAACTTCTTAAAAATAATGGTTTATTGGGAATCAAGATGAAGGAATAAAAGTATATTTTAATCATTGAGGTGTCACACTCAAAGCAGTAAAAGGGAGAAAACCTATACTTTTTTTTTTTAGTGTTAAAATTTGTATTAATCTAGAATTTATAAAAAGAATGTGTAATGGAAAGGGAATATGACAGACTAAAGAACCAACTAAATTAATAAGTTAACATAGACTATTAAAAGCAAGGAGAGACATTGGCAACCTATTATTATTATTATTATTATTATTATTATTATTATTATTATTATTATTATTGCAACGTATATTGTTTATCTTTATTTTTAAAATAAATATTAAAGGATTATATTTGAAATAATTGAAATGAAACAAAAAGATGTTTCGATTGAGATTAATGAAATAGGCTAGAATTAATGTGTTTTTTTCTCTCCTTACCGAACATTTGGAATAGAAAAGGTAATAATAGAATTAAGTATGCATATATAATGTATAATTGCTGTCATATTTGTATGTAAAGGTGATGACCCAGAAATATGTTGTCCACTAAAAAGAGATTTTTGTTTTTATGTGAAAAACTGAATAAAATTTGTTAAAAAAATAGTGCATCAAAATTCCAGATATGTTCATAACTGATAAGTGTAAGGGTTATTTGAAAAAGCACAATGAAAGTGGCCTGAAGTTTAGATTGTAGCTTTTGATTGCTATGGTCAAAATATAATCCCAAAAGATGCAGTTAAAATGCTGGATGATTCATTGATTATAACTACGTAAAGAAAAGCAATGGAAAACTGTTCATAAACTTCAACTATGATAGATTTAAGTAGCATGTAATCTGCCTCCAGGATGTCTAGGTTATTACATTAAAAAATGTAATTGTGGTTTTATGTCTGTGTTCCCAGGTCAGTTTTTGTCTAATACAAATTTTGACAGATCTTTTGATGATGTCCTAACAGTTATGGTACAGGGACAGCACTATGTAGCTACCAGGTGAGAGAAACCAAAAAGCATTTCCTTGAGAAACTATTTTTACTGAAGGCTAAAACATATGAAGAACGGTTGCTAAAATTATGTCTTTTTTAATGGAAAGAAAGACTAGGGGAGATATGATAGAAATGTTCCAATATTTGACAGGCTGCCACAGAGAAGAGGGGGGTCACAGAGAAGGGAGGGACCTTCAGAAGTTGTGGGTGCTCAATCACTGGAGGTTTTCAAGAAGAGATTGGACAGCCACTTGTCTGTAATGTTATGGGGTTCCCTGCTTGAGTAGGGGGGGTGGACTAGATACCTCCAAGATCCCTTCCAATCCTATTATTCTGTTATTTTTGTTGCCTTTTTCTCTAGACTAAAAATTATCTGGATCTTTAGAACTTGGCTTGAGAACATGGACTTGAGAATAGAAGTGGGATGGACCTGTGGAAAAGGCTTAATTAAAGGCGGAGGATTCTCACAAGTGTTAGAATATAACATACAATTCTTGTTGCAATTTAGTCCTTGATTTTAGAAGCTCTATTGGAATGGTCCACCTTCCCTTAAGCTCTCAGAGCAGAGAGATATAAATTTTACATTATGTCATGCCTCCATGCATAGGATTTTACATAAGTTCCACTCTATCATTTGGATAGGGGTATGTGAATTATTTCTATATTTTACACTGTGTGTTATTCTCAGTTACACTGAGTAACAGAAGGCATAAACTATCATTCTTGATAAGTCTCCTCAGACATGGTATGTCAGATGTAATTTGAACCCCTTGAATAATATTCAGATACCTCTATGGTTACCCGATTTTAGGATAACCATAGCAAATAAGCTAATCAGACAATACTATAATGCCACCAAAGATTTATGTTTGGATATATATTTTATCAGTAATAGTGCTACTACTTAACACTTCTCTTTTTCTGTTTTTCAGGGCACGTGAGAAGGACTATAGAACTGGATCTAGTCAAATTGAAGTTACTTGCTGGAAATTGTATGCAAATCCTTAAAGAACACCCTTAATAGCAAACGATTGTGACCATGATTTTATTAGAAAGCATAAAATCATCCACGTGTTTTTCAGTTTAATTACATTATGGGCATAAGAGTGAATGGCCACACTTGTAGAATAACACTACTCCCTCCATAGAATTTGGTATCTCATGGAAACCTAAATTCAAATAACTGATTTTATTTTGTAAGGGAAAAGAAAGCCTATAATTGTCCTTACTAAGAAGTCATATCTTTTTTCAATTTAGTTCAAACTAACATATATTATTGTGATACAAATCAATCTACATTTCCTTATTGGGTTAACAATAAAGATAAATTGTTTCTGATAATGACACCTCACCAGTTTAATAAAAAATTAAGAAAGGACTATTGGATTGAGTTTCTAGGCAACTGATTCTGCATGTGACTATTATGCAAAATCCTGCTAAACAAATAATAATTCCAAAAGAACAATATATTGCCTTTTTTAAATTTTTCCAAAAAAATTCTAAAATGAAATTTCACAATTTACCATCAATAATAAATTGCACATTTTCTTGTAAATTTTTTGTTCTGTCCTTCATTAACATACTCGAGATCCCCGCGCTTTGATTGGCCAAAGCGCGGGGCTCTCCGATTGGTCAGGCGAGCCGCGCCGATTGGCTCGCTAAGAATCACCCGCGATTGGTCCGTCCAGACCGCGGGAGATTCAAAGCGGTGCCATTGGTCGCGGCCGCGGCGGCGAAAGGAATAAAAGCCGCGGGCTTTTTTCCTTTCGCCAGTTCGGTTCCAGCAGATCAATAAAGAGCTTTGCACTAAGTCACCGACTCCTGGCATCATTTCGCGGACACAACACTGGTGACGAGGATGGGATCCAGACCCTGAACCGAACCACATGTCCGATGGAAGCCAGACGAAGCACCGAGATGGCGAAAATCGCACCGCCCGCCCCCTTCAACCCCGCCACCGAGGACTGGGAATCGTTCTCCAACCGATTCCGCATGTACCTCGAGTGCACCGGCATGAAGGATGCCTCGGGCCCACTGAAACGCGCCGTCTTCCTCACCCACTGCGGGACCGAGGTCTTCCAGATGGCCAAAGCGTTGGCCAATCCCGCCGATGCGACCGCGATGGACTGGGATGTCCTCGAACCCATTCTCCGGCGGCACTACGCTCCAGAGGTACCCATCCTGATCCGGCGCAACCAGTTCTACCGGCGGGACCAGAGATCGGGTGAGAGTTTCAGCGACTTTGTCGCCGAGCTGCGGCACCTAGGGGGGCTCTGCGAATTTGATAACCTAAACAACGCTCTGAGAGACCAAATCCTGCTCGGTCTGTGGGACCCCGCCCTCCCAACATCAGCCTAGCAGACACCCTCACCGCAGCCGCAGCCGCAGAAGCAACCCGAACTTCCGCCAACAGCATGCGCAGACTGGACACGAGGGACCGCGGCGGAAACAACAACCCGGCGAGGTCGACCGAACCAAAAACCGAGACGACAACACACCAGGGCGATTTCCACTCGGCATCCAGCACGTCCGATGACGAGGAGGACATCCATCGACTCCAGACAGGGCGCAACCAACGGAACCGGCAAGGTCGTAAGTCGAGGACCAACTGTGCCGGTTGCGGCGGCGACCACCCCAGGTCGGAATGCCGGTTTTTCGATTCAATCTGCCGGCATTGCGACAAAAAGGGACACATCGCCCGGGTTTTCCGCCTGAAGAAAAACCGCAGTCCGGCTCGATGGGACCAGAGTGACCGGAGGAGGGAGAGCACACCACCCCGGACCAGAGATCGCCCCTCGGACAGCTGATGGGACCGGAACGGACGATCCTCGCGAGGCGGCGACAACCGGCGGAGAGAGGAGACCCACCAGACGGTCACCATCGGCCACGCCATCACCAATGACGCCCGGAAGGTCCACGTCGAGGTACGCATCGAGGGCCAGCCATGCAAAATGGAGGTGGACTCCGGGTCCTACCTCTCCAAGATTGCATGGCAAGAGATAAAGCGGTTGGTGCCTACCCTCCAAAGGAGGAACGTAGACAGCCAGAGACTCATTGTAAGGGACTACCAGGGAAACCACATCTCGGTAGTCGGCACCAAAAACTTGAACATAACGTATAAGGGGCGCACCGAACGACTCCCCCTAACGATCGTCGACCGCGACCGCCCAAGCCTACTGGGACTGCAATGGTTCGCCCCGCTCGACATCGCCCTCACAGGAGTCAACCACATCACCAACGACGGCTGGGAGCAGCAACTAGCCCGGGAGTTCCAAGAGGTCTTCGACGGAAACCTAGGCAAGTACCGAGGGCCCCTTATCTCGTTCGACCTAGACCCCAACGTCCCCCCCAAACGCCTGAAACCAAGGCGAGTGCCATTCGCACTGAAACCCAAAATAGACGAGCAAATTGATAAGCTCGTCAAACAAGGGGTCCTGCAGCCCATAGACCACGCCCGGTGGGAGACCCCCATAGTCACCCCAATCAAGCTCGATGGGTCAGTTTGAATCTGTGGGGACTATAAGGCCACCCTAAATGGCGCGCTGCAACAAAGCGCCTACCCTGTCCCAGTAGTGCAACACCTACTGCACTCACTGGGAGGGGGCAAGGTTTTCGCCAAGCTCGATCTCGCCCAGGCATACCAACAGTTGCCAGTCGACGAGCAAACGGCAGAAGCGCAGACTATTGTCACCCACCGGGGAGCATTCAAATGCAACCGGCTCCAATTCAGAGTCAGCGTGGCACCAGGCATATTCCAGAGCCTAATGGAGAGACTATTGCAAGGTATCAAGGGGGTGGTACCTTATTTCGACGACGTCCTAGTGTTGGCAGCCAACCAAGCCGAACTAGAAGGTTGACTAAGGGAGGTCCTAACTAAATTTAAAGAGACAGGGCTAAAAGTAAAGAGGGAAAAATGCCAGCTTTGCACGGAACGAGTGGAATTCCTGGGCTACCTCCTAGACCGGCACGGCATTCACCCCACAAGCAAAAAAATCAAGGCCATCAAAGAAGCCCCCACCCCTAAATCAAAGACTGAGCTACAAGCATTCTTGGGGTTACTGAACTTTTACAATGTTTTCCTACCCCAAAAGGCGACGGCGGCGGAGCCTTTGCATAGGCTCCTGGACAAGGCAGCGACCTGAACTTGGGGGAAACGGGAGCAAGCCGCCTTCCAAAGAACGAAGGACCTCCTCACCTCTGACGCCGTCCTCATACAATTCAACGAGACCCTACCTCTGGCCGTCACATGCGACGCATCACCCTTCGGCGTCGGCGCTGTCCTCAGCCATACCCTTCCCGACAGAAAAGAAGCGCCCATCGCGTTCTTTTCAAGGACCCTCACCAAACCGGAGCGGAACTATAGCCAACTGGACAAAGAGGCTCTGGCTATAGTTGCCACCATAAAACGATTCCACGAATACCTCTACGGCTGGACTTTCACCGTCATAACGGACCACAAGCCGCTGCTGGGAATCCTTGCAGGGAACCGGGCCACCCCGAACATTCTGTCTCCCCGAATGACAAGGTGGTCCGAGTTCCTGGCAGCCTACAACTACGAACTCATACACAGACCGGGTAAGACGATCTCCCATGCAGACGCCTTAAACCGCTCGCCACTATCGGAACCCGACACCGACCCAGCACCCACGACAACCACCCTCAGTATAGAGACTCTACCCAACCTGCCCATAACCGCGTCAGACATTGCCCGAGAGACTAATAAAGACAAACGTCTGGCGCGGGTGTTGCATTGGGTGGAGAAAGGGTGGCCGGAAAGGGACTACGACGAGTCCGTCAAAACGTTCCGAAACCGCCAAACGGAACTCTCGTTGTTAAAAAGGTGCATTCTATGGGGGGACAGGGTGGTAATTCCAGAAAAGCTACAAGGGAAGGTTCTGGAACTGCTACACGAGGGGTACCCTGGCATCGTTAGGACTAAAGCCCTGGCCAGAAGTTACGCTTGGTGGCCAGGGATGGACAAACAAATAGAGGCCTGGGTAGCTAGGTGCCAACGATGCCAGGCCCAGCCCACCCACAGCTAGGCCAAGCCCACCCACAGCACCCGTCCTAGAGTGGGAAACCCCAAGGGGACCTTGGTCTAGAATCCATATAGATTTCGCCAGGCCCACAAAAGGACACACCTTCCTCATAACAGTTGACGCTTACTCCAACTGGCTGGAGGTAAGCAACATGAAGACGACAACCACGGAGGCCGTGATCAAAGAACTCTGCAAACTGTTTGCAACACACGGCCTCCCAGACGTCGTCGTCTCCGACAACGGGCCCCAGTTCACCTCGCTGGAATTCGAAAAATTCCTAGCGGAAAGGGGCATCCGCCATGCGCTGACAGCACCGGCGCACCCGGCGGCGAACGGTAGGGCGGAACGGATGGTCCAATTCACTAAAAAGACCATCGGGAAAATAGACCACGGGGAGATCCAAGAGAAAATCAACAGACTACTCTTCACCCAACACATAACCCTGAATACCACAACCAATAAAAGCCCAGCCGAACTACTAATGGGCAGAAAACTAAGGTCCCCACTCGACAGGTTACACCCCACGTATAACCCAGAGAAGCCCCCAGACTCAAGCACCAAAAACCGTACCTTCACACCCGGGGACCACATATATGCAAAAAACCTGACGGGAGACCCTCTATGGATCCCAGCCGTCATCACCCAAGCAACAGGCCCACACTCGTACCGGCTACAAACAGCAGACGGACGAGCGTGGAAATGCCACATCGACCAACTGAGGTCGAGAACCGCAAACCAACAAACCGCCGACGCACAAAATGAACCCAACCCCCGCAACGCAAGCCAAGGGGGGAGGGAATACCCAGGGGACCAAACCCAGAGAAAAATAAACCAGCAGTACTCACCGGAACACAGCCATCGCGACCCCTCGCCAGGAAGGAACAGCCAAGCCAGCTCGACCGACCCGGAAAGATCGAGCGGGAGTGGCGAAACCCGCAGCTCAACCAACCCGGAAGGCCCAGGAGGGAGCTACGGAGAAGAGACCAGCCCGATTGACCAGCCGGTTCCCACGACAGCAGCAGGAGCAGAAGAGATCCCGACCGAACCGGCCGGGATCCAGCCAACAACTGAGTTGCGCAGGTCAAGTAGGACCAGACGGAGCCCCGCCTACCTACGTGACTACGCAACGTAAGGACTGAACCAAGAGGGGAGGGGTGTTCTGTCCTTCATTAACATACTCGAGTTCCCCGCGCTTTGATTGGCCAAAGCGCGGGGCTCTCCGATTGGTCAGGCGAGCCGCACCGATTGGCTCGCTAAGAATCGCCCGCGATTGGTCCGTCCAGACCGCGGGAGATTCAAAGCGGTGCCATTGGTCGCGGCCGCCACGGCGAAAGGAATAAAAGCCGCGGGCTTTTTTCCTTTCGCCAGTTCGGTTCCAGCAGATCAATAAAGAGCTTTGCACTAAGTCACCGACTCCTGGCATCATTTCGCGGACACAACATTTTTTTATCAAAATAGATACTATATTACATTTAAATTTAAAATGCTTTTCCCCACAAAGCATGCAAGAGAAAGAGAGAGAGAGAGACAACAAATGGATGGAAACTGAACAAGGAGAGATTTAACCTGGAAATAAGGAGAAACCTTCTGACAGTGAGAACAATCAACCAGTGGAACAGAAGTTGCCCTCGGAAGTTGTGGGAGTGCCATCACTTGAGACCTTCAAGAAGATATTGGACTGCCATTTGTAAGAAATGGTGTAGGGTCTCCCACTTGAGTGGGGGGTTGGACTACATGATCTACAAGGTCCCTTCCAATTCTGATTATCTATTATCTGTTATCAAAGTAGTTTCCTTAAGAATAGCCATGTGACCTCAGTTTTACCTTATGGTTCTAATATTGTCAAGGATTATTGGGCAGCTGAATAGACACAGCAGTACTTTAATTCATAATCACATATGTTTTTCTGCAAGTGCTCTAGCCAAAAGCAGGTTTACAGAAATGTGTGACTTTTAATTTAATGCACTACATGATTCTCCTTTCTCTTGGTATTATGGAATATACCCAGATACTTCTCCTGCCAAAGAAAGATAACCATGGATTTAAAATTGCATCTTCATCAAGGAAGAATTAGATGGGAATAAATATATAAAGAAATAGAAATACAGATGGAAAACAGCATGTAATGTTTGGATTCCTCACCATGTCTCATTAAGGTTACCAGCTCTGGCTGAAATCAGTCCAGGAGATTCTCCATCCCTGCACATATGTCCAATTGACACATCACTATGTGTTACACATATACAGTACATACCTACAAATATGTCTATTCACCAGAAACTACATTGCAAAAGAAAGGCATGGTCAACACAATCCAAAAAGCTTTACTTGAAGTAAAGCTATCAATTAGAATTAATTGCCTATAAAATAATGTACCTTGTTTCTAAAACTAATTATTTCCTTCCCTATTCAAATCAGTCTCACACATGTAAACACCTAAGAATACTCATGGGTGTATATATAAAGTAGTGGTGGGATTCAATTTTTTTTTTTACTACCGGTGGGCATGGCTTGGTGAGCATGGCTTAGTGGGTGTGGCAGGGGAAGGATACTGCAAAATCTCCATTCCCTCCCCATCCCACTAACCTGCTTTCCAGCTCTGTTCTCCTGTGCAGGACAACAAAAGAAGACCCAGCCTATCAGCTGGGACTCGGGAGGCAGAGAATAGATGGGGGCGGGGCCAGTCAGAGGTGGTATTTGCCAGTTCTCTGAACTACTCAAAATTTCTGCTACCGGTTCTCCAGAACTGGTCAGAACCTGCTGAATACCACCTCTGCCCTGATGTAAAGGCACAAGAAAGCACATATAAATGCATTTTCCTTCCTGTCAACAGAAACAGCCAACAAAGAGAAGAAGGAGAGGGGAAGGGGGACAGGAGAAGGAGGGAAGGGAAGACTCCATTTCTTTCTTACCATCTAGTTTCAGGGGCTGGTGTTAAGAATTAAAATCCTTAAAAGTGGAATTACCTCTGTTTCTATGAACTTGCTTAGTTATGGAGATAAGCAAGAGGAGGTTTTAAATCCCACTGTTGCTTCCCCCCCCCCCACACCAAGATTGATCAAGACTCAATAGACACAAAACTCTGAAAACTTGGACAATGAATTTTGTTTGTATCTCCTTCAGTGGCCAAGAGAAGATTTTTACTTGAAAATAATAGAAAGAAAATTAAAGTTACTATAGAAATTGATCTTAATAACAAGATTTTCTATTTTACCCATTATTTTCTTTATCTTTATATAATTTTACAATATATTTTCAAAGTCCAATTTCACTATATTCTCATGTCTTTCTAATCTATGTCGCCAATATACACTGCTCAAAAAAATAAAGGGAACACAAAACTAAGACATCCTAGATCTGAATGAATGAAATATTCTTATTAAATACTTTGTTCATTACATAGTTGTATCTGCTGACAACAAAATCACACAAAAATTATCAATGGAAATCAAATTTAGCAACCCACGGAGGTCTGGATTTGCAGTTACACTCAAAATTAAAGTGGAAAAAAACACTACAGGCTGATCCAACTTTGATGTAATGTCCTTAAAACAAGTCAAAATGAGGCTCAGTAGTGTGTGTGGCCTCCACGTGCCTGTATGACTTCCCTACAATGCCTGGGCATGCTCCTGATGAGGTGGCAGATGGTTTCCTGAAGGATCTCCTCCCACACCTGGACTAAAGCATCCCCCCAACTCCTGGACAGTCTGTGGTGCAATGTGGTGTTGGTGGATGGAGCGAGACATGATGTCCCAGATGTGCTCAATTGGATTCAGGTCTGGGGAATGGGCAGGCCAGTCCATAGCATCAATGCCTTCATCTTGCAGGAACTGCTGACACACTCCAGCCACATGAGGTCTAGCATTGTCGTGCATTAGGAGGAGCCCAGGGCCAACCGCACCAGCATATGGTCTCACAAGGGGTCTAAGGATCTCATCTCAGTACCTAATGGCAGTCAGGCTACCTCTGGCGAGCACATGGAGGGCTGTGGCCCCCTAAAGAAATGCCACCCCACACCATTACTGGCCCACTGCCAAACCAGTCATGCTGGAGGATGTTGCAGGCAGCAGAACGTTCTCCATGGCATCTCCAGACCCTGTCATGTCTGTCACATGTGCTCAGTGTGAACCTGCTTTCATCCGTGAAGAGCACAGGGTGCCAGTGGTGAATTTGCCAATCTTGGTGTTCTCTGGCAAATGTCAACCGTCCTGCACGGTGTTGGGCTGTAAACACAACCCCCTCCTGTGGATGTTGGGCCCTCATACCACCCTCAGGGAGTCTGTTTCTGACCGTTTGAGCAGCCACATGCACATTTGTGGCCTGCTGGAGGTCATTTTGCAGGGCTCTGGAAGTGCTCCTCCTGTCCCTCCTTGCACAAAGGCAGAGGCGGTGGTCCTGATGCTGGGTTGTTGCCCTCTTACGGCCTCCTCCATATCTCCTGATATACTGGCCTGTGTCCTGGTAGCGCCTCCATGCTCTGGACACTACGATGGCAGACAAAGCAAACCTTCTTGCCACAGCTCGCATTGATGTGCCATCCTGAATGAACTGCAATACCTGAGCCATTTGTATGGGTTGTAGACTCCGTCTCACGCTACCACTAGAGTGAAAGCACCACCAGCATTCAAAAGTGACCAAACCATCAGCCAGAAAGCATAGGAACTACGAAGTGGTCTGTGGTCACCACCTGCAGAACCACTCCTTTATTGGGGGATGTCTTGCTAACTGCCTATGCTTTCCACCTGTTGTCTATTCCATTTGCACAACAGCATGTGAAATTGATTGTCAATCAGTGTTGCTACCTAAATAGATAGTTTGATTTCACAGAAGTGTGATTTACTTGGAATTACATTGTGTTGTTTAAGTGTTCCCTTTATTTTTTTGAGCAGTGTATTTATTTGTTGGTGATTTCTGTATTTATGTTGTCTTAACATGTGTTTGTGTGTGTGTGTACTTATTTTTCTACCAAGTTCAATCTATTTGTTATCAGTCTTTTAGTTTCTGTTTTCTATTTCTCTTTTAAAATAGTTTTACAATGCTAAAAGATAATAAAAACTGAAATAAGAAAAAAGACAAAATAGAAAGGAATAAATTAAAAGTCCAAAAAAGAAAAGAAAGAGAAGAAAACGAAGTGATTGCTGATTTTCCTTGTAACAGGTATAAGAAAAATAAGTTTCTGTACAAATGTTAACAGAAAGTCCATAAAGGGTTTCCAGAATTTTATAAAAAATATTTCATATTTTCACTCTGATCAAACAAACTAACTTTAAATTTCTTTTTTTTAAGTCTAACAAGCTTAGCTTTAGTTCATGAAGTTCTGTCAGATATTCAGCTGGCAGGTCAAGTGGTTGCTGCTGGGTGGGTGTGGGGATGAGGAGGGTATATGGATGGCCAGGAAGTTGGACATGAGTGCAGTGGGGCATGGGATGCTACTGCCATGTGGAAGAGAATGTGTGAATGGCAGGGGAGGACAGTACAAGTGATGCAAATTAGTTTGAAAGTGTTCTGTCCCCTCATGTGCATTCTTGAGATCCTCGTGCTTTGATTGGCCAAAGCGCGGGGCACTCTGATTGGCTAGGCGAGCCGCGCCAATTGGCCCGCTGAGAATCTCCTGCGATTGGTCCATTCGAATCGTGGGAGATTCAAAGTGGTGCCATTGGCCACGGCCGCTGTGGCTTGGAAATAAAAAGCCGCGAAGTTTGCCTTTAGCCTCAGTTCGGTTCCTGTACCCAATAAAGAGCTAATGCACAAGTCAGCGACTCCTGGCATCATTCCGACGGACACAACACTGGCGACGAAGGTGGGATTCTGATCCTGAACCGAAGCATGTGTCCGACAGAAGCCAGACGAAACTCCAAGATGGCAAACATCGCGCCACCCGCACCTTTCAACCCCGCCAGCGAGGACTGGGAATCGTACTCAGACAGATTCCGCATGTTCCTCGAATGCAGCGACCTGAAGGACGCCACCGGCCTGAAGAAGCGAGCTGTTTTCCTAACCCACTGCGGGCCCGAAGTGTTTAAGATGGCCAAAGCGCTAGCCAAACCCGCCGACGTGACTGCGATGGGACGACCTCGAGCCAATACTCCGGCGACACTATGCTCCAGCCGTGCCCATCCTCATCCGACGACACGAGTTCTATCGGCGGGACCAATGGTCGGGTGAGAGCTTCAGCGACTTCGTCGCAGAACTACAGCACCTAGGAGGGCTGTGCAAATTCACCAACATGGACGAAGCCCTGTGAGACTGAATCGTGCTTGGCCTTTGGGACCCCGTCCTCCAGAGTCGGCTGATGGCCAAGGGCAACATCGCCCTCGCTGATACTATCACCGAAGCCACAGCAGCTGAAGCTACCCGACAATCCGCTGACCGCATGCGCAGACCGAACACCGGGGACCGCAGCGGGAACAACCACCCTGCAAGGTCGACCGAGGCCCAACCCGAGATGACCACCCACCAGGGCGACGTCCACTCCGCATTGGGCACTTCCGACGAGGAGGAGGAAATCCACCGTCTCAAGGCAGGCCGCGACCCACGGAACTGACGGGGTCATAAGTCGAGGACCACCTGTGCCGGTTGCGGAGGCAACCACCCCAGGTCCGAATGCTGGTTCTTCGACTCAATCTGCCGGCATTGCGACAAGAAGGGGCACATCGCCTGCCTCTGCCGTCTCAAAAAGAACCGCAGCCCTACACGATGGGACCAGAGCGAACGGAGACGAGAGAGCACACCACCCCGGACCAGAGATCGCCCCGCTGACAACTGGTGGGACCGGAACGGACGATCCTAACGAGGCGGTGAGACCCGGCGAAGAGAGGAGACCCATCAGACGGTCACCATCGGCCATGCCACAACCAACGACACCCGGAAGGTCTACGTGGAGGTAGGCATCGAAGGTGAGCCATGTAAAATGGAGGGGGACTCCGGGTCCTACCTCTCCATGGTAGCATGGCAAGAAATAAAACGCTTGGTGCCTACCATCCAGAGGAAAGGCTTAGACAACCAGAGACTAATCGTGAAAGACTACCAGGGAAACCGCATCCCTGTAGTCGGAACCGGACAGTTCAAGGTAACCTACAAAGGGCACACTGAAAGACTTCCCTTGACCATCATCGATCGTGACCGCCCAAGCCTACTGGGACTCCAATGGTTCGCACCGCTCGGCATCGCAGTCACGGACATTGACCACATCGCCGACGACGACTGGGAGCAACAACTAGCCCGGGAATTCCAAGAGGTGTTTGACGGAAACCTAGGCAAGTACCGAGGGCCCCCTATATCATTCAGCCGAGACCCAAACGTCCCCCCAAAACGCCTAAAACCAAGGCGGGTACCATTCGCGCTTACACCGAAGATTGACGAGCAAATTGACAAGCTCGTCAAGCAAGGGGTCTTACAACCCATAGACCACGCCCGGTGGGAGACCCCCATAGTCACCCCGATTAAGCCTGATGGGTCGGTGAGAATCTGTGGGGACTATAAGGCCACCCAAAATGGTGCCTTGCAGCAAAGCGCTTACCCAGTCCCAGTAGTGCAACACCTACTACATTCACTGGGAGGGGGCAAGGTTTTCTCTAAACTTGACCTCGCCTAGGCATACCAACAATTGCTGGTCGACGAGGAAACGGCAGAAGCGCAAACCATAGTCACCCACCGGGGAGTCTTTAAATGCAACCGACTCCAATTCGGAGTCAGAGTGGCGCCTGGAATATTCCAAAGCCTAATGGAAAGGCTGTTACAAGGCATCAAGGGGGTGGTACCCTACTTCGACGATGACCTAGTGTCGGCAACCAACCAGGCCGAACTAGAGAGTCGCCTAAGGGAGGTCCTAACCAAGTTCAAAAAGACCAGGCTCAAAGTAAAGTGGGAAAAATGCCAATTATACACAGAGCGGGTTGAATTCCTAGGATATCTCCTAGACTGTCACGGCATTCACCCCACCAACAAAAAGATCAAAGCCATCAAAGAAGCCCCCACACCCAATTCAAAGACAGAACTGCAGGCATTTCTGGGGCTGCTTAACTTTTATAATGTCTTCCTGCCCCAAAAGGCGAAAGCGGCAGAGCCTTTGCATAGGCTCTTGGACAAGACGGCGACCTGGACTTGGGGGAAACGTGAGGAAGCCGCCTTCAAGAAAACAAAGGATCTACTCACTTCGGATGCCGTCCTCATCCAGTACAACGAGACCCTACCACTAGCCGTCACATGCGACGCATCACCCTTCGGCATTGGCGCTGTCCTCAGCCACACTCTCCCCTACAGAAAAGAAGCACCCATCGCGTTCTTTTCAAGGACCCTCACCAACCCGGAGCGGAACTACAACCAGCTGGACAAAGAGGCTTTGGCTATCGTCACCGCAGTAAAAAGGTTTCACGAGTACCTCTACGGCCGGACATTTACCATCATCACCGACCACAAACCGCTGCTGGGAATCCTTGCAGGGAACAGGGCCTTGCAGGCAACATTCTGTCTCCCCGAATGACAAGGTGGTCCGAGTTCCTGGCTGCCTACAACTACGGACTCACACACAGACCGGGTAAGACTATCTCCCATGCAGACGCCTTAAGCCGCTCACCGTTACCGGAACCTGACACTGACCCAGCACCCACGATGACCACCCTCAGCATAGAGACTCTACCCAACCTACCCATAACCGCGTCAGACATTGCCTGAGAAACTAATAAAGACAAACATCTGGCGCGGGTTTTGCATTGGGTAGAGAAAGGGTGGCCGGAAAGGGAAAACGACGAGTCTGTCAGGACATTCCAGAACCGGCAAACGGAACTCTCGTTACTAAAAGGTTGCATACTATGGGGGGATAGGGTGGTCATCCCGGAAAAACTACAAGGGAAGGTATTGGAACTGTTACACGAGGGGCACCCGGGCATCGTTAGGACAAAAGCCCTGGCCAGAAGTTACGCTTGGTGGCCAGGGATGGACAAACAGATCAAGGCCTGGGTAGCAAGGTGTCAACGATGCCAGGAAACTAGGCCAAGCCCACCCACAGCACCCATCCTAGAGTGGGAAACCCCCAGGGGACCGTGGTCCAGGATCCACATAGATTTTGCCGGGCCCACAAAAGGACACACTTTCTTAATAACCGTAGATGCTTACTCCAACTGGCTGGAGGTAAGCAATATGAGAACAACCACCACGTAGGCCGTGACCAAAGAACTCGGCAAACTTTTTGCAGCACACGGCCTCCCAGACATCCTCGTTTCCAACAACGGGCCCCAATTCACCTCACTAGAATTCGAAAAATTCCTAGCGGAGAGGGGCATACGACACGCACTGACAGCCCCAGTGCATCCGGCGGCGAATGGTAGGGCGGAACGGATGGTTCAATTCACAAAGAAAACCATCCAGAAAATAGACCACGGGGAGATCCAGGACAAAATTAATAAATTACTTTTCATCCAACACATAACCCCAAACATCACAACAAATAAAAGCCCAGCCGAACTGCTAATGGGGAGGAAAATAAGGTCCCCACTTGATAGATTACACCCCACGTACAACCCAGAGAAACCCCCAGACTCCACCAGCAAACACCGAACCTTCGCACCAGGAGACGCCGTCTACGCGAAAAACCTAACGGGAGACCCATTATGCGTACCAGCCATCATAACACAACTAACAGGCCCACACTCATACCGGCTACAAACAACCGACGGACGAGCGTGGAAACGCCACATTGACCAGTTAAGATCGAGGACGACCAACCAAGAGACCAGCAACGCGCAACCAAGCAAAACCAACCCCCACAACACAAACCAAGAGGGGAGGGAATACCCAGGGAACCAAAACCGAGAAGGAATAAACCAGCCATAATCACCTGAAAGCAGCCAGCACGAAACCTCGCCAGGAAGAGACAGCCAGGCCAGCTCAACCAACCCGGGAAGACCGAGCGGGAGTGGTGAAACCCGCAGCTCAACCAACCCAGGTAGCCCAGGAGGGAGCTGTGGAGAGTGGCCTGGCCAGACAGACCAGGCAGTCCCCACGACGGAGTCTGGAGGAACAGAGACCCCGACCGAACCGGCCGGGATCCAACCTACGACTGACCTGCGCAGGTCCAGTAGGCAGAGACGGAGCCCCGCCTACCTACGGGACTACGCAATGTAAGGACTGAACCAAGAGTGAAGGGGTGTTCTGTCCCCTCATTTGCATTCTTGAGATCCCCGCGCTTTGATTGGCCAAAGCGCGGGGCACTCTGATTGGCTAGGCGAGCCGCGCTGATTGGCCCGCTGAGAATCTCCCGCAATTGGTCCATTCGAATCGTGGGAGATTCAAAGCGGTGCCATGGCTTGGAAATAAAAAGCCGCGAAGTTTGCCTTTAGCCTCAGTTCGGTTCCTGTACCCAATAAAGAGCTAATGCACAAGTCACTGACTCCTGGCATCATTCCGATGGACACAACAGAAAGAGAACAGAAAGGCCAGAGCCTGTCCAAAATCGGAGAAGAGTGGAACAGATTCATTGGCCTGGCTTACACTGTGGTTTGTAAACATTAATTTATGTCTTGGGATATTATTGAATCCTGCAACTGTGGCTTATTAAAAAAAACACAACCCATGGCTTATTGCAATGGCTAAATCCATTCTCAAGAGCAATCATTCAAACTGTATTGTTAGAAAACAGTTTATAACAAAGGCAGAAATAATGGTCATAGATGGAAATATGAGCGAGCACAAGACAGAAGTACTTTATAGTTGGAGAATTGTGTTAGTCAGTGGTGGCAAAACACCAGAAGGAGTTTGGTATCATCTTTTCCAACAAGCCAATTTTATTAAAGGATATAGATTTTCCTTCTAAGGTTAACTGAAAGGGTACAAGAAAATGGAAGTACTATGCCTGGGAAATCTCAGAAATATGTCAACAAGCTTACTAGCAATTCTCCCGACCCTTTCTACTTAATTTATTGCTTTGTCCTACATGAAGGCAGAAGCCCAATTTTCCAAAACTCTCTGTCTAAGTCTTAATTCTGCCATTCAGCAAGCTATTTTGAGCTTTCTTGGGGATAAACAACTTTGGAGTAGCTTTCACAGCAGCTGGCTTCCTGCAGCAGCCAGGATTATTTTGAGAATGGGTGGGAGAGAAGGAAAGCAACTTAATCTGGGCTTTTTTTCAAGGGCAAATGGATGAGCATTTTTTCCAGATTAGAGGCTGCCTTTTCCCCTCATGATCAATCTTTGACCTATTTCCAAGATTTCACTGTTGATTTGCAGACATTGACAAATATTTGTTTTTTTGTCTGAGCTTCTGATTTGTGTTTTACCAAAGTCATTGCAAGAGTGACTGTTTGATCTTGTGCATTTCTGCCAATGTGCTTTAGTATTTGATCATGGAGAGACATCTGTTATTTTATATTCTTCTGGCAACAATTCCTGTGGATGGATCATATGATTTTCTAATAAATAATATCAGGAACCTCAAGGTAAGTGCAGAGAAAAGCAGATATGTATTTATTCACTCATTTATTTATTTATTAGATTTACACCTCACCAGAATCAAATTGCTCTCAGTGACCTATTGATATTAAAACCACATGAGTTATGCATGCATTGTTTTAACATTGAACTGTGAACAAAAGTCTCTAGCAGCAACTTCTTCCAGTTTCAATATCCCTTCTGATACAGAAATATGAAGAAAATTCAAGATATAATCCTAAAATAATAACAGTTGGAAGGGATCTTGGAGGTCTTCTAGTCTAATCACACCCTACACCACTTCAGACAAATGGTTATCCAATCTCTTCTTTAAAAGATCTAATGTTGGAGCACCCATAACCTCTGGTTCTCCAATGATTAATTATTCTAACTGTCAGGAAATTTCTCCTTAATTCGAGGTTGCTTCTCTCTTTGATTGGTTTCCATTCCATTCCAATATCATATTCTAATCCATAAGAAGTTATGGTTTGGGCTCTGAGGATTTCTTTGCATTCTGTGCATCAGAGATTACTCAATATATGATGGATAAGTAGACAATATAAACCATGCTATACTAATTGTCTCATTCATGCCATTCCTTTTATTGGTCCCACTTGCTTATTTATTGTGTGTTTAAGGCTTCCTTATTTCCCTGGATTCTAGAAAGTACAAAATCTGGTATTGTAAACTATTTTTGAAATTGCAGTATATACTATTTTTGAAATTGTAGTATTAGAAACTTCATTTTTTTCCTGTTTCCAAATTTTGTCCAAAATGCAGTTAATGCAACAGCTTTCAATGTACTGTACTGTACAATACCACCCTATTTTACCTGTATTAGACACAGACACAGATACGCATGCACACAAATTAGATGTAACAAAACATTGATCCATATATAAACAAACAATCCTATGTGATCTTAGGCTATTTTTAGTTTCCTTTTATGCATTGTTTTATTGAACTGCACTTTTGTACTTGTTTACATGGTACTTAGCATCGCAGTGCAATTATTCATGAGTGATCCATCTGTCCATGCCATCAACAACCAAAAAAAGAGAGGAAACTGCTAATTTATTAATGAAATGAGCAGAGTGGCAAATGGTGTATTTTCATATTCTGGAATGCAGAAATCCTAATTTATATGCAAAGAGTTTAGCTACCATTATTCCCATATCTTTCTGTTTGAACAGATTAGTGTTTTTTAGAGAAAAGCTACATAATGCCATGAAATTATATCATATGAATTATATGTTGGGGGCAATGGTGGGATTCAAATTTTTTTACTACTGGTTCTGTGGGTGTGGTTTGGTGGGCGTGGCAGGGGAAATTTCCAGTCAAAGGTGGTATTTGCCAGTTTTCCAAACTACACAAAATTTCTGATACCGGCTCTTCAGAACTGGTCAGAACCTGCTGAATGCCACCTCTGGTTGGGGACAAAGAATTATATGTTGGGCAAAGAATTATATATATTATATATTTTGGGAACCAAACTACACTTCTTTAACCCATAATTTTATCTTTATAGCTGATTTTTAAAAAAAAGAAGAAGGAACAGGAGGTGGAAGACATTGGGGCAGATACAGGTCTTGGACTTTATATGTGTCAGTTGGAGTCATCTCACTCCTGTTATGGACCCATTCCTAATATCTGCAATGACAGAAATTTATAAGGGCTTTTCTCCACAGAAATTAGAACAGGAAAAGAAATACTAATTGGGACTATAGAAAATGCAGAATGATAAAACCCTCTTCTTGCCCACACTATGATACTGATCTGGCTCACCCCTTTGCCCTATAGCATGTCAATGTCCAAATCCACACTGCCTTTTGTCCTGCCAGAGCTCAAAAGTTCCAAGGTGTGGAGCCCAGTGGCGGTATGTTACCGGTTCAGCCCCGTAGCAGCGATGAGCAGCAGAGACCGAACCGGTTCTCTCCGCCACTCTGTTGCTAGGTCCACTTGTTATCTTCTGCTTTTGAAGCACAGCTGCTCTACGCGGCACAGCAGAGTGCTGCACGGCAGCTGCTGAAGCAACCGGGAGAGTGCAGGCTTGCAGGAAGTGAGTTGGAACACCCCTGTGCCTGTGCAAACACCTCTACACCTGTGCAAAGTGCATGTTTGGTGCGCGCATGCATGCAAAGTGTGTGCGTACGAGCAAAATGTGTCCACCAAGCCACGCCCACTGAACTGGTGGTAAAAGGTTTTGAATCCCTCTGCCAATCTTTTAAGGGCAATCTGCAGCTAGGACAATGGAGTATGTGTAGCAGTGGGGCTTTCTTATTATCCTTCCTCATGACTCTGCACGCAAGCTATGGACGGCCCCCAGAAAGGATTCATCTTGGCAATGTGTGGCATCCAAGCGGCATCAACCCCCTTCACCAAAGGCCTGTGTTCTATCCCTTAATTAGCATTCTTGAGATCCCCGCGCTTTGATTGGCCAAAGCGCGGAGCACTCTGATTGGTCAGGCGAGCCGCGCCGATTGGCTCACTAAGAATCTACCGCGATTGGTCAATTCAAATCGTGGGAGATTCAAAGCGGTGCCATTAGCCGCGGCCGCTGCGGCTAAAAGAATAAAAGCCGCGAATCTTTTGCAAAGCGCCAGTTCGGTTCCTACCTTAATAAAAGAGCATGATTTGAAGTCACCGACTCCTGGCGTCATTTTCGAGGACACGACACTGGCGACGAGGGTGGGATCCAGGCCCTGAACCGAACCACGTGTCCGACGGAAGCCAGACGAACCACCACGATGGCGAAAATCGCACCCCCCGCACCCTTCAACCCCGCCACCGAGGACTGGGAATCGTACTCCGACCGATTCCGCATGTTCCTCGAGTGCAGCGATCTGAAGGACGCCACCGGCCCCATGAAGCGCGCCGTCTTCCTGACCCACTGCGGGACCGAGGTATTCAAGATAGCCAAGGCGCTTGCCAAACCCGCCGATGCGACCGCGATGGACTGGGACGTCCTCGAGCCAATACTTCGGTGGCACTACACTCCAGAGGTACCCATCCTGATCCGTCGCAACGAGTTCTACCGTCGGGACCAATGGTCGGGTGAGAATTTCAGCGACTTCGTCGCCGAACTACAATACCTAGGGGGGCTCTGCGAATTCGACAATCTGAACGACGCCCTGCGAGACAGAATCGTGCTCGGCTTGTGGGACCCCATCCTCCAGAACCGGCTGATGGCCAAGGGTAACATCAGCTTAGCAGACACCCTCACCGCAGCCGCAGCCGCCGAAGCGACCCGAACATCCGCCGACCGCATGCGCAGACCGAACGCTGGAGACCGCAGGGGGAACAACAACCCTGCAAGGTCGGCCGAGGCCCAACCCGAGACGACCACCCACCAGGGCGATTTCCACTCGGCATCGGGCACTTCCGATGACGAGGAGGACATTCATCGCCTCCAGACATGCCGCGACCCACGGAACCGGCGGGGTCATAAGTCGAGGACCAACTGTGCCAGGTGCGGAGGCGACCACCCCAGGTCTGAATGCTGGTTTTTTGAGTTGATCTGCCAGCATTGTGACAAGAAGGGACACATCGTCCATGTCTGCCGCCTTAAAAAGAACCGCAGCCCAGCCCGATGGGACCAGAGCGACCGGAGGAGAGAGAGCACACCACCCCAGAACAGAGATCGCCTCTCGGACAACAGATGGGACCGGAATGGACGATCCCTACGAGGCGGCGATAACCGGCGAAGAGAGGAGACCCATCAGACGGCCACGCCATAACCAATGATGCCCGGAAGGTCCACGTGGAGGTAGGCATCGAGGGCCAGCCATGCAAAATGGAGGTGGACATGGCAGGAAATAAAGCGCTTGGTGCCTACCATCCAAAGGAGGAACCTAGACAGCCAGAGACTCATCGTAAAGGACTACCAGGGAAACCGCATCCCGGTAGTCGGAACCAAACACTTCAACATCACATATAAAGGGCACACCGAAAGGCTTCCCCTGACAATTGTCGACCGCGACCGCCCAAGCCTACTGGGACTGCAATGGTTCGCCCCGCTCGGCATCGCAGTCACGGGAGTCGACCGCGTCACCGACGACAGCTGGGAGCAACAACTGGCCCGGGAATTCCAAGAGGTCTTCGACGGAAACCTAGGCAAGTACCGAGGGCCCCTTATATCATTCAGCCTAGACCCCAATGTCCCCCCAAAACGCCTGAAACCAAGGCGGGTGCCATTCGCACTTAAACCCAAGATAGACGAGCAAATTGACAAACTCGTCAAGCAAGGGGTCCTACAGCCAATAGACCATGCCCGGTGGGAGACCCCCATAGTCACCTCGATCAAACCCGATGGGTCGGTGAGGATCTGTGGGGACTATAAGGCCACCCTGAATGGCGCGCTGCAACAAAGCGCCTACCCCATCACAGTAGTGCAACACCTACTGCACTCACTGGGAGGGGGTAAGGTTTTCGCCAAGCTCGACCTCGCCCAGGCATACCAACAGTTGCCAGTTGACGAGGAAACGGCAGAAGCGCAAAGCACAGTCACCCACCGGGGAGCATTTAAATGCAACCGACTCCAATTCGGAGTCAGCGTGGCACCGGGAATATTCCAAAGCCTAATGGAAAGACTATTGCAAGGCATCAAGGGGGTGGTACCTTACTTCGACGACATCCTGGTGTCGGCAACCAACCAAGCCGAACTAGAGGGTCGCCTAAGAGAGGTCCTAACCAAATTCAAAGAGACCGGGCTCAAAGTAAAGAGGGAGAAATGCCAATTATACACGGAACGGGTTGAATTCCTAGGATACCTCCTAGACCGTCACGGCATTCACCCCACAAACCAAAAAATCAAGGCTATCAAAGAAGCCCCCACACCCAAGTCGAAGACGGAACTACAGGCATTCCTGGGGCTACTTAACTTTTACAATGTTTTCCTGCCCCAGAAGGCGATGGTGGCGGAGCCCTTGCATAGGCTCCTGGACAAGGCGGCGACTTGGACTTGGGGGAAACGCGAGCAAGCCGCCTTCCAAAGAACAAAGGACCTCCTCACTTCGGACGCCGTCCTTATACAGTATAACGAGACCCTACCTCTGGCCGTCACATGTGACGCATCACCCTTCGGCGTCGGTGCTGTCCTCAGCCATACCCTCCCCGACGGAAAAGAAGCACCCATCACGTTCTTTTCAAGGACCCTCACCAAACCGGAGCGGAACTATAGCCAGCTGGACAAAGAGGCTCTGGCTGTCGTTGCCGCAGTAAAAAGATTCCACGAGTACCTCTACGGCCGGACATTCACCATCATAACCGACCACAAGCCGCTGCTGGGAATCCTTGCAGGAAACCGGGCCACCCCGAACATTGTCTCCCCGAATGACAAGGTGGTCCAAGTTCCTGGCAGCCTACAACTACGGACTCATACACAGACCGGGTAAGACGATCTCCCATGCAGACGCCTTAAGCCGCTCGCCGCTACCGGAACCTGACACCAACCCAGCACCCACGACGACCATCCTCAGCATAGAGACTCTACCCAACCTGCCCATAACCGCGTCAGACATTGCCCGAGAGACTAATAAAGACAAACGTCTGGCGCGGGTGTTGCATTGGGTAGAGAAAGGGTGGCCAGAAAGAGACAACGACGAGTCCGTCAGGACATTCCGAAACCGGCAAACGGAACTCTCGTTATTAAAAGGGTGCGTACTATGGGGGGATAGGGTGGTCATTCCAGAAAAACTACAAGGGAAGGTTCTGGAACTACTACACGAGGGGCACCCTGGCATTGTTAGGACTAAAGCCCTGGCCAGAAGTTACGCTTGGTGGCCAGGGATGGACAAACAAATTGAGACCTGGGTAGCAAGGTGCCAACGATGCCAGGAAACTAGGCCAAGCCCACCCACAGCACCCATCCTAGAGTGGGAAACCCCAAGGGGACCTTGGTCTAGGATCCATATAGACTTTGCCGGGCCCACAAAAGGACACACCTTCCTTATAACAGTAGACGCTTACTCCAACTGGCTGGAGGTAAGCAACATGAAAACAACAACCACGGAGGCCGTGATCAAGGAACTCTGCAAACTCTTTGCAATGCATGGCCTCCCAGACGTCGTCGTTTCCGACAATGGGCCCCAATTCACCTTGCTGGAATTCGAAAAATTCCTAACGGAAAGGGGCATCCGCCACGCGCTGACAGCACCGGCGCACCCGGCGGCGAACGGTAGGGCGGAACGGATGGTGTAATTCACTAATAAAACCATCCGGAAAAAAGACCACGGGGAGATCCAGGAGAAAATAAACAAACTACTCTTCACCCAACACATAACCCCAAATACCACAATGAATAAGAGCTCAGCCGAACTATTAATGGGGAGGAAATTAAGGTCCCCACTAAACAGGTTACACCCCACGTATAACCCGGAGAAGCCCCCAGACTCAAACAGCAAACACCGAACTTTCGCACCAGGCGACCCCGTATACGCAAGAAACCTGACGGGAGACCCACTATGGGTACCGGCCGTCATCACACAAATAACAGGCCCACACTCGTACCGGCTACAAACAGCAGACGGATGAGCCTGGAAACGCCACATCGACCAATTAAGGTCGAGGACTACCAACCAAGAGACCACCGACGCACAAACAGGCGAAACCGACCCCCACAGCACAAACCAAGGGGGGAGGGAATATCCAGGGGACCAAAACCAAAGAAGAATAAACCAGCCATACTTACTGGAAAGCAGCCAGCACGACCCCTCGCCAGGAAGAGACAGCCAGGCCAGCTCGACCGACCCGGGGAGACCGAGCAGGAGCGGCGAAACCCGCAGCTCAACCAACCCGGGAGACCCAGGAGGGAGCTACGGAGAGCGGCCCGGCCCGACCGACCAGCCGGTTCTCACGACGGCATCAGGAGCAACAGAGATCCCGACCGAACCGGCCGGGATCCAACCTACGACTGAGCTGCGCAGGTCCAGTTGGCTCAGACGGAGCCCCGCCTATCTACGTGACTACTCGACGTAAGGACTAAACCAAGAGGGGAGGGGTGTTCTGTCCCTTAATTAGCATTCTTGAGATCCCCGCGCTTTGATTGGCCAAAGCACGGGGCACTCTGATTGGTCAGGTGAGCCGCGCCGATTGGCTCGCTAAGAATCTCCCGCGATTGGTCAATTCGAATCGCGGGAGATTCAAAGTGGTGCCATTGGCCGCGGCCGCTGCGGCTAAAAGAATAAAAGCTGCAAACCTTTTGCAAAGTGCCAGTTCGGTTCCTACCTTAATAAAAGAGCATGATTTGAAGTCACCGACTCCTGGCATCATTTTCGAGGACACGACAGCCTGAGCAAAGAGCCTGGTCTTTAAGGCCCTTCAAAAAACTAGTAGGTGGGAATCATTCAAATATCAGGGGGAACCTTAGTCCAGAGAATAGGGATCACCATCTTAGGAGTTGTGGTGGTGCATTGGTTAGAATGCAATACAGCAGGTTACTTCTGCTGACTGCTGGTTGCCAGGTGTTTGGCAGTTCAAATTTCACCAGGCTCAAGGTTGACTCAGCCTTCCATCGAGGTGAGTAAAATGAGGACCCAGATTGTTGGGGGCAATATGCTGACTCTGTAAAACACTTAGAGAGGGCTGTGAAGCACTGTGAAGTAGTATATAAGTCTAAGCGCTATTGCTATTACTACTGAACCTGTTTTCAGACAGGCTGAACAAAGAATCTAATGTAAAGCATGATGCTTTATTTTGAGCTTTAAATTCTTATGAAAGCATACTCTTAAAAATAAGTTTAAATGACAGATTAGAATTGAAGACCCTATTAGTCATGGACCTCACTAAATGATATTGGGCCTGTTCTTATCTTCCAATCTATATCAAGGGGGCTGTTGTGAGAAACAATGGAAGAGGAACTTTTCAACTTTTGGGGGAGAAATGGGATAGGCATCTAACAAATGGATTAAATAAATATTTTAATAGACAGATGAACGTTGGAGCAATGCATATTCAAAGACAAAGAGCTATTATTAGGAATATATCCAAACATTTACTATAACATAAATTTATGTAGTCATTTAAATTTGATTAACAATGAATAATAATTTATTTTTATTACTTTTTCCCCTTTACAGAAGAGAAATGTTGCAGATGCTGTAAGTATTCTTTTTTATGAGTCTTGTGCTAGAAAAACTTTCATCCTTTGATTCATTGATTTTGAACTGAACTATAGTATTCATATACATGCTCTATTTTGAGTTGCCTTTGTATTCAGTCCAGACTTTGTAGATATTGCATATTTAGAAACTGTGGAGCATTGGCAAAACAGCTTCCAGATTCATTTTGCAAGGCTGTTAAATTGAGTTTTATTTCATGCTTTAGGCAAGAAGTTTATGCATAAGCTGGAAATGGCTCCAAACTCTGTATCAAAAGATTCTACATGATTTCCTTTCATTAAACTTGTATATAATACCTGTGAAGTCAGGAAAGGCAGAAAGACCCAGCAGAAAAGGGGAAAGGAAGATATTAAGAAAGAGAGGGATATAAATTGAAATGAGAAAAGATATGGGGAAAAGAGGGGGAGGAGAAGCAGTAAGAAACAGGTGCTTGAAATAAAGAAATACGGAAATAGTAAAATATTGAAAAGATATTGTTTTTTTAGAGATAGTGTTGTGAATGAATAAATGTGCAATAAAGTTATCTTGAGCTTGAAGTCAAGTGCAGGGTTTTGGCCCTGCACTCCTGATTGGCTGTTAAATGGCGAGATCAGATTGGTCCGTTCAGGAGAATCTGATTGGCCATTAACGAGCCGTTCTCATTGGTCAATGGAGCTTGCGTTCCCAGGTTTTCATTGGTTGAATAGTTAATAAGTTGCCTATATAAGGAAGGCTGTAGCAGCCATCCAGTTTGAGCTGTCATACCATGTAAATAAAGAGTTTGAAGTTCACCGTTTCACCGGCTCGTCTCCATTATTCGCACCCATGCTCCAAACTTAACAGATAATGGTTGATGAATTAAAAAGGGGATTCTGCAGGGTGACAAGGGGGAATAAGAATATTTCTGCAATTAAAAATATTTAGATAATAGGGTAATATAGATAAAGATAACTCTTATTAAAAATCAAGGGGGGAAAATATGCTGAGGAATCCAAATGAAAAGATGTAATGATTATTATTGTAACTTCTTGAAAATAATGGTTTATTGGGAATCAAGATGAGGGAATAAAGGTATATTCTAATAATTGAGGTGTCACACTCAAAACATAAAAGGGGGGAAACCTATACTTTTTTTTTTTTAGTGTTAAAATTTGTATTAATCTAGAATTTATAAAAAGAATGTGTAATGGAAAAGGAATATGACAAAGAACCAACTAAATTAATAAGTCAATATAGACTATTAAAAGCAAGGAGAGACTTTGGTAACTTTTATTACTATTATTATTATTATTGCAACGTATATTGTTTATCTTTATTTTTAAAATAAATATTAAAGGATTATATTTGAAATAATTGAAATGAAACAAAAAGATGTTTCGATTGAGATTAATGAAAGAGGCTAGAATTAATGTGTTTGTTTCTCTCCTTACTGAAAATTTGGAATGGAAAAGGTAATAATAGAATTAAGGATGCATATATGAATGTTTAATTGCTGTCATATTTGTATGTAAAAGTGATGACCCGGAAATATGTTGTCCACTAAAAAGAGATTTTTGTTTTTAATGTGAAAAACTGAATAAAATTTGTTAAAAAAAAAAACACCTTGTATATACGGTAAGAATTGTCCACCATAAAAAAATGAGTCTGCTGGATATTGGAAGATCAGACTGCTGGATATTGGAAGATCAGACTGTAATAACTTGATAGTGAGTTGTTTTTACTAGTAAATGCATTTATATATCTACAGTATTTATGTCCATGTAACCAAATATTATGTTTAAGTTGTGATAATTACTAAGTTGTGAAAATTACTATTACTATTAATCCTCCAATCTTTCCTTTCATCCATTTCCTCCCACTTATGACTGTATGACTGTAACCTTGTTGCTTGTATCCTAACAATTTTTATTGACTGTTTCCTAGTATGATTTGATTGCTTATTGTACCCTATGACTATTATTAAGTGTTGTACCTTATGATTCTTGACTCTTGATGAATGTATCTTTTCTTTTATGTATACTGAGAGCATTTGCACCAAGACAAATTCCTTGTGTGTCCAATCATACGTAGCCAATAAAGAATTCTATTCTAATCTATATTATAAAATGGAAAGTCTAATGACAATACATACTGAGAAAATGGATACATATCTATTGTTTTTCTACTTCTCATTGTACTATTAAAACTTTGTTCTGAACTTCTGTTTGAATTATACTAATCTTCCCAATTTGAAACTGGTTAATGTCTTTTACTAACCCATTAAGTAAATGCTCATTTTCCAGAACACAGATGGCATCGATATCTATAGAATGAACATTGATTCCCATATTACCTCTCGATTTGCTCATAATATCATCACCAGTCGGGCCATCAACTTTGGCAATGCATCTAAGGAAGCCTTCTTTGATGTGGAGCTCCCAAAGACAGCATTCATCACAAATTTCATCATGTATGTAAAATTTTCCAAAACAATTGAGTTGTGAACAGACATTCAAGGGGTGGGCAAACTACAGCCCGCAGGCCACATCCAGCCCGTTGGTCTTTTTAATCCGTCCCGCCAAAGATTGGTACAGAATTAAGGTTTGATGTGAATGATTGAATGATTTCATTCATTTGATTTTGACTTGTAATGACAGGCATTTCGACACCAGGTGGTGGCCCGCCTGTCAAATTTTAAAAGTCAATGTGGCCCCCGAGGCAAAAAGTTTGCCCACCCCTGAATTAGACCTTCATGGAGCATTGCCCTAGGTGAAAACATATCTGGCCCCAGAGTAGAAATTAGGAGTAAGGGTCACCTTTGGTTTCAAATTTCAAATATGTGAACTAGCTCAATTTTGGAAATAAATTGTCCTTGGTTATTCTCAAATTGCAAAGAGCCTACTCTATCTGTCTGTTTGTCTATCAAATCTATACACCACCCATCTCACTGTAGAAATGATTCTGGACAGTATACAATAAAAGAAACCATAACCGCCCCCCCCCAAACACATAAAAATACAAAGTGTTAAAAAGGGGGAAAGATAATTTTATGTATCCCCATCAAATGGCATGGAGTTTGTTTATTCCTAGGGTCCTGACTGATTACATGTCTAATAGTAACTGCATTATTCTTTCATAATGCCGTAGAGTAGGGAAGATTAATCTGCGACCTCCAAATTATTTCACTTCAATTCACAGTAGCCCAAGTCCACACAGCCCTGTGAACTCTTTGTAGTTTAACCTTTGGGGAGGCCACAAACTTTCCAGCCCTCTAAGAGATACTCCCTTGGAATGACACATTCAATTTTTAAAAATAAAAATATAATTACGTTTTAATCCTGTTTGGCTGAAGAGAGTATCGGAAAAAATATTTTAAAGCAGCAATTGTCTAATTTATCTCTTTTCTTGATTTTGTGGTGGAAAAAAGAATCCAGCTGCTGCTTCTTTCTGTGCTCTGTCTAAAAATGCCAGTGGTTGACCATAGTCTATAAGGTCTTTGTAGAGCACGTGCCTGAGCAAACCTAAGGGCTTCCCTTTTGTAGGACATCAATTTCCATGTTTTCTTTATAATTGTCCTGCATTTAATTGTAATTGTCTAATCCTTATGACAATTATGACATAAATGTTTCTCATTTGAACTCATTTGAGGGAAGAAATTTGATGCGTTGAAAAGAGAAAGACCACAAATATTTTGACGTATAGAATATTTCTTTCTTTCCTAGGACAATTGATGGTGTGATATATCCAGGAACTATAAAAGAAAAAGAAGCTGCTCAAAAACAGTATCAACAAGCAGTTTCAAAAGGACAGACAGCTGGTCTAGTAAGGTGAGATTTTTTAAAAAATCCTAGTAATTTATCACAGGATGACAAAAAGAGAGAAATATATGGATTTGTACAGAGAACTCAGTACCTTGGAGGAAGAGTTGACTTTTGTACAGTTATTTCAGCAAATTGCTAGTGGACAAGAACAGATATGTTCAATACTGCTTCTAAGTCCAGACTGTGCATTCAATGGAGCAAACATCACAAGAACTGTGCTGCGTACCAGCATCAAAAAATACTATTTTGGATGAGAAAGGATGAGAAAGTTAACAACTATTTGCAGACCCTTTGTGTAAGGGGAGGATAATTTATCAGGTGTCCCCCCCCCCCCCCGCCAGCATCCAGCCAGGGTCAATTTTTTCTATATTTAATATTTTGATGATTACTTAGATTTTTTTTCCTTCTTTGTACACATTTCTCTCTCTCTCTCTCTCTCTTTCTTCTTCCTTCCTTCCTTTTTTAATGATTGTTTTTTGGGGGATTTTTTTTCCTGTGTTGTATTGTATTCCCATTGATAAAACATAATAAATATATATTAAAAGAAACACTATTTTAGAGAGTATGTAGGAGCTCCATTTCTCAAAACAAGAACTTTTTTGTTTAATTTCACTGTAATAATAATCTAACATTATTCCCTTAAATAGAAATACCCTAAAATACATTTTATTTTAATGCAACGGCATGTATGCTCAATTAAAAAACTGGGCCTTTCTAGGGCTTCCGGGAGGAAGACAGAAAAATTCACTGTTTCAGTCAATATTGCAGCATCTACTGAAGTGGTTTTTGAGTTGGCCTTTGAGGAGCTGCTGAAGCGAAGATTTGGCTATTATGAGATGTTCATAAAAGTCAACCCAAAGCAGCTTGTCAAGAACTTTGAGGTAAAAACTTTCTGAAATTACCCATAGATGGTGTTAATTTTTTTCAGAATGCATTTAAATGAGTGGTTGTACACATTTTATCATTTTCATAACTATGCATTTATGCTACTTAAGATGATAGTAAGAACAGATAGTAACTGTTCTTCTGAAGATTCAGAGAAAGATTTAGAAACTAGCACTAGTATGGGGTCCTCTTTGGAGGCCTCTTCCTGAATTTGTCAGTAAATTTGTCAGTGACAGCATGATTCAAATTAACATTTCAGATTGAGGTCAACATCTTTGAACCCCAGGGTATCAGTTATCTGGAAGCTGAAGGCTCGTTCATCACCAATGACTTGTTACCAGTCTTACAGAAGTCTTTTTCAGGAAAAAAGGTATACTAGACAGCAATCTTAGTCAAAATGAGTTTATTTTTTTCATAACAAAATATGAAATTTCAACATTGGTTTATTTTATTTACTTAAAGGATTCCTACCGCTGCTCATCTGATGTGTAACAACTCTGTGTGACTCACATTAAAACAAAAGTAAACAATATAAATAATCACCAAAAAGCCCAAACAAATCCCAGCGTCCTGATCAATGCTTCCTAACCCATCAGTGGACATAGGGCTCCATCCTCACTTCATCTCAGTGCTTGGGGCAGTGATGGCAAACCTTTCCGTCATTGCCTGCCAAAAGTGCACGCACACACATGCGTGCCTGCACCCATAATGCAATGCATGACCTCCTGCCCCCTGTGCATGCACGCATGACCCCTGTCCCTGTGCATGCGAAGCAGATATCTGGCAATCAGCTGGCTGGCAGGAGGCACGCACGTATACGCAGTGGACTGATCTGGAGTAATGGCTTGCGTGCCGACAGAAATGGTTCTGCATGCCACTTCTTGCATGCGTGCCATAGGTTTGCCATCATGGGCTTGGGGAAAGAGCCAGCTCTTTTCTGGTTTCTGAAAAGCTTCGAAAAAGAAGGGGGAACTGCCAGATTTTATGAGGAAGGCTGTTCCCCACAGCACGGGCTACTATAGAAAAAAAATGTGTTTTCTAGGTCCTCCTAAAAAGTTAAGGGAATATTGTTGTGTATGCAATAAAGATTAATAAAGTGTGAGCTTGGAGTAAGTGCAGGGTTCTGGCCCTGCACTTCTGATTGGCTGTTAAGTGACCGGACCGGATTGGCCCATTCCGGGGAACCCGATTGGCCCTTAACAGAGAGTTTCTATTGGTTATAAGAGCTAGTATTCCTAGCTCGTTATTGGTTAAAAGTTACAAGGTTTGCCTATATAAGGCAGGGTTTAACTACTGTTAAAACGAGGAAGTCACAATGTAAATAAAGAGCTGAAGTTCACCGTTCAGAGGCTTGTCTCTATTCTTTCTCACCCATGCTCAAAACATAACACTGGCGACGAGGGTGGGATATGGAGATATCTGAACCAACGAAACTTCGAAGAACACCGAGCACGTGAATGACAACGCCAACAACGGAACCATGTCCAGCGGCATCGTACCACCCGCTCCGTTCGATCCAACACAAGAAGACTGGGAGTCTTACATGGATCGTTTCCAAATGTTCCTAGAGACGAACAACTTAAAGGATGCCACAGCCGGGAAGAAGCGGGTGGTGTTCCTAACGCATTGCGGTCCAACCGTATTTAAGATGGCTAAAGCACTAGCCAAACCCTGAGAAGTGAAGGCCATGGATTGGGATGACCTCGAACCTATCCTGCGAGACCACTACGCCTCGACCGTGCCTACGCTCGTGAGACACCACGAGTTTTATCAGAGAAGCCAACGAAAGGGAGAAAGTGTGGCCAACTTCATAGCAGACCTCCGAAATTTGGGAGGCCTCTGTGGATTCACTGATTTAGAAGAAGCACTAAGAGATCGCATAGTTCTGGGACTAGATGCACCAGGCGTCCAAAGCAAGCTGATGGCAAAAGGCAACATCAACCTTGCTGACGCCATCACCGATGCGACGGCAGCAGAAGCAACCAGGAAGTCTGCTGCACAACTACGCCGAAACCGCGCTCTGGTACCACCACCAGCCAGCGAAATCTCACCTAGTTCAGAAGGGCAGCTTGCGACAACACACCACGAGGACCTCTCTTCGTCGTCAGACAGTGACGAAGAAGGGGTCCATCGACTGCGGTCTGACCGGGACCCTCACCCGAAGTCCTTATGCCCTTGCGCTGGCTGTGGAGCCAACCATGCCAGCTCCGAATGCAAATTCCGCGACGCACTCTGCCATGAGTGCAGGAAACGAGGCCACATCGGACGGGTCTGCCGCAGCTTGCCAGGACCCAGCCAGGCCTCAAAAGGGGCTAACTATCGCCAATCGACAGGAAACTGTCCTGCACGGCGAGAGCCAGTAAACCACTCCTACAGAAATCGAGCTTTGCAGAGAGAAGAGGTTCACCATACTATCACTTTCGGTCACGCCTCAACCTTGGACACTAAGAAAATCTGAGTCACGGTAGCCATTGAGAACCAGCCTTGCCACATGGAGGTCGACTCAGGATCGTCCCTCTCGATGGTGTCTTGGAAGACACTCAAGCAACTCATCCCCACAATTCAACGCCAAGATCTCCGTTTCCAACGCCTCATCCTAAAGGGAATACCAAGGGAATCGAATCCCCATCGTCGGTTCTTGCCGAGTCCGAGTCTCCTTCAAGAAGCACACAGTGCTCTTACCTTTAACGGTCATTGATAGAGATAGGCCTAGCTTACTAGGCCTCCAATGGTTCGCACCACTCGGCATTGAAGTGGCCAGCATAAACCGAGTCGGTGGCTGTGACTGGGAGGAAGACCTTATCTATGAGTTCAGGGACATCTTCGCAGACAGCTTAGGCGAGTACAAGGGGACCTCGATTTCATTCAGCCTAGATCCAAAAATAGCTCCCATTCGCCTAAAACCCTGTCCAGTTCCGTTTGCCTTAAAATCAAAAATCGACGAACAACTCGACAAACTGATAACTCAGGGGGTGTTAGAGCCCATCAATCACTCCCCTTGGGAAACCCCTATTGTAACACCCATTAAGCCAGATGGGTCAATCCGAATTTGTGGGGACTACCGGGCCACTTTGAACCACGCCCTGCAGCAGAACGCGTATCCAGTTCCAGTGGTGAAGCATCTCCTCCATTCCCTGGAGGGCGGGAAAGTTTTCGCTAAATTAGATTTAGCTCAGGCATATCAGCAATTACCAGTAGATGAAAAAACGACACAGGCCCAAACTATTGTGACGCACCGAGGTGCCTTTAAATGTACCTGGCTGCAATTTGGAGTTAGTGTAGCCCCGGGGATTTTTCAGAGCCTTATGGAAAGGTTATTGCAAGGAATTAAGGGCGTGGTCCCCTATTTTGACGATGTATTAATTGCAGCCCCTACAAAAAAAATCTTACAGGACCGGTTAAAATTAGTCCTAAAAAAATTCCAAGAGGCCGGTCTTAAGGTTAAAAAAAACAAATGTAAATTGTGTTCTGACAGTGTTGAGTTCTTAGAGTACCAGATTGATAGCCAGGGCATTCACCCTACCGAAAGTAAATTAAAAGCGATCAAAAACGCTCCCAGCCCATGAAACAAGGCCGATCTCCAGGCGTTCCTAGGCCTCATCAATTTTTATAATGTATTTTTACCGCACAAAGCAACTGTTGCTGAACCGTCACACCCGTTGTTAGATAAAAAAGCAAATTGGTTATGGGGTTACCGTGAAGAACAGGCATTCCGAAATGTTAAAAAACTGTTCACTTCTGACTGCACTCATGCAGTATAACGAGACTTTGCCGTTAGTTATAACCTGTGATGCATCGCCTTTCGGAGTGGGCGCCATTTTGAGCCACGTACTGCCTAATGGGAACGAAGCCCCTGTTGCATATTTTTCAAAGACTCTTTCAAAAACTGAGCAGAATTATGGACAAATTGATAAAGAAGCCCTCGCAATTGTCTCAGCTGTGAAAAGATAAAGGTGTATGGCCGGGATTTTACTATTGTGACTGACCACAAACCTTTATTAGGGATAATAGCCAGAGATAAGCCGACTCCCTACATATTATCCCCTAGGATGACCCGATGGTCAGAATTCTTAGCTGCTTATAACTATCGGCTGCAATACTGCCCGGGGAAAGCCATTCCCCATGCCAACGCATTGAGCCGAGCACCACTTCCAGAGACTCTCGACGATCCTGCACCAATGGTAACCACGTTGCAAATTGAGGCACTCAACTCGCCGCCACTAACCACCCGAGATATCGCGAGAGAAACCAAACGCGACCACACCCTAGCGCGAGTCCTGGGCTGGGTAGAACGCGGATGGCCATTGGACCAGTTATCAGATGACTTCACACCGTTCAAGACTCGACAAACCGAGCTCTTCTCCCAGAAAGGCTGTGTCATCTGGGGCGATAGAGTTTTTATCCCAGAACGACTCCAGAAAGCGCTGCTGAGAACCTTGCATGATGGCCACCCCGGCATTGTGCGTATGAAAGCCCTTGTGCGAAGCTACGCATGGTGGCCAGGCATTGACAAGCAAATCGAACAGTGGGTTAAAGCTTGTCCCAAATGCCAAGAAGTCAGCAACGCCCCACCAAAAGCCATGCCTTCTGAATGGGAGACACCACGTGGACACTGGTCCCGAATTCACCTGGACTTTGTGGGGCCAACCAAAGGCCACACCTTCCTGCTTACCATCGACGCCAACTCGAATTGGCTCGAAATCCATCGCATGACGACTACGACCTCCGAGGTGGTTATCAAAATCTTAAACAGACTCTTTACAACCCATGTATTACCAGATGTCCTGGTATCCGATAACAGCCCTCAATTTACCACACTAGCGCTCGAGCAGTACCTCGCTGACCGCGGCATCCGCCATGCACTCACCTCACCTGCGCACCCTGCGACCAATGGCAAAGCAGAACGCATAGTCCAATTTGTGAAGAAAACCTTGTAAAAGGTAGACTACGACAACATTGACGACAAGGTCGATCAAATCCTCTTCTTGCAATACAACACCCCAGATAGCGTCACCAACAAAACTCCCGCCGAACTGCTAATGAGACAAAAGCTCCGCTCCCACCTTGACCGGTTGCACCCAGCTTACAAACCGGAGAAACCACTAGGATCCAGCGGCCACTGTCGCACCTTCCAGGTAGGAGACCTGGTTTATGCTAAAAACCTATTGGGCGACCCGTTGTGGGTGGAAGCGAAAGTAGTACGTGTAACCGGCCCAAGATCCTACGTGGTACAATGCCTTGACGATAAACTTTGGAAACGGCATATCGATCAATTACGATCGCGGCTTCCAGCGGCCAGTCCGCAACTCCCCTATGACCAAACTGAGGGGGGGGGAGGTACGGAAGAAGATCAATTCCTAGGAAACCCGTTCGAAGGAAACGACAGTTTGATAGAAACTCAGGAAGCGGAGCCGGAGGGAGAAACGGTTGCACCTCAGGGAATTGCAAAGAATGTGGGCAACGACGTAGAAGTGAACTCTGAACCAGAAACAGCCCCACTGCCAAACAACGATCTACCTCAGCGTGATTGCAGCCAGCCGATACAATGGAAATCAAAGAGACTAATAACTGTCCTACCTAAGGGACTATGTAACTGCGCCCTGCAAATAAGAAGCCAGGGGGAAGGGGTGTTGTGTATGCAATAAAGATTAATAAAGTATGAGCTTGGAGTAAGTGCAGGGTTCTGGCCCTGCACTTCTGATTGGCCGTTAAGCGGCCGGACCGGATTGGCCCTTTCCGGGGAACCCGATTGGCCCTTAACAGAGAGTTTCTATTGGTTATAAGAGCTAGTATTCCTAGCTCGTTATTGATTAAAAGTTACAAGGTTTGCCTATATAAGGCAGGATTTAACTACTGTTAAAACGAGGAAGTCACAATGTAAATAAAGAGCTGAAGTTCACCGTTCAGAGGCTTGTCTCCATTCTTTCTCGCCCATGCTCAAAACATAACAAATATATTAAAGCAATAATCTATTCATTGGACATGAGAAACCAATCATTAATTTAGAAATATAAAGTAGGCCCACATTTCCCAAACTCTATGACAGTGCCTGTGAACTCTTAAAGATGCTGTGGGATTGTTTTTCTACTTAATAATCTTGCAGTAGAGTAAACCTGACAAGGAAACCAAAGCCATGCAGGTCAGTGTTACTTTTATTGTAAAGCTTTAGTAAACTTGCTAGTCTGAATACACTCCCCCGCCCCACCTTTATTTTAGCACGAATTAAGGAGGACTTGTCTGAAATGGTTACTCGTGTTGCATTCTTGACCAGGGCACAAGCCCCTTTTATCTGACTTTGGTTTTAGCAGTGCCATGGTGCAGTTTGGGAATTGCCAAGGTGCTGTGAAAAGATTATTGAGACACTTAAGGACACCTTGAAGGGAGAAGGATTGGGACCTTTTGAACTAGGCAGTTATTTGAAGGAGTAGTGTTGGAAGAAAAATCCTTCTGGATTCAGTTCCAAGTGGAGAAAAAGACACTGGAAACCTGGAGGCTGTTTGGAAGGTTTAAGATCAGGACCACATGGCTTGGAGCTCCAGAGTGAAAAGGAAGGAGATCAAAAAAGGGACTGAGGTGCTGAGAGTACCTGGGTTTTATACCCTCTGTTAGGATTTGAACTGAAGGTTGTTTCTAATTGGTTGTCAGACTGCCATGAGGGGCAACTCTGTAGGCTAGGGGTGGGCAAACTATGGCCCGCGGGCCACATCCGACCCATTGGTCTGTCTAATCCAGCCCGCCTCTGAAAAAAAATCGTTGGGCGTGGCATATTGCCCTGTGCCGCATGGCCCCCAAAGCTGCAAAACAGCGTGGAGTGCTCTCGGGGTAGGAAAGAAAAGAAGAGAGGCACACAACGCCAGCGCCTGCCCACCCGATGCCTCCGCCAAAGGCAGCAGGAGCAGCAGACGGGAGAGCCAGCGGCAAAGTTTCCTAACTCGCCTCTCCATCCCTGGCCGGCGTGCGTCTCCTGCGCGAGGTACTTTCCCGGGTGCCAGGAGGAACACACTCCGACTATTATTTGCGGGTCGTCTCCCCGCACTTCCTTCCCCCACCCCTTCCCTTCCCTCCTGCCCAATATGGCAAAGGTTCAGGTGAACAACATGCTGGACAACCCTTCGCCTTTCTACAACTCCTTCCTGTTCGAAATCACCTTCGAGTGCATAGAGCAGGGGTCCCCAACCACCGGGCCCTGGACCAGTACCAGTCCATGGATCACATTGTCTCAGGCCGCAAAGAAATAAAAATAAAAAATAAGATAAAAATGGCGGCTTTCTTCGGCTTCGGTGAATGCTGCTGGGATCAGGGATCAAGAACACAAAGAAGAGAAGGGGAGGGAGGAAGCAACCAAAGCCTGTCCTGCTCTCGGCTCAGCGGCTTCGGTTTTCTCCCACCTCGTTCCTCTCTCAGTCGCTCTCTCCCTCCTCCACCAGCCCAGGAAGAAACTGCTTCAAAGAAGCCAGCAGGGTGGCTTCTTGTTGGCGCAACTCCTCCGAAGTGCCCGTTCACCCCCACCGCCTGTGGTTTAATCCAGTGCTCCGTTCTGCCTGCCTGCCTGCCTGCCTTCATTTCTGGTTGTTTCGGAGCAGCTTTGGCTGAGAATAATAACTATTCGCCTCTTTTTCTCAGCCGAAGCTGCTCCGAAACAACCAGAAAGAAAGGCAGGCAGGCAGAACGGAGCACTGGATTGAACCGCGGGTAGCTGGGTGGGGGTGAATGGGCGCTTTGGAGGTGTTTCCCCTCCACCACGCAGCTCGGGGCCAGGCGTGAGGAAAAAGCAAGCCGCAAGTTGCTGGGAAGTTGTTCGGGTGCTGGGAGCCGCTGTCGTGGTGAGCGGCTTGTCGGGGGTGTACGCAAGGAGGAGGGCTTTTAAAGTGCCACCTGAGCAGGACCGCTGAGCCGGAAAATGGGGCACCAAGGCAGGGCAAGGCTCCACCAGCAGCGGCCTAGCTTTAGGTGGGCTTGGATGCCCCTGAGCGTGGTTTGCTGTTTGTTCTCTCCTGGGACTCGCGTGGTGTTACTTTTTCTTATATATAATATATATATTATATATATATATATAAATAATATTCTTATATATAATTTGCTGCATTTTGTAATGGGCCCTTTATAATGGCCTTTTATAAAATTGGTTCATCCCTCAAACACAGATCTGATTTTCCATGTGGCCCCCGACAGAAATTAATTGCCCACCCCTGCTGTAGGCTGTCCTGGGTTCCAGGCTTGGTTGAGCCTTGCTGGATGATTTATGTCCTTAAAAGGGCTTTTGGCAATTGCTATAGCTTTACCTGGAGTTCCTTGTTATGTAAAGTATTCCGGCCCAGGACTTAATGGCCCACCCATTAACAAAAGTGGGGGTGAGTTTCTGCTTCTGAGTTTCTACTCTTTTTAGAGGAAATATTCTGCCTTTTTAATATTTCTTAGGATATTTCAAATTTCTAGGAGAGGAGTGGGTGCTAACTTCCTACAGTAGCATAGAGTTTTGTTGCATGCTTTGAAGGTTTAATTTTTGTTTCATATGCAAGATATCAATTTCTCTGTGAAGCAGATATTCATATTTATAGGTTCCCACTGAACATGGTTTGCATATGCATGATTAAATTTGATAAACTTATGTCTGTGCATTTATAGGGGTGCATATGTATATATTGTGTTTTCAGGGCAAAATTTCTTTCAAGCCAACTTTGGATCAACAACGGAGCTGTGCAGACTGTCTAACAACACTACTGAATGGAGATTTTATTGTGAAGTATGATGTGAACAGAAAAGCTACAGGTAACCTACAGGTAAGCAGAACTTACCTTATATACTCGAGTATAAGTCGACCCGAATAAAAGTCGAGGCACCCAATTTTACCACAAAAAACTGGGAAAACTTATTGACTCGAGTATAAGTCGAGGGTGGGAAATGCAGCAGCTACTGGTAAATTTCAAAAATAAAAATAGATACCAATAAAATTACATGAATTGAGGCATCAGTAGGTTAAATGTTTTTGAATATTTATTTCAAAGAAAAACAGTAAACTAGCTCTGTAAGTGGAAAAGAGAGCCAACAAAACCAATATGGTATCAACAATAACTTTAAAAGTACAAAAACCTTAGCTCAATCAGCAACCAAGTTAAACACAAGAGTTAAAATCCTTCAAAACTGGATTCCTCCTCATCATCTGTATGTCCAAACAGAGTCACCCTCTCCCTTGCAAGAAAAAAGCATGTGTATGTGCTGCATGTATATTCTGTTTTGGAGAGCCACCATCTCTTTCATAGCTCTCCCTCATGCCTCCATTGCATGTGCACACATGCCATGGCTCAGTAGTAGGTCAACATACAGATGTCACACTAGGTTCCCTCCTCAAAAGGAACATCCAACCTTTCTTGAGAAGTACAAACTTCATCTGTTCAGGATTGTGGTGACAAAGGTGAAGGAGGATGGGGCTGAGAGAAGGGAAGGGAACAAAAGATCATTGACAGGGAGAAAGACAGAGAGAAACACCTGGAAGTGTGAGCCCTCGAGTTTCCTTAGGGAAGACCAGACAACAAGGGGAGAGGAGAGGAGGTGGATGAGAGTTAAAAAAAAAAAGAGTGGGAAGCCAACTCACGTGTGCCATCAAAGCCAGGGGGAAGCGGGGCTTTCTCCGCCTGCTGCCGCCAGAGGAGTGCGGGGGGGGAGTGCGGGGAAAGGGGGTTCGTGCCGAGGCTCCGCAAGCGATTACCAGATTTGCAGCTCCGTTTGTTGGTGAAGCTGGAAGCACGCAGTGCAGGAGCTCGCGGGGGTCCCGGGCGCCCGTTAATGGGGAAGGAGAGGCTGCTTGGGGTCACCAGGCCCAGGCAGCCTCCCCCGCCCCCTCCCCTAGCAGCGAAGAGCTGCTCCGGGGGGCTCCCACCACGGCGCAGCCAGGCACTTTGTCTCACTGCCCCCGGAGCAGCTCTTCGCTGCTAGGCTAGGGGGTGGGGGAGGCTGCCTGAGCCTGGCAGTTTCTTGGTGAAGCTGGAAGTGCGCAACGCAGGAGCTTGTGGGGGCCCCGGGCGCCCGTTAATGGGGAAGGAGAGGCCGCTTGGGGTCGCCAGGCTCAGGCAGCCTCCCCCGCCCCCTCCCCTAGCAGCGAAGAGCTGCTCCGGGGGGTTCCCGCCACGGCGCAGCCAGGCACTTTGTCTCGCTGTCCCCGGAGCAGCTCTTCGCTGCTAGGCTAGGGGGTGGGGGAGGCTGCCTGAGCCTGGCGGTTTCTTGGCGAAGCTGGAAGCACGCAACGCCGGAGCTCGCGGAGTCCCCGGGTGCCCATTAATGGGGAAGGAGAGGCCGCTTGGGGTCGCCAGGCTCAGGCAGCCTCCCCCACCCCCTCCCCTAGCAGCGAAGAGCTGCTCCGGGGGGCTCCCGCCACGGCGCAGCCAGGCACTTTGTCTCGCTGCCCCTGGAGCAGCTCTTCGCTGCTAGGCTAGGGAGCGGGGGAGGCTGCCTGAGCCTGGCGGTTTCTTGGCGCCCGTTAATGGGGAAGGAGAGGCCGCTTGGGGTCGCCTGTGTGGCCCTCAGCGGGTAGACAGCCGCGGCGGTGATGCTGCCCTGGAGGTGCTATCGGTTGCAGCCACGCCAGCGCAGGCCAGGCATGGTGCCGTAGCGTGTGACTCGAGTATAAGCCGAGGGTGGTTTTTTCAGCACAAAAAATGGGCTTAAAAACTCGGCTTATACTCGAGTATATACGGTAGTTGAATGGGCGTGCTAATTGCATCCTGTAGAAATTTCACTTCATATAACTTTTACCTTCTTATTTTTCAGATCGTCAATGGATACTTTGTACACTTTTTTGCGCCCAAAAATATTGTACGTTTGCCTAAGAATATTATTTTTATCATTGATGTCAGCATCTCCATGAGGGGACGTAAACTAATACAGGTAACTCCATATTTTAAAGTCAGTTTTAAGGACAACTAATGCTTAAATTATCTGAAAGGTTCTCTCAGTTTGCCTCATTACTTTTATTTGCCAGCACTCTTGCATCCCAGTTATGAAGGCCTGGACCACGTGATTTAATACTGGTCGCTTTTCAGTATGCATAGCATAATGTGCAGAAGGAGGACTTCAATCACACAGTAGATGCCCTCATCCCACCATGTTTTTATCCCCTCTAACTCACCTCAAACACCATGACTGAAAGGAAAAGGCAAGGGGTAAGCAGCAGTCTAACTGCTGCTGAGACAGACTATATAATCAGACTACATTTTTGCATGGAACTCATGTTTGCATCTTATGCCAGCTGAAGATCTCCTATATGGATTTTCTCAGTGATATGGAAATTTTCGAGGGTGGCAGATCTTCTGGCCTATTGCAAGGGTGCGACTTCCTGTCTGCCATTGGGATCTGTACCTCCTTGGCCATTCTTGCTGGGAGGTAAGAGGGAATAAGAGGAACTGGGCAGCTCAATTTCTTTTAATGTTTTAGGTTTTTTGGTCATGAAAATATTTATTTTGTGGAAGACCTGGTGGTCTTCCAGGAGAATCATGTTTCCTTTAGGGCACACAACTAAAGAGTCTCTTTCCACTCTTGTGGAGAGAAAGCTGGCCTTTATCGACACATTTCCCTTCCTTTGAAAGCTAGGAATTCCTTACTGGCTTTTAAAATGTTTTTATCCATAATATATATCAGGTCTATAACAAAGAGCTTCCAGAGAGGCTATGAGTGGCTACTCCAGAAAAGGTACCAAGGACAGCCAAAGGGGAAGGTTCAGAAGCAATCTGGTATTCCAAAATGACTTGGGACTAAGTCCCATCAGACCCCATCAGCATGGCCAATAGGCCAATAAGGAATGGTGGGACTAGTGATCCAGAATATTTCTCCATAACCAGACTGCCCAATGTTGTTATGAATCCAGCTATAAACTATATCCTGGTTTATATAGCTTTTCCATAGTCGATTGTACCTCTGTTTATAGCCAAACTGAGTTCCTGTAAGAATGTAAATAATTGCTAGAAGTAACTAAAGTTAAACTTCTATATCTTTATTAAGGTTTTTCCTTTAAGCATTGTTCTAATGTTTAATTTTAGACAAAAGAAGCACTGCTAAAAATATTAGAAGATATAAAAGAAGAGGACCACATAAATTTCGTACTGTTTGGGAGTGGAGTACACAAATGGAAAGACACCTTAATCAAAGCCACTCCTGAGAACTTGGAAGAAGCAAGACGTTATGTTCAGCAGATTGGTATAGCTGGATGTATGTTTTGTGGGGAAATGGGCTATATTTGTTTAATTATTGTAACTAACAGCATTTGCAGTTTCTTTACTGCAGAGTAGCATGTAAATTATAAACATTAACATTCCAGCAAGGGAAGAAAACAGAGGAAGGACCAATTGTCAGGGGATAGAATAACCTTGATAATCTTTCATTATTTATTTATTTTTATGCATCTGTATCCTGAGTATCATTTAACGAAATAGATGTCAAACAACAATCACCCCCTCTTTATTGTGAATAATCCAATTGATACTATCTAAAACAGTGTTTCTCAACCAATGATTTTAAGATGTGTGGACTTCAACTCTCACAGTTCCCTAGCCAGCAGGGAGCTGAAGTCCACACATCTTAAAGTTACTGAGTTGAGAATCATTAATATAAAAACTTGATAAGATTCACTCTTGATAAGATTCACTGTGGGAAGAACTACAAGGTCTTAAAAAAAAACCCTGCATGAGATAAGGGCATAAAATGAACAAATGGAGACACAAACAATGCTGAATATTTTACAGCAGGGATGTCAAACACTATTTCATTGAAGGCCACATCAGGGTTGTGTTTGACCTTGGGGGGGGGGGGCAGGAGATGTGGCCAAGGGGTATAGCCTGCTTGATGTCACTCGTCAAGGCTCTGTTTTTGGCTGCAACAGCCTCTTGCAGCCTTCTGCCAGAAAAAAGGGAGTTCGGGGAGGCCATGTGCAGGCTGCCCGGGCTCTGCTTTTGGCCGCAATGGCCTCCTGCAACCCTCTGCCAGCAGAAATGGAGCTCCCCCTGCCTTCTTTGGCAAAGGGCTGCAGGAGGCCATTGCGACTGAAAATGGAGCCTGGGAGTTTGACACTCCTGTTTTACAGGATAACCTGTAATTTTAACACAAAGAGTCTACATGGCAAAAGATTTTGCCTCATAATGGATGCTGAAGGAAAAGGCTCTATTGCAATAGCATCCATAGGCCACCTGACGACATCCAGAATGTCATGCCACAAGCTGTCTCCCTTTTAGTTTTCTGTGTCAAATATAAAAAGAGGGGGCCTTGCATTGCTGATTTTGTTATACTGATTCTCCTTGCCCACGCCCCTACGCCCCCAATGCCCTGGCCCATTAATCTCATTCATTTTCCAATTTCTCCTGACATAAATGCACATATCTTTGATGTATTTCCATGTGTGAATGTATATCAAAGTCTTATATGAAACCAGACCATTTCCCCTTGGAGTGGAGTATAGGTGAGTTAATAGTTCTCCAGGGTTTCACAGACATCTTTTGAACTACCACAGTCTGAGATTCTAACAAAAAATTAAATAAAAGACACCAAACAGATGCTCTATTGCTGGATTTTTTTAAAATGTAATACTGCACGAGCTCAACCATAGCTTTGACATGCCCTCATTCCTTAGATATAATAGCTTGAAGAAAAGAAATACAATTTTAAAGAATAGATACTGCACATAGAGAAAAGAAAAAAACAATGATTTTTATCATGGAAGCCCAGTTGCTGCTAGAATGCTACAATATTCTCTTTCACTATATAAACATGTTAATACAAGTGCAAGTATGTGGAGCTACAGTAATACAGAATATGGAATAACAGAGTTGGAAGGAACTTTGGAGATCTTCTAGTTCAATATCCTCAAGCAGAAAATCCTATACCATTCCAGACAAATGACTGTCCAAATCTTAAAAATCTCCAGTGATGGAGCACTCACAACATCTGCAGACAAGTCATTCCACTGATTAATTGTTCTCACTGTCAGGAAATTTCTTCTTAATTCTAGGTTGGATCTTTCCTTGATAAGTTGCCATCTGTTAGTGCTTGTCCTGCCTTGAGGTGCTTTGGAGAATAGGTTGATCGGATCCCCCCTCCTCCGTGTCAGTCTTTGAGGCGCCTATTTTCAACTTGTGCCCTTTTGTTCCAGGGACAAATCTTAATGGTGGCTTAATGGCCGGTATTGAACTGCTGAATGAGGCTCACAAAAATGGTTTTTTGCCTGAAAGAAGTGCTTCCTTAATTATTATGTTAACGGATGGCAGACCCACTAAAGGTAATTTTCTTGACAGGCAAGCTTGGTATAATACTCTGGAACTAGCTTTGGGTTTCATATTTTAGTCTTACACAAATTAATCTCAGCATCTGACATATATATTAGTGTAAAACCTATTTAACACTAATCATCATCAATTTAACAATGATTTATGCAGCAGTAAACACGTTATGCAATAACTGTAGGCGACGAGGAATTGTCATTCTCGGGGATAGAATGGCACCACTTTGAATCTCACGGGATTCGCGGCGGGCCAATCAGTACGGCTCGCTCAGCCAATCCGGTTGCCATGCGCCCTGGCCAATCAGGGCGCGGTGTTTACAAGAATGTCAATGTACAATACAGGACACTTTTCATTATAGCTTCTCCATTGTAAAGTCTTTGCACAAAACTATTACACACAGAAAAATGGTTCCTGGTTGCTTCGTGCATTTATATAAAGGGGAAAACAAAAAAGATTTGGGTGTGACAAAAAATAATTCAGATATCAACTCACTTATCAAAATACAGTGTGCTGCTTTATTAATATGAACCACAATTATATATTAACTGAATCAGGACAGGAAACTGCTGCTCTGAGTGGCAAATCTGATTTCAAAAGCAAGCCATGTTCAAAATTCATACTAAGCTAAGTTTTTATTACTTGGGGTATTATAAATGAAACAGGAACAACAAAAATGTATTTTTAAAAAATTATGTTAACTTTTTGTGTATTTTCCTGTAGGAGAATTAAACACAGACACAATTTTAGAAAATGTTAAAAATGCAATTCAAGGAAAGTATCCTTTATATAATCTTGGGTTTGGCTATGATCTGGACTATGGATCTTTAGAAAAGATGGCATCAGAGAACAATGGGTTGGCTCGGCGTATCTACGAAGATTCTGATTCCGCTCTGCAGCTGCAGGTTTAAATGATAAAATATTCATTAAACTTTTGCATAAAATAATAGATAAATATAATCATTATATAATGGCTTTACTTTTAAGTCTATTTAAAAAAAATAAGTCCAGCAATGATATCCTTTTCTAGATGAACATGGCTTGGGAGATGTTTAGGTCAGTCAGATAGGTCACACAAGGAGTTCTCCAGTGCAATATAACAGAAAGATTGGTGGAAGGGAGCTCTCATTTAGCCTCAGATTGCAGTGCCCCAACCCAGGGCATGTTACGGTGGATTGTTTTGGTATCTGAGCAAGTCTTACCTACTTCCCTGGGAGCCGGTGACTTGCATCTTAACACCCACCTCTATAGCTACTAAAGATAGTCACATTGCAAATATATCTTTTTGGATTTATTTATTTATTTGTATCCCACCTTTATTTTTATTTTTTTTTATAAACAACTCAAGGCAGTGAACACTTCTCCTCCCTCCTTCTATTTTCTCCACAACAACAAACCTGTGAGATGGATTGAGCTGAGGGACAGGTGACTGGCCCAAAGTCACCCAACAAGCTTTCATGACTAGAACTGATAGTGTCCTGGTTTCCAGGCCAGTACCTTAACCATTACACCAAGCTGGCTCCTTAGTAAATATTAGAATTTAATGAGGCACCCATTCCCCTGTCAAGCTGAAGTTTTACTGATAATTGGGTCAAGGTGTTTCTATATTTGCTTTTTTTTTTCTTTTAAACATTCTGTTTGATTTCCCTTTAGGGCTTTTATGATGAAGTGGCCAATCCTTTACTTACTGAAGTGGAGTTACACTACCCTGGAAATGCCATCTCTGATCTGACTCAAAATAATTTTAAACACTATTATGACGGTTCTGAAATTGTTGTGGCTGGACGCATCATAGATGATGTTCTCAACAGTATGACTGCAGATGTGAAAGCTCATGGGGTAAATACAAGATTGGATCCTTCTCCACTCACGGGCAGGGGAGGGGAGAGCAGCCCCTTCTCTATATAATGGTTTCCTATTTAAAAGGATCATATAAATGGAAACTTGTCATTCAAAGTACAACTCCTCTATTAAAACAGGGCTCCCCAACCCCGAGTTTGTGGACCGGCAGCAGTCCACGGCATGTCAGAAACTGGGCCACGCAAACAAGTGAAGGCCTATCCATGGGATACAGACAAAATGCGAAACCATGCATCTTCTGGCCCATGGAAAAACCTTTCTCCATGGAACTGGTCCTTGGTGCCCAAAAGGTTGGGAGCCCCCCCCCCCCCCCCCCCCCCGCTGTATTAAAACATAGTCCAAGGAGTAATTTCAGTACTTTCCATATCTGGCTTCCAGTAAGTAGAAAGTGTACAGTATGTGTGCCAGAGTCTCTCTCTGTGTATATAGGAGACTTAAATGAACAATCTGCTTCTGGGTCTTTCAGAGCCTGAAAAAGGTTAGGAAATTGGGGCCAATTGCAGGGTCCCACAGTCCACAACCACTTTTTACAATGGCTTTGCCTATCCATAAAAAAAACCATACCCAACTAGTACTATTGGTTCACTTGCTGACCATGGCATTTGCTTAACAACCATGGATTTGCTTAATGACTACTGCAGAAAAGGTAAAATTGGTTGGTCCAATCATTTTATGACCATCATGACTTACAACTGTGAAATCCAGGATCCCTTACTGTCATATGTTGAGGACTACCTATAGGTGCTGTGACTGCTGTACAATAAACTATTACTATAAATGTAAACAAACTGAATTGCTGTCATACAAATTAATCAGTAAAAGAAAGCTTTTCTTTTAAAAATTTCTAACAGGCTGAAGATGACCTAACTTTCTCTGAACAATCAGATATTAATCAAACAGCCCAAGCTTTTGAAGATCAGCAGTACATATTTGGGCATTACATTGAGAAACTTTGGGCTTACTTAACCATTCAACAGCTTTTAGAAAAACGGTAATGAAGGATATTTTCCTCATGATACATTAGTTTAGAAATTTTATAGAAATATCTTCTGTTCAATCCAATGAAGTAACAATCCTACGCATAATTACCTGGGCATAAGCCCCATTGAACACAGTGTGTTTGCATCTGTCACATTGATTTGTAGAATTTATAAACCACATGTTCATTGTTTAAAAAAACAATATCAGACTGAAACATTTAAAAACATCATTTATGATAAAACTTAAAAGAATCAAGGATTTAACTAAATAACCCTCTCCTAAAACCTCATGGAAAACACAAGACAGCTCAATATGTAGGGGAGCTAGAATTATAGCATTATAAATAATGCAGTACTTACCCTATTTTCATTTATTCTAAAATGTTATTAAAATATTTGTTTGCTCGATTTAGAAGGCAGCTTGAGTCCAAAATGGCTCTGGGGCAGCTGTCATAATTAAAACACAACAGAAAATAATTAAAAAGAGAGAATTAAGTGTCACTATCAGAATTTTATACAATAGCCTTTTAAATGTAAATAACACTGCAACCTTCATGTCGGTGTATCAAGCTGTGAAAGTATTGTACAACTAAGATATTAGTCTTCTAATAAAGAAATCATTGCAGCTTCAATTTCAGACTCTACAAAATATTCATAAAAGACATGTTCAGGATACAATGGAAACAGTTGTTTTTATTTACTTGACCCCAGTATTTAGTTGTCAAAGTATTACTGCATTTGAACTTAGAGCTACTATTTATGTTACTATTGTACATATTGGTCTTTTTTTGTGTATGTATTGCATCCTTTTTTCAAAAAAGAAGAAGAAAAAGGCCTTTATGCCACTGGCTGTAAAAACATCTAGTGGTAAATAATATATTAGCTGTTGTTCTGTCACTTAGGAATTCAGCGAAGGGTGATGAGAAGACTAATCTTACTGCCAAAGCCCTGGAGATGTCTCTGAAATATAAGTTTGTGACTCCTTTGACATCCATGGTGGTCACAAAGCCGGAAGACAATATTGATAAAGCTGCAATTGCTGACAAGCCACTAGAAGGTACCCATACTTACGAACTTTTATAATGTTATCAATAAAGAACATAAGTGATATTGTCGCACATATGAAATAGCTGCATTTACATGTGGAGATAGTCTGAAGCACTTCAGGGAAGCAGCCACATAAGCCTGGAAAAGAATGGCATTGTTTTATTGATCCAGAAAGCATTGCTTTTATGGGCTTTTATGTATTCTGAATTATCTTTTGAAGAATTGGATTATTGGAGTAGATTGAGTATGGTTTGTAACTGGCTGACAAACTGTACTCAATGAATAGTCCTTAATGGTACTACACCTATATGGAGGGAAGTAAGCAGTGGTGTACCACAAGATCCATCTTAGGCCTAATACTCTTCAATATCTTTATAAATGACTTGGATGAGGGAATAAAAGGGGAACTTACCAAATTTGGGATGATACTAAGATGGCAGGAATAGCTAACACGCTAGATGATAGGCTTAAGATCCAGAAAGTTCTTGGCAGACTTGAAAACTGGGCCATATCTAACAAAATGAAATTCAATGTAAAGAAAAGTAAAATCTTACACTTAGGAAAGAAAAACCAAAAGTAAACATATAGATTGGGTGAAACCAGGCTTAACAGCAGTAACTGTGAGAAGACTGTTAGTGGACAACCAATTAAATATAAGCCAACAGTGTGTAATGGAGCCCCAAAAGTCAATGCAATCCTAGATTGCAATAGCAGAAGGATTCAATCAAGATCAAGTGAAGTACTAATACTGTTATGTTTTGAGCATGGGCAAGAAAGAATGGAGACCAGTTTCTGAATGGTGAACTTCAGCTCTTTATTTACATTGTGACTTCCTCATTTTAACAGCAATTAAAACCTGCCTTATATAGGCAAACCTTGTCACTTTTAACCAATAACGAGCTAGGAACGCTAGCTCTTATAACCAATAGGAACTCTTTGTTAAGGGCCAATCGGATTCCCCGGAACAGGCCAATCCGGTCCGGCCGCTTAACAGCCAATTAGAAGTGCAGGGCCAAAACCCTGCACTAACTTCAAACTCACACTTTATTAATCTTTATTGCATACACAACACCCCTTCCCCCTGGCTTCTTATTTGCAGGGTGCAGTTACATAGTCCCTTAGGTAGGACGGTTGTCTTATTAGTCTCTTTGATTTCCGTTGTATCGGCTGGCTGCAATCACGCTGAGGTAGATCGTTGTTTGGCAGTGGGGCTGTTTCTGGTTCAGAGTTCACTTCTACGTCGTTGCCCACATTCTCTGCAATTCCCTGAGGTGCAACCGTTTCTCCCTCCGGCTCCACTTCCTGAGTTTCTATCAAACCGTCGTTTCCTTCGAACGGGTTTCCTAGGAATTCATCTTCTTCCGTACCTCCCCCTCCTAAGTTTGGTCATGGGGAGTTGCGGACTGGCTGCTGGAAGCCGCGATCGTAATCGATCGATATGCCATTTCCAAAGTTTATCGTCAAGGCATTGTACCAGGTATGATCTGGGACCGGTTACACATACTATTGTCGCTTCCACCCACAACGGGTCGCCCAATAGGTTTTTAGCATAAACCAGGTCTCCTACCTGGAAGGTGCGACAGCGGCTGCTGGATCCTAGTAGTTTCTCCGGTTCTTAAGCTGGGTGCAACCGGTCGAGGTGGGAGCGGAGCTTTCGTCCCATTAGCAGTTCGGCGGGAGTTTTGTTGGTGACGCTATGTGGGGTGATGTGTTGCAAGAAGAGGATTTGATTGATCTTGTCGTCAATGTTGTCGTAGTCTACCTTTTACAAGGTTTTCTTCACAAATTGGACCATGCGTTCTGCTATGCCATTGGTTGCAGGGTGCACAGGCGAGGTGAGCGCATGGCGAATGCCGCGGTCAGCGAGGTATTGCTCGAATGCTTGTGCGGTAAATTGAGGGCCGTTATCGGATGCCAGGATGTCTGGTAATCCATGGGTTGTAAAGAGTCTGTTTAAGATTTTGATAACCGCCTCGGAGGTCGTAGTCGTCATGCGATGAATTTTGAGCCAATTCGAGTAGGCGTCGATGGTAAGCAGGAAGGTGTGGCCTTTGGTTGGCCCCACGAAGTCCAGGTGAATTCGGGACCAGGGTCCACGTGGTGTCTCCCATTCGGAAGGCATGGCTTTTGGTGGGGCGTTGCTGACTTCTTGGCATTTGGGACAAGCTTTAACCCACTGTTCGATTTGCTTGTCAATGCCGGGCCACCATGCGTAGCTTTGCACAAGGGCTTTCATTCGCACGATGCCGGGATGGCCATCGTGCAAGGTTCTCAGCAGCGCTTTCTGGAGTCGTTCTGGGATAACGACTCTATCGCCCCAGATGACACAGCCTTTCTGGGAGAAGAGCTCGGTTTGTCGAGTCTTGAATGGTGTGAAGTCATCTGATAACTGGTCCAATGGCCATCCACGTTCTACCCAGCCTAGGACTCGTGCTAAGGTGTGGTTGCGTTTGGTTTCTCTTGCGATATCTCAGGCAGTTAGTGGCAGCGAGTTGAGTGCCTCGATTAGCCACGTGGTTACCGTTGGTGCCGGATTGTCGAGAGTCTCTGGAAGCGGTGCTCGGCTCAATGCGTTGGCATGGGGAATGGCTTTCCCCGGGCAGTATTGCAGCCGATAGTTATAAGCAGCTAAGAATTCTGACCATCGGGTCATCCTAGGGGATAATATGTAGGGAGTCGGCTTATCTCCGGCTATTATCCCCAATAATGGATTGTGGTCAGTCACAATAGTAAAAGCCCAGCCATACACGTATTCGTGGAATCCTTTCACAGCTGAGACAATTGTGAGGGCTTCTTTATCAATTTGTCCATAGTTTCGCTCAGTTTTTGAAAGAGTCTTTGAAAAATATGCAACAGGGGCTTCGTTCCCATTAGGCAGTACGTGGCTCAAAATGGCGCCCACCCCGAAAGGCGATGCATCACAGGTTATAATTAACGGCAAAGTCTCGTTATACTGCATGAGTACAGAGTCAGAAGTGAGCAGTTTTTTAACATTTCGGAATGCCTGTTCTTCATGGTAACCCCATAGCCAGTTTGCTTTTTTATCTAACAACCGGTGTAACGGTTCAGCGACAATTGCTTTGTGCGGTAAAAATATATTATAAACATTGATGAGGCCTAGGAACGCCTGGAGATTGGCCTTGTTTCGTGGGCTGGGAGCGTTTTTGATCGCTTTTAATTTACTTTCGGTAGGGTGAATGCCCTGGCTATCAATCAGGTACCCTAGAAACTCAACACTGTCAGTACACAATTTACATTTGTTATTTTTAACCTTAAGACCAGCCTCTTGGAAATTTTTTAGGACTGATTTTAACCGGTCCTGTAAGATTTTTTTTGAAGGGGCTGCAATTAGTACATCATCAAAATAGGGGACCACGCCCTTAATTCCTTGCAATAACCTTTCCATAAGGCTCTGAAAAATCCCCAGGGCTACACTGACTCCGAATTGCAGCCGGGTACATTTAAAGGCACCTCGGTGCGTCACAATAGTTTGGGCCTGTGCGTTTTCTCATCTACTGGTAATTGCTGATATGCCTGAGCTAAATCTAATTTAGCGAAACTTTCCCGCCCCCCAGGGAATGGAGGAGATGCTGCACCACCGGAACTGGATACGCGTTCTGCTGCAGGGCGTGGTTCAAAGTGGCCCAGTAGTCCCCACAAATTCGGATTGACCCGTCTGGCTTAATTGGTGTTACAATAGGGGTTTCCCAAGGGGAGTGATCGATGGGTTCTAACACCCCCTGAGCTATCAGTTTGTTGAGTTGTTCGTCGATTTTCGATTTTAAGGCAAACGGAACTCGACGGGGCTTTAGGTAAATGGGAGCTATTTTTGGATCTAGGCTGAATGAAATTGGGGTCCCCTTGTACTCACCTAAGCTGTCCGCGAAGACGTCCCTGAACTCATAGATAAGGTCTTCCTCCCAGTCACAGCCACTGACTCGGTTTTCGCCGGCCACTTCAATGCCGAGTGGCGCGAACCATTGGAGGCCTAGTAGGCTAGGCCTATCTCTATCGATGACCGTTAACGGTAAGAACGCTGTGTGCTTCTTGAAGGAGACTCAGACTCGGCAGGAGCCGACGATGGGGATTCGATTCTCTTGGTAATCCTTGAGGATGGGGCGTTGGAAACGGAGATATTGGTGTTGAATTGTCGGGATGAGTTGCTTGAGTGTCTTCCAAGACACCATCGAGAGGGACGATCCCGAGTCAACCTCCATATGGTAAGGCTGGTTCTCAATGGCTACCGTGACTCGGATTTTCTTAGTGTCCAAAACTGAGGCATGACCGATAGTGATAGTATGGTGAGCCTCTTCTCTCTGCAAAGCTCGATTTCTGCAGAGTGGTTTACTGGCTCTCGCCGTACAGGATGGTTTCCTGTCGATTGGCGATAGTTAGCCCCTTTTGAGGCCTGGCTGGGTCCTGGCAAGCTGCGGCAGACCCGTCCGATGTGGCCTCGTTTCCCGCACTCATGGCAGAGTGCATCGCAGAATTTGCATTCGGACCTGGCATGGTTGGCTCCACAGCCAGCACAAGGGCGTAAGGGCTTCGGGTGAGGGTCCCGGTCGGACCGCAGTCGATGGACCCCTTCTTCGTCGCTGTCTGATGATGAAGAGAGGTCCTCGTGGTGCGTTGTCGCAAGCTGTCCTTCCGACTTGGATAAAATGTCGCTTGTCGGTGGAGGTACCGGAGCGCGGTTTCGGCGTAGTTGTGCAGCCAACTTCCTGGTTGCTTCTGCTGCAGTTGCATCGGCGATAGCATTAGCAAGGCTGATGTCGCCTTTCACCATCAGCTTGCTTTGGACGCCTGGTGCATCCAGTCCCAGAACTATGCGATCTCTTAGTGCTTCTTCTAAATCAGCAAATCCGCAGGGGCCTCCCAAATTTCGGAGGTCTGCTATGAAGTCAGCCACGCTTTCTCGCTTTCGCTGGCTCCTCTGATAAAACTCGTGGTGTCTCACAAGCGTAGGCACGACCGGGGCGTAGTGATCTCGTAGGAGAGGTTCGAGGACGTCCCAATCCATGGCCTTCACTTCTCAAGGTTTGGCTTGTGCTTTAGCCATCTTAAATATGGTTGGACCTCAATGCATTAGGAACACTGCCCGTTTCTTTCCTGGTGTGGAGTCCTTTAAGTTGTTAGTTTCAAAGAACATTTGAAAGCGATCCATGTAGGACTCCCAGTCCTCCTGTGCTGGATCGAACGGAGCGGGTGGTACGATGCTGTCGGACATGGTTCTGTTGTTGGCGTCATTTGTCACGTGCTCGGTGTTCTTCGAAGTTTCGTTGGTTCAGATTTCTCCACATCCCATCCTCGTCGCCAGTGTTATGTTTTGAGCATGGGCGAGAAAGAATGGAGACAAGCCTCTGAATGGTGAACTTCAGCTCTTTATTTACATTGTGACTTCCTCATTTTAACAGCAGTTAAAACCTGCCTTATATAGGCAAACCTTGTAACTTTTAACCAATAACGAGCTAGGAACGCTAGCTCTTATAACCAATAGGAACTCTTTGTTAAGGGCCAATCGGATTCCCCGGAATGGGCCAATCCGGTCCGGCCGCTTAACAGCCAATTAGAAGTGCAGGGCCAGAACCCTGCACTTACTTCAAGCTCACACTTTATTAATCTTTATTGCATACACAACAAATACCACTCTGTAAAGCCTTAGTAAACCACACCTAGAATACTGCATCCAATTCTGGTCACACACTATAAAAAGATATTAAGTGCAGAGAAGAGCAACAAAGATGATTAGAGGACTGGAGGCTAAAATGTATATGAAGAACAGTTACAGGAAGTGGGCATAGTCTAGTGAAGAGAAGGAAATACAAGGGGAGACATGAAAGCAGTATTCCAATATTTGGGGGACTGTTACAGAAAGGAGGGGATGTCAACTTGTTTTCCAAAGTACCTGAAAGCTGGACAAGGAATGTTGGGGGAAACTGATCAAGGAGAGATTCAACCTAGAAATAAGGAGAAATTTTCTGATAGTGAGAACAATCAACCAATGGAACAACTTGCCTTCAGAACTTGTGGGAGTTTCATTACTGGAGGCTTTCAAGAAGAGAGTGGACTGCCATCTGTCAGAAATGGTGTAGAACCATAATGGGCAACCTATGGCACTCATGTCAGAAGTGGCACGCAGAGCCATCTCTGCGAGCAGTTGTCCCGGATCAGGCCCACTCCTGCCAGCCAGCTGATTGCTGGGTATCTGCCGCACATGAATAGCCATAAGATCACAACAGAGAGCTAGTTTTCTATATCTCTGTCATCTAGTTGTAATTTGTTTTTTTGCAGCCTAGACCAAGGAAATCTGCAAACCTACATGCCCAAAAGGCTCCCTTTTGAAATAGGATAATTAGGCAAAGCACAAAAAAGAAACAAGAACTAGTAAGCAAGGAAATTAAGTCAAGATGTAATGAAAAGTAAAGCAAATAGTTTACCTCAATACCATTTACTATAGCTTTCTATACTCTGATTCTACTACTTTCACTTTAGGCATGAAAGCCAACAGGTTAACTTTGGGCCAGTCACTCTTCTCTCTCAGTCCAACCCACCTCACAGGGTTGTTGTGAAGAAAACAGGAGGAGGAAAAAGTATTACCACCTTGTGTTATTTATAAAAACAATAAAGATGGTAGAAAAAAAATTAAAAAATAAAAACACTAAGTCCATACATCATTTCATATTCTCTTTTGTTCTCTTCACATCTTACCTCTGCCTTTTTGACAAAATATCTCTTTCCATCATGGCATTTCTAGGCTTCCCTTTCTTCTGAACCCATTAATTCCTCCTTCATATGTTTGACGATTTGATCTGCAATTATTTTTTGCTGCATAACTTATCCACTTCAGCTCATTAATCCATACCTTGGCTTCCCTGCATTACTCATAATCTGTCCAGAAGATCAGGCTACATTTATTCTGAACATTATATCTTCCTCTTTCTCTTCTAGTTCATCCTCCTCTCTACCTACCTGCCCTTTGCCATTTCATTGTTTTATATTCCAAATTGCAAGAATCTACAGGTCCACAAATCTTGGCTACTGTCATCCTTCATGATTTGGGCAATTGAAGATTTAATATACTATAATACATTTTAGCAATGTAGGCAAGATATAGATTACTAGCTTAATCATACCCATGCAACATACAGCACTACTTACTAATGGTCTGGAAAATGTTGGTCAGTTATGGTAAATTTGACAAGTATGCAACTAAAGTCTGGGGTTCTCTCCAACATGCTTATGCTGTTCAATGCAAATTAGGATATCCAATCCATAATAATGGTTCTTTTGCAAGCCAGCATTCTGTTGACCACAGTCAAGAACAAGAGATGCATGCAGTGCTTGGGATATGTGAAAGGCAATTTCACAAGAAGGTTCAGAAATCTGTGAAATTGATCAATTCCTAGAGACAAGTACCAATTGAAAATAATATTTTGTAGCTCAGGATTGAATTGTGGAGTCCTTGGTGCTGTCAGAGCATGGATTTGTTTTTGTTTTTGGAGCAGATATTTACGAAATGTTTGCCAAATTAACAAAGGTAACATCTTCAGGGCTAGAAGAAAATGGGTTTTGCTCTCTCTTCATACACAGTAGCTACCTTGTCAGTGTTGGTGGGAGTGTTGTTTGTTCTTGGTAGTTCCTTGATTAGGCTGTTGTTTATGCTTTGACAGTTTATCAGAGTTGGTATTTGCTAGATTTCCCTTTGTTTCCCACTCTAAACACCAAGGATTTCAGAGGGACACGTGTTTATTTCACAGTCCTATAAAGGTGTCATAATCCTTTATAGGACTGTAAATCATAAATGTTCTTGTGGATTTTTTTTGTTTATCAAAGCAGTATTTTATTAATAATGTTGTTCTTGTTTTGTTTTTCAACTTTCTTATGCATTGTTGGAACAGCTGAGGGTAAGTTTGACTTTTAATTTTTAGCTTTAAATTTTTTAAAAAATCAATTAAGGAAAATAACTAGTAGTATTTGGGGTTCATTGCTGCCAATGGTATGGATCTTGAGGCTCATCTGTTATATGTCAAAACTGCCCATGTGAATGGACAAATATTTGGTCTGGATGATAGATGTTTGCAGGAATTGGTTGCATTCATTAGAATGACATAAGTAACATTGGGGCAATGTTTTATAAGCTCCACACTTTCATATATCCATGGGACATTACAACATGTATAACAAAGAATGGGCTTTTATATTCAATGCATTGATGCTGCTAATTCTGTAAAGTATGTGGGGTGGCTAGAAGAATCATACTGAGAAATTGGAAAAGTAATTTTATTTCAGATTTTAATGCATGGTTGTTGGAAATGCATGATCTATCTACTTTGGAAAAGTAGATATTTCTACTTATTAAAGGATATCATATAGCAATATATTATGGCAGTAATTTTGTAAAATTTTACAATAATATTTTTATTGATTATATTAGTGTATTTATTAGTAAACCAGTGACTTTTGATAATTTGTGACGTATAAGTATTTCTCTTTGTTTGGGATTGGGTTTTTTTCCCCTAATTTCTTTTGGTTGCTATTGTAATGTAAATTATTTTGTTAATTGTGTATATTAAATATGTAAAATTAAAATTAAAAAATGCTCCCTTTCTCTATAATATATTTAGAATGCATTGGAAAAAGTAATTGAAGGAACTGATTTGAATGCTGGATGTGGGAGATGTTCTAGGTATTTTGATCCTTCAGGAATTCATCTGTACAAATTCTTAATAATAAAATAGCATTTAAGAAAAGCGGAGATATGGGGTGCTTTTCCTTATTCATATTAATGTAATTCTTTGCTTTTCTTTCATTTGCAGCTACTCAACAATGTAAGTGACAATTTTATATTTCTGAACTATCTCATTTCATTAAAAAGGAATTGGATAAAATGGTTTCTGTGACATTTCTTCTGAACTGATTGAAAATACAGCTAACAGCAATATGACCATAGAATAGAATAGAATAGAATAGAATAGAATAGAATAGAATAGAATAGAATAGAATAGAGTTGGAAGGGACCTTGGAAAAAACCCCACAGAGATACATTATTTTCTTTGTTTCAGTTTGCATAATAATAAATCTGCCTGTGAAACTGAACAATTTATTGCTTTTTTAGTTGGATTTTATCATTTTGCAGTAAAAGAATAGTTATACACCGCTGTGAAATCTCTAGTGAGAAATGCCATATAAAGAAATGTTGTAGATAGATAGATAGATAGATAGATAGATAGATAGATAGATAGATAGACAGACAGATAGATAGATAGATAGATAGAATCACTTATAGTCTCCAAGAGACTTAATCTCCATCAATTTGCCTTTTGACAATAAGCATTTTAAAGCTATTTAATGCCATGACCATCTATGGAATGTCTCTTTACTCAGGATCTGGTTTCTATACAGTCATAAATCTAAGTTGTTATTGTGGTCAGTGTAGCTACCTCTGAAGCAGGTTCCTTCCCATTGGGGAAATCTTATAAAAGAACATGACTAAATCTGCATTGACATATTTCAGGTTAATCCTTCAAGTGGTTGAAATAAACTGCCTTAATAAAAGCAACTCACTGAAAAGCAATGTCAGTTTTTGGAGGGAAATGTTGGTATATGGACGGTCCATGTTCATGACTGCCTGAAGAATATTCTCTTGGAGATGATCAATTAATTTTCATTTCAAAGCTGAATTGAAGTCTTTCATAAATACTTAGATATATGGACAGCACAGAATTGAACCAATAGGAAAGCCCAAAACTACCCATTATAATTTTTGAATTTGAGTTAATTAAAAATCTTTGACAGAAATTCTTGAAGTATATCAGTAGAAATTTATTGTACTCTTCTTGTATGACTTTTCTTTACTAGTTGATTGGAATCTCATTGGAATGATACATGTTATTTTATTTCATTCATATTGTTTTTTCTCTTTCTTTTATTTATCTGACAATATCAGACATTTTACAAATAAAAAACACTCACATGAAAGCATAATATAGTATTTTTTATATAACAAATTTTATTAGATATAATCTTTAAAAACATTGAACGTGGTGGACTTCTTTGACATACATTTTGATCATTACATATTATGTTAAATACTCTGAAAATGTCGTACATTTATATACATATATACATTTAATCTTTATACATTTTAAATCCTTTCCATTACCTTTCAATTACACTTTACTAACTCCCTTTCATTTCCCTCCAGCGGTAAAATTTATTCCATATTATATAATATTCTGACTCGTGTTTATCCTTCAGTTCCAATGTCAACCTGTTCATTTCAGTGCATTGTAATATCTTATCCATCGCCTCATCTTCCCTTGGGATTTCTCTAGCCTTCCAATTTTGGGCATGTATTATTCTTGCCACTGTATTATATGAATTATTAGGTAGGTGTCAGCTTTGCTATACTTCTCTGCCCTAATTCCCAATAAAAACGTCTCAGGTTTATAGTTTATTTTTAGCCCCATCATTTCCTCTAGCCACAGCCAAATTTTATACCCAAAACTCCTGTGTCTTTTTGCAGACCATACATGATAATATGTGCTCCTTTCTCTCAAACATTTCCAACAATTTGGTGATTGGTTTCCATATATTTTGGCCAATCTTGCTGGTGGGAGATGCCACCTATAGAACATCTTGTACAAGTTTTCCTTGTTTGATGTAGCTAATGTTATTTTTTTTTCGCTCCCAAATTTGTTGCCATTGATCCAAATTTATGTCCAAAATCCTTGGCCCAGGTCATCATCGTTTCTTTGACTTGTTCTTTATGCATTTTGTAGTCCAATAAATATCTGTAGATATTCATTATTTGTTTATCTTCTGGCCCTAATAAGATTTCATCTAATATCGAATCTTGTAGATCAATTCCCCACTCTTTTTTGTCTTTTTCATACCTTGATTGTATCTGGAGATGAAAGCATAGTATAGTGTTGACATTCACTGAAACTGTACTATTAAAATCAGATGAAAACTAAGATAAAAATTCAGTGTGCCTTAAAGTTGGTAAAACAAATACAGCTATCCTAATTTCAGTTGTGATAACCCCTTTTCCTTTTTTCCTCTTGTGCAGCAGTCCCAGTATATGCTTATCCATCATTTACCTCATCAAGCCCTAGACACAGGTACACAAGTGGTAAGTTTTGTTTTGATGTCTTTTTTTGTAAATGGAAAGGAGAAAAGTGTAATATCTAAAGTCTGCTGGTGAACACTTTATATTGTGATTATTTTACCATAAAACACATTAGTAATATACATGGGTCCCATCCAGCAGTGGGATTCAGCTGGTTTGGGCTGGTTCGGGCAAACTAGATGTAAAATTTACATCCAATTTAGCCAACTGGTAGTTCCGAAGACCAGCTGGCCCTGCCCCACCCCTCCCAGGAGTTTGGTATTGGCTCCCAGGTAAGTGCAGGGAGCTCTCCTAGGCCCAAAATAGAGCATGGGGGGGGAGATACAGTATGCCCCCATGCCCCATTTTGGGCCTAGGAGGCCTCTCTGCAGCCTCTTGGGAGCAAAAACAGGGCATGGGGGTGTGGCAAAAGAAAGAAAGAAAGAAAGAAAGAAAGAAAGAAAGAAAGAAAGAAAGAAAGAAAGAAAGAAAGAAAGAAAGAAAGAAAGAAAGAAAGAAAGAAAGAAAGATGGAGGGATGGGAGAAAGAAAGAAAGAAAAAAGAAAGGGAGGGAGGGAAGGGAGAAAGAAAGAAAGGGAAGGAAGGGAGAAAGCAAGGAAGGAAGGAAGGAAGGAAGGAAGGAAAGAGAGAAAGAAAAGAAAGAAAGAAAGAAAGAAAGAAAGAAAGAAAGAAAGAAAGAAAGAAAGAAAGAAAGAAAGAAAGAAAGAAAGAAAGGGAGGGAGGGAGGAAAGGGAGAAAGAAAAAGAAAGAAAGGAAGGAAGGAAGGAAGAAAGGAAGGAAGGAAGGAAGGAAGGAAGGGGAGAAAGAAAAAGAAAGAAAGAAAGAAAGAGAGAGAGAGAGGGAGGGAGGGAGGGAGGGAGGAAAGGGAGAAAGAAAAAGAAAGAAAGAAAGAAAGAAAGAAAGAAAGAAAGAAAGAAAGAAAGAAAGAAAGAAAGAAAGAAAGAAAGAGGGAGGGAGGGAAGGGAGAAAGAAAGAAAGAAAAAAGAAAGGGAGGGAGGGAGGGAAGGGAGAAAGAAAGAATGGAAGGAAGGAGGGAAGAAGGAAGGAAGGGAGGGAGGGAGGGAGGGAGGGAGGAAAGGGAGAAAGAAAAAGAAAGAAAGAATGAAAGAAAGGGAAGGAAGGAAGGAAGAGGGAGGGAGGGAAGGAGGGGAGAAAGAAAGGAAAGGAAGAAAGGAAGAGGGAGGAAAGGAAGGGAGAAAGAAAGAGAAAGAAAGAAGGAGGGAGGGAGAGAAGGGAAGGGAGAAAGAGGGAAGGGAAGGGAAGGGAAAGTGAATGAGATATGGAGGGAGGGAGGGAGGAAGAGAAAAAGGAGTGCAAGGAAGGACCACAAACATGTCGGCACTAGATGCAGCTTCAAAGGTTGCTTTGAAACAGCACAGCAATCCAGGGCTGGAAGGGACCTCAGAGGTCATCTAGTTCAACTCCCTGCTCCAAGAGCATTGTTAAAGTGAGTTTCTCTCTTTTGACCCACCCAGTCACATGACCACATAGCCACTCCCACCCAGTCACATGACCACATAGCCACACCCTCACAGTCATGCCCACTCCATCATATGACCAAGCCACACCCACCAAGCCACACCCACCTAGTCACATGACCACCTAGACATACCACCCAGTCACCTGAACACCAAGCCACACCCACCAAACCACGCCCACAGAACCAGTTGTTTAAAAATTTGAATCCCGCCCCTGGCCCAATCTAATTTGGAGGTTTAGGACTATGCTAAAAGAGTAGCGTACAGACCCCTTTTTCATAGGTTATATCCTTTTTTGTTTCTAGTTTTCTCTAACCATGGCTTGCCATGCCATGAAACTTGGCAAATAATAATTTAGTTAGCATGGCTGAAAATCCTACTTGAGCAAACCATTTGCAGGCAGTTCTCGGTTAGCAATGGCAAATGGATCGGAATTTCTGTCGCTAAGTGATGCAACAGTAAAGTACAACATCATGTGACCTCATTACTTAGCAACCCCAGCAATCCCCACTGCCATCATTAAGCAAGGATGACAGGTCCTTAAGCGAGTTCCAGGTGACTTGCAAATAAACCAGCAGGCAGGTAAGATACAGTGCACAGGCAAGCATAGCAGTCCAGGGATGGCTGCTGCCAAGCAGAGGAGGGTGCAAGAGATTTACCAGAGTGGCTTGCAGCCTTCTCTGTCAGTTTTCTCATTGACTTTGCTTGTGGGAAGCCAGCAGAGAAGGTTACAAAAGGAGAACATATGATTATGGAATAGTGCAACCCTTGAAAGTGTGAACCAGTTGTCAAGTCACTGTGGGAATGCTGTGATGGCTGGAACTTCAAAGACCAGTAGCATGTAAGTCTTCTTTTTTCAGTACTATTGTAATTTTGAACAGTGACTTAATGAAGAAGTATCTCTATAGCCAGTAGTGGGATTCAATTGTTTTTACTACCGGTTCTGTGGGTGTGGCTTGGTGGGCGTGGCAGGGGAAGGATACTATAAAATCTCCAGTCAGAGGTGGGATTTGGCGGTTCTCCGAACTATTCAAAATTTCCACTACTGGTTCTCCAGAACTGGTCAGAACCTGCTGAATACCACCTCTGTCTATAGCTATGTTATCAAAATGTTAATCAGATGGTTCATCAAATATAGCAAACACTGGTTAAAAACATCTAGGATATGGACAAGAGGATCTAGGATCTGTACAAAAGATTAGTAGATGAAACTAAATCTAAAACTCCATGGCAAACTTTCTATGAAAATATTTCCATCACATATTCACATCATACTCAGGTCAGAAGCACCGAGGCATTTCTGGGTTGAAAAGTTAGTTGGTAACATCACCATTTCCTGGGGGACGTCCAACTGGAGGCTCCTTTCATGTTCCTGGCAAGAGCTGGAGTGAAGAATGGGAGCTCATCCTGTCTCACAGCAGCATTTGTGTCTTGAATGTGGGCCTGCTAACCTCCAATCCAGCATCCTAACTACCTGTGCCACTGTCCTATCTTCAACACAAATTGAGTGGCACATTGAAAGTATTATCATACTGAAAATATTATAATAGTACGTGAACCAAATTCATAGAAGGTATAATTTAGCCATAAATTTTCAATAAAATATTGGAGTTAAATCTCAAATGTGCAAAGTGAAATCTAAAGAAACAGTGATGCAAATTCATAATGTAGTCTGTTCAGCTTTAGAGTCTCATGTGAATGTAATTTGATTAAAAACAACATAGGTATTGTATACTGTACTTCATGGCTTATAAAAGTGAGATGTACCGTATATACTCGAGTATAAGCCGAGTTTTTCAGCACATTTTTTGTGCTGAAAAAAACCCCCTCGGCTTATACTCGAGTCAGATTCCCCTCTGAAAAAAAAATGGTGTGGAGCTCCGAAGCTGGGCAGCTGCTTCCCTGCTTCCGTGTTTCCTTTGCAACTTTTAAGCATGGGAGGGGGAGGCTTTTCTGAGCTCTAGGCTGAGAAAGCAACGCGAGCCGAGGTTGCTCCACTCAGTTTCATTTCCTCAGCTCCAGCTGCTTTCAGTCCACTCGGGAGGAGGGGGAGGAGGGGGAGAGAGAGAGAGATATCATAAGAACGGCTCTTGGTTTTTTCTTGCAAGGGAGAGAGTGACTCCTGCCTACCACTGTCATCATCATCATCTTTTGGGTTAGTGAATCAATCAAACCTTTCATGATAGTGAGATCGTTTCCCAAATTTCCCTTAAATCAGGGAAGAAATCAGAAACAAACCTTTGGGCTGAGAATAAGCTTGTTCCTTTGATGCCATTTTTGTTCACTTCAGTGTGAAAAGTGTGAAAAAACACACTTCTTTTTCTTCATCTTCTTGTTCCCTATTGACTGGTCTCTTTCAAAGAGGAAATTGTGAATATCAAACTTATTCTCAACTGTCCTAGTGAAAGTTTTTATTGGCATCTATTTTTATTTTTGAAATTTACCAGTAGCTGCTTCATTTCCCACCCTCGACTTATACTCGAGTCAATAAGTTTTCCCAGTTTTTTGTGGTTAAATTAGGTGCCTCGGCTTATATTCGGGTCGACTTATACTCGACTTATATACGGTACTTAGCCATCTGGGACTTATGCAACAAGTAGTGGTTAAAACAAACTGTGACTGACTACAACACCAACCAAACACCTGACTTCAGACTCTTTTTTGAATATGTTGATGACATTAACAATAAAAGGGGAAAATATATCACAAGGTATAATTTTATAGAAGGCTTTGTATGAGGATCAAAGATCAAGCAGCCCATTTCTCTCTGCAGTTGATGGAGATCCACATTTCATCATAGACATCCCAGAACAAGATGATCATCTTTGCTTTAACATTTATGCAGATCCAGGGGAAATTTTAAACCTAATCAGGGACCCTAGTACAGGTAAGTTGAAATGATCTTGCCAAGACACAGGCTTCTTATTTCATCTTCTGCCTAAGAATTAACTCAGATGTAGAGTTGTAATTGCAGGAATATTCCAATCTCGGATGGCAAACCTCAGATAAAGAATGTTTCCAAGCAAATACTGTTAAGCCTGTGTTCCCCTACCAGGGTTAAGGAGACAAGCTAAACAGGATGTGCAGCGTTAGTCAGATAGGCACACAGATAAATGTGTGAGATAAGGTTGTATGTTAGTTAACATACAGTAAAAATAACAGATACGCTTGTGCTATCAAAAATATAGTTTATTCCATTTAGAATTTATAGCATAGTCAAAATAACAGTCCATTAGTCATGTTTCATTATAGTCAGTCCATTCAAGGATATTCAATTAGCAAAGTCCGTGTAGAATATCTAATGTCAGTTCACTTACAAATAAATCAGTCCTCTCACTGTTGATAAAATCAACAGTCCTTTGTCTCTCCCGTTCCAGTAAGGGAAAAACGCAGTCTTCAATCCATCCAGTAATTAGGGATCATCAAGCCAGAGAGCGAGCTGCCGTTGTCTTGCTTCTTTTATGGTGCTTTTACAACCACTCCCTTAATTACATTCTTACAGTTAAAGTTACAGACACTTTAATCAACAAACCATGATAACATATTTATTATTTTACCTAAACCAGTTAGGGTAAACAATGTTATCCCTAACAAATACAACTCAGGCAAACAAAGTCACTAATCTAAAGGAGGATCAGAGAGAGGAAGTAAACATATGTTAGACTTTAACTAGAGATAATTAATTGTGTTAATTACTGTGCTAAACAGTAACGAAAGTTAAGCAGTAACCAAAATTAACCAATGATGGAGGATAATTAAAATGTGTATAAATGCAAGACTAAACTCCAGTAAAGATCATCATGATTCAGTTGTTCATGATCAAACAACTCTACTGCTTCGTCATAACAACACTCAGATATTTGTGTATTTATTGATTTAATCAATTCATATGATCACCAAACTCACAAATTGTAATTTTGGCAACTTGCCTAGGATTAAAACAGAAAAAGAAGGGGAAGGGTGTGGGGTGGGGTTGTCACAAAATGTAATCATTAGAAAACACAGTGCATCCAAGACAGTTACAAAACAGGCTGAACTAACACCATGGCCTGATGCCTGGAGGAAAGAGCCACATTTTCACAGTTTTACAAAAGAGCAGCAATACTAGGGCCATCCAAATCTCTAATGTGGGGGCAAGGTGGAAGATGTCTTTCCATAGAAAGAATCTATAACAGAGAAAGAACAAAGCTGAAAAAGCCAGATTTATTATTGTAGTGATTTTACAGGACATAAAATATACCATTTCATTGCACCAATATAGTTCCATAGCTATTGAAAACTGCTTGATCATCCTTTAATTGTATTTATTTATAGAATAAAATCAAATTGCTTTCCATTGAAAGAAACCTAGAAAAGGCCTCTCCTCTTCCTTTTTAAAAGGCATTACAGTAAATGGACAGCTGATTGGAAATAAGCAGAGCAAGAATGATGTCCAGCCACAAAACAGTTATATCGGTAGACTTGGGATTCTCAACAAAGAACTGAATTTAAAGCTTGAAGTAACTCCTGAGAAAATCATTCTATACAACGGCACAAAGCAGATGACATTCACATGGTTGGATGAAGTTACCTTACTACATCCCACGTAAGAGCCTAAATCACATTTAAAAGTAAAGTGGACTAGAGTCAAGAAACTCAAAGAAGGGTGGTGACTCATCAAAGTGTTTTATTTTATTATTAAATTGATATTTATTATGCTCTTGCAGGCAAGGGCAGTATCATACTCTGATTCCTGTTTTAACCACACAACAAGAATACAGAGTGAGTTATATTGAAAGATAACAACTAATCTGAACTTTAACCATGGTTAAACAGAAATCTAGGAGCCTTGGCATCTGAATATGCTTGATAATTATACTTATTCCATGAGACAAACTCTCCCTCTTCCTTTCTCTCCCTCCACAACCTCTGTGTGTGTGAGGGGGAGGATAGGGAGAGAAGAAAGACAGAGAGAGGGGGGGGGGAAGAGAGAGAGAGAGAGAAACAGTGGGGCAAACATCAGATAATTCTGCTACATTTCACTAGTGTAGGAAATAAAGCTTTAAAAGGGTCAGTAACACTATAGTAAGCATTGATTAAAAAAGGGCACAGCAACAAATACACATAAACAATTTTAAAACATACAGCATTCTTAATTTGCAATATATTAGTATCCCCTTAGAAATAAACCCCATTGAATTAAATAGAATCTACTCCAAAACAGGTATAGAATCAGGGTTATGTTTTTCATTCAGAATTATTCCTTCTAACTGATGTTAATTTTCTTTGTAGTGCTAGTTGTTCGTTGAGTCGTTGAGAAATACAGTGATATGAAAAGGGCATCCCTTTCTGGTCTTTTCTGTCTCAGCCCAAACTGATCTGAAATCAGCTTGCCAGAACTAGTAGATCCCTCTCCCCAACGACTGTGATCCCAACAACTGATGTTGGTGTTATGTTTTGAGCATGGGCGAGAAAGAATGGAGACAAGCCTCTGAACGGTGAACTTAAGCTCTTTATTTACATTGTGACTTCCTCTCTCTAACAGTAGTTAAAACCCACCTTATATAGGCAAACCTTGTAACTTTTAACCAATAACGAGCTAGGAACACTAGCTCTTATAACCAATAGGAACTCTCTGTTAAGGGTCAATCGGATTCCCCGGAACCGGCCAATCCGGTCCGGCCACTTAACAGCCAATCAGAAGTGCAGGGCCAGAACCCTGCACTTACTCCAAGCTCACACTTTATTAATCTTTATTGCATACACAACACCCCTTCCTCCTGGCTTCTTATTTGCAGGGCGCAGTTACATAGTCGCTTAGGTAGGACGGTTGTCTTATTAGTCTCTTTGATTTCCGTTGTATCGGCTGGCTGCAATCACGCTGAGGTAGATCGTTGTTTGGCAGTGGGGCTGTTTCTGGTTCAGAGTTCACTTCTACGTCGTTGCCCGTATTCTCTGCAATTCCCTGAGGTGCAACCGTTTCTCCCTCCGGCTCCGCTTCCTGAGTTTCTATCAAACCATCGTTTCCTTCAAACGGGTTTCCTAGGAATTGATCTTCTTCCATACCTCCCCCCCCTCAGTTTGGTCATAGGGGAGTTGCGGACTGGCCGCTGGAAGCCATGATCGTAATTGATCGATATGCCGTTTCCAAAGTTTATCGTCAAGGCATTGTACGAGGTAGGATCTGGGGCCGGTTACACGTACTACTGTCGCTTCCACCCACAACGGGTCGCCCAATAGGTTTTTAGCATAAACCAGGTCTCCTACCTGGAAGGTGCGACAGCGGCTGCTGGATCCTAGTGGTGTCTCTGGTTCGTAAGCCGGGTGCAACCGGTCGAGGTGGGAGTGGAGCTTTCGTCCCATTAACAGTTCGGCAGGAGTTTTGTTGGTGACGCTATGTGGGGTGATGTGTTGCAAGAAGAGGATTTGATTGACCTTGTCGTCAATGTTGTCATAGTCTACCTTTTGCAAGGTTTTCTTCACAAATTGGACCATGCATTCTGCTTTGCCATTGGTCGCAGGGTGCACAGGCGAGGTGAGCGCATGGCGGATGCCGCGGTCAGCAAGGTACTGCTTGAACGCTAGTGTGGTAAATTGAGGGCCGTTATTGGATACCAGGATGTCTGGTAATCCATGGGTTGTAAAGAGTCTGTTTAAGATTTTGATAACCGCCTCGGAGGTCGGAGTCATCATGCGATGGATTTCGAGCCAATTCGAGTAGGTGTCGACAGTAAGCAGGAAGGTGTGGCCTTTGGTTGGCCCCGCGAAGTCCAGGTGAATTCGGGACCAGGGTCCACGTGGTGTCTCCCATTCGGTAGGCATGGCTTTTGGTGGGGCATTGCTGACTTCTTGGCATTTGGGACAAGCTTTAACCCACTGTTCGATTTGCTTGTCAATGCCCGGCCACCATACGTAGCTTCGCGCAAGGGCTTTCATTTGCACGATGCCGAGGTGGCCATCATGCAAGGTTCTCAGCAGCGCTTTCTGGAGTCGTTCTGGGATAACGACTCTATCGCCCCAAATGACACAGCCTTTCTGGGAGAAGAGCTCAGTTTGTCTAGTCTTGAACAGTGTGAAGTCATCTGATAACTGGTGCAATGGCCATCTGCATTCTACCCAGCCTAGGACTCATGCTGGGTGTGGTCGCGTTTGGTTTCTCTTGCGATATCTCGGGTGGTTAGTGGCGGCGAGTTGAGTGCCTCGATTTGCCATTTGGTTACCGTTGGTGCAGGATCATCGAGATTCTCTGGAAGCGGTGCTCGGCTCAATGCGTTGGCGTGGGGAATGGCTTTCCCCGGGCAGTATTGCAGCCGATAGTTATAAGCAGCTAAGAATTCTGACCATCGGGTCATCCTAGGGGATAATATGTAGGGAGTCAGCTTATCTCCGGCTATTATCCCTAATAAAGATTTGTGGTCAGTCACAATAGTAAAAGCCCGGCCATACACGTATTCGTGGAATCTTTTCACAGCTGAGACAATTGCAAGGGCTTCTTTATCAATTTGTCCATAGTTCCGCTCAGTTTTTGAAAGAGTCTTTGAAAAATATGCAACAGGGGCTTCGTTCCCATTAGGCAGTACGTGGCTCAAAATGGCGCCCACCCCGAAAGGCGATGCATCACAGGTTATAACTAACGGCAAAGTCTCGTTATACTGCATGAATACAGAGTCAGAAGTGAGCAGTTTTTTCACATTTCGGAATGCCTGTTCTTCACGGTAACCCCATAGCCAATTTGCTTTTTTATCTAACAACCGGTGTAACGGTTCAGTGACAGTTGCTTTGTGCGGTAAAAATACATTATAAAAATTGATGAGGCCTAGGAACGCCTGGAGATCGGCCTTGTTTCGTGGGCTGGGAGCATTTTTGATCGCTTTTAATTTACTTTCGGTAGGGTGAATGCCCTGGCTATCAATCTGGTACCCTAAGAACTCAACACTGTCAGAACACAATTTACATTTGTTTTTTTTAACCTTAAGACCGGCCTCTTGGAATTTTTTTAGGACTAATTTTAACCGGTCCTGTAAGATTTTTTTTGTAGGGGCTGCAATTAATACATCATCAAGCTAGGGGACCACGCCCTTAATTCCTTGCAATAACCTTTCCATAAGGCTCTGAAAAATCCCCGGGGCTACACTAACTCCGAATTGTATCTGGGTACATTTAAAGGCACCTCGATGCATCACAATAGTTTGGGCCTGTGCCGTTTTTTCATCTACTGGTAATTGCTGATATGCCTGAGCTAAATCTAATTTAGCGAAAACTTTCCCGCCCCCCAGGGAATGGAAGAGATGCTGCACCACTGGAACTGGATACGCGTTCTGCTGCAGGGCGTGGTTCAAAGTGGCCCGAGAGTCCCCACAAATTCGGATTGACCCGTCTGGCTTAATGGGTGTTAGAATAGGGGTTTCCCAAGGGGAGTGATCGATGGGCTCTAACACCCCCTGAGCTATCAGTTTGTCGAGTTGTTCGTTGATTTTCGATTTTAAGGCAAACGGAACTGGACGGGGTTTTAGGCGAATGGGAGCTATTTTTGGATCTAGGCTGAATGAAATCGGGGTCCCCTTGTACTCGCCTAAGCTGTCCGTGAAGACATCCCTGAACTCATAGATAAGGTCTTCCTCCCAGTCACAGCCACTGACTCAGTTCACGCCGACCACTTCAATGCCGAGTGGTGCGAACCATTGGAGGCCTAGTAGGCTAGGCCTATCTCTATCAATGACCGTTAAAGGTAAGAACGCTGTGTGCTTCTTGAAGGAGACTCGGACTCGGCAGGAACCGACAACGGGGATTCGATTCCCTTGGTAGTCCTTGAGGATGAGGCGTTGGAACGGAGATCTTGGCATTGAATTGTGGGGATGAGTTGCTTGAGTGTCTTCCACGATACCATCAAGAGGGACGATCCCGAGTCGACCTCCATGTGGCAAGGCTGGTTCTCGATGGCTACTGTGACTCGGATTTTCTTAGTGTCCAAAACTGAGGCGTGACGGACAGTAATAGTATGGTGAGCCTCTTCTCTCTGCATAGCTCGATTTCTGCAGGAGTGGTTTACTGGCTTTCGCCGTACAGGACGGTTTCCTGTCAATTGGCGATAGTTAGCGCCTTTTGAGACCTGGCTGTGTCCTGGCAAGCTGCGACAGACCCGTCCGATGTGGCCTCGTTTCCCGCACTCATGGCAGATCGCGTTGCGGAATTTGCATTCGGACCTGGCATGGTTGGCTCCACAGCCAGCACAAGGGCGTAAGGGCTTCGGGTGAGGGTCCCGGTCGGACCGCAGTCGATGGACCCCTTCTTCGTCGCTGTCTGACAACGAAGAGAGGTCCTCGTGGTGCGTTGTCGCAAGCTGCCCTTCTGAACTAGGTGAGATTTCGCTGGCCGGTGGTGGTACCGGAGCGTGGTTTTGGCGTAGTTGTGCAGCTGACTTCCTGGTTGCTTGTGCTGCCGTAGCATCGGTGATGGCGTCGGCAAGGCTGATGTTGCCTTTCGCCATAAGCTTGCTTTGGACGCTTGGTGCATCTAGTCCCAGAACTATGCGATCTCTTAGTGCTTCTTCTAAATCGGTGAATCCGCAGAAGCCTCCCAAATTCTGGAGGTCTGTTATGAAGTCGGCCACGCTTTCTCCATTTCGCTGGCTTCTCTGATAAAACTCGTGGCGTCTAACAAGCGTAGGCACGGTCAGGGCGTAGTGGTCTCGCAGGATAGGTTCGAGGTTGTCCCAATCCATGGCCTTCACTTCTCGGGGTTTGACTAGTGCTTTAGCCATCTTAAATATGGTTGGACCGCAATGCGTTAGGAACACCGCCCGCTTCTTCCCGGCTTGGCCTCCTTTAAGTTGTTCGTCTCTAGGAACATTTGGAAATGATCCATGTAAGACTCCCAGTCTTCTTGTGTTGGATCGAACAGAGCGGGTGGTACGATGCCGCCAGACATGGTTCCGTTGTTGGCGTCGTCTGTCACGTGCTCGGTGTTCTTCAAAGTTTCGTTGGTTCAGATATCTCCAAATCCCATCCTCGTCGCCAGTGTTATGTTTTAAGCATGGGTGAGAAAGAATGGAGACAAGCCTCTGAACGGTGAACTTCAGCTCTTTATTTACATTGTGACTTCCTCTCTCTAACAGTAGTTAAAACTACTTAAACCTTATATAGGCAAACCTTGTAACTTTTAACCAATAACGAGCTAGGAACACTAGCTCTTATAACCAATAGGAACTCTCTGTTAAGGGCCAATCGGATTCCCCAGAATGGGCCAATCCGGTCCGACCGCTTAACAGCCAATCAGAAGTGCAGGGCCAGAACCCTGCACTTACTCCAAGCTCACACTTTATTAATCTTTATTGCATACACAACAGTTGGTTGTTGGCTTGATGTTTTAGGATGAAACACATACTTCTGCCAAGTTGCTAAAAGCTTAGGTTGTACTTAACTTTCCACAGCCGGGCTGAACCATTCACATCAAGGGAGACTCTTTTTACTTGCTGGATGTTTCAGGATGAAGCTGGCTTCCGATCAGGACAAGAAAAGGGAAAGGAACACTAGCATTAATGATGTTACCTAGCTTGGGTAATGAAAGAACTGTAGGAAAACAACCCACCTCAGAGAGCAGCAACCTCCTCCTCATTTGAACCCTGAGCTACAAATGTTCTCCTTTTTTGGCAGTGCTGTTGTAACTTCGAACAGTCACTAAATTAATTGTTGTAATTTGAGGACTACTGGCAATCATATTTTTTCTTTCTTTCTCTTAGCTGTCTACTTTGCCATTATTTTTTTAAATAAATAAATCACCAGTGTATCATTTTCCCACTTCCTCCCACTGTTTTCATTATTTTTTTCTACTCCCTGAAGTGACTCAAGAAGATAATGAAACAATGCACTGATGGACACATTAAAAATAGCAGTGTGGCTGAAAAATAGATAGCTCAAGGGGAAAAAATAGTAAGTCGAGATAAAAACTGCTTTCTCTATTCATTAAGATTTTGCTGCATGTAAGCATTATGTTGCAAAGAAAAGTCTGTTGTAAATGTCACTACAGTAGAGGTTACCCAGGAAAAGCAGAGAAAAAGCATTTTTATGTTAAAACTGGTTGCTGTGCCTGTGTTATGTTTAGATTTGCATATGGAGAGTGATAAGGGAGACAGATAATGAATCTTCGGGGGAGGGGGGTGTTGAAATATCAAACAGACAAAACATGCAACATGCAAGAACCTTCTCCCAAAATCTATTCAGAATTTTAAAGTTTGCGTTTTTTAAAAACTAGGTAGCTCTGTAAATGATAGTCAGTTAAAATAAATTAAACCAACAGACCTTCAAACCTTGTTTATTTTTCCAGCAGGATTGCAGGAAAGTCAGGAAATCCGTATATGGCTCTAAACACCTGGCCATTCAGGAATTAACTATTCCTACCTTCAAAATAGTGTTTATAAAGTTCAGTGCATATCCTGAATTATAGTCAAATAAGCAGTTAGGACTCAGTACCCATCTGAATTTTAGATGGGAATTTCAGATCAAACATAGCTGGTAACTTCGTGTGGCTAACAGAACACTGATATCTGGATCCACTTCTCCCTGGAAATCTGTATATGATAGAATTATCTCTCAAACTCTGATCCTCCTCCATTGTCAGTGATCCTCTTTCACTCAGAAGCCTGCTCAGTGTCCTCTAATATACCCCAGAACCAGTGCTTCTTCAGGAACTAAAACTGCCTAAATTCCACTTCATTTGCCTACCCACCTCTTCTCATCAATACTAATTCATTTTATCTGCAGTAAGCTACTATATGTAAACTGGAAGCAAACCCACATTCCCTTGCACCAATGATGTTGCCTAGTTGGGCACTGAAACATCCACAAGGAAACAACCAAACTCAGAGGATACCAAGAGCTCCTTTCAGCTCCATAGCCCATCCATCTTAGTTTCCTTCCCATTTCTATGAAACCATCTCTCTCTCTGTGTGTGTGTATGTGTGTGTGTGTGTTTATATATACCTTATTTGCTTATTTGTTTATTTAAACAATTTATATAGCTGCCGAATTCATAATACAGTACTTTGAGGAGGTGAGCAAAAGATTAAAGCCAAAACAGAATCATAGTCAAAACAAATTAGAATCAATAAGATTTGTTTTTAATTTTATTATTTATTTATTTATTATCACATTTTTAACCATCCATCTTCCTTACAGAGATAATCATTAAAAACACTAATCCAAGGCTTGGAACCAAACAAATCAGCCCACAGGGTTCATATAACCTTTCTGACCCCAAAGCCTCAGGAAACAACAAGGTTGTTCATAGCTTATGACAGGCCAAAAGATCAAGGCCATGTGGATCCCAGGGACAAGGCAGTTTGTTCCGTGCTATTCCCCCACTCACCCACCCAAATTGATTACCTCCAGACATAGTTTATTTTCCTGAAAGATCACATGTCAGGGTGGCAGACAGAGTTCAAATGGTCCATTTTATCATATTGATGCATACATGCATACAGACACAGACTTATTAAAATATAAATGATTTGGAAGGCCTGCCACAGGAAGGAAAGGACTTTGCAATTGCTTTCCAGAAGCAGAATTTGAAAAAGCACATCTGCAGGTGAATTGCTGAGGAAGACGGATGTAGCAGCTTGTAGTCTGTACAGGTTTTTCTTAAGATGGTTTACAGTCAAACCAGCATAAATGCAAGGTAAAAAAAAAATTACAGGTACACCACAGATAGGACATCTGTAATTTAGACAGATCACATTAATACCTGATGTCCTGTGGGATATCTCTACATTTCACAGGATTTTATTTTCTGTCCTCTGTCCATATGGAAGATTTTGGAAAAGCCTTGCAAAGCTTGGAGTTTCTTTGCAGTAGTGTGGGGAAATTGATAGCAGTAGCTCTGCTTGTCTCAATGATAAACATGGCTTGGGTTGCTAGCTTATACTACCATTGTATTGACCTGTTTCTATCATGTTTTCTCACTGAAACTAGCCTGACCTTGAAAATTATCCAAAAGAAGAGTTTGGAAGTATTTATGGGAGAAGGAGCAACATTTGTAATAATTTTACATCAAACTTGGCGGAGAAATCCAAAACATGGAGATTTTCTAGGGTTCTATGCACTGGATAGTCACAGACTGTCTGAACATACCCATGGTTTATTAGGTAGGAATTTGTGCAACGTTTTTGATGTGCAGAAGTTAAAAGGACCTGTTCATTCTATTTAAATCTGAAAGGCTCTGATAACTGAAGCTTCCTTCCATAAAATATTGTGCTTGCAAAGATGAAATGTAGCAAGCAACTGCTTTATTATTAATATAGAAGAATAAGTCTTGGATTTCTTGATGTAATATAATTAACTTTCCTTTTGGGTAATTCTTCCATAAGGTTTTTAAAAATATATTTATTTCTTTTGTACACTGGGAAAAGAGGATTTAAATATCTTTTTTCACTAGTTTCATGTATGTAGATATCCAAAGAGTTGATCTTATTTCATAGAAAAGTTTCCAGAATGCAAGATGAATATCTATCTTATAGATTTATATTACAACCATCCTTTGAACGATGATATCATACCAGCATTGCAAAATGAGAGATACAATGTCCTATTATTTTTTTACAAAAAAATTAAAATATGAGGGGAGGGAAGTAGGAAAAGTATGAGATGGCAATGCGTGTATCAGAAGGCAATGCCATTGTTTTTGATCGCTTTTATTTGAAATGAATGGCAGCAATAAAGTTAGATGCGTGACATCAGAAAGGGCATCTGGCCAGTAAACTCAGCTCCATCCAGTTTGTCTGACTCTACTCAAAATTAAGGCATTATGGGGTCATAATAAGGTGTTTTTTTTTAAAAAAAGTAAAAGCTGCCAAAAAAAAAAGAAAACAAAAAGAAATAACAAGGATGTATTTACTATAAACTTAGGGACTTAAAGATTGTTTTTTGAAATAAACAGCAAAAAGTTGATTAAAACTTTTAGAAAGCTGCAAGCCAATTGAAGGCCCAGGTTAATTTGAAATAAGAATTTGAAGTTAATTATAAAGAAACCTTCCTGCTAAGAAAATGTTTTTTTTTTAATGTAATAAGGCAAATTTTAAAAAACTGGCCACTGCAGGGAACCCAAGATTTCACTTAAAGAGAAGAACACATAAACTTGTCTAATAGATAAGAATGGTGTCTAATAGATACAGAATTCAGGAAATAGTGAAGGACATTTTTGAAAAATTGTGTCAAAAGTTAATATTATCTGTCAATCAACAGCAATATCTGACCTATATAGATAGACAGTCTAAAAAAATGTAATGGAAGAGAACCAAGTGCTACAAGTAAGAAATTGAGTTAACAATGATAGGTTACAAGAATGATGTGGAAATATTATTTACTGGACGTACAAAAAAATCTCCTGATGTTTTATTAATTAAAAGGGACATAGAAATAATAAATCAAGGGAGTGACCTGGTTATTTTTCCTATATTGGACTTACAAAAGAGACTTGTTAAAGATTTGAAGTTCATGAGAAGGGACAAAGAAGAAATAAAAAGAAATCAAGTTCTATGCCATTATTTGAATGGAACAAAATTTAAGATTATTAGAAGTAAAAAAAAAAGGAATATGAAATTTATTCAAAGCTAAAATAGATAGTTTGCTATTTCTGATCATCCTAAAGGGACATTTGCTGAAATGACAATGATTTATGAATTTGTTTATAGATAACAGATAGGATATGGCAGCAAGAGCTTATCTGTGTAATTTAACAGGAAGTGATAAATTAATAAAATTGTTCAAACTTGTTTTGATGAAGGTTGGAATCATTTCCTTACATATATATTTCTTATCTTTACTGTAGTCTTTCTTTTCTTTCTTTCTTTGAATCTTTTTTCTCCCTTTCACCTTTTACTCTTCCTTTCTATTTTTTGTAACTTAATTTTAATTTGTATTGATTTTAGTATTTATAATCTTTAATAACAGTACTTGAAAAAATCAAATTGTATTTAATAATAGGGAGAAGTAGGATCTTAGCTAAGTAGAATTCTGCAAAGACAAATATTTTGTTTAGTTTCTATTTGACACGCTTTTCTAGAAAACAGTTTAACTGATCTTCCTGCTTTCATCTTCAGGCCAGTTTTTTCACCCAATTAATTTTACCATTCTTGAAGTCCATCCTGGATCTACTCCAGAGAAACCAGATGCTACCATGATTGTTAAAAATCACCAGCTGACAGTCACCAGGTAAACAATAATTCAAGGATTGTGGAAATGGTATTTTACTTGCATGGAATTTGCCTTTTAAATTTCACTCTCTGATTTTTCTGCAGGGGATGGCAAAAAGACTACACTGAAAATTCAAAGCATGGCACAAATGTTCCTTGTTGGTTTATTCACAATAATGCAGAAGGTCTGATTGATGGCACATACACTGACTATATAGTCTCTAGTCTGTTTTAATCAAACAGATCTAATTAGGGTTATAGCCTTTTGAAACAATAAAATGTTATTATTCCATGGCATTTGTGCCTAATCTGAAAAATCATAATAAATTATAATTTATTCTCTATAGTGAAATACTCCTATATCATATGCTTAACCAAAAAGAATAACAAATCATCAGTTAATCTACAAAATTCATGAGCTATTGCCCTTTCCATTCCTTTCATTCATTACAGCATAAGTCTCTTTTTAATATTAGATCTGATAGTTTCCTCTCTATAGTTAAATGAAACAAAATATAACATTGGCCAATAAAGAATTCTATTCTATTCTATTTTGAAGTAAGTATATATGTGTTTGTATTTATTCTACACATACTAGCTGTGAGATTCTGTTTCACAGGAAACGCATGACACGACACGGATCTTCAAGAGCGAGGTGCTTTATTCGATTCTGCAGAAGCGGGTTCACATCCCAGGTAGCAGGATGGAACCTTGAGCATAGTTTATTCAACATACTTATACCCCATTTCCCGCCCCACGATACAAGGGCTTGGCTTACAAAACGTTATCAGACTTCATCCTTATGGGAACACCCATTGCTTATCAGTACTTTCCAGGCTACTAACTGACAGTTGATGGTTTGGCTATTTCCTCTGGAAAAGTACTGATGCTGCTTTTTGAAACACACATGTGTACAAAATGGATTCATATTGCTCTACTTCTTACAATCCCCCCTTTTCTGGATCATAACTGTTTCAAAAGCAATTAAGTCTTTATCAATTCTTTTTGAAATGGCAATTTCATTCTCTTGACTATACAACAATTTTTCTGTTTCTTCTGGCTTATTAAATTTTATCTTTCCACAAGCAGATATCATTATTTGCATCAAATTAGGCAAGCATTGGATACAACAACATAAAGCAATCAAGATTACTATAATTGTTATAACCGTTGTTAAGATAGATTTCCACCAACTACCATCTGGCAGCCAAGACCATAATGCATCCCATAATGAACCTATCATTCCGGATTCATCCCATTGTTTCTGATATTCTTTTACTCTTTCTTCCATACCTTTTACAGTGCTAGTGATATTTGGTTCATAATTATGTATATAAGTACAACAGTGTGAGTGAATTAAGGCACACACTCTTCCTTTAGCAGCTAACATGATATCTAAAGCGAATCTGTTTTGCAAAGCTACTTGCCTTACCTCAGCTAATTCCTCATTAATCATCTTAATTGTTCTAATTGTGTCATTAAACATAGCAACTGTAAAATTATTTAGTCTGGTAATATCCCGGTAGTTCATCCCTATTCCAATTGGGGCTATTAAAGCTCTGGCCGCACCTTTATACCAAGATCTATGGTGTATTCCAGAATCTAAATCTCTTTTATTTCTAATTCGTGTATTTGGTAATTTATCTAATTTGTATATTACAGGCAATGCAAACCCTATGGTACAAGTACCTGACCATAGTTTTGGTATTTCTCTATAGGCATGTTTTCCACACAGCATCCATCTATTGTTTTCCATAGCCCAAGTCATGTTGGAATCCCTAGTCCAATTGATTATGTTCTCAAAGTACATGCACATCTGACAATAATATTTATACTCTGGCATATATTCATCCTTACATCTATAACTGGTGCTTATATGATGATCAAAACATGTTTCAGGCATTTCAAATGTCTTGTTACACTTTTCCCAATCTCCAAGAAATGGTCCTCCAGTGACATTTCTTTTAAAGCAAACGTAAGCCGTTTCTCTTAAGTGAACAACTACTTTCCTGGTTATTTTTCCTTCTACAGGTCCAGTTTTGGTTTCCCCTTGTGGCACCATCATTTGTTGTGTTAATGGTACCCCATGCAAAATAACTCCTTCTTTAGCTTTCCCAGGCAAATGCATACATAACCAACAATTAGTAACATTCAAATTCTTAGCCGTTGCTCTTATATCTTGGATGTAGCAATTATCCATCCAGAGATCTTCTCCAAGATCCCCTGCTCTCTGAACATGTCGAGATTGTCCAGTTTCTGCTTCTTCAACCTGTTGTAAGACAAAAACACTCACAAGTGCAGTTGAAATACACAGAAACATATACATGATTTTATCTTTTAAAAGTCAGTTTCAAAGGTTGTCCTTCCACTGGGTGACTTCTCCAAGGCTTCTCAGGTTCTGGAGCCGCTTTCACACGACTGTAGTGAGTCCATCCACTTTCCTTCGTCCGGACAGCAGATTCAGTAGTCAGAAGTACTTGGTATGGTCCTTCCCAGCTGGGTTGCAATTTCTCAGCCCTCCAAGTCTTCTTCCAGGTCAGCAAACCCACAGAGGCCTCCCAGGTTTCGGAGGTCCGCGACGAAATCTGCAACGCTCTCTCCTTTCTGCTGGTCTCTCTGGTAAAATTCGTGCCGCCTGATCATGCCATGAGTGTTGGCATGATCGGTGCATAGTGGGCTCTCAGTAGGGGTTTGAGGACGTCCCAGTCCATAGACTTTACTTCTGCTGGTTTTGCTAACGCCTTGGCCATCTTGAATACGGTCGGCCCACAATGCGTTAGGAATACCACCCGTTTCTTCCCGGTCGTGGCATCCTTCAAATTGTTGGTTTCCAAGAACATTTGGAAACGATCCACATTGGAATCCCAGTCTTCTTGCGCTGGGTCGAATGGAGCGGGTGGTATGATGCCACCGGACATGATTCCGCCGTTGTGCGTTCAGTCACATGCTCGGTTATTTTCTTCATTGTTCAGTCAGCTCTGACGTCTCCACATCCCATCCTCATTGCCAGTGTTAAGTACTGAGCATGGGCGCGAAGAATGGAGACGAGCCGGTGAAAAGGTGAACTTCAACTCTTTATTTACATGGTGTGACAGCTCAAACTCACTAGCTGTAACAGCCTTCTTTATATAGGCAACTTAATTAGATATTCAACCAATAACAACCCGGGAGCGCTAGCTCCGTTAACCAATGAGATAGGCTCGTTAATGGCCAATCAGATTCACCTGAATGGACCAATCTGATATTGCCATTTAACGGCCAGTCAGAAGTGCAGGGCCAGAACCCTGCACTTGACTTCAAGCTTTTGATAACTTTATTAACACATTTATTCATTCACAACACTAACATCCACTAGACTCGAATATCAAACTTCTTTGCCTTCTGCAAAGAACTGCAGTTTCTCAGCTGGCTTTTATCTTCTCAGGGAGGGGCCATTACCTTCCAGCCTTAGTCCCGAGTCACCCGTGCTGCTGCAGCTGTTCTTTCCTTCGAGCAGCCCTGCACGCATGTGCGCTGGGCACAGGCTCCTCGGGGGCCTCTTCATCACTGCTGCCAGCCTTCACAATCTCCAAAGGCAGCATTCCGCTCCCTGATGGTCCTGGCCCCATCCCTGCATCACATGCAGGCCCCTCATCTGAGTCTTCATTCTCCGAGTCCTCAGCCTTCCACACCTGCTGCCAGCGAACTACAACACTTATAGAAGGTGCAGACTAAATTATCATCCTTAGTTAACCCTGTGTCATATGCAGCAGTCTATACCAACAGCAAATATAACACCAATCAGTTGTTTAAAAAAAAAATTAAGTATACCCAAACCTACTTTCATTCCAACATATGCATATTATTCTATTAGGTTGGAAACTCTATTTAGAGACTATTTTGTAAAACAATCAAATGCTGCTCACCATCCAGGAGATCCACGTAGTGCAATGACACAACATAGTAACTTTTCTATATTTAACAGATTTAACAGATAATCAGCGGTGGAAGGGACCTTGTAGGTCATCTAGTCCAACCCTACACCATTTCTGACAAATGGCAGTCCAATCTCTTCTTGAAAGTCTCAAGTGATGGCGCTCCCACAACATCCCAGGGCAAGCTGTTCCATATCATGCTTAAGATCTGCATTTTACTGTTACCTGTCGGATGTGTATACATATGTATATGCATAGCAACTTACACATCCAGGAAGAAAAACACTTTTCACAATCGATAGTTGAAATCAGGCTAAGGTGTAATTTATGTTGATATTCTTATCACACACAAGTGCAAAATGCAGGAATCAAGAGTTTTTGAAAAGAGGACATCTGGAGGTCTGCAAAATACTGTTCCAACTTATTGGGACTCCATGCGTCTTTTCTTATTAAAAAAAAAAAGGGGGAATCCTAATTCTAGAAATAGCACCTATTGTTTTAATTTGAAGGCTGCATGTGCTGAATTACTGTGAATAAGGGAGAACGATAACATCTTTTAAAATCACAATTTTCCAGTTTTGTCTTTTGGAAAATTTTTTAAACTGGTGTTTCTCCAACTAAAGTGAAGTGATATCCATTCTCCCTCCAGGTAACAGAAAACATACTTGTTAGGGATACACCCTAGCAGAATCTGCACGGCAGTCAGGCAGTCAGGCAAAATATTTGAGATAAACGTTTTTGTAGCTTACACTCAGTAAAACAGATACACTGTGCTAGTTAAATAGTTTATTCCAGTAATAGTTTTAGCATAGTCAAACAGTCCATATATCTTACACTAGTTCAGTTCGTCCGGGGATTATTCAGTTGCAAAGTCTAGTGTCGAAAAAGAGGTCAGTAAACTTACAAATATCAGTCCAGTAATAAATCTTCTCACAGTAGAGATATGAAGAAGTTCAAACCTCCTTTCTTCCTTCAGCAGCAGCAGCAGCAGCAGCAGGGAACACGCAGTTAGCAAGCAATTCAGTAAGCCAGCAATACAGTAAACTCTCTTGCTCCCTCTTATGGCGGTTTTACAGCCGCACCCAAAATTATATGCTTTGCTGTTAAAGTGACACACACTTACTTACAATCATAGTTTATATATATTATTTTACCCAAACTAAGTTAGGTAACCTTGTTATTCCTAACAATACTTACTTGAAATCTTATATTTTTGTTGAAAATCTCTGTTCTGCTTGTCTGCCCAATTACTAGCTGTGAGTAAAGCATCTCCCTCCAGAGTAATAGTTGACAACTGGAATAGATTTTATCCACCTTTAGGCTGCCACAGGACAGTGTCAAAGTAAAGGGAAAAATATACTTTTTTAACAAGCCAATATATGCCTGTCTCAACAATATGTGCAGAAAATATATGCCTTCCCTCCTAGGCAGGGGAAAACATGAAGACAATGTCATGGGTCAAGTAGAAAAAATAGATACTGTTAAGACAGCTTTATGCCCTGCTTAGATGTAAAAGAATGGGTGGGTGGGTGAAGTCCTACCTCTTAATCACAGTAAAGGCTATGGCCAAAAAAAGGGCCTCACCACTTTTAACTAGTAATTGCCTGGAAACATCATTATTAAACATTAGAGGTAACCTAGGGATGTTTATTCTTGAGCAACTGCAAGTGTATTATAAAGTATATTACAGAATTTTGTCATTCATTCATTCTTCTTGTTATGACTGAGATCTATCCTAGACCATTGCAGAGGATTTTGCTGCTCCTCTAGTCAACCCATCTTGTTCCAGATTTGGGAGTCAGAAGACATAATTCCTTAAGTGTTGTCCATCTTCCTTAATTTTTTTTCTGCAACAAGAGATTTTCCATTGCATTTGACTCACAAGCTTAAAGGGATACTCCTTAACTGATTTGTACATAAAGTACTTTTCTCTGAATTGTTTTCTGTATGTATAGTTCAATTTCCTACCTTTTAGCTAACATAACTGGATGTGGAATTTGAAAAGCATGAATTAGTGAGGTATCTAATAACTACTTTCTAGCTTTTAACATGTGAAATAGGATTTTTTTTCCAATGGGAGGCTGCAAATTTTAGCAGCATCTTTTCCAGCAAGTTTATTTAGGCCAAAAGATTCTCTGTGTCTACTTCTTACTAGGTTTCTTGGATCAATAGCAGCATACCCACTTCCTTCTTCCTTCCTTCCTTCCTTCCTTCCTTCCTTCCTTCCATCCTTCCATCCTTCCATCCATCCTTCCTTCCTTCCTTCCTTCCTTCCTTCCTTCCTTCCTTCCCTCCCTCCTCCATTTCAGGCATACCTCAGACGTGAACATTCACACATTTCTCCTTGTCATCTTGGTTATTTAACCAACTTTGCAAATAATTTGTTTGCTGTGCAAATTGGCCCTGTTGCTTCAGTGCCATTGCTGACTTAAGTGCTTTGCAATGCTCTTCATTTTTTCATGGTGCTTTTAATTGTTGTTCAACTCTTCATCTGCACTTTGATCAGCCCTGATCAGATCTCAACCCTGAGAAGCAAGCATTGGCAAACCACTCCTGAAATATTGCAAGGAAAATGGCACTGACTCAAAAGCACAAAAGAGAAAAGCAAATACCGTATATAATGATAAAATGATTGTATGATTTCACTTACATATAGTACATAAATACACATCTATCTGCACCCTTTTCCAGGATCAGCAGCATTATGAAGAATGCTAATTCATAATTCATTTATTACCATTCCATTTTTTACAAATAGATTTTGCTGATTATTTTTGAAGCAACATTTTTTGTCCATTTGTGCAACATTTGTGAGTAGCTAACATGATGTAACATATCTAAAACCAATATTTGACTTTTCCTAGTATTGTCCTTAAGAAAACTTTAGTCTATCACAATTTTTTATATATATTCAGGTTTGGATTTTATTTATTTAATCTTTCCTTGATCTTCTTCCCAGAATCCAGCTAAATAACACATCTGGACCCTGACCTTAATCAACATAAATCTAAAATCTTTAATTGGGCAATAACTTTATTATTAGGTTAACTAAAATGTCACAAAATTTGAGTGAGCTTTTGAATGCTTCAGATCTCTTCTTCAGGCAGATGCATAAATTTGAAGTGCAGATGACATCTGCCTAAAGAAGAGTTTTGAAGAATTCAAAAGCTTGCTTTCCGTAGAGACTTCAGTTTGTCCCTCAATCATCCAACAATGTTCCAGCAAGCTCAATAATATATATTATTTATCTCTAATAAAAGAAATGAGCTGATGGTCTTTTGTCTCTATTTTAACTAACCAGAGCTGTGTCCTACTCACTGGCTAGTCAAAATAGAAAGCTACTAGATGTGATTCATTAGCTCCTTAGTGAAGGATAAGCAGGCTGTACCAGAAAGGGCAGCTTTTATTGTCAAAGGAAAATGCTTGTTTCCCAGGTGAACAGAGGCTTGCTGGAACTCAGCTGGAAGGATGGAAGACAAACCAAGCATCCAGCCTGCTTCCTCTAGAAAAGACAAACTATAAGCTCATTTCTTAGACAGCTGCAACACAAAAGAGCAAGGAAAGAAGGGAATTAATTAATAAAACTGATTATCATCTCCAAATAATCTGGATTGTAATAATAGTGGATCCTAATCAAATTTTAACATTTTAATACATACATTAATGAAATATGGAAAATTTCAGATTTAATATAAATAAGAGGGGGGGACAAGAGTATATACTACTAAAATTCTCTTGTTTGTCTCTATGTCATCTTCAACTAGCCAAAATGATGCATCATAGGGCAACAATTTTTGAATCCAGTAACTTAAAAATTGCATAGAAAATCCAAGAACCATTATTCCCATATAATTGAAATTTTAATGATCTTCACACCAATTGCATTTACAAATTTGCAGCAGTTGCAGTACCACTGTGGTCAGCCACAGTCACATAATTGTGACTGTGATTGTGATTTCATAATTGTGATAATTGTGATTTCTGACCATATATCAGGTTCCCACAAGCAAAGGGGAAGCTAGCAGGAAGTCAGAAGCTGCTCCAACTCCCACTGTTTTTTTCCCCTGTCCATGGTCATTCTGTTTATCTCTTTAGCTCAAAAAATATTGATGAGGGAAGACCCAACATATTATAGGTTGTCTAGTATTAATTAAAATTATGACAGAGGATGGTCAAAATCAGCATATTTGATTGGTTTCATACTGGAGATGGTTAATATCTGGGAGTAAAGAATGTATTATGTAGAATGCTTTTTTTCTAGACAATAGCTATATTGAAAAATGATGTGCCTTTTTGCAATAAGAAAAAGTTCTCAATTCATATAGCAAGGCAAAAAAAATGAAGTCAAATGCAAGTGTTGAGGAATGCTAAAGAAAGAGGAAGTTCAGCAGTACCTATTTTGAAAGTATATCTTGTGGCAAGCTGTCTGGTATGTTTAAAAAAGTAGGTCTTGTTGAGGAAGAGAAGGTTGTTAAATTTAGAGGTGTAACAGTAACAGTATAACAGAGTTGGAAAGAACCTTGGATGTCTTCCATACTGGACAATTGGCTGTCCAATCTGACTCAGCCTTCCATCCTTCCAAGGTCAGTAAAATGAGGACCCAGATTGTTTAAAGCAGGGGTGTCCAACCTTGGCAACTTTAAGACTTGTGGACTTCAACTCCTATAATTCCTCAGCCAGCTTTGCTGGGAGTTGAAGTCCACAAGTCTTAAAGTTGCCAAGGTTGGACACCCCTGGTTTAAAGAGTCAGCAATATGCTGACTCTGTAAACTGCTTAGAGTGGGCTAGAAAGGTCTGTGAAGCAATATATAAGTCTAAATGCTATTGCTATTGATTAGGATATTGCTTTCGATGAGACATGATATGAGAGGTGAGAAGTGAAAGGTGAAAGGTGAGAGGTGAGGGGGGAGAGAGAGAGAGACAGAGAGAGACAGAGACAGGGACAGAGACACAGAGATGGGCAGATAGCACACAAGATGTTTAGTTTTGTGTTTGAAAGGTTAATTTTTATATGTTCACATATTGTGTGTTTTTAATATTTCCTTTATGTGTAGAAGTACAACAAAGTTTACATCCAGAAAAGAAGGATGTTTGGGAAGGGTTCATGAATAAATGAAACTAACTAGAGGCAGCAAAGATACAGCCTAGCCCTAGAGAGATTTACTAAAACAACCCTAATAAGAAAATTGGACATAGTACGGTAATTGGGTAGTCGCTACTTAATCCCATCAATGTTTTTCTACTGGTTAACAAGAAACAATATATTTTAGCATCTGTGCCACCTCTAAAAGACTCGGTATTTTTAAACAATAAAATGATTCTCCTTACACAGTTTTCCAGTTATGGTCCCCCAGTACTAACAGAAAATCAGAGCTTTAGAATGTGGTGCCCGACAATGCAAGATCCTTATAAAGGGTCTTCCTTTCTCTTTCTCTTTCTTTTCCTTGTAAGCTGGAATCCAACAATCTTTTAATAAAGTCCAGAGTTGGATTGCATCTTTCATGATGTGTGTGATGTCTCTCTCTGTGTGTGTCTGTGTGTGCATCTGTACTCCTTGTCTATTCTTCTATACTGTTTGTCTTCTTCTCTTTCTCCTATAACATTTGTTGGTGCAGCATCAACCTTTGCTTCTATATTCAGTCTGAAGTTCAGAGTCAATTTATTTCAGATGGTAAATAAGTCCAACGCAATCTGCACAGTAAAAACAGTAATAGACACCCACAGATAAAGATATAGCCTCCCATCTCCTCCACCCATCCTGCAAGTTTTCTGCATATTGTTATTGATTGAACTTCTTCATAATTATGTCCAGTGGTGGGATTCAAATAATTTAACAATCATTTCTCTGCCCTGATAAGCACCTGGGTAGGCATGGCTGGGTGGTCATGTGACTGGGTGGGAGTGGCCAACTCAGCATCACTCACATTGAGGGGCACCCCACCTGGCCTCTCCTTGCCTGCCCACCTGGGCTCCTTAGGGCCTCAACAGGAAGCAGTTGTTGGAGCTAAGCAACCACCATGAGAAAGAGTTGGCAAAACAGCTGGTTCAGTTCAAATTGGATCTGACCAAGAAGGAGGCTCAGCAGAAGCACCTCACTGAGGATTATAAGCATAGGCTTTCTAAGCAGATGGAAGACCTGTGGGAGTGCAAGACCACGTGCCAGTGCCTGGAGTTGGTCAGCCAGTTCCAGGCTATGATGCAGTCCCACTGGAACAAGACCCTCTGGCTCTTCACCACCAGTGGCACTTCCCTCCAGCCTTTTCCCAAAGTCCAGGAGGCTGAAACAGACCCCAAGTTGCAATTTCTGCCTCCCTCCAACCCACACAAAAAAGCCCCCGAAAGAGGAGATTCTCTACAGCAATCCTGGCATGGAGTTGGCATGAGCCAAGTTGGGTCCACTGCAGCCATCCTCCAGCAACAGAACAAACTTCAAGGGAGCTCAGGCTTACTTGAGAGAAATCCCATGCTCCTGGGAAGATGGGGAAGAAGCTCTCTGGTTTGCTGGCCTCCCCACTCTCACAGCAGCAGCAGCCAGGGAGAAGCATGTGGAGATAATACCTTGGCAACTGGACTGTTTCTCTCTGATCCCCTTTCCTGTTTTGTCTGCTGGGTCAATGCAGAGGGACCCCAAAGCAGCTCTAAGGCACACAAGGAGAGGAAGTGTTGGGAAATTGATACAAGGGGACATCAACCCTAGCTTTGCTGTCCATTTCAGCTAGGAATCTCAAATAAGGCTGAGAATGAAAGTTTGTGTTGTAGCCAGCCTGGGCGCTAGATCAGTTCTCCTCTGTGAAGTCCTTGTCTGCTGAAGAGCCTGGCTGAGGCCTTGCTTATAGTATGCTGAAGTGCTTGGACTCCCAGTGATGGAGGGAGGGGCTAGAGCTACTAAACAGGAAGCCAAACTAAGTGCCTGAAGGACAAGTGCCCCATCCCATCACTGGGAATCCAGACACCTTAGCAGGTGGCACATGAAGTCAGCAGACGAGGACTTCACAGAGGGCCAATTTAGCGTCTGGCTGGACACAACACAAACTTTCATTCTCAGCCTTATTTGAGATTCCTAGCTGCAATGGATAGCAAAGCTAGGGTTGATGTCCCCCTGTATCAATTTCCCCACACTTCCTCTCCTTGGGTGCCTTAGAGCTGCTTTGGGGTTTCGCCTGCACGGACATCACTTACTTGAAAGGGGACAGGGTGGGCAGTTAGAGCACCACCAAGATGCCAAAATTGTTGTAGAGCGGCGGTTACAGAGAGAGACGGAGCCAGGCTGAGGCTAACAAGCTTTATTCTTAACGAATAAAGGGTCGCCGCGACTGCCGAGGCTATCTGACAGCCAGCTGGTGGCGACAGCTGATGCCGTTTGACAGCTCCCTTTTATAGCCGGCTGTCAAACGGCATCAGCCAATGGGAGTGATCGGCACTCCCGCGTGGGTGGTGGACCAGAGGGAGGACTGCTGCTAGTCCTTGAACACAGCACTCCTTCCCCCTGACCATGAGCATGCGTAGTCCTGTAGCCAGGACAGCCGCTTTCACTCGTGGCCTGATCTTCAGAGTTCCAGGGGCTTGTCGGCTGCTACTGAGTCCTGTTCTTCCCGGGTAGCGACAGGAGCCTGTAGAGGGTCGTCGGCCATCCTAGATCTGCTGTCCGGCTGCTGCTCGGGTGAGTCCTCTCGTGGCAGTTGGTTGGTTGGGTTGTTGGGTGGCTGGTAGACCAGGTCCTTCGGCGGGTCGGCTGCGGCAGGCGGCAAGTAGACCGGGTCCTCCGGCGGCTGGTTGACTAGGATTTTGGTGGCAGGCCTGTTCCAGCATCTCCTTAGCCGGTCCACGTGCCTTCTCCAAATTCGACCATCTCCCAGGAGGACTCTATATGACCTGGGCCCTGTAATAGAAACTATCTGCCCTGGCAGCCATAAGGGTTGCCCTGCATAGTTCCTGGCATAGACCAGGTCTTGCAGGGTGAATTCCCTGACATGGCTGTCAGAAGCCAGTGGTATGCTAGGAGTGTGCTAGGAGGTGCAACCTGTCCAAGGTGGTTCTGAGGTGTCTACCCATCAAAAGTTCAGCAGGGGACTTGTTGGTGGTGGGGCATGGAGTAGCGTGTTGCGTGAGTAGGTAAGTGGATAGTTTTGAGTGCCAGTCTGCTTGGTCCACCTTGGCCAAAACTTCCTTGGCAGACCTAACAGCCCTCTCTGCCATTCCATTGCTTGCAGGGTGAAAGGGGGCTGTGAGAGCGTGTCTGATGCCCAGGTTGGCTGTGAAGATGGCGAACTCATTAGAACTGAATTGGGGGCCATTATCTGAGACTAGGGTGTCAGGAAGTCCATGTGTAACAAACAATTTGGTCAAGGCCCTTGTGACAGCCAGTGTTGTGGTGGAGGGTAACAAGGCTACTTCAGTCCATTTAGAGAATGAGTCTACAACAACCAAAAATGTTCTTCCCTGCATGGGACCAGCCAGGTCAATATGCAGCCTGGCCCAAGGGGCCCCTGTATCTTCCCATTTGGTTGGGGCAGCTGCTGGTGGGGCTGCTCTTGTTGCCTGGCAGGGCTGGCATGTGTTAACCCAGTTGGCAATCTGGGCATCCAATCCAGGCCACCAGATGTAGCTGCGGGCCAAGGCCTTCATCCTTACAATGCTAGGATGACCCTCGTGCAGTGCCCTTAAAACTGGTTCTTGCAAGGTGGGTGGTATGACCACCCTTGTCCCCCATAACAGACAGCCCTGTGGTGAAGAAAGCTCCTGCCTGCAGGTCTTATATGGCATGAATTCAGGGGCGAACTGAATATCAGGCCACCCCCTCCCCACCCAGTCTAGGACTTGGGAAATAACATGGTCTCTCTTGGAGTGTGCAGCAATATCCACAGCTGAGACTGGCAAGTCAAGTTCATTGCAGTCGAAGATTGCGTGAATGGGAGCTGGGTCCATGACTGGTGTTGGTAGGGCGCATCTGCTGAGGGCATCTGCATGGCACAGGTTCTTCCCTGGGTGATGTACCAATGTGTATGAGTAAGCGGCCAGAAACAGAGTCCATCTGGTCATTCTCGGGGATAACACCTGTGGGGTTTGATTATCACCAACTAACAGTCCCAATGGAGGTTTGTGATCCATTACAAGTTCAAAACAATGGCCGTAGAGAAACTCATGGAATTTTTTCACAGCAGCTACAGCTGCTAAGGCCTCCTTATCGATCTGACTATAGTTCCTCTCTGCAGCAGAGAAAGTTCTTGAAAAATAGGCAATGGGTGCCTCAGATCCATTGGGGAGCCTATGGCTCAATACTGCTCCTATACCAAAGGGTGAGGCATCAGAGGCTAACACCAGGGGCAGGTTTTGGTTAAACTGAATTAACGCAGCGTTTGAGGTTAAAAGAGACTTCACTGCTTGGAAAGTGTTGGTTTCTCTCTGTCCCCAGTGCTGGCGGGCTTTCTTATCTAGAAGCCTATGTTCAGCTGCAGAGGCCTTGTGAGGCAAGAAAGATGCATAAAAATTCAGGAGTCTTAAAAAGGCCTGCAATTCAGTTTTGTTAGAGGGTGTGGGTGCCTCATGAATAGCTCTAACTTTACTTTCTATGGGGTGGATTCCCAAGGCATCAATTCGATAACCAAGGAAGTCTACTTGTTTGGTGGTAATGGTGCATTTGTCTTTTTTCAATTTAAGCCCGTTTTGCCTAAACCTGTCAAGGACAGATCTCACTCTGAGCAACAATTGTGTTTTGTTGGTGGCAGAGACCAAAATGCCATCGAAGTATGGAACCACCCCCGGTAGGTCCTGGAGGATTCTTTCCAAGAGCGATTGAAAAATGCCTGGGGCCACGCTAACTCCAAATTGTAAACGTTTACATCTAAAAGCGCCCCTGTGTGTAACTATAGTTTGCAGGTCAGCAGTGTGTTGGTCCACAGGAAATTGCTGGTATGCCTGGGACATGTCTAACTTTGCAAAAATTATTCCTGGTTCAAAAAAGTGGAGCAGGTGTTGGATTTCAGGTACTGGATATGCACTAATTTGGAGGAAACGGTTGAGGGACGTTTTATAGTCAGCGCAAATTCTCATGCTGCCATCTTTTTTTAAGGGGGTGACTTTGGGCATTTCCCACTTGGCGAAATCTACCTGCTCCAGTACTCCTTGTTTAATAAGTTTGTCTAATTCCGCATCCAATTTAAGCCGAATGGCGAAAGGTATCCTTCGAGGTTTTAAATGAATGGGGGTGGCTTGTGGACCCACATCGAAAGATATGGGGGTGCCTGAATAACAACCTAGTTCACTGCTGAAAACATCAGAGTAGTCCCTAAAAAGGGCATCTACGTCAGAATTTACCACAGAGTGAATCCCTGTAATGTTAAGGCCTTGGGCAGGGAACCAATTTAGTCCTAGCAAGCTAGGAAGAGCACCATCTACAACCACCAGTGGCAAGTGACCTCTAAAGTTTTGGAATTGAATGAGGAATTTTCCCTTACCCAGGACTGGAATGGTCTTCCCCTAGTAGTCTCGAAGAGTCAGAGGCAGTTGATCAGCTTCTTCTTTGAGAGCGAAGACAGCAGCTTCTTCAGGGTGGCCCACAAGACGATGGATAGGGTTGACCCGGTGTCTACCTCCATCCAGCATGGCTTACCTTCTATAAAAAGAGAAACGCTTATTTTGTTAGACCTAGGGGTGGTATTGTCTGCGTGGTAACAAGTGTAGCAATTTTCCACTTGCCTTTGGAAGGAGGCAGAAACTTGAGGTCTTTAAGTTGAGGCCTGCTCGGCTTGGCAAACCCTGGGTATGTGCCCTCTCTTCTGGCAGTTCAGACAGATAATGTTTCTGAACCTGCAAGTTGATCTATGGTGGTTACCCCCGCAGCTCATACACTGGGACTGCTGTTTGGTAGTCTGGTTGTTGTTTTTCTTAGGTGGCCCTAGTGGGGGTCTTGGACGTGTGAAGTGGTTTACTTCCAGAGGTTCTTCTTCTTCTTCTTGGGAGACCTCATCATAGTGGATTGTAGCCTGCCCTTGCTTTGAGGTGTTTCCCTGAATTTCAGCTGCTGATAGTTCTGACAACTCAGCAGCTTGAGCTTCCTCAATAACTAAGGCTAGGGTTAAATCTTTTTTAGCCAGTAACCGCCTCTGAAGCTTTAGGTCCCTAACTCCTCCCACAATTTGGTCAAGCAGCATGTCCTCAAGGTAATCCCTAAATCCACAGTGTATGGCAGCTGATCTTAATGCTGCCATGTACTAACTCACAGTTTCCCCTTCAGCTTGAACTCTCCTCCTTAAAGCCAGTCTCCTAGCTATCTGAGAGGGTCTCGGGGAATAGTGGTTTGACAAGATTTCCCTCAACTCGTCCCAGGGAATAGTTTTTATGGAATGTGGGGACACTAGCGCAGAGGCTGTGTCAAAAACAGTAGCCCCACAGAAACTTAAAAAATAGGACCTTTTCCTCAGGTCCGTAGCTTCAGACAAATCAATGGCATTTAAAAAGCATTCGAATCTGTTCATATATGATTCCCATGTTTCTGCCCCTGGCTGAAAGAGAGGGAATGTCAGATTTGAGGCCATTGGAATGGCAGCGTCGGTTTCCTCAACTGAGGAAAATTTGAGTTTTCATTTTTAGAAAAGCATTTCTGGCTGCACCTGTCAGTGGTGTTCGGCTCCTCAGCTGGGGAGCTTTGAAGTTCGCGCTCTTTGGAGAGCGTCAGCAGCGGTGACTTCGATCAGCTCGTAGCGGCTTCAGCTCTTTCTTATTGTGACTTCGGCTCAATTGTCTTGCCTGGTCGTCTTTGCTGCATCCCATCCTCGTCGCCAGTGTTGTAGAGCGGCAGTTACAGAGAGAGACAGAGCCAGGCTGAGGCTAACAAGCTTTATTCTTAACGAATAAAGGGTCGCCGCGACTGCCGAGGCTATCTGACAGCCAGCTGGCAGCGACAGCTGATGCCATTTGACAGCTCCCTTTTATAGCCAGCTGTCAAACGGCATCAGCCAATGGGAGCGATCGGTGCTCCCGCATGGGCGGCGGACCAGAGGGAGGACTGCTGATTGTCCTTGAACACAACACTCCTTCCCCCTGGCCACGAGTATGCGTAGTCCTGTAGCCGGTACAGCCGCTTTTGCTCGCGGCCTGATCTTCGGAGTTCCAGGGGCTTGTCAGCTGCTACTGAGTCCTGTTCTTCCCGGGCAGCGACAGGAGCCTGTAGAGGGTCGTCGGCCATCCTAGACCTGCTGTCTGGCTGCTGCTTGAGTGAGTCCTCTCGCGGCGGTCGGTTGGTTGGGTTGTCAGTCTGGCCAGAGAGGAAAGTGCAAAAAGGTGGCGACTGTCTTTGCATAAGCAGCATAAGAAGGGAAAGGGAAGCAGGCTGTCAATAGTTCCTTACTCTTATGATTTGACCAGCCCAGAGAAGAGAGCCCGGGCAAGGAAGGAAGGAGTGACTGGGAGGGGAGGAGTGAGGCTTCAGGTGATTTTCCAAACTGAACAAACAGTTGGCTACTGGTTCTAGTGAATTGGTGAGAACTGACTGAATCTCACCACTGAAATCTCACCACTGAAAATAAGCCATGGATTTTCCCCTTCAACAGCATCCATAAAGAACACAAAAATGTAGTCTTCATAGTATGAATCAAATGAAACATTTCTCCCACAATGGTAATTAATGGTGGTTCTGCTATTATATCTCTGACCACTGTCAGAAGATAATACTGACACACTCTGCTTGACTGCTTAGGAATTGGCCTTGACAATTTGGTAAGATTTTATCTTGTTCATCGTATTATTTAATATCTACAATATCTAAAGCAGCTAGATTTGGAGCAATTGTCATCAATGGGTTGGCGATAGTTGCCAATACTTTCCTTTCCTGAAAACTAGAGGTTTGATATTTCAAGCATCTCTGCATATGAATATTATTTCTGTAATGGGGAATTTTCTGTAGAATACAATATAATTCTTTATTGTCCAAGTGTGATTGCTCACACAAGGAATTTGTCTTTGGTGCATAAGCTCTCAGTGTATATAAAACATATAAATTATAAATAATCAGAACAAATTACTATTGGAGCTGACACACCCACATATGCATGCCTGCACACAAATATTAATAAAATTTACTCACAGCCTTAGCCAGACATTTCAGAGAGATTTTTACATTGCAACATATATATTTTTACATATTTAATCTTTAGTTATGTAAACCTGCCTACAGATATGCAGGAATGAGTAGAAAATAAATCTGTAATTAAATCAATTCAAAGTTTTCCAGTCTATTGAAATTATACCTAAGCAGAAAATACACATCAATTATTTGGATTCACAACAAAATCCCCAGTATTTCTTCAGATGATATCACAAGCAGTTATCATAACATGATCTTTTTCTTCATCATCATCTTCATTGCTCTTAAGGTTGTTTTTTTATTTCAGAATATGCTGGGAACAATGTAGTCTGTGTGATTTCCATCAATAAGGCCATTTCCATTGTTGTGAATAAACCAACAAGGGATATTGGCGCCCTGTTGGATATCAGCTATGTAATCCTTCTGCCATCCCCTACAATATAACACAGAAAGCAGTGAGCTTAGATCATCCAATTTATGCAAGCATTTCAATGTCAGCTAAAATGTCAGGCTCTCTTTACCTAGTTACTCTCAGCTGGTTATTTTTAACAAACATGGTGGCATCTGGTTTTTGTGCATCTGAACCAGAGTGGACATCAAGTATATCAAAGTCGATTGGGTGGAAAAATTGCCCTTAAAATAAAAATGATAGCAACAGCAGTAATTATTAAACAATTGCCAGTCATTTGAGAGCAAAATAGGAACTTGATTAAATAGTTGTCAGTCATAAAAGCAAATCATAAAAGCAAATACATCTTGCATTCGGCAGGGCTAATTGTGGCTATAAGTTGGATGTAACTACTTTTATAGCTACCTTATTGAGGTCCTAATTCTATTTTTTACTTATACAGAAATGTTGGATACAGTCCGTTGCTCTCCTGCTGTCAGAGAACTTGCCTTATATGGGTCACAACCAATACCATTGGGATTGGTAATGGGATTCATATTTAAAATAAGTCTGTTTGGATGATCCAAAATTCTGCTTTGGAAATTGCTTGAACTTTGTGTATGAGTGTTTGCATATGACAGAGACAACAAGCTACAGATAAGATAAAATGGCTCTCGAAAATTAAGGTTCTGGTTCTTCCCACTATTGTGTACAGCTCCTGTACAATGGCTCTTGATCATGGCTTCATAGGTTTTTTTTTCTTGCCCCTCCATATTAAAGAAGAAACTGTTAATTAGGGAGCAGTTTTTTCTTTAATATGGGAAGGAGAAAAGCAAGGAAGCGTGCCCAGAGTCAGAATGGTTGACTACATTATCCTTGTCCACCAAATTGTTTTTTTCAAGGCCCAGAAAAGAGATGGAATAAACTGGTGATTCCATCTTTCATCTCTATTCGGTACATTAAAGGATTAAATCTCGGTTAACCAAAACATTAACTTGCCCTTTAGTATTGTCTATGTTAATTCCCTAGGAAATAGTTTTCAGTTAATCTGGAAAGTTCTAGAGATTTTTTTATTTAGAAATAGTCTTCAGTTCATAAATTGTAATTTTATTCATTTTACTTTTTATTTTATTCATTAAATTTTATGCTGCCCAATATATACAATGATTATTTTCTATTTTTATCTTATGTTCATCTCTCTCTTTCCCTGCTTTTCTTTTACCCCATTCTACCAGTTAACTGTTTTTATGTTTGCTGATCTTTAATAAATAAACATCAGGATGTATTTATTGCTGTCTATGTCAGGTGGTGTGCTCTAATCTGAATATAGGAATCAAATGGAATGTGTTTGGTATAAACTAAACTGGAAATAACTCATAACCCCCTCCCCCCCAAAAAACCCTACCAAAACTTCAACAACTTTTATATACAATCAATGATAGCAGAAGGCACGATTCAGAAATAAACACTGCATTGCTGGCAACAAACAAATGTAAAAAGCAAGTGTTACTGACTATTTAATCTCATGCCAAGTCAGTCAGGAGTTTAACCTCATGCCATTTCAGAAGACTCTATGCCTTTTGAAAGACAAGCAGTGAAAAATTATTTAGAATAACATCTTTGTATTACCTAGTAAACCGTGGGTTTGTTCAGATAATCTGTGACTATCCATCATGTAAAATCCCAGGAAATCTTGGTGTACTGGATGTTTCCACACTTGGTGTAGAACAACAATAAACTTTGCTCCATTATCCATTGAAATTTCTACGCTTTGTTTTCGTTTGATCATTAGTGTCAAACTAAGTGGGAATAGAGAAACCAAGCAGGAAAAAGTGAATATTAGTATGCATAATGCAAAGATTTGAATCAGGAAAATTGGTTGCAAGGGGAGAACCATTTCTGGAGAAGGCATCTGTAAGCACATGGGTATTGTTTAAATGAAGCCTAGCATTAAATTTTGCTACAGCCTAACAGTTCTGGTCCTCAACCATGTTCAGTTTCAAAAATAAAAATCCTGTACAATGCCCAGCTTTCTCACCTTATCAAATTAGATTTCTCAACTTAGATTTCTCTGAATTGCAGCTGAAACCAGTCCTAGAAAATCTCCCACTCTTTAAATATGTATCTGCTACACTTTTGGATGGCACATTTTCATAGATAAATCAAAGTAAGTGATGTCTGTACAGGTAGTTGTCAATTTATAATCATTTCTAATGTTCTTACCTCAGTCTCAGTGACATAAGCAGATTCTTGCTTGAAATATTACTCCTCCCACTTCACCCATTATTTTTAAGATAACTAGAACATGGGTACATATTTAGTTAAATATAGGCCATATTAAGTATCTGAAATACTGTATATTGAAAATAGATATTTCAATATATATTTCAAAAATGTATCTCACTGGTTATATTTCATAGGCCATATAGAATGTTTTATGCTTCACATAATTATTTTTTATAAAGCCTGTCTCAAAGGAAGTTATAGCATGTTGTCTTTCTCTGTAGCTGAATTTATTTAAATCTACCGTACTTTGTTTATATTAGGACTGGGAAAACTTTTTTCATTGTGAAGATAACCTTCTTTCAGGGTTGGTCTGTTGGGAGAATGTATTGTTTACAGAATTGAAACAAGAAGAGATTAATAGCAGAGCCCAAAAGGAGGTTAGACATAGAAACAGTGGGTGGGAACAACCATTCTTTCGGACATTCTTTTTTTCTCTCATTGCATTCTGCCAAGAAATAAGGATAACCTGTCAGAAATCTGATCTGGTACCTTGTCTTAGGCTTTTGGAATAGACCAAGAGGTGTAAAAATTACAAAAGCTTTAAGTTGCCCATCCCTGATCTAAGAATAACACTTTTCTATATTAGGAATATAAAACCTCACCCGGAGTGTTGTAAGCCAACTTCATGAAACCAACTGAATACTCTCCTTTTCATACCATTTTGAAGGATGATATTTTGAGTTGTAATTTCAAGCTTTACATTCCGATTCATAGTTGTAATCCCAAATTTTCCAAAATATGTATTCTGTGGTTTTACATTGTTGATACTCTTTTTATCTCCAATAAGCTGTCCATTAACGGTAACACCTAACGTCCAGAAATGATGTTAAAGGGATAGCATACATATAAGTAACATGATTTTTAAATATGTCTTTTCCAGGGGGCAGAATTGCATACTGCATATTTTTGTTAAACTGGGATTGACTGTAATGAAAATGAAATGTTTATTTCCTTTCCTCCTAATCTTAATTAAGAGCGTAGGCCCTCACCAAAATATTGTATTTGTACTGAAAAAAAAAACCATGGGTACCCGCTTGGACTTTAAGCCATCTTGAAATATTTAGTGGAATAAATTATGCTTAGAATAATTTAATTTCCTCAATTTCCTTTAATTGGAGTTAATTTCATTTTTATTTCTTCAGAGAATAACAGATTGGTCTATCTTTAGGCAAGTATCTTCTCCAAAGGGCAATGACCATTTATTGGTAATTCCAACATTTAGAAGTTATATAATCTAGTGCAGGTAGCTCTGAAATACATGCATCACATTCTGAAGCCATTTCAATGAAAAAAGAAATGCACTTCTACTGTATTTGGATATGTTCCATGATTTAAATTCACAACTTTTCTGATAATCTGCTATTGTGATGATCTCTTTTAGATTGGTGCCTAAGAATTACAATGGCTTCCTTGAAGTGAGCTCACCTTTTGACATCTGTTACAATACTTTCAAGGTGTTGATATCTAAAGTTGGCACAAGTAAACAGCCATGCTGAACTAACAAAATTGTACACACACTCAGAACTAAAGGATATAATTAATGGTGATATATTAATGGTGAGTGGATTTTAGGATATAGCAGAAGCTTTGATAAGCTTAGGCAACCCTGTCATGCGAATATGATTCCATGTCATACTAGCATGACATGGAATCAATGTATAAGTTGTTATAACAGAATGGAAGAGTATAATGGATGAACATTTGGAGTAGCATAGCTATGCTATCTCTAATATGATCATATAGACTTGATGGCTCAATTTCCCAATACCAACCTAGACAAAACTTAAAAATCACTCCTCATGGATTGAAAAGGGAAGATACTTATATTGTATTGGGGTACTCTAGTGATACTTCTATTATCTACCTGTGCTGCTATAGCAGACTTTAGAATATGGGATTGTCAGCAACTAACCTAAGGATGTGAATACACCAGTATATATACGTCCTGTGTGGCAAGGATTCTGGATTCATAACACTTAAACAGGTCTTGTGAAGAGAGCAATAGAAGCTTCCTTAGTATTAGTTGGATATGAAAAACAGTGGCAGCTAAAGTTCACTGTAGAGTATGGAAATGAAAAAGGCCCTAATTCCACTTAAATAATAAGCAATTCAAATCTGAAAAGTTTTGATTCATATCTGTATCTTACATATATACATGTAAGAATTTACATGTTCTTTGTGTATTTTTTATCCAAAGGAAACAGACTTCAAAGAAATCAAATGAAATTAGATAGACAATGAACTGATCTAGCAGTGCAGTATATTTCTTATTTACAATCATGGTTTAAGAAAAGAAAGGCTCACCTGTAACTGGATCTCTTATCAAATTTAACACCACCCCTGGCTCCTCATTAATATTGAAACAAAGGGCATCTTTTTTCTGGGGTACAGCTATCATAAAGTGTGGGTCTCCATCAACTGCAAAGAAGAAATTACACCAAATATCATACTCCCATCAGCAGGTCATTTTATTTCTGTGATTTTTTTGTACACCATTTAAAATGAAATAGAAAAATATAAGAATAAAAAGTATGGAAAGACACAGAGTTTCTATTTTGTATATTTCTGTACTGCCCTTACAGTAGAAAGAACATTCAGGGTAACATTATTATAACATGGGCCCTAGCCTTAATCCAACATTGGACCTAGCTTTTGAAATTGAGAAGAGGAGGTCATTAATTTCCTTTTCTTCTTATGTAATCATCTCTAGTTGATGATTGAGGGAGCTGAGAAAAAAATAAGGCCTTTGTCTTTCATAGGCAACAACAGTTGCATGAGACATGATCCATTCCTTGAAGCGTCTCCCATTTTAAGGTACGGCATGAGAGGTTCCAGTCCACATCCAACAATTGGCGGTTCTGTCTCAAACAGGAAGACCTGAAATCCTTTTACTGCCTTTACCTCATGGATTCACTCTCCAGGACCTCAGAAAGATTTATTTTTTCCTTACTTTTCCCCCTTCTTCTTATTGATATCAATCACTCTTTGTATGTATGTATGTATGTATGTATGGTGTGTTTATGTTAGATATTTATGAGCTCTAAAAAATAAACTTACCACTAGAATAATAGAAAGGGGCCATAGTTGGAGAGACCATGGTTTGATAGCTTAAAAATTGAACGTTTTCTGCATAAAAGAAGAAACAAACAAACAAAAAAGATTGTTTCCACATGTTGTGATTGTAAGGATATCAGTTAACATTCTGCTCCATTTCAATAATAGCTTTGAAGGCCAGGTTCACATTTGGGGCAGAGAAAGGCAATATTTGGGGGGAGGCAAGGATTACATAACATTTGAAGGAAGAAAGGGAAAATCGGGGAAACCAAGTAATGGAATGAAATCTCTGTGCCTATCATCTTGCACGTTCATGGGCTGAGATTTTTTGTTTTTGTTTGTTTTTCTTGGTCTGAGTATAGTGCTTCTGGAATTACACCTAATTAAGGTTTACCCTGCACAGATTTCATGTATTTTGTGCCTCAAAATAATGGAAGATCGCTTCTTTCCACTGTTTGGCAATTACGGTAAGATGCTTTGTCCATAAGCAAGCAAAACAATTCAAGACTCGACAAACAGAGTTGTTCTCCCAAAAAGGCTGTGTCATCTGGGACGATAGAGTCGTTATCCCAGAATGACTCCAAAAAGCGCTGCTGAGAACCTTGCACGATGGCCACCCCGGTATCGTGCGAATTAAAGCCCTCGCACGAAGCTACGCATGGTGGCCGGGCATCGACATGCAAATCGAAAATTGGGTTAAAGCTTGTCTTAAATGCCAGGAAGTGAGCAACGCCCTATCTAAAGCCATGCCTACTGAATGGGAGACACCACGAGGACCCTGGTCCCGCATCCACATGGACTTCGTGGGGCCGACCAAAAGCCATACCTTTCTGCTAACCATCGACGCTTACTCGAATTGGCTCGAGAATCATCGCATCACGAATACAACCACTGAAGCGGTTATCAAAAACTTGGAAAGATTATTTGCAATCCATGGATTACCAGACGTCCTGGTATCCGACAACAGGCTTCAATTTACAGCGCTGTCATTCGAGCAGTACCTGGCTGATCGCGGCATCCGACATGCGCTCACCTCGCCTGCGCACCCTGCGACCAATGGCAAAGCAGAGTGCATGGTCCAATTTGTCAAGAAAACCTTACAGAAGGTAGACTACGATAACATTGACAACAAGATCAATCGAATTCTTTTTCTACAACACATCACACCTCATAGCGTCACCAACAAAACTCCAGCCGAACTGCTAATGGGACGAAAACTCCGCTCCCACCTCGACCAGTTACACCCAGCTTATGAACCGGAGAAACCGCTAGGATCCAGCAGCCGCTGTCGTGCCTTCCAGGTAGGCGATTTGATATATGCGAAAAACCTATCGGGCGATCCGCTGTGGGTGGAGGCAACAGTAGTTCGTGTAACCGGCCCGAGATCATACCTTGTACAATGCCTTGATGATATACTATGGAAACGCCATATCGATCAATTATGATCACGACTTCCATCAGGCATTCCGGAACTCCCATATGACCAAACTGAGGGGGGGGGGAGATACGGAAGAAGATGAATTCCAAGTAGGAGAAAAATCGTTCGAAGGGAACGACGGCGTAATAGAGACACAGGAAGTGGAACCAGAGAGGGAAACAGATGCACCTCAGGGAATTACCGAAAATAATGGCAATGACGAAGAAATGAACTCTGAACCAGAAGTGACCCCGTTGCCAAACAATGATCTACCTCAGCGAGATTGCAGCCAAATGACACAGCGAAAATCAAAAAGACTAATAAAGCAACCATCCTATTTGAAGGACTATATAACTGCCCCCTGCAAACAGAAGCCAGGGAGAAGGGGTGTTGTGAATGCATAAAAATTAATAAAGATAACTCGAGCTTGGAGTTAAGTGCAGGGTTCTGGCCCTGCACTTCTGATTGGCTGTTAATGGCAGGATCAGATTGGCCCATTCCGGGGAATCCGATTGGCCATTAACGGAGTGTTCTTATTGGTTAAGGGAGCTAGCGCTCCTCGATTTTTATTGGTTAATAGTTATTGGGTTTGCCTATATAAGGAGGGTTATAACTGCCATTGAGGCAGAAGTCACTATGTAAATAAAGAGCTGAAGTTCACCGTTCCAGAGGCTTGTCTCCATTCTTTCTCGCCCATGCTCCAAACATAACAGACACTATAAAAGCTAAACAAAAACAATGAAACATGCAGGCAGAGGTTTCAGACTGAAGTCAGAATGCCAAAATATGGCTCATTTTTACTTTTACCATGGGTCTGTTGAAGCAAACAATCTAAATTTGCTCCCAGCATTGTCTGTAAAATAATTCCTTTAAATACTTGGTTGTTGTTTTTATTAAATGTGGATATGACCTTCCTGGATGTAAGGCAATTCTCATTTGCACAAGCATGGTGGACAAGATTCAAACGAAACTTTGCTTAGAATCAACTAAGCTGTACAATAAATTTCAGAAAATTAGGCTAGTACCTTAAATTTTATATAATCAAACCTATATGTTTAGCAAATTGCTCTGAGTTAATACATGGAAAATATGGCATACACTTTTCTTTAAAAGCACAGGGTATATTTAAATTACACTCCATTGTGAAAATGTACACATTTCATCTTAATCAGATAGCAAAAGAAGGAACTAAAATAAACTCCATTAAACCCAACAGATGGAATGACAAGATATGAAATACGAGGGAAAGAATTAGAACAGAACTTACCTTCAGTTGTTTCCAAGGGTGAAGTGGGGGGGGGGGAGACCTAACCAATAGGATGGGAAGATACGAGATCTGAGCTAAACTTATTTAAAACACCGTTGAGTTATTATTGCTTTATTTGCTTCTTTTCAATTAGATCTGGAACTCATCATTCAAAGAATATCTTTATAATATGCTCATATTCATATAGAAGAAAGGCAAAGAATTACAATTCACTTTACCTTCATCTGTTTCCAAAGATGATAAAAGATGGAGGGAGGGAGGAAGAGAGAAAAAGAAACGTTATTTTTTTTTGCTAAACTAGTTTGACTGCAAAAAATTATAGTTGACCTATTTCAATAAGGATAGACTGGAGGGTGCACTGCATACAATGTCAATTACATGTCTCCAGACAGCTATTTTTATTTTTTCTAAAAAGTAATTCAAGTAAACAGCTACTTTCTTTTAAAAGGGCTTGACTAATTACTCATATTACAAAATATAATTTATACATAAAATCTCTCTCTTCCCTTCCTCCATTGATTCATGTCATGCAGTTATTTAGCAAAGCATCATCATCAAGACTTTATTTCCTTTAATTCGTCCAGAAATAATCTTCTTCTGATAGGGATGATAAATTTCAGATTCCAATTATTTAATTTCTAGGTGCTTCATAGATAATCGCTAGGTGACCAAAGCTTCTGGTGCACAAGATTATTACTGGAGAGCATGATTGATGACTCTGGGCTATGGATGTGTCCCATTGGAGAATATACATCCAGGAGGTGGGGGGAAGACCAGGGTCAAGGGTGAAATGAATGATGTGTCTCAGAGTCGGCTACACCCAGGTAGCACTGGCATGTTCATCCCTAATAAATCTTCTCTAAACTGAGAGATGAGGCTGGAGACTAATAATTTAAATGGGGGTGGATGCTGGAGCCCTGACATAAGGCCTTTGAGTAGAAAGGGATCAAATGAAAGAACAACGGTGGGGAAGTGAGCAGCTAATCTTAGTGGAACCCATTGTTGTTCTAGAGCTGGGGTGTTCCACCTTGGCCACTTTCAGACCTGTGGACTTCAACTCCCAGAATTCCCCAGCCATCAATGAAGTCCACAGATCTTAAAGTTGCCATGGCTGGAACGACACTTTTTAACGCATGTTTCTCAATCTTAGCAACAGGTTGGAGAATTCTGGCATTTGAAGCCCACACATCTTAAAGATGCCAAGATTGAGAAACATTGCTCTAGCAGGAGAATGCTACAAATCTCATTTCTACTGTTTTTTTTTTAAATTGTGTTTTGAAAATATTTACGTTAAAATGTAAAAAATAAGACAATGAACTGATTTGGCAGTGCAGTATATTTCTTACTTACAATCACAGTTTCAGAAAAGAAAGGCTCACCTGAAATTGGATCTCTTATCAAATTTAACACCACCCCTGGCTCCTCATTAATATTGAAACAAAGGGCATCTTCTTTCTGGGGTACAGCTATGATGAAATGTGGGTCTCCATCAATTGCAAAGAAGAAATTACACCAAATATCATGCTCTCATCAGTGGGTCATTTTATTTCTGTGATCTCTTTGTGCACCATTTAAAATGGAATAAAAGAATAGAAAAATAAAAGGTATAGAAAGATACAGAGTTTCTATTTAGTATATTTCTATACTGCCCTTACAGTAGAAAGAACATTAAGAGTAACATCATTGTAATATAGGTCTTAGCCTTAATCAGGGGTGGGATTCTACCAGTTTGCACCTATTCACTAGAACTGGTTGTTAACATTCTGAGCAGTTCAGAGAACTGATTGTTGGAAGAAATTACTGGCCTAATCCTGTAAGGAAGGCAGGAAGGAAACATTCAGGTCTTGCTTACAGAAATTGCCTCTCCATTAACCCTTATTACATTCTTGACAGGACTAGACTTTCTGTCTCAGGAACTTCTCTAGAGTTTTTTTCCCCTCCTTTGCTGGTACTTTTCTTGTGTGGAGTGACCATTCAAAGTTACAATGGCACTGAAAAAAGTGACTTATGACCATTTTTCACACTTACAACTGTTGCAGCTTCCCCACAGTCATGAGAGGCCAGGCGAGGAGATGTGTGCCTCGATGTGAGTGATATTGAGTTGGCCATGCCCAGCCAATAACATGACCAACAAGCCATGTCCACTGGTCACATGACCAAAAGCCACACCCACCAACTAAGTCACGCCCACAGAACCCGTTGTTAAAAAAATTGAATCCCACCCCTGGCCTTAATCCAACACCGGAAATTGAGAAGAGGAGGTCACTGATTTCCTTTTCTTGTTATACAATAATCTCTAGTTGATGATTGAAGGAGCTAAGAAAAAAATAAGGCCTTTGTCTTTCACAGGCAACAACAGTTGCAATAGACATGATACATTCCTTGAAGTGCCTCCCATTTTAAGGTACAGCATGAGAAGTTATAGTCGACATCCAACAATTGGCGGTTCTGTCTCAAACAGGAAGACCTGAAATCCTTTTGTTGCCTTTACTTCATGGATTCCAGAACCTCAGAAAGATGTAGAATTGTCGTGTCCTCGAAAATGATGCCAGGAGACGGTGACTTCAAATCATGCTCTTTTATTAAAGTAGGAACCGAACTGGCGCTTTGCAAAAGGTTCGCGGCTTTTATTCTTTTAGCCGCGGCGGCCGCGGCCAATGGCACCACTTTGAATCTCCCGCGATTCGAATAGACCAATCGCGGGAGATTCTTAGCGAGCCAATCGGCGCGGCTTGCCTGACCAATCAGAGTGCCCCGCGCTTTAGCCAATCAAAGCGCGGGGATCTCAAGAATGCTAATTAAGGGACAGAACACCCCTCCCCTCTTGGTTTGGTCCTTACGTCGCGTAGTCACGTAGGTAGGCGGGGCTCCGTCTGAGCCTACTGGACCTGCGCAGCTCAGTCGTAGGTTGGATCCCGGCCGGTTCGGTCGGGATATCTGTTGCTCCTGATGCCGTCGTGGGAACCGGCTGGTCGGTCGGGCCGGGCCGCTCTCCGTAGCTCCCTCCTGGGCCTCCTGGGTTGGTTGAGCTGCGGGTTTCGCCGCTCCCGCTCAGTCTCCCCGGGTCAGTCGAGCTGGCCTGGTTGTCTCTATCTGGAGAGGGGTCGTGCTGGCTGCTTTCCGGTAAGTATGGCTGGTTTATTCTTCTTTGGTTTTGGTCCCCTGGGTATTCCCTCCCCCCTTGGTTTGTGTTGTGGGGGTTGGTTTCACCTGTTTGTGTGTTGGTGGTCTCTTGGTTGGTAGTCCTCGACTTTAATTGGTCGATGTGGCATTTCCACGCTCGTCCGTCTGCTGTTTGTAGCCGGTACGAGTGTGGGCCTGTTATTTGTGTGATGACGGCCGGTACCCATAGTGGGTCTCCCGTCAGGTTTCTTGCGTATACGGGGTCGCCTGGTGCGAAAGTTCGGTGTTTGCTGTTTGAGTCTGGGGGCTTCTCCGGGTTATACGTGGGGTGTAACCTGTCGGGTGGGGACCTTAATTTCCTCCCCATTAATAGTTCGGCTGGGCTCTTATTCATTGTGGTATTTGGGGTTATGTGTTGGGTGAAGAGTAGTTTGTTTATTTTTTCCTGGATCTCCCCATGGTCTATTTTCTGGATGGTTTTCTTAGTGAATTGGACTATCTGTTCCGCCCTACCGTTCGCCGCCGGGTGCGCCGGTGCTGTCAGCGCGTGGCGGATGCCCCTTTCCGCTAGGAATTTTTCGAATTCCAGCGAGGTGAAGTGGGGCCCGTTGTCGGAAACGACGATGTCTGGGAGGCCGTGCGTTGCAAAGAGTTTGCAGAGTTCCTTGATGACGGCCTCCGTGGTTGTTGTTTTCATGTTGCTTACCTCCAACCAGTTGGAGTAAGCGTCTACTGTTATAAGGAAGGTGTGTCCTTTTGTGGGCCCGGCGAAGTCTATATAGATCCTAGACCAAGGTCCCCTTGGGGTTTCCCACTCTAGGACGGGTGCTGTGGGTGGGCTTGGCCTAGTTTCCTGGCATCGTTGGCATCTTGCTACCCAGGTCTCAATTTGTTTGTCCATCCCTGGCCACCAAGCGTAACTTCTGGCCAGGGCTTTAGTCCTAACGATGCCAGGGTGCCCCTCGTGTAGTAGTTCCAGAACCTTCCCTTGTAGTTTTTCTGGAATGACCACCCTATCCCCCCATAGTATGCACCCTTTTAATAACGAGAGTTCCGTTTGGCGGTTTCGGAACGTTTTGACGGACTCGTCGTTGTCTCTTTCCGGCCACCCTTTCTCTACCCAATGCAACACCCGCGCCAGACGTTTGTTTTTATTAGTCTCTCGGGCAATGTCTGACGCGGTTATGGGCAGGTTGGGTAGAGTCTCTATGCTGAGGGTGGTCGTCGTGGGTGCTGGGTCGGTGTCAGGTTCCGGTAGCGGCGAGCGGCTTAAGGCATCTGCATGGGAGATCGTCTTACCCGGTCAGTGTATGAGTCCATAGTTGTAGGCTGCCAGGAACTCGGACCACCTTGTCATTCGGGGAGACAGAATGTTCGGGGTGGCCCGGTTTCCTGCAAGGATTCCCAGCAGCGGCTTGTGGTCGGTTATGATGGTGAATGTCCGGCCGTAAAGGTACTCGTGGAATCTTTTTACGGCGGCAACGATAGCCAGAGCTTTTTTGTCCAGCTGGCTATAGTTCCACTCCGGTTTGGTGAGGGTCCTTGAAAAGAACACGATGGGTGCTTCTTTTCCGTCGGGGAGGGTATGGCTGAGGACAGTGCTGACGCCGAAGGGTGATGCGTCGCATGTGACGGCCAGAGATAGAGTCTCGTTATACTGTATAAGGACGGCGTCCGAAGTGAGGAGGTCCTTTGTTCTTTGGAAGGCGGCTTGCTCGCGTTTCCCCCAAGTCCAAGTCGCCGCCTTGTCCAGGAGCCTATGCAAGGGCTCCGCCACCATCGCCTTCTGGGGCAGGAAAACATTGTAAAAGTTAAGTAGCCCCAGGAATGCCTGTAGTTCTGTCTTCGACTTGGGTGTGGGGGCTTCTTTGATGGCCTTGATTTTTTGGTTTGTGGGGTGAATGCCATGACGGTCTAGGAGGTATCCTAGGAATTCAAACCGTTCCATGTATAATTGGCATTTCTCCCTCTTTACTTTGAGCCCGGTCTCTTTGAATTTGGTTAGGACCTCCCTTAGTCGACCCTCTAGTTCGGCTTGGTTGGTTGCCAACACTAGGACGTCGTCGAAGTAAGGTACCACCCCCTTGATGCCTTGCAATAGTCTTTCCATTCGGCTTTGGAATATTCCCGGTGCCACGCTGACTCCGAATTGGAGTCGGTTGCATTTAAATGCTCCCCGGTGGGTGACTATGGTTTGCGCTTCTGCCATTTGCTCATCGACTGGCAACTGTTGGTATGCCTGGGCGAGGTCGAGCTTGGCAAAAACCTTGCCCCCTCCCAGTGAGTGCAGTAGGTGTTGCATTACTGGGACGGGGTAGGCGCTTTATTGCAGCGCGCCATTTAGGGTGGCCTTATAGTCCCCACAGATCCTCACCGACCCATCGGGCTTGATCGGGGTGACTATGGGGGTCTCCCACCGGGCGTGGTCTATTGGCTGTAGGACCCCTTGCTTGACGAGCTTATCAATTTGCTCGTCTATCTTGGGTTTAAGTTCGAATGGCACCCGCCTTGGTTTCAGGCATTTTGGGGGGACGTTTGGGTCTAGGCTGAATGATATCAGGGGACCTCGGTACTTGCCTAGGTTTCCGTCGAAGACCTCTTGGAATTCCTGGGCCAGTTGTTGCTCCCAGCTGTCGTCGGTGACGTGGTTGACTCCCGTGACTGCAATGCTGAGCGGGGCAAACCATTGCAGTCCCAGTAGGCTTGGGCGGTCGCGGTCGACGATTGTCAGGGGAAGCCTTTCGGTGTGCCCTTTATATGTGATGTTGAAGTGTTTGGTTCCGACTACCGGGATGCGGTTTCCCTGGTAGTCCTTTATGATGAGTCTTTGGCTGTCTAGGTTCCTCCTTTGGATGGTAGGCACCAAGCGCTTTATTTCATGCCATGCTATCATGGAGAGGTAGGATCTGGAGTCCACCTCCATTTTGCATGGCTCGCCCTCGATGCCTACCTCCACGTGGACCTTCCAGGTGTCATTGGTTATGGCGTGGCCGATGGTGACCGTCTGATGGGTCTCCTCTCTTTGCCGGTTTTCGCCGCCTCGTCGGGATCATTCGTTCCGGTCCCATCTGTTGTCCGAGGGGCGATCTCTGGTCCGGGGTGGTGTGCTCTATCTCCTCCGGTCGCTCTGATCCCATCAGGCCGGGCTGCGGTTCTTTTTAAGGCGGCAGACACGGGCGATGTGTCCCTTCTTGTCACAATGCCGGCAGATCGATTCGAAAAACCAGCATTCGGACCTGGGGTGGTCGCCTCCGCAACCGGCACAGTTGGTCCTCGATTTACGACCCCGCCGGTTCTGTGGGTCGCGGCCTGTCTGGAGGCGATGAATTTCCTCCTCGTCATCGGAAGTGCCCGATGCTGAGTGGAAATCGCCCTGGTGGGTGGTCGTCTCGGGTTGGGCCTCGGCTGACCTTGCAGGGTTGTTGTTCCCGCTGCGGTCCCCAGTGTTCGGTCGGCGCATGCGGTCGGCGGACGTTCGGGTCGCTTCGGCGGCTGCGGCTGCTGTGAGGGTGTCTGCTAGGCTGATGTTGCCCTTGGCCATCAGCCGGCTCTGGAGGACGAGGTCCCACAACCCAAGCACGATTCTGTCTCGCAGGGCGTCGTTCAGGTTGTCGAATTCGCACAGCCCCCCTAGGCGTTGTAGTTCGGCGACGAAGTCGCTGAAACTCTCACCCGACCATTGGTCCCGACGGTAGAATTCGTTGCGTCGGATTAGGATGGGTACCTCTGGAGCGTAGTGCCATCGAAGTATTGGCTCGAGGACGTCCCAATCCATCGCGGTCGCATCGGCGGGTTTGGCAAGCGCCTTGGCCATCTTGAAAACCTCGGTTCCGCAGTGGGTCAGGAAGACGGTGCGCTTCATGGGGCCGGTGGCGTCCTTCAGATCGCTGCACTCGAGGAACATGCGGAATCGGTCGGAGTACGATTCCCAGTCCTCGGTGGCGGGGTTGAAGGGTACGGGGGGTGCGATTTTCGCCATCGTGGTGGTTCGTCTGGCTTCCGTCGGACACGTGGTTCGGTTCAGGGTCGGGATCCCACCTTCGTCGCCAGTGTCGTGTCCTCGAAAATGATGCCAGGAGACAGTGACTTCAAATCATGCTCTTTCATTAAAGTAGGAATCGAACTGGTGCTTTGCAAAAGGTTCGTGGCTTTTATTCTTTTAGCCATGGCGGCCGCGGCCAATGGCACCACTTTGAATCTCCCGCAATTCGAATAGACCAATCGCAGGAGATTCTTAGCGAGCCAATCGGCGCGGCTCGCCTGACCAATCAGAGTGCCCCGCGCTTTAGCCAATCAAAGCGCGGGGATCTCAAGAATGCTAATTAAGGGACAGAACAAGAATTTTTTCTTATTATTGATATCAATCCCGTGTGTGTGTATGTGTGTGTGTGTGTGTGTGTGTGTGTGTGTGTAGATTATATAGATGATATAGCTATAGCTACAGCTATAGCTATATACTGTAGATACTGTATATGATGTTCTAGATATTTTTAAAAAGAAACTTACCACTAGAATAATAGTAAGGGGCAGATGGAGGTTGATAGCTGGACACCTGCTGCTTTGCTGCATAAATGAGAAACAAAACATTGTTTCCAGATGTTGTGATTATTTTGCTAAGTACATCAGTTAACATTCTGCTCCATTTCAATAATAACTTTGAAAGCCAGGTTCACATTTGAGGCAGGGAAAGGCAATATTTGGGGGAGGCAACGATTACATAACATTTGAAGGAAGGATGGGGAAACCAAGTAATGGAATGAAATCTGTGCACCTATCTTGCATGTTCATTTTTTTATTTTTGTTTGTTTTTCTTGGTCTGAGTATAGTGCTTCAGGAATTACACCTAATTAAGGTTTACCCTTGAAGTGCCTCCCATTTCATGTATTGTTTGTGCCTCAAAATAATGGAAGATGGCTTCTTTTCACTGTTTGGTAATTATGGTAAGATTCTTTCTACAAAAGAAAGCAAAAGGTTTGAGGACTACCTGTGACCTTGGGCAATGGATTATCCACCTGTAATTTATTGATGGATTTGAATTACCTCATTCATTGTACAAAGTTGTAAGAAATATTTCCCTAATTTTTTTTATCACTTAAGAAGCTTCTACAGATCACTGCAGCATCAAACCCTTCCTTGCCCATAATTGCCACATTACTACAGTGGTCATTCCAGGAAGTGCTGCAGGAGTTAAAGATCTCTGTAAAAAGCACCAACCTGCTGTGAAGGAAGAAATCACTTTAAAAGCTAAGCAAAAGCAATGAAACACCTGTGCAGTTTTTAGAAGTGCCAATTTGACTACATTTGTGGCTGATTTTTATTCTTACTATGGATATACCGGAGAAAAAAATCCAAATTTGCTATATTAAATTATATTCCATTGTGTAAAATGTACACATTTCATCTTAAGTATGTAGCAAAAGAAGGGACTAAAGTAATACTCCTTTAACCCTGACCAATGGAATGGCAAGATATGAAACATGAGGGAAAGAATTAGAACTCAGTTTACCTTCAGCTGTTTCCAAGGGTGTTGAGAGAGGAGGGGGAAGAAGGAGGGGAAAGGGGGAAAAAAGAGACAAACAGTTAATTTTTATGCCAACCTAGTTTGACTGCAAAAAATTATGTTTGACCTATCTCAAAAAGGATAGACTGGAAGGTGCATATAATGTCATTTACATGTCTCCAGGCAGCTATTTTTATTTCTTTTAAAAACTAATTCAAGTAAACAGCTACTTCCTTTTAAATAGGCTTGACCCAAAGTTTTCTCTAATTACTCAATTTCAAAACATAGTTTATACATAAAATCACTCCCTTCCCCTTCCTTCATTGATTTGTGTCATGCAGTTATTTAGCAAAGCAGCAGCATCAAGACTTTATTTCCTTTAATTCTTCCAGATATGATTTTCATCTTTAAATTTAAACCCTTTAAATTTCTCCAAGGCTGGAGTGGATTCCCCCACCCCTCTGTCAGACGGCACTCTTTCTCACTCCAGATACTTTAACTCACATGGGGAAAGCGATACTGGCAGCGTCCATGGGGAATCCTTGGAGGAGTTTTTAAAGGACCCGCTGCTTCGAAAATTCATTTCTTTTACATTTCAAAAGTGCTCCAAGGCTCGATCCACCCCCACCCCCTCTGCCAGCCTGCACTCTTTCTCACTCCAGACACTTTAACTCACACCGGGAAAGGGATACGTCCATGCCTTTCTTCCTTTCCCCTGAGGATGTGGGGAACGGAAAGCTAGGAGAGTGATCGCAAGTGAGCAACCAGGCAACTGGGTTGGGGGCGTGGCCAGCCAGGGGTTGCCACTGGTTCGGCAACTGACACCAAATAACTGCTACCAGTTCGCCCGAGTAGGTGCGAACTGGTTGAATACCACCTCTGCTGGAGATCACGATTGATGACTCTGGGCTATGGATGTGTCCCATCCAGGGGGTGGAGGGAAGACCAGGGTCAAGGGTGAAATGAATGATGTGTCTCAGAGTCGGCTACACCTAGGTAGCACCGGCATGTTCTAATAAATCTTCTCTAAACTGAGAGATGAGGCTGGAGACTCATGATTTAAGTGGGGGTGGATGCTGGAGCCCTGACATAAGGCCTTTGAGTAGAAAGGGATCAAATGAAAGAACAACGGTGGGGAAGTGAGCAGCTAATCTTAGTGGAACCCATTGTTGTTCTAGAGCTGGGGTGTTCCACCTTGGCCACTTTCAGACCTGTGGACTTCAACTCCCAGAATTCCCCAGCCATCAATGAAGTCCACAGATCTTAAAGTTGCCATGGCTGGAACGACTCTTTTTAACGCATGTTTCTCAATCTTAGCAACAGGTTGGAGAATTCTGGCATTTGAAACCCCCCACATCTTAAAGATGCCAAGATTGAGAAACATTGCTCTAGCAGGAGACTGCTACGAATCTCATTTCTAGTGTTTGTTTGGTTTTTTTAATTTTTACCTGTGTTTTGAAAATATTTACGTTAAAATGTAAAAAATAAGAAGAAAAGATGACAAAAGCCATATTGTGAGATTGTTCTTTTTAAGTTCTTCTCCTTTGGGGAATACATGTCATGTCAAAATACATGTAGAAAAGAGGTGGAACTTGCCATGATGCTGCTGACATCAATCTGATCCCCCTTTGGCCTGTTTGCAGATGTTGCTGAAATGCACACACCACAAAATTCATGCTTTCCTATCCTGATCTAAGGGGAAAGCATACTACCTGTTGCTCTGGGATAGTTCAATTGTGAATATTTTGAATATTGTCCCCAAACCACTAAAAGCCAGATAGATTAATATCCTTACGATAATATCTGTACCTTCTGTGGGTTTGTCAGCAACTGATTCCTTTTCTTCATTGTCTTCTGGCTTTGTGACAACCATGGATGTTAATGGAGTCACAAAGTTATATTTCAGAGACAACTCCAGAGCTTTAGCAGTAATATTTTCCTTTTCATTTCCCTGCGCTACTGCACTAAAAACAAGGACATTGGAGAAGCATTTAGAAACTGTTTTAACCATGATAATACTAATTATTCAGTATTCTTCCATCCTGTAATGCAAAAAACATTTTTCTAAATAATAAAATAAATAGTATATAAGCCTCATGAACACTTTGGAAACAAAAGACTTGTCTCCTGAAAGAAGAAAGAGATAACTGACACTTAAAGCTAAACTTATCAAACTCTAATGTGAAATTAGAAGACCTGCAATAATTATATTGCATTATCTGAAGCAATTTAACTTGGGCCAAGAGATCAAATTAACTATAGGCCAACAATGATGAATAGCTACCAATCCATTCTAGGCATTATTGAATGAAACTAATTTTCCCTTTCTCAAGAATTATAATTTTTCTCAAGAAAGGGATGGAAAGTGATTGACTATACCAGTCTTCATGGACTTCTCTATAGTAACCACAAAGTTGAAAAAGTCCTACATTACCGTGCTTCTAGAAGTTGTTGAATGGTGAGATAAGCCCACAATTTCTCAATATATTCTCCAAATATGTATTGCTGCTCTTCGAGAGCTTTGGTTGTTTCCTCAACACCGGCTTGTTCACTATAAGTCATCTCATTTAGTGCCTAGATGTAAGAAAAGGATTGGATTTATAATTGCATTATAATTTTTCAGCAGTACACTTTTATACAGGTGTTTATTTCTATATCTATGTACATTGAACAACAGATGGCTGAACTCAAATGTATCAAAAATTTCAGACAGTCTTTAAAGATCTAAATAAATCCCATGGATTTCTAACACATTGAAATTATTAACTGAGAAGATACCTGTACTGTTTTGTAAGGGACTTATATTTTGGTTTTAATATTTTACTGTACATAATTGTGGTTGTATCTTTTTCTTTGACTTTGGTACAAGCTGGGTTGCTGTGTAATCACTATATAACTATTTTTCAATAATGAACAAATAAATACCTATTTTCCCCTCCCTGTTGTTGTTAGTTGCGAAGTCATATCTGACTCACTGCAATCCCATGAACAACGTTCCTCCAGACCTTCCTGTCCTTTCCCATCTTCTGGAGTTCATTTAAGCTCACGCCGACTACTTCAGTGACTCCATCCATCCACCTTATTCTCTGTCATCCCATTCTTCTGTTGCCCTCAATCTTTCCCAGCATTAGGCTCTTCTCCAGTGACTCCTTCCTTCTCATTAGGTGGCCAAAGCATTTGAGTTCAAAGTATTTGACTTCAGCATCTGGCCTTCTAAAGAGCAGTCAGGGTTTATCTCCTCTAGGACTGACCGGTTTGATTGCCTTGCAGTCCAAGGGACTCACAGGAGTCTTCTCCAGCACCATAGTTCAAAGGCCTCAGTTCTTTGGTGCTCAGTTTTTCTTATGGGCCAACTTTCATAGCCATACATTGCAACTGGGAAAACCATAGCCTTGACTATGCGCACTTTTGCAAGGTGATGTCTCTGCTTTTTAGTATGCTATCTAGATTTGCCATAGCTTTCCTCCCCAGGAGCAAGCATTTTTTAATTTCTTGGTTGTAGTCCCCATCTGTGGTGATCTTGGAGCCCAGGAAAGTAAAATTTGTCACTACCTCCATTTCTTCTCCATCTATTTGCCAGGAATTGAGAGGACCATGAGATGCCATGATTTTAGTTTTCTTAATGCTGAGTTTCAAGCCAACTTTTGCAGCCACAACAAGAGGCTCTAGTTCCTCTTCACTTTCTGCCATTAGATCATCTGCATATCTGAGGTTGATGATATTTCTCCCAGCAATCTTAATTTCAACTTTTGATTCATCTAGTCTGCCTTTCTCATGATGTGCTTTGCATATAAATTAAGTAGACTGGGCAACAGTATACAGCCTTGCCAGACTTCTTTCCCGTTTTTGAAACAATTAGTGGTTCCATGTCCAGTTCTCACTGTTGCTTTTTGACCCACATATAGGTTTCTCAAGAAACAAATAAGATGATCTGGTACTCCCATCTCTTTAAAAACTTGCCACAATTTGTTGTGATCCACAAAATCAAAGGCTTTAGCATAGTCAATTAAGCAGAAGTAGATGTTTTTCTAGAACTCCCTAGCTTTCTCCATGATCCAGCATATATTAGCAATTTGATCTCTAGTTCCTCTAAATCTCAAATTAAATCTTACACCTAGCCACTCAATGCACCTGATGAAGTGTGCTGCAATTCAGAAAAAGTTGTGTCTTTGAGCGAATAACATTTGATGAGGCAGAAAAGTTGCCATCAGTCCCCTTCTAATATATTGCGTTGACTGGATGATGCTTTATTTGTCACCCAGGCTTAACATGACCACATAGACATGTTAACTAGTGATAATAGTGATGTCTCACTGCCTGAAAATACTTCATGTGAATCTTATAACAAGTGAAACTGAAGTTTAAATGTGGATGGATGAATTAGATATGGCTTGGCAGTTTAAATTCAATTTGGTTAGATACTAAGTGAAATAATTAGCAAATATACCAGTAATATTGGTGCTTTCCTGTCTCTAGAAGCAATATCAACAGGGACAATCTCCAAAACCAAAATTTCAAGATTAGTTCTAGAATATCAATAAAAGCAAGTAAACTAGCTAATGACCTTCCTTGAAGCATCTACTCACTCAGCAATGTTTACAAAATTATGTTTCTGGAACTATGAAGATTTTGTTTGTATTGTAGAAACTGAAATCTCATGGCCACATCTTGCAGAATGTTGGACTTCAAAGATACTTACCCCTTGAGCTTTTACTTCTGCTGTGACACTGTTCAGGTCATTGTCTGTAATTCGTCCAGCCACAACTATTTCAAAGCCATCATAATAATGTTTAAAACTATTTTGAGTTAAATCTGAGATGCCATTTTCCTTATAGTCTAACTCCACTTCAGTAAGCAAAGGATTGGCTACTTCATCATAAAAACCCTGGGAACAAAATAGATATTAGGTTTATTAAAAACTGTAACACTAAAAGGGTATTTATTCTTGAAATAAAAATATTGAAAATGAGAAGTTGAATTTTTTTTTTACTGCATGAAATGGAGGATTAATTATGTGAGTTTAGATGTAGCAATAACATTAAACTTGTGTAGTACGAAAATTAATTCTATTTCACTGTACATGTTAATAAAACAGTTTTCAAGTCTGATGAGTTTTAATATTTTTAATCACAGAAAAATGTGTAATTCTTTTCATTCACAACTTTTACTAACACAAAGCCTTTCTAGACATGTTTTCTTATTTTGCAAAACCATTAATTGCTAGACAATTCCTTTTTAAAATAAAAAAGTCTACTTTCCTCCATCATTTACATTCCCTGATTTAGGCTCTCGTGAGATAAATTTGGTTCCTCACTCTGTGTTTCATGGTGTGTAAGTGTATTCTTAGTTGATTTTTTTGCCAGAATTGAGAGGAACATATATGCTATTCTCTCTTGCATATCTTTGGATGCTATACATCTCTGCTTTAGGATGGGATGATAACACCATTTTCTTCTCATGACTGAAAAGAATAATCAGCAATCTTTCTCTGCTTGATAAGAAAATAAATTTATCAGATAGGAAGAAAAATCTAGCATTATGCCTATCTTGTCCAACCAAAATCTCTTGAGATGTGAAGCAATTACAGGCAAAAATTGTAACAAATTATAACCATAATAATATGGGCACCAGGAAAGGTGAATTATATTCTGTTAATTTTGTCTTTCAATGTTATCTGGCCTAAGAATTGGACCAAAGGCACACCTCTGAACATTTGGAGCAGAATTCTTGCTAGCAGCAGATCTTGTATCAGTGAGAGGAAATAGCACAAATGTCTAACTTTTGGTAGCCGTGATATACATGAACTGCTTTTTTTTGTAAAATCAATATTTTTTTTCTTTTTATGACCCTGTAGCTCTTTAATGTGGAGTAGAGTTGGGGTGACTAGGTGGAGAAAAAATATCTGTTGTGAATCCCACTTAGCAGTCAGGAAGGGCATCTGGATACTTTTTCTTTGGGCCCTAAGAGAGAAACATCTGCTGCTACCTATGATTGAACTCTGAACCTTCTGAGTGGGAGGCAAGAGTCTTCAACATTAGGCCAACATTGTTTTGTTGGAGAATCAGTATATCTTCTGACAAATACAAGCTGCTACCAAAATTCATCTGGAGTATAATTCTTGCAGTTTGTCATGCCCCCTGTCAGAGTCTGAATCTGAGGAAGAAGTCAAACAGCTGACAGAGAGTGGGAGTGTGTCTCTGTTGGCTGCAGATGAAACTGGGGAAGGGCAAAGTCCAGCTGGGCAGAGCAGGGAAGAGGTAGAACAAGGGAGAGGGAATTCAGAGGAAGACCCAGGCCCACCCCCTCTTCATCCTAGGGCATGCAGGGAGGAATGGAGAAGAGAACAACATGGGTTGCATGGCTTATGGGAGAGGAAAGGGCCCTGATTCCCTTCATTAGCCACAGCTGGGAAAACAGTTTATAAAAAAGGCAAGCTGTGTGCGGCAGGCAGTTGGGAGCAAATTTGACTTTATCTTGTGTTGTTGTGGCTTATCTATGTTTCTGGCATCTTCCCAACTATGTGAGTTTTGGCATGCTTTCAAGTCTGAAATTCTTGCTCTTGCCCTGCCAAACTAATCACTAATCAGTTTGGGTTCTTTGGACTTTAAATTACAGTTTGTGGTTACCCTGTTTTGGACTTAATTTTCTGCAGTCAAAGGCTGTTCCTGGGAGAGTTTTTCTCCAGGCAGATGGTAATCTGGACATTAGGGGCAAAGTTAGAGATAATAAAGGGATTCTTATTGATTATCTGTCTATGTTGCCTTTGTGCCACGCCCCAGGTGATAAACATAGAGAATTTGAATAAATGGGAGGAGAGGAGAACACAAAGTGTTTTTTCTCTCATGTCTGAATCCAAGCAAGAGTAGTGTTGTTATCATATTGAGTCCTTTCTCTGCCACAGAAATATTTTATCATAAATATAAATATCAACCTTTTGTATGCTTATCCTTGTACCTGTAGTTGTAAGGCTGCATCTGAGTCATCAAAGATGCGGCGAGCCACACCATTGTTTTCTGTTGCTATTCTCTCTAAAAATGCATAGTCAACATCATAACCAAACCCAAGATTGTATATAGGATATTTTCCTTTAGTTGCATCCTTAGCATTTTCTTCAATCTGCCTGAGATTTGTTACACCTGCACAGAAAGGATCACAAAACATGGTTAAACAGTACAATTATCTGAAACATGCTTCTGGGAAAACCCTTTTTGGGAAAAACAATGCTATAACCTTTGCACAAGGCTCTAAAACTCCATAAAGTGTAGCTTTAAACTCTTCTCATAATGAGATGGAAGAGAATAACTAATGCTGTAATCTGATTCTTTTTTCCTTCCTCACTGCCTTTTCCCTAGGAAAAACTGTTGTTATTTATTATATGCACTGTATTATAGCCCCCCACATTCCAAAATACTCAGAAACTGTTTACAGAGTATTAACTTACAGCAACTTCAAGAAATTAGCAGTCATTCCGGGAGCTTTTTCCAAGATTTTCTGCAATGTTTCTCACAAGGAGTCAATTATTTTCAGTCTTTTGAGGTAGGGTGTGTTATGTCCTGAATTTGAATACTCGAAATCCCCGCGCCTTGATTGGCTAAGGCGCGGGGATTTCTGATTGGCCAGGCGAGCCGCGCTGATTGGCCCTATTGAAGTCTCCCGCGATTGGTTCAAACCAAGAGCGGGAGACTTGAATCGCTGCCATTGGCCGCGGCCGCCGCAGCGAAAGGTATAAAAGCCGCGGGCTTTTTGCCTTTCGCCGGTTCGGTTCTCCCATTGTAAATAAAGAGCTTTGAATGAAAGTCACTGACTCTGAGCATCTTTTTGCGGACACGACACTGGCGACGAGGATGGGATCTCGCCCCTGAACCGAACCCCGTGTCCACCCAAGAACCAGCTCCAGCGCAGAGATGGCGAAGATAGCACCGCCCGCCCCCTTCAACCCCGCCGCCGAGGACTGGGAATCGTACTCGGATCAGTTCCGTATGTACCTGGAATGCGCCGGAATGAAGGACGCCCCGGGCCCGCTAAAACGCGCCGTCTTCCTTACTCACTGCGGACCAGAGGTCTTCCAGATGGCCAAAGCATTGGCCAAGCCGGCAGACGCAACCGCCATGGACTGGGACGTCCTCGAACCAATACTGCGGCGCCATTACGCCCCCGAAGTCCCCATCCTGATACGGCGCAACGAGTTCTACCGCCGAAACCAGAAACCAGACGAAAAATTGAGCGACTTCGTCGCAGAGCTACAGCGCCTAGGAGGACTCTGCGAGTTTGAAGGTCTGAACAGTCTCATAAGAGACCGCTTCGTACTCGGCTTATGGGATCCTACACTCCAGAGCCGACTTATGGCCAAGGGCGACATCAGCCTAGCCGATGCCCTTACCGCAGCCGCAGCCGCAGAAGCAACCCGCACGTCAGCGGACAGCATGCGAAGATCTGACGCGAAGGGCGGAAACAACAACCCGGCAAGGTCGGCCGACACAAGAAACGAAGCAACCGCACACTACGGTGAATACCAGTCAACCTCCAGCACGTCGGAAGACGAGGAGGACATACATCGCGTGCAGACGGGACGCGGCGACCAACGAAGTCGAAAAGGTTGTAGGTCGAGGACCAACTGCGCCGGGTGCGGCGGCGACCACCCCAGGTCAGAATGCCGATTCTTTGACTCTATCTGTAGGCATTGTGAACGACGGGGTCACATCGCTCGAGTTTGCCGCCAAAAGAAGACCCGCAGCCCGCCCAAATGGGAACAGCACGACAGAAGGAGAGAAAGCTCCCCGCCCAGAGCCAGAGAGCGCCAGCCAGACGGTCGGTGGGACCGTACTCAACGATCTCAAAGAAGCGGCGATGGTCGGCGAAAAGAAGAGACCCACCAGACGGTGACCATCGGCCACGCCATCTCCGACGGCGCCAGAAAGGTACACGTAGAAGTCCATATCGAAGGCCAGCCATGCAAAATGGAAGTGGACTCCGGGTCCTACCTTTCCATGATTGCATGGCGCAAAATCAAAAGACTAGTGCCTACACTACAAAAAAGAAACGTGCATGCCCAAAAGATCATCATAAAAGACTACCAAGGGAATCGCGTTCCGGTAGTGGGCACCAAGAACTTTAATATAACTTACAAAGGCCACACCGAACAACTGCCACTCACGATCGTCGATCGCGACCGCCCAAGCCTACTGGGCTTACAATGGTTCGCCCCGCTTAACATCGCGCTGACAGGTGTCAACCACGTCACCATCGAAGCTTGGGAACAGCGGCTAGCCCAGGAGTTCCAGGAGGTCTTCGATGGAGGCTTGAGCAAGTACCAGGGGCCCCTTATCTCGTTTGACCTAGACCCAAGGGTTCCCCCTAAGCGGTTTAAACCTAGAAGGGTACCATTCGCCTTAAAGCCTAAAATTGACGAGCAGATCGACAAGCTCGTCAAACAAGGGGTATTGCAACCGATAGACCATGCCAGATGGGAGACCCCTATAGTGACCCCAGTAAAGCCAGACGGGTCCGTGAGAATCTGCGGGGACTATAAGGCCACCCTAAATGGCGCGTTGCAACAAAGCGCCTACCCAGTCCCAATAGTGCAACATTTACTGCACTCACTGGGAGGGGGCAAAGTCTTTGCCAAGCTCGACCTCGCCCAGGCATATCAGCAGCTACCTGTGGACGAGAAAACGGCGGAAGCCCAAACAATCGTGACCCATCGGGGGGCCTTCAAGTGTAACCGACTCCAATTTGGAGTCAGCGTGGCACCAGGCATCTTTCAGAGCCTGATGGAACGTTTGCTACAGGGCATCAAGGGGGTGGTGCCCTATTTCGATGACGTATTAGTGGCGGCGCCAAACGAAGCCGAATTAGAAAACTGACTCAGACAAGTCTTAACAAAATTTAAAGAAACAGGACTTAAAGTCAAACGAGAAAAATGCCAACTATGTACAAAGCAAGTAGAGTTTTTGGGCTATCTCCTAGACCGGCATGGCATTCACCCTACGACTAAAAAAGTGAAAGCCATCAAGGAAGCCCCCACCCCAAAGTCCAAAACGGAACTACAAGCGTTCCTAGGCTTACTAAATTTTTATAATGTTTTCCTACCTCAAAAGGCAACGGCGGCGGAACCTTTACATAGACTCCTAGACAAGAAGGCAGCCTGGACTTGGGGGAGACGAGAGCAAGCCGCCTTTCAAAAAACCAAAGACCTCCTCACCTCCGACGTCGTCCTGATGCAATTCAGCGAAACCTTGCCCTTAGCTGTCACTTGCGACGCATCACCTTTCAGCGTCGGCGCTGTCCTCAGCCACACCCTCCCAGACCAGAGAGAAGCACCCATCGCTTTTTTCTCCAGGACTCTGACTAAACCGGAACGGAACTATAGCCAGCTGGACAAAGAAGCTTTGGCTATAGTTGCCGCCGTTAAGCGTTTCCACGAATACCTGTACAGCCGCCCGTTCACCATCGTGACGGATCATAAGCCATTGCTGGGCATCCTCGCTGGAAACCGAGCCACGCCGAACATCTTGTCACCCCGGATGACAAGATGGTCCGAATTCCTGGCAGCCTACAGTTACGAACTGCTACACAAGCCAGGTAAGAAAATTTCGCACGCGGACGCTTTAAGCCGCTCGCCTTTACCTGACTCTGAACCTGACCCAGCACCAACAACAAACACCCTAAGTATCGAGAGTTTACCTATTACCGCATCAGACATTGCCAGAGAAACCGTTAAGGACAGGCGTCTGGCGCGAATCTTACACTGGTTAGAAAAAGGCTGGCCGGAGAAAGACAATGACGAGACTTTTAAAACATTCCGTCAGCGCCAGACTGAACTTTCACTACTGAAAGGATGTATTCTGTGGGGTGACCGGGTGGTAATTCCGGACAGATTGCAAGAGAGGGTTTTAGAGATGCTACATGAGGGTCATCCTGGCATCGTCAGGACTAAAGCCCTGGCCAGGAGTTACGCTTGGTGGCCAGGGATGGACAAGCAAATTGAAGCATTGGTCGCCAAATGCCACCGGTGCCAGGAGACCAGATCCAGCCCACCTGCAGCACCTATCCGGGACTGGGAAACACCACGGGGGCCCTGGTCCAGAATCCATCTAGACTTTGCTGGCCCCACAAATGGGCATACTTTTCTAATCACAGTTGACGCGTACTCCAATTGGTTGGAGGTAAGCGACATGAAATCCACTACCACAGAGGCCGTCGTTAAAGAACTGTGTAAACTGTTTTCCACACATGGCCTCCCAGACGTCGTCGTCTCAGACAACGGGCCCCAGTTCACTTCCATCGATTTCGAACGGTTCCTGGCGGAGAGGGGTATCCGCCACGCATTAACAGCACCGGCGCATCCGGCGGCGAACGGTAGGGCGGAACGGATGGTCCAGTTTACGAAAAAGACCCTCCGGAAAATGGACCACGGGGAGATCAGCGACAAAATCAACAAACTGCTCTTCATACAGCACATCACTCCCAATACCACAACTAACAAGAGCCCTGCAGAACTTCTAATGGGCAGAAAGCTGAGGTCCCCACTCGACAGATTACACCCAACCTATAACCCGGAGCGGCCCCCAGACTCCAGCTCCAGGTACCGGACATTTGACCCAGGTGACTTAGTCTATGCAAAGAACATGACGGGGGACCCCCTATGGATCCCAGCCGTCATAACTCAAGTCACTGCGCCACGGTCGTACCGGCTCCAAACCATCGATGGGCGAGCCTGGAAACGACATATCGACCAGCTCAGGTCACGAACAGCGACTGACCTCAACCCCCAAGACACGAACCAAGGGGGGAGGGAATATCCGGATAGACAATCGCAGGAAAAAATAAACCAAAAATACTCACCAGAACACAGCCATCGCGAGTCCCCTCCGGAGAAGAACCACCTGGCCAGCTCTACCGACTCGGAGAAGCCAAGCGGGAGCGGCCAAATCCGTAGCTCAACCGACCCGGTAGGCCCAGGCAGGAGCCACGGCGAAAGAACCGGCCCGATCATCCAGCCGGTTCGCACAGAGGCAGGAGCAGCCAAAAAGATGACCGCTCCAGCCGAGTTACAGCATGCAAGTGAGTTGCGCAGGTCAACTAGGACTCGACGGAGCCCCGCCTACCTGCGTGACTACACCACGTGAGGGACCATACCAAGAGGGGAGGGGTGTTATGTCCTGAATTTGAATACTCGAAATCCCCGCGCCTTGATTGGCTAAGGCGCGGGAATTTCTGATTGGCCAGGCGAGCCGCGCTGATTGGCCCGATTGAAGTCTCCCGCGATTGGTTCAAACCAACAGCGGGAGACTTGAATCGCTGCCATTGGCCGCGGCCGCCGCAGCGAAAGGTATAAAAGCCGCGGGCTTTTTGCCTTTCGCCGGTTCGGTTCTCCCATTGTAAATAAAGAGCTTTGAATGAAAGTCACCGACTCTGAGCATCTTTTTGCGGACACGACAGGGTGGGAACAGACAAGTTCTTTATAAATGCTGGAAGTGGAACAACTAGATCTACTTTTGCTAAAAGAAATCTCTTGGAAGTGCATGATTCTAGCTGTCCAGTAAATTTCTTCCACATCTGGATGATGTTCACTTGGGAAGCTGTTAAGGAAAATAATCTGGTCTTCCTGGACTATGCAGTACACATTAAAGTGTAGAGTTGTAATTGCAGGAATGTTCCAATCTCAGATGGCAAACCTCAGATAAAGAATGTTTCCAAGCAAATACAACTCAGGCAAACAAAGTCACTAATCTAAAAGAGGATTAGAGAGAGGAAGTAAACATATGTTAGACTTTAACTAGAGATAATTGTATTAATTACTATGCTAAACAGTAACGAAAGTTAAGCAGTAACCAAAGTTAACCAATGATGGAGGTTAACTAAAAATGTGTATAAATGCAAGACTAGACTCCAATAAAGATGATCATGATTCAGTTGTTCATGATCAAACAACTCGACTGCCTCGTCATTACAACATTAAGGAAGACAGAAGTCTTAACACTGACATTTACAGTAAACCCACACACAGAGATCAATATTTATATTTTGATTCTCACCACCCACTGGAGCACAAAATAGGAGTGATCAGAACCCTATGCGACCAGGCTGAAAGTTTGCCTACCAGCAAATATGAAAAAAAAAGAACTAAAGCACATTCAAGAAAGCCCTCAGATCTTATGGCCATCCCAACTGAGCCTTCACCAAATCCAAAAAAAGACCCACTAGGAGCTACTACATAACAGACAAAGAAGAGAACAACAAACAAAGCAATGTTGTCATTCTATACATTGCAGGAATAACTGAAAAGCTCAGGACAATTTTTAACCAATACAATATATATACCTACTTTAAACTCAAGAATACACTAAGGCAGAAGTTTGTCCACCCCTAGGACAAAACACCCAGACACCAACTGAGCAATGTGATATATGCAGTACAAAGCAGTGAAATGTGCAGATCTGTACCCTGGAGAAATAAAACAAATGCATGGCACAACATGGGAGAACAAACCCATCAGGACAAAATTCAGCAATTCATCTGCATTTGAAAAACAAAGGTGTTAGGAATAACAAGGTTATTAATAACAAGGTTTAAAACTAAAGAGCCTCTAGAGGTCGTATTTGCTGATTTTATAGGTCCTAAAAAACCAAGTGTGGGAGGTGCTCATTATATATTAAGTATAATGGATCATTATTCTAGATATGGTTTCTGCTATTTAATGAAGAGTAAAACGGAAACATATCAGAATTTCTTTAATTGGTTGAAGTTTGCAGAAAAAAAAAACTAAAAAGAAACTAGTGACTCTTGTAACTGATAATGGTACAGAATTTATAAATAAGAAATTCCAAAATAAACTGAAGATAGCAGGTGTTGAACATAAAAAATCTGCACCATATAGGCCACAACATAATTCCTTTATTGAAAGACGAGGCCAAACAATACAGGCAATGGCTGGTACTATGTTGTCGGATTCAGGATTACCTGAAAATTTGTGGGGAGAAGCAATAATGTGTGGTAATCATATATTGAATAATGTTGTTAACTCAACAACAGGTGAATTACCATTCACACGGTGGCATGACAGAAAACCTAACCTAAGCTACATGCACACATTTGGAGCACCAGCATGGGTGCATATTCCTACACAACTGAGACATAAGGGGCAGCATAGGGCTAAAAAGTTATTCTTTGTAGGTTATGAATCTAATCACAAATCATACAGATTCTGGGGAAAAAGTAAATCTAGCATTTACTGTAGTGCTAGTGCAAAATTCCTTGAACATGTAGGATGGGAAAAACTGGAGCAAGATTCAAGTAAGGATGTAATCATAGAAACCTACAAAAGACCAAAACAACATATCAGTAATAAAAAAAGTACAATTAAAGAGGAAGTAAAGAAAGAGCACATAGGACCAGAACAGGAAGAAATAGGTGAACAGGAAGAAATAGATAACAGGGAACAGGTAGTACATGAAAGTCCACCTGTAAGCCCTGTAATACCTAGACCTTCAACACATGAAACCAGACCACCTGACAGGTACCAAGCAAGTGTAGTTTGCCAAGTTAGTAAAGTTCCAACTACTGTTGAAGAACTTAGCATGTATCCTGCAAAGGAACAAGAAAATTGGGAGCAATGGAGAAAGAATTAAATTCATTGAAACAAATGGAAGTTTATGAAAATGTTAAATTACCTCCAGGTTAAAAGTCCATTGGCTGTAAATGGATATTTAAAAACAGGTAAAAATGGGACTGTTACCCATAAGGCTAGGTTAGTAGCTCAAGGATTTAATCAAGCTGCATGTGATTATGATGAAGTATTTGCACCGAGTCTAAAAGCAACAACCTTGAGAGTAGTTTTAGTGTGGGCAGCTAAGAAGAACTATATCATAAATCACTTAGATGTAGAAACTGCCTATCTGCATGCACCATTGCAGCAAACTATATACCTAAAGAAACCTGTAGGAATTAAGGATGATAAAACAAATAATGACTGTTGGAAACTTAAAAAGAGCCTCTATGGATTAAAACAATCTGGTTACGAATGGAACCAATATATCGTTAAGGAGTTAAACAATATAGGGTTTAAATCAAGTTTAGCTGATCCATGTGTATTTAAGAAAGAGACAAATGGAATAGTGTCATTATTATTGTTGTTTACAGATGATATTGCCTTAATTACAAAAACTAATAATAAAGCTACTGAAATAATATCATTATTAGATAAGAGGATAAAATTAAAGCAATTAGGAGAGATAAAACAGTATCTAAGATTAACAATAAATAAAACCAAAAGTGGCTACAAGATATCTCAAGAGGATAAGATTTATCAATTACTAAAAACATACAAGATGGAACTTTGTAAGCCGGCAAAAACTCCAATGAGTCAGGAATTTGGCCACACTGATGCCAAAGTCCAAAATTTGATAAGACTATTTATCAATCGTTAATTGGTAGTTTATTGTACATTAGTAATTGGTCAAGGCCAGATATTGCCTATAGCATTAATCAATTGGCAAGATTCAATGCTGAACCCACTGAACAACACTGGCAAGAGACAAAATGTTTCTTAAGATATCTTAAAAGGACAATGCACTATGCATTGTATTTGGAGCCAAAAGATGATCTGATTTTAAGTGCATATGCTGATGCAAGTTTTGCAACAGACATAAACACTAGGAAATCAACTTCAGGTATGGCTATAATGTTAGGAAAAGCACTGATTGGTTGGAGGTCAATTAGACAGCAACACATAAGTATGTCCACAATGGAAGCAGAATTTTCATGTCTATCTTTATTATGTACTGATTTAATTCTGTATAAACAGATGTTATTGGATATGGGAATAACTGTTAATGATTCCATTGTAGTATATGAGGACAATCAAGCAGCCATACGGTTGGCTACAAATATTGCTGTGAAAACGAGATCTAAGCATACAGATCTTAGATATCTGAATGTAAGGCAATCTGTAAAAAATGGTTTAATAAGATTGGAATATTGTATGATTGAAGAAAATATTGCTGATCAGTTTACAAAAGCCCAAGGTTTAGTCAAACACAAAGAAAGTTGTGATGACTATGGGTTAAGGTTGTAAATATATATATATATATATTATTATGTTACCCAAAAGGGGAGTTTGTTAGGAATAACAAGGTTATCTAACGTAGTTTGGGTAAAATAATATATATAAACTATGATAGTTAATTTAATTGTATGTCACTTTAAACAGCAAAGCATGTAATTTTGGGTGCGGCTGTAAAACCACCATAAGAGAGAGCAAGAGAACTTGATTGATTGCTGGCTTACTGGATTGCTTGCTGACTATGATAGATTGATGACTGCGTGTTCCCTGCTGCTGCTGCTGAAGGAAGAAAGGAGGTTTGACTTCTTTATATCTCTACTGCGAAGAGATATATTACTGGACTGATATTTGTAAGTTTACTGACCTCTTTTTTGACACTGGAATTTGCAAATGAATAATCCCCGGATGAACTGAACTAGTGTAAGATATATGGACTGTTTGACTATGCTAAAACTATTACTGGAATAAACTATTTAACTAGCACAGTGTATCTGTTTTACTGAGTGTAAGCTACAAAAACATTTATCTCACATATTTTGTCTGACTGCCTGACTGCCGTGCAGATTCTGCTAGGGTGTATCCCTAACACTAGGTCACATTTTCTGAAGAACCGGTAGCAGAAATTTTGAGTAGTTTGAAGAACCAACAAATACCATCTTTGACTGGATATTTTACAATATCCTTCCCTGCCATGCCCACCAAGCCATGCCCACAGAACCGGTAGTAAAAAAAATTGAATTCCACCATAGGAATTCCATCTACATTAAGGCTGAATAGCCCTCTCTAAACAGTGGGTGCAGGCTATGACACACATTTGAACTACTCAGGTGTTAAAACTCCAAGTGCCTCTCAGAAAAACTGCCAACAACTAGATGACTGCAAGGAATATAAATCTTTCCACCATTCAGTCAGAACTGAAGAAGCTTCTTAAATGAGAAGCAAAATGGATTCAAAGGAAGCAAAATGGATTCAAAGGAAGTCCAAGTGCCTTTTGAAAAAGCACTTTTGTGACAACCATGACCTGGATGACTGAGAATCTCCACAGATGCTCCCACATCTCACAATGCTGAAAAACATGTTTGGATACTTTTGTGAGATGCAAGACCATAAACTGCCTTCCTTTCCAGTCCTCTGTAACAGCTCAAAGGTATAAAGATGACACATGATCATCAGGGTTTGTGTTATATAGACCTAGTGAAAACACAGAGAATGAACAAGCAGTCTTATTCACATATTCATCGGTCATTCAGCTACTTACCAGATGTGGGATCCCCATCAGTTAACATAATAACTAAAGAGGCGCTTCTTTCAGGTACAGATTTTGCTTCATGAGCTTTATTCAGCATTTCAATGCCAGTCAGTAAACCACCATTAAGATCTGTTACTACAATATAAAAGCAGGAGTTCAGTTTTTCAGCATACTAAAACAGAGATTCAAATCTTTTCAATGTAATGTTTGATTTCATCTTATTTCTTAATATAGCCATTTTATATTATTCTAATATGTCAGTTTAATTTTACTCAAACTTTTTTTCTTTTACTTACATCCTAAGTCTTTTATCTGGCTAATAAATTCCTTGGATTGATTCACATTCTCCGGAGTAGCTTGGATTAAGTTATCTTTCCATGTTGAAACTGAACTTTCAAACAGGATGATATTGAAGTGATCTTCTTCTTTTAAGTCTTCCACTATTTTTGTCAAGGCTTCCTTTGCCTAGAATTATTTTTAAAAAAAATCTAATAAAATGGAACAAACTCTTTTGTATTTGAGGAATCTCTCAACTCTCAACAAAGGACATCTGCTCCATAAGCCAATTGGGCTATTCCAGAGGTTATATTGCTGTAATATTTTCTTCCCAGATACAATTTGTTAGCCCGTTGAAAATAATCCCGTTTTCTACTTTAATGATTAGTTAGATTGTGTAGTTCCCTACTTGCAGTAGCCAGTATTTTGTTTGGTGGGAATTTGACTCCTTAAATATTTGGATGGTAAGGAAAGCTGTTATATAGCAGAAGCTATCAGCTCCTTGTCCTGACGTTATGCCCATGTGCCTTGCTATTGTCACCCACATTATATGCTGCTGACAGATCCTTTGAATGATATTTGTTTGCTCAAGGTATTCAACTGTTTAACCCAAAGTTACATGCTTTAAGGTTGACTCAGCCTTCCATCCTTCCAAACTGGGTAAAATGAGGACCCAGATTGTTGGGGGCAATTTGCTGACTCTGTAAACTGCTTAGAAAGGGTTGTAAAGCACTGTGAAGTGGTATATAAATCTGAGTGCTCTTGCTCTTGCTATTTAAAAACAAATATTTACTGAGGGGAAAAACAATCACCCTTTTTTTTGCAAAAGGTAGACATATCACACTAAGGCAATACTTTCTTGTCTTAACCATGGTCAAAAAATAAGTAATATTGTACAGCACTCAGGCTCTACACTATTATCCTGAATCATCAGTATTAAATTTAATATATAATTCACATACATTAGCTAAGTCTTTTCTGATTTAACTGAGATTTTCCCTTTCTCCAATGAAATTGTATGATTGAGGTAATATGAAATTTTAGAGATTTCATAATACCTGATTTTTTATAAATGATAATTTCTTAATATTTTAGTCTTTTAAAAATTATTATTATTTTAAATTTTATCTATTTTCAATAATTTGGTAACTCCTTATATAGTTCATGAACAGATTTGTTCATGGCTCACATGCAGACTGATCATTTCAAAGTTAAACTTCTTCCTCAAGAAGGATTCCTCAAGATCCTTCCATATTCAAGGATTCCTCAAGATCCTTCCATATTCAGTTTCATCATTTTCTATCCTCACCCTAGTTGGCAATGTAATGGTCAAGCTTGTGGATGTCCCACATTTCATTCTAATGCTCAAGTGTTATATTTACTTTACTGAAAAGATATTCTGTATGACTTTGGACCTAAGTAAACATATGACCAACATATTCAAAAGATAATGTAGCTGAAAGTTTTAGGATGAAGCGATAGGTTTCAATTACATTATGAAATACTTTCAAAATTACAATACATTTTACATTTTACTAAGTATTATTTCTTTCAAGGTAGAAATAATTTGGAGTAAAAGATTGTAGGACCTGATTTTATCTGCTGTACAAGTTATCATCCTTCTAGCGATATTACAAGAATTTGTTTACTTACTTGCCGAATTTTCTGTCCATACATGGAACCACTGACATCGATTACAAAGGCAACATTCTTCGGTAAACGTTCCAGGATTTTTGGTGCAAAAAAGTGTACAAAGTATCCATTTACTACCTAAAAAACATTGATAAGGATAGTATTCATGTGTGGTAAGGGTTTTTTTGGATTTTTTTTTGTGCTGGTATACTAGTTCAAATGTGAAACAACTAGAGTTACCTGTAAATTATTAGGAGAATCTCGGTTCACATCATACTTAATGACAAAATCTCCTTGTAGCAGAGTAGTTGTACAATTGTCACAGGTTCGTTGTTGTTCAATAGTAGGATTGAATGATACATGGCCCTTAAAAAAGAAGAATTCTTCATCTTAGATTTCAGCAAATGAAGAAAGCAGATTCTGCAGAAGTTTTACTTTTATTTAAGGATCCAGGATAATGACCCATACTATTTCTCAGTATATTTTCTGCAGTTTATATTCAAAGATTATTTCCAAACATGCTTTACCAATCTAGAGGCCTATCTTGTCCTTATTGTACATGCAGAATTTCTGAGGAAGCCTTGGGAGTTTTTAAAAGGAATATTTAGAATGGGGTCAGCAATTCCTGGATAACTACAAGTTGCTATCGAAATTCAGTTGTGGCATATTTTGAATTATTAAATGTTGGAAGTTCCAAAATTGCATGTATCAGCTGCAGATGTAGGAACAATAAATGCAAAACAGCTAGCAGTGGAACATGGCATTTTTATCACCTTTTCTTGTCTAAGAAAACGTACTCTGCATATCTTACTTTGCATTGCCTCTTAACTAGCTACACTTACATGATCAGGATGATTTCATTCATTCATTCATTCATTGTATTTGTATGATGATATTTATTACTTTTATTTCCTCCTTCATTGAATTTATGTGTTACTTTTTCCATAATGATGGACGCACCACACCAGTTCTATGCTGTTAGGCAATATTTATGTTCTGCAATAAAGAGTCTATTGGATTTTCGTTCATATTAGCTTCCAGATTCCTTTCTAGAAAACCAAGTCAAAAGGAGGAGGGCTTTGACTGTCTGATTGTTACCCACCATTTGGAAGCCGATGGCAGATGAGATTCTGCTGAATATATATATATATATATATGTTTTCTTAAGTTTTCGCGGGTACTTACATGTCTGGCATTCAGCTTTGTTCGGGTATTTTCCCACGTGGTGCTTTTAAAGTTGTAGCAACGTTTCAGCAGAATCTCATCTGCCATCATCAGGCTTCTGTATGGTGTTTGTCTTGAGTCAGACTTTTACAGTGGTTTCAGATTTAAATTTGGGGCAGCCTATTGCTGTGTCAGAATGGTTTTTTCTTCCTCCTGATTGGTTGAGAGTCTTGGTCTGTGTTTATTGGTCTTGGAGTTTGCTGTGTTCTGCTACTAGTATCTTCTGTCTGTTTTTTTTGGGGGGGGGGGCTCTTTCTGTATCTTGATTGGCTGGCCACATTGTGTTACTTTATTGGAGGCCTTTAGTGCAGCTTGGCTTCGGGTAAATGGACGGCTATCATTAGTTAGGAAGCTGGGTTTCATCTGGGTGCCTGGTTGGGGTGTGTTTGAGCTGGAGGTATCAGGGGGGATCTGTATATGTATATGTATGTATATATATATGTATGTATATATATATGTATGTATATATATATATGCAAGAATGAAAAATACACATTGACTTTGTTGTTTCTCTGCATACACATTCTTTTTATCTCCCTCAAATTTTTTTAAAAATACTGTAAAGCAGAAACACTTTGAAAGTGGGAGAATTAGACGTGATAAGGCTTAAATATTTAATAATAATATTTTCAATAATATTATTTGGGTTCAGCCCCACCTACCCTTTTTGAGCCTTCACTTATTTTTTTTCATTCTGACCCACCTATTTTCGTAAGAGTAGCTTTTTAGCTATTCTAAGAAAATATTGCCTATACCTGATATAGGGAAATGCTTGGGAACTACTTTCACTTGTGAAGTATCCTCATATAATTCTGTGGCTGTATCTTTAATTGTGGTTACTCAAGGCCATGTCTCACTTAGAGCCCTGGCTGGGGACAAAATGATATGTGTGAAGCAAATAGATTACTTTAAAAAAAATATAGTCAGTGGGTCATTCTTTATTTTCTTTACTTCTAGATAGTATCATAAGGCATATCACCATTGTAATTTTTGCTTCTTGCTTGTGAAACTTCTATACTTACTTGCAACCAGGGCTTCTTCTGTGCTTACTGCAGGGGAAATCTCCACCCAAGGTTGTAACCATGATCATGGCAGATACCCATGCTTCCAACTAATTATAGTTAATCCTCAGTTAACAATGGTAATTGCGACTTGGATTCCCGACACACTTAGCGACAAAAATCCTGGCAGTCCCCATTGTCATTCCACTGGTCATTAGGCAGGGATTACCTGTGCATGAATTACTCTTCAAGATTCTATTACCAAGCATACCTTTTTTCCTGAAAAAGACTTTTTCACTACTGGTAGCAGTTCGTTGTTGAGGAATGTCCCTTCAACTTCAAGTTCACTGATGCCTTGAGGCTCAAAGATGTTTGCTGCAATCTATAACATTGATTTAAAATTACATTGACATTAGCAAGACCGAGAAAAAAACCCAGATAGACCAGTAATGTACAGTGTAAACAAAGCATCAAAAACAATTAATTTCATAGTTATTTATACGTTTATTTCTAAATTAATAGTTCAGAGCATAATTCACAAACTTTTCCAAAAACTAAGATAAAGTGACAATATATTTGATCGTACCTCAAATTTATTGACAAGCTGTTTTGGATTTACTTTGATAAACATCTCATATTTTCCAAACTTCCGTTTCAAGAGTTCTTCATAAGTCAGTTGAAAAGTAACTTTACTGGATGATGCAATGTTGACAGAAACACTGAATTTCTCTGTTTTTCTTCCAGCAGCCCTTCAAGATAGCCATAAAAAGATGATTACATATCCTCATGCTCATAGCCCACCATTTAACACTTTCATTTGCACTTTGTTCATTTATTTAGCATCTGTTTTTTGAATAAATTCTTAGGATAGGAAATGAAATAAGGAAACAAATTCGGTTTGGCCTCACATACTTACTTCACAAGCCCCGCAGTCTGGCCCCTTGAAACTGCTTGTTGATACTGCTTTTGGGCAACTTCTTTTTCCTTTATGATTCCAGGATAAGTGACCCCATCAACTGTCCTATTAAAGGATACATCAGATATTTGAATATATGTGCAAAGAGGTCTTGGGGGGGGGGGTTCTTCAGTTCATCAAGTAAAGGAGATATTTGAGAGGTATAATGAGGAGGCTGGAAAGAATGCTGCCTCTGAAGGACTGAAAACATAATGAAGAATTATGAAGGATATTCTCTGGATATTGCAGAGCAGATTGGTAAAAAGCCTTACCAGAGGGCATGTCTATTTCAGAGGAGCTTATGCAACAGGAGGCCGTATTTTGGATGATCTTTAAAAAGAATGAAGGTAAGAATAATGCTGTGATGCAATCAGTTATCTAGACTGGTAAGAACAGAGAGGTTATGAGAGAGGCCTTAGTTTTAGAAATCTGATTTTGTGCACATAGTTGGATTAGGTGGCTACAACGTCATCTGTAACTGTATCTTCATGGTAGTTATTCTGCTAACAGTATCTGAATGGCTTAATTATTGCAAGATTGATCTCCAAAGTATAGAGAAATAAGAAAATGATGTACATACAAGGTAAAGTTGGAAATAAAGGCTGTTTTGGGGAGCTCCACATCAAACTGAGCTTCCTTGGACACATTGGCACGATTCACAGCTCGACTAGTGATGACATTACGGGAAAACCTGGAAGTTACACTGCAGTCAATTTTCACCCAGTAGATCTCTATGGGTTGGGTGTGCTAGAGAAAAAAAAAGTCACATGGTTATACAGAAATGTGCTGCTAATATACATTCCTGTTGTTATTTTTTAATGAAATCAAAAGGTCACATCTGGAAAATTATATGTTGGGGGAAATGGATTTCTGAAGAAATAAATATAACTTTTGAGCTGAGGAAATGATTTCTTTAAGCCCAGCAATGAAGATACAAATGACTAAGAGAAAAGATTTGTATTTTGTATGTGCCATGTAAACTTAATGATCAACTAAATGACAAGTTACTTACCACATCAGTAGCACTTCTCTTCTACAAATAAACAGTGAAAAAAAGGATTAATTATTGCCAAACAACAGATGCTGTATCCTACCAAATATGCTGCATAGTAGTTGTATGTTATTCCACATTTCTTTTCATTTTAAGAGAAAGCATCACAATAAATGAGAGCTTCCATAAAATGAAGTCTGAATAATCTGTATGCATAACCTTGGCTGGGTTCTTACCAAACAAATCCCTACCAGTTTACCAACCCGAATAATTTGGAAACATCACTTACACAAACAGAAAATAAGAAACATCTGGAAAATATGCCATAAATTACCATAGTAACTAAGATACCTATACCTAATAGATCTTTTCTACTGTTCCTCAGAGGCATAACTGTGGAGTTGCCTCAGTTCAATTTTAGGTAAGTTAGGTATAAACACAGGTGTAGTGGATAGCTCTTTCATGTATGTAATGTATGTTTGTATGTATGTTTGTAGCATTTATGTATTGTATATACAATCATGAATCCATCTTTCAAATACCCCACGATCACACATACATAGACACGAGTACTCCTTGCTTTATCTGATTTATTTTTTCTTAATTCAGTATCTTCCAAAAAAAATTACTGAAATGCACAACATGGTACACAGCATACAGATCCAAAGAAGACAAATCAAATTTGGGTCCAACACAACCCCCTCAGGGTATGTCGTAGTAGCTCGTAAAAGAAGTTACAGGACTTGCTAACAGGCACAGTAAGGGACCATACCGGCTTCAAATCAAATCTTTGTTATGGTCATAGACAAGCATAACTTTGGCTGCTTCATATGCAGCACATCTGATCCAGGAAGCTCAGGACATGAAATTTCATAGGCAACCAGTTTCCCTGAACTTTAGAATTTCAGTCAAATTAAGCATACTGGTAAGTAAATGTATCATGAATCAGACAGGGAGAAGACTGAAAAAGTCTTGAAATATAATGGATTTGTGCTTGCTGTTCAAAGCTTTAAAAATTCTGAGGAAAAAAAGAAGCAACTTTAAATATTTAGCTACATACCTTAATGTTTCTCAGTGGGTTTATCAAAATATCTGAAGTTACAAGAGCAGAAATCAAGGCCAGTAAAATGTAACATGGGATACCCTTGCCCATGTTGGAAGAAAAATAAAAATGTCAATTTGGAAGGACCTTTATTTGTAGTGTACTTTGTAACCAGTCAAAGAGTAACACTGAAGTAACTATGACAAATATTTATCTTTGGAAAATGGTTGATGAAATTTCCTCATGAAAGCTATAGAGTCCAAGGCCAGAAAACCCCAAATTTACCCACACTGCCCTATGTAGAAGACTTTTAAAATTAAATCTCAAATTAGACTTCACATCTGTTTCACCAATCGGGTCAGAAATCTTCAGATTTTTTGAATTAGCCCTTTGTTCACCTAAATATATTTCCCACTGGAGACTTCTATTTCAATTAAAGTCATTATGTTTTTATGCATGTAAATTAGGACAGGTTCTCTCCAACTTTTCTGGCTAGTGATAATTTGGAATTGTGAGTGCACTATGTGTGAGCACTATGACTGTAGTTCGGCAGTTCAATTCTCGGCAGCTCAAGGTTGACTCAGCCTTCAGGCCTTCTGAGGTCAGTAAAATGAGGACCCAGGTTGTTGGGGGCAATAAGCTGATTCTGTACAATGTTTAGAGAAGGCTGTAAAGCACTGTGATATATAAGTCTAAGTGCTATTGCTAAGTGCACATGTTATACAAATCTATTATTCCTTTATTGGATTTCACTTTGCCTTTTCTTTAAAAGAAACTTTTTATTCTTTTGCCCTCTTTGTTTTGTAATGGAGTAGCTAATACATAAGATACAATGTTCTTTATTCTTTATTGGCCAAGTATGATAGGACACACAAGGAATTTGTCTCCAGTGCATAAGCTCTCAGTAAACATACAAACAACAAAGTAATATAACTATAAGATACCTATAGTAAACAGTTTGCCCCTCTCTGTAATTTGAAAATTAAACTTCAGTTAGAATCCTGAGCAATCAACACAGTAGCTGACCTTCAACTCTGGAGGATTGTAAAAAGGAGAAAGTGATGTGCTAGAATGGGTTGTGAGAGAAAGCTGTTCCGGGTTTGTTTTTTTTCAGGTGAAAAGACATGATTTCTAAACCCTGCTGGAGTACACAAATGTGTGTTTGATAAGCCATAATCAAAACTATACATGTTCACGAAAGTTTAAATTGGTAAGTTGCATGCAAAATGGTACACATTCATGAAATTTTAATATACAGTATAAGATTAATACAGCTTTGGGATTTTTTTCTTTTAATGTAAAATTAATATAATGCTCCAACATTGGAAGAGATTGGACAGCCATTTGTCTGAAATGGTATAGGGTTTCCTGCCAAAGCAAGGTGTTGGACTTGAAAACCTTCCAATTCTATATTCTAAATTGCAACTCAAAAATAATTGAGCCAATGGAAATGGAGCAGAGCATTTGCGCTGCGGAAGCCAAAAAAGCTAGTATAATCCTGGGTTGTATAAACAGAGTCATGGAATCAAGATCACGTGAAGTATTAATACCGCTTTATAAAACCTAATAAGACCACATCTGGAATACTGCAACCAATTTTGGTCACCATACTACAAAAAAGATGTTGAGACCAGTGGTGGGACACAATTTTTTTACTACCACTTCTGGGGGAGTGGCTTGCTGGGTGTTGTGTGGCTTGGTGAGCATGGCAGAAGGATACTGCAAAATCCCGTTCCCTCCCCACCCCACTAACCTGCTTTCCAGCTCCCTACTCCTGTGCAGGGCAGCAAAAGGAGGCAGAGAATAGATGGGGGTGCAGCCAGTCAGAGGTGGTATTTGCTGGTTCTCCGAATTACTCAAAATTTCCACTACCGGTTCTCCAGAACTGGTCAGAACCTGATGAATACCATCTCTGGTTGAGACATTGGAAAAAGTTCAAAGAGCAACTAAGATGATCAAAGGCCTGGAGACTAAGATATATGAAGAATGGCTGCAGGATTTAGGTGTGGCTAGTCTAAAGAAAAGAAGAAATAGGGGTGACATGACAGCAGTATTGCAGTATTTGAGGGGCTGCCATAAAGAAGAGGGGGTCAAATTATTTTCCAAAGCACCATAGGGCAGGACAAGAAACAATGGTTGGGGTCTAATCAAAGAGAGCAAGCTGGAATTAAGGAGAAATTTCCTAACAGTGAGGACAATTAACCAGCGGAACAGCTTGCCTCCAGATATCATGGGTGTCCCATCACTGAATGTTTTTAAGAAGAGTAAACACTTAAGTGAAATGGTATATTCTATTCATTCTATTCTTATTAAACTCTTTATTAGACACATTATGTGACTCCTTATCATTTTACACTTTCAGCATGAAGTTTGAGCGGCAACACATACTTTATGTTGAAGTATCTGGTAATCATGCTATAGCTAGAATTCTGTCAAAGGTTGAAGTATCACTTCTATTGTCAGGCTACCTTGCCATCACTTTTTTAAAAGTCCAAGTTGATTTGCTTCTTGCATCCCTCTCTCCTTTCTCACACACTTTGCTTTAGCAGATGGGAGGATTTTTATTTTAAAGAACTCTTGTGGTAATTTTAATAGTGTTTGTACAAAACAGGCCCATGTGGCTGATCTTTACATTTCTTTCTTTTACAGTAATATTCTTTTTGTAAATAATAAATTAAACTTTCTTTCTGTTTGTGCAGTATGTTATCAAAAGGCTGAACCTTAAAATGCCTCAAGCCATGAGAGAAAAGCAGCAGAGCAGGAAGCCCAGCTATTGTCACAACTGAAGCATCCAAACATAATCACCTTTGGAGTCCTGGGAAGGAGATGATGGCTTGCTGTACATTGTCATGGGCTTCTGTGAAGGAGGGGACTTATATCATAAACTGGAAGAGTGGAAAGGACAACTTCTTCCTGAGTCTCAAGTGGTGGAGTGGCTTGTTCAGATTGCTATGGCATTGCAGGTACCCTACCTCCCTTTGCTAAAGGGAGGAAATGGACTACCTTTATTTTTCAATACAAGAGAATATTTGTCTGTCTGTCTGTCTATCTCAGGGTTTAACTGTGGAGACCTTGGTGCTGTCCAAGCTACAGAACCGGTAGTAAAAATTTTTGAATCCCACCACTGTCCTGTAATGAGGAATTTTCTTTAGAACAAACTGCTATTGGAGCTCTCTCACACACAATTAAAATTTAGACCCAGCCTTATTCAGACATTTTGGAGAGGAGAGATTTTTGTGTTGTAATTTATAGGTTACAATAATGAGCCCCTCCCAGCCGGGGATCAGGGGGAGCTGCCAAAAAAGCCAAAACAGTATTGAGCTGCATCAAGATCAGGAGAAATCATAATGTCAGTTTATTCTGCCCAAACGAGGCCACCCTTGGAATGCTGGGTACAACTCGGGTGACCACCATACAAAAAAAGACTCTTTTTTTTTTTTACCCAGGAAGTGTGCAGGAGTTTTTTTAAAAAAAACTTCCTTATCTATCTCTGCATGCCTGAGAGACCTTAGACGCTATTCAAAAGCGCTCAACGATCTGCGATTTGACCCATCCTTACTAGAAGGTAAGGCGGTGGAGCTCGTCAGTACTGGAGGGCTCTACAATCATCCTTGCAGGGTGTGAGATGGTGAGATTCATTCCATCCTTGCAGGGCGGTGAGCACCAGGAGCCGTGAGTCGGTCTTTAGACGTTTGCAGCCAGGGTGTGAAGCAGACTGCTTTCCCCCTCCCCCGCTGCCCCTCCTCTTCCCTCTTGCCTCTTCACCAAATCCAGACTCCCTGTCAGTCTGTGCTCTCTTCAAATCCCAAGAAAGAAATACTCAGACTTCATCGTTAAAGCAAAGTTATCCTTTTACTGGGAAAGAAAGTGAAAGCTTCAGATTTAATTCCGAATCTAAGAAATTGGCGTGCAGATCACATATACAAAGGAATGGAAATGCTCCCACCCCCAAAGTCCAAATGAGTCTTCCAATTAAAAGTTCTGAATATGATCATGTGGTCATCTCCAGGTGGTGATGAGACTGCTGTCAGTTGACCTTGACATATTTTGATAAAAGTTCGCAGTTGCGCAAAAAGGGACAGAAGCTAGCCAAGAAATGGAAAGTTAAAGAAAAGAATCCCCCCTCCCCTTGCTAACCCAGCAAAGGAATGCAAAACACCTCCAGCTTTCTTCCCCTTCAAATTCCCCCCTCCCTCCGTTGCTATTGACAGCCGAAAGAATAAATTAGCATAGCAGCAGAAGAGCAATAGTTAGAATGCGGATTATACATATTATGGATATCTTGAGGCTGACACTCCCTCTTTAAAAGGACAGTAACTTTGGACTCCCAATAAGTAGGGAAGTATTGTTATAACTGAAGATTGGAAGCAATTTTATTTCCTGTGATAGAAGCAGAAGTATATTGAAGCCAGGAGCGAATGCGCAATACAAATCTGAGTCTACAAAGTAAAAATATAAACTGTTTGAATTGCCAGTACAAGACTATCTACGTGCCTCTTCCTCTTAAAAGCAACAAACTTTGAAAGTGTATTTAAATTGACTAGGAAGGGGCCAGAAATCCCATTCATCAAGGGAAAACAAAAACAAAAAGTTTCCTATTGCCTCCCTGTGAATTGTTCTGTTTATCTCTGCTGAAGAATGGGCCAGAGATCCCTCCCTTCAACATCTTTGCATCTTTACTATCTCAAAAACTCAATCTACAAAACAAGAAAGAGAGTGTAAACCCTTGCTCATTTATTGTTTTCAAGAGGAAAGAGAAAAACAGCTTGAGCAGGTTAAAACCTGTTTGACACAAAGAAACTGCTGTTTCTCCAGCCCAGGAAAAGAGGCCTCCTGCCAGTTTATTAGGGGTTATAAATCTATTCTCAGATATCAGCAACAGCTAAGCAAAGCAATAACCCTTTACTTACTGATTCTCAATACTACTTCATTACTTTCATTATCTCAAAACTTATAACTTTCTACCGCAAGACCTATATCAAAGATTAGATAATGATATCTCCAAATCAATTTCTTTAAAATAATTAATTTTTATCAAATGATTGATTTATTGTTTTATTGATTAGTATGATTGAGTGTTTAGTGCATATAGTGTGATTACTGAATATCTGATTAGTAAAATTAGTGATTTAGTGAATTTAATTGACCAGTGTGTTTAGTAATTACTGTAATAAATTAGGCTGTTTGTTGCTTAGGAAAATTATTTGATTCGAGTGATTTGAATAACCAATTGATTGATTGATTGATTTTTAGTAATAAGTAACCTTACTTTTGATTTGTTCTCTAACATATCAATTAACATTATTAATTACCAAAATTCATTAAGTAACTGTCTACCTAACATTAACTGTCTACCTAACATTAACATTAACTAGCTTACATTAACTAGCTATTGTAATTGTTTCGTGTACTATTGCCATTGACCATGCCAGCCAAAAACTCCAAACCAAACCAAAACAAAAATATCTCTACCAATGACCTCCCAGACTCCTGCACATGTTTCAGATGTCTTGAAACCATCAATGAAAGCGAAATTTACATCAAATGCCGCCTGTGACAACCGAGCCCACCCTGCCTACTTAAGCGCAAACAAAAGCCTAGCTGATGTGGTTAAAAATGCAGATACATTCTTTTATCTATGTCCATCGTGTTCTCCTAAGCTAAACAAACTGAGTACTCTATCTGACAGAGTTGAAAGCATAGAATCACTCATTCACTCAATAGAAGAACGTTTTGAAACAACTATACAAGCAAGCCTTATCTCTCTTGAAAAAAAAATACAGCAGAGATAAGTGAATACCTATCAGCTTAAAATCAAATCCCACAACAACCACAACCACTACCTCAACTACAATCACAACTACAACCAAAAATAGCCACCAAACCACAGCCACAAACAATTACTATCCCTTCAAATAATTCCACAAATAATATCCCCTTACTCATCAAAGACATCATGGAATGTGAACAGAAACATCCAAATGCCATCTTATTTGGTCTCGAATTCTCCATTCATCATCACCTTTGCAGTTTGTTCAAGGTATATTGTTTCAATGGCTTGGATAAATTTCTTACCAAATCCCATTTGTATCAATTGCAGTAAAATAAATTGCCAACTCACATTGTCAAAGGCTTTTTGAGCATCTAGAAACATCAAGGCCATTTGCTTCTCAGGGTGTGCTTCATAATATTCCAGAGTATCCAAAATGATTCTCACATTGTCTTTGATTTGTCTCTTTGGCAGAAATCTATTTTGATCAGTATGAATAAAATTATTTAAGTATCTTTTTAGTCTTTCTGCCAAAATTGAAGCAAAGATTTTATAGTCTGAGTTCAATAAAGATATAGGTCTATAATTTTTAACTTGCTGTCGGTCAGTACCTTCCTTCCATATAAGCGTAATGTATGCTTCTGACCATGTTTTTGGTATTCTTTTCTTTAACATAACTTCATTCGTAACTTCTAAAAGATGAAAATTCAATATTTCCTGAAAAGTCTTGTAAAATTCCGCTGGCAAACCATCTGTACCTGGTGCTTTCCCAGCATTCTGTTTTCTAGAGGTTTCTGTTAACTCCATCATTGTTATACTTCCTTCTAACATTGTTTCAATGTTTTTGGGTATCTGAGGTAGGTTTGTTTTCTGAAGATATTGTTTAACTTTTTCTTCTTAAATATTCTCTTGAAAGTACAATTTTCCGTAGTAGTCTTGTATAATTTTTTTCTTCTCCCCATTTCCATTGCAAACCTGTCCTTCTTTATTTATCAATTGACTAATTCTTCTTGCTTCTTTTTCCTTTCTCAGTTTATAAGCTAGCCGTCTGCCTGGTTTATTTGCATTTTCAAAGTAATTCTGCTTAGCATTTTTAATTTTTTGTGCTAATTCCTCTTTTTCCTTTAGTCCCATTTTATCTTTAATTATATCCATTTTATTTTTAATGTCTTTTTTTGTGGGACCATCTGTAAATCTTTTTCCAGTCTTTTATAGTCATCCTCTAATGTCTTAAATGTCTTTTTCTGTTTTCTGTTTCTTCTCCTAGTATAATTTATTATCAAGCCTCTTGTGTAGGCCTTCATCGTGTCCTAGAGATTCTGTAAAGATGTATCCTCTTTTCTATTTTCTTTGAAGAAGAAAACAAGTTCTTTCTCTATTTTCTGTTTAAAATCTTTTTCTTTCAGTATCATATTATTTACAGTCCATCTAGATCTTCTCTTGTGTCCTTTCCAGATAACTGACACTGGATTATGATCTGCCCAAGTGCTTGTTTCTATTTCAATCTGTCGTACATTAGTCAATAATTCTGCTGACATCCATATCATATCTATTCTAGACCAGGATGTGTACCTGTTTGAATAATAAGTATATTGGTTACTTTCTGCATATCTCTTTCTCCATTCATCTTTTAAATTAAATTCTTCTGTTACTCGAAGAAAGGATTTTGCTAGTATCTTTCTAACTTTCTTTGTTGTTTTCTGTGTTTTATAGCCCAACCAGTGATTAATTATTCCATTAAAATCTCCCATCATACAAATATTAACATAGTCCAATTCAATTATTTTTGTATGCAATTTTCTATAGAATTCTTCTTGTTTATCATTCGGGGCATAAATTGCAATTAAAAGTGTTTTAATGCTGTTATTCGTTATTTCCACCATCAAAATCCTTCCATCATCATCTGTGTAAATTAGTTCTGCCAAAATTGTTTCTTTATTATATAATATCACACCTCTTTTTTTAGATTGTGCCAGCGATGTAAATAATTTCCCTAGTTTTCCTTGTTTTAGTATATATTCATGTTGTTTTTTTAATATGTACCTCTTGTAAGCAGATTATATCAAATTTTAATTTTTCTAATTTAAAAAATACTTTTCTTCTCTTAGTAGCCAAATTAAGTCCATTTATGTTAATCATAATCAATTTTCTTTCATCCATATTAAGCTTTATAAGAGGGTTTTATTGCTCTAGTAGATCTCAATTCTCGTTGTTCTCTGGAATCACCACCTACTGCACCTTCTTCTTTTTCTTTTTTAATTACTCTTATACATTCCTCTTGGAACTCAGTTAGTGACTCTTCATTTCTTTCTTCTTCCTCCTTTTCTCTAAAGTATTTTAAGTAGAATAGCTCAGCTTTTCTAACTGTGTCAATTCTGTGTCTTTGTTCCTGCCAAGTGAACAAGAGGTCTTTCAGCATCAGCCATCTGTAGTTTACTCCTCTCTTAAGTAACTCTTTAGTCAAGAATAAATATTCTCTTCTCATCTCTCTTACTCTTCTTGGTATCTGTTTCAGTACTACAATTTCTTTATCTTATGGTGGTTATTTTTTTTATCTCTCACCACCTGGAATATCTGTGTCTTAATAATCTTCTTAGTAAATCTAATGTGAACTTCTTTTGGTAATCTATTCCTCGTTGCATATCTTGTGTAGACACAAAACACTTCATCCATCCCATCCATCATCTTTTCTTTGGTTATTTCCAGTGCTTCTGCCAAAATTTCTGCCATTATTTCAGCAAGATTTTCATCTTTTCCTTCTTCTATATTTTGAAATTTTAGATAAAATTCTGATTTGTTTATTTCCCATCCTTCTCGACATCACTCGAATGAATATCAATATCTCAAATTTTCTTATCTCTTTGTATGTCTTCAATTTTTTTGAATCTCTTCATATTTCATCATCATCTGTTGAATATTTTCCACTTTTTCATCTGTCTTTTCAATTTTTTGCTCAATTTTCTGAATTCCTTGCATAATCATCTGTAGTGACACTTCCTTCTCTTTCTCTTTTTCCTGTTGTAATATTGTCTGTATAGATCGTTGTCCTCCAGATGGTGAGGGAGTTGGTATCAAAGAAGCTGGGGCTGTTGTTTTTCTACTCATCTTGTAATGCTTATCTGTAAAGAAAGAAAGAGAAAAAATGGGGAAAAAGAGGAAAAAATAAAAAAAAATGAAGGCAAGCAATTGCCACTCCAAAGGAAAAAAAGGAAAAAGAAAATCTTCAGGCACTTGTACACCTTAATTCAATTAGTTGCAATGGTAGATGTAAAAAAGGAAAAAGGAAAAAAGAAAAAAGAAAAATATTCTATATGTTCTTCTTAATAAACAAAAAGAAAATCAAAATAAAATGTTTACATTCTGGTTTAAAAAGTTAAAATCCAATTAAAGAGAAAAAAAGAGCCCCACTAGTTGGGGGGGGGGATAGAAAAGGAGGCAAAAGGTAAAAAGCAATTTGAATATAAAATAAGCCTCTGCCACCAAATACCCAAGGGTCTTTGATAAATCAGCTCAGAATTTTTCAAGGTCACTTCAATCTTTTTTCTTTCAACTTCAACTCCAGACTCCAGCTATCTGTCCAAATGAGCACCTGAATAAACTGCCATGTTCATCTCTATCTTTTGCAATACAAAGCTTGGAGTCTTTGACTGTAACACAAGCTAGTGAGAGAGAGAAAAGAAACAATGTATCCAAGCCTCTGGGTGGCAGTGCTACTTATTTTCCTTCGCTTTCACTTCCCCTCCTCAATCTACAACCAGGAACTAAAAAAAGTGTAAAATCTCCCCCCCCCCTTTTTTTTAAAAAGGCGAAAAATAAATCTTAAGTCAAGCAGAAAAATCTTAGTCAAAAAGGGATTTTCAAAAGAGTTGTTAAAAAAAGGGAGAAAGAAATACAAACAAAAATAAAAGGATTAAAAAGTACCAGTCCAGCTTAAAGTTAAACAGCTTTACCAAATTAAAAGTTGCAATAAAAAAGGAAAAAAGAAAAAAATCTTTCACTTTGACAATTAATCACGCCACTTAAATTCTTTTCTCTTCACTTTTAATTCACTTTAATTTTTCCAGGGTGTTCTCTCCAAGAAATAATAAATAAAAGTTCATCTCACCAAACTGACATACTTTCTTTCCAATCTCTTCCATTCCGTAGCAGTCCCAGCTTCAGCAGCTTGGAAGGCTGGAAGGCTGCCTCTCTGCCGCTGGCAAAAGGGCTTTTCCTGGATCAACCAGGGACTTTGCGATGTCCCTGGGATCAACAGGATGTGCCCTCCTCAATCACCGTCACTACAGGATGGTTTAGGTCTGGTGGAACTGTCCTGCAATGGAGATATTAGTGGCGATCTTGGATCTTCAAGATTGCACACTTTACCACTGAGACATTCTGTCCCCCTCCCATTCTATCAAATTCTGTACCTGTCAACAGTGGTGTCCCCCAAGGCAGTGTTCTAGGACAAACTCTCTTCATCCTCTACATAAATGACCTCTGTGATCATATCAAGAGCAACTGCGTTCTCTTCGCTGATGATGTAAAGCTATTCAATACCACAGACAATACTGCTATCCTTCAAAAAGACCTTGACAATGTATCAGAATGGTCAAAAAAATGGCAGCTTCAAATCTCAACAAATAAATGCTCTGTCCTATATATTGGCAAAAAAATAATAATCAGAAAATAAAATATCGGCTGAATAGTCAGGACCTTATTAATGATCCAAACTCTGTCAAGCATCTTGGAGTACTCATGTCTAATGATCTAAGTGCTAGAGCCCACTGTAACTACATAGCCAAAAAGGCGTTAAGAGTTGTTAACGTAATCCTACGTAGCTTTTTCTCTGGTAATATTACACTAATAACTAGAGCATACAAAACACTTGCTAGACCAATACTCAAATACAGCTGATCAGTCTGGAACCCACGTTATGTATCTGATATTAACACAGTTGAGAAAGTCCAGAAATATTTCACAAGAAGAGTTCTCCACTCCTCTATTCGTTGCAGAATACCTTATGCCTCCAGACTTGAAATTCTAGACCTAGAAAATTTAGGACTATGCTGCTTTTGGTCCGATTTAAGTATAGTATATAAAATCATACATTGCAATGTCCTACCTGTCAATGAATACTTCAGCTTCAACCATAACAACACAAGACCAAACAATAGATACAAACTCAAGGTTAATCGCACCAAACTTGATTGCAGGAAATATGACTTCAGCAACAGAGTGGTCAAAGTCTGGAATACTCTACCTGACTCTGTGGTTTCTTCCCCAAACCCCAAAAACTTTAACCTTAGACTGTCTACTGTTGACCTCACCCCTTTCCTAAGAGGTCTGTAGGAGGTGTGCATAAGTGTACCAATGTGCCTACCATTCCTGTCCTATTGTTTCTTTTCTTTTTTTTAAATTTTTCTTATATGTATCTATGTATCCATAACTATGTTTTTACTTATATCTATTATCTTGTAAGCAATTGACAAAAATAAATAAAATAAATAAATAAATAAAGTTATCCATATTTAATGTTTAGTTATGAAACCTTGCTTAGAGACACTCAGGAGCGAATAGAAAATAAGTGAGCAAATAAAAAAGTTTTCCAATTTATTTAAATTAATTCTCAGCAGAAGATATACAAATTGTATTATGAATATATCAGTATCAGTTATTTGGATTCACAACTAAATCTCTAGTTCTTCAGATGATATCACAAGCAGTTATCATGGCATGAAAGTTTTTATCATCATCATCACCACCACTCTTTTTTATTTTTTATTTCAAAATATGCTGGGAACAATGTAGTCTGTGTGATTGCCATCAATAAGACCATCTCCATTGTTGTGAATAAACCAGCAAGGGATATTGGTGCCATGCTGGATATCAGCTGTGTAATCCTTCTGCCACCCCCTACAATATAACACAGAAAGCAGTGAGCTTAAAGCATCCAGTTTATGCAAGTATTTCAATCTCAGCTAAAATGTCAGGCTCTCTTTACCTGGTTACTGTCAACTGGTTATTTTTCACACTCATGGTGGCATCTGGTTTTTGTGGATCTGATCCAGGGTGGACCTCAAGTATATCAAAGTCGATTGGGTGGAAAAATTGCCCTTAAAATAAACATGACAGCAGCAGCAGTAATTATTAAACAGTTGCCAGTCATTTGAGAGCAAAACAGGAACTTGATTAAATAGTTGTCAGTCATTCGAGAGCAAACCATAAGAGCTACATGTTGCATTTGTCAGGGCTAATTGTGGATATAAGTTGCATGTAACTACTTTTATAGCTACCTTATTGAGGTCCTAATTCTATTTTTTACTGATACAGAAATGTTGGATACAGTCCATTACTCTCCTGCTGTCAAAGAACTTGCCTTATATGGTCACAACCAATACCATTGGGATTGGTAACAGGGCACTAAGATTCAAATTTAAATTTAAAATAAGCCTGTTTGGATGATCCAAAAGACTGCTTTGAAAATTGCTTGAGCTTTCTGTATGAGTGTTTGCACATGACAGAGACAACAAGCTACAGATAAGATAAAATGGCTCTCGAAAATTAAGGTTCCGGTTCTTCCCACTATTGTGTACAGCTCCTGTACAATGGCTCTTGATGGGTCTTCAAGGCTTCATAGGTTGTTGGGTTTCTTTGCATCTATAAAGAAGAAACCTAATCAGGGAGAAAAGCAAAGGAACTAGCTACATTATCCCCGTACATCAAGGTTTTTTCTTTCAAGGTCCAGAAAAGAGAAGGAATAAACTGGTGATTCCATCTTTCATCTCTATTCTGTACAGCAAAGGAGTAAACCTGGGATAACCAAAACATTAACTTTGAAACTGTCTATGCCAATTGCCTAGAAAACTGTTTCCAGTTAATTTGGGACATTAATATTGCTGCCTTTTTAATCTCATGCCAAGTCAGTCAGGAATTTAACCTCATGCCATGTCAGAAGGCTATATTCCTTATGAAAGAAAAGCAGTGGAAAAAACCAAAACAAAATAAAAACCCCCAAAAATTCTTTAGAATAATATCTTTTTGTTACCGAGTAAACCATGGGTTTGTTCAGATAATCTGTGACTATCCGCCATGTAAAATCCCAGGAAACTTCGGTGTAATGGATGTTTCTTCCACACTTGGTGTAGAACAACAACAAATGTTGCTCCATTATCCATTGAAACTTCTACGCTCCGTTTTCGTTTGATTGTTAGTGTCAAACTAAGTGGGAAAAGAGAAACCAAGCAGGAAAACATGATTATTAGTTTGCATAATGCAGAGATTCAAATTAGGAAAATTGGTTGCAAAGGGAGAATCATTTCTGGAGACAGCATCTGTAAGCACGTAGCTATTGCTTAAATGAAGCCTAGCATTAAATTCTACCACAGCCTATCAAATCTGGCCCTCAACCTTATTAAATGGTGAAGCTATCCATTCATTCACCAATGAAGCAGGCTGAAGTAGAGCAATGCAAATAAACCACTCACCTGAAACAATTGCTCTGATTACATAATGATTACCAATCATTTAGTAACTGAAGTTATGAAAAAGCAACTTATGACGCATAACTGTTGCAGAATCCCCATGGTCATGTGATCAAAATTCAGACCTTTGGCAACTGACCCATATTTATGAAGGTTGCAGTTAATTTTTATAAAAAATTAAAAACTTTATAAAAAACATTAATTTTTATCAACCATGCCTCATATTTGCAAAGGAAGTTATAGTGTGTTGCCTTTCTCTGTAGCTGGATTTATTTAAATCTATCCCACTTTGTTCATATTGGGGCTGGGCAAACTGGTTTCCTTGTGACGGTCACCTTCTTTCAGGGTTGGTCTGTTGGGGGAATGCATTGTTAATAGAGTTGAAAGAAGAAGAGATTAAGAACAGAGAAAGTGGGTGGGAAAAAGCTATTTTTTCTGACATTCTTTTTTCTCTCATTGCATTCTGCCAAGAAATAAGGATAACCTGTCAGAAACCTGATCTGGTATCTTGTCTTAGGCTTTTGGAATAGACCAAGAGATGTGCAAAATTACAAAACTTTAAATCACCCATCCCTGATTTAAAAATAACACGTTTATATATTAGGGGTATGAAAAGCTCACCCGGGTTGTTGTAGGGCAATTTCATCAAGCCAGCTGAATACTCTCCTTTTTATACCATTTTGAAGGATGATATTTTGAGTTGTTATTTCAAGCCTTACATTCCGATTCATAGTTGTAATCCCAAGTTTTCCAAAATATGTATTCTGTGGTCTTACATTGTTGATGCTCTTTTTATCTCCAATAAGCTGTCCATTGACGGTCATGCCTAAAGTCCAGCAGTGATGTTAAAGGGATGGCATACGTATAAGTAACATATTTTTAAAATATGTCTTTTTCTGGCTTCCAGGAGGCAGAACATTTTCCATAATATATTTTTTTGTTAAACTGGGATTGATTCTAATTAAAATGTATTTATTTGATTTCTGTAGCCACCCAGCTCAGTCAATGACTCTGTGCAGCTCACAATTCAAAAACATACATTGCAATTAAAATCTTAAAGCTTTTAAAATAATAAAAACCATAAAAACTGTTAAAACAATAAACTACATTAAAACGTCTAATTCAAAGTGCATGAAAAAGCAAGATATCTGGCTTGTTAACAATATAGCCAGGAGGCAGGGACCTTGGTGCATATAGCACCCCAGGCATGGGAATATTGACAGGTCTTTAAAGCTTTATGGAAAACTAACAGAGTTATACATGTAAGAATTTACATGTTATCTGCGTATTCTTTAACCAAAGGAAACAGACTTCAAAGAAATCAAATGGAATTAGATAGACAATTAACTGATCTAGTAGTGCAATACCTTTCTTACTTAGTTCACAGTTTAAGAAAGAAAAGCTCACCTGTAACTGGATCTCTTATCAAATTTAATACTACCCCTGGCTCTTCATTAATATTGAAACAAAGGGCATCTTGTTTCTGGGGTACAGCTATGATAAAGTGTGGGTCTCCATCAACTGCAACGAAGAAATTACACCAAAATCATGCTTCCATTAGTGGGTCACTTTATTTCTGTGATCTCTTTGTGCACCATTTAAAATGAAATAGAAGAATATAAGAATAAAAAGTATAGAAAGATACATAGTTTCTATTTAGTATATTTCTGTAGTGCCCTTACAGTAGAAAGAACATTAAGGGTAACATTATTGTTACATGGGTCTTAGTCTTAATCCAACATTGGAAATTGTTACGTAATCATCTCTAGTTGATGATTGAGGGAGCTGAGAAACAAATAAGGCCTTTGTCTTTCATAGGCAACAACATGATCCATGAGACATGATCCATTCCTTGAAGTGTCTCCCATTTTAAGGTATGGCATGAGATGTTCCAGTCCACATCCAACAATTGGAGGGTCTGTCTCAAACAGGAAGACCTGAAACCCTTTTGTTGCCTTGACTTCATGGATTCACTCTCCAGGACTTCAGAAAGATTTATTTTTTCTTTACTTTTTTCCCCTTCTTATTGATATCGATCACTCTTTGTATATGTGTATGTATGTATGTATGGTGTGTGTATGTTAGATATTTATGAGCTCTAAAAAAGAAACTTACCACTAGAATAATAGTAAGGGGCAGATGGAGGTTGATAGCTGGACACTTGTTGCTTTCCTGCATAAAAGAAAAGAAAAACAAAATAAAATGATTTTTCCACATGTTGTGATTGTAAGGATACCAGTTAACATTCTGCTCCATTTCAATAATAGCTTTGAAGGCCAGGTTCACATTTGGGGCAGAGAAAGGCAATATTTGGGGGGAGGCAAGGATTACATAATATTTGAAGGAAGAAAGGGAAGATTGGGGAAACCAAGTAATGGAATGAAATCTCTGTGCCTATCATCTTGCACGTTCATGGGCTGAGTATAGTGCTTCAGGAATTACACCTAATTAAGGTTTACCCTGCACAGATTTCATGTATTTTGTGCCTCAAAATAATGGAAGATTGCTTCTTTCCACTGTTTGGCAATTACGGTAAGATGCTTTGTTCATAAGCAAGCAAAAAAATTGAGGACTATCTGTGGCCTTGGGCAATGGATTATCTACCTGTAATTTATTGATGGATTTGAATTACCTCATTCATTGTACAAAGTTGCAAGGAATATTTCTCTAATTTTCTTTATCACTTAAGAAGCTTCTACACATCACTGCAGCATCAAACCCTTCCTAACCGATAATTGCCACATTACTACAGTGGTCATTCCAGGAAGTGCTGCAGGAGTTAAACATCTCTGTAAAAAGCATCAACCTGGTGTGTGTGTGTGTGTGTGTTTTATAGTGAAAACACACACACACACACACACAAACAGACACTATAAAAGCTAAACAAAAACAATGAAACATGCAGGCAGAGGTTTCAGACTGAAGTCAGAATGCCAGATCAACTATGGCTCATTTTTACTTTTACCATAGGTCTGTTGAAGCAAACAATCCAAATTTGCTCCCAGCATTGTCTGTAAAATAATTCCTTTAAATACTTGGTTGTTGTTTTTATTAAATGTGGATATGACCTTCCTGGATGTAAGGTAATTCTCATTTGCACAAGCATGGTGGACAAGATTCAAATGAAACATTGCTTAGAATCAACCAAGCTGCACAGTAAATTTCAGAAAATTAGGCTCGTACCTTAAATTTTATATAATCAAACCTATATATTTAGCAAATTGCTCTGAGTTAATTTATGGAAAATATGGCATACATCTTTCTTTAAAAGCACAGGGTACATTTAAATTATACTCCATTGTGAAAATGTACACATTTCATCTTAATCAGATAGCAAAAGAAGGAACTAAAATAAACTCCATTAAATCCGACCAATGGAATGGCAAGATATGAAATATGAGGGAAAAAATTAGAACTTAATTTACCTTCAGCTGTTTCCAAAGATGATAAAAGATGGAGGGAGGGAGGAAGAGAGAAAAAGAAACATTAATTTTTTTGCTAAACTAGTTTGACTGCAAAAAATTATAGTTGACCTATTTCAATAAGGATAGACTGGAGGGTGCACTTCACACAATGTTAATTACAAGTCTCTGGGAGCTATTTTTATTTTTTCTAAAAAGTAATTCAAGTAAATAGCTACTTTCTTTTAAAAGGGCTTGTCTAATTACTCATATTACAAAATATAGTCTTCTCTAATTACTCATATTACAAAATATAGTTTATACATAAAATCTCTCACTTCCCTTCCTCCATTGATTCATGTCATGCAGTTATTTAGCAAAGCATCATCATCAAGACTTTATGTTCTGTCCCTAATAAGCATTCTTGAGATCCCCGCGCTTTGATTGGCCAAAGCGCGGGGCACTCTGATTGGTCAGGCGAGCCGCGCCGATTGGCTCGCTACGAATTTCCCGCGATTGGTCCATTCGAATCGTGGGAGATTCAAAGTGGTGCCATTGGCCGCGGCCGCCGCGGCTGAAGGAATAAAAGCCACGAGCTTTTTCCTTTGCCCCAGTTCGGTTCCAACTTTAAATAAAAGAGCATGATTTGAAGTCACCGACTCCTGGCATCATTTCGCGGACACAACACTTTATTTCCTTTAATTCTTCCAGAAATAATCTTCTTCTGAAAGGGATGATAGATTTCAGATTGCAATTCGTTAATTTCAATTGTAGCTTCATGCTACAACAGGACAAAAATTATGAGGCTTTTGAGAAGGAAGCGATCAACTGAAAGAACAACTGTGGTGAAGTGAGCAGCTAATCTTAGTGGAACCCATTGTTGTTCTAGAGCTGGGGTGTTCCACCTTGGCCACTTTCAGACCTGTGGACTTCAACTCCCAGAATTCCCCAGCCATCAATGAAGTCCACAGATCTTAAAGTTGCCATGGCTGGAACGACTCTTTTTAATGCATGTTTCTCAATCTTAGCAACAGGTTGGAGAATTCTGGCATTTGAAACCCCCCACATCTTAAAGATGCCAAGATTGAGAAACATTGCTCTAGCAGGAGATTGCTACGAATCTCATTTCTAGTGTTTGTTTGGTTTTTTTAATTTTTACCTGTGTTTTGAAAATATTTACGTTAAAATGTAAAAAATAAGAAGAAAAGATGACAAAAGCCATATTGTGAGATTGTTCTTTTTAAGTTCTTCTCCTTTGGGGAATACATGTCATGTCAAAATACATGTAGAAAAGAGGTGGAACTTGCCATGATGCTGCTGACATCAATCTGATCCCCCTTTGGCCTGTTTGCAGATGTTGCTGAAATGCACACACCACAAAATTCATGCTTTCCTATCCTGATCTAAGGGGAAAGCATACTACCTGTTGCTCTGGGATAGTTCAATTGTGAATATTTTGAATATTGTCCCCAAACCACTAAAAGCCAGATAGATTAATATCCTTACGATAATATCTGTACCTTCTGTGGGTTTGTCAGCAACTGATTCCTTTTCTTCATTGTCTTCTGGCTTTGTGACAACCATGGATGTTAATGGAGTCACAAAGTTATATTTCAGAGACAACTCCAGAGCTTTAGCAGTAATATTTTCCTTTTCATTTCCCTGCGCTACCGCACTAAAAACAAGGACATTGGAGAAGCATTTAGAAACTGTTTTAACCATGATAATACTAATTATTCAGTATTCTTCCATCCTGTAATGCAAAAAACATTTTTCTAAATAATAAAATAAATAGTATATAAGCCTCATGAACACTTTGGAAACAAAAGACTTGTCTCCTGAAAGAAGAAAGAGATAACTGACACTTAAAGCTAAACTTATCAAACTCTAATGTGAAATTAGAAGACCTGCAATAATTATATTGCATTATCTGAAGCAATTTAACTTGGGCCAAGAGATCAAATTAACTATAGGCCAACAATGATGAATAGCTACCAATCCATTCTAGGCATTATTGAATGAAACTAATTTTCCCTTTCTCAAGAATTATAATTTTTCTCAAGAAAGGGATGGAAAGTGATTGACTATACCAGTCTTCATGGACTTCTCTATAGTAACCACAAAGTTGAAAAAGTCCTACATTACCGTGCTTCTAGAAGTTGTTGAATGGTGAGATAAGCCCACAATTTCTCAATATATTCTCCAAATATGTATTGCTGCTCTTCGAGAGCTTTGGTTGTTTCCTCAACACCGGCTTGTTCACTATAAGTCATCTCATTTAGTGCCTAGATGTAAGAAAAGGATTGGATTTATAATTGCATTATAATTTTTCAGCAGTACACTTTTATACAGGTGTTTATTTCTATATCTATGTACATTGAACAACAGATGGCTGAACTCAAATGTATCAAAAATTTCAGACAGTCTTTAAAGATCTAAATAAATCCCATGGATTTCTAACACATTGAAATTATTAACTGAGAAGATACCTGTACTGTTTTGTAAGGGACTTATATTTTGGTTTTAATATTTTTACTCTACGTAAATGTGTTTTTGTCTCTTGGTTTGAGTTTGGTACAAGCTGGGGTGCTATGTAATGACTATATAACTATATTTAATAATACAGAAATAAATACCAATTTTCCCCTCCCTGCCAAATCTCAAATTAAATCTTACACCAGCCAAGCCACTCAATGCATCCGATGAAGTGTACTGCAACTCAGAAAAAACTGTCTCTGAATAACATTGGTTAGGCGGAAAAGGTGCCATCAGCCCCTTCTAATATCTTGTTGAGTGAATGATACTTTATTTGTCACCCAGGCTCAACATGACCACATAGCCTTCATCCATGTAAACTAGTGATAATATTGATGTCTCATGCCTGAAAAGGCTTTGTGTGAGTTTTATGAAGGTGAAGCTGATGTTTAAATGTGGATGGATGGCTTGGATATGGCTTGGCAGTTTAAATTCAGTTTGGCTAGGTATTAAGTGAAATAATTAGCCAATATACCAGTAATCTGGGTGCTGGCCTGTCTCTAAAAATAATATAAATAGAGACCATTTCCAAAATAAAAATTTTCAAGATTCTGGAACATGGATAGAGACAGGTAAACTACCTAATGATTTTCCCTGGAGTATCTACTCTCTCAGCAGTGTTCAGAAAATTATTGTTCTGGAAGTGTGAATATTTTTTTTTGTTATAGAAACTGGAATCCCGTAATAATATCTTGAGGAATGTTGGACTTCAAAGATACTTACCCCTTGAGCTTTTACTTCTGCTGTGATACTGTTCAGGTCATTGTCTGTAATTCGTCCAGCCACAACTATTTCAGAGCCATCATAATAATGTTTAAAACTATTTTGAGTCAAATCTGAGATGGCATTTTCCTTATAGCCTAACTCCACTTCAGTAAGCAAAGGATTGGCTACTTCATCATAAAATCCCTGGGAATAAAATAGATATTAGGGTATTTATTCTTGAAATCAAAATATTGCAAATGAGAGGTTACCTTTTTTAGGCATGGTACTTTTCTGTAAAAATCATACTAAAAATCATATTGTAAAAAAGTCATGTTAAAAAAGCAGAGCCATAAACCTACCAACAAAAGTATGTATAGTCAAGGCTATGGTTTTCCCAGTTGCAATGTATGGCTGTGAAAGTTGAACAATAAGAAAGACTGAGTGCCAAAGAATTGAGGCTTTTGAACTATGCTGCTGGAGAAGACTCCTGCAAGTCCCTTGGACTACAAGGCTATCAAACTGGTCAGTCCTAGAGACCAACCCTGACTGCTCTTTAGAAAGACAGATCCTGAAGATGAACCTCAAATACTTTGGCCATCTAATGAGAAGGAAGAACTCACTGGAGAAGAGCCTGATGCTGGGAATGATTGAGGGCAAAAGAAGAATGGGACAACAGAGAATGAGGTGGCTGGATAGAATCACTGAAGCAGTCGGCGTGAGCTTAAACAAACTCCAGAAGATGGTGGAGGACAGGAAGGCCTGGAGGAATGTTGTTCATGGGGTCGCGATTAGTCAGACATGACTTCGCAACTCAAAACAACAAAAACAACAACTTTTCTGTTATCAGAATCTACACCACCCTGGAAAAGTACTCTGGAAAACAGACTTCTTGTTAAAAGTCTTGACTCTTAAAAAATCTTTCCCAAAATTGACACCTACAATTTTGTATAGATATAGAAAATGTGGACTCCATGAAATGGAGGATTAACCATGTGAGTTTAGATGTAGCAATATCATTAAATATGTGCAGTACAAAAATTAGGACTATTTCACTGTACATGTTAATAAAACAGTTTTCAGATGAGTTTTAATTCTTTTTAATCACAGGAAAAGGTGCAATTGTTTTCATTCACATTTTTTCCTAACACAAAGCCTTTCTGGACATCTTTTCCTATTTTACAAAACCATCGATTGCTAGACAATCCCTTTTTTAAAAAATAAAAAGGTTTACTTTCATTCATCATATAAATTCCCTGATGTAGGCTCTCATGAGGTAAATTTTCCTGATGTGAGAGCTTTTTTAAAGGAAGAAACTAACATTTTAAATAGGACACAGAAATTAAACAAACCACTTTTTCTAGCTTTTTTACCCAGCCTCTCACTTTTTTATTAATTTTTGCCAGGAAAATATGAAGTATGATATCTAATGAAAAAGGAATAGCACTTAGATTTGTATATTTCTTCACAATGCTTTATAGCCCTCTCTAAGCAGTTTACAGAGTCAGCCTATTGCCACCAACAATCTGGGTCCTCGTTTTACCAACTTCAGAAGGATGGAAGGCTGAGTCAACCTTGAGCCAATGGGAATCGAACTGCCCAACTGCCAGCAGCTGGCAGTCAGCAGAAGTAGCCTAAAGTACCATAGTTTAACCACTACACCACCACAGCTAATAGTACTTAGCTGCCTGAGAAGGGATAAAGTTTCATCCCACTGGGCTGTGCTGATTCTTTTGCAACAGGCCAGCAACAAGGAAAAATGGTAGCTGGGGTCAGGATCTAACCAAAAAATACAGAAAAAGATGCACTGGTCCCTGTGATGCCTTACCTGTTAGGTAGAGTGAGAGGGCTACTTTAGAAAATTAACAAATGAGATGATGAACCTTATTACTTACAATGGATTTCTATATTTTCTCACTATGTTTCATGGTATGTAAACATATTCTGAGTTGATTGCTACAATGTGAGAGGGACACATATGCTAATCTCTCTTGGTTACTTTCGGATGCTATACACCTTTCCTTGAGGATGGGATGAGATATTATTTCCCTCATGGCCTCTTGTAACTGAAAGGAATAATCAGTGATCTTTCTCTGTTTGAAATAAATTGAAGAAAATAAATTTGTCAGATAGAATGAAAAATCTAGCACTTATGTCTATCTTGTCCAACCAAGATCTCTTGAGAAGTGAAGCAAGGAAGGGAGGCAGGAATCGTAACAATATTATTATACTGTAGGGACCAGGTTGGAAAAAGCTGAATTATGTTCTCTTAATTTTGTCTTTCAATGTCATCTGGGCTAAGAATTGAGCCAAAGGCACACCTCTGAACAGTGTGGAGCAGAATGTTAGCTGGCAACAGATCTTGTATCAGTAAGAGGATATGGCACACATTTCTAACTTTTGGTAGCCATTATACACAAACTGATACACATTCTTTTGTTGTAGAATCAATAGTGTTTTCTTTTTATGATCCAGTAGTCCTTTAATTCAGAGTAGAGCCAAGGTGACTGGGTAGAGGTGAGCATTTACCAGCTGATCACCCTTCCTGATGCCTAAGTTGAGTTTGCAGCGATATTTTTCTTAAGGGGGGGGGGAAACATCTGCCGCTACCACAGATTGAACTCTAAACCTTCCAAGTGGCAGGTGAGCATCTTCACTGCTAGGCCACTAGGCTGCTCTGTTGGAGAATCAATACATCTTATGACCAACAGAAGCTGCTACTAAATTTCATTTGGAGTATAATTCCTGCAGTTTTCAGGTGGCAAACATAAGAAATTGGGATAAATGGGAGGAGAGAACACATATGTGTTTTTTTCCTCATGTCTGAATCCAAGTAAGGGTAGTGTTGTTACCATATGGTTTACTTAGTGCCCTTTCTCTGCCACAGAAATATTTCTTCATAAATATAAATATCAACCTTTCATATGCTTATTCTTCTACCTGTAGTTGTAAGGTTGCATCTGAGTCTTCAAAGATGCGGCGAGCCACACCATTGTTTTCTGTTGATATTCTCTCTAAAAATGCATAGTCGACATCATAACCAAACCCAAGATTGTATATAGGATATTTTCCTTTAGTTGCATTCTTAGCATTTTCTTGAATCTGTATGGGATCTGATACACCTGCACAGAAAGGATCACAAAACATAGTTAAATAGTGCAATGATCTGAAATGTGTTTGTGGGTACAGCAATCCTGTAACTTTAATACAAGGCTCTACAACTTCCTATCTTTCAGCTTGAAACTCTCCTCCTAATGGGTTGAAAGAGAGTGAGTAGTGTTGTAATTTGATTCCTTTTTCCTTCCTTACTGCCTTTTCCAAGGTAAAAACATTATTTATTAGATGTATTGTATTATAACCCCCTCCCCTTCCCCATGTCGAAATATTTTGAAACTGGTGATAGACAATCAATCAAGAGCAGCTCCAGAAGTTTAGCAGTTATTTTGGAGTATTTCTGGGAGCTTCTCCCAGGACTTCTGTAATGACATGATCACCAGTGGTTGTGGTATATAGTATGGAGAAGACTATGTGAAAACAAGGAGACTGAACAGCAATCTTTATTCCCATGTTCATCGGTCATTCAGCTACTTACCTACATTGGCCTCTCCATCAGATAACGTGATAACTAAAGAGGCACTTCTTTCAGGTACAGATTTCGATTCATGAGCTTTATTCAGCATTTCAATACCAGTCAGTAAACCACCATTATAATTTGTTCCTAGAATGTGAAAGTGGGGTTTCAATTTTTTTAGCGTATGAAAATGGAGATTCAAATCTTTTTAATGTAGTGTTTTTTAACACAGCCATTTTATTTTAACCATATTCTAATATAGCAATTTTTCTTTTTTTTTTCTATTTACCTCCCCACGCATTTATTTGTTGAATAAATTCCTTTGATTGATTCACATTCTCTGGAGTAGCTTGGATTAAGTTATCTTTCCATGTTGAAACTGAACTTTGAAACAGGATGATGTTGAAGTGATCTTCTTCTTTTAAGTCTTCCACTATTTTTGTCAAGGCTTCCTTTGCCTAGAATTATTTTTAAAAAAGTATCAATTCTCAACAAAGGACTTCTCCTCCATAACCCAATCTGGCTATTCCAGGGGTTACTCCACCCTGCGTTCCTTTCAACTGAGTGAGCTCTCTATACCAGCACATTACATTGCTACAAACTTATTATGTCCATGTCCTGCTTTTACTACCCACATCATATGATGCGTACAAATCCCTTTATATTTGTTTGCTTGAGATCTTCAATTGTTTAACTGTAAAATCAAATGGTTACTGAGGAAAAAAACCCAACCCTTCTTTTTTGAAAGGTAGATCTCCATACGAAGCCAACACTCCATTGTTTCCTAACCATGGTCAAAAGATTAGTGATATTGTGCAGCAGTCAGGCTCTACACTATCATCCCTGAATCATTAGTATTAAATTTAATATGTATCTTTCATAAATAAAAACTGACTATGTCTTTTCTGACTTGTATGAGATTTTGCCTTTCTCCCATGAAATTGTAGGATGTTTGAGATAACTTGAAATCTTACAAGAGAAATAGCTAAGATTTTTTTAAAATGATAATTTCGTAACATAGGATTGTATTTAGACTTATAAACCACTTCATAGTGCTTTACAGCCCTCTCTTTGCAGTTTGTAGAGTCAGCATATTGCCCCCAACAATCTGAGTCCTCATTTTACCCATCTTAGAAGGATGGAAGGCTGAGTCAACCTTGAGCCTGGTGGGATTCGATCTGCCAATTTGCAGGCAACTGGCTGTCAGCAGAAATAGTTTGCAATATTACACTCTAACCACTGTGCCACCAAAACTCTTAAAACATGTTTGTCTTTTTAAAAAATATTACTGTTATTTGGATGTTTATTTCTAATAAATTTTTTACTCTTGATATAGTTCATAAACAGATTGATTCATGGCTTAAGTCAAACTAATCATTTCAAAATCAAACCGCTTCCTCGAAGAAGGTCCTCCTGTATTTCCTTTCACTGTTTGGGTCCTCACCCTAGTTGTAAAGCTGAATAAACCAATTGGCAATGTAATGGTCAAATTTCCCAATATCTCACATTTCATTCTAATGCTCAAATGTTTTATTTCTGCAGGAGCCACCTGAAAGAATGTTCTGTATGACTTTGAAGCTAGTAAATATAAAGCCTAAATCAGTGATCCCCAATCTTTCTGGCTTGGTGGCCCGGCGGAGGTTGCGGGGAAACATGATAGTTCTGAGTGAGTGGCAGGTACACACATACGAGCGCGCACAGCTCCCTTTGTATGAGTGGAGCTTCAAGCACGAACTAAGCACCTGCCATTCATGTCAATAGAGCTGCATGTACATGTGTGCCCTTGCTCGCCACTTGTGCAGCCCAGTTCTGAACAGGCCACAGTCCAGGGCTTGGGGGGCCCTGGCCTAAATCAACACATATAAAAGAAGGCTTAGCTGAAAGTTAAGGATGAAGCAGTACATTTCAATTACATTACTAAATACTTTCAAGATTACTATGCTACATATTTTACTATATGTGTAAATCTTACAAGGCAAAAATAACTTGGAGTAAAAGATTGTAGGACCTGATTTTTATCTGCTGTACAATTTACCATCCTTTTAGCGATATTCCAAGAATTTGTGTTGTTTACTTACTTGCCGAATTTTCTGTCCGGACATGGAACCACTGACATCGATTACAAAGGCAACATTCTTAGGTAAACGTTCCAGGATTTTTGGTGCAAAAAAGTGTACAAAGTATCCATTTACTACCTAAAAAACATTGATAAAGATAGTATTCATTTGTGGTAGGGTTTTTTGTATGGGTGTGTTTTTGTGCTGGTATATTAGTTCAAGTAGAGTTACCTGTAAATTATTAGGAGAATCTCTGTTCACGTCATACTTAATGACAAAATCTCCTTGTAGCAGAGTGGTTGTACAATTGTCACAGGTTCGTTGTTGTTCAATAGTAGGACTGAATGATACATGGCCCTTAAGAAAGAAGAATTCTTCATCTTAGATTTCAGCAAATGAGGAAAGCAGATTCTCTAAAAATTTTGCTTTCATTTAGCGATCCAGAATAATATTTCTCAATACATCTTCTGCGGTTTATATTCAAAGATTACTTCTAAACATGATTTATCAATTTAGAGGCCTATCTTGACCTTTGTCCACTCTTTACGTCAGTGAACTAGAGGCCTACAACATTTGCAACAAGCTTGTAAGTACTGTAATACATGGGTATACTTATTAAAAACAAGTAAGTTCTTCAATATTTGAAGTAATAAACAGTGTATAACTACTAGCTATTTATTCCTTTATTATACAGGTGAAACTCGAAAAATTAGAATATCGTGCAAAAGTTCATTTATTTCAGTAATGCAACTTAAAAGGTGAAACTAATATATGAGATAGACTCATTACATGCAAAGCAAAATAGTTCAAGCCATGATTTGTCATAATTGTGATGATTATGGCTTACAGTTCATGAAAACCCAAAATCCACAATCTCAGAAAATTAGAATATTACATGCAATCAATAAAACAAGGATTGTACATAAAACAATATTAGACCTTTGAAAAGTAGAAGCATGCATATGTACTCAGTACTTGGTTTGGGCCCCTTTTGCAACAATTACTGCCTCAATGCAGCGTGGCATGGAAGCTATCATCTTTCTCTTGGCAATGCCCCATAGATTCTCTGTGGAGTTCAGGTCAGGCAAGTTTGCTGGCCAATCAAGCACAGTAATCCCACAGTCATTGAACCAGGTTTTGGTGCTTTTGGCAGTGTGGGCAGGTGCCAAGTCTTGCTAGAAAATTAAGTCAGTATCCTCGTAAAGCTTGACTGTGGAAGGAAGTATGAAGTGCTCCAAAATCTCTTGGTAAATGGATACATTGACCCTGGACAATGAAGCACAGAGGACCAATACCAGCAGATGACATGGCTCCCCAAATTAACACAGACTGTGGAAACTTCACACTGGATTTCAAGCATCTTGCAGTGTGTGCCTCTCCATTCTTCCTCCAGACTCTGGGTCCTTGGTTTCCATATGAGATGCAAAAGTGGCTCTCATCAGAAAAGAGGACTTTGGACCACTGAGCAACAGACCAGTTCTGTTCTCCTGTTGCCAGGAGAACGCTTCTGATGTTGCTTGTTGTTCAGGAGCGGCTTGACAAGAGAAATACAACATTTGAAGTCCATGTCCAGGATCTGTCTGTGTGTGGTGGCTCTTGATGCACTGACTCCAGCTTCAGTCCATTCCTTGTGAAAGTCGCCAACACTTTTGAATGATCTTTTCCTGATAATCCTCTCCAGGCTGCGGTCATCCCTGCTGCTTGTGCACCTTTTTCTTCCACATTTTTCCCTTCCACATAACTTTCTATTAATGTGCTTTGATACAGCACTTTGGGAACATCCAACTTCTTTTGCAATTACCTTTTGAGGCTTTCCCTCCTTATGGAGGGTGTCAATGATGGTTTTCTGCACAACTGTCAGGTCAGCAGTCTTTCCCATGATTGTGATTCCTACTGAACCAGACTGAGGACCATTTAAAGGCTCAGGAACCCTTTGCAGGTGTTATGGCTTAATTAGCTGATTAGAGTGGGACACTTTGAACCTAGAATAATGAACCTTTTCATAATATTCTAATTTTCTGAGATTGTGGATTTGGGGTTTTCATGAGCTGTAAGCCATAATTATCACAATTATGACAAATCATGGCTTGAACTTGCTTTGCATGTAATGAGTCTATCTCATATATTAGTTTCACCTTTCAAGTTGCATTATTGAAATAAATGAACTTTTGCATGATATTCTAATTTTTCGAGTTTCACCTGTACATATAAAATTTCTAAGGAAGGGGGGTTTCCGGTTTCGTGTGGCTTCGGGGCAGCAGGAATTCACGACAGCTCGCGATTCCTGCTGTGCTAGCCGCCGAGGTACCCCCGATCCAGATGGGTCAGGGGGATATGGCTGCCCTGTAGGGACAGCTGAAGAGAGAGGGGAGTCGGATAGGGGGTTGGGGGTGTCGCAGACTCCCTCCTCCCCCGGAAAAACCTCTTTTTCCCAAGGCGGTGGAGCGGCGGTCAGCAATGGCCGCCACGAAGAAGCCAGCAACCGGGTAAGATTGCGCTGGAGGAAGTAAGAAAAGTGAAAGTGCTGTCTGAGCCGGGTCAAGTAACATCTTTAAAACTGGTTGGAACTGAGCTGTTTGAATTGCTGGAGGATACATTGTATCCCTAAGAAGATCAAAAGCGGTGGAGAAGCTGTTAAAGGGAACTTTTTTTTTTCTTCACTCTCCCACCCCATGGAAACAGCAGATATGTTTGGACATATTGGACATTGAAAGTGAATTGTTTTGAGAGTTGAAGCTAAGGGACAAAAGGGTTTTTGGACATTGAAAAACTTAAGAAATTAGAAAACCCTTGTTGGAGGTATGGATTTCTGATTATTTAAAATTGATATTGCAAGTGGGAAGGGAGAGGAAAAAAAATTGGAGCAGAAGCTGAAAAAGGAGGAGATTGCCTAGAATCCCAAAGAAAGGTATGTGGTAATTGGACCTCTTTGATTAAACATTAACCCCAGAAAGAGAAAGAGAAGAAGGAAGAAAAGTATTAATTTTTGGAATTTTTTTTTGAATTATTCTTGATTAAAAATATTTGTGGTTGTTTTGGGAAAAGTTTCTTTTTTCATAATGGCATCGCTTGTGGATGAACTAAAGACTGAATATCAAAAATATAAAAAAGAAGATACTTTGGGCACTTTGTTTCAATTCTTAGAAATGGCTTTATGTACTTATGAAAAGTTGACTACGCAGCAGGACTGGGACAAAGAAGAAGAGGAAGAAGAAGCCATCTTTGATGAACAATGGGTTCTTTCCGGGGAGGAGGAGAAAAAGGATAAGAAAAAGGGGATTTTAAGAATTATAAAAACAACCAAAGAAGAGAAAAATGAGCGGAAAGGTGGAGGCAAGGTTAGAAAGCAAAGGAAAGGGAGTAAGAAAAGGGAGGAGGAAAGACAAAGGGGTAAAAAGGGCAAGGAGAAGAATAAGCAAGAGAGAAAGGGGGGGAGGAGAAGCCTCAATGGGGGGAAGCAAGATCTAAAGAAAAAAAGTTTATTCAGAGACAATGGGTGAATTTAATTTAGGATAAAAGAGGGATTCTGGAGGGTACATAAGATTGTGCTTTTTATATGTGTATTTAGAGTATAAAATTCATTGTGTAATTTTAGAATCTTTTAAACAGAATCCCAAGAAAAATTGTTATATGAAGTACTTTTAAGTTAGGGTAATGAGTTATAGACGTTACTCCAATTGGTGTATAGGAGAAGTATAATAAAAGAAAAAAGATGAATGGATAGTTGGAAATAGAACAGACAAAGAATATTATTGAAAATGGTAATAAGATATGAAAGGATATATAAAGGTTTTGTTATGTTTTTTTTTCTTTTTTGGATGTTGTATATTGAAAAAAGGCAAAAAAAAATTTAATTAATAAGAAATAATTTGGATGAAAAGGAGAAGTTGGGATAAGATATGAAGTTAAATAGACAAAGTATTGATACTATAATTTGGGATTGTTATGTTCTATTGGTTTTCTTCTTTTATTATTTTTTCTTAGAAAAGAACTTATAAGCTGTTATGCCTTGTGCATTGTTTATATAAAATTGATAAAAATGGTTTATATATATAATATAAAAAAGAAAATGATAATCAGATATGGAAGGATATATAAAGTGAATATGATGTTTGAATTTGTGTCTGTGTGAAGAGTTTCAACCTGGGATCAGACAACCTTCAGAAAAGATCTTTTAGTTTTGTTTATGTTTTATTGTGTTCTCTGTAAAATTAATAAAATTTGTTTAAAAAAAAAAAAATTTCTAAGGAAGGAAGCCTTGGGAGTTTTTAGAGGAATATTTAGAATGGGATGAGCCAGTTGTTTTCAAAATTCAGCTGTGGTATATTTTGAATTATTAAACATTGCAAGATCCAACATTGTATGTACCAGTTTTCTACATCTGTAGGAACAATGAATACAAGGAGCCAGCAGTGGAGCATTGCATTTTTATCTCCTTTTCTTGTCTAAGAAGGATTACTCTACATATCTTACTCTGCATGCCTTTTACTAGCTACACTTATACGGTCAGGATTATGTCTGTCTGTCTGTTTACCTACCTGCCTGCCTGCTTCTCTCTCTCTCTCTCTCTCTCTCTCTCTCTCTCTCTCTCCCACACACACACTCATTCATTTGTCATATTTGCATGATAAGATTTATTACTTTTATCTCCTTCTTCTTCACCAATTTTATTCATATATTTTTCCCATAAGGTTGGACACACCTTACCAGTTCTATGCTTAAGCATTGTTTATGTTCTGCAATAAAAAGTCTATTGGGATTTCATTCATACTAACTTCCAGATTTCGTTCTACAAAACCAAGTCAAAAGGAAGAAGACTTTGACTGTCTGATTGTTGCTCACCATTTTGAAGCCACTGACTTATCACTGCATAGGATCCTGCACTGAGCATACATTACTTATCCCCTCCCCTCTCCCAACATTGTTGTGTTGGCCAAGAGGAGAGAGTAATTTATATTCAGGAACAAAAGAGTTTGTCAGTCAAAGCAGGCAGAAAGCAGGCAAAAAGTCATGAATCCAGCAAGGAGATCTGGCTCTATTGAACTGCTAAATGATGGAAAATATAGAAAAATCTTCTCTGTAATAGGAATTCTGTTCAGGAACTTGGGAAGCTAAAATATAGGGGAACGTTTTCATTACCTAATGTCCATCACTTTTCCAAAGTATTGACTTACCTTGATAAAGAACAAGGGAGAAGCTCTGGAAAAGCAAAAGGAATATATTTTGCAAGAGTGGAAGAAAGCCTAAGACACTGCACACTTAATAGTAGAAATAAAAACACAGGGAAGGAAGTTGAGAAGTAGTTAAGAAGAGAGAGGATAAAACATGAAAAAATAGTTCCCAATATCCCATAACAAAATGATATGGCAGAGAAGAAAATCCCTTGATTGGCAATTTCTGTTCACTGGATGCAATACTGTTGAAGACCAGTACAACATATTTTTACTTGGAGTCAAAAGAATCATCAAACTATATGTACCAATAACAACTCCCAAAACCAGAAAAACAAATTATCCATAACAATAAGGAAGCTTCAATCCAAAAAGAGATCATTTTGGCGGAAAAACAAATCTGGTCACGTTGCCAACTTCAAGAGCCGATACAAAAATTTATGCCACCAGATAAAGACTGAATGCACCAATTATCACATTAAACAAGAGGAAAACCTTCTACGCACCAATTCCACCCGCGCTTTCTACCATTTTGTAAACAACAAACTAAAAGACTCAAGGTCCATCCCACCCCTGATAGGACCTAATGTAAAGACTGCAATGACGACACCATTAAAGCCAACCTCTTTAACACATTCTTTGGCTCAGTATTTGTAAACAGCAATGGATCATGCCCAGTATTTCCTAGCTGAACCACAGACAACTACAATGATCTAATACATATTGATTTTACAGAATACAATGTTGAAAAAGCACTCTGCAATCTAAAACCATCTCTATCTATTGGACCGGATGGAATATGTGCCTACTTCTTAAAAAAGCTATCCACTGCCATAACCTAAGCATAACCTTTGAAAAATCTTTCAGGATCAGCTCCTTACCAAACCTATGGTAACAAGCCACGGTCATCCCCATCTTCAAAAAGGGAGACCCCAGCCTAGTTGAAAATTACAGAGCAATCTTTTTATGCTGAGTCACCTGTAAAGTCATGGAATCAATTATTAACCAATCCATTATCCTCCACTTAGAGACAAACAACCTACTCTCTAATAAACAATTTGGTTTCAAAAAAACAACAACTATCCTGTAACCTGTAACTCTTACACTGCAAAAACTCGACCGGGGCAAAGCAATAGACGCAATCTACATAGACTTCTGTAAAGCCTTTGATTCAGTGGTACATGACAAACTACTTCTAAAACTAAAATCTTATGGTATCTCTGGACACCTGCATAACTGGATAGAAGCATTCCTGTCAAACAGACAACAAATGGTCAAAATTGGGAGCATCCTATCAAATTCTGTACCTGTCAACAGTGGTGTCCCCCAAGGCAGTGTTAAAAGACCAACTCTCTTCATATTCTACATAAATGACCTCTGTGATCATATTAAGAGAAACTGTGTTCTCTTTGCTGATGATGTAAAGCTATTCAAAACCACAGACAATATTGCTATCCTTCAAAAAGACCTCAACTATGTATCAGAATGGTCAAACAAATGGCAAAGAGCCCACTGTAACTACATAACCAAAAAGGCATTAAGAGTTGTTAACCTAATCCTACGTAGCTTTTTCTCTGGTAATATTACACTAATAACTAGAGCATACAAAACATTTGCTAGACCAATACTTGAATACATCTCATCAGTCTGGAACCCACATTATGTATTTGATATAAACATAGTTGAGAAAGTCAGAAATATTTCACAAGAAGAGTTCTCCACTCCTCTACTCGTTGCCTCCAGACTACCTTATGCCTCCAGACTTGAAATTCTAGACCTAGAAAACCTAGAACTACGCCGCCTTTGGTCCGATCTAAGTATAAAATCATACATTACAATGTCTTACCTGTCAATGAATATTTCAGCTTCAACCATAACAACACAAGAGCACACAATAGATACAAACTCAAGGTAAATTGCACCAAACTTGATTGCAGGAAATACGACTCCAGCAACAGAGTGGTCAATGTCTGGAATACTCTACCTGACTCTGTGGTTTCTTCCCCAAACCCCAAAAACTTTAACCTTAGACTGTCTACTATTGACCTCACCCCTTTCCTAAGAGGTCTGTAGGGGGTGTGCATAAGCGTACCAATGTGCCTACCATCCCTGTCCTATTGTTTCTTTTTATTTTTCTTATATGTATCAATTTCATGCATTCATAACTATGTTTATACTTATACCTATTATCTTGTAAGTAATTGACAAATCAAATAAATAAATAAAACTAAATAGAAAATAAAAGAATCTAATGCAAATGACCAGAAGCATGTTTCTCCATGCTGGAGTAACAAAGAAATATTGGGAAGAATTAATAATGTTTGCAACTTCCAGTACAATCCATCCATAAAAGACAAAGATGAATTGAGGTATAGGTAGTCCTCCACTTACGACCATAATTAAGCCCAAAATTTATGTTGTTGAGTGAGACATTTGTTAACTGAGTTTTGCCTCATTTTATGACCTTTCTTGCCACAGTCATTAAGTGAATCAGTGCAGTTGATAAGTTAGTAACCCGGGTATTAAATAAATTTGCCTTCCCCATTGATTTTGCTTGTCAGGTCACAAAACGTAGTCACATGACCTTGGGACACAGTAATGGTCATAAATATGAACCAATTGCAAAACATCTGAATTTTGATCAGATGAACATGGAGATGCTGCAAAGGTCATAACTGTGAAAAATGATAAGTCACTTTTTTCAGTGTTGTTGTAACTTTGAATGGTCATTAAATGAACTGTTGTAAAAGCTGAGATGGGTTGCCAATGTACAATCCCCAAAACATGGTAAAGATTACAATAGAATCTTTGTACCATCAGTGAAACATACTTTCATAATAATATTCTTCATTAGTTTCATTTAGCTTATTAAATATCTCATTCTCAGAGCAGCTTCAAGAGGATGTTGCTCAATACCCAAATGTAAAGACCACTTTCCTATATAAAGTAAGGCATATACATATGTAAAAGCCACCATGATACAAAAAACTTGAAAAAGAAAGACTTTTTCAAGTTACAGAAGAGTGTCCATGGACTGAATTACATGTTTTTTAAGGAGCAGACTTAATCCTTGTCTATATACCAGATGCAAGAATGAGAAATACATTTTGACTTTGTTGTTTCTCTGTAAACACATTCTTTTTAATAAGCTATCTACCTCAACTTTAAAAAACACTGCAAAGCAGAAACACTTTGAAAGTAAGATGATTAGACGTGATAAGACTTAAATATTTTCAATATTATTATTTAGGTTCAGCTCCATTTACTTTTTTGAGTCTTTGCTTAGTTTTTCATTCTGACCCACCTATTTTTTGTAAGTGCAGTTCTTTAGCTCTTCTAGGAAAATATTGCCTGTCCCCGATATCAGGAAATGCTTAGGAACTACTTTTACTTTTGTGAAGTATCCTCAAATAATTCTGTGCCTGCATCTTTGTATTGTGATTGTCCTGGGCATGTCTCACCTAGACCCCTGACTGGGACAAAACAACCTGTCAGCTATGTTCCATGAAGCAAATGGATTGCTTTTAAGAAATATATTCAAATGGACATTCTTTCTTTTCTTTGTTTCTGGATGGTGTCATAAGACATGTTACCATTGTAATTTTCGTTTGATGCTTATGAATCCAATTGGCCTCTTCTGTATTTACTTACAACCAAGGGAATCTGCAGCAAAGGTAATGACCATGATCATGGCAGATACTCATTCTTCCATCTCATTGTAGTTAATTCACAATTCACAATGGTAATTGGGACTGGGATTCCCACTGCTACACAACACACTTAGCAACAAAAATCCTGGCAGTCCCTATTGCCATCCCACTGGTCATTAGGCAAGGATTACCTGCATATGAATCAATCTTCAAGATTCTACCAGACATACCTTTTTTCCTGAAAAAGACTTTTTCACTACTGGTAGCAGTTCATTGTTGAGGAATGTCCCTTCAACTTCAAGTTCACTGATGCCTTGAGGCTCAAAGATGTTTGCTTCAATCTGTAACAATGATTTAAAATTATATTGACATTAAAAATCAGATAGACCAGTAATGAAAAGTGTGAACAAAGCATTAAAAAAGAATTGATTTCAGTTATTTATACATTTGTTTCCAAATTGATAGTTCTGAGCATAATTCACAAACCTTTCCAAAAACTACTACAAGATAAAGTGACAGTACATTTGATCGTACCTCAAATTTATTGACAAGCTGTTTTGGATTTACTTTGATAAATATCTCATATTTTCCAAACTTTCTCTTCAAGAGTTCTTCATAAGTCAATTGAAAAGTAACTTTGCTGAATGATGCAATGTTGACTGAAACACTGAATTTCTCTGTTTTTCTTCCAGCAGCCCTTCACATGTTAAACACAGTAAGGTAAGATTCATAAGATTCAAGAGAGCCATAAAGGGACAATTACATATCCTGATGATGAATAATATAGCCCACCATTTAATACTTTTCTTTTGCTCTTTGTTCAGTTACTGAGCATCTGCTTATTGAATAAATACTTAGGACGGGAAATGAAATAATGAAACAGATACTGTTTGGCCTGACATACTTACTTCACAAGCCCTGCAGTCTGGCCCCTTGAAACTGCTTGTTGATACTGCTTTTGGGCAACTTCTTTTTCCTTTACGATTCCAGGATAAGTGACCCCATCAATTGTCCTATTGAAGGATACATCAGATATCTGAATATGTGTGCAAAGATGTCTTGTGGGTTTTTTTCTCTCCAGTTCATCAAGTAAAGGGGATATTTGAGAGGTATAATGAGGAGGCTAGAAAGAATGCTGCCTCTATATCAGGGGTGGGCAATTAATTTCTGTCGGGGGCCACGTGGAAAATCAGATCTGCGTTCGAGGGCCGAACCAATTTTATAAAAGCCATTTATAAAGGGCCCATTATAAAATGCAGTAAATTAGATAGATAGATAGATAGATAGATAGATAGATAGATAGATAGATAGATAGATAGATCGATCTTTGGTTATTCAGGTTTTCTCCCACGTAAGATTGGAAGTATTTTGGCAATGTTTCGATGAAGTCTCATTCATCATCTTCAGGCTTGGTCTTCAGCTCTGTGCTTCTCAGAGTGAGACTTCATCGAAACGTTGCCTAAATACTTCCAATCTTACACAGGAGAAAACCCGAATAACCAAAGATCCACATACAAATACCCGCGAGAACCTCAGAAAACATATATATATGAAGAATGACACCAGACCCACACCCCTGAGAGCCACACAAGATGCCACCACCACACTTCCACATAGAAAGCAGTCTCACACCCACACAGAAGATGAAACATGACCACGGACCAGAAGCCGCACTGCAGCTGCATCACTACCCACTTCACTACCCTCTGAGCCATACATGAAGCGAACTGACCCCCACCATGAAGATGCAGCACGACCACAAACTCGAAGCCAAACAGCAAGATCACAGCTCCCCAGCTCAAATCCCCCAGCAACTAAGACTAACCTGAGCACAACCAAGCCCCCACCTGAACAGAACACGCCTCCAGCCAATCAGAACACAGCCAACCCCCCAACCAATCAGAACACAGCCAAACCCCCAACCAATGAGAACACACCCCCACCCAATCAGAACACAGCCAAGCCCTCACCCAGTCAAGTCACACCCCCACTAGCAGTTAAAAGGAAGAAGCAGCTGCAAGCTCACATCACTCTGAGAAGCACAGAGCTGAAGACCAAGCCTGAAGATGATGAATGAGACTTCATCGAAACGTTGCCTAGATACTTCCAATCTTACGCGGGAGAAAACCCGAATAACCAAAGATCCACGTACAAATACCCGCGAGAACCTCAGAAAACACACACACACACACACACACACACACACACACATATATATATATATATATATATATATATATATATATATATATATATATATAATTCTTATATATAATTTGCTGCATTTTATAATGGGCCCTTTATTATATATATATAATAAAGATACTTCCTAGATACTTCTAATCTTACGTGGGAGAAAACCCGAATAACCAAAGATCCATATATATATACATACATACATACATACATACATACATACATATATATATATATATGTTTTCTTAAGTTTTCGTGGGTACTTACATGTCTGGCATTCAGCTTTGTTCGGGTATTTTCCCACGTCATAATAGTGGTGCTTTTAAAGTTGTAGCAACGTTTCAGCAGAATCTCATCTGCCATCATCAGGCTTCTGTATAGCATTTGTCTGTGAGTCAGATATTTTACAGTGGTTTCAGATTTAAATTTGGGGCAGTGGTTTTTACAGTGGTTTCAGATTTAAATTTGGGGCAGCCTATTGCTGTGTCAGAATGGTTTTTTCTTCCTCCTGATTGATTGAGAGTCTTGGTCTGTGTTTATTGGTCTTGGAGTTTGCTGTGTTCTGCTACTAATATCTTCTGTCTGGTTTTTTGGGGGGGGTGGGGCTCTTTTTGTATCTTGATTGGCTGGCAACAATGTGTTAGTTTATTGGAGGCCTTTAGTGCAGCTTCTTCTGTTCATGCTTTCTGGTCTTTAGAGATGATTCCACCAGGCTGTCAATCATTTGGAAGCCTGCACTCACAAACAAACAAATCTCCACACCACAAGCCAGGCAAACACCTGGGCACAAACAGATCCCCCCGATACCTCCAGCTCAAACACACCCCAACCAGGCACCCAGATGAAACCCAGCTTCCTAACTAATGATAGCCGTCCATTTACCCGAAGCCAAGCTGCACTAAAGGCCTCCAATAAAGTAACACAATGTTGCCAGCCAATCAAGATACAAAAAGAGCCCCCCCCCCAAAAAAAAAACAGACAGAAGATATTAGTAGCAGAATACAGCAAACTCCAAGACCAATAAACACAGACCAAGACTCTCAACCAATCAGGAGGAAGAAAAAACCATTCTGACACAGCAATAGGCTGCCCCAAATTTAAATCTGAAACCACTGTAAAAGTCTGACTCACAGACAAACACTATACAGAAGCCTGATGATGGCAGATGAGATTCTGCTGAAACGTTGCTACAACTTTAAAAGCATCACTATTATGACGTGGGAAAATACCTGAACAAAGCTGAATGCCAGACATTCATATATATATGAAAAAGTAATACTGCGGCTGCTCCTGCTACTACTTTCCAAGCTTTCCAAACGCGAGTCCCAGGGGAGAACAAACAGCAAACTGCGCTCAGGGGAATCCAAGCCCACCTAAAGCTAGGCCGCTCTGGTGGAGCCTTGCCCTGCCTTGGTGCCCCATTTCCCGGCTCAGTGGTCCTCCTCCTCGTGTACACGCCCGATGAGCCGCTCACCACGACGGCGGCTCCCAGCACCCAAGCAACTTTCCAGCAACTTGCGGCTTGCTTTTTCCTCTCGGGCACTCGCACCTGGCCCCAAGCCGCACGGTGCAGGAGAAACCCAGAGCACCGCCGGATCACCTCCTCCAAGCATCCCGCCCACCCGCCGGGCGGAACCCTTCCCACTCATCACTCGGGTGTCTGCCTCGTTCCTCTCTCAGTCGCTCTCTCGGTCCTCCACCAGCCCAGGAAGAAACTGCTTCAAAGAAGCCGGCAGGGTGGCTTCCTGTCAGCGCAGCTCCTCCGAAGCACCCGTTCACCCCCATCCCGCCGCCCGTGGTTCAATCCAGTGCTCCGTTCTGCCTGCCTGCCTGCCTGCCTTCGTTTCTGGTTGTTTTGGAACAGCTTTGGCTGAGAATAATAACTATTTGCCTCTTTTTCTCAGCCGAAGCTACTCCAAAACAACCAGAAACGAAGGCAGGCAGGCAGAACGAGAGAGCGACCGAGAGAGCGACTGAGAGAGGAACAAGGCAGACACCCAAGGGATGAGCGGGAAGGGTTCCGCCCGGCGGGTGGGCGGGCTGCTTGGAGGAGGTGACCCGGCGGCGCTCTGGGTTTCCCCTCCGCCATGCGGCTTGGGGCCAGGCACGAGCGCCCAAGAGGAAAAAGCAAGACGCAAGTTGCTGGGAAGTTGCTCGGGTGCTGGGAGCCGCCGTCATGGTGAGCGGCTCGTTGGGCACATATGCGAGGAGGAGGGCTTTTAAACTGCCGCCCGAGCAGGACCGCTGAGCTGGGAAACGGGGCACCAAGGCAGGGCAAGGCTCCACCAGCAGTGGCCTAGCTTTAGGTGGCTCCAAGCAGCCCGCCCGCCCGCCCGCCGGAACCCTTCCCACTCCTCAGTGGGAAGATGCTCCCACCTGCAAACTTTGCCTTTGCAAAGTTTAAGCCTGGAAGCCCCGGAAAATAAAAGGGGGATTAGCGGGGACTCACCTTCGGAGAGGTCGCACTTGAAGGTGATTTCGAACTCCCAGCCAAGGCCTTTGCAACGTTCTTTTCTTTCCTATCCCGAGAGCGCTCCGCACTGTTTTGCAGCTTTGGGGGCCACGCGGCGCAGGGCAATACGCCACACCCAGCTATTTTTTTTTCAGGGACGGGCCGGATTGGACAGACCAACGGGCCAGATGTGGCCCGCAGGCCATAGTTTGCCCACCTCTGCTCTATATGAATTTCTCTGGACATTGCAGGACAGATGGATAAAAACTCTACCCAGAGGGCAAGTCTATTTCAGAGGAGCTTATGCAACAAGAGGCCACATTTTTGATGAACATTAAAAAGAATGAAGATAAGACTAATGTTTTTGAGAAAGGCATTAGTTTTCCTATTTTGAGCACATAATTGCATTAGATGGTTACAACTGCAGCTCTATGATTCATGGTAGTTATTCTATTACAGCATCTGACTGGCTTAATTACTTTTAGACTGATCTCCAAAGCATAGAGAAATAAGAAAATTATGTACATACAAAGTAAAGTTGGAAATAAAGGCTGTTTTGGGGAGCTCCACATCAAACTGAGCTTCCTTGGATACATTGGCACGATTCACAGCTCGACTAGTGATGACATTACGGGAAAACCTGGAAGTTACACTGCAGTCAATTTTCATCCAGTAGATCTCTATGGGTTGGGTGTGCTAGAGAAAAAAAGTCACATGGTTATACAGAAATGTGCTGCTAATATACATTCCTGTTGTTATTTTTTAATGAAATCAAAAGGTCACATCTGGAAAATTATATGTTGGGGGAAATGGATTTCTGAAGAAATAAATATAACTTTTGAGCTGAGGAAATGATTTCTTTAAGCCCAGCAATGAAGATACAAATGACTAAGAGAAAATATTTGTATTTTGTATGTGCCATGTAAACTTAATGATCAACTAAATGACAAGTTACTTACCACATCAGTAGCACTTCTCTTCTACAAATAAACAGTGAAAAAAAGGATTAATTATTGCCAAACAACAGATGCTGTATCCTACCAAATATGTTGCATAATAGTTGTATATTATTCCACATTTCTTTTCATTTTAAGAGCATCACAATAAATGAGAGCTTCCGTAAAATGAAGTCTGAATAATCAGCATGCATAACCTTGGCTGGGTTCCGAGCGAACAAATCCCTACCAGTTTACCAACCTGAAGAATTGGGAAACATTAATTACATAAACAGAAAACAAGAAACATCTGGAAAATATGGCATTAATTACCATACTAAGATAAATACCTTTACCTAATAGAGTTTTTCTAGCATTTTCAGAGGCACTTAGTCTGTGTCTGTGGAACTGCCTCAGTTCAAATTTAGATAAGTTAGGTATAAACCCGGGTGTGATGGATAGCTCTCTCATGTATGTATGTATGTATGTATGTATGTATGTATGTATGTATGTACCACCTTGCAACCCTTTCAAACACCCCACAATCACACACACATAGATGCAAGTACGGCTTGCTTTATTTGATTCATTCTTTCTCAGTTCAGTCTTTCCCCCAAAATTGTTGAAATATGCAACATGATATGCAGCATATGAATCCAAAGAAGCTAAATCAAGTCTGGATCCAACATGGTCCCTCTCAGAATACCTATCAACCACTCATAAAAGAGGTCATGGGAATTGCTGAGAGGCGTAGTGAGTGACCAAAGCACCTTACTGGCTTCAAATCAAAATTTTATTATTGTCATAGGCTAGCATAACTTTGCCTGATTCATAATCAAATGCAGCATATCTGAGCCAGGCAGCTCATGGCATGAAATTTCATAGGCAACCAGTTTCCATGAACTTTAGAATTTCAGTCAAATTAAGCATACAGGTATCTCGAATCACGCAGGCAGAAAGCTGGACATCTTGAAGGATCGAGATAGTGAATTTCCAGTTGTTGCTTAAAGCTAAAGAACTCTGAGGAAATAAGTTGGTGACTTCATATATTTAGCTACATACCTTAATGTTTCTCAGTGGGTTTATCAAAATATCTGAAGTTACAAGAGCAGGAATCAAGCCCAGTAAAATGTAACATGGGATACCTTTCCCCATGTTGGAAGAAAAATAAAAATGTCAATTTGGAAGGACCTCTATTTGTAGTGAACCTTGTAAATAGTCAAACAGTAACACTGAAGTAACTATGGCAAATATTTATCTTTGGAAAATGGTTGATGAAATTTCTACATTAAAGTTAGAGAGTCCAAGGCCAGAAAAGCACATTTCAGCCTCTAATCTATGAAGCCCAGGTTTACCTGCTGCGCCCTATGTAGAATACCTTTAGAATTAAATCTCAGATTAGACTCCATATCTGTTTCACCACCAATATGATAAGATTTCTCCTGAGATTCCTTGAGCTTGCACTTTGATCACCTGAATACATTTCCCACTTCTATTTCAATTAAAGTCATTATGTTTTTATGCGTAAATTAGGACTGGTGTCTCTTCAACCTTTCTGGCTAGTGATAATTTGGAATTGTGAGTGCACTATGTGTGAGCAGTATAGCTGCCACATGAACTGACAGAGATTGATGGTCATCAAACAAAAATTGTCAGATGATATCCAGAGACATTTATACTGCTGCATTGAAGATTCTGGAATTAGGATGTATACTGTTAAGTTCGGTCGGTGGGTCCCAAGAAGAGACGAGACTCGAGTAGTGAACAACAGCTCTTTATTTAACAGGCAGATTCTGAGACAAAACCCTAGCGCGCGGCAGCTCTTCTTATAGAGCTGGCCGCGGCTAGCCAGCCAATGACATCTCTTTGAGTTTGCTGCGCTTGGTTTCAGCCAATCGCGGCAAACCCTGTAGGAGCCAATCAGGAATGTTTTAGCTGTCCAATCACGATCCAGCTTCTCTGGACCAATAGGAAATGCAGGATTACAAGCCTGCTAATATGGAACACCCCTCCCCTCTTGGTTCCGTCCAATGGGCAGAGTAACATAGTCACATAAGTAGGCGGGTCTTCGTACCTGCCTACTTGACTTGCACGGTTCACAATGTCTCTGGTCATCGTCAGGTTCGGACGGGCTCCGCGTCGCTCTCCAGCTACTCGATGGAACCGCCTGGAAGGGTGAGCCGGGTCTAGAGCTGCAACTCCCGCCTGGTGTATCCAGGTTGGTCGAGTCGTTCGCTCTGTCGCTCCTGCCTGGATTCTCTGGGCTGGTTGAGCTTGTCCGGCTGCTACTTCCAGGTGAAGCACCCGTCTGCCTCGGTTCCCTGTTTGTAGGTAAGTCTTGCTGGTTTAATGTTTGATTTTTATTTAATGTGTGTGTGGGATGTTCTGCTTGCGCAGATACCTGTTCTTTTTCTAAGTTTGAGGTCCCCCCCTCTGATTTCTTGGTTAGAGTCTGTGAGGGGAAAAGTGGCCAGTCTAGATCATAGCTGGTCAATGTGCCGTTTCCAACTCCTTCCGTCGGTGGTCTGGAGTTGGTAGGAGCTGGGGCCAGTGACCTGGGTGATCTTTGCTGGTAGCCATAGTGGGTCCCCAGTGAAGTTTTTAGCAAACACCGTGTCTCCCACGTTGAAGGCTTGGTGTTGGCTTGTAGATCCAGGGGGTTTCTCTGGCATGTAAATAGGGTGCAGACGGTCTAGAGGTGATCGGAGCCTTCTGCCCATGAGTAATTCCGCTGGGCATTTGTTTGTGGTGGTGTTGGGTGTGATGTGTTGTATTAGGAGCATTTTGTTGATTTTTTTCGTGGATGTCGCCATGTTCAATTTTTTGGATAGTTTTTTTTTGTGAACTGAACCATGCGTTCAGCTCGCCCATTCGCTGCCGGGTGAGCGGGCGATGTCAATGCGTGTCAGATGCCACGGTCTGCCAAGTATTGTTCAAACACCAGTGCAGTAAATTGAGGTCCATTGTCAGAGACTATCACATCTGGCAGACCATGTGTGGCGAAAAGTTTCTTTAATTTTTTGATAATGGCTTCTGTGGTGGTTGTCTTCATTTTGCTTACTTCGAGCCAATTTGAATATGCATCAACAGTGATTAAAAAGGTATGTCCTTTGCTTGGCCCCATGAAGTCAATATGGATTTGCAACCAGGGGCCTCTGGGGGTTTCCCATTCTAGTGGTGGAGCTGCAGGGGGAGCCGAGTGGGTTTCTTGGCATCTGCTGCAACTGGCAACCCAAGTCTCTATTTGCTTGTCCATGCCTGGCCACTAAGCATAGCTTCTGGCCAGGGCTTTCATTCGTACAATGCCCGGGTGCCCGTCATGCAGCATGTCTGGAACGGTTTTTTGTAATGTTTCTGGTATAACCACCCGGTCTCCCCAAAGAATGCACCCCTTTTGTGAAAACAGTTCAGTTTGCCAGTTTTTGAATGGTTTAAAGAGTTCATTTTTTCGCTTTCCAGCCAACCCCTCTCCACCCAGCTGAGGACCCACGCCAAATGTTTGTCCCTTTTTGTTTCACGGGCAATGTCTTGCGTGGTCAACAGTGGCGTGGTTATTGTTTCTATTTGTAAAATAGATAAGGTGGGTGCCGGGTCATCTTGCACATCTGGTAGGGGGATCGGCTTAAAGCATCAGCGTGCGAGATGGTTTTGCTGGGCTGGTTTGTTAAATGGTAATTGTAAGCAGCAAGAAATTCAGACCATCTTGTCAACCTAGATGACAGGATGTTGGGAGTGGGTTTGTTCCCAGCCAAAATACCTAGTAGGGGTTTGTGGTCCGTAATAATTGAAAAAGTCCTACCATAAATGTATTTGTGGAATCTTTTCACTGCAGAAACAATGGCTAGGGCTTCTTTGTCCAGCTGTAGTTCCTCTCTGGCTTGGACAGGGTTCTGGAGAAGAATGCGATGGGGGCCTCTTCCCCATTCAGCAAGGTGTGGCTTAGTATTGCCCCGACACCAAAAGGTGATGCGTCACATGTGACAGTCAGCAGCAGGGTTTCGTTATATTGAATGAGGACTGCGTCGGAAGTTAAAAGAGTTTTTATTTGTTGGAAAGCGCGTTCCTCTCGCCTTCCCCAGATCCAGGATGCCATTTTATCCAGGAGCCTATGCAAAGGTTCCGTGACAGTTGCCTTCTGGGGTAGGAAAACATTATAGAAATTAATGAGTCCGAGGAATGCTTGGAGTTCCGTTTTATTTTTCGGTCTGAGGGCTTCTTTGATGGCTTTTAACTTTTTGTCAGTAGGGTGAATTCCATGCTTGTCTAGGAGGTATCCTAGGAATTCAACCCTTTCAGTACATAGCTGGCACTTCTCTTTTTTTACTTTGAGGCCGGAGTCTTTAAATTTCTATAAAACCGCTCTAAGCCGTTTCTCCAATTGTTTCTTATTGGGGGCCGCTATTAGAACGTCATCGAAATAGGGTACGACTCCTTTAATTTCCTGCAGTAGTCTTTCCATTAGGCTTTGGAAAACCCCAAGTGTGACACTGACTCCATATTGGAGTCGGTTGCATTTAAATGCCCTTCGACGTGTCACGATCGTTTGTGCCTCGGCGGTTTCAGCATCGACCAGCAGTTGCTGATAGGCTTGTGCCAGGTCAAGCTTCACAAAGATTCTGCCACCCCCAAGTGAGTGTAGGAGATGTTGGACTACTGGCACAGGGTAGGCACTCTGCTGCAGTGCATGGTTGAGGGTGGCCTTGTAGTCTCCACAGATTCTCAGGGAGCCATCTGGTTTGATGGGGGTGACAATGGGTGTCACCCAATGGGCATGGTCAATGGGCTCTAATACGCCTTGCGCTATGAGCTTATTTAATTGCTTGTCTATTTTAGGCTTGAGTGCAAATGGCACTTGGCGCGGTTTGAGGTGGATGGGAGCGATGTCTGAGCTAAGACTGAAGGAGATTGGGGACCCTTTGTACTTGCCTAAAGTGTCATCAAAGACCTCTTGGAAGTCTCATATGAGCGTCACCTCCCAATCTTCTTCATCTGTGTGATTTATGCCTGCCATCTCGATCCCCAATGGTGAGAAGCACTGTAATCCGAGTAAGCTGGGGCGGTCCTTTTCCACAATTGTAAGTGGTAGGATGTTGGTGCGGTTTTTGAAGGTGATCTTGAAATGCCCAATGCCAGCTACCGGGATGCGGTTCCCTTGGTAATCCTTCAAGATCAATTTCTGGTCACTTAGTTCTTGGCAGCGTATGCTAGGTATTAGATACTTTATGGTGCACCAGGAGACCATGGAGAGATTTGAGCCAGAGTCTACCACCATGGTGCATGGTTGGTCTTCAATAGCAACCTCGATGCGTATCTTCCTTGCATCTATTGGTGAAGAATGGGCAATGATAACTGTTTGGTGTGTTTCTTCTCTGTGCAGTGCCTCATTGAATCTTTTGTTTTGGCCGTCCTGGTTCCACCAGCTGTCAGTCTGGCGGTCCCGGTTTTTGGTGGGGGTGCCATCTTGTCTTCTCAGGCTGTTGCCTCGACGCCAGGGGCTGAAGTTTCTTTTATTATGGCACACTTTAGCAATATGCCCCCGCTTCTCACAATGTCGGCAAACAGCGTCCAGGAACTTGCATTCGGAACGCGGGTGATTTCCTCCACAGCTGGCACTTTGGTACCCCAACTTACGACCCTGCTGGTCTCGCCGATTGCATTCGGATTGTAGTTGGTGAATTTCTTCTTCTTCACTGTCAGAAGGGGATTCGATATCGCCATGGTGGGCAGTGGTTGTGAGTTTTTCTGGTGTGGTAGTTGCCTCGCTGGTCAATGGCGATCGGTTCCATTTGAACGCCGCATTCGGGCTGCTGATTTGCGGGTAGCTTCAGCCGCAGTTGCTTCGGCTATGGCGTCGGTGAGGGAGATGTCACCCTTGGCCATTGGTCTGCTTTGGAGAGCTGGGTCTTTCAGGCTAAGAATGACCCGGTCTCGCATGGCCTCATCCAGGTTGACGAATCCGCACAAGCCTCCAAGGTCCCTCAGGTCGGGCACAAATTCACCAATGCTTTCGCCCTCATGCTGGTCTCTTTGATAAAAATCATGCCTTTGGATAAGAGTTGGCACAGCCGGAACGTAGTGGTTTCGGAGGATGGGAGCCAGGTTGTCCCAATCCATTGTGTTGACGTCTGCGGGCTTTGCTCGTGCCTTGGCCATTTTAAAAATGGTGGGCCCGCAGTGCATCAGAAATACTGCCCGTTTCTTGCTGCCGGTGGCGTCTTTCAAATTGTTGGATTCCAAGAACATTTGGAAATGATCAATGTAGGACTCCCAGTCCTCGCTGGCTGGGTTAAATGGTGCGGGCGGCATGGTGCTGCTGGCCATTTCGCTGGTTGTCTTAGCGCCGTTTACCACGTGCTGGATAGTCTTGCTGTCTCAGAATCCCACCTTCATCGCCAGTGTTAAGTTCAGTCGGTGGGTCCCAAGGAGAGACGAGACTTGAGCAGTGAACAACAGCTTTTTATTTAACAGGCAGATACTGAGACAAAACCCTAGCGTGTGGCAGCTCTTATAGAGCTGGCCACGGCTAGGCAGCCAATGACAACTCTTTGAGTTTGCCGCGCTTGGTTTCAGCCAATCGCAGCAAACCCTGTAGGAGCCAATCAGGAACATTTTAGTTGTCCAATCACGATCCGGCTTCTCTGGACCAATAGGAAATGCAGGATTACGAACCTGCTAATATGGAACATATACACTTTATGAAAATCTATTATTCCTTTATTAGATTTCATTTGCCATTTCTTCAAAAGAAACATTTTATTCTTTTGCCCTCCTTATTCTGCAGCGCACCAGTAGATGTCCGAATATATAAGATACACTGATTTCTAATATGGAGTTTAGACTGCATTTCATTTGGCAATTCTCTTTCTTCACTTGATATAATTGAAAGTAGTAAAACAGCATTTTCCAATTAATAAAGCTGTGTGTGTGTAGGGGGGGAGAGGAAATACTATCCAGCTGAATTCCACTAATCTGTTTTCAGCTTCTTTGCCCCTCTTTGTAGTTTGAAAGTTAAGCTTCTTTAGAATCCTGAACAAACAATACAGTTGCTGATCTTCAACTCTGGAGGATTGTAAACAAGGAGAAAGTGACATGCTAGAATGGGTTATGGGATAGAGCTGTTCCAGGTGTTTTTTCAGGTGAAAGGGTATGATTTGTAAAGCCTGCTGTAGCACAAACATGTTGGGTAAACTATAATCAAAGCTATTCATGAAAGTTTAAATTGTTAAGGTATGTGCAAAACTGTACATGTTCATGAAAATGGAATATATGAGATTAATTCAGCTTTGGGATTTTTTTCTTTTAATATAAAATGAATTTTGACAAAATAGAGTAATAATTGAAAAATGTGAAATGATGTATGTATATCTTTATCTGTAAAATTGCAACCATATTAAACAAACTCAGGAAACCCTGTAGTAATTGCTCTTTTGCTTAACAGGAAAAAGACTTTGGAAACAGAGCCTTTCCCTTAGTTTTTCAGAAGCTGATTAAAGAAGAAAATTATTGTTGGAAGAAAAATCCTTCTGGGTTCAGTTCCAAGTGGGGAAAACGACACTGGAAACATGGAGGCTATTTGGAAGGTTTAATGGTGGACAGGAGGACCACATGGCTTGAAGCTCCAGAATGAAAAGGAAGGATGATCACATGCTTCAAGGTGAAGGAAGAGATCAAGAAAAAAAAGACTGAGGTGCTGAGAGTGCCTGGGTTTTATAACCATTGTTGGGATTTGAATTGAAGCTTGTTTCTAATTGGTTGTCAGACTCCCATGAGGCCATGCAGGGGAACCTCTGTAGGCTGTCCTAAATTCCAGACTTGGTTGAGCCTTGCTGGATAATGATGCACTGAAAGGGCTTTTGAGCAATTGCTATAACTTTACTTGGAGATCTTTGTTATGTAAAGTATTCTGGCCCAGGCCTCAATGACCCACCCATTAACAAAGGTGGGGGTGAGCTTCTGCTTCTGAGGTGAGTTTCTGCTTCTGAGTTTCTACTCTTTTTAGAGGAAATATTCTGCGTTTTTAATATTTCCCAGGATATTTCATTTTTCTGGGAGAGGGGTGGGTGCTAACTTGTTACATTATCATAAAACAAACTTAAATGATGGTTTAAATTGTTTCTACTTTTAAGTTCCTGTTAAAAAGGAAATCCTTTCTTGATATAGTTCTCACAGAGATGTGACAATTGCTGTCCTCTGATGAATAAATTAATATATCTAGAATAAAGAGATTTTTTATGTCTTGAACAAAGTATCGCATTTCTCACAAAATAAGGCCAGGCCTTTTTTTTTTTTTTTTTGACCCCCGAAAAAACAGCTAGGCCTTCTTTTCAGGGGTGACTTAATTTTCTCCCCACCTAGAGCGGTCCATACGCATGTACCTCGCCATGAGGCTGCTTCTATCGGCCAACGAAAGCTCCCCAAAGGCAGAGTCCCCAGCTGCTTCGGGGCGAGGCGTGGCTGCCCGTGTCCCCTTGCCATTAGGCAGTCTCTTTCGGGCGATGGAAGCTCCCCAAGTGCAGTCATCAGCCACTTCGATTGGCCGGTAGAAGCGGCCTCAGGGCGAGCGCACTCACACATTCCCCTCGCTGCAAGGCCGCTTCTACCAGCCGATCGAAGTGGCTGGTGACTGCACTTGGGGAGCTTCCATCACCCGAAAGAGACTGCCTAAAGGCGAGGGGACACGGCAGCCATGCCATGCCCCAAAGTGGCTGGGGACTCTGTCTTCAAGGGAGCTTTCATCGGCTGATAGAAGCAGCCTCGCAGCGAGGGGAGTGTGTGTGTGCGCTTGCCCCGAGGCCACTTCTATCGGCCAATCGAAGTGGCTGGTGACTGCACTTGGGGAGCTTCCATCGCCCAAAAGAGACTGCCTAAAGGTGAGGGGACATGGGCAGCCATGCCACGCCCTGAAGTGGCTGTGGACTCTGCCTTCGGGGAGCTTCTATCGGCAATCAGGCTATTCTAGCCTAGGCTACCTGGGTATTCTAGCCTAGGCTACCTGGGTATTCTAGCCTAGGCTACCTGCAGGGCACTCCTAAAGGCAAGTTTTCTCACCACCCCCTGCCCTTTCCCCCCATTTTTCTTTACCTCATGTAGTTCTAACGAACGATGTGAGAAATGGTGGTGAAACGCACGATGTGAGAAATGGTGGGGAAATGGTGGGGGAGGGGCTTAATTTCACTTCATGCCTAGAAATCATGCTGGGCCTTCCTTTTGGTGGAGGCCATATTGTTGGGGAAACATGGTACCTTAGACTTAGGAACAGTGGGAAAAGTCTCTTAATCCATGATAGAATACAAATGACATACCAGATGTATCTGAGCGAAGACCAAGAGCCAAAAAACCCCTAATATTAATCCCAACTTCCATATTGGAATTAGTCTTGTTTAGGAACAAGATGTATGCTTACTTCGTTCCAGTGATACTTCAAATAAATGTGAAAAGATTTTGATTGTCATGTGATATCCTGGCATGAGAAGAAAACTATTAAGCCTACAGGGCAGATATGCTTTAAAATAAAGCCTGCTCAGGTTTACTGTTTACTGTGCAGCAGCAGTGGCTCTTTAGGTCACCAGTTAGTGTGATGCTGCATCATTGACCATTCTGATTGTAGCTGTATATCAACAACATCCAGAGAATCAGTTCTGCTCTCCTTAAATATTATAAATATTTGTAATATAAATAGCTTTTCATGAAATAGGATTCAAATCTATTTGCCCATAGCAAATTATGAACAATATATATATGGAAGGCGTTGCTACCCCACGCCTGGTCTTTCCACTAAGCTGTCTATAGACATACAACATCACTAACGAATCTAGCAAGGCAAGGAACACGATCGGCCACAACTCAGGTGGGTTAAAATGCCAGCAATTTCCTTATGAATAACAACCAATACTTGTACCAGAAGCCAACTAATAACCAGTGCAACACAGAAAGTAAAGGAGTCAAAGCAAAGCAAAGTAAGGCATTCCAATCAGGTGGGTTAAAATGCCAGCAATTTCCTAAATTTGAAAACATCGTGACTACAATTTATGCCTCACAAAAGTCGAATATTATAATTAACAGAGAGTATACGCGCTCAATAAAAATAGAGAAAGGAGTTAGGCAGGGATGTCCATTATCTCCCCTGCTCTTCATATTATCTTTGGAAACACTGCTCACACGAATTAGACAGAACCTAGGAATAAAGGGGTTAAGAATTAAGAAAGAAGAATATAAACTGAAGTCATTTGCGGATGATATGGTCTTTTTCATAGAGGATCCCATTGAAACAGGTCAAGAACTGTTGAAAGAGCTAGATCAATTTGGGAAAGTTGCAGGACTTAAAATTAACAGGGAAAAAACAAAATTAATAACTAAAAACCTAACAGAAAAACAGAAATTAGAATTGGAAAAGGCAACGGGACTAAAAGTGGTAAAAAAATTAAATACCTAGGAATCTGGCTGACAACTCTTTGTAAAACTCTCATGGAAAATAATTATAGCAAATTACTACAACAGGTTAAAAAAGACTCAGAGTTATGGGTTAAATTGCAAATTTCCCTATTATGGAGGATTGCTACTATTAAAATGACCATTCTCCCTAATTTTTTTTATTTGTTCCAGACAATTTGTTTTGGACAAAAGTATTCCAAAAAATACTTAAAAACTACTTTGTGGAACTTAATAGGATAATTGCAAAATTTATTTGGCAAGGGGAAAAAATCGAGGATAAATTTAAAAGCAATGTAAGATATGAAGAGCGGGGGGTGGGGGTTATGGCACTCCCAAATTGGGAATTATACCATAGCGCAGCCTCTTTACTATGGCTGAAAGAGTGGGTAAACTTGTCAAATAAAAGCATACTATTCCTAGATGGCCATGACTTACAGAGGGGGTGGCATGCATTTTTATGGGACACAGGAAAAACCAAACAGAATTACTTCCACAGACATATAATTAGAGACTTTTTACTGGCTAATTGGAATAAAATAAAGAAAAAATTATCTAAAAATCCCAATTTGGATCTCAATGATGGAGGCCATTAATAAGATGATAAAATACAAAGACCTTCTGGATGCACAAGGAACTTTAAAACTATGGCAAGATCTCCAAGAACAAGGGCTATGAGTAGACCAGTAGGTTTACCTGCAAATTCAAAATAGATACAGACAAGACAAGAAAAGTTTCGGAATTTACAGTAAGCTATAACAATAGATAAAATCTTACTAGGTCCAGATAAAAAAAATATAACCAAACTTTATAACCATTTATTAGAGATAGAATTAGAGGAGGAAGTAATCAAAGGCAATATGATAGCTTGGAGTAGAAATATTAGACGTAGTATTATATTATTAGAATGGGAAAAGGTCTGGATCAGGAATAATAAAATCACAAAATCAGCAACATATAAAGAAAATGCCCATAAAATGTTTTATAGATGGCATCTCTCCCCTTCGAGAACAGCGAAGATGTCTCCTAACATGAATCCGAATTGCTGGAAATGTAAAAAGAAACACGTGACATTCTTTCATATGTGGTGGTCCTGCACTGAAGCCCAAAGATATTGGCGCAGAATCAAAAAATGGTTGGAGGAAATAATGGCAGAGCAAACTGAATTAAAACCAGAATTCTTCCTATAGGTGAAACTCGAAAAATTAGAATATCGTGCAAAAGTTCATTTATTTCGGTAATGCAACTTAAAAGGTGAAACTAATATATGAGATAGACTTATTATATGCAAAGCAAGATAGTTCAAGCTGTGATTTGTCATAATTGTGAGGATGATGGCTTACAGTTCATGAAAATCCCAAATCCACAATATCAGAAAATTAGAATATAGCATGCAATCAATAAAATAAGGATTGTACATAGAACAATATCGGACCTCTGAAAAGCAGAAGCGTGCCTATGTACTCACTACTTGGTTTGGGCCTCTTTTGCAACAATTACTGCCTCAATGCAGCGTGGCATGGAAGCTATCAGCCTGTGACACTACTGAAGTGTTATGGAAGACCAGGATACTTCAATAGCGGCCTTCAGCTCTTCTGCATTGTTCGGTCTCATGTCTCTCATCTTTCTCTTGGCAATGCCCCATAGATTCTCTATGAGGTTCAGGTTAGGCATGTTTGCTGGCCAATCAAGCATAGTAATCCCACGGTCATTGAACCAGGTTTTCGTGCTTTTGGCAGAGTGGGCAGTTGCCAAGTCCTGCTGGAAACTGAAGTCAGCATCTCCATAAAGCTCGTCTGCGTTGACCCTGGACTTAATGAAGCACAGTGGACCAATACCAGCAGATGACATGGCTCCCCAAATCAACACAGACTGTGGAAACTTTACACTGGATTTCAAGCATCTGGCAGTGTGTGCCTCTCCATTCTTCCTCCAGACTCTGGGTCCTTGGTTTCCAAATGAGATGCAAAAGTGGCTTTCATCAGAAAAGAGGACTTTGGACCACTACAGACCAGTTCTGTTTTTCTGTTGCCTAGGTAAGACGCTTCTGACATTGCTTGTTGTTCAGAAGCGGCTTGACAAGAGGAATACGACATTTGAAGCCCATGTCTAGGATCCGTCTGTGTGTGGTGGCTCTTGATGTACTGACTCCAGCTTCAGTCCATTCCTTGTGAAAGTCGCCAACACTTTTGAATGATCTTTTCCTGATAATCTCTCCAGGCTGCGGTCAACCCTGCTGCTTGTGCACCTTTTTCTTCCACACTTTTCCCTTCCACATAACTTTCTATTTATGTACTTTGATACAGCACTTTGGGAACATATAACTTCTTTTGCAATTACCTTTTGAGGCTTTCCCTCCTTATGGAGGGTGTCAATGATGGTTTTCTGCACAACTGTCAGGTCAGCAGTCTTTCCCACGTTTGTGATTCCTACTGAACCAGACTGAGAGACCATTTAAAGGATCAGGAGCCCTTTGCAGGTATTATGGCTTAATTAGCTGATTAGAGTGGGACACTTGAGCCTAGAATATTGAACCTTTTCACAATATTCTAATTTTCTGAGATTGTGGATTTGGGGTTTTCATGAGCTGTTATGACACATCATGGATTGAATTTTCTTGCTTTGCATGTAATGAGTCTATCTCATATAGTAGGTTCACCTTTTCAGTTGCATCACTGAAATAAATGAACTTTTGCACGGTATTCTAATTTTTCGAGTTTCATCTGTATTAGGGATATTTAATAGACAATTCCCTAAAAAAGCCAAATATATAATATTGCACATACTTACTGCAGCTAGATTAGCCTTTGCAGTGTTGGAAACAAGCTGACATCCCAAAAGAGGAAATGATTATTCAGAAAATAGCAACCTGTGCAGATGGATAAATTGACCCTAGCACTTAAGGATAAAGAATCATCAGAATATTAGAAAAGCTGGGAATGTTGATATGACTGTATAGAACAAAGATAGAAAATATATTAGTAAATATTGTTAAACTGTAAAGGAGGTAGTAATTACATATTCGCATTAAGACTTACTTTTAAATATGACACCAATAATGATAATAAGGAACTACAAACTGTTGATAGCGGAATTGCTTGCTTTTATTTGTTTATTTTTTGTCTTTTTTTCTTTTCCACTTTTTTTCTATGTTGTGTATGTGTTTGTTCGTTATTTTAATTGTATATTTAATAAAGTTTTTTTAAAAAATAAAATAAAATGCCAGCAATTTCAACGGCATCCTCTGGCCAGAATGCCCAGAACTAAAATGGCTGACAAGCAGTTAAAATAGTGTAGATAACAGGGTTGAACGCATGCACGGAAATAAATTTGCCCGTGTCCAAGATGGTCGCTTAAGCAACGTAATATTACCATAGAAAATAGAAGGACTTTTTTTTTCCTTTTGTACGTTCTGGAAGAAGTGCTCTCTATGGCACCCAGAGGTTTGGTGATCTCTATGGCATCGGGAGCCGCGTCCTCGCAGGGGGTGGATGGGGGCTGCCGGAGCCCCCCCGCTCCCGGGTCTCATCGGGCTACCTGAGTGTGGGGTCGCGTGAAGATGCCTCTGGGCGAGTACACTTTCGTGCGGGTTGTGGGGAAGGGCAGCTACGGAGAAGTGAGCCTGGTGCGGCATCGGCATGACGGCAAACAGGTAAGGCGGACTGGGGAAGAAGGGGGTTGTTGGGAGAGGGGACTCCGCCGGAGGGTCCGGGACGCGTGTTGCGGGGAGTGGGGAGGGGGGGGACGCGACGCTTCCCGGGGACTCCTTTTCGCGCTCCGTCCCTCCTTCCCTCGCTGTCCCCGGAGGCCTTTGCGGGTTGGAGATGGAGGACGGTGGCCCGTGCGAGTCGCTGGGTCTTTTTGCTCTCCGACCAAAGGGGAATTTAAAAATAACTCCGCGCCACAAAGTGGCGGCTTTCCAACAGCAACAGGCGTTGCTCCGTGTGAAAATAGGATCGACCATCCTTTCCACACTTGGAGTTACGCATCCAGTTTTGGCCGCCACCTATAAAAAAAAGATCTTGAGATCCTAGAAAGAATGCAGAGATGATTGGGAGACTGGAGGCTAAAACATATGAAGAACGGTTGCTGGAACTGGGTATGTCTAGTCTAATTTCATTCAGAAGGACTAGGGGAGACATGATAGCAGTGTTCCAATATCTCAGGGGCTGCCACAAAGAAGAGGGAGTCAAGCTGTGCTCCAAAGCACCTCAGGGCAGGACAAGAAGAAACTAATCAAGGAGAGAAGCAACCTAGAAGTAAGGAGAAATTTCCTGACAGTTAGAACAATTAATCAGTGGAGCAACTTGCCTCCAGAACTTGTGAATGCTCCAACACTAGAAATGTTTAAAAAAATGTTGGGCAACCATTGTCTGAAGTGATGTAAGGTTTCCTGTCTGAGCATGGGTTGGACTAGATAGAAGACATCCTTCCACCTCTGTTATTCTATTCTATTCCTCCTTCTCATTTTGAAATTTATTATCAAGGATGCCCCCCCCCCCGTTTGTTGGTTGATTCTGCTTTCGAGCTACAAAACTCCCCCTTCCTGTCCTCATTCAGTCTTCAATGGATTTATCCTAAGACTCTTTTCAAAATCCATAATTTTTCTGTTCATTTCAAAACGTTAGTTTTCTTGCAATAGCAGTTTTTATTCAGGACATTAGTAAAGATATCTTTAGATGACAACCAAATTAGATTTTATTAAAGCTTGAAATAATCTAAAAAACTGATCAGGATATTTTTTCATTTTGTGTCTAATATATTAAATTGATATGTGTTAAAGGAGAAGAAAACCAGTCCATAATTTTTGATATAGAGATTCCAAGATTTTGATAAATAATTAAACAATTTACTTACATCTTTAAAATTTTATTGATTTCTGGTCTTGTAAAGCAAATAACAAATATATTAAAGCAAAAAAAAAAAAAGGCAACAGTGAAACAATTCTTTATTATATGCATTCGGTGTGCCCTTATCAATTTTACATTTCTAAAGTATTTTTTTTAAAACAAGGATACCAAATTTAGTACGGGAAAAATATTAAACAAGTATTTAAATTATTAAATTAAGTGCAGTGTGAATTAAATGAAGGTTCTGTGCGTCGGCAGATATTTCATTTTGGGATTTAGGATATAGTTTGTACTTTTGAAGAATCAGACTGGCAGTTTGGAGATATTCTTGGAACTGTTGGTCCCTAGAGAGAAATGTCTGTGAGAAATGCCTTTAGCTAACATACAGTATTAACAGAGCCTGTTCCTTGAATGGAGATTTAATTGTATTTATGGTCCTAGAGTCACATTTAAGGTGTTGTATTTTCTATTTGCAAAAATTATTTGCTTTCCTTGAAAAATTTTTTTTGCCTGGTGGATAATGCTACAGTTAGAATTTTGTCAAAAGTTGACATATCACTTCTATTATCAGGTTACCTTGCCATCACTTTTTATAAAATTCCAAGTTTATTTGCTTTTTGCATCCTCTTTCCCTCTCCCATGCACATTTGCAAAATGTGCCATGCTTTTGCAGCTTGGAGGGTTTTTATTTTAAACAACTCATGTGATAGTGTTTGTACAAAACAGCCCCACATGGTTGATTTTTAGATTTCTTTCATTTACAGTAATATTCTTTAAAAAAAAAAAAAGATTAAACCTTCTTTCTGTTTGTGCAGTATGTTATCAAAAGGCTGAACCTTAAACATGCCTCAAGCCGTGAGAGAAAAGCAGCAGAGCAGGAAGCCCAGCTATTGTCACAACTGAAGCATCCAAACATAATCACCTATAGAGAGTCCTGGGAAGGAGATGATGGCTTGCTGTACATTGTCATGGGCTTCTGTGAAGGAGGGGACTTATATCATAAACTAAAAGAGCGGAAAGGACAACTTCTTCCTGAGTCTCAAGTGGTGGAGTGGCTTGTTCAGATTGCTATGGCACTGCAGGTACCTTACCTCCCTTTGCCAATCAGTTCTGATATCACTGAATTTTAGCATGGATTGATTTTAATTGTTTAATCATTTTCTAAACTATTCTAGGAAGCCTATTACTAGTTTCCATGGATATTTGTAATGATCATAGAAAATAATGAATATATTCTTGATGTACTTTTGATCATCTTATTAATATCTACAGAGTCAACAAAACTGATTGTTGGCTCCCCAGCTTGACAGATTTATTTAATGTAGTCCTGTCCCTCTGCAAGGAGCTTATAGTTTATTAAATAATTGTTTTTTCGTCATGCAGTCAGGAAACTAAACTTGATATGTAATTTGTGAATTCCAATATTTTATTTTTCAGTATTTGCACGAGAGGCACATTCTGCATAGAGATCTCAAAACTCAAAATGTTTTCCTGACCCGTTCTAATATTATCAAAGTGGGAGATCTGGGAATCGCCAGAGTGCTGGATAATCAGCATGATATGGCTAGTACTCTCATTGGCACTCCTTACTATATGAGCCCTGAGTTGTTCTCTAACAAGCCTTACAATTACAAGGTAAAGTATATCATATAAATATACTTATATCATATAAATGAACTTAATCTTTTAGGTATTTATCTTCAAATAACCAGTCTACATTCTTGAGATGAAGCCTTGCTAGTTAAACATGCCCTATCTGGGCTGCCAGCAATCAGACAACCAATATATTGCAGCAAAGAGCAAATTATTTGTATTTCTTTGCTACCTTTGTGGTTCTCTGGATTTTTGCAGCTAGTATACTGCTTATAGTGAAACTACAGACTTAAAGCAGAACAAGAAAAGCTTTACAAAGAAAAAACAAAGACATTCCCAAAGACAGAAACTGCTAAGGAGATTTAATATGCATAGTGAATCTAGAATGTCAATTGTCTTTTGAAGGGAAAAGAAAAAATTGCTGGATAGAGTAAATGGAATGGGGTATTCTGCAAGAAGGACTGGCACAAGGTCTGGAAAGCAACAATTTGAAACAGGTCTTATTTGATAATTTCTAATGCACCTTCCTGATATTTTTTTTATTCTAGTCCCTGCAATTTATTTCAAACGTGTCTTATCATAATTATATGAATAAAGTTTACATTATTTTCATAATTCTAGTGAATAATTCTAGTGAATTATATTAAAAATGTTCCATCTATAAGTAGTTTTCTAGAGCAGTGGTCTCTAATCTTTGTAGCTTGGAAGCCCGGCTGAAGAGGGGACAGGGGAACCAAGCTACTCAAATGGTGGGCTGACGTGCATGTACATGCACACACAGCTTAACTGTGTACACATGCATGCCTGCCTGCCACTCTTGTGGGTCTAGTGTGTGCACGCCATCAGCCTGCCAGTCAAATGGCCTGGTTTCAAATAGAGAGACCCTTGATCTGGAGGAAACAAAAATAGACAATTTGATATATTGGAATTGGAACTACATCAGAATTTTCAAAACCTGCATTGTCATTTTCATTTTGCCACAAAAGAGATATTAAGGTATTTGATTTATGGAGCACCTGTGAAATAGATTGTGTAGGCCACGTGTACTTCATTTGCTTTTATTCGGATAGCTTTTCAAAAAATATATATATATATATATATTATTGTGCTTTGTTTGCATTTACAGTCTGATGTTTGGGCCTTGGGTTGCTGTGCATATGAAATGGCCACCTTGAAGCATGCTTTTAATGCTAAAGACATGAATTCCTTGGTTTATCGAATTATTGAAGGAAAGGTATATTTTTAATCTAATATTTACTAGGCTTCCTTCACATAGAGAATTTCCAACTTGTTATTTTGTGCTTGAGAAAACTACATAGAGAATAAAGACACTGCAAGTCATATTGAAATACATGCTGTTAAATATGGGAAATGCTATCCTTTTCAATTAAGAATTGCAAGGATTTACCCAAATAATCAATTGGTAGCAAACATTGAGTAAGTTTGATAAATGTTGCTTTCTTTTATGCTTTCTGGCATAAAACATGTCATGGATGAAGAATGCAGCATCATACATAGCAATATATAGAATCTGATATATAGAATATCTCAGGAAAATTCATTTTCCCACATTTGCTCTCAGGTTCCCTAGCAATTATACAGGTAGTCCTTGGTTAATGATGGTAATTGGGACTGGCATTTCCATCAGTAAGCCATGTGGTAATACAGCTCAACAGCATGTGACTGCATTGCTTTGCAATAGCATTGTTAGCACTCTCCATTGCTGTCATTAAGTGATAGTTGTGGGTGTTTAAACAAGGACCTCCTCACAGCTTCTTGTTGACTTCCAACAAGCAAAATCAATGGTGTGTGCAAGGGGTTAGTGAGGTGCAATGGGAGCATGGCGGGACTGGGAATGGTGGTTGCAGGAAGGGAGAGACTTGTGAATTTCCCTGGTGGCTTCCCCATTGACTTTCCTTGTGGGAAGCTGGCAGGGAAGATTGCAAATTATGATCACATGACTGCAGGATGCTGCAGCTGGTTGTCAGGTGCCCAGATCACAATTACATGATCCTGTGTGTGCTGGGAAGGCTGGAACTTCAAGGACCAGTTGTAAGTACCAGTTATTCAGCACCATCATAAAAATTATTAGTGTTATGCTAACAAAAGAAAGCAGCATTCAAATGCCATCATGATGTGTTTTTATTCATCTTTCATTCGATTTATATGGGCACTTACTTTACATATTCCAGGTAGTTTACAATAAAATCAATGCATAGAAGGCACAGTATAAAAATAAAAATACTTAGCCAAGCATCAGCCACAACCAAGAGAACAACTCCATGATACATTTGGGGCCCCAGGCCTGGGCACAGAATTATTTTTAGGGCTTACAAAAAGTCAACAGGGTTGAAGCCAATCTAATTTTAGTAGGAATGATGTTGCACAGAGTAGGCGCCATGGAAGAAAAGGCTCTTCTCGGCAGTTGACACTCCTTAGTTGTTAAGATCCAGAAAGTGTTCCTGCCAAACTGGATGGGATGAGTAGAGATAATTCGGAGAGACAGTAATAGTCCCAAGCTGAAGGTCCCAAGCTATTACCTGAAAGTAATAATCCCAAGACATGAAAGGCCTTTAACTGCCAGGATTTTGAATTGCAACCTGAAGCAACTGGAAGCCAATGCAGCTTGTAAAGCAGAGGTGTTTTATGCATTGAATAACCAACATCATTAATTCTCCATGCTACAGCCAAATTCTGAAGCTTCCAAATGCTTTTCAAAGGCAGTGAGAGAGGCAACACAGACTTTATACTCTACCTCTTTTACATGCATACATTGGACAGTTAATGGCCCTATCCAGAAATGATATACAGTTTAATTAGATGTACGCCGGAAGTGGCTGAGACATTTCTGCCTGCCACACTCAGGTTGGATAATATCCTCAACAGTTAAATAATTGGTAGGAAAACAATTGAAAAATTGGTAGAAGCAACCATCTTGGTTTGTTTTGTGAGGCTGGTTACTGCTGACTTCTGTCCATCCATCCGATTCATCCAGGCATCTCATAAGCAAGTGAAGATGGGCAGCATTGTGATCTAAAGAGTGTCATTTAAATGGAATGCTCTTCCTGCTTCAGTTGTTAACATGTCATTTGAAATGGGACTGTTCCCTTACATTTGTGATGTACTGTAGTCTAGAAAAGACAGAAAGAAGCAAAGTAGGAGCAGCCATTCAGCAGGAGAAAAATAACAGTAGTCTTATGTGCACGTGATAGGAGCAGAAAACATTGAGTGCTATTGAATTGTTTGAAAATTGAGTGTACCTTGAGAACAAGCCAATTTCACACTGGGAATATTTCTTCCAAGGCTTTAGCAGAATGGCAATCAGTTATCCATTACCCACTGGGTTTCTTATGAAAGGTTTTAAAAGTTCTAGACAATGATAATATTTCTTGATGATATTAGTTGCAATAGCCTGTTAGAGGTTCTAGCCCTATTTTTCAGCCTCTTTCAGAAAGGTGTTGCCAGAGCTTTGGTTAACATGTATAATAAAAGGGGGAAATGTTATGAAGAAATGCCTTAAGTTCATGAAAAGTGTTCTTTTTTTCTTCTGTGTTCTTTTAACAGCTGCCACCAATGCCAAAAGATTATAGCACTCAGTTGAAAGAGCTGATAAGAACAATGCTTAGTAAAAAGCCAGAGGAGAGACCCAGTGTCAGGAGCATATTGAGGCAACCATATATCAAGCAGCAAATCTCTCTGTTTTTGGAAGCTACAAAGGCGTAAGAGATATTTAAATGAAAAATAATTTGAAGCAAAGTGTTTCGTGTTGTCACTGGTATTACACCATCCTGGAGTTCATATATTGGCTTTGATAATGGAGTCTTGAGACACAGTTGACTTGGAAACCCAGCCCATTTTTATTATACATGCAGAGAGACAGAGAGAGAAAGAGACAGAATAAAGAAACACTTAGTAAACTTTCGTTTCGTGTTATAGCCCAAACCAAAGCTCCTTCTATATTAGCCTGGTAGTCACCAAATCTGATTCCTGCTCATATGAAACTTTTGGCAATTCAGATGGCTATTCCAGGTAAGCTGGAGAATAGCAAAAGCTTATGAAAGTCCAAAGTGAGCATTGGAGTGACTTGTTGGAAGACTGGATCACATCTGTATGCAGCAGTCCAATATTATAGGTCCTGATGCTGGGATCCCTCTGAAGAATTAGAAATACAGAGAAATCAAAAGCCTTGATGATTTGCTTATCGCCAAAGCAACAGTTGTGTACCCCTATCTGTTTGAAATATCAGCTGATAGCAATTGAGTGGCATAGGTTAACTATAGTAACTGGGGAAGATGCTATCTCCTATATTATTTGGAACTCTTTTCAGTCTCTCAGTGTTTATATACAATTTGTCTGAGCTAGCAGTTGATTGTTATTTTCTTAGAATTCAGTTTAATTCAAAGGTCAACTGGATCAGTACTAGAACTTGCTCTAACAAAAGGCAGTGTTGCAGTGAGTGATAGTGTAAGGTCTAAGAAAATTGGATTTATTTCAGGGGCTCTATAATATCTTCAGTAACAGTCTGATTCTATAACACGTCTCATAATTATTTCAAACACCATGCTTTTTACTTCATGTTGTGTTGTGCCTCAATTGTTTGTTATGCAAAGATCTACAGCAAGTAAATGTCAATTCATAAAATATTTCTGTGGTCTTTAGAGTTGCCAACAGAAAGGGAGGGGGGAGCAGTGCAGCAGCTTGCAAACTGACACTGCATTCCATAAATGTTTTCAAAGATTGTAACTAGGTGACTGACTTTTCTGCCATGCAAAATTCTCACTAGGGAGCATGATTGATGACTCTTGGCTATGAATGTATTTCATTGGAGAATATGAATTATGATACACCCAGAGGATGGGGGAAAACCAGGGTCAAGGGTGACAATGAATTATGTGCCTCAGAGTCAGCTAGCTGTCAAGATTCTGGCAGTAACCCCCATTTAAATCATGAGTCTCGAGCCAAACTTCCAAAAGTTAAGGATTTATTGTGAGTTAAACTGTCCAGCACTGCCTGGGTGTAGCCGACTCTGAGGCACATAATTCATTGTCACCCTTTATCCAGTTTTCCCCCACCCCCTGGGTGTATCAGAATTCATATTCTCCAATTCATAGCCAAGAATCATCAATCCAGTTAGAATTTTGCACGGCAGAAACTTCAGTCACCTAGTTACAATCTTTGAAAACATTTATGGAATGCAGTTTTGGTTTGCAAGCTTCTGCACTGCTCCCCCCTCCCTTTCTGTTGGCAACTCTAAAAAGACCAGAGAAATATTTTATGAGTTGACATTAAACTTATTTTCAAAATTGAAGAATATTTTCATATCTCAGAATTTTATCAAAAGTTTTCAAGCAACTAAATATTGTAAGAAGGTTTATCTATGAAAGGAAATAGAAAGGTTAATTTTCATTGACTGTCCCTCGAGTTTGGTGCAGTATAGGGTAAACCTCTATAGCAGTACAAAAGATAAATCCAAGGGCTACAGGGAAAATGAGAACAGTGATAGTGATTGGGGCCATAATGTTTTTAGCAATCATTTATTCTCTATTGGCTCATCTATTTATTTATCTCGTATGTTGGACATTGTTCATAGGACACATTCTTAAAAGTGGATAATTAAACCATATTTACAAATGTTTATGACTTGAGAAGCAATTTTGTATCTAAAATAATATCCATATTGCTACACCTGCAGTACTTCAGAAAAAAGTAAACCTATACATAGAGATATGAGAAAACTATGTTTTGGCAAAAAGTACTGAAACATGTCCATATTTTGTAAATCTGATAACATATCTTTTTGCTTTTTCTTTAAAGAAAAACTAAAAATCATAAGAAAGTGTCTGAAAGCAAACCTCGGGGATCTTCAGAGAAAACTGAATTAAAGAAAGAAAGTACAGAATCTCAGAAGCTGCCAAATGAACTTTCAAAGAAGTCCAATGGGGCAAGTTTTTATTTTAGCTCTGTAGCCAGAATGGGTGGGGCAGAAAAAAAAGCCCATGGTCAAATTTGATGAACTACAAATTTTGTTTCAAATTAAGGAGAAAGAATATCAATTCTTAATCCTTCCATCTGTTTTTTTTCTCATAATGATACCCATTTAAATTCTGTTCAATTGGAGGTGCACAGTCAGTTGCCCTAAAGCACGGATGGCAAACTTGATTGTGTCACATGACATATCGCGATGTAGCAACTTTTTTTTGTCTTTGTGGAGTCGGCGTGGGTGTGGCCTGCATGTGACGCATCCGTCCTGTGGGCCACCAATTTGACACCCTTGCCCTAAAATGTTAGGTATCACCAAACCTACGAAAATACACTGAGTTGTAATTTACATGTCACAGAATAAAATTCTGAAAACCATGGAGACTAATGAATTAACTGCTTCTGTTTAAAATACATTTAAATTTTGCTCCGTTCCCACCTTGTTCCTTTTCCTGTGCTATTCACTGTTCAAAGTTCAGGCCCTGACATGCCAGTCAAAAGTGAAGTGAATATCTTGCTTACCCCTATAAGGAACAGGTCTACTCTAGAATAGTAAAACTAACTCTTGGAGAACCCTGCATGAGTAGACGATAGAACAGCCTTTTTTTTTACAGTGCATGTTACAATATCTTACTTACAGCTGGAATGGTATCTGATGATTTCCTTTATCGAAAACTCCTTGATGTAAATATTAAGTTATATAAAGAATTTATTTTCAAAAAATTTAAACAATATCAGGTTTAAATAAGCAATAGTTTTTAATAGTGGTCATATAATAACTATAGCTATGCTGTGGAAGATGGGAATAGGGAAGTAAGATGGACTTCTGGTGCAGCTTCATGACAATCAGACCTCTTAGTGAGCCCTTGGTAACACAGGGAGAGAGTTGGAATAAATAAGTGATTCCAATATATCCTTCTTACCTTAAGTTCCCATATCTGCCCTATCACAACACATTGTTACAGTAATAGCAATAGCACTTAGACTTATATACTGCTTTATAGTGCTTTACAGCCCTCTCTAAGCGGTTTACAGAATCACATATTGCCCCCAACAATCTGGGTCCTCATTTTATCCAGCTCGGAAGGATGGAAGGCTGAGTCAGTCTTGAGCCTGGTGAGATTCGTTCTGCCAACTACTTCTGGCTGCAGCAGAAGTAGCTTGTAGTACTGCACTCTAACCACTTTGCCACCGAGGCTCTTGATTATTATTATTTATTAATTATATTATTATATATTAATAATACCGTATTAAGTATTCATATTATTAATACAGCATTATTAATACAGTATTAATACTAATTAATATTTATTATTAATAACATAATCTTACAAGTTTAGTAAGTTGGAATACCATCTCCCAGCTTTTGCATGTTTGGTCAGTTACTTGATTGAAGGACTTGAACCAACATAGGTTGAAGATACTGGATCTTCATATGTCTTGGACTTACATAGCCTTCAAAATATCCTGTAAACAAGGACAGGAAACCAACTTCCGGACCAATTAAGGTCATTGCAAAAAATATCAAGCAGACTAATAGACCAACAGCCTGGCTTCTATATGACTGACCTTTTCCGTCATTTGTGCACCTCCCATATGACTAAGAGGTCTTTTGTTGTTGTTGGCTAAGCCTCTCCTGCATTATACCATTCTAGTAAAACATGCCATATCTTTCCCCAAATTTTACATCCCATGTAAAATTTCATAACTGGATCAAGTCAGATCAAAACAGATTACTGTAATGTTATGCTTATGTTTAAAACAACCTAGCTTAATAGAATTGGTGACTTAATTGTACTTCTTAATATTACAGAATGAAGATAAATGTTTAATCAACAATAAAACATTTGATGTTTCTTCTTCAAAGAAACTAGCATCTGAACCTGAAAAAAACAGCAAAAATGGTTTGAATAGCTTAGATGTCTCTTTGACAACAACGAGCAAAGTAAATATACTTATTGGTCCACTGGAAAAAAGAAACTCTGCAAACAAACAGTTAGCAGAACATAAAGAATCTGAAAATACACATATTCCCAATGAAGCAGAGCCTGAAAAAGCAAAAAATAGCCCAGAATTAAAGGAAGAAAGTTTACTGAAAGTGACAAAGACTTGCTCAAAAACTGGAGATGTAGATGCTAAGGAGACAGATAATGGTGATGACACTACAAACCTTCTGCAACCCACTTCAAATATTCCATGTGTAAGCAATAAAGTAATTATTTACTGTTTCACATACATATGTGTATATGTGAATATGATATTAGAAGATGTACAGGCAGTCCTTGACTTACAATCATTTCTTTATATTCAAAGTTAAAATGGCCCTGGAAAAAGTGACTTATGACTGTTTTTCACACTTATGAATGTTGCAGCATTCCATGCTCACGTGATCAGAATTTGGAAGCTTGGCAACTAGCATATATTGCAGTGTCCCGGGGTCATATGATCATCTTTGGTGACCTTCTGGCAAGCAAAGTCAATGGAGAAGCCAGATTCACTTAACAACCATGTTACTAACTTAACAACTGCAGTGATTCACTTAACTGGCAAGAAACAAAGTAGGGTAAAACTCACTTAACTGTCTTGCTCAGCAACAAAAATTTTGGGCTCAATTGTGGTCGTAAGTCAAGGACTACCTGCAAATCTGTTGAAAATGTGATTGAATTCTGAAATGCTGGTTTCTGCTGTTTCAGTAACTCCTAGTGCTAAGTTTGTGTCATGACCTGATTCTGGACATAAGTTTATCCTGTGCTATTAGTTGGTTTTGCTCTGTTGGAACAGATCCTTTTCAGTGCAGATTTCTTCCACAGCACAAACGTGTTTGAGAGAGGTAGAGCATCAGACATATTGTTGCTTTGCTAGTCTTGGATTTTTTATGGTTCATTGTTAATGTAGTAATATTGCTTAATGCTTATTAATTGTGTCCATTGATTGGGATTTATATTTTTTAGAAATTTATTGTAATATAACTATGTGGGCAGCATAAATATGCTATGTTTTATTATTCAATCAGCCAGATGTTTACACTGGATTTGGCATTTTTATCCACCAATCAAGTCCTTTCTAAAGACCTGGGATAGGCAAATGTTGCTTTATTGTTATGGTTTGTGTATGGGTAACTTACAGTTAGATTCCCAGTCTAGGAGTAATAGAAACTTAATAATTGAACTAAGGACTTGAGAATTATTAAGGTAGCTAATTATTATAAACTTACAAATTGTGCATTCATCTCTTCCTTAGCACCTCTTCCAATTAGATTCTTTTCCTACTTAATCTCAGTCTTTGCTGAAAAGCCAGGTATTTTGTCTTGAATTCTCTTCTAAAATATACTGTCTGTCAGAGCTCCAACAAATCTACCCCCATTCAAATCATATCTCTAGCTGCATCTCTCAGAGTTTAAAAAAAAATGTTTTATTAGAAATGGCCATGTTGGCGTTAGGTAGTGCAGCCGACACTAAAATACATCATTTCCCCCTTGACCCTGGTCTTTCCCCCACCCCCTGGATGTATATTCTCCAGTGGGACACATCAATAGCTGAGAGTCATCAATCATGCTCTCCAGTAATATTTTTGCATGCTGACAAATTTGGGCTACCAAGACGATTATCTGAAGCATATGAAGAATGCACTGTTTCCCCCCACTCCCTTTTTGCTGGCAACTAAAAGACCAAAGGAGTATTATTATTATTTAGTTGGCATTCAGCTCCCCTCACTTCTTGAAGGTGACCTGTACAACACAAAAAGAAAACAAATTTATTGCAGGTAAAGAACTTAGGGTTACCAAGTTTAGGTTAGGTTTTCTGCATGGAAGCTCGTCATCAGGCAATTGACTTGGACATTCCTACTCTTTACCCAAGATACCTCTGATAAGAGGTAGCCCTTCCTCTTGATTAAATATTGGAGTTGTCTTCAGTGCCACCTTGAATCGAGGATTTGCTGCACCTCATAATGGGTTTGGCCCCCTATGACCATGGGGTCTGGGGGTTCACGAGGTGGTGGCCTCAGGGTCGATCCCACTACAGGTTTTAAGAGGCTACTAAGGAATACCGGGTGTATTTTCCCTAGCAGACGGAGCAACTTCAGCATTTAATTTCATTTTAATTTCTATCAGATATTTTTTGAGAATTAGATTTTTTTTTTGAGATAGCTGTTTTTCTAGGTACGATTGTGCCTCACTATTTATTTACATTTAGAGGGCCATTAAATGAATAAATATGCACTTATTTCAATGCAATTCAGATCTATATATCTCTGAATCTTTTGTGATCAGATTTTGGGGCTTAGAACTATTGAGGTTGATAAGGACCTTTGCACAATTTTCCTAAAATAGGCAAACTGAACTTAAACAAATAAACCTAGATGTTTGTCCCACCTTGATAATTTTTATAAATAATGAAAGGCAACAAATATACAGTATATAATCTTTCCTCTCCTATTTTTCCTAAAATCATCCTTCCAGATCTTGGAAGATTTGCTGGAATTAATCAGAAGTAAGTTAAATTAGAACATACCATATATAGGATATCCACATACAGTAGTTTTCCTTGCAATATTTCAAAAAAGTTTTATCATTGTCATCTTCCAGGATAGTTTGTCATTTTTCTACTTACTAGTTTAGCCTTAGGTAAATGATACAGTGTTAGTTTCAGCATCCAGCTATTGTGTTTAGTGCCCAGCTAATAGTTCTTTTACTCTCTTCAGTAATGGAGATGTTGCTCTTTCAGTTTCCTAATGCTTATATCACATTCTATTTAATGTTATAATAGTGGCTATTCATGAAAATACAGCAAACTCTCTTTCCAGAGTCTGGACTGTACTAAGAAACTGCTAGTACCGATTGATCCTAGAGAAATTTTGGTAAGTATTTGAATTTTGTGGTCTGCAACACAAATATTATTATGCCAATGATTTATTTTAAAGTACGATGACAGGATTTTCTTCAAATACTTAAGTGAATTTAATTTTGATTAAAATAAAAATAATTTTGGCTTTCTATTAACACTTTTGAACTAAGTGTACATGCTTGATTCTGGACAGCATAAATTGAAGCATTGTAAAGTGTGTGTACATATATATTTGTAGAATGAAGCCTCCTGTGAAAACTCAGGAGAAACTAAAGATCCCATTCTGCCTATAAGCACTCCTTGTTTTCGACCTCAAGGATCGGTTCAAGAGCCTTCCTTGTCACGACAGCGACGCCATAAGAAGCAGGAGCAGTTTGAGATCTGCTTAGACAAGGTAAAGATTAGGACAGTATTAGGAACTAAATTCAGTAGAACACTAATATCTCTGGAAACAATTATATTGGTTAGAAAGCTGTGGAAAGGAAGGTTCAATAAAGACAGATTCGATACTTTTTCCCATGCTAAACATTAAAAATTGGAAAAAAGATAGTGATTTTTAAAAAATTGGGTAAAAGCAGGGATATTGACTTTGGACCAGTTGGCAACTCAGTGGCAATATTTATAGTTACAACAACATAGTTTTGATCAGCAGCTTCTGAGGCATCTGAGATACTAGAACAATTGTTTAAATCTTTTAAAACTAAAAAAACATACCACACCCTGCCATTAGTTTCTATAGATGTTTATGTTAACCAGGTATATTCAATTTAAAGTTCAGTTAAAAAAACCCTTTATTTTATAGGTTAGCACATTTCAGTATAAAAACTGGTGTTAGTTTGTAGCACATGTTGTAAAAAACTAAATGGCAGAACATCTGCCTTTACTGGAATGATAAAGATAATGTGTTATCTGGGATGTATGATACTCTATTTTATCTGTGTGAAAAATGAAATGGAAGTGCTATTTGAATATTAATAAGTTGGGAATTAACTTCATCCATGGCTGGATAATCTGTGGTGCTCCAGATGTTACTGAAATATTACTGGAAACATTCTGTATTGGTTATGTTGAATGGGTACCAGCACAATTGCTGGACCTGCCCCTGTGGAGTTCTTTCATGCATTCTTGAGTGAATACTTTACCTGTTTTTTGGGAAGAAACCTTTTATAAAGGTGCTATTTCTCCTGTTAAGATTGCAGCACTTGGTCCTCGACAACTGCCTGCTTTTCCTGATGTAAAGATGAGAGGAGGTAACATAGACTATCAGCGTGCTGCAAATGTTCTGAAAAAGTCAAAAAGCTTTGAAGTAGAACATTCCAAGGTTTGTGCTAAATATCTTTATGTACAACATGTCCTTTTAAAAAGAAATTACTCAATTTGAATATTCTAATTTTATATGCCAATCTGATATAATATTGCCAGAACTGTGCAGAACTATTTAAAATAGGATTATAAAGTAATAGCGCAGTGTAGTTCTTTCCCATAATGTTTTATAGAATAAATACAAAGAAATGTCTAATGACGTATCATTTAGTTGTAAAACTTGAATTTCTTTTATTAAGGATGTATCAGTGCCATATACCTCAATAAAAAGATACGAGTTTACTTTTTTTTTTTTTTTACTTTTCTCCTTTCAAAGGATCGGCCATTATCAGCCCGAGAAAGGAGAAGATTAAAGCAATCCCAAGAGGACATGCTTTCTTCTGGTAATAGTTTCCTTTGCTGTGAAGTCCTTGGAGCTTTTTGAGCTTGGTTGTTGGCTTGATAATATTTTCAGTGCTAGAAGAGAATGGGGTTTACTCTCTGTTTCTATATAATAACTTGTCAGGATTGGTTAGGTTTTTGTTTTTTCCTTGGCAGTTCCTTGATTAGGCTTTTGTTTATTGCTTAATTGTTTATCTGGTGTTAAGTTTTCTTGGCCTCCTTCTCTTTTACATTTTACTTTCTTATTTTCACATAGATACACACACCTTATCTATGACAAATCTTCAGTAAAAAAATTCTTTCAAAGGGCTCTTACTGTAACAGCAAAAATTATTCCCACAAATACATTTCTTGGCACCTCTTGGTCTCTTTCTGTGTCCTGAAGTTTTTCTTAAGGTGGCTTAATTTAACTGAAAACTTAAATCGGGATCTGGCATGCTGAAGTCTTGAAAAATAAAAACATTGGATAGTTACAACCAATGTTTTAAAAAGATTCACAGCTGCTCAGAGAAAAGAGGTACCAGGAGAAGGAGGAAGGAGCATCATTGAGTCTAAAAATGTGGCAGGGAATATCTTATCGTATGGAGAATATGGGAAATGATGGGACAATCTCTTATTTCTGCTGTTTTTCTTGAATGTGGATGTTTTTGTGTAAATTCATTAGTTTCATGTTTGTGCAGTATTTTCCCTCTTTGTGGGCTTCATCAATTTGCCCTCTGTAAAGTTGTATTATAATAGTGAGAGGGACATAAGGCCTCAACTCTATTTTTAGTTTCCAGGCTACTTAACTTACTGTACTAGCCTTTATAATCTGCTGACTGGAAATAGGCATATCTTTGAACCATGAGTTGGTGTGTTGGATCTGTTGTTTTGGGTACTGAGGTTTTTGACAAATTCCCTTCCTTTTCACTTTTATCAATTTGCTTTCTGGGAAATGCATATTTTGTGACTAGCCACAAAGATCACATCAACTACTAGATCGTATCAACTACTACAAGAATTGGAAACTAAACTTCCCCTTCATTATACTTGGAAAAGTATCAACGATAGGGTAGAAGGGATTGAGGGATTAAGATGTAATGATTAAAATATCATGGGGGGAACCCAAATTCAAATCCTCTTCCAGCCATGGAAACTCAATAAGTGACACTGAGATAGTCAATTTTTTCAGTCCAACCTACCTCAGAGTTGCTGTAGGAGGAAAAAAAAGGATTGTATACAGCTTTGAATTCCTAGGGGAAAGACAGGACAAAAATCTCGTACATGACTGAATGTTAAACTGAAAGAAGAAAGGTCTATTTTAGTTTGTCAGGCATTTAATCCTGCTGTCATGATAGTGCGTATATGAAGTAAAATAAGACTAAACTATACATATTATTCCTTGGTCCTTTTCAGGGCCTTCTATAAGACAAATGTCTTATGATGCATCAATAGAAACAAAACTTCCAAAAGAAGATAGTTTTATTCAGATTGCTCAGTTTACTTCAGAATCCAGCACTGATATGGTAAGTAGTTGTCATATGTTAAGTATAGTAACAATTTACAACATTGTAAAATATTAAAAAAGAGATGTGTCTGCCATCAATACATGGAAATTCTACTACTAAAATTATTACCTTTAAGATTTCTACTGCTTTAGATTATTATACTTCTAAAGAGAAACAATTATTTTGGGGAATCTGCCATTTTTACAGCAGAGGCTGGGCAGTTTACTCCCACAGTAAGTTTGGAGACAGAGCTTAGAATTGTAAGCAAGTGAGTGAAGCTTCATCTATATTTGCAGCCGGCCCCCTGCGCTAGCATCACCGTCTCTGTTCCACCTCAGATCATCACTAATATATTCAAATAAATTTGGTTTTCTACAGGGCCAGAAAGAGCTATCTCCTACCTTTTATCCAAAGAGAAGAGGAATGGCATACCAGAGATACTAAACAAATCATAAAAGAAATATTAGACGAGTCATCAAAGGCATACGTAGAACAGATTTCAGAGCCTCATACAATCTATTTCCAATAGCCCAATCTGGATCACAAATCCTCACTGATCATAGTTTTCTGGTGGATCAAAGTAGCTTGCAAAAATACAAAATATGTCTCCTTCATAGGAAACTCTGACTTATTGTACTAGGCCTTCAGTTAGCATGAAAACCAGTTAGGTGATTCTCTCAGCCCAACACTTCTCACAGGGATGCTATTATTCTAAGGGCTGCCTTGCAATCCTTGTCCTCCTTTGTATATATAAGTAACTTAATTCTTCTGCATTGGTCAAAGCATCCTTTTGCAGAAGAATATTGCAGAAGTAGCTCACAGCACAGACTTTGGAGACTTCATCATATAGGAATTCCTCCCAGGGTGATTCTGTTATGTCCTGTAGGATGCCTGTAGAAACGTTATCATTGAAAGTAGCTTGTAATCTGCTATGCTTTCAAGTACTATCTTCTACAAAAGTATTTCATTAGAAACGTAAATGGAGCTAAATTTGCATTGCTCTTTCACTGAGAAGTAAGAAAGAATTTTCTATTGAATTATTCCTATAATGGTTCTCTCTGTTTTCTTGTACTTGAAAAATTGTCCTCAACAGAAGAAAAGCTTAACTGGTTGTTGCACTGAGGATGAACTGAGCTCTTCTACAAGCTCTACAGAAAAATCAGATGGAGGTTATAAAGAAAAGTAGGTGTTTTCTGTCTATAGTTATGTGTGGTTTACACATGTTAATCACATATATAGTTTGCTTATTATATAAATAAAACTATTGCTGTTTGTAAACCATTAGCGTATTGTATGATAAGTCCCTTGTGGATATTAAGCCATAGCCAGTCACTGAGTGCATTTGTGTATCTGTATACACATGTGATATAGTTATGTTCCTAGTCAAAGGCGCAATAAAAAATCATCAATAGCCAAGTTTAGGAAGTACTGTTCTATGTTATAAAGACCTCCTCAGTATTAACTATTATAAGATCTCCTTTTAAAAGGAAAGTTCAACCTAAAAATAACTGGGTTGAAAGCAGCACAGAAAAAAATAAAACTGGGAAATGATAATTCACTATTCCCACTTATAAAAATGCTGGAAGAACTGTGTCAAGGAGTTTTCTGTGTAGCTTTCTTTAAAATTACTGTGAAAATTCACACTAAAAATTCACAGTATTTTTATAGATAGTTTTGTTAAGAATCAGAATCTTCTACATCTTTTCCATATTATCAATTAAAACTTGAAACTTCCAGAAGCTTAAAAAGTTTTAGCAAAGGGTTCTCTGCCCGGTAGCTGGGTGGGCATAGCCTAGCTGGTCTCCTGAACCCAGGGAGGGGGTGTTTTTGCCCTCCCTGTGCTCCGGGGGCTTTCTTCGAGCCTCCGGGAGGGCAAAAACGGCCTCCCCGGGCTCCAGAGGCTTTCTGGAAGCAAGAAACTGGTCCATTTCCAGACTTCCCGAAACCTCTGGGAAGTTTTGCCCTCCCTGAGCCTCTGCGTGCACCAGTGGTGGTGGGATTCAAATTTTTTTACTGCCGGTTCTGTAGGTGTGGCTTGGTGGGTGTGGCTTGGTGGGCGTGGCACGGGAAGGATACTGTAAAATCCCCATTCCCTCCCCACTCCACTAACCTGCTTTCCAGCTCCGTTCTCCTGTGCAGGGCAACAAAAGACCCAGCTCAGGAGGCAGAGAATAGATGGGGGCAGAGACAGTCAGAGGTGGTATTTGCCAGTTCTCTGAACTACTCAAAATTTTCACTACCGATTCTCCAAAACTGGTCAGAACCTGCTGAATACAACCTCTGGCGTGCACCCTGTACTTACCTACATCCAAAATGGGCTGTATGGGGACTCCTGGGAGGGGATGAGCGGTCAGTGGGATTTGGGGGTTCTCCAGACTGCACAGAATCTTCACTAGAGGCTCTCCCAAACCCCTGCAAACCCCCAGTAGCCCACTCCTGGAAGCATCCCCTCTTCTATTTGTAAAGTTTTATGAAAAGAATATGGAAATTTGTAGTTTTCTGCATTAACAGTCTCTTTGATCCAGCCAACAGTCAAATATTCCTAAACCCAGTGCAGTACAGGTACCGGTAGTCCTCAATTTACAACCACAATTGAGCCCAAAATTTATGTTGTTAAGTGAGAAATTTGGTGAATTTTGCTCCATTTTACGACTTTTCTTGCCACAGTGGTTAAGTGAATCGCTGCAGTTGTTAGTTTCCCCATTGACTTTGCTTGACAGAAGGTCACAAAAGGTGATCACATGACTCCAAGACACTACAATCATCATAAGTATGAGTCATTTGTCAAACATCCGAATATAAATCACGTGACCATGAGAATGCTATATCAGTCATGCGAAAAAAGTCACATTTTTCACTGAAGTTTTAACTCCAGTCACTAAATGAACTGTTGTAAGTTGATTGTCACCTGTAAACTGTATAGTTCATGTGCCATCTGTATGTATGGGAGTGTATTCTCCCTCTCTACTTCACAGTAATAGTCACAAAACTAGAGGTAATCCTCAACTTATCATTGGTTGTTTAATAACCGTTCTGTTATGATAGTCTTTAAAAAATGCTCCTTATGATCCATCCTTGAAGTTATGACTGCCGTGTCCTGTTGATCATGTGATTGCAGTTCGAGTGCTTGGCAATAGGCTCTCATTTACAATAGGTTGTGGCATCTTTCAGCCACATAACCATGATTTGTAACATTTTTTCTGGATTCTAGCAGGGTTTACTTAATGGCTATGTAATTCGTTTTATGACTGTCATAAAAACATTGTAAAATTGAGTCCTGTCACATGGAGCTTCAACCTATGGCCACAATGTTGTATGGCTGAAATTCCAGGCCCAGTTGTAAGTTGAGGACTACTAGTATGGTTTTGTGACATCTTTTATTTTTGTCTTGCTCGGTCTTGATTTATCTCCAACCCATTCCTCGTTCTGAAGCAGGAAGAGAAACATGATAAAAACCTTTTGGAAAATAAGGCCTAAACCATACCTTACACAATTCTGTGTACTATATTAAGTTTAGATAGTTCACCATTAAAATTCTCGAATTTTGTATGACTTGGAGTATGCTGAAATATTTTCGTTTTGCAGAAAAAGTAATGAAATGAATGACTTGCTACAGTTGATGACGCAAACACTAAAAATGGATAATATTGAAAATTATTCACAATTTGCAATGCCAACACCTGAGTCACAGTTCAGGCTAAATAGAAAATATAGGGATACGCTGATCTTACATGGGAAAGCAGCTGAAGAACCTGATGAATTTCAGTTTCAAGAGCTTCCTTCAGGTCTGTAGGTTATGCTTGAAACTTGTGATATTCAAATTAGATTTTCTGTTCTAGCATTACCAACAAAAAAATTTATTAAGAAGAAAAGCAACTCCCCTTTTAAAGGTTCCATTTAACCTATTCTATCTACAGAAATGGTATAAGTACCAATTCTGATTATTTGGAATGGAATGCTGAATAAAATCTTGAGAATCTCCAGAATATTGATCTGAATTAAAATTAAAATGTTACACTTGATCTCTGCAATTATAGATGCCAGAAATAAAATTAAAAAAACAATGTATTTTATTATTTTATTAGATGTCAAGTCGGGTCCTCAGAATATTAGAAGATTGGTTGAGATTTTAAGAGCAGATGTAGTTCAAGGAATTGGAGTAAAGCTGCTAGAAAAAGTTTATGATGCAATGGAGGAAGAGGATGAACAGAAAAAAGAGGTATGTTTTTTTGACAGAACAAATATAAAACTAATCATTTAATACAAAATCCAAGAATGTAAAAGAATTCTAGAATTCTGATAGATCAGAAATAACAGATGCCCAGAAATAAACTCAATCCACAAACTATTCCAGCAAGATAGGCAGGAACAATCTAAGATGAAACAATACAGCCAACCAAATTAGATAGATCAAGGCAGGGGTGGGATGCTATCGGTTCTGGCTGGCTCTATAGAACCGGTAACTCTGAAGAGCAGAAGACACAGAACCAGTTCTGTGTCTGCTGCTGTTTGGTCCACCTGCCCGGGTTCTTACCTGACCTTTATTTCCTGCTTTTTCAACCTCAGCTGCTTTGCGTGGCACAGCTGAGCTTGAAAAAGCAGTTAAAAAGTGCTTTTGAAAAGCTGCGCACTGGCATGCAGTGCTTATCAGCTGTCCCAGTGGCTCAGCTAATGGTGTAGTACATGTGCGCGCTGCGTGTAGTATACATGCGCGCAAAACACAAATACCAAACCAGTAATAATGCCGACTGAATCCCACCCCTGGATCAAGGTAGGTAGGGCTGGGTACAAACTCCACAAATCCAATTCCCTTGTGCCAAAGCACTGATATTATTTAATTTGGCAGTGAAATGTTTGTAAGCTTATTGAATACCAAGATACCAACATTTCAGCTCTAGCTGCACATATTCTCCATTAACATGTCTTAATATTTTTTATTACCATCTTTGTGTTGCCACCAAATTCAGTGTTTTATGAATTCTTAATTGTGCAATTTCCCAAATATGTGCACTAGTTATCTGTGGATTTAATAGTGATCAGTTTTGCATGTAATCTCTGCTTAAATGTACTATTCATGTTTGAATTACAATGTTTTTTCCCTCCTTTAGCTATGTTTGCGGAAGCTCATGGGAGAAAAGTACACGTCTTATAGTATGAAGGCTCGTCATTTAAAGTTCTTAGAAGACAATGTGAAACTTTGACAAATACCTCAGTTGAACTGTTTCTTCCTGAAAGAAAGACACTCAGTTTGTAACTGGATTGATTTTTAAAATTTTCTTAGATTCATTCATTTAGAAGATAAACCTTTTCCCATACTGTTTCTTGTTATCTATTGTAGATTGTGTATTTAGTTTATAAGGAGCAATACATGCTTAAAGGTAAATTTGGATAAGTGGGAATTTTTTTAAATACTAGCAACAAGCAGCACTTTCTAATGATTCTGTCTTTTTAAAATATTAAATTATTTTTGTTTCAATGTCAATCATCATTTAAAATTGGTAAACCTGTATATACTGTAGTCAAATATGTACGTTGTTGGAATTTGATATTTTAGACAATCTCTGATTTCAGCCCAAGAATAAATTTTCAGTAAAGTAGAATAATTTTCAATTAATGTTATGGTAAAACGAAAAAAAAACCCCCAACAAATTATATTCAGGAAAAGAACATAGATGTGATGCACCAATTAGAGACAGGAAAAGAGTAAGACTATGTGAAGATCTTAATGCTTTCTTAGCTTAATTATTTGCTTGCAGGTGCTTCATTATCCAATTAGGTAACATCAATGCTGTTGGGCGTGTGGTATGCTCTGTTTATACACAGTAGCTTGGTCTTGCCAGTGTTGGTGGGTAACACTCATTGTTAATTCCTTCATTAGGATATTGTTTTCTGCTTGTTTGTCTGCTGTTAATCACTGCTGTCTGGGTATTGGTTGTTGGAGATGTATCGAGGTCTTCTTGTTTTCTTCAAACAAGTTTCAAGGACACCAGAATTCAACCATGAACTGCATATATTCTCTTCAGTTGGAATATATATGTTTATATCTTTTATCAACATATTTGAGAACCAGTATTTTTAAAACAATGGTGTACTAATCTATTTGTCCAATATTCACATATAATATTAGATACATAATTAGTATGACTATTTTTTTTAAAAAAGTAAAAAATCCTATAGGGCTTTTTACAAATTTTACCCTTCTAACAAATACATATTTGATATGAGAAATCATTTTCATTATTTTTGAATAAGAGGATGGGAAAACAACATAAATTGAGCGTCTAGAGCAGGGGTGTCAAACTTGCAGCATCACGGCGGCATCAAGTGACATATCAGGATTTTCCCCCATCGCTAAAACGGGTGGGGCCAGTACGTGACGCATGTGACCCACGGACCATGAGTTTGACACCCATTTGAGTATTTTGCTTGAAACACAATGCTTACTATTTTAATAAACTTTGGGTTGTGATGTGTTTAATTAAATCAATTGAGATATTAAGCTTCACAGGAATCAAGTAAAATTATTTATTACAAAAGACTTTGAAGTGATGAATATTAGAAATTTCTTCCACTAAATTTTTTCTTGCTTGATTTTTAGTTTTATGAGACCAAATGGCAAAAGCTCTCTGACTTATAAAATTTATTTATATTGCACTGGAAAGCTTAGCATCAAGCAAAAATAATAGAATATCTCTAGAATTTGATTATATAGTCAAGAAATTCAAACCTAGTCAGTCCTTAGGCAACTCTAACTCTTATGAGACACCAGACCCTCTAAAACCCATTAACAAATATATAATTGATTAAATCAAGTAAAATTAAATAATATGTGAAATAAATGATCACTGAGGCCAGTTCAAAAGCCACAAGTGGAAGCATTGTTTCACCAAATGGGAACAGTTTTAAGGTTACATGGGACTATGTCTTGAATGTTGAGGGAATAGCCAAGGAATCTGAATAGGTACATGTAACAGTGCAAATACTAGAAAGCAGAAACACTATACTGCCCAAAGGGCTAAAAATAATATTTCATAGTAACACTTGGCCTTAATTACAGCTTATGCAAGGCTCCAAGAAGACAAGGAACCTAAGTCAACAAAACGAGTAGAAAAGGAGAGAACTGGAGGCTATTGCAGTATCTAAAATTCCTTCCTTGCCTCCCCGCTCACTCCAAAGTGCTTTGAATTGATTGGATCCAGGAATTAATTCCATTAGTCAGCATCTACTGAACAGAACTGAGTAGAATTTCTCAGAATACTCATGTTCATGAAAAGGAGCATAGATGCCAATGTTGCTCCCAAATATTATAGAAAATTTAATGATATAGAGCAGATTTCTAGGAAGGTGAAAATTCTACCATTGCTCATTCTGCCAATGGAAATACATTGCCAGATCAGACATTTCTCAAAGTAGGAGATGTCATGCCCCCAAAATATACAGTTGTTATACAAACTCAGCTCCTCTATTAATAAACTTTTATACAAAACCTGGAAAACAAGGAGTTATTTTCATTGTTCTTCATATTTAGGACCCAGATTGTTGGGACCAATATCTGACTCTGTAAACTGTTTAGAGAGGGCTATAAAGCACTGTGAAGTAGTAAACAAGTCTAAATGTTATTGCTATTTTAGGACATGCAATAATAAAATTTAAAAGCAACAAATGCTTTGCCAATTCACAGAATACCAACATTTATCACAGAATGCAGATTATGCAGGAAAAGTATGCATGAATGATGGAGGTTAGAGAACGCAGAAGAGTCCTGTCAGAAGGAAATTAAATACAAGTCATACATATGATATAAAAGCAAAATGGTTATAGCATCAAAATGTCATTCAAAACAATCATTCTGGTATGATAATCCACATATGACCCTATAATCTTGGTCCAATTCTTAGGTGATAAAATGGGATTGCTATATCAAATTTAATTTAAATTTTCACGCTGGAATTTCTTTTTGAAGTTCATTCACTCAGGGAAGATCACTGTAAATAAGGTCAGTTAAGTGTTTAGAGAGGTTAACATAGTTGCTACTGTAGCTTTTAGATACTATGATTTCTGGCATTGTGATTTGTGTACATTTATTCTTAAATGATCACAATTGATAATTATTATTTATGTTCATGAGTCTACAATCTGGAACTCTGGATAATCTATATTGCATCTGTTAAAGTGAACTATAATCCATTAAAATCTCATCCTATAAGAAGTATTAAACATTAAAATGTCAGAAGATTTTCACTTTTGCTGGAATTCACACCACTACTTTGAAAATGCATTGAATACATACATATTTAAAATATTACTTAAGCGCAGATTCAGAATTAGTCACAATATGATTTTGCAATAATGTCTAACAGACTGGTTTAAAGAGATTGGCCTATTTTATTGTTGACTGCACTTAAGATGATTTCTAAGTGATTTCTATGATTAGTGGTAGTAGACTTTTAACCACTGCAGAAGCAGCAATATAATTATTTCCATGGCTTACTTAATCCTCTTAGGATATACTAGAAAATGATTGCTGAGCTAAACTATAGTGAGCTAAGCAATTCCACTATTAAATGCAGCTATTCCAATATTTAAATTGCTTAATAAATCACCAAGTGTACCATACTCTAGATGGATGGAGTAAAATACAACAAAAGAATTTATTCTCTGTGTGCAGAAACACCAAACCAAGTAAAAGAAGAGAAATCAATTTTAAAGCAAATTTAATGACAGAAAATCATACAGAAGATGTAGTTTTTCAATTTTTAGGATGCCTCTTTACTTTTCTGTCTGCAGGTTTTTTATCATCTGTTGCAGATTCCTGAACAGGGAGCCATTTCAGAGGATTGCGACGGTAAATGGGCCATGGAGGCAGTGTGAGCTGTAATACAAAAAATTAGGACAACTTAAGACTCCTATTAAATGCTTAATTTTTGGTTAGAACAACTAAGATTAGGAGCAAAGGAAACTAATCTGGTGAGCAGTATTTCCATAATACTATGAAGTTGCTTCAAATGAAGATCAGGATAAAAGCCAATTGCAAAAACAACAAAAAGCTGGAATATCAAGACAACAGAATAACATAATGCAATGTTGATAATTTATTGACCAAAGAAAAAATAATTTTCTTAATCATTTAGGGCATGTGCTAGCATTACAAGTACAGTTCACTACAGTCATTGCAGGACTTGATATTTTTAATATACTGTGTATATTTGCTATAAAATTATATTCTTACCAGGCACGATACAGCAAATCCAGCCATTACTATGTAAACTGTCCAGCCAAACTGTTCAGTAATATATCCATAAATAAAGCCAACCACCTATAAGATAAAAATTAGATATAGCAAAGGATATTCAAGTCTTATTTCTCAAACCTAATATAACAATTTAAAATATATATAACAACTAAAGAAGTTACTGGGTATTCATAAGAAAGTATCAAATTCTTAATAGTCTATAGTTCAGGGCACAATGCTAAAAAAGGTATTGATTTTATTCCAGGATGTTCTTACTGCAATGACAGCTATTTTGAAAAAGGGCTGGGATTCAGAAGATTCCTATGCTCCAATAATTAGAAGAGATTTTGCTTATTTCCTAATATGTCACATAAAATATTGTCAAGAATCTCATGCTTTACCTCTTATGAACATCTTTTTCGGGAGGGTAAGGTGGAAAGAGGTGATGAATTTACAATGATGGTGTTGTATGCTTTTTAGTATACTTACAGCAGAGAAAAGAATTATTCCTTGAAAAATCTGCTCTGCTAGTTTTTGACCTTTGTAGTCCTGTGGAAAAAGAAAAATAAATAGCACCAATATTTTCCCCATCCCTAAAAATTATAGCTTATACTAAGATTTCTGATAATGTAATTGGCATAAGAGCTGAGAATGCATTTAAAAATAAACCTGAGGAAGAGTTCTTAAAAATAGATATTTCTACTGAATGTGAAAAAGTTGAGTGTGCTTATAATTTCCATTATGCTGTCAGAGTACAGTTCATTTTTAATTGCTGTTGTCTGCTAAATATATAAATTTATTATATTTACCCAGCAGGTTTAAAGTCAACTTACATTTGACTTTTGTGACATCTTTTAGGTTCAGCTAGGTATTGTACCTCTAAGTGGTGATGTCAGCTCATTTCTTGACAGTTTAATGTCCTTTTTAAGTTTTGTCTAACAAGGACCAGAGGCTGGAAAAAATATTTTGTTTTACCTCTCTACAAAGAGTTTTATAAAATTCTTCAGATACTTGTATTCTGGCTAGGTTTACACAGGTCTATTAATATTTAATGGGAATATGTAAACTTAATAATTATGGCTTAAGTAATTCATAGTCACAACAAATCATAGTTTGCTTCAGTGTGTGATCTTAGTTAATTGAAGTTAGCGGAATTCAACTTGAACTGAAGGAAATGGACTAATTTATTTTGGTCCACTCATTTATACTTATTTGTACATCTTGCATATGCAACCAGGCGGCTCTCACAACAGCTAAAATTCAGAGAACAAATACAAATAGTAAAACAATTTATTAAAATACTATTAAAAATAAAAACCATTAAAAAATCTGCAGGAGAATGGCAGTCATCTGATGGACAACATAATCATTGCATAGGTTGCAGGCTGTCACAGGACATGCTCCAACATGGCAGCAGAGCTTCAGGGCTTTCTAGAGTTAATAAGATTCAGGCGAGTCAAATCTTGGGGTGGGAAGATAATGTTCCAAGGATGGGCTCTATGGCAGAAAAGGATTGTTTCCTGGTTTTTGTCTGATGTAACTTCTTGGCAAATAGGAGCTATAACATTCCCTTCCTGACAGACTGATGGGACAGATAGATGCAACCTAGGAGAGGTGATTCCTCCAACAACTACCCCTTGCCATCTAGGGCTTTACTTCATTAGCATCACCTTGAATTGAAGCCAAAAGCAAATTGTTAACTATTGTAGCTTGTGGAGCAATGGTTCAACATGCTGATTATGGTTAATCGAGGAACATCAATGATTGCTTGCACCATTGTATTTTGCATTTTCTGGGTGCTCATTAAGGGCAGCCCCTTATAGAGTGCATTATAGTAATCCAGGGTGTGGCTGACTGACAGCAGAGCCTCATGAAATCCAGGAAAAGATGCAAATAGCACATAATCCAGTTGTGCAAAGGCCCTCCTAACGACAACTGCTACCTGCTCAATAAGTTTAGAAACCCAGTTTGAGCATAGGCTCTGTCTGGGGCAGTGCCTCCCCATTCAGCACCAAAGATGGTAAGTTTCCAGATCCTGAAAGCCTCCAAACCTGAAGCCACTCATACTTGCAAGGGTTAAAGTCTTCTGTTCAATCATTTAATTTGCCAAGAACAGAACTGTATTTCTTGGTATAATCAGTACTGATGATACTCTTCCTCCTAGCAGTGGATAACCTCACTCAACAGTTTCATGTAGACATTAAATAGGAGTAGAGAAAGCTTTGAAGTCTGCACAAGGTAGAGGATCTCTTCCAATCAACACCAGCTAAAACTGCCTGTGGAGAAAGGAAGAAAACCAGCACAATATCCATTCCCAATCCCTGCAGCCTGCCCAGAAAGACTACAGTTAATGGTATTAAAGGTTCTTGAGAGGTCAAGTAGATCAAGGGTGGATGTATATCCCACTCCCACTGGAGGTCATCTAAATTCAGAATTTTGTTTCAGCCTCATATCCAGGCCTGAAACACAACTGAAGGGTTCAAATAATCACTTTATCCAAGATCCTCTGAAGCTACCGATCAACTTCTCAACAGCCTTCTTTAAAAAGGGAAATGGATACTGTATGAAAATTGTCAAGTTTGGCAACAATGGCTTCTTGAGGTGGGGAAAAACAATCACTTTAAAGCAGGGGTGTCAAATTGGTGGCCTATGGTCTGGATGTGTCACACACAGGCCATGCCCAACCCAGCTCTGTGAAGGGAAAAAAAATCACAAAACATGTGACAGCAACATGACGCCACAAGTTTGATACCCATGTTTTAAAGGGTGGAAGAACAACCTCCACCTGCTGGAATAATTCACCAGAGTGAATAATTTAATAATTCTTTAGAACCCAGCCATATAGATTATTACACTAAACAGGATGATTAAAAACTGAAAAGAGGAGGAAGAATTATTTAATGCCTAAAGAAAAGAATGAAATAAATGTAAACAAGTACAAGCATAATTACAAAATAGAAATTCTGTATGGAAGGACTGCAATCTCTGTCCAATAAACAATATTCATGTATTCAGACACTTTAAAATATTTCACATTTTGGATGGTGAATAACAATAATGTCTCCCAGTGAGACCCAGTAGGATGCCTTCTTGGTGTCCGACCACCTTGCCTTTGGAATGATTCCCCATCCCAGTTTGGCTGAACCCTGCAGGGCATTAGAAAGGCAATTCAGACCTTTGGTCAGGATGAAAAATATATTGCTCAGTACCCATTGGGGAGATATATTTTAGCCTGATTGCCAGTTCATATTTTTGGTTTGTATATTTAATGATTTTGTAAGCCATTTAACTAATCACCAGGAATTGAAATAATTTGATGGTACATAATCAAGTTACCCATGTTGAATCATGTTTGGATTTGAGCGGTCATATATATGCTTCAAATAAATAATCAAACAAAACAATCAATTGAACAAATCTAGTCAATTTGGAAAACAAGGAGGAATCAACAAGTTTAGTCTGCCCAATTTATGGTAAACCTCAAAAAAGAATAGGATGTTTAAAGCTCTATCAATAAATCCCACTGACTTGCCACTCGCACATCACAGGGATTAAGTTTATTCTTATCGAAAGTTATTAATGTTGCCAAATGTTCCTTTAAATAGTGGAAGAGACTTTTGAGGGAGAAAATATGTTGAGCAACACTTATTTTATCTATATCAATATTCTGTCAGTAGTATGTAATATCTTATTTACCTAGGTCTTTATTTGTTAAATTTATTTGCTGCCTATCTGACTACTCTACCTGGCTACTCTAGGCTGCTTTAGAAAATAATCAATGTTATATTGTTAATTTAGTGTTTCAATATTTTCCAAGATTTTATCTTTTTGAAGTAAAATTGTGTGTTAAATACATTTAACTGATAGTTACTTTTTGTTTTACCTAAGCCATCCACCTGATCCACATTATGAGATAACTGATAAAACCCTACCGAAACAAAAGGCTTATTTTAAGGTACTGAATTTTACACAACTCGAGACAATAATTCAAAAACGGGGAGGAAACGAGGACGTAGAACGGAGCCTTTTTGTTTTGTATTCCGAACCGTACATCTTTCCGCCTAATGGGCACCTATCAGTCACCGGACCTTCGGGCGCCTCTATTTAGGACACGTCTCCTTATCAGCCCAGACAGCCAGGCAGTTTCTATCTGAATGCCTGGATGCTTTACCGCTTCCTGCCCGACCTCAAAATCGGGCGGGCGGCATAGTTCTGTCCTCCGCTGGTGGGGGACGGGGGTGGGGGGCATTGGTGGGGGGCGGGGGTGGGCGAGAGAGGCAAGTCCCGGGACACCCCCGCCTTACCATCTGCGTCGGGATGGATCGGAAGAAGTTGAGCATGGTGCCCAGAACAGCAGCGGCGTCTAGATTATTGCAGCCGTCAGCGCTTTCCGAGAGGAAGGGAGGCAACGGGAGCTCCTCGGGACTGCAGGTAGGAAGCTTGCTCTCCGGCGGCTGGAAAGAGTCGCCCTGAGAGTTGCCGTCGGAGGCGGGAGAACCGAGCGATAGACAGTCAACGGGGACTTCCGGCTTCTTGATCAAGACGGCTTTCTGCCGTAAGGCGGGCGCTCTCGGGCATACCGGATTCGACGTCCTCTTGCCCCGCCTCATCATTTTTGAATTTCCGGCTCGGCTCGGCTCGGGCGGGGCGTCGGGGCTATTCCCCTCCTGGACTCATTCCAGAGAAAAGCCAACTCCGCTGTCGGATGCTGCCGTCTGTCGGTCGACTGGCAATAGCGCTATGACGTCACAGGGCTCGCGGCCAACCGTGGAGTCTTCGTTCGTCACCATGACAACAAGCGCAGGAGGCATTTTCCAACCTTTTGGTGAGATTTGGGTCTTAGTGAAGGTGGCGTCTAGTGTATTGCCGCTCTGTTTTTTTTTTCTACCACACAAACACACACAAAATGGGTGCAGTTATGGAGATGTATTTTGCATTAACACTTTGTTGAACGCGCTTCTTTACGTATTGCTTTTTAAAAATAACAATAATCAGGCACTATGATAGGCACCTTTTATTTTTCCAGCTGCTGATTACAATATACTTGGTGTACTTGGTGTTGAGTTGGCAATTCGCGCGTGGCCGCCAGACTGTGCAAAGGGAAGGGAGGACTAGAAGGATCTCTGGATTCTAGGCCAGCAAGTAAGACTCGTGGGAATAGACCGGCCTGCTTGCCATACCATGGGGATTGAACTGCTGGAATGATGTGAAATGAATAATAAGCCTTATACTGTATCTTATGCAGATATGATACATTTCCCATTTTAATATGCAGTGGATCATCTAGTCGGATGGCTAGCATCTCTGAGCGAGGGGGATGGAAGACAAGCGAATGATGGGGTTTCCTTTTGAAAAGTAGCAGTAGTTTCGTTTTAACGGGTGGGTTGTGATGTCGCTTGCAAATAACTGGTGTCATTTGCAGCAATAATGAACTAGCTAGGCGTTTTGGAACAGGATGGCCTAATGGAAAGGAGAGGAGGAAACATTGAAGAGAGAACATGTTAAACATTTGCAGAGCATCAGTTATGTAGCTGCAGAAGAGCAACATGCTCTCCATATTTGTCCCTGCAGTCACCTGACTAATTGAAACTTAACAGCTAACAATAATGGTTGAATGGTGATTCTACATATTGATTCTTCAGCAAATTTTATATGACAGTGAATGTCTTAAAATGTGCACTTACAGTCAACCAATGGAACAGCTTGTCTTCAGAAGTTGTGGGAGCTTCATCACTGAAAGCTTTTAAGAAGAGACTGAACTGCCATCTGTCAGAAATGGTGTAGGGTCTGCTTGGGTGGGGGGGTTGGACTAGATACTTACAAGGTCCCTTCCAACTCTTAATCTGTATCTGTATAATATTGATAGATTTTGATAATTTGAAAGACACTGTGGGAATAAACCATGTAGAAAGTTGAAGAGCTCATTTAAGCTACTGCTCTCCCACCCACTCCCCAAGTCAGTACAGGTATCCAAATTGAAGTATCTCTTACAGATTTAGTCAATAATCTTGATTAAAGAGTGATTTAGTGAATGTCACGTTTGCAGATGATACCAAACTTTTCAAGGTTTTAAAAATATTTTTTTTGAAAAAATTCATTGGATTTCTATAGACAGAATACATGTTAAATGTAAGTCAGCTAAAATAAAGTGAGATATATTCACTATACTTTCCCCCAGCTTCATACATACTCAACATTAAAGAGATCTGAGCTGTCTGTAATCAATAATTTTTAGCATTATAGCAGGTAACGAAGATGCTGTTTCCATGTGCAGCAGCTGTTAAGAAATACTAGATAAATTCCATCTTAAGGTTCAGCAAGAAAAAGATGAAAAATAAAACAGCTAATGTATTACTCTATCATAAATTGACAGTATGTCTGCATCTGAATATTTTGTACAATTATGGTAATCGCACTAAAAAGATTCTAGAGCTGGGGAAATACAGAAAAGTGATTCAAAATGATTAGAAAACACCTCACTAGAACATTTGGGACTCATTAGAGAAAAAAAGTGATTTAAGAGGATCATGATGGGTCTTGGTGTGATCTAGTAAGCACTTTATGTTCTTATAGCATTCTTTGAAATATTTCCAAGTTAATGTTCCCCTTATCTTCTTATCTTAGTGCTAAATATTCCCATTTCTTTTACATGGAATATAATTTTAGTTCCCTGAATTCTTAATATTGCAGTTTTGATAACACTGACTTCTTATAAAGCATCATGGTTACAAGGGGGTTACAAATTATGACCCACAAGATAAATGAAGTACACTACTCAAAAAAATAAAGGGAACACTTAAACAACACAATGTAACTCCAAGTCAATCACACTTCTGTGAAATCAAACTGTCCACTTAGGTAGCAACACTGATTGACAATCAATTTCGCATGCTGTTGTGCAAATGGAATAGACAACAGGTGGAAAGCATAGGCAGTTAGCAAGACATCCCCAATAAAGGAGTGGTTCTGCAGGTGGTGACCACAGACCACTTCTCAGTTCCTATGCTTTCTGGCTGATGGTTTGATCACTGTTGAATGCTAGCGGTGCTTTCACTCTAGTGGTAGCATGAGACGGAGTCTACAACTACACAAGTGGCTCAGGTAGTGCAGTTCATCCAGGATGGCACATCAATGCGAGCTGTGGCAAGAAGGTTTGCTGTGTCTGTCAGCGTAGTGTCCAGAGCATGGAGGCACTACCAGGAGACAGGCCAGTACATCAGGAGACATGGAGGAGGCCAACAATCCAGCATCAGGACCACTACCTCCGCCTTTGTGCAAGGAGGAGCAGGAGGAACACTGCCAGAGCCCTGCAAAATGACCTCCAGCGGGCCACAAATGTGCATGTGGCTGCTCAAATGGTCAGAAATAGACTCCATGAGGGTGGTATGAGGGCCCAATGTCCACAGGTGGGGGTTGTGCTTACAGCCCAACACCGTGCAGGACATTTGGCATTTGCCACAGAACACCAAGATTGGCAAATAGGGGGCCACACAGCCTTCCATGTGCTCGCCAGAGGTAGCCTGACTGCCATTAGGTACCGAGATGAGATTCTCAGACCCCTTGTGAGACCATATGCTAGTGCGGTTGGCCCTGGGTTCTTTCTAATGCAAGAAATGCTAGACCTCATGTGGCTGGAGTGTGTCAGCAGTTCCTGCAAGACGAAGGCATTGATGCTATGGACTGGTCCGCCCGTTCCCCAGACCTGAATCCAATTGAGCACATCTGGGACATTGTATCTCATTCCATCCACCAATGCCACGTTGCACTACAGACTGTCCAGGAGTTGAGGGATGCTTTAGTCCAGGTCTGGGAGGAGATCCCTCAGGAGACCATCCGCCACCTCATCAAGAGCATGCCCAGGCTCAGGTAGGGAGGTCATAGAGGCACGTGGAGGCCACACACACACTACTGAGCCTCATTTTGACTTGTTTTAAGGACATTACATCAAAGTTGGATCAGCCTGTAGTGTTTTTTTCCACTTTAATTTTGAGTGTAACTCCAAATCCAGACCTCCATGGGTTGCTAAATTTGATTTCCATTGATAATTTTTGTGTGATTTTGTTGTCAGCACATTCAACTATGTAATGAACAAAGTATTTAATAAGAATATTTCATTCATTCAGATCTAGGATATCTTATTTTTGTGTTCCCTTTATTTTTTTGAGCAGTGTATATGAACTAATACCCAGTCATTAAGTTTGTATTCCAAATGTGGTTGATGTGACAGATTCTATTCACCTTAAATTCCCACAATTTATGAATTCATTTAAATATAGCTTTTATTGTACAGTATAGGATTACAGATTGATTATGATAATTGAGAAGCTATGTCACAGGAATCTTTATTAATACGTTTATTAGCCTCAAATTCCTCATTTATTGAATGGTTAAGGCTTACAGAAGTGTAAGTCAGTTGAATGTAAACAGTTCACATGTGCAAAGTGCAGCTTGTAATATGTGCCTATAAAAGCCAATGTAGTGGCAACAGTGAAAATATTTGTCATCAGTGCAAAATGTTTTGTGGTGTAAGAAATAAGATAGGGATAGCTCATGATTACCAAACTATGAAGTCAGCCCTCCCTAATTTGGCTGCAGCCGAGACAAAATTGCTTCTCTTCTAGACAGGTACTTCTCTTTAGATTGGCAGCAAATAATTTAATTACATTGAGAATGAAGGCCTAAAATAGTATATATAAGCTCTGTTTCCTAATTCTGTCTTTTTTATATACTTGCTGAATTTAGGAGGAACTTTTATCCTTGTTTCATTCTTGAATTACTAAATATGGTAAATGTCTGTTTTTCCTAAAAATATCTCTGGTCAATGATTAGAATAGGATAGGGATAGGAATAGGGATAAGGATAGGATAGTCACTTCAAATGTACACTAATCAGCATATATTAAAATTTAATTTTGTTGCTTTCAGCTTTCAAAAGATAACTATTATGCATATACCCACATACACACACATATACGACTCAGAGAAACATGACAGTCATATTACATATGATTACATAATTATATTTCAAAATGTTTTTTTCTAGGCAAATGTGGGAAATCAGACAGTTCCCCAAATTTTTGTTCCTCATTATGTACATTATTACTACTTACATGTGAATGTTATACCTTATTACTTACTGTATCTCTTTACATGTTTGTGGAGACTTTCTTAGTTGTGTTCCTTTTTTGTAGACGTGTCAAGAGATTTTGTTTTTCATCCACAAAGAAAATGTCATTAAGAAAAGGTACTTTTTCCTCTAAATAATTATTTTTAAAAAAGTTAAATACTCAGATGCTGCTATTCTAACAATGGCTTTCTTTTTTCATTGCAGTAAACATAGCCATCCTCATATTGGTTGTTGTTATATTTCTGTTAGTGCTGCATCACAACTTTCTAGGTCTCAGTGATCTCTTAAAAAAAGAATTATCAGGTATTCTTATTTTCCTATTTTAATATGCTTCAATAAAAACGTTTGATAGGAAATAAATACCCTTGTATATGTTTTTATAAGCAAGTTTTTTCTCTGTAAAATGTATTTGCATGGTGGCACTGTTTAATTTTGATTCCATACTTTTAACAATTATTGCTGTCCATTTGCAATTCTTTGTAATTGTCTACTTTTTCTGTTATATAGCATTTCTCACTAGAAGTTGTTAAAAATGAAACAGTCACTGTGTAGCATGGCTATTTTCATGGTACCTGAGCTGAAATACACTCATTTGCATCTTTTGTATCAGTTATTTAATGTAAAATATAAAATAATGTTAAAATATAGATTCTATATTGGCTATAACTTCAACCTGTAAATCGTATTGTTTGTAAATAACTTCAAAGTAATTGTTGCCTTATAAAGTTATCTTTAAGAGATTATCATTGGTTTCAACATCACAGTAGCTAGGGTTTGTTTAACCATGGATTTTTAGCCAAGGTTTATTAAATAAACCATAACTGAGTTTACATATTGTACCATTAACCTTGGTTTATGTAAGAAAAAATCTGAAGTCACTCAACACGCTATATCAAAATGTCATGCTTTATATAATTTATCTGTAGATTCAAATCCACTAGGATTTCATACAATAGATTTTATACCTGAAGCTCCTCAAAGATTGGTAGTGAAAGAAAATGACAAGGAAATTCCTGTGGTCCTTACAGCATCTGAAGAAAGGCTTGGTGGTGTAATTGCAGTTGTGAACAGTATTCAGCAAAACACCAAATCTAATGTTGCATTCCATATTGTCACTTTGAATGACACTGTGGATCATCTGAGGTAAAAACCATATTTGTGAAATGTTATTGCCCACTTATTTAGTGAAAGATGATTTTAGATGCATTAGTGCATTGGAAAAAGATAGTTATTCGTATATTTAATAAGAAAGAGATTGTTATTTATTATATTCCCTTTAATTATTTGACCAAAATAATTATTTGACTTTTAAAGCAACTTTTAAAGCAACCTCTTTTTTCAGCTTCCTGACTCTTGAAAAGAAAAGTGGCTGTTTTAGTGAGTACTAAGAGGTGCTACACTTGCCACTTCTTCTGGGTCATTTTTGTAGTTTATGCACTCTCACCTGTTTTTCCTTCCTTCCTTCCTTCCTTCCTTCCTTCCTTCCTTCCTTCCTTCCTTCCTTCCTTCCTTCCTTCCTTCCTTCCTTCCTTCCTTCCTTCCTTCCTTCCTTCCTTCCTTCCTGTGAGTCTGGTTCATACAATTTTCTTGGTAATATTTTCAGAAGGGATTTGCCTTTTCCTTCTTTGTAGGATTGAGAGTAATTAACCCAAAACCACCAGCTGATTTCTACCTAAAGTGGGACTAGAATGCTCAGTCTACTAGTTTTTTTATTGGTACCTTAACCATTATTGGCTCTCTATTATGTAATACTGGATTTCAGATTGTCATACTCTGTCCTATTTTTGATTGTTACAAGATATACCATGATGAGAAAATTTGAAGAATTATTTTTGTAGGATATCACTCTAGCTATTTCAGTAATAGTTGATATTTGTATTTCTTTTTTAATTGTGTAGGTCATGGCTTAGTAAAACCAGTTTAAAAAATGTTCAATACCAAATTTTGAATTTTGATCCTGGCATGCTGGCTGGAAAAGTACGAATAGATTCAAAGATGCCAAATTCCATAAAACCAGTAAGAACGACTGATTTATTTCACTGTAAATATAGTGTTTTCACTATTACTGATAGATGTTTATGTTTGAATATATGCTTAGTTATTATACTTTTGAGAAAGTTGTCTTTCAATATTATAATCCTTAATTCTCTTAATTATCTGATTTAATTGGGTAGTTTTGGTAATTTACATCTTATTCACCAAAGTTGCCCCAATACTCCTACTTAATCTTGTATTATATGAAGGTGTATCAAAGATATTTGATTACAAGTATCTAATGCTTGCCATGTCATAGTTGTTTTTATCACCATGTCAACTCATAAAATATTTATATGGTCGTTTTAGAGTTGTCACACCTTTTGTTTCTTTCCAGCTGACCTTTGCAAGATTCTATCTACCTAAGTGGGTCCCAAATGCAGAAAAGGCCATATATTTGGATGATGATGTGATTGTACAAGGTATGGGACTTTGCTTTTTAAATATGCTTAATGACATATAAGTTGCCTTTCAACACATCAACCTTCCCCATATCTGGTGCCAGTGAGATGTGTTGGGATCTCAGCTCCCAGCAATCACTGCAATTTTCATCCCGATTCCTCCTCCTACTTTTTGGTAATGTAGTGTATTTTTCGGACTATAAGACCACCACCACCCCCTCAAAAAAAGTGGGTGGAAATGTCTGTGTATCTTATAGAGTGAATACGGGCCTGTTTTTGGCCTCTCAAACCCTCCATGCAACCCAGTTTGTCCTGCAGAGTGCTTCTGGATACTGGGGAGGGCAAAAACGGCATGTGTGGAAGGGTTGGAATGCCAAAAACAGGCACATTTTTGGCGTGCAGAGTGCTTCTGGGGGCCCTGGGAAGCTGAAAACAGGATGTGCAGAGGCCAAAAACTAATATTTTTCTTGTTTTCCTTCTCTAAATCTACGTATGTCTTATGGTCCAGTGCGTCTTATAGTCCAAAAAATACAGTATTTCTCTGGCACACTGAAAAACCAAAAGTAGCTCTTGAAAAAAATATGTTTGCCTGCTTTAGATTAATTATTATAAATCAAAAACTTTATAATAAACTCTGTTGTAAGACCTCCCAATTGTTTGCGCTAGTGTTCATATTTGTTGTTTGAAGAATATGCTGTGTGCTTATAGGCAGTCACAAAACATCTGTTATGGTAGCAGTGACCATCACATTTCATAGTGTACCAATTGATACCTGCTGTCATCCCTGAGTCCATAGCAATCTCATGATCAATCACCAAGCTATTTGTTTATTTTATGCAGATGAGGCCATTTACAAACAAAACAGACTGTAGCTATGCTTCATTTTTACCTTCTGAAAATATGGAGCCTTTGTAAAATAACCAAGAGCATTTTTGCCAATACATTTAATTGAAAAATTGGAGGGAGGGAGATTAACACTAGAGAAAGTAGTGAGAATGCTAACAAAGTTATTGTACTTTTGCATCAATTGCCTGAAACTTTTAATCTGGCATCTTTTTTCCCCTGTTGTTTATATATCTGGATTTGTTTTTTTATGCTTGTTGGCTATCTAGAATGATTTGATTAAAATGGGCAGTCACGAGTAGAAGTCATAAACTGTGTATCTGAACATAAACTTTGATTAAGGTAATAATTTACTTCTAGCTGAAATATTGTCTGTGGAGATACTCAGTCATCCAGGTCATGGTTGCCCAAAGGTTGTCCCATAACTGAAGAAATTTCTTGTATGAGAAGCAAATTGTTTTAAAGAAAAAAACCAAGAAAGTGCAGTTGTGTTTGGAATATAAGTCACCTAACAGGTATTTGGGTTAGAAATATATAAACCAGGATAAACATTTTAAAAACGGTATCTTTAAGAAAATAAAAATCTGCAATTGGGTGTGGTTTCTCAAACGGCCATAAGATGGAGCCAGAAACCTGGTTTGTCTTAGTCTTAGTCTCAGAAGAGAGTGTGAGTAAGTCTCTGTTTCCTTCTGTTGGAGAGTATTGCTGTTCCATTTTTCCTAATTGACTGATATACCTGGATTTGATGTAAGTCTGATACTGAACTGTTTTTGACACTGGACTTTGTTACTGGATTACCCCTGGATTGAAAACTGACTGATCTTACCTGTGAATGACTTTTGGACTGCCTATTTTTGAACTTCGCTTAAACCTTTCTGGAACTAAAACCTACATTTACTGTTCAGTGTATCTGTGTGCTGTGTGTGTATTATTCAAACACTACTCTCAAATACATCTCCCTGTATGCGCTCATTCTCTTAATGGGGAATTACCTCAACAAGTTGCCTTTTGAAAATTAAAAAAAACACCTTTGGGACAGTTGAAATATGAATTCACAGTAGCCTAATGACCTCATTTCTAACAGATACAAATATAAATTGAAAATAAAATAAAAATATTTTGAAATTATTGGATGCATGATTATGGTCTTCATCTAAATAATAGTATCAGTCTATAAGCTTTTTTACCAGCATATGCCCATATTGTATTACAAAATTGCCTGAGAGATACCCTTCGTTTTAAAACTTGTTTACTTTGTTGTGCATAAGGTTTTGTTCAAGTGGGAAAGCTCTTTGGATAGACAGGTATGAGTTTTAAGCCTTACATGGCATTTATTGGAATAGCATTTACTGCTAGTATGTATATTCTAAATATTGGAAAAAACCATTGAGACGTTTATGTTAAAATGACAAAATACAGGTTCTCATTGGCTTGCAATAGCAGCTACTCATTGTGTGTGATGCATTTTCAGATGATATCCTTGAACTTTACAACACTCCATTGCAACCAGGCCATGCGGTGGCATTCTCGGATGACTGCGACTCTACCTCAAATAAGTTTTCTGTCCGTGGAGCAGGAAATCAGGTGAAAGCAGTTCTGAAATATTGAATTTGTATTATGTTGCAATTGTTTTTAACTGTTTTATGATTGTTCGCTGCCCAGAGTTGCTTGCCTGAGATAGGTGGCTATAAAAATGTGAATAAATAAGAATGACAGACCCTAGATGTTAGAAGATGCTTGTAATTATCTGGGACATTTTTGACTTGGAACTTTTACAAAAGTTTTAGTACCATAGCCAATTTTAGGAAAGCATTTTTTCAAGTTAAAAATATAAGTAGTAGCTTCTTCCTGATATGTTTCATGATTGGAACTTTATCAGTGAGAAAGAACCTAAATAATTTGTTAGTTTAAAGCTTTTTGCAAATGCATGCTTATTTATGTAGGCAGTCTTTAATTCTCTTTAGGGTACTAGGAAATATGCTTTTGTTCCCCATCTTTCAAGGAGAACCATTACTGTTTTTGAGGTAATCAAAAGCAATTTAATCTTTGTCATTGATTAGCAAGTAACTTAGATATGCAGATGATACCACTTTAATGGCAGAAAGTTAAGAGGAACTAAAGAGCTTCTTGTTGGGGGTGAAGAAGGAGAGTGTAAAAGTTGGCTTGAAACTCAACATTAAGAAAATTAAAATCATGGCATCCGGCCCTCTCAGTTCCTGGCAAATAGATGGGGAAGAAATGGAGCTAGTGACAGATTTTATTTTCCAGGGATCCAAGATCACTGCAGATGGGGACTAAAGCCAAGAAATTAAAAGATACTTGGTCCTGGGAAGGAAAGCTATAGCAAATCTAGACAGCATACTGAAAAGCAGAGACATCACTTTGCCAAAAAAAAGTGCATATAGTCAGTGTTATGGTTTTCCCAATTGCAATGTATGGCTGTGAAAGTGGACCATAAGAAAGGCTGAGCGCCAAAGAATTGAGGCCTTTGAACTATGGTGCTGGAGAAGACTCCTATGAGTCCCTTGGACTGCAAGGCAATCAAACTGGTCAGTCCTAGAGGAGATCAACCCTGACTGCTGTTTAGAAGGACAGATCCTGAAGATGAAACTCAAATACTTTGGCCACTTAATGAGAAGGGAGGACTCACTGGAGCAGAACCTAATTCTGGGAAAGATTGAGGGCAAAAGAAGAAGGGGACTACAGAGAATGAGGTGGCTGGATGGAGTCACTGAAGCAGTAGGCGTGAGCTTAAATGGACTCTGGAGGATGGTAGAGGATAGGAAGGCCTGGAGGAATGTTGTCCATGGTCACGTGGGTTGGACATGACTTTGCAACTAACAACCATGGGGTGAAAAGGAGGCAGAAAGAAGGAAACAGACCTTTTTCTATTACATGTAAATTACTCTTTTTGTGTTGACTCCTGGTAACTGTCTGGACTAGTCTTTGCAGTTTGGTTGGCAATATTTTTGGAAGTGTTTTGCCATTGCCCATTTCCTAGGGAAAAGTTCCTGGCCTAAAGTAATTCAGTTGACTTCATGTCTAAGACAGAACTAGAACTTATGATTCCTGTTTCTAGCCCAATACCTTAACCACTACAGGTAGTCCTTTTTAGTGACAAGTGGGACTTAGCAACTTGGTAGTTAAGAAAAGCAGTTGCTAAGTGAAACCACATAAATGTTTATCTTATTTCATCTTTCCTTTACTTTACAGATCTGTAAAGGTCATAAAAGTGAGAGTTGGTTGCAAAGTTACATTTTCATCACTGTCGTAACTCCAAACTTGCTAAACAAAGTCTAACTATACATCAGACTGTATACACTGCATAGGAAAATATTTTTAAGTGGGCAGTGAGACAGAGTAGAAATTATAGCCAGAACAGAATTTCCCCTATAACCAGTCTCCTGCTTATTTGCTTTATAATTCTTTCAGGCAAGTTAGTACTTGTGAGACTTCTGGAAATCCAAGTCCTAAATAGGTCAAACATTTCAATTTGGAAAAAGGCAATTACAGGCCATTTCCACACTCAGAAAGGAACATGGAAAATGAACCTAATAATCCAAAATCAAGTCTGATTCAATGATTTTTTTTAATGGGATGGCTAAAAAGGAAAACCTATTGTATAAAGGTCATTTACATTATGTTCTGTGTAGATATGGTAATTCCTGCTTTCATAGTAACTACTGATGGTGCCTGCCAATATATATATTTAAAATAATTTAAGGTGATTAGAGACAATGTCCAATTTTCTGGCTTTCCACACAGAAAGGAAGCATGTGTAAGTGAAGAAGTCTTTGGAGTGAAAATTAGAAATAAAACTGTTATCTGAGGCCCAATTTCTATTTATTTTCAGTATAATTACATGGGATTTCTTGATTATAAAAAAGAACTGGTTCGGAAGCTGTCCATCAAAGCAAGCACCTGCTCTTTCAATCCTGGTGTGTTTGTTGCAAATCTAACAGAATGGAAAATACAAAATGTTACTAAGCAACTAGAGAAATGGATGACGCTTAATGTTGTGTGAGTATGTCCAGTTTTTTTTTTTTATTTGATAGTTGGAGAATGGGAGTACAGTGGAACCTTGGGTCGTGAACGCTTCTATTCGTGACCAAATCGGGTTCTGACCAAAAAAATCCGGGTCACAATTCAAAAATTGGGTGGCGGGCAAAATCGGCGTGGAAAAATTCCCTTTCCATGCCGATTTCCCCTTTGGCGCCAATTATTTGTTTTTTGTCCATGCGTGCACAGATGGTCGTGTTTCCAGTCATGACCAAATCGGGTTGCAGCCGAAATCCTGGAACGAATTACAGTCACGGCCCGAGGTTCCACTGTAATTGTATATGAGCATGGGAAGCAGAGATAAAAATACCCTGGTGAATTGTCTTTGTCTTCCCTATCAGTCTTCCTGAACCTGTTGTCTATTAGGCATCTGAAAATTCTGCAACTAGCAGTCCAAAATATTTAGGAAGGCATTAGTCTAAGAAAAACAAATCTTGGCAGTGCTAAATCATTGTATGGGAGGTTTACCCCTACAGGGATCTCTTATTTGAAGCAGATTGTCTTGTGTTCTGCTATCACTCACTGCCTTTATTGTGTGTTCTAGCTCATTGTTAAGAATGTGATTATCATATGGCATATCATACATGGATTAGTTATATTAACATTTCACCTAGATTAGTAAAACACAATAGAATATAAATGTTAAAAAGATCTGTGTTCAAAAACTAATGTGTAGTAGGCCATCTAACAATTGAAGTGCAACATTGTTTATATTGAAAAAAATCAGATCCTGCACCATACATATGCCCTTTTCTTAAGCTGGTCAGAGTGTGATTTACAGTTTGACATGGGAGCTGTCACACTGAGGATACTATGTCCCATTTATAAAGTCTTGGCAGATACCATGTATGGTATGAATCCTATTCAGGATTGTCCAAGTTCAAAGCCTGGCACCTTTTTTGTGGGGTCATTTTTATGTCTTCCTATGTCTGGGCATTCAGCAACCCATTTGGCTTCCTATTGGAAAATTGAGGTTAAAATTGTTGGGCACATGTTGTGCAAGTACCAGTGGGGATTTCCTGGATTGCAATCTTCGGCACTGGTAGGAGTGAATTGTTCATATTTTTTTTATGTATTCTCACTGGTGCATCTTGCCTTCATAAAGCTGGAAGTGCTATATGGCTCAGAACAGGAAGCAACCAAGTCAGAGTGGTTTTAATACATACTTATAATCCTCATGGTGTCGGATAATCCTTTTACTAGTATGGCAGCTGTTAAGACATACTGGAACACAGTATTCTGCTGCAGAGTAGACTAACCCCAGGGGCTGAAGCTGCCCATTTAGTTCCACACAATTTCTGAAGTATGTTCCTTAGTATTGATTTTTGCTGCTATATTCTGCTATATAATATAGGAGAGTATCTAATCCAAGGTACAATGTGAATTATTCATTGTGAATAGTCTTTGCCATTAAGTATTTAAAAAACAAACAATGCAAAAAAACAAACATGGTTTTTCTTGTTAATAATTATGCTTTTGGTTTAGCTGGTAATCTGCATTTTCTTAATCTCTGACTAGAGAAGAGATATATAGCAGGACTCTTGCTGGAAGTATCACTACACCTCCTCTGCTAATTGTATTTTACAAACGACATTCAAAAATTAACCCTATGTGGAATGTTCGCCATCTTGGTAAGTAGAGAGTAGAAACCAATTTCATGTTAATATTGTACCTTTATCAAATTGAAAGTAATTTGACTAATCAAACAGGTTGAGATTATAATACTTTAGCCCTCCTTCGGTACTAATTTAACGATTTTGGACAGAATATTGATGAAATGGGAACATGCAGTTTTTTGTCCCTTGCCATTTCTCATGCATGCTCAAAATCTCTTAAATGAAGTGTTTTTTAATGCTCCTGTGGACCTAGAAGCCCCCACTGTATGAGTTGAAATTCACTAATAGGGTGTTTTTAATCCCTTGCAATACAGTGATTGGTTTTCTTCTGGGAGAGTATCAAATGATTGTCTACTTAAGAAAATTGACATTTTTAAAAAGCGTACTTGAAACTTGTGTGGAATTTCAATATGCATTGAGTGATTAGTTTAGTGCAAGAATATCACCTTCAGGACTCTAAAATAAACTTTCATGTACAATTTTCAGGGTAGTAAGCAGTGACAGAAAATATTTCTGATGAAAATGTCAATGTGTGAATCTATCAAATGGTTAATTCCACCTGTGGTTGAAAACTGCAGAAACAACTTCTGCCTATTATATTTCTTGACTTATTCCATTTAAAGGTTCAAGTGCCGGCAAAAGATACTCACCACAGTTTGTGAAAGCTGCCAAATTACTCCACTGGAATGGACATTTCAAGCCCTGGGGGCGAACAGCATCCTTTGCAGATGTTTGGGAAAAATGGTACATTCCTGATCCTAGTGGCAAATTTAACCTGATTCGCAGGCACGGTGATATTTACGCAGCACATTCATAAAGACCTAACACATGTTTTTCTCAGGAAACCTGTAAAATCAGGGTGAAATCAGTAATGGTATGTCTGTTTAACGTACACTAAATCTGAGAAAGACTTGAAATTGTATGCCTGAAGCAGTGGCTCTGTGCCTTCAAGTACAAGATGAAGAATAGCTTATCAACTACAGGTAGTCTTTGACTTATGACAAATGGGACCAGAATTTCTATTGTAGGTTTCTGTCATGTATCTAGTCAGACCCAATTTTATGAAAATTTTCATGGTGGTCATGAAGCAAACCACATGCTCGTTCCCTAATGGGCATGTTTTTGCTGGAATTTTGCAAAAGAGGTCACATATCACAATGTGATTGTAGGATGTTGCAAGTCGTTATGAATCTGAGCCAGTTGCTAAGTGCCTATGTAGCAAACATGATCTTCACAGGATGATGCAACGGTTATAAGTACAGGTCATAAGTAACTTTTTCCAAGGCCAGCATAATTTTGAACTGTCTTAAATGGATAGTTGTTAAATTGAGGACTACTTATATACTCAGCTGGACCAGATGAATTCTTCGGACATAAATGAAACATTACAAAATGAACTTCACCTAAGAATTTGACATTTACTCCTAGGTATCTGCAATATTATCTTGCACAGCTATTTTTTAAAGAAGGAAAACTTCCTCCTTAGAAGTAACTGTAAGTTTGTTTTTTAATATTTAGTTTATTATTATTTAAGTCTTTTGTAGATTTAATCTGTTTTTGTCATTTAGTAAATGATTAAACTGCCCGACAACACTAAAACAGCATTTAAATTCATGGAAAAATCTTGATTTGTTTGTATGTGAGTTCAGATTAATCTACATTTGATAACTAATAAAAACTAACGTCTTAACAATATATTACTTCTTCCAGTAAATGGGTTTCTTGAATATCTATTTGGGAGATGCACATTAAAAGAATTAGAAACTGAGGAGAACAGTTCACAAATTAAAAGAAAAAGTACATTTTGATCTGTTACTATGTAGCAGAAGTGTAGAAGCCAGAGTGTCCCTCCTCCAAAAGTTGCTGCTAAACTACAATGCAACAGAAGGAGAAACTTAACGATAAGAGAAATATTATGTGTCACATAGAAGAATGTGACTTCTGGTGGGCCATCCAATAGCGAAGTATGATTCTTGTTCAAAAAAGGTGGAACCCACTTTTGTCTTTCTAATTAGCAGGAATTAGGTAGACTGTGTAAATTATGTTTATATTCATCTGAGACATGAAACTGTCTGAAAACAATTTGAAGTAAACAGTGGGTGGGAAGGGGTTTTGGCTGTACTGCATTACAAGTTAAATTCTTGCCTCTGTATATACATGCAAAGAGATATTAGATAAATATATGCAATTATATCATTTTAAAAAAACTGGATTTCCTGACATATTCTAAATGACTGCACTGCTTACCTATTGAGCAGAAAGATATCACAGATATATGTACACTTTTTGGTTATATTTACTTATTACACATAGTTTCCACAGGAACCTTCATTATGTATTCCTGTATACAAACATAATTATGCCTTAATATGATGGAAACAAGGCTACAGAATTATGAAAAATGCATAATTCAAGAAAGCAAGCAATCTTCACCTGTTCCTTTACCCTTTAGAGGCTGCAACTTTCATCTTAGTGCTAAATTTACTACTGTAGGGAGAAGAAAAATAATTTTCATTCCACCATAGGATTTTCTGCAATGCAGTCAGTTTTTTCCAGTTTGGAAAGTAGAAAGTTCTTTGTTATCCATAAATTCAACACAAACCCTATACAGGTTACAGTCTGAATTGTTGTTTGTAAAACACTGGTTTAACTTTTGCTTGAAGTTCATGTGATCAAAGCATTTACTGAACAAAATTTATACTACATCAGAAAGTATCTTTCATTATCAGCTGCTTTTTCTAATATATTTACAAGAGTTTGGTGTTCAGTAACTGCAAAAGCAGATTAGGAATGCATTCCAGAATGTGAAAAATACTTGAAATTTTGTAATTTTTTCTTCACATGTAATCGGTACTGAAGTCATAGACATCATTCAGGACATTGGTTTTGAGTTGTTTATCATCTAAAGAAAAAGAAAAAACCAAGTTCAGAATATTATGGGCTTTTTCTATTTAAATATTTACCCCTGTGAAATTTGTAGGTTTAATATATACCTGTAGGTAACATGTCCAAATTCGTATTCTTTGCTTTCAATTCTTCAGAGGGTGTTTGACTACTCATTAATCTGTCGCTTTCCTAAAACAAGATTAACAATTGCTGTATCAGCATCACTGATATAGGAAAACCAGATGCAGTGCATATACCTTCTTATATACTCTAGGTTAGTGGTTGTTCTCCATTTTAAAGATAGGAATTAAAATTATTCTGTATTAACAGGGTTTCAAATATCTAAACATCCATTCTTCATAATCTGAGTGATGAATCCACAAACTATATTTTGAAATTGCTTAATATTTCAAATGAAGTCCCATATCACTTGAGCAGCCTGTGTAACATGACTTCTTTCTCCCCCCTTACACACAATTCAAAATGTATTCCTCCTGGTTCAATCACAGGAAAAACAATTCAGTCAAGGAAAGATCTCACTGGACAGCATCCTAAACATCTTAAAATTCAACTGTTACCTTTTCCACATCATCAAGGTCACTTTCATCATCCTCAATTTCTTCTTCAGTTAATTCTTCATCATTTTCTTCTGCATTCTCTGATTCCAGGGCTTCTTCTTCCATGATGCCGTCCGTGAAGCCAGGAGATTGGAAGACAATAGTGCTTGCCTGATTAGGGTATTTGTTTGCTAAAAAAGAAATACTTCCTTAAAGAGACTGACTGAACAAACAGAACTTTCTAGGGCATTTTGCCAAAAGATAAACTGCCACAAGTGAATTCTGTTGCAACACTTTTAAGATTATGAGTTTGTTAGCAAGACTGCTAATTAGCAGGACTATTTGCTATTTTTTACTGATGGGAAAAAAATAAATGGAGGAACATTAGCTGCATTTCATCCTTGGCTTATGGCCTATCGCTTAGCAACTGTTCAAAGTTATAAACCTCCCCAAAGGTATTTATGACTATATATCTTTCTTGCTATGAATATTCCTAATATTTATCATATTTCTAAAGCTGCCCAACTCCATTATAATTCTGGAATTTCTTAAAATTTTGTCAAGATTTATCATTGTGCTAATATTATAAACAGACCTTAAATCAAACATAAAGCCAAGTATGTACTTCTAGACAAATAGGCAATATGAAGAGAAATTAGAAAAAGCAATTAGAAACACCCTTCCTCAACAGGTATTTCACCAATTGCTAGCTGCATAAAGAAGACTTTAATAATTGAAACAAGGAAAAGTTATACCTTTCTCTCCCCCACCACCAAGTACTACAAATAAAATTTTATTCATAACTCCCGATATGTTCATGAGACAATTAGCACTATAAATTTGCATTTTTAAATAAAGCTCAACCAGAATCAGGATAAGCTATTTCAAGCAAAAGAGCACTGAAATAAACTTAACACAAAATTAATTATTTCTAGTATATATAAATTTTATGTTGGAAAAAGCAATAGATGGAGAAAAGAGTTAACATTCCTATATAAACTAATTGTAATTTGGGAATTAAGTTGAGGGATATGCTGGTATCTTTGTAGGGATTAAACTTTGTTTTCCCTGAAATGTGAAACATCCAACAAAACAACCTTTTTTTTCTTCATGGAATTCAAACATAGCCTCTGGAAAAAGTCTATTCTGTAATATGTAAACCATTCACTAATTTACACTAGGTCATTATGGATTTTGCTCTTATATGTATATAAAATGAGAGAAGGTTAGGTTAGACTAATCTCACTGTTTATAGTATTTTTGTTGTCTTCTTCCAGTTCTTGAAAATTAAAACCCTCCTGTACTGTTGCTGGTCCTTCTCTGTAAAGATGTGGAGACAGAGTCCATGGTTCAGGAGGTCGAGAATAGTATTTAACTTTGGCACTGAAAAAAAGAACATTTAGGAGAGATTTTCATCTTTTAACAGAAATATAAAAACCTTTAAATAGCTGAACAAGCCGTTAAATTTCTTTCTGCATATACATACATATAAAGTAGTCCTTGTTTACCAGCTGATTCAGACAGTGCCTCTTTGCAATTATGACAGTGATGAAACAATAACTAAGTGGCCAACATGTATATTTGTGACCATTACAGTGTCCCTCTCTGTCACATGTTCAACATTATAGCCAGTAGGGCATCTTCTTGCCCAGTGCCTGTCCCATTTCTCCACTGCAGGGCAGAGAGGTTGCTTAAACAAACTATCTTTTCCTCAGCTGCTTTTTTTCCTGCAGCACAGCACTTTCCTAAAAAGTACTAGCTGGAAGTTAACAAGTGACCTTAATTAGTTAATTAGAATCCTCCTGGCAGTTGCTACCTGATATTGACAAAATCCAAATCGATTTCACATGAAACCTTTTGTTTGTCACCCTGAGCTGCACTAGGATTTCTTTCCATGTGTATTTCCACTGAGCTGCACTAGGCATTGCTTTCCATGTCTAGTTCCCCTGTGTGTTCCTTTTACTTTTTTTTTTTATATCATCCAATGAATTTCCTTTTACTTAATTATCTCAACACAGAGATAAACATTCCAAAGGGCAGAAGAGTGAGGAAAATGCCTTTAACCAACTTCCTCATGAGTAGAGTTTTGAATCCCACCATTGGGATCACCTGGATGTTTGGGGTTTGTACCCTTCTGTTGCTGTACATTCAGGAACAATTTCCTAATAAACTCTCTTCAACATTTATTACTATCTTAGTGTTCTCATTCTTTGGTATTCACCATGCAAGTTCTAAATTAAGCATTGACTCAGATTAACTGCAATAGGTATACAGGTAGTCCTTGCTTAATGACCATCTCTTCAGCAACCATTCAAAGTTGCAATAGTGCTGAACTTGAACTTATGTCAAATCACTGAAGTTAGGTTTTTACAGTGCCCTTTCAGTCACATGCTAAAGGGGGGTGGTGGTGTTGTGTTTCTTGGCACCTGTCCACTCCTTCCACCTACCTACCTCTTCCTCCCATCTCTGCTTTTGTCTGCCCTACACTCTGTCATGCCCTTCATGCTTTGCAAAAAGCAATGTTTCAGACTAAATTTATCATAATACTATTTTTATGTCATAGTATGGCATGCAAAATATACTTAAAACTGTAAATAGCCTTGCTTATATTATGTATGTATATATGTATGTATAAAAAAGACCTGTGCTTGGAAGACCAAACAGTAAATTTATAATGCATCTGTTTGAATATGTTATGTTATGTTATGTTTTCGCGGATATTTATATGTATGGTATTTAGGTTTCTTCGGGTATTTTCCCAGGTATTAATATTTGTGCCTTTATTATAGCGACGTTTCGGCAGAATCTCAAGCCTGAGGATGGCAGATGAGATTCTGCCGAAACGTCGCTATAATAAAAGCACAAATATTAAAACGTGGGAAAATACCCGAAGAAACCTAAATACCATATATATAAATACCCGCAAAAACATCACACACACACACACACACACATATAGCGAGAGGGCTTTATTGTAATTAAATGACCACATATTTACCCTGTCCAGTCCCAGAGCAGTAATTTAGCCGCACCTTCTGTGTTGGGAATACCACCTTTTTTCAACATTCCTCTCTTTTGAGCGAGCAAAGTTAAAAATTCCAGAGAATTCCTGTAGTCTGGGATATTATAGTGTAACATGATCTAGAATAAAAGAAACCCAGAATTTTTTTCTTGTATGAAGACATTCCTACATAATTTCCAACCGACCACAGCTACTTGCCTGTTTTTCCTCCAATTTGTTTATATAAGTCACTACTTTTCTGATGTGGAAAACAAATAATGCTGATCAAAAAGCACCATTTAAGGGGTACAGCAAGATCAGAGTTGGATCTGATGTCATCACTGTAACAGTATGACATAGCAAATATCCTCATTTCTTACTTGCCTAAATGGTGGCACACTGAGCGCAATTATATCCTCTATTGTATAAATAGAATATAAATATTCCCTTCTATTGTAGATATAATCACAATAACAAGGTTTTTTTGACAGTAAAATTTCATTTTGCTGATATGCCAAATTAATGAATACAGTATCATCTAGCTATACTGTTCAAACCCTACTCTGAATTATAGAAAATAAGGTGTAATCAAAAACTCATAAAATGCCCATAATCAAATGGTGAATGTACAGTATCTTTACCTGCTGTTTCCTACAGTGCTTCAGAACAGCATCTACGGAATCAAGTAGGTTTTCAGCACATGTGATACTTCTCAGTGCTAGAGTTAGAGTAGAGCATGAAGGTGCTGCAATGATACAGGGACTATCCAACATCTTGATACGTTTGTCAATGTGCACTGCTTGTATGGACCTTAACAGAACAGAACAGAGACATAATGGTTGAGAGAATCAGGTGCATGGACAAACCAGAATTATGTGGAAACAGATAGCAGAATAATTGGAATATAGTCATCCACAGGATTGGAGAAAAACTTTGAAAGAACCTACTGGAGGAAATAGCTATCTAGGCTAACTTTAAATTAGGATTTTTTCAAATAAAACTTTTTTTTTTTTAATGATGAATTGATCTAAGTAATTCAATGTATAACTGCTGCATATTCTGGTCACTATATAAGCAACAGATAAGTTAAGAAAAACAAGTTTTTCCAACACCTTTCCTCCTGACAAAGATGCAGAAAAGTTTTTTCTGTAAAAAGTGGGTGGTAGCAGACACTGAGCTGAGTCCCAAGGATTATAGGAAAGATTGTGGGAGAAGGACTGAGGGACTGTTGCTTCTGGGACCCAGAAAGACCAACCCATGCGTAGTTATGCATATGTGTGCTCTGTTACAACAATGCTTTATTAAAGCAAACTAACTTTGTTAGGCCTCTCTCTGGTCCCACGTTGCAGGCGCGTACCTCTTTCAGACTATTGATTATGCTGCTTTTCCCCACATTTGGAAAACCTAAAGCCCATCATAAAACAAAAAACTTTTGTAAGACATAACATGTAGTGAATTATTTTGAAGATCAGAGATTTAGATGGATAAGATTCTATTTTTAGTTCTACAACACAAACGTAAATACAGCATCTTCAAATTACTTTATATTCTAGGAATGCCACTTTAAACCAGGGATCCCCAAACTTGGCAAATTTAAGACTTGTGGACTTCAACTTCCAGAATTCTTCAGCCAGCTGGCTGGAGAATTCTGGGAGTTGAAGTCCAGAAGTCTTAAAAGTTGCCATGTTTGGAGACCTCTGCTTTAAATAATCAGATATTCTATAAAAAAATTAAGAAAAGGTGTAGATTCTTACTTCAATTTCTTCTTCCTCTCATTTGGCTATTACATTTAGGTTTGAAATATAATAAGGTCTGAGTGGAAGAATAAAATGCAGTACATTTCCGCCTTCTGATTTTGGACATTGTATTCTTTGAAAGTATCAGAGTAACTGGGGCCAATTAAGTTTTCACTTTTTAAATTGCCTATAGAGCAAGATCAGAGTTGGATCTGAAGTCTTCACCATGAGACTAAGACAAAAGCATATATCCTCATTTCTCACTCTAGTATTATAAATAAGCAGGCATCCTCATCATAAAAATGTATAATATGACCAATTACAATTCCTAATGTATTTTTTCAAGCATGAATTTCCATAGCAGTCCTTACTATATATAAGTCTGTACTATAATTCACAGAACTCCATATGGGCAAGGCAAACTTACCTATCACCCCAACCTGTATAACTTTATCTTTACTCATACAATATTCTTGGAGAAGTTTCAGGAGACATTGACTTCCAAAGCATTTGTTTGCTCTTGATAATTCTAGATATGCACTATTCTTCTTCGTATTTCTTTTCTCTTGCTGTAAATTTAAAATAAGATCACAGAGAAAAATATATCTATTTCACAGATAAATATATTTTTACCAGATTCAGCCATGTGACAAAGAGCCTGATAAGTTAAAAGCAGTTGTTGTTGTTTTTTACTTAAAGAAGAATTTAAGTCAATCATTTATAATAAATCCATGAAATCTCTAAAAAAGGGAAATTAATTTATGGATTTTTATCTGAACAAAGCAATTATGATAAATCCATGAAATCAGTAAAAGAGATAAATTTATGAATTTTTATCTAAACTAAAAGCAGAACAACATTCCATCTGTAGTGGTATTTGCAATAATTACTTCAATTGTAGAATAAAATAGAAAGTTAAGAATCATAGAATATTGCTGAAACTGTAGACATTTATTCAGAGTTATTATGAATAAAATGGAAAGACACAAAACCCTGGATAATGCATTTTTAAATACAGTTATAAAGACCCCAGAACTATTTTACATGATACCCAATCTCTTTTGTCCCTAAGTATGTTCAAGCTTCTAGGTTTATTTTTTCCATATACTGTTTTAGATTTCAGAATCTTTCACTGCCCTCATCATTTATTTGTGGAGGAAAAACACGAATGCTTTTTAGCACTAGATCTGTGATGGCAAATCTATGTCACACGTGCTGGAAGTGGCACGCAGAGCCATTTCTCCAGGCACGGCAGCCGTCACCTGTTGCTCTAGCCAGCTGGTCTTTGTGCGCATGGGAGCACTAGAACCAGAAGAACAGCTGAGTGTATGCGTGCGCTGGCCAGCTGGTCTTCACATGCACATTCCTGTTAGAAACAGGAAGACCAGCTGGCCCACGCACATGTATGTGTCGGGAAGCTAGCTTCTGGTTTCTGGTGCTCCCATGTGGACATGTGGGGGAGCTGCTCTTCCAGTTTCCGGCCTATGCTCCTGGTTTTGGCACTCGGTGCCGAAAAGTTAGCCACCAATGCACTAGATGATTCCAACAGAGTTTTCTAGTCAAATAATTTTAGTTATTAAGAAAGAAACAATCAACACAACTGAGGAAACACAACTGTCTGGTAATATTAGCATCTTTGCTTATTTCAAATGAAAAAATTTTTTTTCCATCAATAGTTGTAGTATCATTGTATAATCAATTTTCCAATGACTCATCTTTTGGATGGAAATACTTTGATTTAGTTTCCTATATGAAAAGTGGGTTGGATTGTGTAAATGGCCTGTTTAAGGATTTTCTAGAACAAACTAGATTCGAGGGCCGCATCAGTGTTGTGTTTGACCTCAGGGGCGGGGTGTGTGGCCAGCATGACATCACTTGTGTTGGAGGGGTGCCTTTGATGACCCAAGCACTCCGTCAGCAAAAATGGGTTCCTGAGCTCCATTTTCAGCTTCAACCCTCCACCAGCAAAAATGGGGCTCGGGAGGGCTGCACACAGCCTCTTTGAGCTCCATTTTTGCTGGCAGAGGCACCGCTGTTTCCAGGACAGCCCTGTGGGCCAGATCTAAGCACCCCGTGGGCAGGATCCAGCCCCCGGGGCCTTGAGTTTGACACCCCTGTTCTAGAAAAATATGATAGTGACAATACAATCTATGCATGCTTGCTTCTACAGAATGTATGAACACTGTATCTTTAGGAATACCAATTTAATCACTTAAATCATTTAAACATTTCGTATTATCTTTAGACTTTTGCAAATAATATTATAAAAACAGATTGGGTAGTATTACAGAAGACAGGGAAGATATGTTCTTACCACAGTTCTGTCTTTTATTTGCATTGCAGATTTAAAAGCAATAGTTGGAAGATCTTTATTTAAATAATTTAACCAATTCTCTAAGTTTTCTTTTGGTATCAGATCTAGGAGAAAAAACATGCAGAAGCTTGCTGAAAAATATGCTGTTGTGTGGCAATCCATTGTTTTCAAACACTGAGTAAGAGGAGCACTATATTAGTCTATGGAGAAAAATAAATATCAGAAGGAACCTGGCAGCCCATTTCTCAACTTACCATTTTTTTAAAAAAAGGTATTGGATGGAATAAACTGCAGCTCACAAAAAACCCTGCTTTTTAATAAAATTTGTTAGGCAGAAAAGATACTACCAAATTCCTCATGCCTTTTCAGGTTTACATCTAGAAAGCCACTGAGTTATGATTATTATGGCATCAACATTTGTGAGCTACTCACTAAATACTAAAACTATTTGCAGTTGTATGTAAACCGTTGTTCTCTAAAGTTTTGGAGGATTATTAGATGTATATCACATAAAAAACATTTCTGCCTACTTGCAGTAGGAAATTAATTAATTGCAGTAATGATTCCATGTCCTATTCGGATGCAATTCTAAAATAAAAATAAATGTCTAAGATTTGTGGATCCCATTATTTCTGTTCCTTTCACATTGAAAGTCCATTACCCATAATTGCTAACAAACTGCCCCAATTAACTAGTGCAAATATAAGATTCTATTTCATTGGATTTAGATTCAGCCATGTTTCTCAAAAGTATTACAAGCAACATTATTTACTTCATGAAGTTACCCAGCTTGAACCTATTAAAAATAGTTAACTATAGTCATAGATCTTGAAAAGTACAGAAATCAGTAAAGCTTATTAAATAATTGATTTTATTTCACAATCAACAGATTTTAAGATAAGAAGACCAAAATAACACCCAACAGCCAAAATAGCTGCTATTTCACATGACTGCTTGATTAACATAAAATATGTTCTTTGTTAAGTACAACATTGTAAATTTAGTAGTTAAAGAAAGGTACCATGCTCCAGAGGATATTCACAGCTATATATAGGTAATTCAGAGACAATTCTAAACCAGATGTATTCTGAGCTTGAGATATATATTGAAGCAGATCAATACAATTTTGAGTTTTAAGTTCAGCAGAACAGAATGAAGCATAGTTTAATCAATACTTCAATAAAAGCCTTTCCAGAGTCAGCTTTATTTCAGTTTTTTTCAACACAGGGCCGCATTAAATGGGAGTAATACCCTGTGTGCCCGCCAGCAGCTTAGAAGGCAAAATGCTTGTGAAGATTTTCACAAGATCAAACACTATGGGTACAATGTAGGCATTTCTAAAACATAAAGGATGAGAATGACTAGAATCAGCTAATGCTTCCTTAGCAGACAGTGAGCTCAGAGTTGGATCTGACAGTCTCCAGATGTAGGTCAGCACATTTTATAGCCTCCTCATAGCTCACATCCTACTGAAGAATTATTTAAATGATAATGTAATTAACAGCGCAGTCAAACTCTAAGTTTAAATACAAACCAGCCACTACTAGCGGTTAAGAAAAATGGCCTAGTCTCCTATCTCCATTTTTGAATTTCTCACACGAGATCTTCAAATCATTGGACTTAACTGGCCTAAAGAACAGAGCTGAAAAGTGTATGTAAAAAAGCAATACTCATTTTACTTACCAATTTTATTTAAAACCAAAAGTATTTTTTTTCTTCCCTCAGACTGAGCAATAAGTTGTTCAACCTGTGGACATCTACAGCCTAGAGGATCTCTAGCATCCAAGATTTCAAGTATGACATCTGAAGCCTCAATTACCTAAAGAGTAATATAGAACAATATGGTATTTGAGACCATAAGACTAATTTACATTTGAAAGCTTCTGAGTAACGACATTCCCGGTACTATTTTGGTATCAAGCTAATTTAAGAGTAATTCAAATGGACTTAAAAAAAAGCTTCTCCAACATATTGAATACAACATTCCCTGAGGATTTAGTTTTCAGAACTGTGTCAAACTCACAGTATTTTTAATGGAAACCATGCTAAAAAAATGGTTGAGAACATTTAAATATATAGCTAAAGGTAATTGCAAATAGCTTTATAAAAAAAGTAGGATATAAATACAAATAAAATATGTACATGATCAAAACTTAATAAAATAAAAATAGCTTGGAATATATTTAGAATACTTTTATCACTGTAATTTTTTTGTCTTTGAATATACTGAAAAGCAGTATGTGGTGGTGGTGGGGGAATGGTATTCTGCTCAGATTGGGGAATTCCCCTTGTGGTCTCCTTTCCTAAATCCTCCATCTGCTCCAGGATTGGAGGAAGGAGGACACAAAAATGAAGCAGAGAGAATATTCTGCCAATCACGGCAAGCGATCATACTGGATGCAATAATGAATAGTTCAGAATATTATTGTCAGGTAAGAAATATAATTTATGATTTCACAAACATATAAAACAACAACTTCTACATATTAATATTTCCATAGACCGAAAGTTGATACTGAATATCTTCATTAAATGTCTTTTCTCAAAGAGCAGCTGATTTATATAAAGAACAAAGCAATTCTTTAAGCTACTGTGAGATGTCAAACTAATAGCTCTTTTAAAAATAGAAGAAATATATCACATTTCTTTTATCTGAAAAACTCTCTCACCTTTTTAAACTCCCCACAAAATGATTTCTTTGAATTTTTTTGGACCTGCTGGTTAGATTTCATTTTTTGCTTTGTAGTTGATTTCTATAAAGAAATGAAAAATATGGGAACAAAATTTACAAATTACAAAACCAGTATCATTTATAATAGTGAGGAGCAATGATAAAAAAATGTTTTTTTTTTAAATTTACAGCATTTATATTCCCTCCTAATCTAGACACTTGGCAGTGTGCAAAACAGAATATACTGCCAGTCCAACTAAAATACTTTTTAACTCATTGAAAAACAACCTAAAATGTAAAACTAAGTGGTTATCCACAATTCCTCATTAGGGGCCAAAAGTCTGCTGAAATACAATAGTTTTCAATGTCTTCTGAAACAGCAAAGGGAAGGAACCCAGCATCCCTGGGGAACAGTGTGTTTGGCTACATAGGGGGTTATTACAGCTGACCTGCCTTTTGGCCTATTTCTTTCCCCATTACTTTCCATGGGGTAGAACCTTATGTTCATTCAGCCTAGATATTTTAAAAACATCATAGCGAGAAAATCCCTGCCAGTAAACATTGAATAAAGTTTTATTTGCAATAACTAGTATTTTGCATTAGGTTCCAAAATCTATTGGCAATCAGAGCAGCAAGAGCAGAAGAGGGGCTACTCTGCAATTATAGATCTTCAGTATAAGCTGTCTATGTTCTGCACCCGTTATAGGACATTGTTTGTAAAGGCAGCACCACATAGAGTGTATTGTGGGAATCCTATAATGTGGTCATTAAGGTATGAGTTAGTGTCACTAAGGCTTCCTGGTTCAGAACAGGTGGTAACTTGTGCATCATTGAAGCTGAACAAAAGCCCCTGACCAAAAAAATCAAGGGGGATTCTCAAATGTCAGATGTATTCCTTCAGAAGGAATGGGACCATAACTAGAACAAGCATGGGACACAATATTTCCAGTCAGTCAAGATGTTTACACAACCAGCATCTCCATTTTGCTAGATTTAATCTGAGCTTGGTTTTCCTCACCTAGTCCCTCTAGCCTGTGGATACAAGTTCAAGACTTGAATAGAATCAGTGCACTAATAATACCGTACTCCAAATTGAATAATGATTTTCCATAGCATTTTCAAATAGACAACAAACGACATGGGAAAGAGGGGTGGGCCTTATACTTCATTCTAGAACAGCCATATAGTCTGGATCACCCACCCCATGACTAGATACAAATGCAGAGGCTCACGATACAATTATTTTGAAAGAAATGAATGTGATTTTTCAAGCCAATGAACTATTTCTCTCTACTGACCAGCATAATCTGAGTGTAGTGCTTTCCTAAAAATCCATACCTTATCACCAGGATCCTTTTTATTTGTTTGTTGGTTGCGTTTCTTTTCTAGTTCCTTCTGACGAGCAAGTTTTTGCTTCTGTTTCAATTCTTCACGCTATTAACACAAATTATAAATATGTTCTTATACACCATGACAATTACAACCCTCCTGACTTTGCTTTAAAAGTAAATATGGCCATTCTTCTAATGTTTATTTGGTTACTGCATTTCACTGCACAGGACTTTATACATTATTCATTGCATGACCCATGGCATAGATATCTTTTATAATTTTAGCAGATATAGATGTCTATACAAAACTACATATTACTTTTTTCTGTAATCCCAGCAAACACGGAACAATGGTTTTAAAACTCCAGATTGGTGCTCAGAAAATACCAGTTCTGCTTTTAATAAAAAATGATTGATTGTCCAATTTTATGTGGCTACACACCAGTTTAAGCTGTTTTACCTGTTGCTTCCTATGTTCAGCTTCCCGAAGAATCTCTTCTTTAAATGGGGCAGTATTGGGAACTCCAGGATCTTTCTTCGGCTTCCGGTGTTTATGTTTCTTGGCTTCTTTTCGAAGTTTTTTATTGTGTTCTCGTACCTATAAAACAGTGGTCTTCTTTTACTACTATGGATTTTTTCATCACTCTTTCCTTTTCATATAAAGATTTCAACACTTTCACTGCCACATATCCTTAGCTTGTAAGGGACATATCTTAATAAATATGGTGGGCAATTAATTATCAGAACACAAATGTGGCAAGCAGTTGCAGAGGAGCACATCTTTCAATGAAAACAGAAGGCACACAAATTTGGATCTAAGTGTACCTTATCTTTGCTATTTTGAGTCAGCTAGGGATGCTAAACAAAATACTAATTTTATTTTGATTTGTGCAGCTTTGAAAGTTTTTACTTGTACAGTCCTTTCTAGTCTTTATCAAAAGTATGACATAAAACTATAGGTAAAGGTAAAGGTTCTCCTCGCACATATGTGCTAGTCATTTCCAGCTCTAGGGGGAAGTGCTCATCTCTATTACAAAGGGCCAGTGCTGTCCGAAGATGTCGTGATCATGTGGCCGGCATGACTAAACGCCGAAGGCGCATGGAACACTGTTACCTTCCCACCAAAGTGGTCCCTATTTTTCTACTTGCATTTTTACATGCTTTTAAACTGCTAGGTTGGCAGAAGAAAATATAATAATAAAATAATATATTAATATGTTAATATATTAAAATATATCAATATAATAAAATTAAAATATAATAGCTTATTCCAAATCATGAATTCTAAAAACATTAGTTAAAACTGTACAGTTTCAAACTGTGTTCCAAAGTATCTCAGCAAATTCACAGGGGCATTGTGGGATATTTTAAATTTTTGAGGGAAACAGATACTCAATATTAGTTGACTACAGTGAGTGTCATAAACACCAAAAAATAAACTTCTGTTTTAAAACAATTCTGCAATTTTATTTATAACAAATATAGGTTGTTAAGAAAAGCATGTCATTTTTCTACTTCTTTCTGAAGATAACTGATGATGACAAAAAGGGTAATTAAACTGAAGACAGGAGGAATTCAATAAGAATGGAAATGAAATAAAAAATTCCTGAAGCAAGAATTATACCACTGAAGTTATAGCATGAACTTTAAGTTCTTTCTATACTTCTCATAAAATGATTCAAGTAACCTTTCTTCCCTGTAGTGAACAGCTGTTCTCTGATTGTAAGCCAGGACAGACAACTGGGATACACAATGGGAACAGCAAAAGCCATACTTGTTTAAGCAGGAATTAATTCAAAATACATGTTTACCTTTTTCTGTATTTTATACCGTTTGTGGCAGGTCATACGCTTACTAGCTTTCTTTAACTCTGAAAGGCAAAAATGCAAAAATTTAAATTCTATCACCATGAATGGATGTGTGCCACACTATTTTTCACAACTATGAATCTAGAAACATAATTTAATAAAGAGGAAAGAAAATGTCTGAATAGACCCAGATTACTTAGGTAATATTACAATTTTATCCTGCCTTTACACAAACACACAGAATATGATTAGGAATGCAATCTTTTCTCGCTCCACAGTACTTAAAATTTAAGTCTCGTTGAGTATTTTTGGATGAGTCACAATTGCTTATTGTCTGTGGTCATTAAAGTGACAACAGATAAATAATTGGCTGGCATAATATACAATGTCCTTGGCTTTTCCCAATGATTTTCCCCTTCATTATATAGATTTTAAGATTTTAAGTTTTCCCATTCACTGAATACTTTTTTAAACAAGCAGAACTCACCAGTACAGGTAGATATTTAATCAATTCCCCTGAGAGCACAACGTTATTTCAGATGCCATACAGAACAACGAAATCCTTAGAAAATCAAGATAAGTGCAAATGGGACTGCATTTCTAGACTCTGCTTAGAATTTTCCTTTGCTTCTTGCTCCTTAATTTTGCATCAGCTTTTTTTGGAGCGGGGGTGGTTGATGCCAGCAACCTATGTTGTCCCAAAAGTGCTGTTCAAAAGGCAACTCGACTTTTTGGGGTTTTTTTTCCTCTTGAAAACGTTTCGCTTCTCACCCAATTCGGAAAGTGAAGAAGTTTTTTTCCTAAGAGGGCTAGAGATTGGAGAAGAGTGTTGGTCACATGGCTTGCTGTCTATGGAAGTTTTCACTCAACCAGCTCAGGGTGGTCCCAGAGGTGCTGCTGTTCAAAAGGCAACTGGACTTCCTTGGGTTTATTTTTAAATAAACGCTTCTCAAGAAGCTGAACGTTTTCATGGGAAAAAAATAAACCCATGGAAGTCCAGTTGCCTTTTGAACAACAGCACCTCTGGGACAAACCTGAGCTAGGTGAGTGAAAACCTCCATAGACAGCAAGCCATGTGACCAACACTCTTCTCCAATCTCCAGCCCTCACGTGCTCTCTGATGGCTACGGAACAGCAGTCCAACACATCTGGAGAACATCAGGATGGATCAGGTGGGCCTTAGATCGCAGGTCCCTGTCCAGAACACGACTCTACACTGCATGACTTGTAGAAAACAAGCGGCCCTCCCAATCCGGATCGCTTTTGGCCAGAACGGCTCGCGAAGCAAAGGCCCAGGAGAGACACTCTGTACAGGGCTCCATCCCCCGCGTCTTTTCAGTCTCGAGTTATTAACCGACCAGTCGACTTCCGTTACCGGCCCACTCCCTGTTTGTCTTCCACCCCCAATAGCCGCTGCTCTACTCACTCGGTCGCTTCATGGCGGGCGACTCTCCTCTCCTTCTGGGCGATCCACGTGAAAGAAAGAAGAACCTCGCCGAAAGGCTGCCGTAAAGCGCCGCGGCCTGGCCGTCGCTCCGCGAGTCTCGCTTGGCGGCTGAGAGGCTGGCTTTGCGACAGCGGCGGGATCGCTTGCGAGCGAGCGAAGTGAGCGGCAACAGTGGCGGCAACGCCGACGGCGCGGGGGGCAGTGGCGGCGACGGGGACTGAGCGCGGCCGCGGCTGCAGGAGGCGGAGGATTAGCAGCAGTAGCAGCGGGGCTGGCTGGGTAAGTTCAGGGTGAGGGGCCGGGCTTGGCTTGGCTCCGGAAAACAAGCGGCGCTCGCGGGAAGGGAAGACAGGAGGCCGCGACGCTTCCCCTTTGTGTGGCTCCGGAGCTGCTGGGCGAGATTCTTTTGCCGGAGCCCCCGATCTCTGCGCCTCTCCTGCCGAGGACTGGGCGCTGCTCGCCTCCCTTCTGGTTCCTCTTTGGGTCTGGCCGCTTCTGGCCGGCCTCCCGAGGGGGAAAGAGACCGGCCCTCCCCACCAGCCCCTGGGCTGCCTCTGACCCACTAACCCTCTTCTCTCCCCTTGAGTTCACACACGAGTTTTCCCCCTGTTTCTGGTAGAAGTGGTGGATTCTCCCCAGGAATTTGTGGGTGATTTGATCTGTTTTCCAGGTTTTGTTTTTCCCTCGTCAACACGTTAGGGGGAAAACACACACACAAACCCCAACATTTCGAAACCAATTAGCCGGCGGTATCTATCCTAAGCCTCGGCTGGAGAAATGATTTGAAGTTTTTCGCCCTAGTCCGGAGCAGAGCCCGCTGCACTTGTCAAAAGTGCCCACTTCTTTGACTTAATCCACTCTCCCATCCACTTCTCTCGCATTGAGGCATAAACAATCTTGTTGCCTGTTTATCCACGATAAAACTTTCTTCTAAAATACAAATTATAGTTTCTTTAAAAGCATGGCTTTAGCTTTTCCAATAAAAACAATATGAAATACAGGTGCTGTTTCTGAAGCTGGATTCATACAGTGTGCTGGGATTTGGTAATGTGTTGATTTCACATGGGAAACCATAATATGGTTTATATATAAATTGACACCTGTTGTGGCCACATAACAATATATAATATATATATAGGGCTTTGCTTTTTATGTGACCACAACAGGTGTTAATTTGAATATAGCATATTGTATGAACCCAGCCACAGTTCCTGCACAAAGGACAGGAATTCTGCAAATTATAACAGCTAAAAAGAATAATATGTACCATCAAGTGAAAAATTGGCTGTTCTTTAATATTTCTTGTTTCCTTTATTTAAAGATGTTGAAAAACTTAACAGTGTAATGGAATCTATAGTTTAGTTATTCATCTAATAACCAATATTTTGAAACACCCAAAATTCATTTATTTCTACATTTAAGGAGTGATATATTTCTCATTTTGCATAGCCAGTGAAAATATGCCATTCTGTTGAGACTGTCTTAATAAAGGAGAATATTTGTAGCTCAGGGTTGAAATAAGGACTCCTTGGTGATCTCTGAGCTTGCTTGTTTTCTTCAGATGTTTCATTACCCAAACTAGGTAACACCAGTAGTTGGGGTTAAAATAAATTTTGAAAAACTAAGGCATTGTCAGAATACAACTCCATTGGTTTTCGTTTTTCTTTTTAGCATATAGATAACATCCAAAGAGACAGATTTGGCTGGCATATTAACAAGCTTTCAAGTTGCATGGAATTTTTTTTCAGCTCAACAGTATAATAGAGTCTTATATTTTTGGAAATTAGAATGATCTATTCCAAAAGGAAAAACATAGTTTTACCAGGAAGTGATAGATGGCTGTTTTCATTTAACAGTAGAAGAATGGTTATTTTTACAGAATATTACAAATACTATTTTCATGCTTCTGATAAATATAGACTTTTTTCATTTCATTCTACCCAGAAATTGCAACTTAAAAAGGCACGTTTTATGTATGAAAATTACTGTTTTGTTCTTGATATAAAATTTAGGAATTCATTGGTTGAGCTGATATACTTAAATCAGATAGAAAAATTAATGTCCGATAAGCTGTTACGTTGTAATAATTGTAACTATTGTAATTATCTAAAATCAGGTAAACAATTTTAGTACTGTTCAAGAAATATCAGCACAGCTATTTAACTAATAGAAAAAGAATGACAGTTCAGTCAGTGGACCTGTAGCAACAAAATATTATTTTTATAACAAGAGTATTGGTTTTATTTATTGAATGCTCAGAAAATAATTTGATATAAGGAATTAAAATAAATGGCAGATTTCACGATGCCCTTTTAGATAGTAGGTTAACTATTATTTTTAAATGCACTATTCTGTGTCCTCTTTTTCCTACCTGAAACAATTGTCAAAGGGTTATCTACATATAAAAAATACTTGTGACGATATTGTCTTTTAGGGCATGCAGTAAAATGCAAAGAATAGAAAAAGAATAGGTAAAAAAAAATAAAGTTAGGAGATACAAAAAAGAAATATAATTACTGCATTATTCAGTGTATAAGACGCACTTCCCCACCCCCAAAAGTGGGTGGAAATGTCTGTGCGTCTTACACAGTGAATGTTGCCAAAGCCCTGCCAACCCCCATCCTTTGGCCTCTGCCTCCCAGCAATTTGCCTCCATGCAGCTTCAGCACAGCATGATTAACACAAGCAGCTGATTGTCGATTGGATCGGCCTCCTGACAATCAGCTGGTTTAGGCTGCAGGGATCGCCATAGCCTATTGCTGCCTCTGTGTGCCCCATTTTTGGCCTCTGCATCCCGTTTTTAGCATCCGCACGCCTCCTTTTCAGCCTCCGTGTGCCCCATTTTTGGCCCATTCTGAATGGCGGGGACCGGAACGGGCAGAAATGGGGCACTGAAGCTGAAAATGGGGAGCGGGAGGCTGAAAACAGGGCGCAGAGGCCGAAAATAGAGCGTGTGGAGGCAGCAATAGGAGATGATCCCTGCAGCCTGAAACAGCTGATCATTGGGAGGCTAATCCAATCAACAATCAGCTGCTTGTGCTAATCAGGATGTGCTGAAGCTGAAACAGGCTGTTTGCTATTTGCTCAAGAAGGCAAATTGCTGGGAGGCGGAGGCAGATTTTTTTTTTCTTGTTTTCCTCCCTAAAAGCTAGTTGCGTCTTATACTTCGGAGCAGCTTATACTCTGAAAAATACGGTGAAAGTGTTTTATAATAATGCTCCATCCTTGCAAAATATGCTTATTTCCACTCTGTCCATACACTATTTCATGCATTGTGTTTTATTTTTTAACCCTTTTATCTTTTCTTTTTTGAGGGTCTCATCAACTCCATCCAATCACTGCTTTCATGTTTTCCCTTCCCAGACTATTCATTTTTATTTCACAATGTTTTATTTCCAGTTTGATCCTCTTTTATCCTCACCAAATCACCTCAGTGAATTTATTTTGAACTGTTTAGTCCCTGTTCTCTTACGTTCATATAACACTCTTTGATTTCTGATAGTGTGTCTTCTTTCTTTATTATGTACATTTGACATAATTTTCTTTTGGCATTCCAATCTCTCACTTCTATATAATAAAATGGGCAGAAAACTTTTTTTACATTGCCATTTTTTTCAACAAGCATTGTTGCTTCACAATAGACACATATTCCATCATGTTGATGTCAAATCTTTTCTTCCAAAATTTTCACATTATAATTTCTCCACCCATTTTTCCAGTTTAAAGAAAATTCAAGATACATAAATTAAGCTTTCTTCATGTTTTGCTATTTAGAGAAACTTGCAATTGTTTTATTTACTTTTTCTAGTCAAATGCAGCTACAAGTAGTCCTCAACTTCCAACAGTTCATTTAGTGACCAAAGTTACAACAGACTAAACAAAGTGACCTATGACCATTTTTCACACAACCATTGCAGCATTCCCATGGACATGTGATCAAAATTCGGACACTTTACAACCAACATATTTATGACAATTGAAGTGTCCTGGTGTCATGTGATCACCTGTTGTCACCTTCTGACAAGCAAAGTCAATGGAGAAGCCAGATTCATTTAACATCCATGTTACTAACTTAACAACTGCAGTAATTTATTTAACAACTGTGGCAAGAAAGTTGTAAAACGGGGCAAAATTCACTTAACAAATGTTTCACTTAGCAATAGAAATGTTGGGGTCAATTGTGGTCATAAGTCGAGGACTACCTGTACTTTGGTTTTTAATATATTAAATTGATATATTTGCAGATACAGACAGTGTCTGAATCTAACATTCACATGAAACATTTTGGTTTTCTCCCATAATGTGACATCATCTGCATACAAAAGTACTGTATAAGTACTTTCATGTCTCCAATCAACATAACAACAGACACTTGCTAATATATTTATTCATAAATACATTTTAAAAAATCAAGCAGGCATTAGACATCTATCTTACTTCCTGTCTATTGCTGAACCATTTGATAATTATTCAGTGTGCTTATGTATATTATATCTCCATTAGATCCTCTTTACTATATTTAGCAACCACACTTTTAACAACATACTTGCATTAAACTTTCCATAATTCAAGCTTAATTCTCTTTATTCTACACTTCTTTGAATCAAGAAATATGCAATGGATCATATGTTTGTACATTTCTCAAAAACATTCTAAAAAGCAAAAAAAAAATCTCTTTATAGAAAAAGTCATACAGCTTTCTTAAATTTTGCTAATGTCATCTCAAATATCATCAGAATTGTCCAGCACTTTGCCAAACATCTTGCCAAGCATACTTAACAGATTAATCGCCCTGCATTCATTCTTGCCACCTTTTTGTTTGACAAACAGTGACAGCATTATTTTATTGTCAGGTACTGAAGCAGCTGTCACACACATTACTCAAATCAGATAGGCAATCCATAAGCAAGCCAAGTCAATGTTCTAATATCTGTCTGCTTTTACCATCTATTGTACACCAGCTACACATTTCTATTTTTTACTATTCACATAACATATATTACTATATTTCTTTTTTTATCAGTTTTTAAAAACTAGTTACAGGATTCATTTGAATTTCAGTCTTCATTAGCAAATCTTCTAGCATTCTCTCACTTCAGTTTCATCCCGTATTATTTAATTAATTCTGCTAGAAGCTCCTTGTGGAATCAACAATATTGAAAATATTACCCACTTCCCAAACAATGTTTTATTTTATTTCAAAATCTCTTTTACTTCTTTTCTTCCTCTTTTAATCAAAATGGGTTTTAGCTATCTTAGATTACATTATGTTATACATGTACTGTACAATATTTTTCATCCTCAAAGACATTATAAACCTCATTACCTACCATCATTTCAATCACTGTATGAAGTACAAATCCATCATTTAACCTTTAGCTTTAAATACCTCTGTTTGAGTTTGCTTTCAATTTATTTGTCATTTATCAGACAAAATTACAGCTGCTATTTGGCTTGGAGTAAAATGTGAAAAAGTTCTTTTCAAAATATGGTTTACTTCTATATATATATGAACTGTGTTGTAAATATAGCCACTTATTCCATAATCAATCACTAAGCTATTGTTTAGTTTGAAGTGCTTCAGCAGTTGCATTTAAAAGTATTAGATGTCTGCATTGTTAATTTGAAGTTTTTATAATGATTTATAATTTATTATAATTAAACCTTAATGACTGTTATATGATGTACTTTGGCATTTGCAATTTCTGAATCTGTTATTTTTTTAATGTTGGTCAATACAGTAATTAGAACAACAATAGATACACTATAGTGATTTATATATAATTTATATATAATGAATAATCTTTTTGTTAGCATAGTTCTTCTGGAATAATATGACCATTAAGACTATAGTTCTACCATATCAAATAGCAATTTTGTTACTGATAAGTGTGAAACTACAAACTTTATTCACCAAGACTGCTAGTTTTGTTCTGAATTTTAAATAAACCTTATTTCAAATTTGCTAACAAGCCAGTTATTATAATCCTATTTTGTGTTGTTTTCTATAGTTTTCCTTACTCTTTCTTCTTAATCCTTTATTTACCTATTCTTCCGTTGTTTCTTCTCTGTTTTCCTTTCTTTTTGTTATCTTCTCTTTCAGTTTTGGCTGTACTAATACTGCGGCTGAGTTGGTGCTTTAAAGATTTCCCTTTTCTCAGTTTGCTTACTTGCCTATCAGACATTATGAGGAGATTGGCTTTTCGTGGTGCTGGTTGTACTCTGGTAAATCTGGTAATTTTCTGGTAATGTGTGTGCTGTCTGTCCCTCTTCCATACATCTCAGCCATTTTTGTTTTATACAGATAGTCCTCGACTTACGACCACAATTGAGCCCAAATTTTCTGTTGTTGAGTGAGACATTTGTTAAGTGAATTTTCCCCCATTTTATGAACTTTCTTGTTTCAGTTGTTAAGTGAATCACTGTAGTTGGCAATTTAGTAACCTGGTTGTTAAGTGAATCTGGTTTTCCAATTGACTGTGCTTATCAGGTCGCAAAAGGTGATCACATGACACAGCAACAGTCATAAAAATGGACCAGTTGCCAAGCATCTGAATTTTGATCAGATGATCATGAGGATGCTGGAAAAATTATAACTGCGAAAAACGGTCATAAGTCACTTTTTTCAGTGCCTGTTGTAACTTTGAATGGTCAATAAAAGAATTGTTGTAAGTTGAGGATTACCTGTATTTGGTTTGTAAAAGTCATGTTTTTTCATGTATCTGATGAATTTATACATCAATTTGGTTATCAGACATGAAGTGCACATGTATTTACATAAGTACATTGGACTTATATATTCTTAAAATATATTTCTGTAAATAAAGTAATTGGAAAACATGATTTTCTATTTGTTTCTCTTGGAAAACAACTATAGTAATCTTACATTTTTAATTTTGTTCAAGGAACTTGACTAAGATAATGAGAGGTTTTTAAATTTTATTTTCTGCTTTTAAATGAGTAGGAAATTCTAGAACGTTTATGAATCACTTCACACTTTAAAATTGCAAACAAGTTATTGGCTTACTTCTTCATGATCTTTTCTTAGTCTGTGTAAGAAATTTGTACTGTGTGAATTTTAGGTTTAAGATTCAGCTTTTTCAGCTCAGATCAACTAGTTCCTTATGGACATGATGTTGTTTGGTAGGAATAAGAAATAATTGCTTTGTGGTTTAAATGAAAATAATTTAAGTAACATGCTTTGTTTAAATTTAGTTGATCTTTAATAATTATATTACATTATAATTAATGTTTATCTTCAGCTAAATAGTTTTTGTAAGAAGTACTAGCAAAATATAAAAACCTTATTTACCTTAAGAAATCTTTTATTTTTGTTTTCGGTATTAATCTATATCCACATTAATGTATTAAACCTATTACTGCATTCTTCTGACAGAATCATTTACTTCTAGCTTAGCAAGCAAATTGTTTTCAAACAATATTTTAGATCCTTTCACTTTTTCTCTTAGGACACTTCATGTCACTATTGCACAAATCATAGTAGCTTTTATATATAAATTTTGCATGCCTACTTCAAAACCATGCATAACATAATTATATACTTAAAAATGTAACAAATAAAAGTACTTCAGGACACAAGTTGCTCTTATATTGAATATAGCCCATAAGAAATCATAGTCTCTGTAATTATTGTACATTTAAATTTAGCAACTAATTCATGATTCACTTGTAATTGAATGTTCATTCCTCATTCACAATTGGAGTTAATACTTTCGGTCTTTGGTATTGGCACAAAACAAAATTTGGTTGTAACTGCTTTTTGCTTAATATTATACATTGCTTCAAAAGCTGTCAGGTGGCCAAAAGGAGCTTGATATACTGTATTCACGTAAATTTATTATTAGGACAATGTTTGATGTCTAGATTTTTCATACACAGATAGACAGGCAGGCAGACAGACAGACTAAAAACAAATGGTTTATGCTGCTACATATCAGCCAAATAGCTGTGGTAATATTTATTTAAGAAATAGAAATGTTGCAGTCTCTTCAAGCAAACCATTTATTTTGTTATAATTTTGTTATCAAGGGTTTTGGCTAATACAATGATTGCTTGGCAGTAAAACCATTAATACAATATCCTAATATAGGTTATATCAGCCTTTCCAAAACTTGTCTCTATTCCCCACACAGCATGGCCATTTCCCTGAATTCTGGAATCTAAAGTGAATCTAAAGAAGCTATATGTTGTCCAGAAGTTATCTAGAAACAAAATTTATAAAGTAGAAATTATTTATAGTATTCCAGACATGTTCCACAAAAATGTATGCAAAAAACAGCTAGAGCTAGAGGCAGTGGGAATAGATCCTTATCACCGTGTCTCATCATTGTTCTTAGTTAGCCATGCTCACAGTGGCAGCCATTGTTTGAATAGGTATGGAGCTAGTTTATCAGAATAGCCACATTCTTTCAAAATAAACAGCGTATTAAAGACACACTGATACCTACTGTAAATTATTTCTTTGTTTGAAACTTTCCAAGTTTAAGAACATTTTTCTTTATTATAGAAGAAGTTGGATTCCATGAGCTCAAAGAGGCGAAGGGCTACCTCTCCTTCTAGCAGTGCCAGTGGAGGAGATTTTGATGATGGTCACCATTCCACAAACACACCAGGTCCAAGTCGGAAGCGAAGAAGACTCTCCAATCTCCCAACAGTTGATCCTGTAAATATCCTTGAATGTCTATCTTTCTAGCCTAGTCACTGTGTACAAGCAACCGTCTATTATATCACTAGAAAGCAATTGTTAAACTCTTCGTTCTTTTAAGTTTTTGGGACTTTAAAAATATCGACCCTTTAAATTAGAGTGATATACATAACATATTGGAGCATCAGAATGAAGCATCAGAATTGCTACAAATATATTTTGCATTTTAACATAACAGGACCCAGATTGTTGGGGTCAGTATGTTGACTCTAAACCACTTAGAGAGGGCTGTAAAGCACTATGAAGCAGTATATAAGTCTTAAGTGCTATTGCTATTTCAGGATGCTTAAATTTGCTGGAAAATGTTGAATTGCAGGGACTCCTTGTTCAGCAACTGGTTTATAAAGCAAAGAAAAATTGAATTGAGATTATAAATACAGACATATTTCCTATAATGACCATTTTGTTTAACAACCAAGTTGCCAGTCCCAGTTGTGTTGCACTTGTAAATAGGACTTCCTGTACATTTACTTGCAACTTATAAGTGATGGAACTCACCATCTTCTTTGAAGTTGACAGCTTTGCCAGGGTTGTTGAGGTCAGACTTTGGTATGGTGGTGGGGTGGGAGGTTAATATAGTTGAGGGAAATAACAAATGAAAACTTCCATATTTAAGGTTTTTAAAATCTAACCACTTTCCTTATATTGGGCTGATTTTTCTCTGTCATAGGGATGTCTGCTAAAAAAAAGAGCTGATGATGATTTTTCTAAGGAGTATTTCTAGTACCAGGAAAACCAAATATTTTCTTTTGTTATAAAATTGCCACGAACCTTATTTTAAATAATAATATAAAACAATAAATTAAGAAAAAATGCCCCTGCCCATTTGGGGAGTGCAGACCTCCTCCCATACTGGGCAAACTATTTTGGCACATAAGCTGGTAAAAGGTGGAAGCCCCTTTCCTGTAAAGTAGGTTTTTCTCCTTTAGATATTCCTTTAGTAAATGAATTTTATTTGTATATAAATAGTTTAACATGTTCACAGACAAATAAAATCCCTTTTTCCCTATCTTCAAATTAATAAAACAGGACTTCTTTGTTCAGTTTAGTTTGGTTTGGTTGATTTTGGCTGTTATAATTGCTTATTTTGTGCCCAGACTTTGCAGTTGGAATCGGCAACTTGTTGATGGCTTAGGGAGCCCATGAAATTGCTAAGCATGACTTAAGATTACTTAAGATATGAATTGGGAAGTAATAAAAGAAAAATGGTTGTTAAGTCATATTTCACCATGCTTAATTACTGGTCACAACTCTGTGTTATTAGCTCATTGATGGTTTCTCCTTTTCCAACTGGCCAAACTGATCAAATTAAGAAATCCTAGGTTTCTTAGAGGTCATAGCATATGGTTCCATTTATAACAAAAATACCTGAAATACACACATACATACACTTTCTTAAATTTGCAAGGTATTTTTTTTTAAATAAAAGTTTTATTTAAGTTTTCACAAAACATACAAATATAAATAAAATATCTTTTTTGGAGAAAAGCGTGGCCCCGGGTTATCACTTCTCCATACAGACATAAACTCAATACATATTTATCTTATACATTCTAATCTATATCTTATAACTATTTTCACAATTTTTTCAATACCTTTTTCCTTTCTTTACTTCCTCCCCTTTTTATTCCCTTTTCTATCTGATTCTCCCTTCTGTGATCCTCCCTTCTGCTTCTTCCTGATATTATGATTACTTTTCAAATTACTCTTTTTGGGGGTTGTTGCTTCAGTGCTTAAGTTTTTAACTCCCTTTCCCCCCTTTTCCTTTTTTGCTCCGCTTAAAATTGCTTGGTCATTAAAGATGGCTTCTTTGTTGTCCTGTCCTTGTTCTGCCAGTGTTTCTTGTTGTTTTTCACAGTTCAAGATCTCCATTTCTAAAAATTGAAATACGAAGCCAAAAGATCCTCTTCCATCTTGTGCTTCTTTTTGTTCTTTAAGTCTCATTTTTAACTCTTCAAGGAGTGATGCCATTTTAAAAAAATTTAAGCAACCCCAAATTGGTTTTATTTTATTTCATCAGGATCCTCCATCCAAAGTTCCAGGAATCATCCAATAATCCAAAGCTGTTTCTTGCTTCTTTTCTCACTTTCTCTTTCCAGGGGCTTTGTTCTCTTGTAACAAAGTTTCAGCTACAATGTATCTTTTGCAAGCCTTGCTAAAATTCCACTATCAATTTTGTTTTTAAGTTCCAGGTAGTCTCCTCCATTTTCCAGATTCCACCCTCTTTTTTCCTTTTTCCCTCCACTGCTTTCTTTCTTTTTTTAAAGAAAGTTTTTAAATTATCCAAGAATTTTTTATTCCTTTGACACTTTATTTTCAGCTAGAAATAGCCTATTAATGTCAAAGTGGATTAGTATCAATTTCTTATTCGAATCTCTTCTTCTTAATGTTCCAAGTCAGTTAAAACTGTCAATGTTAGAGAGAGAAAAAAGCAAAAAGTAGCTTAAAATCTTTTTTAGGAACAGTATTAGTCTTTAAAATTCAGGTTCCAGGTACCTTAAATAGATGTTCTCCATTCAACCCGGTCAGTCAAACTTTCTCCTTTAAACTTCCTCCTGCACAATCTTGTCCGGTCTGGTTCTTCTTTGAGGTGGCCATTTCTGACCACCGCTGCAACTGCCTTTGGGAAAGGGAGTGATGGCCAGCTGAGGAGGAGAGATCCGGCTCTCCTCAACCCCGCTAATGGCTCCCCCCTTCTTCACCACTTCTACGGGGCGGCTCGGGGCACTCCAGCGGCAATCACAGATCAAAACTGCAGACGATTGTGATTTTGGTCCGTCGCTGAAGAAGCCCAAACCAGAAGTCCAAATTTGCAAGATAAATTTTCATCGGTAGAAGATGCCATTAAATTTTTTTTCTTTAAACTTATTTTTTATGGAAGAAAATAGTAATGTATCCCATCTCTCCTGTGGCTTCACTGTTTTATGAAATTTTACATGGCGTTGTCCTTTGTTCTTGCTGGCTCATCTCTAAAAAGGAAAAACGCTACATGATTTTGAAATATGAAATGTTTTGCACATTAGAAATATAGCGTTATACAGTTACACAATATCACCGCAAATGTACTTTTATTTTTTCCTGTCGCTCTGCTATTTTAGATTGCTGTTTGCCATGAATTATACAACACAATCAGAGATTACAAAGATGAACAAGGAAGGCTTTTATGTGAACTGTTCATTAGGGCTCCCAAAAGACGGTAAGCTTGAGATATTCATTGATAAGTAATCCAATGTGTGTATTGGATTTGCAAAACTTTGTGAAATGTCTAGTTGTAACTGCAAAACTGCTGTTTGGAGCATCAAGAAGACTACTTGGAGCATTTTAGAAGTGTTTCAAACTTCATAAAAACCTGTTTTGTACTTAGTGCAGGATGCTTGGGGGAAAGCCATGCTCAAAATGGTTCAAAAGAAGATGTTAGATGTACTCCTAGTATTTATGTTTTTATTTGTAATTTGTAATTGATCAAGTTACTTAAATTCATAAATAGAAGGAACTGTTTTAGTTGTTACATTTCAACAGAAGTAAAGGTTATAAATACAATAATACATGAAGATATGTTAGGTGCAAAAATACCACTAGTCCTTATACTTAACAACCATTGCAGCATGCCAGCAATCACATGATCGAGAATTGAGAACTTGGCAGCCATCAGATATTTTCAACCATCATAGTGTCCTGTGGTCACATGATAGCCATATGCATCCTTCACAGCCAGTTTTCAGCAAGCAGAGTCAATGGAGGAACCAACTGTAAAATTGGAAGTCGCGGTCATGTGATGACTTAGGGAAGACTTGTTTAGCAACTATGGCAGAAATAAATTTGTAAGTTTGTTAATAACATGATGTTTTACTTAACTGTGTTGCTTAGCAGTGAAGTTGCCAGTCCCAATTGTTAAATGACTTCCTGTACTAAAATAGCCAGGGAACAATGCTGATGTCAGAAATCCATTATTTTGTAATTATGCTGATGTAACTGTTGATATAATTGATAAAACTATTGTAGCTTTTGAGTAGAATAATCTAGAATATATATTTTAACACCTGTTGCGAAGCTCTGTGAATTTTGTGCTAATTGCATTTTCAATGTTATAATAGAAATCAGCCAGATTACTATGAAGTAGTTTCCCAGCCTATTGATTTAATGAAGATCCAACAAAAGTTAAAAATGGAGGAATATGATGATGTGAACGTCTTAACTGCTGACTTCCAACTGCTGTTTAATAATGCAAAATCCTATTATAAGGTGATAGTGCTTTGTTTTAAAAATATTTTCTAGCACAGATTTATATATGAGTTAAGTAAATAGGTGGAAAAGACCATTTCAAACCTCTCAAAAGTTGATAATTAGACAAAGTAGCTTTTATTCTCATTTGTATTATAATTACAGTTAATGACATACTTTATCTGATATTAATACTATAATTGTGATTTCCTTAAAATATATATTTAGGACTTAGGAAACACTGTCTCTTAATAAGAGACAGTATATATTTATATACTGTACATATGCTAGATATAGATATATAGATAGATAGATAGATAGATAGATGTAGTTCACTTATTAAAAATAATTAAATGTAAAATGTTTTGGCGACAAACACCTACTTAGAGTACAGAGCCACAGAGAGATGAAACAAATGCTCCCACTCGGGATCCAAACTACCTTTGCTATTTTAATTAGAAGTATCCTTATTTATTTGTTAATTTAAAAACGAAGAATATTATTTTGATTCTGTTACACAGCCAGATTCTCCTGAATATAAGGCTGCCTGCAAATTATGGGATTTATATCTACGGACAAAAAATGAATTTGTTCAGAAGGGAGAAGCTGACGAAGATGAAGATGAGGATGAAGGCCATGACAATCAAGGGACTATTTCTGAAATAGTAAATATAAAATTTGCTTCTTGACGATAAGTATTACTGATTCAGTATAATACCCATTGTAATTGTATTGGCCTGCCAAAGTATGCATAATTGAATTAGTCACATTTTTTAAATATATACATTTATCTCCTACTCCATTATGTAAATTACCTTATAGGATTATATTTGTATCAGTCTTCTCCAGGTTATTTAAAAGAAATTTTTGAACAACTTCTTGAAGCAGTAGTTGTAGCTACAAATCCATCAGGCCACCTTATTAGTGAACTTTTTCAGAAGCTTCCCTCTAAAGTGGTGAGTAATAATACCTAATAATAATAATTATAATACACTTGGTTGAAACAATTTCAGTACAAGGCTATTAGCAGAAGTGAAATCTGAATATGAGTATAAAAACACAGCTTGAATTGATACAGAAAATAGTCAAACCATTCCATGGAGGAAAAATTCTGCAAATGCCATTTTTCTGTTGCATGCTTTCTTTCTTTCATTTTTTTATATTTCTTAATTTTATGAAATTTTATTAGCATATAGATAAAAAACAATATAAAGTAACAACCAAGAGAAGATATACAGAATAAAAAGAGAATAGGGATAGAAATGCAAAGAGGTATAAAGAAAAAGAAAGGAAAATGAAAATATATACAAAGAATGACTTCCAACTTCTTCTTCCAAGTAAATAAGATCACTTTTGATTCTTAGTTTAAAACTGGTGTAATACAATGTCTATTTTAACTCAGCAATCATTTCTTTACTGTAGGTATTATAGGCTCTTTCCAACCATGGGCATATAAAAGTCGTCCTGCTGTTATATAAAATGCTATGTGATTTTTTTCCAAAATTTTATCCATAAACCCTAACAAAAATGTTTCTGATCTGAATTGTAGATTAATTTCCAAGATTTTTTTAATTACAGTACTAATTTCATCCAATATTGTTTAACTCTTTTGCAAAACTCTTTTATCAACAAAAGTTTTATACTCTTATATCAACAAAGGATGAAATAGGAGTTTTATACTTCCAGCAATTATTTGGAGATCCTTTAGACATTCTAGCCAATTTGTCTCTGGATAAGTACTACGCATTTATAATTTTATAAAAGTTGTCTTTCAGGTTATATAATATTATATACATTTCAGTTTCCTTATCCACAAGTTTTCCCATTGATCAGTTGGAATACTGAAAAAAAATTGCTCAACATATTATGCAGCTTTTAACTAATTCATCTTCTATTTACGATGTTAACAAAAGTGTATACATTTTAGCAATAAGGTTTTCATCATTTCTACACAATTCCATTTCAAAAGCTTGATCATTTTCAAAACCATACCATTTCTTGTCACTTTAAATCTCTCATTGAGTTGCAAAAATGAAAACCATTGACAGTTAAAACCTGTCAATCTCAGTTCCTCTCTAGATTTTAATTTTTACCCAATCCTAATTTCCTTTCTATAATACACTTCAAGAGGGGAAACCATAAGGATATTGGCATAATCTCATTTTATATTTGTTCCAAGTTCTCAGAATGGTTTGCCTAATAAAGTGTTTTCTGAAACCAACTTTAACTTTATTATAGCATAGGCATGCATACCATGCAAATCTCAAATCATTGCCTTCTGGATCTATTAACCTTGTATCTCTTAACATCACCTAAGCAGGGCGAGAAGTTCTTTGTTTCTTATGAATGACATATTGTGGAAAATTAGAGGCAGTGTACATCCTGGTCCAATGTATGGCTTAAGTGGTGGTATGAATGAAAGCCTATAGAATCATAGGGTTGGAAGGGATCTTGGAAGTCTTCTAATCCAATCTAAGAATGAATTCTGAGAAGATGGAGGCTTCCTTGGCAGAGTGATTCTTGAGCATGGGAATTGAGGAGCTGGCTGTTCATGGTTTTTTTCATTAGGGACTTACAGAAAAAACATTATTGCAGAATTCTAAGTAGGTATGGCCATTTCTTAGGCTACCTGTTAATAAGAATAGAACTGTGATTCAGATAACAGATAATCAGAGTTGGAAGGGACCTTGTAGATCATCTAGTCCCCGCTATATATGTTCTGCTATATATATATTCACAGTAGAATGCTAACCAAATTTAAGCAGGAAACCTCCCCTTATATTCAAACTATTATAGAGCAAGGCAAACTAAGCTACTGGTTTTGGGGGTGGGTGGGAATAAATTGTTCAGAAAAAATGAAAATGATCCAAATAGATCAAGTGTAGCGTAAAATATTAAGTGTCAATTAGCTGAGGAAAAAAAGGGGAAGGGGGGCTATTTATCCTGTTTGGTTTGTTTGCACTTTATTCTAGTAAAAGATTAATTTTACTAATCTGTATACGTAATGTATAAGTATCATATTCCTTTTTTTTTTCTTTTATATTTTAGCTTCTTTATTTGATTTTTAAAAAATGGTTGGACTGAAGCAGTCCTCAGATAATGCCAACAAGTTCCTGAGATAGATAGATAGATAGATAGATAGATAGATAGATAGATAGATAGATAGATAGATAGATCGATGTAGGCTCTCAAAATTCAGTATTAAGCAGTGTCTCCCAGAAATCTATTACTTGATACCTCCTAGAAAATCTCAAATCACCAACCTCCCTCCAGTATCAAATCTTACACAGACTATAAAGACTGCATGGCAAGAGGGTCTTCTGAATCGTACTAAGGAAGCCTTCCTTTGAATACAGGGCAAAATGTCTGCAGAATGCCTGATTGATAGTGATCTTCCAAAGCCTGGAGAACTTGACTGCTAAGTATGTATAGTGGTAACTGGTAGACAAACAAACGGGTAAAAAAACAATGTATGTGATCAAAAAGCATAGTCATAAGACCAGAGGCAGAAAACATTATTGTACAAAGATTGTGTATGTCACTGATACTAACATGTGAAATTCAGATAGAAAAGCTCTATAGGACATAGAATAGTTAATCAATCAATGTTACATTTCACATGGCATCACTTGGATTTCTTTTTTGAACTTTCAGCAATATCCTGATTATTATGCAATAATTAAAGAGCCCATAGATTTGAAGACCATCGCGCAGAGGATACAGGTACAGTATAACTTTAGCTGTGTTGCCATGAATACAATAAATGTCCAGAAGGTCAAGCAGTTTTGAAAAAAAATGTTTGGAGTAATTTAAACCAACACATTTGTTAAATTTAAACCAACACATTTGTTTTTAGATTATATAGCTTTCTTACATTAATTATAACTTTTAGTGTACTGAGTTTTTAAATTATATTTATAAATCATGGAACTGCTTAATCTATCAGTATGGATTAATCTACTAAACTGTTGTAAAAATTTAGAGACAAAATTAGAGATTATTTTTTATTTTATTTATTTATTTTTATTTGTCAATTGCTTACAAGATAATAGGTATAAGTAAAAACATAGTTATGAATACATAGATACATAAAAGAAAAAATAAAAAAATATAAAAGAAACAATACAACAGGGACGGTAGGCACGTTGGTACGCTTATGCATGCCCCCTACAGACCTCTTAGGAAAGGGATGAGGTCAATAGTAGACAGTCTAAGGTTAAAGTTTTGGGGGTTTGGGGAAGAAACCACAGAGTCAGTAGAGTATTCCAGACATTGACCATTCTGTTGCTGAAGTCGTATTTCCTGCAATCAAGTTTGGTGTGATTAACCTTGAGTTTGTATCTATTGTTTGCTCTTGTGTTGTTATGGTTGAACCTGAAGTGTTCTTTGACAGGTAGGACATTGCAATGTATGATTTTATATACTATATTTAGATCGGACCGAAGACGGCATAGTTCTAGGTTTTCTCGGTCTAGAATTTCAAGTCTGGTGGCATAAGGTATTCTGCAACGAGTAGAGGAGTGTAGAACTCTTCTTGTGAAATATTTCTGGACTTTCTCAACTGTGTTAATAAAAGATACGTAATGTGGATTCCAGACTGATGAGCTGCATTTGAGTATTGGTCTAGCAAATGTTTTGTATGCTCTAGTTATTAGTGTAATATTACCAGAGAAAAAGCTACGTAAAATTAAATTAACAACTCTTAACACCTTTTTGGCTATGTAGTTACAGTGGGCTCTAGCACTTAGGCCATTTGAGATGAGTGCTCCAAGATCCTTGGCAGAGTTTGGATCATCAACAAGGTCTTGACTATTCAGCCTGTATTTTATTTTCTGATTTTTTTTGCCAATATGTAAGACAGAGCATTTATTTGTTGAGATTTGAAGTTGCCATTTGTTTGAACATTCTGATACATCATCAAGATCTTTTTGAAGGATAGCAGTATTGTCTGTGGTGTTGAATAGCTTTACATCATCAGCGAAGAGAACACAGTTGCTCTTGATATGATCACAGAGGTCATTTATGTAGAGTATGAAGAGAGTTGGTCCTAGAACACTGCCTTGGGGGATACCATTGTTGACAGGTGCAGAATTTGATAGGAAGCTCCCAATTTTGAGCATTTGTTGTCTGTTTGTTGTCCAGTTATGCAAGTGTCCAGAGATACCGTAAGATTTTAGTTTTAGGAGTAGTTTGTCATGTACCAGTGAATCAAAGGCTTTACAGAAGTCTATGTAGATTGCGTCTATTGTTTTGCCCTGATCGAGTTGTGTAGTTCATATGTTTTTGCAGTGTAAGAGTTGCAGATTACATGATAATTTTTTCCTAAAACCGAATTGTTTATCAGAGAGTAGGTTGTTTGTTTCTAAGTGGAGGATGATGGATTGGTTAATAATTGATTCCATGACTTTACAGGTGACTCAGCATAAAGAGATTGGTCTGTAATTTTCAACCATTTCCTACCATTGTTTTCTCATTTTCTGAAAGAACTTATTTAGAGACCACTGGTGACATTTTTTTCTTAAATTGTTTATTTTTGTTCTTTTTATTTACCTGGTAAAATTACTTTTATATAGTGTGCTTTTGTTTCTAATTATATCTTACTTTATCATAATGTTTCTGTAGATTATGTAAATGACAGGAAAACTCTGAAGTTCAGACAGCAAAGGTTTAAATCATACATATTTAATATGAAAACAAATTTTAATTTTTTAAATCTGCTTTTACTTGTAGAATGGAAGTTATAAAAGCATTCATGCAATGACCAAGGATATAGATCTATTAGTTAAAAATGCCAAAACTTATAATGAACCAGGATCTCAAGTATTCAAGGTTGGTTAAAAGAATTATTTGATTGATGTAGAAAACAAGATAAACCTTTGATTCCAGTTACAACTTAAGAATACATCTTTATACACTGTATGGATTAAATAAAATTAAGTGATAGTAGAAGCTATTTTTGAATATACATAAATATGATTATGGCTTTCACATAACATTTTTATAAATGAATCATACTAACTTTAATAGAGTCCATAACACTTGAAGCATTACATGCTAATGATAAGGTTAATACTTGGGGATGTTTGGGCCAATATGCCACAAGTTGAATCAAAGCCCAGTTTTAGTCCAAATTTGTTTGCTATTTTGATTTCTAATCTAGAGGCTACTTTGCAAGCCAGCATACTTTTGTCTGAAATAAGCCAACCTACAGTTGTGTGTGTGTGTGTGTATGTGTGTGTTTATATGTATATGAATGACATATGGACATTGTAAAAACAAGATAACTTACTGTATCAACCTATCCTTGCAGAATATTCTTTTTTAAACTTCATTTAAAGATTCCTTTTTTATTTCCTTTAACAGGATGCTAATGCAATAAAGAAAATATTTAATATGAAAAAGGCAGAAATTGAACATTCAGAACTAACTAAATCAAGTCTCCGAGTCAGGTATTGTAAGCAGAATAGAAATATAGAAAGGTATTGATATTTTTTTTTTTAGTTAAAATTTTAACTTTTATGTGTTAAATATTAAAATTATAAGTAGCACTGAATTGTAGAGAAATAGTGAGGTTCTTAAAAATGTATATTAAAGAATCTTAGTTGTCACTGTATTATTATCTGAGGCAAGATCTGATTTAAGATTATATTAAGCAGACATGACATCACGTGCTCCTTAATTTTATAAAGTTAATCTACAGTTAAGGATAGCGAAGATCTGTGTTACTATTTCTTTGCTTTTTTTTAATAAAAGTTTGATTAATTTTTTACAACAAACACAAACACATAAAACATAGGACGTAACATAAAAACATCATCATTCTTCATAAATTTACAAGCAGTGTATCGGTTGGTTTACTACTCCTTTTTGTGCATCCATTTCATAGTCATCATAATAATTATGTTGCATAATAACTCATATCATCAATCAACAACCATATATCCCAATATCACTATTGAACAATCATTTGACTGTAATTTAACTAATTCATACTTGAGAGATAACTATAGTTTAATTTATTTATTTTATAACAGATCCTAAAATCATACCAAATCTATCTTAATAAAATATTCTTAAAATATTATCAAAACTAAAATGAAAAAAAAATGCATATACGTTATATCCTAGGTTTCCAAATATTCTGTTATTATATTGGACTATCTAACCATTGATAAAAAAAAGATCCCAAACTTCATAAAATTGTTTATCTTCTTGTTCTCTAATTTCAAATGTCAATCTGCTCATTTCAGCACATTCCAATATTTTCTTTATGATTTCTTCCTCTAATGGTATTCTCTCACTTTTCCAATTTTTAGCAAATACAATCCTAGCTGCTGTTAATACATTTACAATCAAATACTTTACATTTTTATTATATATATCAGGTAAGATTCCCAATAAAAAAAATTTCCGGTTTCAAGTCTATATGTTTCTTTGTCATTTTTTCCAACCATATGCGAATTCTAGTCCAGTATTTCCTGGCCTCCTCACAAGTCCACCACATATGGTAATATGAATCAGGAATCTAATGACATTTCCAGCATTTTTCAGATTTGTTCTTAAACATTCTTGCAATTCTTGTCGGGGGAAAGTGCCACCTATAAAACATCTTATACAAATTTTCTTTATATGCTGTTGACATTGTCATTTTATAATTTTGAGACCACAACTTTTGCTATTTCTCTAAATCAATCCCATATCCAAAATTCTTCCCCCAAGCAATCATTGTTTCTTTAACTTGTTCTTCCTCCAATTTAATTTCCAACAAATAATTATATAATTTTTTGATCACTTTTTCATCAGTACCTGTCAATATCCTATCTAAGTCAGTCAATTTATCATAGAATCCTTCCATTTTAGAATCTTTAAGATACCTTGAATGTATTTGCGCATATGAAAACCAATGCATCTTTATACCTTGTTCTTCTAAATTTTGCATCATTTTAAGTTCACCCTTTTCATCTAGTAATTCCCCATATTTAACTGTTTGTTCCTTCTTATAGGTTATAGGATAAGAAAAAGCTTCAATAGTTGATAACCAAACTGGGATTTTCAAATAACATTGTTTCTTAATTTTCTCCCAATTCAACCATAACGATTCCTGTATATAATGCCTTCTAAAATAACCCTGCGATTTAGTTCCCTTATACCATAGAAAAGCATGCCAACCCAATAATAAATCATGTCCTTCTAATGCCAACAATCTAGTCTTTCTTAACATTATCCATTCTTTAGCCCACATTAAATTTGCAGCTTGATAATACAACTCCCAATTAGGAAGGCCAAATCCTCCTCTAATTCTAGCATCCTGTAAGAGTTTTAATTTTATTCTCGCTTTCTTACCTTGCCATATATACTTCAACACAATTTTATTTAATTCTTCAAAATAGTCATTACCTAACCTAATTGGTATTGTTTGAAACAAATATAAAATTCTAGGTAAAATATTCATCTTAATTGTTGAAATTCTACCTATCAATGACAATTGTAAATGTTCCCATTTTTTCAGGTCAGATGCTATCTGCTGTTTAAGTTTAATATAGTTATTCTCTTTCAGTGCAGCACATCTTCACATCAAATGTATCCCCAAATATTTAATTTTATTCGTAACTTGAATTTTCAATAGGTCTGCCAGCTCTTCTCTTTGTCTTAATAGCATGTTCTTTGTCAAAATCTTTGTTTTGTCTTTATTTATTTTCAAGCCAGCCATCTCACCGTACATCTCTATCTTTCCCAATAGTTTTAAAGCTGTCTCTAGAGGATCTTCCAAAATAAAGACCAGGTCGTCTGCAAAGGCTTGCAATTTGAATTCCTCCTTTTTAACTTTCATTCCTTTTATATTTATATCCTCTCTAATATTTCTATTTAACACTTCCAAAGTTAATACAAATAACAAAGGAGATAATGGACATCCTTGTCTTGTACCTTTTTTAATATTAATAAAGTCTGTGAATTCTCCATCTATCATTACTTTTGCCATTTGCTTATAATATATGGCTTCTATTGCTTGAATAAATTTTCTAGCAAAGCCCATCTGTTCCAATAATAATAGCATAAATCTCCAATTCACATTATCAAATGCCTTTTGGGCATCTAAAAATATCAAAGCATTTGTTTTTCAGGGTGCGCCTCGTAATATTCCAATGTGTTCAGGATTACCCTCATATTGTCTTTAATTTGTCTCTTTGGTAAAAATCCATTCTGATCAGAGTGAATAAAGTTATTTAGGTATTATTTAAGCCTTTCTGCCAAGATTGAAGCAAAGATTTTATAGTCTGCATTCAATAAGGAAATAGGTCTATAGTTCTTAATTTGTAATGGGTCAACCCCTTCTTTTGGGATAAGTGTAATATAAGCTTCTGACCATGTTTTAGGTATTTTCTTATTTTGTCATAACTTCATTCATGACTTCTAATAGTGAAGTGCTCAACGGTTCTTGTAGTGTTCTATAAAATTCTGCCGGGAGACCATCTGGTCCTGGTGCTTTTCCATTATTCTGTCTATTAAGTGCTTCAGTTAATTCCATCATTGTTATGGCACTTTCTAGCATTTCCCCAGTTTCATCAGGTATCTTAGGTAGGTTAGCATTTTGTAAATACTGTTTAATTTTTTCCTCATCAAGATCCTCCTGTTTATATAATTGTCCATAAAAGTCTCGAATAATTGCCTTTTTCTCTTTATTACCATGGCAAATTTGATCTTGATTGTCTATTAACTGTAATATTTTCCTTGATTCTTTCTCTTTTCTCAATTTATATGCCAACCATCTACCTATTTGCAACTTCAAAATAGTTCTGTTTAGCACTTCTAATTTTTTGTGCCAGTTCTTCTTTCTCTGCTTGATCCATTTTATGTTTAATTATATCCATTTTAAGTTTAATATCTTTTTTCTGTGGAGTTTTTTGTAATTCTTTTTCCAGTTTTTTTATGATCATCTTCTAAAGCTTTAATCATTTGCCTCTTCCTAATGTTCTTTTTCTTTGTATAGTCTATTATTAATCCTCTTGCATATGCCTTCATTGTATCCCAAATATTCTGTATTGAAGTATCTTCTTTTTTGTTTTCATTAAAGAAGAAGGCCAATTCTTTTTCCATCCATTGTGTAAAGTATTTTTTTACACTATTTCTTAATTTTGATTTTTTTTTAAAAAAAATAGAAATCATGGAATATTAACCTCCTATTATTAAGGCTACTTATAACATTCAAGCAAAGTGTATCTGCAATGTACAGGACCAGCATATTGCAGAAGACAATATGGCTATTTTGATAATTTGCTTCTGCTCTCATATGTTGCAAAGCATCTTTCGAATATTTTACACACTCTTAATTTGTCTGTCCTCTTTGCAGAGACTTCAACTTTCTTCGTGAATTTTTGTCTAGATTTTCTCATATCATACTCTATGTCTATATGGTGGCTGGGCAATTCTGGGAATTGAAGTTCATATATCTTAAAAGTTTACTGAAGTTGAAAAATACTGGTTTATATTATGTGGTGCAAATTGAGTTTATTAGGTTACATTATGAATGAGATCAGCAAAATAATAATAATAAAGATGCAAAGTTTTAGGCCTCAAATCCAGAAAATGTAGAATTATAGAACATAATTCAGTTTATATTTGGGCTTTTCTACTTGAGAGTTTGTTCTATGCTTTTTATTTGGGGGATGTTTTATGTTTTGTATGTTATATAACAGCTGGAATTTAGTATTCTTCCTAATTGTTGAACAAATTTCAATACATGAAAAATTGTTCACTAGCTTTTATCTTTGTTTTATTATGAACTATGAAATAGCTGATTTTCGTTATTTCTGTATTGCATAATTTGTTTTATTTAAAATCGATCTTAATGTGTTTTTTATCTTTTTTCTTTAATAACTTAGTCCAAAACACCCCAATGTCAATTAAGAGTGCTTTTACTTAATATATATTTGCAATTGGATATACATTCTCTCTGGAATTAAAATAACATAGTGCTTAAAACTGAGACTAGTGTTTTTCCATGCATACTTACCTTTGAAATCAATTGCTTTACTTCCAATAAATAGAATAATTTAACTTGAAAATTAGCCATAGTATTATGCCTAAAATGTGTTGATTTTATAAATCTTAGTAATATTCAACCATATACTGATCTGTTCAGTGCAATAGTAGAGTCTTCTGTAGCTTTCAAAACTTATGTAAAAGATCTGAATCTTAATTGTGTATTATCTTAGTTTTTTGGTGGATTTCTTCTTTATACTATCTGTGGCTTATTTTTTTTCCCATAAAGGACTGCAAATCTGACTGCTTCCAAGCTAACAAATCCTTCCTCACAGGGTAAAGGCAGTGTTGTTGATGAAAGAAATTCTTCTAATAAATATTACCGGTGAGTCCTTAGTATCTAGATATAGTTCAATCAGTTAATCTTTTCAACAGGTTGGTTTACCCCTTAAATATTGTGAGCTTTATATGTATATAGCAAAAAGTAAGCATTTATTTTAAAAATCCAGAAGTATGGCCTCATTTGGTAACTTGGATGGAAGGGTCTAATTATATAGCTACTATAGCTATGTTGAAATATTGAGCTTGCTTTGGACCAACTAGCATATAATATCAAACATATTCCTTTTCTTTTAAGGTAATGTAGCAATAGAGCTTAAGAATACTGTCCCAAAAACTATTGTATTATTTTCTCGTCTGGCTTTCAAATCCAGCAGAAAAGGAACTTTACATAAAATGAAAATGTCTTCATTTTTGACTTATAAAAGTTGCCACACTTCAGGCCCAAAACCAAGGAAGACACATGGTGATTCTTCCAAACTAAGTTCTCTGTTGTTTCACATACATAGATTGTGTATTTATAATCAAAAGTAAACTTTCATAGCAAAAGCTAACCTTCAGTTTTACCTGTATTTGCTATACTGTGTCAGTATAGCTACTATTTTAAATGTAGATGCATATACTCTCATTGTAAGAGATTTTTCATTTATTATCTGTCTTCCCTTTAAAAATTCACAGCAACAAAAGAGCTGTCCAAGGTGATCGTTTATCAGCAATAACCATGACACTGCAATATGGATCTGAAAGTGATGAAGATGCTGTTTTAGCTGGTAGGAATTGAAGAAGCATTGTTCATATTCGCTAAGAAATTTGTATTCCCTTTGTTTTTCTTTGATATTAGAATTTGTTTAAAAATATGAGATACACACTCAAAAATTATCACTTTAGGAATTGAAATTATTAAAGCCAGTTCTCACTTCATTTAGTCGATTTAAAACATATGAACAGGAAGAGGAGAAAAATACAGTCATGGCATATGTTTCTGTTCATCTTTCTTAGCTGCTGCCCGTTATGAAGAAGGAGAATCTGAAGCTGAAAGCATTGCTTCATTTATGGATACATCCAATCCTCTCTATCAACTTTATGATACAGTTAGAAACTGCCGAAACAACCAGGGTCAACTTATATCGGAACCCTTTTTTCATTTACCCTCAAAGAAAAAATATCCTGATTATTATCAACAAATCAAAATGCCTATTTCTTTGCAGCAGATCAGGTAAAATGGTATTTTGCATTTTTATATATTTCAAATTTCTTGCTTTAACAACTGAAAGAAAAAAAGTGTGTGTGTGTATTATTCAGCTTTGTTCAAGTATTCTCCCACGTCATTACAGTTGTGCTTTTAAAGTTGTAGCAACGTTTCAGCAGAATCTCATCTGCCATCATCAGGCTTCTGTATAGCGTTTGTCTGTAGATGAAGCCGAAAGCACCAGCCTGAGGATGGCGAATGGGACCTCGCCAAAACGTCGCCAAGATACTCTTAATCTTACACAAAGAAAGACCCAAATACACCTAGACCTACATACATACACACACACATACATACATACATACATATTCCTAAAAGGCCCAGAATTTAATAGTTAAAATTTAAACAGATAAAAATCTAATATGAAATTAGGATTAAGTTAACATTGGGGCAAAAATTATTGTTTGTAAAAAGAATGTAATAAGCTCTAAAAATATCCAAAAGAATTAAATAAAATAATTTTTACCTTATTCATTATTATCTTTATTCATGTTGTATTTATAAGGGAAAATAGTGCTATTTAATAACTAGTAGAAACAATCAGATTTTTATTTTGTTGGCATTTGTAAATGAAGCACTGGCATCCACCTCTTTAAGAACTGAAGCATCTCATTCTTTCTTTCTTTTAGTTTGTATTAAAGTCTGTTCCAAGCCTACTAACAAATAAATACTAATAAATAAAGAATGTTGCTTGTAATTTATTTTCTCTTGTGCTGAGGAAATCATTTTGCCAAATGTGTACCTCTTAACCCTCAAGAAGAAATTAAATGTGAGATTGGGTGAAAAATATTCTGCACGTTATCAAATTCTCCTTTACAAAAAAGTATTTTTGCAGCAGTGATAAAAGATTGTCTTTTCTACAGAACAAAACTGAAGAATCACGAATATGAAACCCTCGACCATTTGGAGTGCGATTTAAACCTGATGTTTGAAAATGCAAAGCGTTATAATGTTCCAAACTCAGCCATTTATAAGAGAGTTTTGAAACTGCAACAGGTTATGCAGGTAAAATTTTTACTCTGTTTCTGGGGCTTATATTCAAAAGAGTTAGCATTTGGTTCATTCATTATCTAAACTTGCAGGAACTATTGTCTTTAAAAATCTTTTTTCTCTACTTAGTAATGGAAATGTTCCCAATGTTTAACTAAGCATCATCTTACATACTTTCTCAAGGAAAGGACTTTTAGTGGTCCTATGCCAGTTAATGCTAATAAATCATTGTGTGATGGTACATTCAAGCATAAAGTTTTCACTTTGTTCTAGAATGATTTTTTTAGGTAGGTCCAATATTTAATGCTTTCCCATGATACAAATGAACTAGAATGCTTTACTTGAAACTTTTCCTCAGGGCATGAAACTGATGTTTTTATCCTTGCAGAATGAAAGCAGCTGTTTAATATTCATGCATTTTAGGGTATTCAGTGATGTGAATTGGATCTATTTCAGGCAAAGAAGAAAGAGCTAGCTAGAAGAGATGAAATTGAGGATGGAGATAGTATGATATCTTCTGCCACATCAGATGCTGGGAGTTCAAAAAGAAAAAGGTATTTGCCACTAGTATATGTTTGGGTCAACACTTGTTTGCTCTAATTCTCAATTATTCTCACCAAATATCTCATCAGTAATGTCTTTAAGACAAAAATGCATGATCTAATTATCATGTTGAATTTTTTTTCAGTATTTACTTTTTAACACAATACATAATTAAACACAATACATAATTCTGAGAAGTGTACTTTATAGAACTATGCAAAGGATTAGAAAGAGATCCTCAGTTTTAAAAAAAAATGACACAAACAAATCACTTTTCTTAGAAATACTAAAATAATTACATCATTTGAAAATCTGCCATGATTGCTTCAGAAGCTAAATCTGCATAATTGTATGTGTACAACATCTTTGCTATATAAGTATTGTCTGCACAAACACACACACATAGATAAGCAAAAACAGCTTTCAAAGCAGCCATGGAAGTCTTACAAAGAATTGTAGTTACTTAAGTGGCTGCTACTCTCACAAATGTGACTGAGTGGCTAACAACACATTAAAACAGTTTTTTTTAAAACAAAAAAATTGTAAATAGTCACTGAGGATAAACCGAAGCAAAACTATTAACAGAGAGATTTCAGCTGGCCATCTCACCCCAAGAATCCCAGGTGTTGCATTTCAGGCCCTCAATACTTTACAAAAGGGCCGCAAAGTCAGAACAATCTGATCTTAGGAAGTTTGGCAAGTGGTGCGACTGGTTCCATAAGAGGGGGTGGTTCTGCAAATAACCACATCCCACGCAATGGTGGGCCTTCTAGGAAATAACTATTACCTTGAATGCCACTGGGAAGTACACTGGGATCCATTGTAGCTTGTGGAGCAGAAATGTAAAATGGGAGTATCAAGGTGTGCCTATAATTGCTCACGCTGTTGCAGTTTTCAGATGGCCTTCATGGGCAATTTTATATAGAATGCATTACAGTGAATCTGCTTAGGAGATGTCTATGGCATGAGTGATTGTGAGCAACACCTCCTATTTCAGGAAGTGGCACAATTGGCAGATAAAATGAAGTTGTCCTGGCAATGACTGTTATTTGCTCTCGGAATAGAAGCTATGAATCCACTAGGACCCCTAAAGTTGTCTGGATTCTGTTTGTGTATTGTTGAGAGCAGTTTCATCAACATTGTTTTGAGGTAATCCTATTCAGTCTTAAATTTAAAATATTGGATCTTCACTGCCAAATTGCTTCAGACTTCTTGAAAGTCTGAATAATGATTTCAGGTAATTACGAAGTAAGATTTTTTTTTTTTTTTTTTTTGAGAAGGAAAGAAATGCAATGTTAAGATTGCTATTCTGGGTTAATATATCAAAACAGCAAGCTTTGTTTAAATAAACCTGCTTCTCTAAAAATTGGCTATGTAAATCTAATCAACTATGTCAAGAAAGTCACACATATAAAATTTCAATAGAGGTTATTAAGCTTTTAAGTCTCTTTGCAAGATCCAATCTGGGTCAGTTCTTATTCATTTTTTATGTGTACATACTCTATATGATATATAAACTAATAAATAGATTTTCACTGCAGAAAACAGCAATGATTCTGGTTGCATACACCAAGATTAAAGTAGTCTTTTTTTCTCTCTTTGAACAGTAAGAAGAATATAAAGAAACAACGAATGAAAATCTTATACAATGTTGTTCTTGAAGCACGAGAACCTGGAACAGGCCGAAGGCTATGTGAGCTGTTTATGGTGAAACCTTCCAAAAAAGACTATCCAGATTATTACAAAATCATTTTGGAGCCAATGGATTTAAAAATAATAGAACATAATATCCGTAGTGACAAATATGTTGGAGAGGAAGCTATGATAGAAGATATGAGGTTAATGTTTCGAAATGCGAGGCATTATAATGAAGAAGGCTCACAGGTATAAGGAAAGATATTTTAAAAGTTATCCATATTTTCCTTAACTTACTTTGTAAATTATCATAAATAAAATCTATCTTGGAGCTTTATTATATGAATTACACAATATTTTTTACACGTGTAGGTTCCTTGTGTAGGTTTTGTTTGAAGCTGCCTATACATTTTTAATAGCAATATCACTTAGACTTATATAGTGCTCTACAGAGTTTTAGAGCCCTCTCTAAGCGGTTTACAGAGTCACTATATTGCCCCCAACAATTTGGCTCCTCATTTTACCCACCTCAGAAGGATGGAAGGCTGAGTCAGCCTTGAGCCTGGTGACATTTGAACTACCAAATTGGAAGCAGACGGCAGAAGTAGCCTGCATTACTACATTCTAACCACTGTGCCACCATGACTTATAAACTTCTTTATCATGTGGTATTCTTTTTTTTTATGGCAAAGGATAGGGTACAAATGGCTGCAATTAATAGGATTGTTTAGTCCTTTAGAAATAATTATCAGTGTATTGCATCAGATTATGTTTGCAATCAAATTATTGCTTGATAGTAATCTGTAAATCAGTTTATCATGCTGAAGGAAATAATAGATTACAGTGGTATCTCGATACTCTTCTTTAATTGGTTCAGGGAGGTGCGATGAGCACCAAAAATGATGAGTACCAAATAAATTTTTCCCATGAGGAATAATGTAGTGAGTCACAAGACAACCGACACCAACAAGTTCTAGTTTGTGCGGTGAGAACCAAACCAACAGTGAGTACTGCGTCAAAATGCAGTTTCAAAGCAGTTGAATACATGGTGCCACTGTACTAACCAGGCTACTTGCTATTTGCAATTTTACCTGCATGAATTTTTAAATGCTATCCCTGTTTAAAAGGCAGCTTTTCTTCTCATCGGTCCTGAATCATTCAGCTTTACAGTACTGGCATTGAGTATTTTTACAAAAAGATTAAAAACAAGTCCCTATGTACTTTTATACATTATATATAACTTTGTAATACTTTCTTTAGGATATGAAATAACCAATATTGTGAACATGGAACATAAGAATCAGATAAATAAGATTTTGGAATGAGCCTCTAAATCTCACTTAAGTAAAGGCTTTCACATTATACTTTTTCTAGAAAGATGCTCTTTACATTTAAGGGGCTAGAGTGGGCCTATTTGCTGGCAATTTCTTAGTACAATTTAAGGAATAATACTTTAACCCTTAAATATATTATAAATATTTTTTTTTAAAACAAATTTTATTAATTTTACAGAAAACACAATACACAAAACACAAAACATAAACAAAACTAAAAGATCTTTTCTGAAGGTTGTCTGATCCCGGGTTGAAACTCTTCACACAGACACAAATTCAAACATCATATTCACTTTATATATCCTTCCATATCTTATTATCATTTTCTTTTTTTATAAATATATATAAACCATTTTTATCAATTTTATAAAAACAATGCACAAGGCATAACAGCTTATAAGTTCTTTTCTAAGAAAAAATAATAAAAGAAGAAAACCAATAGAACATAACAATTCCAAATTATAGTATCAATACTTTATCTATTTAACTTCATATCTTATCCCAGCTTCTCCTTTTCATCCAAATTATTTCTTGTTAATTAAAATTTTATTGCCTTTTTTCAATATACAAAATCCAAAAAAAAAACATAAGAAAACCTTTATATATCCTTTCATATCTTATTACCATTTTCAATAACATTCTTTGTCTGTTCTATTTCCAACTATCCATTCATCTTTTTTCTTTTACTATACTTCTCCTATACACCAATTGGAGTAATGTCTATGACTCATTACCCTAACTTAAAAGTACTTCATATAACAATTTTTCTTGGGATTCTGTTTAATAGATTCTAAAATTACACAATGAATTTTATATTCTAAATACACATATAAAAAACACAATCTTATGTACCCTCCAGAATCCCTCTTTTATCCTAAATTAAATTCACCCATTGTCTCTGAATAAACTTTTTTTCTTTAGATCTTGCTTCCCCCCATTGAGGCTTCTCCTCCCCCCCTTTCTCTCTTGCTTATTCTTCTCCTTGCCCTTTTTACCCCTTTGTCTCTCCTCCTCCCTTTTCTTACTCCCTTTCCTTTGCTTTCTAACCTTGCCTCCACCTTTCGGCTCATTTTTCTCTTTTTTGGTTGTTTTTATAATTCTTAAAATCCCCTTTTTCTTATCCTTTTTCTCCTCCTCTCCGGAAATAACCCATTGTTCATCAAAGATGGCTTCTTCTTCCTCTTCTTCTTTGTCCCAGTCCTTCTGCTGCGTAGTCAACTTTTCATAAGTATATAACGCCATTTCTAAAAATTGAAACAAAGTGCCCAAAATATCTTCCTTTTTATATTTTTGATATTCAGTCTTTAATTCATCCACAAGCGATGCCATTCTGAAAAGAGAAACTTTTCCCAAAACAACCACAAATATTTTTAATCAAACATAATTAAAAAAAAAAAATTCCAAAAATTAATACTTTTCTTCCTTCTTCTCTTTCTCTTTCTGGGGTTAATGTTTAATCAAAGAGGTCCAATTACCATATGCCTTTCTTTGGGATTCTAGGCAATCTCCTCCTTTTTCAGCTTCTGCTCCAATTTTTTTTCCTCTCCCTTCCCACTTGCAACATCAATTTTAAATAATCAGAAATCCATACCTCTAATAAGGGTTTTCCAATTTCTTAAGTTTTTCAATGTCCAGGAACCCTTTTGTCCCTTAGCTTCAACTTTCAGAATAATTCACTTTCAATGTCCAATATGTCCAAACATATCTGCTGTTTCCATGGGGTGGGAGAGTGAAGAAAAAAAAAAGTTCCCTTTAACAGCTTCTCCACCGCTTTTGATCTTCTTAGGGATACAATGTATCCTCCAGCAATTCAAACAGCTCAGTTCCAACCAATTTGAAAGATGTTACTTGACCCGGCTCAGACAGCACTTTCACTCTTCTCACTTCCTCCAGCACAATCTTACCCGGTGGCTGGCTTCTTCGTGGCGGCCATTGCTGACCGCCGCTCCACCGCCTTGGGAAAAAGGGGTTTTCCAGGATGAGGAGGGGGTCTGCGACACCCCCAACCTCCTGTCCAGCTCCCCTCTCTCTTCGGCTGTCCCTACAGGGCAGCCATATCCCCCTGACCCATCTGGATCGGGGGTACCTCGGCGGCTAGCACAGCAGGAATCGCGAGCAGTCGCGAATTCCTGCTGCCCCGAAGCCACGCGAAACCGGAAACCAAATATAAATATTTTTAACAAGCCTCCTGGCCATTACCATTCATGCCATTACATGAATATGTACACCAGTGCTAGCTAAAACACCAGGCTCACCTGGTTAAAAAGCATATTTACATATAACTTCGTTGCTTTATACATTTTGATTATGAATTTTTTTTTTTTAATAATTAATAGGTTTACAATGATGCTCATATTTTGGAAAAAATTCTTAAAGAAAAAAGAAAAGAATTGGGACCTCTGCTTGAAGATGATGAAATTGCTTCCCCTAAATTAAAGTTAAGTAAGTAATGCTGGTGAATTTTCATTTGAATAGGTAATGTTTATACTGTGGAGAAAAAGCTTGTTGAATAATTGAAATAATTATTTGAAGTACAAACTAAATATACTCTTAAACTTTAGCTTACTTTTTAAATATAATTGAGAAATCTGCATAAACAAAAATCAATGAGTAATAACATATTAGCAACAGTAATAGCACTTAGACTTATATACCATTTCATAGTGCTTTATAGCCCTCTCTAAACAGTTTACAGAATCAGCATATTGTCCCCAACAATCTGGGACTTCATTTTGCTGACCTTGGAAGAATGGAAGGCTGAGGCAACCTTGAGCTGGTCAGAATTGAACTCCTGGCAGCAAGCAGTAAGTCAGCCTGCAATACTGCATTCTTACCATTGCGCCACCACGGCTCTTGAACAAATGAGTGTTATTTACTCATTTATTTTTTGTTTATGAATCTTTCTCAATTACAGTGATTCTTTTGCTTGCTAAGAGAGATAATTCACACTATTAGGTTCCTAATAATTTTTATTCAAATAAACTATATGTATTAAATTCAGATGCTAGATTTCAGGGACATTGGACATTCTAACAGCTAATGTTACATTAAGGCAATGGTGGACAATAATCTTCTAAGATTTCAAATGTTGTCTTCCAAAGACCCCACTGCTTCCATTCTCATCCTTGAAAACTTGCAAAATGCCCTATAATGAGGCAAAACTAAGGGACTTTTGAGATTTTAGGAAAATATAAATGATATTTATAAAGAAGTAATTATTATTACAACTGTATTTTGTCATAATTTTGTAGAATCATACTTGATTTACTATAAACCTTTGATACTGAAATGGCTTTAGTTAGTAATATAAATTGTTAATGATTCAGAGATAAATATTAGTACTGAATTTTATACTTAGTGGTCAGTACCATGACCCAGAAGTTTTTAACATTATGAAACAGGACTCATACATAGGTTTTAGCCTTAAATTTTTGTGCAGTCACAAAATTGTACGTAATGGAGAATCTCCAGATGTGGATATAATTATCTGTTAAATTCCTGTGATCATGGAGTCAAGTGTGCCTTTTACTTTTGACAAAACTAATGTGATCCTTGTAGTAGTTTTCCTCTTACTACTTTGAATGTACCATGTCATGTGTTCCACTGTGAGGAATATTCAGAGTATGTTGAAAAATATAAAAAAATCTTACCAATTAGATCTGTCTGATCAGAAATCTTATTAATATTTGAGCAATCAAAGTTGCAAATGGCAAAATTTAGTTTTGTCCCCCCAGGTAGAAAAACTGGCATCTCTCCTAAAAAATCAAAATATATGACTCCAATGCAACAGAAGCTTAATGAAGTATACGAAGCTGTGAAGAACTATACAGATAAAAGAGGTAGAAGACTCAGTGCCATTTTTCTACGACTTCCATCGCGGTCAGAGCTTCCTGATTATTATCTGACAATTAAAAAGCCAGTTGATATGGAGAAAATCAGAAGTCACATGATGGCCAACAAATATCAGGATATTGATTCTATGGTTGAAGATTTTGTAATGATGTTTAATAATGCCTGCACTTACAATGAACCAGAATCCTTGATTTACAAAGATGCACTTGTGCTACATAAAGTTTTGCTTGAGACTAGAAGAGATATAGAAGGGGATGAAGATTCTCATGTCCCAAATGTGACTCTGCTAATCCAAGAACTTATACATAACCTTTTTGTCTCTGTAATGAGTCACCAGGATGATGAGGGGAGGTGCTATAGTGACTCTTTAGCTGAAATTCCTGCTGTTGACCCCAGTTTCCCAAACAAACCTCCTTTGACTTTTGATATCATACGGAGAAATGTAGAGAATAACCGCTATAGAAGGTTGGATTTGTTCCAAGAACATATGTTTGAAGTGCTGGAACGTGCAAGGAGAATGAACCGGTAAGTAGTGCTTTACTTTTGCTGTAACTATGACTAAAATAAAGAAAAGCCCTTTTTATAATAAAGCATTTACAAGATATGGGAAATGATTGACTTATAAATGTTGTGGAGAAAATTCTTAATTTTTGAAGGCCTTCGAAGGCTTTACACAATGTCTATTTTGTGTGCAAGCTTTGATTAAAAAATAGACTTCGTCATTCTGATTGGAATTTTCTTGTGACATTTAGCGTACTGCATTATCACTTAAAATAATACCTATATTTAGTTTTAGATGTTCCTCAGTCATTTAAATATTTTTAAAAAAAACTATTTAGATTGTAGTGCTTTTTTTATTCATTTCATTTTGACATTTATGTTACATCCAAAGCAAGACCCGAAAAACAGCAGAATAATATTTATGATGCTTAAGTTTTATATTTTATATGCTAGCATTTTACATATTATTTTTCTTAAAGGACGGATTCAGAGATTTATGAGGATGCTGTAGAACTTCAGCAGTTCTTTATCAAAATCCGTGATGAACTCTGCAAAAATGGTGAGATCTTGTTATCACCAGCCCTTAGCTATACTACTAAACATCTACATAATGATGTAGAAAAAGAGAAGAAAGAAAAACTTCCAAAAGAAATGGAAGAGGACAAACTTAAAAGAGAAGAGGAGAAGAGAGGTAACTGTATGGTGCATATTGTGCCACTTCTATTGACATATAATCATTTATAAGGAGATTGGATAAAGATAGATTTCTATTATCAATATAGTTTACAAAATAGTCACTGTAGAATAAAGAATAATTAATGATATAATTTTAAATGTAGGGGAGTCTCTAAAAATCTGTCTTTATAATTCAGCTCTCGTTTACCTTCAAATTTTGATACATATTTTGAATTTCAGTGAAAATAAGTTTTAGTGTAAGGCAAACAGTATTATGGCATAATTACCATAACATTGGTAGATTATTCTGCAGAAATTCTCAAACTTTTAATGGGATCTTCCCAAAAATATATATTTGAAAAAATGTGATAATAATCAGGAAGTCAGCATCAACATTTATGTTTTTTAGTCATATTTCACAGCAACATATTACAAAATAAAAGAGTCCTATGAGTCCTTAAATTGAGTAGAAATAATTTCCCGTGCTTTCTTGTATGTTGAATAAGAAGCTGAAAAGAGTGAAGATACTTCTGGAGGATCAGGACTATCTAATTTACACAGAACTTACAGCCAAGATTGCAGCTTTAAGAACAGCATGTACCATGTTGGAGACTATGTATATGTTGAACCTGCAGAAGCTAATTTACAGCCCCATATAGTCTGCATAGAACGATTGTGGGAAGATTCAAACGGTAAGGAGTGTTAGTTTTTGTAAAACTCTTTTTAAGATTTAAAAAAGCCTCCAAGAAAGTACTGTGCATATACTTTTATTTCAGAAAGATAACTAAAATATAATCATACAGAACCAAGGACAGCAGAACCCATCAGTAATTTTATAATTTCAATATTTGTCAGTATTCAAATAATAACTTTCCTTGTATGATTTTAAGACGCTGTCATGAAGTTAACAAAATAGATTGATGGATTTTGAAATAATTCAGAACAATAAACCATTGTCTGGACGTAAGCTGATTCTTCATTTTTTTATTCCTTTGGAGTGGTTCAGAGAATTCCACCTCATTTGATATTCCCCTTCTGGCATGAAGAGGAAGTTGTTATTGTCAAATTGGGTATGATTAGTATAGATTTGCTGTTCTCTTTAGCATCACTGATAAACAATAACCTTCATTTTAAACTATAGTTCCTTCACAGGGAACTTTTTTTTTGATTCATTCATTCATAAAATTAAATGTAGTTAAGTGTTGTTTCTTTTAAGGTGGGTACAAGCCTCAAAAGTTGTCTACTTTTTTTCAAATTAATCCAAATACTTTGAGTGTACTAATTCTGAAGATAATAGACATAAAACAATATATTTCATTGGCTAGATATTTTCTGTGCAAAGCTTCAGACAGCTACCAGAAGAACACTATAATTGTCTAATATAAAGTGACCTTAAAATCATTATGATAGTTTTCTACTATAACTTTATTGTCTGTGGGTGCTAAACTTTATCTTGTTTTTAGGGGAAAAATGGTTATACGGCTGCTGGTTTTATCGACCTAATGAAACATTCCATCTTGCCACCAGAAAATTTTTGGAGAAGGAAGTGTTTAAAAGTGATTATTACAACAAAGTTACAGTGAGCAAAATTCTAGGAAAATGTGTGGTTATGTTTGTTAAGGTGAGAAGAATCTAATTGAACTCTTAACATTAATACTGATTTTCTGCTTGCCTCTTATATTTGGGAATGGAACAAATGGGGAAATTGGCCCTGTCATTGTTGCCTACAATTCTTCCTAGCATGACAGTGCTAGGGTTATTTAGCAAATTCTGGAGAGTCGTAATGTCCCCCTGATGTGTGGTTTACAATAGAAAGTAAACTGTAAATAGTGTCTAATTTATAGAAGTTAAGACACAAGTTATTAGAAAAAAATAGCTTATTTGAAGAAAGAGAGAGAGAATAAAGGGTGCTAGCTCAAGATGGGATTTTTGACAAGAGATTCAAAAATTCCCCTTGTATTGTAAGAGAAAAAAGAAAAAGGCCATGTTTGGTTTTGAGTTGCCAGAATTTAGCCTTATCCCTCTATATAACTAAATATTTAGGTTTGGAGTGGCTTCTAATACTAGATTCAACATACTTCAAGGGAAGACCAAGATTCAGAGATAGGACAGGATAGAATTGGGAGGTGGGAGGGGGGGACTCCATTTTCATTTGTTGAAACTCAACATTGCTGTCACTTTGAAAGGCCTGAATTGCAAAAAGCCAATTAATTGATAGTGTTTCAATAAAATTCTGGTTGTTTTCTGCTGTCTGCATGTCTATGTATTGCTCTAATTTTCTTTTCATTTCTGTCTTGCAGGAATATTTTAAGCTATGTCCAGAAAACTTCAGAGATGAAGATGTCTATGTTTGTGAATCACGTTATTCCGCAAAGACAAAGTCTTTTAAGAAAATCAAATTGTGGACTATGCCAATTAGTTCTGTACGATTTGTCCCTCGAGAAGTGCCCTTACCTGTGGTTCGTGTTGCATCAGTGTTTGCTAATACAGACAAAATTGATGAAGAAAAGCATTCTGAAACATTGGAGGATACCAAAATTGGAGATAGTATTCTTAGTCTTGAAAAGGTATTTGTTTAATAGGAAAGAGTTATTAAAGTGGGAATGTGAGTGCTTTAAGTTTATTTAGAGACAATTTTTTCTGACTTTTTGATAGATTTCCTGTACGTTTTGATATTTTATTATTTTTAGAGGCAAAAGCAACTGTATGTGTAGAGATAAATCAAAGTAATTTATATAGCACATATTGGACATTGTTCAGGCTGCATAAACATTATCTCTGGATGTTGCTGAAGATTTCCAATAAATATTTAGTATCAATTGCATTACTTTTCCTACTCCATAAATATTTCTGTATTTCAGGATAAGGAAGATGTTCCAGTTGACATGTCAAACGGAGAACCTGGCTGTCACTACTATGAACAGCTTTGTTACAATGACATGTGGTTAAAAGTTGGAGATTGTGTCTTTATAAAATCGCATGGGTTAGTCCGACCAAGGGTTGGCAGGTACAACTTTTTTTAAAAAAAGTATAATAAATGTACAACAGCGGCTTGTATTTACCTAACAACCAGTGGAATTTGCTTAACTGCAGTGGAGCGAGTAGGGATTGCCATTGCCAAATGATGCAGTCACATGACAGCCCTCTTTACATTAGTTGCATTGCTTAGCAACAGAGGTTCTTGTCCCAATTGTGGACATAGATCGAGGAATACCGGCTGTTGCAGAAGGTATCATAGCAAAAAGGAATAAAACTGTCCTATAATGCATTACTATCCTGAAGAAGATCTTGCTATGTGGTTGATGAGAGTCAGCAGTGATTTCATTGCATAGTCAATCAATACATTAAGTGAAAGGAAATGTTAAAATTGAATTTGAAATACTTTGAAGCAGTGTTTTTCCTATCTTTTCAGAATAGAAAAAATGTGGGTTAGAGATGGAGCTGCCTATTTCTTTGGTCCAATTTTTATTCACCCAGAAGAAACAGAACATGAGCCAACTAAAATGTTTTATAAGAAGGAGGTATTTTTGAGTAACTTGGAAGAGACTTGCCCAATGACGTGCATTCTGGGTAATTAAACAATAAAATAAATGTTATTACTATGTTTCAAAATGTACAGTTGAAAAACCTATCACTTCCTTAAATAAAATTGCTGCAAAATAAAGTTATATAATAATGACATTTCTTTTTAAAAAATAGTTTAGTTTTCTAACAAGAAAGAAGAAATGGATTGTGTAATTCATCTGGCTCTTTTCTAGAGAAATAACTTTTTGGAATATTGTAAAGCAGATACAGTTTTGTGTCTGCATTAAAGAAGCTCATTTGGTATCTGTTAAATTGACGACAGCATCAGCACATAGGAGCTACATGTCATATTAGGAACCAGTAATTGTATGCAGCACATGTGACATTAATTGCTGTATTGGCTTATGAGTTCAACTAATCAGCCTGATTGCCTCACACATTTTGATATTTCAAAATTTTCAGACACATTACAAATGTTATGCTACACATATTAATAAATAAAATACAGCTATTTATTATCCTCTCTTTCAGGAAAGTGTGCTGTGCTGTCTTTCAAAGACTTTCTTTCCTGTAGACCAACTGAAATCCATGAAAATGATGTTCTTCTCTGTGAAAGTCGCTATAATGAAAGTGACAAACAGATGAAAAAATTCAAGGGACTAAAAAGATTTTCTTTGTCTGCTAAGGTAGTAGATGATGAAATTTATTATTTCAGGTAAAATGTATTTTAATTTTTCAATAAAAATAATCTAACTTAATTTGATTTTACAACAGAGAAAAATACTTCTTCCCAGCGCTAAAGAGATTGACAATGCTGAATGTGATTTAGAGGTCCATCAGGTCAATAATGTTTTCTTTCCTTCCTATCAATTTCCACCATAAGGCATTGATGAGAGCAATGAGTGCAGTCTCTGTTCCATACCCAGGACTGAATTCTGACTGGTATATACCATAAGAGGAAGTTGGACATAGGAGAATAGGTTTCCATTTGTCTTGGATCCCTTAAAATGGAGTAGACTAGTAACACTTTCAAAACTTTGAATTTTTCCTTTCCTCAAGTGAATGGACTGTTGCCTGGAACCAAATTAATGTCTGCTCTCTGGTCCCTTATCCAGCTAAGAATTATAAAGGTCTACTTCATATCAAGGCCACAGAAGACCTGCCTACTTTCTTCAAATTAGATGGGCTCCTATGCTGTTTCCAACTCAAAGCAAATACAAGGCATTTTATTCTGAAAATGGTTTATTAAAGATGTGGAAATGGATGGATAAATTTTAATATAGGTAAATAACGGTAGAAACCCAGAAGTGGTACGTAACAATGCAAGGAATTAATGGTTGTTGAAAAAACCCATTACAATTAAAATTAAAACATTAAGAGCCTCAGTGGCGCAGTGGTTAGAATGCAGTACTGCAGGCTACTTCTGCTGATCACTGGCTGCCAGCAGTTTAGCAGTTCGGGTCTCACCGGCTCAAGATTGACTCAGCCTCCCATCCTTTTGGGTAAAATGAGGTCCCAGATTGTTGGGGGCAATATGCTGACTCTATAAACCGCTTAGAGAGGGCTGTAAAAGCACTGTGAAACGGTATATAAGTGCTGTTGCTATTGCTAAAATGGTCATTTTTAACTGCCTACTGGTTTATTTGGAAATTGGGTATGTCAGGAGAAATAATAAGTTGAATGCAGGAAGAATAGTGTACTTTAGAAGTTTGGGTATTAAATAAGAAGAAATAGATTAAGAATGACTGTGGACTGAATTTTTAAAAATGAGCAGTCACAAAGATCAAGGGCAGTGTGTGAATTAGCATTTGGATGCGGTTGAAGCAAGGATGGTCTTTAAAAACAGAAAGATGTGGAGGGTGATAGTGGAAGATACTGATGTAAACTGGACTTAATGTTTCCCTGACCTGGCACCTAGCACTTGTTTAGTTTACTCTTTATTGCTTCTTTCTCTGTCTTACTGAGGAGAAAGACTGTTTAGCAAATATATACTTTTCTTTTCTAGGAAACCCATTATTCCACAAAAGGAGCCATCTCCACTTTTAGAGAAAAAAATTCAGCAGCTTGAAGCAAAGTTTGCTGAGCTAGAAGGTGGAGAAGAGGATATTGAAGAGATTGGGGAAGAGGAAGGTGAAGTTGCAGAAGCACCAACAGTACCTCAACTGCAGACTCCACTGTCCAATGAATTGGATATAATGCCATATACTCCACCACAGGTAATATGATTTACTAAATCATATTGGCGAAAGAAAGATATTTTTATAAACTGTGTAACAATGTAAGTATGTGTGAGCGATGTAATGTGCTCATGAATTTATTAAATAAATTTATATGGCTACCCACGTCATATGCATGACTCTGGATGGCTAACAGTTAAAAAGAATAAAAACAATATAAAAACCTAAATTTAAAACAACAGAGAAAATATAATAAACCACCTGAGAATGCTCAGTTAACACAACCAAGGCCAAGAAATAGGCTCACCCATACTATAAGGGTTTCAGGTTTGATGGCAAAGCCAGATTTTCAGTTTTTCTAGGAGAATGATGTTTCAGAAGACAGGTACCACAACAGAAAAGCTTCTCTTCCTGAGCCCTGTCAGAGATGGCACTTATGGATGGGCCCTGAACAAATCTCTCCCACCAGATCTCATAGGACAGGTAGAAATCATTGGAGAGAAGCCTTAGCATCAGTCAATATTTAATCCATACAGTAATATAGACTTGGAAAAAATGTAACATTGTGAAACATAGCAAATGAATATTGTTGATTGCTGTAAGCTACTCGAAAGGATTATTTATTTATTTTTTATTTTCATCTTGCCTTTATTATTTTTTTATAAATAACTCAAGGCAGCAAATATTCCTTCTTTCCTCACAACAACTCTGTGAGCTGGTTTGGGCTGAAAGAGAGACAGGCCCAGAGTCACCCACCCAGCTCTTATGCTTAAGGCGGTATTGGATCTTACTGTCTCCCAGTTTTTAGCTGATGTCTTAAACATTTATTAACTCGAAAAAGTGCTATATAACTCTTTTGAATAATCAGCAATAGAGATAGTCCTGGACTGTTGTAATGACGAGGCAGTCGAGGTGTTTGATCATGATCAAATGAATCATGAGTCTAGTCTTACATTTATACACATTTTTAGTAATCCTCTAACAATAGTTAACTTTAGTTTCTCTTCAGCTTTCGTTACTGTTTAGCATAGTAATTAACACAATTAATTATCTCTAGTTAAAGTCTAACATATGTTTACTTCCTCTCTCTAATCCTTCTTTGCATTAGTGATTTTGTTTGCCTGAGTTGTATTTGTTTTGGAACCTTCATTACCTGAGGTTTGCCATCAAGATAATGACATTCCTGCAATTACAACTCTACATATCCTTGTTTTTTATTTTAAATGGAGGATTCAAAGATTTATGAATGTATCGCAACTGTAAAGGAGTTAGAGAAGGGGAAGTAGAACAAAACAATGCAAACAAATTTGGAATACATTGAATAAAACAACAGGTTACAATTAGTACAATAATAATAATTATAGCATAAAAGAAAAACTCTCTGAGCCAAGACCAATCAGGGAGCCAATTGGTTAGCCACTCAAAAGGTGAGTACTGAGCATGGATATTATTTTGAATGTATGATTGTAAATTGGCAAGCTCATCCTCAATAGTTTTATTCAAAGAATGAAAAATTCTGAGGATGAACATTGGTAGCATATTTATCAAAAAAGAACCACATATTAGGATCCAATCTGCCAACCAGCGCATATCGATCCTGTATTAGATTGATCAGAGGCATTAAAAATAGAAAAATTGTCAGGATACATACCAGGAGCTATATTAAGTCCATACAAAGAAGAATTAAAGGTACCTGACAACCAATAGTAGTTAGAACAATAACTATAATTCACTAGCTTTTTTAATATGTGCTGAGCAGCATCATAATCAGACCAATTATGAAGCCAAGTGTGTTTAGCTTGACAACAGAAACACAGCCCCCTTGTAAATTGACTAACTTTCAAGTAACACCAACGGACAGAATTCAATTGCATAGGGGGTTTAGAAAATAGCCAGGAGTGTGAAATAGATAGTAGTTGTGAGACAATAAATGTAGAAGACATGATCAAGTTAGGGATAAAAGAAATTTGACCAAATGCCATTGGGGGCTCATAGTATAAAGTAATATTTGTGCCATGGGTCATAAACATATATTGTGCATGACGAACCCACAAATTAGGGGTAAGACGAACCACAGAAGTGTCATTTTGAAAAGAAACACCATTAACCATAATCAAGAAAATACAAAGTAAAATTGTAACAGAATTAGTAGTAATAATAGCAAAAACAGCAGCAACAAGATTTTCAGGAGTCTGAGGGAATGAAGCCTGTTGCAATTGTTGTTGAGCTTGATATGTAGTAGATTTAACCTGGCCCCAAGTGATGGGTTGCGGGCGCTTCAACCTTGGAAGCCGGACTTCTGTGTTCAGATGAAGATTGAAATCCGGAATCGGGTTGTGAAGGCCCTGATGCCATGCCATGATACAGACGAACACAGCGTGCTGGAACCCACACTGCTTGTCTAGTAGAAGGATCTTCCACGGCAGTGTAACCACGACCCCAGGTGATCAGTGGTGTAGAGCCTTTCCAGGTTGGATCTGGAGGTTGGCGATACTTTACCAAAGACCTTGCTAAAGATTCAGTAGTTCGAAAATGTAAATTAACAGGTGAGTCTGCAAGAGAATCTAAAAAGGTTAAATAATTCCAAGTATATAATGCTACAGCAATGAGATTTTGAATCTTTTGCAGATGATAAGGGTCAGACTCAGTTTGTAATTATTTTTGAAGCAATGCCTTAAAAGTATGATGAGCTCGCTCAACTATAGCTTGACCCTGAGAGTTATAAGGAATTCTGTGCACTAAAGTAATATTCCATTTCTGACAAAAGGTTTGAAATTCCTTACTAATATAAGCTGGGGCTGTTAGGGATAACATTGTTTACCCTAACTGGTTTAGGTAAAATAATAAATATGTAATCATAGTTTATTAGTTAAAGTGTCTGCAACTTTAAATATGGGAATGTAATTAAGGGAGTGGTTGTGAAAGCACTTTAAAAGAAGCAAGACGACAGCTTGCTCTCTCTCTGGCTTTGATGATCCCTAATTACTGCATGGACTCAAGACTGCGTTACTCGAACGGGAGAGATAAACAAAGGACTGATTTGTAAGTGAACTGACATAGGATATTCCACACGGACTTTGCTAACTGAATATCCTTGAATGGACTGACTAAATGATACATGACTAATGGACTGTTATTTTGACTATGCTATAAATGGAATAAACTATATTTTTGATAGCACAAGCGTATCTGTTATTTTTACTGTATGTTAATAAACATACAAACTTATCTCACTCATTTATCTGTGTGCCTATCTGACTAACGCTGCACATTCTGTTTAGCTTGTCTCCTTAACCCTGGTTGGGGAACACAGGCTTAACACTGGTTATGGGCCCAGACTTAACACTGGTTATGGGCCCAGAGGCTGCAAAGTCAGTTTAACTAGGATAAAACAGATTTATGTAAAAAGTGAGAGTTTGTGTTGTTATACATTACAGTAAACAGACAGCTGTGTTTTATTAATTATAGTTTTATATCCATAAAGAAAACATGGCACAAGTCAATCTACAAAGTTTGTCCCTTATATCCAAGCTGGATGGAACAAACTATGTATCATGGTCTATGAAATGTAGTCTACTTCTACGAAGAGAAGGTCTGTGGAACATAATTGAAAATCCACCAAACGTAGAGGAATGGGATCCAGAGGATAATGAAGATAGACTAAAGATAGAAGAATTTATGCATAAAAATGAACAAGCTATTTGCATAATTGGATTAACATTAACTGACAAACAACTTGTTCATATCCACGGAGAGCAAACAGCTGTTGGGTGTTGGCAGAAGCTGAAGAGGATTTATGTCCGAGATAATGTTGGTGCTCATATAAATCTAACAGGGAAGCTTTTCAGGACGCATCTCCAGACGAAAGGTGATATGCTTAGTCATTTGAAAACTATGCAAAGCATTTTTCAAGAACTGCACGAGAAAGAGCTTATTTTCTCTGAAATACATCATGTCTACATAATTCTATCATCACTAGATGAAAGTTATGATAACTACAAAACTTTCCTTGAAATTTTGCCTAAGGAAAGTTTAACTGATATAACTGGCAGATTGATTGAAGAGGCAAGAAGAAGACTTTAAAGAGATGAATTAAGGAGGCAGCAACCTCAAAAAGAAGATATTGAATCTCCGACTGCATACTCAATTAAAAAGTGTTTTGATTGTGGAGGAAGACGACATTTGGCAAGATTTTGTAAAAAAGCAAAGTGCCAAAACGCTGGCCAGAATACTAAAAGTCATCAAAAGATAAATAAAAATTTAGAGTTAGCCATGTATAGTAACGGAGCTGTAAAAAATAATTTATGGGTGGTTGACAGTGGAGCATCCCATTGTATAACAAATGATAACAAAAATTTTATTAAAATGTCCCAAAGCACACAGCAGATATCGTTAGCCAATGGCTGGAAATTGAAAGCTAAAGGTCAAGATACAGCATATTGTTCTTTCATAAAAGAGAATGTAAAAATGTTATATGTACCACAACTTCAGTTTAATTTAATTTCAGTTAGAATTTTGGTTAAACTAGGATATGTAGTTACCTTTAAAGGAGATAACTGCATAATTGAAAAAGAAGATAAGAAAATTACTGCATCTTTAAGAGGTGAATTATATGTGTTAAATGATAATGGTTTAAAGGTGGCTAACACAGTTTATGATAATAAGAAACCTCATGATGAATGTATTCACTTGTTACATCGAAGGCTAGGGCATTTAAATTTTAAAATGCTTAAGAAAACTGTTGAATTATCTAAGGGAATAAGTTTAAAACCTTGTAATAAGTATTTGCAATGTAATGCCTGTAATCAAAGTAAGAGCAAGGTCAAACCGGCTAATAGAGTTGATGGATTTACTACCAAAGAGCCTTTAGAAGTAGTATTTGCCGATTTAATAGGTCCGAAAAAACCAAGTGTAGGAGGAGCTCGTTACATATTAAGTATAATGGACCACTATTCTAGATATGGGTTTTGCTATTTAATGAAGAGCAAAACTGAAACTTATCTAAATCTCTTTAATTGGATAAAATTTGCTGAAAGGAAAACTAAAAAGAAATTAGTAACTCTTATAACAGATAATGGTACGGAATTTACAAATAATAAATTCCAGAATAGACTTAGAATGTTAGGTATTCAACATAAAAAGTCTGCACCATATAGGCCACAACATAATGCCTTTATAGAGAGACGAGGCCAAACACTACAATCAATGGCACGAACTATGATGTCTGATTCAGGATTATCTGACAATTTGTGGGGAGAAGCAATAATGTGTGGTAATCATATATTAAATAATGTTGTTAATTCAACAACAGGTGAATTACCATTCACACTGTGGCATGGTACAAAACCTGATTTAAGTTACATGCACACATTTGGAGCACCAGCATGGGTGCATATTCCTACACAACTTAGACAAAAAGAACAGCATAGAGCTAAAAGATTATTTTTTGTAGGATATGAATCTAATCATAGATCTTATAGATTCTGGGAACCAGGTACATCTAGAGTTTACACCAGTGCTAGTGCTAAATTCCTAGAACATGTAGGATGGAATAGATTAGAGCAAGATTTAAATAATGAAGTAATTATTGAACCCTACAAAAGGCAGAAAGATCAGACTAGTTATGTGAAGAGTCCAATTAAAGAAGAAGTCCACGAAGAACAAATAGGACCAGAACAAGAGGAAACAGTTGATCAGGAAGAGTTAGATAATCAAGAAGAGTTAATAAATGAAAGTCCACCTGTAAGTCCTGTAATACCTAGACATACTACACGTGTAACTAGACCACCTGATAGGTATCAAGCAAGTATAGTTTGCCAAGTAACTAAAGTTCCAACTAGTGTAGATGAACTTAGGATGTATTCTGCAAAGGATCAGGAGAATTGGCAAAAGACAATGGAAAAAGAACTAAATTCATTAAAGGTAATGAAAGTATATGAAGATGCTAAATTACCTCCAGGAGAAAAATCCATTGGGTGCAAATGGATATTTAAAGTAAAAACTGGAAATGATGGGGCTGTTACCCATAAGGCTAGATTAGTAGCTCAAGGATTTAACCAAACTGCATCTGATTATGATGAAGTTTTTGCACCAAGTCTTAAAGCAACATCTTTGAGAGCAGCTTTAGTGTGGGCAGCTAAGAAAAACTATATCATTAATCATTTAGATGTAGAAACTGCTTATCTACATGCATCATTGCAGCACACTATATATTTGAAAAAGCCATTTATTATAAAAGACAATAAAGTAAATAGTAATGATTGTTGGAAACTCAAAAAGAGTCTTTACGGGTTGAAACAACCTGGCTTTGAGTGGAACCAATATATTGTGAAAGAATTAAACAATATAGGTTTTAAATCTGGTTTAGCAGATCCATGTGTGTTTAAAAGAGAAAATAATGGAATGGTGTCATTATTGTTATTATTTACAGATGATATTGCTTTGATAACTAAGACTAATAATGAAGCTAATGAGATTATATCATTATTAGCCAAAAAGATAAAATTAAAGCATTTAGGTGAAATTAAAAAGTATCTAGGATTGACAATTAACAAAACAAAAAATGGATTTAAGATATCTCAAGAAGATAAAATTTGCCAATTAATTAAAATGTATAAAATGGAACTTTGTAAACCGGCAAAGACTCCAATGAGTCAGGAAGTTTGCCAAACTGATGATCAAAGTCCCAAATTTGATAAGTCCATATATCAATCTTTGATTGGTAGCTTATCATATATAAGCAATTGGTCAAGGCCAGATATAGCTTATAGTGTAAATCAGCTGGCACGTTTTAATTCAGATCCACATCAATGTCATTGGCAATCATTAAAAAGAATTTTAAGGTATCTTAAAGGAACAATGAACCATGCATTGTATATAGAACCAAAGGGTGATTTGAGTCTTAGTGCCTATGCAGATGCAAGTTTTGCAACTGATATAAACACTACAAAATCAACATCTGGGATGGCTATATTATTTGGTAAGACACTAATAGGGTGGAGGTCAATCAGACAACAGCATATTAGCTTGTCCACGATGGAAGCGGAATTTTCATGTCTGTCATTACTATGCACTGACTTAATTTTGCATAAACAATTATTATTAGACATGGGTATAACTGTTAAAGATTCCATTATTGTGTACAAGGACAACCAAGCAGCTGTACAGTTAGCTACTAGTATTGCTGTAAAAACTAGATCAAAGCATACTGATTTAAGATACTTAAATGTTAGAAAATCTGTAAAGAATGGGCTAATTTAATTGGAATACTGCATGACAGAAGAAAACATTGCAGACCAATTTACAAAAGCTCAAGGAGTAATTAAGTTTAAAGAGAGTTGTAACAAATATGATTTAAAGATGTAAATAGTTATAGTATTATTATTTCCTAAAAGGGGAGAATGTTAGGGATAACATTGTTTACCCTAACTGGTTTAGGTAAAATAATAAATATGTAATCATAGTTTATATGTTAAAGTGTCTGCAACTTTAAATATGGGAATGTAATTAAGGGAGTGGTTGTGAAAGCACTTTAAAAGAAGCAAGACGACAGCTTGCTCTCTCTCTGGCTTTGATGATCCCTAATTACTGCATGGACTCAAGACTGCGTTACTCGAATGGGAGAGATAAACAAAGGACTGATTTGTAAGTGAACTGACATAGGATATTCCACACGGACTTTGCTAACTGAATATCCTTGAATGGACTGACTAAATGATACATGACTAATGGACTGTTATTTTGACTATGCTATAAATGGAATAAACTATATTTTTGATAGCACAAGCGTATCTGTTATTTTTACTGTATGTTAATAAACATACAAACTTATCTCACTCATTTATCTGTGTGCCTATCTGACTAACGCTGCACATTCTGTTTAGCTTGTCTCCTTAACCCTGGTTGGGGAATCCAGGCTTAACAGGGACCATTATCAGTTTTCAACTGAGAAGGCCGACCCATTACAGCAAAAGAGGATAGGCAATGAGAAATAACATCTGAAGTACGTTCATGTTTTGAAACAGTAACCCAAAGGAAAAGTGAATGAGCGTCAATAGACGTGTGAAGATAACAGTATGGCTTAAGGGTTGAAAATTGAGTTACATCCATTTGCCAAATTTGATTAGCTTGGGTTCCTCATGGGTTGACACCCACTGGAAAGGGAACTGCCAGTTGCTGACAAGCTGGACAAGCACGGACAATATCCCGGGCTTGAGATAATGAAATTTTAAATTGCTTTGCAAGCAATTTAGCAAAATGACTATCAACAGGATCAACAAACAAAGACGCAACATCCTTTAAGGATTCATCTGCCTTCCGATTTCCTTCAGTCAAGGCATTAGTAAAGAGAGTATGACTTCGAATGTGTTCTACATACAAGGAATACAAGCGAGTTTCCAAACTATTTTTTAAAATTAAAAACAAGGATAACAAATTATTATCCAAAGAGAAAGAACAATAAGAAAAGGGAAGAGATTGCATAGCTAAATACACATATTGAGTATCAATAATTAATAGGTTGGTCATTGAACAATTGTAAAGCTAAAATCACAGCAGCCAGCTCAGCACGTTGAGCTGAAGTCTGCGTGGCAGTAAATTTAGAATACCACTGTTGTTGAATCTGCCAGACGACCGCACCCCTTGTTGGTGAGTCATCAGCAAAAACTTGTAAGATCTTTAGAAATTGGATTTCGCACAAAAATGAAAGAAAAGACCAGATTTAAAGTAGTAGTAACCACTGTTCTAGGATCTTTGGGTAAAGAATATAATAAGTTTCCCAGATATTGAGAAAAGCTATCTGATATGATTCTGAAATCATCAAATGCTCATGTTCAACTTTTGTACGAGTGAAAGCTATGCTAATGAGATCCTGTCCTGTAAGATGTAAGGCTTGTTTACGAACTTTAATAATCAAATCCTCTAATGTTAATGATTGATAAGGATAAATGTTTCTAGGTGGAGTAGCAGACAAATTAATCTATTCATGAATGTTGACTGCTTGTGGAGAGGCATTAGAATAAAGACATCCTGTGGGTAAGGGTGCAGTAGGAAGAATAGCTAAACAAAGTCCTATTGTTAAGGATGTTATCCTGTCCACATATCGATGCTTAAACTTATTCAATATTTCTTGAAGGCATGTTCTTTGAAGATCAGTTAATACAACTAGATCATCTGGTGCTTGTGCCCCCTTCAAAGACTGAAATAAAGGCAACATATCACCAGTTGTAATGTAGAAGAATGAGCGTGCCCAATTAATAATACCAAGTAATTTTTGCCATTGTACTAAAGTATATGATTTCTGTACTTGTAATTCAGGAAGAATTGGAATGGAGCAATTATGCAACATTCTATGTCCTAAGTAGGTATAAGGTTCTACCTTTTGAATTTTGTCTGAGGCTGCATACAATCCCTGTTGTGACACAATATCCATTAACTCTTTTAACAATTTAGATTCATCAAAATCTGGGGCTACTATCAATATATCATCCATATAATGATAGACTAAATAGGAAGGAAATTTATTCCTAAAGGGTTGAAGAGCATTATCCACGAAATATTGACCAAGTGTAGAGGAATTAAGCATTCCTTGAGGCAACACGCACCAATGATATCGTTTTGTGGGCATGCTATTATTAAAAACTTGAACAGTAAATGCAAATTTTTCTTTGTCTTGAGGCTGCAAAGGTATAGTAAAAAAGCAGTCTTTAAGATCAACTACCAATAATTTATAAAAATTAGGAATTAAGTTAGGATTTGGTAGACCACATTGTAAAGGACCCATGTTTTTATAAAGGACCAAATCCTGCAGGAGGCGATATTTCCCATTTTTCTTTTTTATAACAAAAACAGGAATATTCCAAGACTAGTAGAAAGTTTTATATGACCAGCAGCCAATTGTTCTTGAACCAATTGTTGTAAAGCAACAAGTTTTTCCCTTGATAATGGCCATTGTTCCACCCAAACCAGCATAGAACAGAGCCATTTCAGAGGAAAAGCCATCATCAAGAATCAAATGAACATTAAGAAGAGAAAAGATATCATGGCTCCAAATATTAGTATGAATATCTAGAATGTATGGTTGTAGGGAAAAAAATTTACCAGCAGATGTTGTAACATTAATTTCTTGAACATTCTGCCAAGCAGCTGTAGAACCTCCTATTCCCCACAATGAAGAAACTGTCATTATTGGCCACTGTACTAGCCACTGTAAAGAGGAGATGACAGTAACATCTCTCCAGTATCCAAAACCCTTGAAATGGTTGTTTATTTAAAAAGAGTGAGGAGTTCAGCTGATGAAGCCTACAGATAAAAAAGTTGATCCAAATCCTGCATCCACACGATTACCTATACCAGGAGATGGATTTTCATATAGAAGAAGAAGCAATTGAACAACAGAAGAATTACAAGGAACAACTTGAGGAAGATTCACCCAAATCTGAATCATAATGATACCAGTGTAATCTGAATCTATTACACCAGGCACAACAAAGCAGCCCTTTTTGTGTGCAGAAGAACCAGGCAAAATTAAGCCAACTAATCCTGAAGGAAGAGGTCCTTTAAATTGAGATGAAACTATTTTAACTTCCAAAGGAATTTTAAACTCAATTACCTCTTGAGTGATTAGATCAATCCCAGCGCTACCAGCTGTGGCTGGGGAGGAGTGAGAGAGACTGCTGGAGGAGTCTGGAAATATTTGCTTCCAATCTTCAGGAATCATTGTATAACCACTCTGATAAGGCAGACCCTCCCATTCTGCTACTTGCAGTCCAAGCTGTGGCTCCTGACCAGGATGATATTGTACTGGACAAACAGACACTAATTCTCCAAGTTCTGTTCCTGAGACAGAGGCATCCTGTTTACAATTCTCAACCATTTTCTGAAAAGAAGACTGAACAATAGAGTCAGGAGGCTTTTGCCCTGTATCTGCAGAAGCTGAGAGAATTGAAGACATATATTCAAGTGAAGAAGGAGGATAAATGACAACATTAGTATAACATGAAGGTGGAGGTGTTAAAAGAGAAAGTTCATTGTGACCAAATTTTTCAATTGCATGCCTACATAAATGCCACACCTGCAAAACTTCTATTTCTGCTCTAGGTTCAGTATGCAATATTTTTTCCTATACGTTCCCAGTCAGTTAATTTTAAAAAACCCTCTTTTGGATACCATAAGCACTGAGTTGCAATCTCCTGGACCAGCCTTAAGAGATTTTTGTCTGGTACCTCAGTATTATTTTTTTTCAACAAATAGCCTAATTCATCTACATGCTTCCTTTGTTCCTCAGAAAGTGAAGACCCCTTACTTACAGAAACCAAAAGGTTGGGAAACCACAATGGGTTGAAGGTGCACCAAATCCTTGCCAGATGAAGTAAGACAGTCCCTGTTCATGCACCACTTGTTGTAATGACGAGACAGTCGAGGTGTTTGATCATGATCAAATGAATCATGATGAACTTTATTGGAGTCTAGTCTTACATTTATACATATTTTAGTAATCCTCTAACAATAGTTAACTTTAGTTTCTGCTCAGCTTTCGTTACTGTTTAGCATAGTAATTAACACAATTAATTATCTCTAGTTAAAGTCTAACATATGTTTACTTCCTCTCTCTAATCCTTTGCATTAGTGATTTTGTTTTCCTGAGTTGTATTTGTTTTAGAACCTTCATTACCTGAGGTTTGCCATCAAGATAATGACATTCCTGCAATTACAACTCTACACTGGACTTAATAAAACCTTTTAATGACTGTTCAAAGTTATAAAGGCACTGATAAAAATGACTTATGATTATTTTTCACACTTAGCACTGTCGTAGCAACCCCATGGTCACATGATCAAAATTCAGATGCTTAGCAGCCGGCACGTATTTATGACAGCTGCAGTGTCCTGATTACCTTTTGCGATCTTCTAACAATCAAAGGTCAACAAGAAAGCCAGATTCACTTAACAACCATGTTAGCTAACTTAACAATTGCAGTGATCCAATTAATAACTGTGGCAAGAAAGCTTGTAAAATGGGGCAAAATTCCCAGGAAATTTTGGGTTCAATTGTGGTTATCCTTCGAAGACTACTTGTTTCAGGTTTGTTCTAGCCTACAAAGATTCTGCTGATCCTAGGAGGTAGAACCAGCGATTTACCATAACATCCAGGTACCATACCTGGCCTCTTGTGTTTTTTTTAATTTCCCCATTATAATTTTTGGTGACTAAGAATTTACAGAAAGTTTCAAACTAATTTGAAGGGATATATCCTTATAACTATTGTACGGCTTATAGCTCACATACAGTTGTGATGGAGGTCGGGTGACCTATACATAATAAACTTAAAGCACTTTCCTAATGGTCAAAATAGCCAATCTGAGACAGCGTACAAATTGATCAAATCAGTACATCTGAATTTTTCTTTATATTTATGGCAATTGTTCTCTCTCTCCCTCCCTCCCTCCCTCCCTCCCTCTCCCTCTCTCTTTCTCTTTTGCTTTATAGTCCACTCCAAAGTCTATCAAAGGCAGTGTAAAAAAGGAAGGCTCTAAAAGGAAGATCAATATGAGTGGATACATCTTGTTTAGCAGTGAGATGAGAGCTGTTATTAAAGCTCAGCATCCAGATTATTCCTTTGGAGAACTCAGCAGACTGGTTGGAACAGAATGGAGAAATCTGGAAGCCTCCAAGAAAGCAGAGTATGAAGGTAAATCTATATCAGAAAAAGATGCAAGGTCTAAACAGGCAAGTCCAATTTCTGTCTTGAAAACTTAAAATAGGTAAATGACTATGTCCTGAGCTGCCCATAATATATTAGATAGATGAGTGGTGGTGAAACTTACAGAGAGATTTGGAAATTAGAAAGGCATAATAGAACCAGAGACCTGAATCGGAAAATAGCAAGTGATTTTTTAAAGCAAAGGGTTTTGAAAAGAGTGAGAGTAAAAACTGAAACGGAAAGCCAAGAAAAGATTACAGCAGATATAGGATACAGAAAGAAGTCTGAAATCTGTATGCTAATTTAAAATAAGTGGTCCAGGTATTCTGCTATAAGTCTTAAAGCACATAGAAATAGTTAGATAAGTATAATTAAAATTGTTACAGAATAAGACAACAAGAAAATAAGGCACTAGCATAATGTGAAAAAATATGTGTGTTTGAAACTGAAAGACAGAATAGAAAAGGAAATGGCACATTTAATCTCTTTCATGCGTTGTTTCTAAATTATCAACACTGCACATCCTATATAGATGTATGATGTAAAATATACAGTAAGATTACGTCAACTAAAATGTGTTTCTGTAGAAAAATATCACATCCTTTCATTAATTAAATAAAACAAAGAAATGCAACTTGATAAAGTTTTGTATTTTAATTAAATTACTGAATCCAAAGGTGTTCTTAATCCTTTGTCAAAGTGATTTAGTTGTTTAAATAACTTAATTTTTTAAATCTGACAATTAATCTTCATATGTTTAAAAACCATATTTTCCTAATCCTATAATATTTTTTAAAAAATTATTGTACCATTGGAAAATAAATTTATAAACATTGCAGAATGAAAAAAAATTCAGAATTATTTCAGAGCAAACTGAATTTTTAGATTAAACTTTGTATTGAATCTTTAATTCTTCCATTTGGTTTTTAACTTATGAATTTAGCATATCATTTCTTTTTGCACAAACAAAAACGAAGAAATAGTTCTACGCAATTATCATTTGATGTAATTTGCCTCCATAGAACTAAGAACATATATCTGTTGTATAATTCCAGATAAAAATTAAGAATTCCTATTCATTTCTATCTTTCAAAACATAGAAAAGATTCTTTTCATTATGAGTTATGAGTGTTGCTGGTATTCATATTATATAAGACTTATGAGAGTTAACTATTTGTTTACACTAATTCTGTGTTTTATTTTGATTAGAATCCAGGGGTTGGATTCTGGTTTAGTCGTATTTAGAACAGACCTATTAAAATCAAATAATAGTGGACTCCTGATTCAGTATGATGGCTCTAAATGTGTAAAGTTTGATCCCAAAACTTAGTTCTGTGATTCATTTTATTAGTCATTTTGGGTGTGGGTGGAGCAGGTAATAACTAAAACAAAGTCAAGTAATTTTGTACTGTTTCTGCAAAAGGACAAAGAAAATAATCCAGTCTGAAACTACATTAAAATGAGAAGGAAACATGATTACAATTTCCTTCTTAAATGACTTTTATATGGAAAATAAAATGCTACAGAATTTATCAATAATGCTTTTTAATTAATAATGGAAACTAATTTTAATTGGATTTGTGTTTTGAGTAGAGACAGTCATATGCAGCAACAGTTAAGATGAATCTTAATTTTGAGGCTTCGAAAATGGGACACTTCATTCTAGATTGATTTATAGACTCCATTTCGATTCAGAAGCTAGTTTTGACACAGAAAACATAACATCTACATTTTATTGTTAATAAACTATGGGTTTACAAGTATGAAAAGTACACTATTTTCACTTGGACAGAATTGATGTATTTTAAGAAAAAGTAATATATTATGTCAACTGAATAGGGCAGGATGGGGATTGTGCTAAGCACTTTATTTTATATGAAAGTTACTGATACATTTTCCTTTTGCAAAATTGTATTACATTTCCTTGCAGAGTTTGTTCTTTCATGCTTTTTTGTGCAAAAATGGGGTCAGGATATATTATATCCTGGATAGCATTGGTAAACCATTTATGATTAAAAGTTAGTGCTATCAAATTGCAAGCTGCATATATCGTTCTCCTGGCATTTTCCTTATGTGATGAATATAGGTTTTTAACACATTTGCACCAAGACAAATTCCTTGTGTGTCCAGTCACACTTGGCCAATAGAAAAAGAATTCTAATTCTAATGAGAGATTCCTTTCAATTGGACTAAAGAGCTGATATGCTTTAAAAGTTATTTATTTATTTCAGTGTTTATGAGATGCCTCAATGGACATGATTTGGGCAAACAGGAGCAAAACAAATAAAAGTATATCTCTGTGCTTAAGAAGCAAACTGTTCAAAATTATAATAATCACAAAATATAGCAAAGAAAAATATGCATTGAAACACTTGAATACTTAAAAGTCTGCTGAAATAAAATTGCTTTAAAGAGTTTCCTGTATATAAGAACGGTAGGAGCCATTTGTGTCTTCATCTTTTGTTAAATGGAGCCTAGTATCAAGAAAACCCATATCTTGGTCTAAGTTCCTCTAATCTCTGATGGGAGAGAGTATATTTGAGCAAACTCCTCCTTGATAGCAATGGCAATAGCTCTTAGATTTACTGTATGTACTCACTCCATAGTGCTTTACAGCACTCTGGGCAGTTTACAGTGTCACATATTGCCACCAACAATCTGAGTCCTCATTTTATTAACCTCAGAAGGATGGAAGGCTGAGTCAACCTTGAGCCAGTCAGGATCGAAATGCTGGCTGTGGACAGAATTAGCCTGCAATAACTGCATTCTAACCACTGCGCCGCCAGTGTTGAATGTTTGAATGATAGGCAGAACCATGTCTGGTAAGGTATTCCCTGATACATCCCAGTGACATATCATATTGGCCTTTTTAGCTGACAGACAGCACTCTTAGTTGCGCCCAGAATCCTAATGGATCTATCTGACTGCTAACCTGATCCTGCATTTTGTATCAGCTGCAACTTCCAAGTTATCTTCAAAGACTTCAATTCCACAAATTCCAAATCCATCTAATTCAGTTTGGAATTCAGCCAAATGCATACCCTTGCTTTAAACTAAAATGTAATATCATGACACACGATGTAAAAGCATCGCACATCTAAAGATTGTTCCTGGCAAATTTTGTGTTGAGCCAAATAATAAATAAATATAACTAGAAAATAATAGAGTAACACCTATCATGCCTTTAACATTTCAGTTGCATCTGAGTTGTTGAAGCCCTGGTCTGAACAAACTGGGTTTGAATGTGTTTAATTTGACATGGTTTAACTCCTGCTTCTACTAATCATTTTTAATTGCTTTGTCATTACTGTAATTTCTCTCTCTTTTTTGCTTATATCTAGCACAACTATTTAACTTAAAATCATTTGTGAAATGTTGTCTGTTATGTTTCTGGCCATAGTCCAAGTTCAGGCTAATAGAATTTGTATGAAAAAATTTAATCTCCTTGAAATATCTTTAAGATAGTTTCTATTTGATGATTTCTTTTAAACAATCATTTATAAAAAAAATAGTTAGATTTCTGGGATTTTTTAGTTAAATCAAAAAAGAACACATTACCTTTTTCCTGATTCGCTAAGGAATGCTGCCCTTTGGTATGAATCATACATTGTAGCCACTAAAGATAAGAAATTCTGTTTATTCCTCCCACCCCCAATAGATGACACATGTATAGCTTTCCTTGTGTTTGATTATGCTTATAATTTCATGTTCTCTAAATATGTTTGAATGGATTATCACTTATATTCCTATCCCTTTTTTTTAATACAAAACCCACCCTTTTCTTAGTTGATTACAGTACAGAAGTGTTTTGAAAACTGAAATGGTACAATAGGAAGTGAGTATTTAATCAGATAATGCTTGTCCCATTCTTCATTTTCTAACAATATTTTCATCATTTATCTTGCAAATAAGACAGAAATCCTTTGTTCATAGTTTTCCTCCAAAAGATTAGGATGACTAAGTGGCAATATTAAACCCATCTGTAGTGCAGACATTTTGGAAGGGCATTAAGAAAGTCTACTTTATAGAAGTAAACATTACCAACTAAATAGATGTTATATTGTTGAGAAAAATTTACCCTACTTGTAAGCAGCTAAATTACCAAATGCATCCAATGCATTATAATAAAAACTTAAAACCATATTACTGAAGGACTACAATAAAAGGAAAACATTGAATTCTTGTTAACATAGAGAAAATAGCAAAAATAGCTTACACTTGGTATTCCTTTGACAACATATATTAACAATTCAGCGAAATCTTATTTTAATGGATTAATTGGAAGAGGATGTCTACTATACATGAATATGCACTAAATACAAAACTACATAATTGCATCGATGGATGTAATAATAGTTTATCAAGTGACACACGTCTTTTGCATCAGTTGTCATTTGGGAGATGACATTAATTGCATACATTGCCTCATTTGCATCTGCATTATTTGAGTCATTGTGGTCTTTTGAGTGTAAAATCTGTTGTATCAAAGCCTGCTGAAGTGAGGTTTCACTGTATTACCAATTTGGTAAAGAGCAGATAAAGTGATTTAATAAATGAGTCTTCTTTATCAACTTCAGCCTCAAGTAGTAGTAATAATAGTAATAATAATAAAAAAGATCACCGTGGTTTTGTAGACAGTGGATAGCTCACTTACAGGTAGTCCTCGAGTTATGTCTATAATAGAGTCTGCCCATCATAGTGGTAGCGCATGACAGTTGTAATTTGGGCTGGTCATGTGATTGACCTTATTTTATGACTTTTAAACAGTTGCCATTTCGTTCATAACACTTTTAGTGTTGCAGTTTTTTAAAAAGGTGATACAGAATAAAGCCCATTGCTTAGATCAGGGGTGTAAAACTCAAGGCCCGTGGGCCAGATCCAGCCTGTGGGGTGCTTAAATCTGGCCTGCAGGGCCAACCTTGAAATATCAAAGGACCAGCTCACAGTGCCTCTGGTGGTTAAAATGGGCTGTGTGTGGCCGCCCACGGTTCGTTTTCACCCTCCATGCCCTACAGTGCTCTGCTGGTCAAAAATGGGCCCAAAAACGGGCTGTGTGGGCCATTTTTGGCTGGCAAAGTACTCCAGGAGGTCATGGAGGGTGAAAACAAGGCCCAGGAAAGCCGCATGAGGTACCCCGGCACCCGATTTTAGGTGGCAGGGCGCTGTAGGAGGCATCCGCCCCCACCCCCTCCAGCCTGCTGAGAACTACAATGCTGATCCGGCCCTCGAAGAAATTCAGTTTAACACCTCTGGCTTAGATTATGAAACCATGAATGAATGAGCAAGTTTGCAAACAAATACTGTTTTCCCTTTCTCTCTTCAATAGCATATCCTTATCCAGGCTATTGCACAATTCCCCAACCAGGTAGGACTCAACAACACTTCAGATTCAAAGGCAAAAAAGTGCATTGGAACCTTAAACCAAATCTGTTTTTTCCTCCAGGAACATGCTGCAGCTGCAGAAGGCAGCCAAATGAGGCTGTGAAAACATACAGCTGCTTTAAGGAGTTGTAGACAGATGCCTTGTGAGCGAGAGCCCACATGTTCCAGAGCACATTTTTCCCTTTGATTCTGTAGCTGTGCATAATCAGTAGCTTCCAAACAGGAGAAGATTTTGGGAAGCATAGAAGGGAGGCAGACACAGAAAATTACCTCCGCATCTTTCCTTCTCCCCATGGTTGTCTTGATCTGAGCCCATATTTCTTGAAATCTTTGTGAATTTTAAAAGAATTCATTTTTTTTGATGTTGGCAACTGAATAAGTTCAAAATTATATACTGTATTACTAAAATTGTGTGGGCTTTTTTTCCTACATCAGGCTAAATGATCAGAGAATATTTTTTAAAAAATTCTGGGTCATAAAACAGAACTGAAAATCTAAAATACTTTTACAGAGCGGGCAGCTAAGGTTGCCGAGCAGCAGGAGAGAGAACGAGCAGCACAGCAACAGCAGCAGAATTCTTCCCCCCGGGCAGGCACTCCTGTCGGGGCTCTTATGGGGGTGGTGCCGCCACCAACACCAATGGGGATGCTCAATCCGCAGTTGACACCTGTTGCAGGTAAAAACAAACAGGGGCTCTGACCATTTTTCTTTCATCCACTTTACCAAACTCTTAACTAATCTAATAAAACTTTCTTCTTAAAATTTACCTTCAAAGCATCCTGATTTTGAGCACAAAAGTTGCTACCACTGGTAGAAATATTATATTTATTCATAAGCATGCACTCTTATCCTAACTAGTCCTATAACAGCACTTTCCCTAATCGGCGATCATGCACAAAGTTTAAATTGTATCCGATCTATTAACTGTTGGTTTAGGGGGGGGTGTTTGTTTTTTTGCTGTATCATCAGTAGATCTTGGGCAAAGTAAATGATTGTACATCTGAAGTGGGCTTCAGTCTACAAAAGTTTGTTCGGTAATGAGAATTGGTCTGTAATGTGCCACAAGACCTTGTTGATTTTGCTCACATAATTTTATTGATTTTCAGGATCCCATAAGCAACTTTATTTTGCTCTAACGATGGGTTAAAATTGTAACAAATGAGTATTTTATCTTCATTTGAGAATAAAACTAATGTTACCTTCCAGTTGAAATGATCATGTATGTTTGCATCAACACACAGGAAATGAAAAAAGTTGTGATTATTTTTCCTAGACCAGGAGATCTTAGGCTTGTGTTCACTGAACAGCAGGCTCCCTATATCACTACCCACGCTGAATGGAACATAGAAATGTGGTTTAATATGGCATACATTAGTTCTTGATGTACCCCTCTATCTTTTGCATGTCTGTAAGGAGCAATTTTAAAGCTTCTACCAATATAACTGAACCCAGAAGTATAGTGAACATTGGTTAAAATTTGGTGAAAGAAGCCAACTTTGGACCAAAGTTTATAATCCTTTCAAACAGTAACTCAAGCGTAGAAATTTGACTTTTTGATCAGAGAAGAGGAGAGGATCATCAGGTTCATTCTCACAATGCATATCTATTATTCTTACTTTTGAAATGGCCAATGTACAAGGTCTTTAGCAAGGCACTAATTAAACAGTGACTTTTGAAATTTATATGAACCCATTTTCAAACCAGTATAGTGTTGTATATTTGTTTGGGAAATGTAATGCATATAATTGATTTTGGAAGCATCAATTAATTTATAGGAAATAGAAGTCTCAAACTAATACATTATTTATTTTTTATCTTGTTTCTCCTGTTTGTACTGTATATTCACTTGATATAAAATAAAAAGTGCTGCTAATATAATTCTCATAAATGATCATAATATGATTGCAACATCCAGCATATTATTAGTAGACAACTGTTTGTACTGGATTCAGACTCTATTATTTGAATTCTGTTCCTAGAACAGGAATTCCAACATTTTGGTTCTACTACTGATTCTCCTGTGAATCCCTTCCTTAAATTTGTTCCAGAAGATGAAAGCTCTGAAATTGCATGAAAGGTACCCTGGGTAGCAGGCGAAAACAAAATACGACAAAATGCTTCTTCCTTTAACTTCTATTTCATGTTTATGCTCCTTCCATGAAACAGTATTTTAGGTTCCACCTATTGTTTGTTTTTGTCCTTTTTTAAAAATGGAAGTGTCATCATGAGTGTTATGATACTGCAGATCTTCAAAATGTTTACTCAATTCCTGAGCATGCTTAGCTGCACACTGAATGCTTGTGCTGTGCTTTTTGTTGAAGAACATGATGTTTGAGCTATGGAATCCTATTCAAATGTCCCATCAGCCATAATTTGGGAACTCTTTTGTGTCAGCTCCACGTGCTGGGCTATAAGGGTGCTAGGCTACTTTTAGACTTCTTTAAAGAGAATTGACAACATTTGTGACTTGCTTTGAATGCTTGATAGGTTCAGTATATATACTAAGTATATAGCCATTAGTTTTATTGTTGGGTATTTTACAATAGCCAGTGTTGTTTCCTGTCCATTCAATATTAGATATGAATGTAATACTCAATAGTACGTTCTCCAGTGAATTTCTTTGAGCATCCTGATGTTGTTTTTTTTACATAAATAATATTCTTGAGAATTTGGCTTTATGAAATGTATGGAGATTGTCAAGTCTATTGACAATCTAGTCCAAGAAAGTTTGTGTTTTGAAGCAGCTTAAATTGTGATGATTCTTTTCTGTGAAGTTTAATCTTTTGATATGTATATTTTATATCTCCTTTATTATTTTCATTAAAAAATGGAGGCTAGTACTTCTTTCTCCTCCTATTCTCTCCACAATGACAAGCTGTGAGGTGGGTTAGGCTGAGAGAGAGAGTGGCAGCTGGCTTTCATGCCTAAGGCAGGACTGGATTTCACAGCCTTTTGTTTTCCAGCCTGATATTTTAACCAGTAGACCATCTCTTTCAAAGTTTTTTTTTAAAAAAGAAGAGGTGTGGGTTGCGCAAAGACTCCCTGAGTAGAGGATTCTTGTCCCAATATACATTATTCTACCCCGTTATCCAGAGGGCAATTCCTTTCCTTACATCATATCAAAAACAATAGCAAAGCTGTAACTATTACAGCATATGCCCATACTTACTGTATGAACAGTTAATAGAAGATGTTTGTTTCACTAGATTTATCTTAGCTGTTAGATAAGGTTCACAAACTGTAAATAATGAAAATCATCCTGTACAAAAGATTTATTACTTCCAAAATCCTTTTCTCCTGTAGGTTGATAAAAATAATTATATTTGAATTAACAATTATGGTTCCAACTGGGATGATACCATATAATTTATGTACAGAGGTGCTGTTTTGACCTTTTATGATGCCTACAAAACAGCTTGCAAAGATAACTTTCCAAAATTCTGTTTTCCCCCTTCCCTTATCTTGATTATCTAATGGAACACTTCTCCATTATTTCTATCAGTAATAATCTTATTTCCCTCTCTGATGTTTTGGTTTCTTATGAATAAGAATAACTATTTGAAAATAACAGTACTTACTATATTTGATATATACCTCAAACTTTCCTTAATATTAACTCTTTCAGTTATCCCCTTCTCTTAATTTTCTTCCTCAAAGACATGCCCACTTTTCTGTCATATTGTGACTTTTTTATCAAATATTTTATGGTTATTAGCAAATACAAATTATAACTTTTGGCATTAGGTAGTAATATTGTCAGTGTGACTATTGGCAGTTCAAAAATTTGAAATCATGATTATAGAATGTATTGTCTGTGGTGGAAAACTTTATGAAATTGCACGGTAGCTCAGGTGTGAAAGATCATGTCTCTCTCTTTAAACTGTTTCAATACTCAGAAGATCTTATTGAGAATGAGATGAAGAAGAATAGTTTCTTCAGTGTTGTTGAATTAATTTCTTATTTGTTTAAATGATTGTGTCAAGCATAAGTTAAATGTGTCAAGCATTAGTGAAATGTTTGAGTGCTTTTTTTCTAACAATTTATTTTCCATGCAGCTATAATACTATACCATACCACAAATTCATAATGTGCTTATAACAATGTTGTATATGTTCATATAACCAACAGGAAATTTATGTATGTTTGCAGTTAATTGACTTTTAATGATTTCATTGAAGGCTGCATCAGGGTTGAGTTTGACCTTGGGAGGCCGGGGGGGGGATGGGAGTGGCCAAGCTGGAAGTGGCCAGTTCGATGTCACTCGTGAAGGCTCCGTTTTCAGCCATGATGTCCTCCTGCAGCTCTCTGCCAGCAAAAATAGAGCTCAGGGTGTGTGTGCAGCCTACCCAGGCTATGTTTTCGCTGGCACAGGGCTGCAGGAGGCTATCGTGGCCAGAAACGGGGCTCAGGAGGGCCACCGCGGGCTGGTCCTTTGGTGTTTCCAGGGCCCCATGGGCCAGAGCCAGCCCCCAGGCTTTGAGTTTGACACCCCTGATGCAGAGTTTATTTCCTTCAAAAAATATGCCTGTTGGCGAGTACTAATTTATTATAAATATTCTATTTCTCATTGTAACATTGTTTGTTTTTGCAAAGTACTAATTGTAGGATTGTATGACAATACTGAAGGTGCTTATGTGTGGATAGTGCACGTCATTATTAATTTGACCATTTTGCATGTCATTGATGCATGTTTGAAATTTGTTGTGTCCTTTAAGGCATGATAGGTGGCTATCCACCAGTGCTGCCACCTTTACAAGGCCCAGTTGATGGCATTGTTAGCATGGGCAGCATGCCGCCACTTCACCCTGGGGTGCCTCCACCCCATCAACTTCCACCAGGCATGCCAGGCATCCCACCACCGGGTAAGAATGAACCTCCTCATTCATTCATTATCTCGTCTTTTTGTTCTCACCCCATTTAATCAATTACTCTAGGAGAGGTTTGTAGCGTATGCAGTTGTAGCTCCATTGCTTGACTTTTACTGGCCGTCATAGGTCTGGGATATTGAGCTCTTAATGTGAAAGTACAATGAGAAATCTCTTAGATACAGATAATACATATGGTATATGAAATTTGTTGGCAAAGCAATACATGTAGCCACTGCAGCATCAAAAGGAGTTAACTAGTAAAATGTAAGAACACTTCAATTAGTGCTTAAGGGCTTGATTTGACCAGAGATGTGGAATATTAAAGGCTTACATTTTCCATTCCCTGTGAATATGTCAGAAGTGTTGTTTAAACTGGACTAAATCCAACTAACTCATAATACCAAGAGAAATCATTACCTGAGTCTGTTTTTCACTTCTGACTTTTAATATTACAATCACTTCAAATGTGTACAGTATATCTTATTTTAAGCTACTTGGTTTAATAATAGGTCAAGTAAAATTTTACACCTAACCCATGGTTATAATTTTTTTCAATACACTATCTTGTATACTATATTCTAAACTCAAGACTTGGCCAAGAAAAAAATCAGTTCCTATCATATTATTTAACTTTCCTTTCTATTCCTTTTTCTTTTTTTAAATATAGACACAGACAGTTATGAAAATCCCAGTTACTTTGCTCTCTTTTTCCCCAGCTGCTAATTTTTATTTTGCCTTTTCTGCATGCATTGGATAAATTTAGGTAGAAACTAATAAAGATTATGTTTGCATGTCACACTTAATTGTAAACAAGTGCTTCCAAATCATCCATCAGTGGTTTGGCAATAATTAAGCATGGTACTTGAACCTAGAATAATGTTACATCTAATTTGTTTTATCATATATCTCTCCTGAGTTATACTTTGTGGTTTGTAATAACCAGGAATTGTTTCCATGCTACATTTGGACACTTATTTATTGTAAATCCACAAATGAGATGTTTGGAAACCACAGCTTTCCATTTCAGCTTAAAGATGATGTGCCTACAGTCAAAATCTGTATCTCTCAGCAGATTTACTTAGAAGTCTCCTGAAAAGTTATTAATTGCAAGCAGAAATACATTTTTAACATTCTATAAATAAGGGGTACAAATACAGTGTAATAATAAAAATAAATTATGGCATGCATTTCTATGGTATACAGTTTACTGTTCACTACCTGTAGCAAGTGTGCTTCTCTGTTCTTAAGAAAATTCTGAATTATCTCCTTAGATAGAAATGGTTATTTAGTAAAATTGCATGTTTGATTTTAAAGGATAGACAGAGTCGAATTCTTACCTGAAAGTGCTGAGAAATATGTGGAAAAATGAGCAAGCACAAACATTGGGCCCATCGTGCAGTGCTGTATTGAGTACTTGCGCAAGTTCCATTGTAGTTAGGCTTGAGAATTATTTATGAAGGGGTGTTATTTATTACTGAATGAAGTTAATTAGGTGGAACCCAAAAACAAAACATACCCCAGACATCCAGATGACATAATTAATGATACTATTTTAAAAAATACATTTTGACAAATAGTGGTTTTCACTTTTTGATGTGACACATTAGTTTGTTATATCGTTTTGTTTTGTTTTTAGCTTGGAATAAGATTGTAATTTTGATATATTTTAAAATACAGGTGTTCTAGGGCAAAACGTTTCTTCCATGGTAGGAGCCCCAGCACCAGGAAATCCATTTGGGCAGCAGGTAGGTATAGAAAAATCCAATAAATCATATTCTGATATTGTCTTTTTTTCAACAACAACAAAAAAGAAATGAACTGTCTTCCAGTTCTTTAATGGGTGAATAAATAAGTAAGAGGTGATAAGGGAATAACATGAGCAAATTATAAATGTGTATATTTACAATATACTGACTTCTAATTTGCTGGTGTTGCTCCCTTGTAACCTTTTTTACCTGTAGGAGTCAGAAATGCAGGATAGCCTTTTCAGTCTGGAAAGAGGTTTACATGTGGATAGGGCTAGTAATATCATAACATCAGCAATGTTGGCTGGGCAGAAATCTGAAGAGAGTTAATTTTTCCACCTGGTTTGGGGAACTTTATAGAAGTTTAAAGTATCCATTTTGCCACTTAAACTACATCCAAAATGAGGAAAAAATAGTTTGGGTTCAAGATTTTAAAATTTAATTTGTTGTTTATATCTCCTCTCTCTAAAATTTCTGTATTCTGAACACTCATGGAGAATTTGTGGGCCTTAAATGACATTTACATGAAATATTTGAGTTGTCCACACAAGAGAAAACACAACATATGTGGGATCCAAATCTGTGTTGTAGTTAGATAATGAGTTACAGGGTCCCTGGTGGGGAATCTGTTTGGTCACCTACTTTATTAGATACACATCCCTACTAACTGGTAAAACTTTCCAGGCAATGATGTATAGCTAGGTTCCTGTGGTAGTATCTGCTTTGTTGAGAAGAGAAGTAGTACTGCCTGTCTTGAAGGAGGCAGTGGTTTGTCCCCCCCAAATCTTCACAGGGCCTGAAGACTTGGACAATTTTAAACTAGTCCTCAACTTACTTTGTTTGGGTAAGTTAGTTATATTACAGCTTAAGGGGTCCTTTTTATTCAGGTTTTAGACAGGAGATGGCTCCAAAATGGCAGCGGTCATGCTTGCTGATGACTTTTGGTGGGTTTCTTATTTATCTGTGGTTAGGGCTCAGTTGGTGATAACAGGAGGGGAGAGACCAAGCCAGAGACCCCTGATAGGAGTCCCTCAGGGCTTGGTTGTTCTCACCACTCCTACGATCTAGTCAAGATCATTCCTCAGCTTGGGATAAGATTTTATACCCAGTTCTACCAGCCAACCAAATGATGCTATCAAAGTCTTGCCCCAAAGTCTGGAGACTGAGTGTTTGGATTGGGAGGAACAAGTTTAAGCTTTACCCTGCCGTAGGTATTTGAACCACAGGAGATGTTTCATTTTTAGTCCTGAGCAGGGCTGTATATCCCCCTCAGGACTGATGCTCAGTTTGGGAGTCTTCTTGGATTCATAACTCCTGCTTGTGAAGCAGATGATAGCTATGACCAAGAAGGTCTTTGCACAGATTCAGATAGTGCTCCAATTACACCCATATCTGGACTATGAAATCCTTAAGACAATCACCACAGCTTTGGTCATCTTATGTTTAAACTACTGCAAATATGTTCCATGTGGGATTGCACTAATCACCCAGAAGCTGCAGCTAATCCAGAATGCTGCAGCATAAGTAATTATGGGCATATCATGGCACCACTGCTTTGTGAGCTGTACTGGTTACCAATAGGCTTCCATATACAATTCCAGGTGCTAGTTATCACCTATTGAGTCTTTCATATCATGTATCCTGGTTATGTAAGGGATTGCTTGTTTTCCATAGTTTTTCCCCTTTTTATGTAATTTAGCAGAGTTAACATGTTCCAGGCCCTCATCGATTAAACAGTGTCACCTGATGGAACTCAAGCTTTCTCTTTTGTAATGTCTGTCCTGTGGAATATGCAGCTCCCACCTATCCTATTATTCAGTTAAATTATATTATATTATTATATATTATATTAAATATTATTTAAGAGAGCCTTTACAAGTGGTTCTTCCCCATCACCTTGGGCTAGAAGGGGTGGTAGACCCATGGGATGATGTTATTTTTTTTCTAGACAGTCTTTTTGTATTGTTGAATTGCATTGTTTTACATTGTTACATTGTATGCTGGCCAGAATTATGATAGAGTTGAGGGGCCTATACATTAATTAAAACATGAATTGACTTTTATGCACCATTTGGAGTTTCTTGAAGTATTTGGCATTAAGTTTAAACACCTTTGTGACCTGTCAGAGGCCATATTTCCTGCTAAACTGTAGTGCAGTTGCCACATCTTTAAAGAATTTTTGAATATTTTTACTCTTTTTTCTGTGGAGTCTTTAGGGCTCTCTGTGCTTATTTGTTCACTTGTTGGCATTTAAGACTTATGATGTTGGCTAGCTAAGTATTAAAATGTCTGCAAGCAAACAACCAAGGTAATACTTGTCAAATATCCTTAACTATAATATTAAATATTTTTGGCTGTTCTTGATCTATCTTCTAAAATGCTTTCTTGATATTGTACTTTATATTTCTAGATAGGTATGCTTGGTCCCCCAGGTCAACAAGCACCACCTCCCTATCCTGGTCAAAACCCAGCATCTCAACAAGTCATGCAGCAGCCTACAACACCTATGTTTGTCTCTCCGCCACCAAAGACACAGAGGCTTCTCCACTCAGAAGCTTATCTGAAATATATTGAAGGTCTTAGTGCTGAATCAAATAGTATTAGCAAGTGGGACCAGACCCTTTCAGGTAAAATTACAAGGAAATATATCTCTTAAAGAACATCGACACTTTCCCCATTCTAGCGTTCTTTCATCTTACCTTAGAACAACATCTGCAAAGAAAAGTGTTTCATTGTCCAATATAATCACACAACTCTATTTCTATCAGTAAATTGTAGATTTTTGTACTTAGATTTACTTAGATGAATGTTATGTGGAAAAATTTTACAGGAAATTCTATTTTCCATGCACTGATTCAGTGTTTTTTCACTTGCATATAACTAATCAATTTGGTCATTTTGATAAATTATTCATATTTGTTCTATTTTTTAGTTGAACTATCTACAGCTTTACCAGATCTTTGCTACTGTGGCCCTGATCAATATCAGTTCCTATTTTTTTTAGTTCCATCTTATTTTAGTGCTAAATGAAAAATAGATGACAAACCATGTGGATCCATTGTTACTTTCCATAAGTTTTTCTGAACAATTGACTAGAATCTTCATTTCTATAATTTAAAATTATTATTCTGTATTTTATCATCTGGATAGATGGAAAACAAATATTTATCTACTCTGTGATAACCATTCACATACATGAAAAAATATTACCACATCTCGCTTTCCAGTCATCGTTTCTCAGTATTTCAGTTCCCTATCAGTGTTGTCCTTTGAATTGTTTCCAATTGTCCAATTTTGTCTTTCAATAGGATGTCTAGAACTGAAGATACTAATGACATGGGGTCAGATTAATGCAGATGAAAGAAGATCTATTATTTTCTATTACTTGCAGATTTTACTCTTATTGATGTAACATTTGTGTACTGATTTTTTCAGCTCATGTTCATCATCAGTTGCAAAATCTTTTTCACAAGTAAAATTCCCAACCCTGGGAATTTATTCATGCATTTAAAACAGTAATGTATTTTGCATGTTGTATAATGCATCAGCGTTATTAGTGAAGTATAATGACCTATTTTAAGGCAGTCTATCGCTTCTGTGCTTTTCTTGTTTCAGCACGAAGACGTGATGTCCATTTCTCAAAAGAGCAAGAAAGTCGTCTTCCAACACACTGGTTGAAAAGCAAAGGGGCTCATACCACAATGGCAGATGCACTCTGGCGGCTTCGAGACTTGATGTTGAGAGATACACTTAATATCCGCCAGGCGTACAACATAGAAAATATTTAATCTTTCAATGCCAACATATAAAAGAAATTGTGGAACATAGCTGTTTTAGTTATTGGTGAGGGAGAGAAAATTGTTTTTATTGCATCTTATTGTATATTGCAAGATTGTTTTTTTATAAGGACATTTTTAATAAGCATATTTCACTTTTTGTTATATTATGTTGACTTTTCTTAAATATACAGACTTGTGCATATGGTTGACTTGAAAGATGATCTCATGCTTGGTTCAAAAGCAAAGCAAGGTTATATCTTTTTTTCTTCATAAATTCTGATAAGGTAGGGAGGGTATTTACAGTTTATCTTGCAAAAACATACATTTATGCCTAGACCATGTTGGCATGAGCATCCCTGAGTTTATACGATAGTTATTTCTGGCAGGTACATCACTTATGCTTGAAGTTTTTTTAAAAAAACAAAGCTATTGAAGTAAAGAGAAAGGAATCTGGTAAATACAAGAATCTAAAATGTTTGGTCAGTAGGAGGATCTCAGGACTTGAAATAAAAATGAAAAATAATCAAACACTTCAATTAGTTCAAACACTTTTGGCATTTAGGAGTTCCAAGGTGAGTTTGTGCTGACCAATTTGTCATTTGCGAAGAGTCCTATAACCATGAACATTTACTTATGTTGCCAGTAGACTCTGATCTAGGGAGAGAATGTGTTATCGGCTTCATTTCTCCAAAAGAAGAAATAAACCATAGCAGTTGGGCTTATAGAAATACTTGAGGAAGGATAAATAATACAAGGGTGCAAATATTTCTTTCTGCTTTCTATTTAATATGATTCAGTTTTTGATAGTATACATAATACTTTTGCATTTTCAGATCGCTTACAGAACATTTATATATATTTAACAGAACATGACATTTTTAAGGATGCCAAGACCTATCTATATTTAATACATTTTAATACTTTTACATTTCTACCACTGGAAAAAATGGATGTGTTGTTCTCTGAATAGTTAAGGTATTATTACAAATAATGCAGATTTTAACTGATCTTTGAAGGTAAGTAGCAGGCCATGTACAACAGAAAGACTTGCCTAAATGCTATCCATAATTTGGCACTGAGATTTGTATGCTGTTTTTTAAAATTGCTCTGATATAAACATTGCACTGCAGCTACTGAGAATTGCAAGTGCATAACCAGCTGCACTGCTATGTTAAAAGGTTTAACATAATGAATAATGTTTTTGGTGGGTATTAAAACCCTGATTTTGCATATCTTAGTTGAAAAAGTAAAAAAAAAATATTTTCAAAAAGACCTTATTTTGGGATCAGTTTTTACATCATTTTCAACTCCAGCATTTAGATAGTCCCTTTGAACATGAAAAAAATCTTTCATGAAGTTTAATTGGATTTCTTGTTAATATATTTTGAGCAGATCACCTCCTACCTAAAATTGTGTAGTTCACTGATTTGCTGCCTTCCTCAGGATGGGACTGGCAATTGATAGAAATACTAATTTTTCATTTAATTTTAAAATACTTTAATTAAATATTTAAATGCTTTGACTTAGTGGGAAAATGTATGCATATAAGTTTAAAAACAAATTTAAAAACATCAAATTTCATGGAGATTTAGAGCAGGTAGCAAGCTAAAACTTACATTGTCAGAAAATATGTTTTTAGAAAACTAGCTTGGTTTCTAAGTAAAAACTACTTGAACTGAAAAACTACTGTGGTTTTCACTTTAGAAATTGTAGAATTAGGTAGCTATCCAACTTTTAATTCACTAGAATTCAAATATTCAATATATAACTCTGGTTTAATACGGATCCTCCTGAAAATGATAGCAGATCTATTTCAGAGATAGAATTTATACTTCTAGGACAAACGGTGTCAAACTCGCGTCATCATGTCGGCGTCACGTGATGTATCAGGACTTTTTCCCCCTTCGCTAAACCGGGCATGGTCAGGGCCAGCATTTGACGCATCTGGCCCATGGGCCATGGGTTTGACACCCCTGTTCTAGGATGTAGCTTTTGACAAATCTAATGAAACACTTAAAGAGATGGTTATCAAATTAGGTACTAATATAAAATGTAATTTGACATTACAGGAGAAAGAGTTTATATCTTTAATATTCTATAATCTTTGGTACAAACAACCTAAATTTCTATTGTTTAAAATATTTACAAACCTCAGAGAGACATATATATGCTGCTATCTCCCAAGTTTATTTTTCCCTCCTGGGGTTTTCTTAGTTGACCTTATAGTAATTTTCAACATGGAAGCAGTTGCAATGTTGGGAGCTGCTAAAATAAATGCATGCATGCTCTTATGGATTGTGGCCAGTTTGTTTGACATTACCTCAGATAATGGTATTTTTAACAACAAAGTTAAAGGAAGCAAGCAGCACATCCTAATTCTTAAGTACTTTAGAATTGCCATGGACATTTACTAATAAAATCACTTTTGTTAAGAATTGCTAAAACTACACCAAAGAACTTGGAATTATTTATTTTTATTTATTATTTTTAAAAACATTTTTAAGATGGGACCCCTTTGGATGAGATGCCCTTTGGATGCTGTGTAATGCAAGAGGACCACTGCTGAATAATTTATAGCATTGTCTTTCCAGAGACCTTACCTAAGGGGCAGCTCCACCACTCCTAACAGCTTAGGAATAAACAATTAGAACTGTAAATGAGGCCTTTTCTTTGGAAGTGCAGAGCACTCCTCTTAAAACTATTAGGCTGGCCCTAATTATTTTAAATTTAATTTATTCCAATATCATGTGTACTGGGGCATTTCAGTAACGTATAGGATTTAAGATTTGATGATTATAATCCAGTATTGCACAATTAGAAGACTTAACTATTTTTTAATTATAATCTGTTGAACAGGAAATCAGACCATGTTTTATTTGTGGCCATTTAAATCCATTTTTTGTTATCTTCCACAGCCATGCACTGTATTAGAATAAAAGGACTTTGGGTATTAAAATAAAAGTATGGGAAATGGTTGGCTTGAATGGAAAAAATACATCTATTTCAGTTTGAAAAGTGATTAGTAGTTTATTGCCTGTTCTTTATTCCTTACTTTTTTAAAAGAGCAAATCTGTATATTAATTCAAGTCAATGCGTATAACTTTTTTCCAGCCTATATGCTTTTGGACCTGGTTAATCCATGCCTCATTTTTACATCTGGCTGTATACTCCAATGAGTAAAGTGATCATTAGTCCATGTGCATGTACTATCAGTTTGTCTTTTTTGAGGCTTTTTAATTTAAATAAAAATAGTTTATAATTTGGATTAACCAGGTTTGATTGTTCCATTAAGATGTCTCACTTTTTAGTTCTAAATACTTTTAGTATAATTCTAACCATGTTTTGTAAAAAAAATCACTATGACATGCAAGATGTACATACTGGTTGTTACATTAGATACACAGAACAAGTTTTAAGACCTAGAGAAAAATATGCACATCCTACATTCAAAAACCTTTCGAAAAAGAAACATAACCAGTGAGCTTTAGAAGAATACAGAATTGAAAAGCTAAGTCCACATGCATGCTAAGCCACCACTTGTTTTTTTCATGGTTAAGTCACAACAGCTGGCTTCATGCATCATATTAGGTCAAAACCAAGCCTTATGATGTGTGAAACCTCTCAGTGTGGATGATGGCTTAGCATTATGAGCAGACTATAGTACTTGGTTGTTCATAAACATATTAATACAATCTCAATTTACTACAATGTGTGAACTGACCCTTTAATATAAAGGTATATCCAATTCTGTATATCTCTTACAGGACTTCTTTATTAATGGTATCAAAATAGCAACACATAAATAACCTTAATTTTATGAGCTAGGAAAATAAGTCATCTTCCAGGTTTTAAAGCCCATGATAGAAGTTGGTGTGTTTTAAACAACTTTAATCATCTGGGCTAGTCAAAAAAATTGAACAAAAGGATCCATTTTCTCATGTGTTACAGGAAACATTAGAATGGAAGTGCACAACTTGTCTCCACTGAATTTCACCATAAACAATGATTTATTGCAATTGCCCACATTTGATAAAATAACAGAAGTCTTGCAATATAGCTCTGCTTAAGTTATACATTTAAATTAATTTCTGCTCAGTATTTTTAGATTTAAAACCCAGCAATACTTTTCCTTTGATCATAGATTAGGGCTATCAAACTCCCGGCCCACTGGCCGGATGCTTCACGTTCTGGCCGCGCCCATGTTTGGTTTAGCGAAGGGGCGGAGTCCCGATACATCATGTGACCCTGCCGTGACGTGAGTTGGACACCCCTGTCATAGATAATGGATTTATAAATGTAGCAGATGGTCACACAGTACATTTTTACATTTTCTCCTTTGAAATTAAGTGTAGATTTTTCTCTTTTGCTATATAGTGTATATATAGTGACTATATTTTCTTAGAAAAAATAAAGTGCAAAATTGGAAGAGATGCATAATGATAAAAACATGTTTGTTTAAAACTTTGCTTTGCAAAATAAAATTCAAGATCAAAACCAATAAAATAAAGGACAGCTTTCTGAAATAAAGATGGTTCTTTATAATAAAGGACTGTCACTGATGTATATATGAGGACAGGTGTAATTAGTATCAGTTTTCTATATGTTTAATTTCAAACAAAGTTTTTAATAACTAAAGAGAATAATTTATCCATTAAGAATAAAATGAATAGTTAAGTTTCCTACTTCCAATTTTTCATAAGCAGATGTAGTTTGAACAGGTTACTGCTTTGTTAAATTCTAGTAAGCTCATGCTTATTAATTATCTAGACCAGGGGTGTCAAACTTGTGGCTTCACATGATGTATCAGGACTTTTTTCCCCTTCACTAAATCTGGCAGGGGCAGGATCAGCACATGACCCATCTTGCCCGTGGGCCGCGAATTTTATACCCCACTTGTTTTCTATTAGCCTTTTCCCAGCTGCTTTCAGTTTTTTTAAGCACCAGGTTCTTCTCCCATAATTCTTTGCATTTGCATTAAGCATCTAAAACACTGGTTAGCTTCATTATTAGTAGATTCATTTATTCTCAACTATTTTCTCCAAGATCACAATTCAAAGGATTTTTTTAACCATACCTTCTGATCAGACACTTTCCACCTGAGAAAAACCATAGCTTTTACAATACATTTATATTGTTTAAATAATGACCCATCTAACTTAACTGACTCAGCTAAGATGAAAAATACCAAGCAAATGCTCATGTCCACATGATACCTGTATTTCAAACATTCTATCCAGGTTTGTCAGGTTTTTTCAAAGTTGCAGATATCTATTTCATAACTACAGTTGCTGTCCCTGTCAATTTTTAACCCTTGGAAGTGAAGTCTGTTATTACTATTGCATTTGTTTGCATTATATGGGCATTGTGTGATGACATCTCAGTGGGTTACTTTTCTTTTTAAAGAAACAGATTAGTTTTTGCACTCCCATCTTTTATCAAGAGAATCCTTAAGGTTTCTTCAGCCATCAAGCAATGCCAGTTTATCTGAGGTTTTCAATGTTTCTCCCAACAATTTTAATTCCAAATTCTATTTATTTTAATCCAACATTTCTCCTGACATTCTGAACACAAACTAAAATACAGTATGGAGACATAGAAAAGAGCCTTGGTACATTCCTTTCCACTATTTGAACTATTTATTACTTTCACATTTCATTGTCGCATCCTGGTTGTCATGCAAATTTTTCACTGGCAAATGAGTCTGGTACACCAATCTTTTCATGAGCTCTTTACAATTTCTCATGGCCTGTCTTTGGATATTTTTCTATTATCCATTTGATGTTAATGTTGTTACCTCAGGTTTCTATTTTCTGAATTCGGCTTGTATATCTTGGCAGCTATATACCATGTATTATTGAAGCCTGGATTACAGAGTTTTGGGCATTTTCTAGTATGTAAAATTATTGAAAGATCTAAAAGGCCAAATTTAAGGCATATCATGCTGGAAAAAATGAACTTACATAGAATAGTTGACTCCAATTTGATAGTAGTTAATAAATCATTTTATGTTAAGTGCAATTAGCAATTTGAGCATTTGTTTGTAGGGTCTTTTGATATTGCAATATAAAAAGCTAGCTTTTTGTCCCCTGGTTACTACTATTTTCCATGTCTGCCCCTCTAATTGCATCAACTTAAATATTTTTAACCAGTCCTCCTACAACGCTGTTAATTCCTGCAGCTTTGTTTTTTATATTTCCTAGGGCCAAATTCACTTCCCATACTCTTCGGCAATACTTCATGTATCAAACCCTTATTCATTCTGTCTGAATGGTAGAAATCTACCATACAACTTAAGGCCACTAATCAATCTGATTATATAAATGGAAAAGTAGATCTTTAAAGTTTCTACTATCTAATAGAATTTGGGTCTTTCTCCATTCAGCAAACTATAGTATAATTTTTACTAATAAAAACAATTCATTAACCTGAATTACAGGAGGACATTGCTGATTCCCTCATGTATATTTTTCTCCCGAGTGGAAAGTTCCTCTAACTAGTTATTATAAACTCTGTTCTGCTATTTACCATTCCTTTTATTCATACATACTAAGTTCAAATATGGTAAGTCATGATTTGCTTGTCCATAGTTTAGGTAATAGCATGCTAACCAAATCAAATCATATTAAGGCTTTGAAAAAAAAAAAATCCTAATAAGATCTACATTATCTAGCACATTCACAAATGTCTTATGTGATAACTCCACACATGTATCTTCCATAAAGAACCAGAACTTATTAACTGAAGCATGGATCTATATTGTATACATATTATCATAATGGTTGGGGGGGGGTTTTAGGGGGGGAGGTCTACTGCAAATATTGGGATCAAATGTTCCTTTTCGCCTTTTCTTTTTGCGCACCCTCAAATCAGCCCAGTAACAAAGTAAAATGATTCTTTTTTACTTTAATAATATATAAACATGTGATTGTGTATATTTACAAAAAAATGATAAACCAATAATGAAATGGGTCACAAAGCAACAATTTCTAAAACAACATTTTCTAAAATGAAACAGGTAATCAGTTTTACGGTTATCTAATATATGAGTAGGTCTGAGTTGTAATCATGCTGGCCACATGACCACAGAAATATCTTTGCACAATGTTGGCTCCTTCGACTAAGAAATAGAGATGAGTCTTGCCCTCTAGAGTTCGAAACAACTAGGCAGGAAATTTTTACCTTAAGGTCTGAATATTTCAATTACAGCAGCAGAGTGCACCAATGAAAGCCCTGAAGGATCGGGATAGGGACAGATAACACTTAGAGATATTTTATGTGGTCACTTAAGTCAATACAGTACAATTTTATGACGCTTGAGTTCACCAAAACACATAATTATTTTTTATTTGAAACAAGACAGATTAACAAAAATAAATTTTTCGGAACAAAATGCAGCCGGTATTCGTATTTTAAGCAAACTTTGAAACTTAGTTTCATTTATTAGTTTAGAATCCATTACGTACAGACAATTCAGTGTTGAATTCACTTTTCTTCCAATTTCTGGTAATATTTCTCAGCCTCTTTCCTACGGTAAACATCATCTGCAAAACATTTGTGATCATTTCTATGAACTTTTTGAAAATACTTCATTTAACATAATTAACTTGCAATGTTTCAAGCTTAAAATGATGGGCAATTCATGCAAGATCAAAAATATAACAAGGAAATTACCAAGGGCAACCTTATTCTATCATGAATTCCACAGTCTGGTGGAATTACATTTTGATTCTGACATACTTTTTTTAAATTAATATCTACTTCTCTTATTTGAATAAAGTGGGATAGATTAATTTCAAACTTTAAAAACTTAAAATTAGGACTAAGTTTGTCCATTTCTAAAAAATGCAAGATTTTAGAAATTTGTTTTCTGGTTTGTAAAATGGTCAGATACTCAGTCTGAAGCTAACACTTCTATCTGCAGTCATTTTAGTAGTTTTTCACCTAATCTTCCAAAATACAATTGGAAGATTATCTGAATATTTTATCAACAGTGTGGTAATTTGTAGTTTTCTCAGGAACAGTATGCCTGCCAATAGGTTTTAAGATGACAGTGAATCTTTACTTTGAAATTTTAAGTTAATTCCATGCTACTCATCTTATAAGAACACTTGAGGGCTTTGATGCCAAGCAAAGTAACAGAATAACAGAGTGGGAAGGGACCTTGGAAGTAGTCCAACTCCCTGCTTAGGCAGGAAATCGTATAACATTTCGGATGAATTTCAGACAAATGATTTGTCCATTTTTTTAAAAAAAACCTCCAGTGTTTGAACACCCACAACTTCTGGAGGTAAGTTGTTCCACTGATTTAACTATCAGGAGATTTCTCCTTAGGTCTTTAGGTTGCATCTTTCTCTGATTAGTTTCAACCCATTGCTTCTTGTCCTGCCCTCAGGTGCTTTGGAGAATAGCTTGACTCCCTCTTCTTTGTGGCAGCACCTGAGATATTGGAATACTGCTATCATGTCTCCCCTAGTCCTTCTTTTCATTAAAGTAGATATAACCAATTCCAGCAACAGTTCTTTATATGTTTCAGCCTCCAGTGCCCCAATCAACTTTGTTGCTCTTCTCTGTACATTTACCCATTGAAAGTTTGCCTTAAGTTCTTCCTTTTTAAATAAAAGCTGAATATCAAACAAATTTGAATTTTTCAGTATAATTATTAGGAATGACATAGACATTAATAAAACATAATTAAGTCATGTATTTAAATATCTAGAACTTTTTAAAAAGTTTAATGATACTTACAAAAGGTCTGGTTGCCAACTGGAACATTAATCATAAACCATTCCATAGCACCACCGAGAATGAAGTAGAAAGGAAGAAATCTGTACACACCAAACCGTTTCTTTCCAGGTACTTTATTAATGAGTTGAGTTATTTTACTACTGACAGACATTTTAAGAAGAATTTAAGGCTCGTCGTAAGAAAGTTAAGATGATTCTGAAACACATTGAACAAAATATTTTATATATAAGGCTCTCCAAAATATGGTTAACCAAATGTATAAAAATATGGAAAGGAATAAAATTCTATTTTATCTTCGCATATTTCACATTTGATTAAACCTGGGCTCATAAAGATACAAAACTAAAAAATGCAGCATTATTACCTATAATATTGCTATTACAAATCTATTTAATTCATTGTGAGTTAATTCCAAAACACTAAAGCACAGATAGTAATAGCACTAAGACTTATATATTGCTTTATAGCACTCTTAAGTAGTTTACATTGACAGTTATGAATTCTATCATTTTTACCTCTACTACTAAAATCCTTGCTGAGCATTCTTGGGGAATTGAGAATGTGGAGTCCTTCAGTGCTCTGAGCTTAGTTGTTTTCTTGCAGGTGTTTCATTACCCAATTTAGCAACATCATCAGGTATATGAAGAATACAATATAAAGACTTGACTTAAGATCATTCTATCTTGTTCAATACCACCTAATGAGGACCAACAACTTGCTAAAACCTAGAATCCTTTTGTAATGGTTGTTTTCAGTAACCATTGATTTCAGCTTACTGTAATATACAATTTGAAATGCAAAGAACTCTAACAACTAATCTTGCAAACATCCTAAATATCCAGTTTGCATTAGCAGTCCATCTCTAGATAAACCATGATTTAGAACCAAGTATCTATTAATAACATTAATACTGTACTCATACATGTTTTGCTTTGACTGATGGAAAATAAAGAGATCATTCCCAGAGTTTATGTTAATCTTTCACCTCTTTCAGATCCAGTTGTGAATAGCAATACCATTCCCTTACCAATACCAAGGAAGCACCCAAAGCCAGTTAATGTCTACTTTTACGTAAAGGTTATCCATCAGAGATCCATCAGAATTCCCAGGGTCTGAAAACCTTGCAAGTTTGGCGTAGTGGTTAAGGCACCAGGCTAGAAAGCAAGAGGCCATGAGTTCAAATTCCCCCCTTAGCCACAGTTGGGTGACCTTGGGCCAGTCACTCACTCTCAGCCCAACTCACCTCACAGGGTTGTCGTGGTGAGAAAAATAGGAGGAGGAAGAGGTGTTGCATATGTTCGCCGACTTGAGTTATTTGTGAAAACAATAAAGAGGATATAATAAAGAGGATATGACTATAATCAAGGACCCGTGCTCAAATAACACACGCTTTGCAAGGCAATGCTACTTTCCACTCCAACCACTCTGTGGGATACAGTCAATCAAAGAGGCTGGTCTCGATTCTAGCGCAGATCAACAATCACACTACCAAGCCGTCACCTTTTAGGACTGTGTAAGGGAAAAAGTACGACGCGCAGCCCACGAGCACAACGGGAAGAGCAACCTACTCCCGTCTGACCGCTACGCACCAGCGTCTTCCGAAAGATGCGATTGGTTACGTGTTGTGCGTAGGAGGCGTGACCCGCCCGTGTTTGAACGTAAGGGTTTTCCGCGCAGTGTGGATGAGATTCTCAAACTTTTTGGGCGCTAATGGCATTCCTAAAGCCCCAGGGAAGGAAGCCCTGTAACTTGCTGCTCAGTTCAGTTGCAAAACCGGCCAGGCGAAACGTTTAGAAGCCTCTGACAGCCTCCTGTCAGAGCGGAAGTCAAGGAATCCAGCCTCTTATCCAAGGCAAGGGTCTTCAAACTTGGCAAGTTTAAGACTTGTGGTCTTCAACTCCCACAATTCCTCCTCCAGTCATGTTAGCTCAGGAATTCTGGGAGTTGAAGACCACAAGTCTTAAAGCTGTCAAGTTTGAAGACCCTTGTTCTTATCTGTCTCCCAAAATGTTTTGTAAAATATTGGGCAACTCATTCTGTGCAAGAGCAACTCAAGCAAAGTACAGTTTTTAAATCGGGTGTCTGTGAGATCGCAGGAGCAGGCAGTCTGAATTGGCACATTTTATCCACCGAGAAATAAGAGAATAGGGCTTTCTGTACGTATTCCAGTTTTATTCCTCCATTTGTCATTTGTCATATTCTGCACCACTACCGTATTACTGTTAAATCTTGTCATCACTCCTTATCACCCTTATCCCCTCCCACTTGTGACTGTATGACTGTAACTTTGTCACTTGTATCCTAACAATTTATATTGACTGTTTCTTAGTATGAATTGATTGCTTATTGTACCCTATGACTATCATTAAGTGTTGTACCTTATGACTCTTGACTCTTTGACGAATGTATCTTTTCTTTTATGTATACTGAGAGTATTTGCATCGAGACAAATTCCTTGCGTGTCCAATCACGCTTGGCCAATAAAAGTATTCTATTCTATTCTATTCTATTCACCGAGCATTCTTATAAGGGAAAACAGGTCCTATTTTTTTAAAAAAAAGGTTTGTCTTGAAAACTTACTTTTATTCGACTTATCCGAATAGCCAACGGTTTAAAGCAGAAGTGTCCAAACTTGGCAACTTTAAGACTTGTGGACTTCAACCCCCAGAATTTTTCAGTCAGTTATGCTGGCTGGAGAATTCTGGGAGTTAAAACAGGTCTTCAAGTTGCCAAGTTTTGGGATTCCTCGGAATCAGAGTTTCTGAAAGGAAAACACTCCCGCCCTAAACATTTTAAATACCCTCGAGCAAGGAGGACCAAAAGGATCTTGGGAGTCGTAGTTCTTGTCTGTGTCCCAACAATGGGGGCGTGGAGGGAGAAACCTCACAGGAGCTGGTTGAGGGAGTGGACAACACAAAACATTGAACAAACTACAAATCCCGAAGCGGCGGCGGCACTTGTGCTTAGAAGAAGCCTCCGCCTCCTCAACAAGTCTTGGGCTGGAGCCCTGCTGGAGCCTTCTCTTATTGACTGCTTGCTCTCAGGCGGGTCGGATGGCTGAAGGAGTTCGTTGTTGTTGTCCGGATTGGCGGACGATGCAGTTGAGGAAGATTGGGGTTAGGGGCTCTGAGGTGACGGCCTTGTGAACTCATCTCAGGGAAGAGGCTCTCCTCCCCGTAGAGGCCATGGCGGCGGCTGGACTCAAGGCTACGAGCAGCGGCGTGTGGAAGAGCGTCGGCATCCTTCAACGGATGGTCCCTGTTTCCAGCCACAGCAGCAGTAGCTGCTATTATACGGGCTCCGACGTTGGATCGGGGCGGGTGGGATGCAGGCACCAGTGGACCCATCAGCCGCAGTCAGAGGAGCATTGTCTCCCGGCGTGGGGCTCCTCTGCGATGGACGGCAAAGCTAAGAGGACCGCCGACGCTGGCCCTGCTGTGACGGCTGCTTCCTTAGGCAGCCACCAGCCCAGCTCCATCGAAGGGATCGATACGAAGCCCTATCTCTGGGCCAGATACCACGAGATGAAAAAGCTGGTTTACGGTAAGGAGGGAGGAGAGTGGGAAGTGGGGAGCTTGGCTCTGCGAGTCTGATGCATTTCGTTGAAGGCAGCGAAACGCCGATGAATTAAAATGCCTCGGTGTACCTCTAGGAGTTATTCAAACTCTTGTCCCTTTGATCCCCAAAAGAAAGGTGGATGTATATCAAGCCGCATTATTTGCACAGCTTCAATTGTATAACTGTGGTGGACCTAAAGTGAAATGTTCAGTGTTATATATAAGGCTAGTACAACTACTGAGTAACCCACATTACAAACCTGTTACCTGTGCATTGCAATGTGCATTATTAATATCATCTGCTGCTGCCAAACTAACCTATGCTGTTCTATTGATAACTTATGCGAATTGTTAAGAGTAACATATGCTAATTGATTCTCTTCTATTGGTAACTTATGCCTAGTTAAAAGTAACTAAGAATGCCAAGTTATAAAAGATACTACAAATTGGATTCTTCATATTTTCTCCAAAAACATGCTTGCATTTGCTAATAACATACATGGGTACAATGATGATCAAGTTAGATGACTTTGAAATGGGAAACATTTTTAATCAACTCTTCCAATGTAATTGCTTATCAGCTTATCAGCTTACTAAAATTAGTAAGGTTGCGATCCCTTGCATGTTTTGCTTCTGTTTTTTGTTAAAATTTAACTTTCTAAACTCCATGGACTTGTGTGTGTGTCTGTGTGTGTATCTATTTTAAAATCTCTGTTGTGCATATTTTGTGAATTCTAGGTTGAGGGTTTGAACTTGGCTATTCAGTTGCTTCCACATTTCAGTTAAGCTGAGTAATGAATATGCCAACATCACTTGTTCGAAGCATTTAACACACATTTTCAACCATCTTAATTGGTTGCACAATTAGTTTCTGCATGTAGTTCAAGCTAATGTACTGGCATTGTACTTTCAAGGTTGAAAGTGGTTTGAACTTGCTAAACTTAAAAGGCTTTTTCTCAGAAGAACTACTTGTGTGTTCATATCTCTAAAAAGGCTATGTTTCAAACTGCCTTTCAAACTAAAGCAGATTATTGTAAGTTGTTGGTTGCAGCGTTATCCTTGCGGAAACACTTTCATTCCTCTATGGGCTGATTAGCATCTTTCCAAGTCTGAACAAGAGAAATGTTGCTGCTGTATCAAAGGATCACTATCTCAACTATTTCAAAGGCTCCTTAGTTTTAATAAAAATGGTCAAGAATTGTTTAAAAACTATAACAGATGTTGGATGAATGCTACTATTTTTCTCTCTAATCATACTTGCTCATTTTTATAATAAAATATAAATTGCAATTCTAATATTTTTCAAATGTTTGCCAGAATTCACTTGAAGGATTCCACTATGAAGCCATAATGTGACATGGAATTTAGTAGGTGACTTGAATATTTTTTATGTTTGTTCCTGAAATGTAAACAAGATAACTTATTGGCAAGATTTTAATTGTAGAACCAAATCTTGGCAAGATTTCAACATAAAGGAAAATATTTCCAATAAAAGACATGTGATTATATGCATTTGTTACATAATTTGATGGAATAATAGAATAGAATTCTAGAATAATAAAACAATTCATGTTTGATATTTTAATGAAGCATCTATACCAATACTAGGATAGTTAACCAAGGGCAAAGAAATTACTTAATTGATACCCTTGCTAGTTGGAGGAAGGGAGAAAATGATTTTATTCTGTTTGTACTCCTCCTACTCCCCCCCCCCCCCATAGTAACAGTAGGAAGTAATTATGCAGTGTCTATTCCAGATCTGCTATGTCCTTTCTCTCCTGATACATATTTGCTATAAGATACTTGTAATTTAACTGTAATATAATATGTAGCAATAGGTTGGAAGATTTCATTACCTACTACAGTTTTCCATTTGTGCTCTATTGATAGAAATGTTTTCTGAAGATGAGTAATTCTACTTCGTGGAATTTGTTTTTCATGAAGCCGCTTCATTGGACTCCTTCAACTCTGAAACAGAGTTACTTTTTAAAAAGTATATCTTCCTATTAAAGCATTTTGGAATATTCTGGGAAGCATTGTTATTAACTGAACAATTTGTCATGCTATGAAGCATATTTTTTTCACTCATCAATGTAACTTGAAGCTAATTGCATTCACAGTATTTTTCTTTCTGCCATTGAAAAACCAAGTTGTTCAATAATAATGGGCTTTTGAGGTTATATAATAATGGTAGACAGAAACAAATAACATTCTTTGGTGCAATGAAATTTGCAAAATAAATGCCATCTTCACAATTCTGACCTCTTAGTTAACAAATGCAATATTCTCATCCTCCCATTAGATATGTAGTTGTAATAGAAAATGGATGACTGCATAAAGCTTGTAGAAAGCATTTACAAAGTAAGAATAGATGAAGGGAAAATATTTTACTGTGCAGTAAACAACTATCACTAACATTTGTTTCTTGAATAGTGAATATAACACTAGTCATATATATGGGTGACCTTGGGCTAGTCTCCTCCCAGCCCTAGGACGGAGTCAATGGAAAACCACTTCTAAAAAGTCATGCCAACAAAACTGCAGGGATTAGTACAAGCAGTCACCAGGAATCAACACAGGAGATGGAGGGAGGGAGAGATTTTTTTTTTCTTTCATAATGAACTAATAACCAGTTGCAAAACTCTTGATCTTCACAGTGCAGAATTGCAAATATAACTGTTACACAATTCCAGAGAAACCCTGTAACAAGGAAAATACTGTCCATTTATGATAAAGCAATTCGAGAATCCTGTATAACAGTATTCAAGCGGCAGCAGTGAAGAATTCAGTTTACCTGATATTTCTATTCTCTCAAGGCTACGTAAACATCATAACACACCTATCCTTCATTTAGCTTTACAGGGTTAATTCCTTATATGTGTGAAAACCTGCAATAAACCATTTATATGGCTGTCCATCTCAAAACAGAGACTGGTAATTAGAATCTATATATAGCTACAGGGGCACAAATACAGTTCACTTGCTGAACATGCAGTTAGTGATCGTAAATCATAAGGCTGGAAGGAACGTCAGCAGTCTTCTAATCCAAACCCCTGTTCAAAGCAGGAGTTTATTTATTTTTATTTATTTTGACAAAGATGTATTAGATAACAGATATAAGAATAAACATGATTATTAATACAAGATATGGATCATCCCAGGCAAGTGATTGTCCAGTCTATTTTTGAAAATTGTCAGTGATGCTGCACCCACACCCCAGGAGGCAAGCTATTGATTAATTGCTTTTGCTGTCAGAAAAAAATGCTCCTTCTAGGTTGCATCTCTCTTTGACAAGCTTCTAACCATTCCTTCTTATTTTGCCCTCTGGTGCCTGAGAGAATTAGGATTGGATTAACTGGGAATCAGAATGTTTAATGTTCAGTGATGTATAAAACAGGGAATACTTTTAAATGATGATGTCTATAAAGATTGTTTAAAGCAACAAAGATACCTGGACATGATTTTTCTCCCTATGCTGAATCTGCTTTCATAATTTTAGAACAAACAAACATTGTGAAAGAACAGATACAGTTGGCTGAACCAGACAGATTGAGGCATCTGGCAAATCTTTAGTGAGATTTGGTTTCTTATTGGACAACTAATCCCTATATAGTTATAAGAGTTGTCAAGCGCCGGTATAACTCTAACTCAATTTCAGATGCAAAAATGTTGTTATTCTTTGTTACTTATATCTCCAATATATGAGGCCTGACTAGAATAGAAAAACTTAAGTAAATAGAATAGAAGGCAATGTAATTATTCTTCCCCCACCCCCTATGTAATAATGATAACTAAATCTTGTTCCATTCCCAGATGAAATTAAGTACAATGCCTAGATGGTGATTCTGTTCCTCCCCCAAAATTTCCCTGAAATGCTCTGCCCTCCCCCCCAAATGTTTCTTCAAATGAAGGGTGCTAGTTCCTCTGAAATACTTCTGAGGAGGCACAGAAGGAAGGGAGAAAGTCTTGTGACAGCAGCAGCAGCAGCAGTAGCTCTGCCTCTGAGTAAATTCTGCTCCTGCCAGGGGAAAAACAGAATTTGAGAGGATCCTTTTCGGTTTACAGCAATAGCATTTTGTTTTAGTCATTCTTTTTGATAATGTAATGTTTGAATTAGTTGGAATATTTATTTTTGGGCCATCTATTTTGAAAGAAAATGTCAATAGTCTTGAATACCCAGTTATAATGGGGGAGGGGATGAATATTTCACTCCACCCCACCCATCCCCATTCCCCCATTTTTAACACATGAACAGTATTTCTGTTCTGCACAATCTTGGATCAAAGAAGTGCTTGTATTTTTATTGTTTCAGATCTGCTTCCACCAGGAGTTTGCAATCTTCTTAACCCTGCAGCTATCTATGCAAATAATGAGATTAGCTTGGGAGATGTTGAGATCTATGGCTTTGATTATGATTATACATTGGCACAATATTCCAATTTACTACATTCAATGATATTCAACGCTGCCAGAGATATTCTAATTGAACAGTGTAAGGTAAGTTGCAAATTTCATCATCTCTTCTTGTGTAAGGCTTGATCTGTAATAGATTGGGGCAATATGGTGTGGAAGTGATTTTAAGATAAGTACTTTTTCTTCCTCTACATTTCATCACTTGTTTGTGTTTCTAGATTCTGACTTTATTTTTCATTAGCTTAAAGCAATTAACTTTTCCCTAATTCTTTTTTTACTTGTTAATAGAACTATCCGCTTTTCTCTATGCCTTGCTCAGCTTCTACATGATTTTTTAAATTATTTTATTTATCTATTTACAGAGTTTATATACCTTTCCTTTCTTATTATAATCATTTTATTAAAATTACAAAAATAAAAAATAATACAAACTAAGGAAAATATAAACAAAAAAGTAAACAAAGGGGAAAAGAGGGGATGGGAAAAGGGGAAAATATATAAAAAAGAAAAGAAAAATTATGGAAAGAAATAACTTTCCCTTTCATCAATCATAAACATTTTCTGTAGCTTGATATCTTCTCTAATTTTTAACCAAAACTATCTTCGTTCCATATCACATCTTTTACCTATTGGCAAATAATAAGATCTCATCTTTCAGTTTTAATCAGCAAAAGTCCCTTAGGTGATACCAGAAAATAAACACACACATACACACACTGTGTATGTGTGTGGGTAGGTGCATGGGTGTACATATACACACTTTAAACAAATAAATCATAATCCTTTCCATTCCACAATACCTTGTCAGTTTCTCCAAAATTCTTCTTCCCATGGTTTTATAGCTATAAACTGATGTATAAAAACTCATCATTCAAACTTAATCAAGAAAAATTCTATTAAGTGCTACTAGAGATTTGAAAATATTAATATTTAATCCCTTCAAACAATATCTCACAATTAATTTGTTATATACTCTTCATTTCTTCTTGGGCAAATCCTTTATGAAAGGCTCTGATTGTGGCTTGAGAAAAGTGGTCTCTCCCAATACCCAGAGTTGTAAAACCTGCCAGAAACTGCTATTTTATGGCCCAATTACGGGAAAGGTCTGTAAGGAGCACTCTGGGCAATCCCTATTTCTCTGGAAAGGAATGCAAGGAGCTGGTTCCTTCACCAGCTTCACTTTCCATCACAAAGCAAAGCTAAAAGTAGTCTGCCATTACTCCCTGGAAATAGAAGTTTATATGTCATTTCAATCAGCTCCAATTATGAATGGCTTAAATACCCTATTTTCATAAGATCATGATGTGCAATATGTCTGACAATGAATATAACATATATGGTACATGCTCATGTCAAAGATAAATAAAATCACCCTTCAGAAGAAAGCTCACATTTCTACTCTTAAGGCATGTTTAAAAAAAAGACCAGGTTTCTCCATCTCTTCTATACTTTTCCTCACTTCTCTTTCGGCAGTTGTCCAAGGAGTTTTATGGCTGATTATAATTCTGTTCTAAAACTATATACTTTGTATCCACTGCCATACAGTTTGCTTGTTGTCTGGATTTCTACCAGTTTTTAAATAAGCAAAATATAGCATGTATCCCAGTTTGGAAGAATATACTCATTCTTTTTAATGAAATGTTTCGTAGTACCCAGAGGGACTCAGGAAATTTGAATACATTCCTGGTTTTGCCATAAGAGGGCTTCATTATGATGTGCACAAGGTGAGTTATAAAGTGAATTTGTTTTCTGCTGGTCTTTCACAGTATTTAGTAACATCATTTGGGTCAGTGTAGAAACTGGAAACATTGAAGTATCTGGTTAGCTTGTTAAGTTACAGCTATTCTTGGAGAAATGAATTCATAATGGTGTATGTATGTATGTGGCTTTACTTATTACACATATACACAGGGAAACAGTCATAGTTGAATTACAACGATAATTTAGGACCAGAATTTCAATCACAATCATGTGATCAGAGGTTACTGCAATGTTATAATTGTGAGTCAGTTACCAAGAACCCAAAGCCTAAGTATGTGACTACAGAGTCATTGCAATGGCCACAACTTTGCAGATCAGTCATATGTTTACTTTGTTCAGTGCCAGTACATAATTGTACAAGTGATCGTAATCCTTGGGCAGCCTATAAAGGACGTCTTTCTTCATAGTTACATAGTATGACAATCTAAAAATCAGTTAATACAGTCTGCGGTGGAATATTCTTGCTTATGGCTTAAGATTTTCTAAATTTCATAGCTACATTTAGTATGTATGGGGTTTTTTTTTCCAAAAAGAAAGAGGAACTTAATGCTAATAAGGCCCAAAGTGGCTTGAAGAATGTGGGAAGGATGTTAGGAAAGCCTTTTTTCAGCATTTTGCAGGCACAATTGCAGTGATCTTTGTAAACAATATTAGGATATTTTGTCATCTTATTTTGTCCTTCTGCTAGCGTTATTTTTGTCTCCAGTAGGGAATAATTACCGCACTAACAAATCTTTGCTGACTGTACAGCATTAAAAAAAAACATTTTCCTGAAAGTTAGAAGCAGGGTAGGATGTGGTGAGCTAAAAATGTAAGCACTGCAACTGATCTGAGAAGAAGACATGGTCACAACAGTTGATGGTAAGTGAATAAAATGGTCTCATCTGGCAAGATGATATTGTGGAGATCAGATAAGATAGTAGGAGTTACAAAGTGTAACATCAGAGCATTTCCATGAAAAAAATGAATCTTTCCCTCTTCGATAATTTAAAGTAGAAGATGTCAGTATAACAGCTGCGAGAATCCCAATTTGTTTTACTGAAGAAATAAAACTGATCCCTGAAATTATGCAAGGTTGCATATTGATGGGCTAGAAAGGTGCCTCTCTGCAAAACTAGTAAGAGTGGTGCTTCTGTCTGAACAAAATTTCTTCTGTCCCTTTCTTTCTTCCGTGGAAGTAGAAGCAGTGTATGACTCTTTGTGCAGACATAAACAGGCAAGCAAACAAACAAAAAACCAAGGGGTTCCAACATCATACACATTATATTTGTTTCTGCCAATTTAGCTTTAAGTGCATTGCCTTGTGAAGAATAGTTTTGTTTGTTCTTCTTATAAGATTAAATTCTTCCAGGTAAAAGTATGAAATATTGACTCGATAAATGTCTACCTTTCTGTTAGAGTCTTCTGATGAAGATTGATGCTTTCCACTATGTTCAGTTGGGCACTGCCTATCAGTGAGTTTAGCAAAATTATATGCACTTTCTGGAGCTGTTGACCTTCATAGAAGCAGCTGTTCTTTATGCAACATTTAACATAGAAATCAGAAGCAAATATGGGTCACGGGTGATGACACTTGCTCCAGATAAATGTTTTGAGTTGCTGAAGTCTGAGTGTCCTGGCAAGTCTTTTTGAAATCAGAGGAAACTGTACTGTGCCAAATTAAAGGATCAATGATTACAATGTTGGGCATATCGGAACAAATTTAGCTACAAATATTAGGAGATCAATTGCTATCATATTACAACGGTTTGCATATTACAACTTGTTTTTTTTTATGATTCCTTGAGTCAAACATGACTTCCAGCGATGACACATATAAGCTGGGGAGTTTTCTTGGCAATCTTTTTTCAGAAGTAGTTTGCCAGTACCTTCTTTCAGATTAAATTTGATTTGCTAATCTAGGGCTGAAACTGGCCTGGGGTTATTATCTAAGCAATTTCCATGCTTAAAGAAGGGCTAAAACCTGGGTCTCCTGCTCCTATTCTGGTGCCTTTATTTAAACCACTTCGACAACTCTTAAAAAATCAAGAATTCTGTCAAAAGGATAGACCATTGAGCTTCAAAGTGAATGTTGCTTTGTTTTTAAAATGTGACTGTGGGATGTGGAAGAATTTGAAAAACTAAATCTGCTTACAGCATTGCAATCCATGTTAGCTTTTTTCTTTGGAAATGCTATAAATAGCAGAAGATTGATAAGGTCTAAATCAGTATTTCTTAAAATACTGGACTCCTGGAGCTGGGCCAACTCTCTTCAAGAGATCTGCAAAATCAAAATTATTTTCCAGCCTATATTAAAAAGTAATAACAATATTGAAATCTGTTCAAACAATAATGAAGAGCAGTATGGCAGCAAATGAGTCCATCTTAATTTTTAATACTTTAAATACTGATTATATAAATTAAAACTCCTTTGGGATCCACCATGATTTTTAAAAATGGGAAGAGAAAAATGTTTAAGAAACACTGATCCAGAGACTTTGAACAAAGGAGAAACGAAGGTTTATGATTTAAGGAAGAAGTATTTGCTAATGCAGCTGCATCTTCTGCTTCCCTATTAATCTGCTTTTCTGCTTTGGTTAAAAATTAAACCCACTTTTCTGTTACAACATTATGCAGTTTTGTATATTTTGGAAACATTTTCTCTATAGACAACTTTTCTTATAATCATGGAATATTTAAAGTTCTGGCTCTTTATATTGGCTGTTTCCTTTTCTTCATAAACTTAATTTCAATTAATAATAATATTAGAAAGTCACTTAGGTCAATTGAACAGTAATGAATTTTAAACAAAAAGTTTGCCACTAGTCTTCATTAATATCTTGATAAGAGTCAAATTATGTCAATTGATAAGAGTCAAATTATGTCAATTGATAAGAGTCAAATTGTGTCAATTCACTTGTACAACTTCTCTTCAGAATCAGTGCCCGTACAGATTCGTAATTTCTTCTCTTAGCCAAACTCAGCATCTTGGGATTTCATGAGCATGCATGTTTTCTTGGGCAATGACTTCTTTTGAGATGCTTTCCAGTAGGATAATATAAAAAGCAACCTCCCTAAGGATTTTAGGATAATATGAGCTTAGGTGTCTACTAAGTTTTAATATCTTCTTGATTGAATTATTGTAATTTGTTTTTAGGGGACTAAACCCAGTGCCTGATGAAGAAGTTATTGAAATGTATGGTGGAACCCAGCATATCCCATTATACCAGATGAGTGATTTTTATGGCAAGGTAAAGTAAATCTATTTTACTGGGAATTTATTAGATTTATATGAATTAAGTGCTGAAAATTTAATCAGATCATCTTACCAGACCATAAATTCAATAAGAAAAAATATATGATATCTTCCTTGTATGGAGAAAAGCAGTACCAACAGTAGTAATTATAAACACATTTAAGCAAAAAAAAATTTTTTTTAAATCTACCAAGTCAATGTATTGTATTCCCCACACTTTATACAAAGGTACATCAATAACTAGGTATTGTTTACAGTGAGTATTTTCTATTTTGTAACACAAACCTCAATGAAGTGGGTTTTTTTCCTTTAAATAATCCAGGCTCACCAAAAATAATTGTTGCTTCACTGTAAATATGAAAAATCTGACCTAAAGGTCATGTTTTTGTGTTTTGTTTATCCCTGATTGTGACCATACAATACCCACATAAATGTTCTGCTACCATTGTGGTTTTCAAAGTCTTTGTATTGTTTCTTCCATTGTAGATTTATAAATACAGAGAAGCCAGGTTTATATAGTATGCACAGCTTCACTGACATCATTTTTCTTCAGTTTCATTGTTTAGGTTCATTAGTATTATAATGAACTACTCAATAATGAGAATAAAGTAATAGTAACAGTTTTATTTATCTGCCTCATTCTATTGTGGGTTGAAAAAGTAGTTGGAAGACAACAAACTATGTAAAATTTATTGTCAATGGCAAAGTAACAAGATTATCTCGTCTATATGGAATATGATGTCTTTTTGTCCTTTTCACATAATAACAGTATCAGTTTTAATTTAATGTAATATAGGAAGTTTTTATTTTTACAACAAATACATCCAAAATAATTCAGTTAACTGAATAACTGGCTCATTGTCTTCTGTTTTTCGTTCAGATGTGAAAAGTTCGACCAATGAGTTACTTTTTAATTTCTTGCTGTTTAATAAAATAACACATACTCCTGTTGTCCTTGGACTATCTTTAGGCATATGTGATCATTTGGTCTATGAACCTGAACTTGGAAATCAGCCAGTATCATCAGAATTTCTCCGTATTTTTACTGGATCCACCTTTTATAAATAGCATTCTGATTTGCCAAGTTTTGGGTTGCATTGTGTATGTGATATTCTGCATACACAAAGAGATGCCCAATAGTTTAAAGAGCCACAACTTTTATTGTTTAATTCAAGATAAGTGCTTCTGAACAGAGAGCTTAAGATGTTATTAAATGTATTGTACAACCTTCCTTCTTTCCCTCCCTCCCTCCTTCCTGAAAAGAAAAGAAGGCTAGTTAAAATACAGGTAATCCTCAACCTATAGCCACAATTGAGCCAAAATTTCTGTTGCTAAGCAAGACAATTGTTAAGTGAATTTTACTCCATTTTCAACCAATCAGTCAGTCAATCAGAACAGAGCTGGAAAGGTTCTTGGAGGTCTTCTAGTCCAACCCTCTGCTCAAGCAGGAGACCCTATATCATTTCAGATAGGTATCTGTCCATTCTTTTCTTTAAAACCTCCAGTGATGAAGCATCTACAACTTCTGAAGGCAATTTAATTGGTTAATTGTCCTCACTATTAGGAAGTTTCTCCTTAATTCCAAGTTGCTTCTCTCCTTGATTAGTTTCCATCCATTGTTTCTTGTCCTGCCCTCCGGTGCTTTGGAAAATAATTTGACCCCCTCTTCTCTGCGGCAGCCCCTCAAATACTGGAATACTGCTATCATGTCCCCCCCTAGTCCTTCTTTTCTCTGTACTGCCCATACCCAATTCTTGCAACCGTGCTTCATATGTTTTTGTCTCTAGGTTTTCATCATTTCAATTGCTCTTCTTTGCATTTTTTTCCCAAAATCTCAGCATCTCCTTTTTTAATGTGACTAAAACTGGATGCAGTATTCCACATGTGGTCTTGCTAAAGACTTATAAAGCAATACTAATACTTCACGAGATTTTGATGCCTCTGTTTATACAACCAAGGATTGTATTAGCTTTTTCAGCTGCTGCTGCACGCTGCTTGCTCATGTTTAAGTGACTGACCACTAGAAGTCCAAGGTCCCTCACAATTACTGTTTTTGAGCCAGGTTACACCTAATCTGTACTTGTGCCTTTTTCCTGCATAGGTATAAAATCTTGCTTTTCTTCACATTAAATTTCATGTTGTTGGATAGGGCCCATTGTTCAAGTCTGTCAAGATCTGTTTGGATACTGAGCTTATCTTCTGGGGTGTTGGCTATTATGGTCCTCTGAGTGTCATCTGCCAATTTGATGAGTCCCCGTTCTACTCCCCCATCTAAGTAATTTATTGACGAAGACAGAACCTTGTGGTACCCCACTGTTTACTTCCATCCATGTAGATGTAGTACCTTTAAGGACTACTTGTGTTCAGTTTGTCAGCCAGTTACAAATCCATCTGGTGGTGATGCTGTCTATCCCACATTTTTCTAGTTTACCAAGTATTGCAGAACCATTTTAGCCATAGTTGTTCAATGAATCATTGCAGTTAATTTAGTAACACAGTCCTGAAATGAATATCACTTCTCCACTGGACTTTGTTTATGAGAAGGTTGCAAAAGTGATCACGTCCTCCCAAGACACCATCATAAATACATGCCAGTTGCCAAACGTCCACATTTTGATCACATCACCATAGGATGCTGCAACGGTCATAAGTGTGGAAAAAAGGCCATAAGTCACTTTTTCAGTGGTGTTGTAAGTTCAGTCATTAAATGAATGGTTGCATGTTGAGGACTAAGTGTAATATAAACAATATGGAAATGTCCAAATGCAAGACAATAATCTGAAGTGCTCTTGTAAAATCCCATGAAAAAGGCAAAGTGATTATGTGAGAAAAGCTTTGTCAAAATGTATTTTTAATATTTGCTTGCTCAAATATTTTATTATTACAGAATGTTAAATTGTGTGTTATAAAAGTATAGGATGGTATGGTATTTTGTATGGATATGCTTTGTGAAAAAAATAATGGCTGGGATGTAACGTTTTGTTGGTTAATTTATTTAATTAAGCTGCATGAAGCACACAGATTTCTTATCTCCCTGTTTTCCTTTGGCCAGCCCCTTTGATAAGTTCAGGGATTTGCAGACAATCATAATATTTGAGAAGAAAAAGCCAAGCCAGGCTTTGATAGCTATCAGCAAAATGGATATAATGGCTGCCAATGTAACTAACATTTGGCTTTCATTACAAGTGGGAAACATGCATTTTACTTATTTATTAAATGTAGATGCTGCCATTTATTTATATTTATTCAATTATTAAATGAATCAGACATCGGCCACCTCCATGAAAGGCAAAAAGCAGTCATTGCACAAAGATCAGGAACAAAGTCACAAGCATTTCAAAATCCAGCAAATCAAGAGGTTGGTGGTTGTAAAAGTGTGCATATATCCCCTTACCTCCAGAATCCAACTAACTAAGCAAATTACTGTATTAGTAACTTGCACATTTATGCACTTTCAATATGAGTGATCCTACAGCTGGATTGGTGAGGCTAGAAAAGGTTTGGGGCAGGAGGGAAGCAACCCAGTAAAAAGTCATAAAACAAGACACTGACATTTTGAAAATGCCAAGTTTCTTCTGAGTTCAGAACATTTGCAATTACTGATTAAAACAATAGGAATGTGGCTGGCTGACTGGTATGTTTATTTTCTCAATGAGCAGCGCCTTTTGGCTTGGGAAAAAATATATAACAGTGATGGCATTAGTTCTTTTGTCTTGTTAATGTGCTGACTGAATGTCGGAATGAAGTAGAGAGCTAGAGTTTCCCAAAGCAAGCATGTCTATTATATCAGCAGCTCAGCCTGAGAAACGGAAAGCAGGATAGCTGTTAAGCATGAAAAAAGGCAGGAAAAAGAAGGCTGGGATTTAAATCACAGAGGACATAAGAAGCAATTTGCTTTCAGTTGACAAATCTAGTAACTTCATCCTAGTATGTACTATAAATTCTTATCTAGTTGCTTTGTGGCATTTGTCTGGTAGCTTCTCTCACCCAACTCAGGGTTTATTTAAACAATTGAACAGACTCTCTTGAAAATCCAGATAATTCTGGATTCTTATATCATTTCTAACAATTAGTTGCTGTTTCAAATGCTTTACTTTCTAACTTAGATTTTACCATTCAGATTTTAAAATACTTTATATTTTAAAGTTTTACATTTTTAAAAAATCCATTGGTCAATTTTTCTGTTAGTTGAATAACTGATAGGAGTCAGAAGGAACTAATTACCTCACTTGTTCTTGTCCTTGGAAGGTGAAAATGCATGGTGTTTTTTTTTTCTTTTTTACAAATTCTCACTGTGTTCTCTGGCCAGAGCTTTAAGTTTTAAGTTTTGTTTCACTGAAACATGGAGAAGTTGAGCTATTTTTTGCTCCCTATCGGAAAATAGCCAGCAGGAAAGGTTGGTGGAATATTTTGAAGGAGCTGGGTTTTTTTGGCATTCCAATCCAAATGTGTTTTTCACTTCTTGCACAATGCTAGTTCTAATATCATTTACCATTATTTTCAATAGCAAAAGCAAAAAAATCCTGGGAAAATGCTTTTTTGTACTGTAATTATTTTACGCTTTCAATTCTGAATAAGGAGGCTGGGAACTAACATTATAGGCATTTAAATGTTTTCTACAATTTAGTAAGTTTTCTGGATATGTATAATATTATACTGTTTCATACTGACTAGTTAATTTACTTCAGAAAGGGCCATAATACATGCATAATCTATGGCATTAAAATTATTTATTGCTGGAACAGATGCAAAAAACAGTGCAAATAACCCTAATAACCAAAATTTGCTGGATACAAAATTAGCTTTGGAGTTTGGAATTTAATGACAGGGAACATAGTTTAATCTTCTAAGCCTTTAATGAATGAACTTTCTGGGCAATTAATTGATGGAACTGGATATAGTTTCTTCTTTATGCTATTCATGCATGCAGTCGGCTATTTCTAATTATTCCTAAATATAAAAAGATGAACTAACAGTTTAAAGCAAGCAGAAATCACATATTCTTTTGATCAGCTCTTAGTTTTGCTGGAAGAAAAAGTACTTTTGAAAGTATTTCATATTTCTAAGACAATAATATGTGTCAAGTTTCTAGTATCATATAATCAAAAACATCTCATTCTTGAGTTATCTAACTTTATGAGTCTTACATAAGCATGGCTTATTTAAATTTTTATTTATGAATGAAATGCTGCAGGGGCTGATTCTAAATGAACAACAAAGCCAAGAATATATTTTCCTTTGCTGTGAAAAAAAATCAATGTGATATTTATACATTAATTTTACAAGGGAGAACATTTATCTTTAATAACATCATGTTTTGTTGTCTACCTCACAATTCAACATCTGGATTTTTTTAAATAGTAATAATATTTTGTTTTTCTGAGTAGGGTCCAGCAATTAAACAATTTATGGACATTTTCTCTCTTCCTGAAATGACCCTACTTTCATCAGTGACTGACTATTTCATGACTCATAATATTGAGTATGACCAAGTTCATCTTTTCAGGGATGTTAGTGTAAGTATAATTCTTCTAGAACATAAAAGGTGAAAATGTAATAATGAATTAATATTGTTTGCTCAAATTCATGTCAGAAGCATCAAGGTGCTTCTGTGTTGAAAGGATTAGCTGGTAACCTCACTGTTGCCTGGAGGATGCCTGATTGGGGACCACTTACGCGGTACCTACCTTTGTGGTTGCATGTTTTCAAACTGCTAGAACAGCAGGAGCTAGAGCAAATGACAGGAACTAACCCCATCACATAGTAGCATTTGGGCCTCAAACACAAACCCAGCATGCTTATCCCATGAGACACTGAGGTCCCTAATAAATATTGTTTGGACTGGTCTTTTTGGTAGTTTTGTAACAACGCATAACACCAGGTTCTAAAACGAAGACCTAATTTCTTTTTCCAATTTTAGGATGCCATTAAAGATGTCCATGTGAAAGGAATGATGTACAAATGGATTGAAAAGGACATGGGTCAGTGAAAGCCAATCTTTTAATTGTGAATAATAATGAGCACCACGTGTAATGGTTTTAGATCAGGGTAGTGATACTTTATGTATATTATCTTGCGGGTAATCAACCAGGTCTGTATTCCACCAAGAGGTAGAACCAAAACAATAAAGTCCTTCTTTTCTTCACCTTGTATATACTTATTAGCATTCGTATCTATGATTACAAAGATGTTTCTACGTAACTTTTTGATTTGTTAAAGTCTTTACAGAAAGAGTTAGGTAAATGAGAGAAAGAAGGGGTTTCTTTTCTCCCTAACAGAAATGCTGTACTCTGCAATCCATGTATAAAAAAACTTCATCCAATAACTACTTGGGTAACATTTTTAACCATAATTAATCAAGACATTGAAGAATAGAAAGGATCCCCTTCCTGTGTTTCAGAACAGATGTGAGCAATCAAATCTAGGTCAAGAGATGGATTGCCTTCTTATGCTGTCCACAATGATTTTACATCACTGAATTGTCACTTTCTTTTTTTAAAAAACAAATTGTATTAGTTTTTAAAGACAAACAAAACATAAAACATAAGAACATAAAACCTCTTTTCTAAAAGCTACTTATAAATTTTAACAAGGCAAATAAAACATTGTTTTATGCAACATTATCACATTTCCATATAAACACATACATATCTTTTTCAAATTTCTAGTTATTTCTCCCTTTACTTTTATTCAATTATATTTCTTTTCTATATTTGTCTATTTTATATGTTTTTATTCATTATACTTATATTTTCATCTGACTTGTTTACAATTATTCTCTTCTAACATTCCTCCAAGGTTTTATTAATTCTCAATCAAACATAAATACACAAAACACAAAACATAGAAACATAAAACTTCTTTTTGGAAAGTGGCTTAACTCTAGGTTACATCTTTTTGTACAGACCTAAATCAAATTCATGCTCATCTTGTATACCATTACTTATCTTATTTACCATTCTATATTTTCTATATAACGTCTCCCCTCTTTTCACTCTCTTAATTCTATTTTATTTATTTCATCTTAATTTAAATCATTATTCTTGTATCTTTTGTCTGTTCTTTTCCAATTATCTATTTATCTCTTCTCTTTAACACGAAATTTCTCCTGTAATCACTAATTGAAGTATGATGCCTTTCTATCTTTCCCCAAAATTTAACACTTAAAATAATGCATAATTTCCATTCTGATTCTGCTTAGTACACTCTACATACTACATTTTAAAATAAGAAAACAACAAACCTATAATATAGTTAAATATATAATTTCCATTCTGATTCTGCATAATACATTTTAGATACTACCTTTTAAAATAAGAAAATGACAAGTTTATAATGACATTAAAACAATCGCAAATTAAACTCTATCATTAAATCTTAGACATTTTATCCATTCCCTTTAATATTTTATTAAATATTAAAATCTATCATTAAATCTTAAGCATTTTGATATTTTAACATTTTATTAGATCTTATAATATTCCAATTTTCTATTTCAAATACAAATATTACAATACAATCTTGTGTACTTTTGCAGAATCCCTTTTTAATTGTACTTTACCCTTTGTCTCTGTTTCAAGCCTTTATGACTTCTTTTCCCTTTTTCCCTTCCTTTCTTATCCAATTTGGCCTTTTTACCCCCCCCCCTTAATCTCCGCCTTTTTAACCTCCTCTCTCTGTTGTATTCCTCTTTTCTGTTGCTTTCTGACGTTGTATCGATTTTTCACCTTATTTTTCTCTTTCTTGGTTGTTTTTTTGAGTCTTAAATTCTCCATTTTCCTTCCCCTCTTCCTCCCTTCTTTCTTGGCTAAAGTTATTTATCCATTAAAGATGGCTTCTTCTTCTTGTTGTTGTTGTATTTGCTGGTAGGTAGAAATCGCCATTTCTAAGAAGTGAAAAACAGATCCAAAAGAGCCCTTGCCTTCTTGTTCCTCTTCTTTTAATTTTTCAAATTCTATTTTTAATTCATCCACAGATAATGCCATTGTAAGGTTTTTTCTTCTTCTTCTTCTTCTTCTTTTTAAACAACCCAACTGTTTTTAATCTTAGAGTAGTTTCCAAAAGTCCCAAAGTCATCAAGCAATTCAAACAAAGACAAAATGTTTAATTTAGCACCTTCTTCTCTTTACACTTTCTCCTCCTGGGGTAATATCAATTACAAAGTTCCAAAATATATTTTTGAAGTCTTATTGCAGTTAATTTCTAATCTTGTAAATTCCAAGCCGTCTCCTCCAGCAAGATCTTAATATAAGTTTTTTCTTTTTTACCTCTTCCTTTCCACTTATAGCAAAAAAATTTTGATTTTTACCTTCTGTGCCAAAGCAGGTTTTCCAATGTCCATTTGCTATCTCCGTAAGGAAGGAGAGTGAACTTTCCCTTTTCAGACTTTCATTCACTGCTTTCACAATCTCCTTTGGAAACAATATATCATTCAAAAAAGATTTTTAGTTCCAGGGTATTTAGATATATCTTAGAGTCCCGGTTCAGCAAAAGAACTTTCACTTTCTGACAGTTCCTCCTGCACGATCTTGTCCAGCTGAAGGTTTCTTTGTGGCAGCCATTACTGACTGCCGCTCCACCGCCTTAGGAAAAAGGAGTCTAGCCGGCTGGGGAAAGGGGTTGCGATATCCCCAGACCCCTGCCCGGATCTCCTCTGTCTTCCGTTACCGCTACGGGGTAACGATAACCTCCAAACCCGGCTGGATCGGAGGCACTTCAGCAGCGAGCGCAGCAGGAACCGTGCACAATCGTGGATTCCTGCTGCCGCCGAAGCCTGCAACCGGAAGTTCCTGAATTGTCACTTTCTGATTGGCAAAAGAAATGTGAGTTGAGAGCAGAGATTTAGGAAAAGGAAGAATTTTTAGGCCTGTTGTTCCTTCTTTGGAGAACTCCCATACTTTCTGTAGATTAATTATTTCATTATCACCAGGTGAAATGTAACTAAATTGTATCTTCTTACCATTGTATTATATAAATGTTTACAGTATGCTTAGCTTCACCTGTTTCTTGCAGAGAAATATATTCTTCATGGAGATGAAACATATGCTGTCTTAAATAGACTGGTTAACAACAATAAAAAGCTCTTTCTCATCACAAACAGTCCTTTCAGTTTTGTGTAAGTATAAAGCATGCATTCATCCTGATGAAATGATTGGTCATGTGCAGACCTAAAGAGAGAAATATGAGAACTGAAAATGTTCAGTAAAGATAGCTTATCGTAATAGCATCATATGATTCAGTGACCTATTAATACTTTTATGCATGCTCATACAAGCCTGTCTTAAAATCTAATTCTCACAATTGTAAAGATCTACTTTTTAAAAAATGATAAAGTTGAATCCTTTGCTTCCCAAACATTCAACATTATAGCACACCAAGACCATAGTTTGCTATAATGTTAGAAGGTCTCTATATGTTTTTCATATCTCAGTTAGCCTTCCTACTCTCTAAATAAAATTTCATATTTAAAAAAAATTGGAAAGAGCTATTAGTGCTCTAGGAAATTATTAGGTCTCTAATATTCTGGGATACCTAATATCCTACTTCTCATAAGATGATACAGTCTCACGTTCTTAGAGGTTTTGGAACAATTGTAAAAAAAATGAGAAATATAAAACATTCATGTTGTTCTTAGTAAATGTTATGGGAGTGTTTAGAGACATAAAAAACATTCTTTATTTTATTTGATGGTAGGACAAACGTACCTCAAATTAAAGGCTATATTTGTTCAGTGCCTGCATTCCTTAGTTGTCTATAATCCTACCCATTGGTTCCTGAAGTAATCACTTTAAGAGTGTTGTTGATGGCCATTATATACACAATGTTTCTAATGGTGGGATTGATAACAAATCCTGGCTGCATAGGCAAAATCCACTTGTGGTAACTCATTTTCTAATCCTAGAAAAAGAAGGAGGCTTTTCATTGAACTTTGCCTAAGAAACTTCTGAGAACAAGTCTTGCTCTTGCCAAATGCTTATAAAATTGAACATTATACGGGGGCAAGATGCCATTCTCCACTAATCCCCAAATTGATGAAAAGCCACATATTCTTACCAGCTAACAAAGCTAGTTAGGAACTGTGCTCCTTGCTTTGTGTACTAAATGACTTAATAATCAGAAATACTACATGAAGGAACTCTGAGAATAGCTACTGTTTTGCTTAAGAAAGTGAACACTGAAGTTACTTACATTTTCTCCCTGTTTTGCCTATAGCGATAAAGGGATGAAATACATGGTTGGCAAAACCTGGCAGGATCTTTTTGATGTGGTCATTGTGCAAGCAGATAAACCCAGTTTCTTTACAGATAAGCGAAAGTAAGTATATTGGTTGTATTACGTTTTCTGCCATGAATAATTAGCTGCCTCTAAAACAGAATAGGTCCCAAAATGTACCATATCATGATGCTATGCCATGGATATTATCCTAACATCATCTTGTGGGAGGGAGGAATTAATTAATTTTGCAAGTGATATGATTTTAAGGAGTAGCTTCCAAGTTATTCTGTACAATTAAAGTTTTGCCAGGTTAGCTCACACATCTAAAACTGCCTTCCAGATTGTATGTAAGCATATGAAATTGTTTCCAAGCCTTATGAAAAGAGTGTTGGGGCCTTTTCTTTCTTTTTATGACCCTTTAATCAGTGGTGGGATTCAAATTTTTTTACTACTGGTTCTGTAGGCGTAGCTTGGTGGGCGTGGCAGGGGAAGGATACTGTAAATCTCCAGTCAGAAGTGGTATTTGCTGGTTCTCCTAACTACTCAAAATTTCCGCTACCAGTTCTCCAGAACTGGTCAGAACCTGCTGAATATCACCTCTGCCTTTAATCCTTTGTTTTGGGGGTGAAGTCAGGGTGACTGAGTGGAGCTGAATATTTACTGGCCGTATGCCTTTCCTGATGCCTACACATAGCAGATATTTGCTCTTTGCACCCTGATACATCTGCTGTTGCCTAGGATTGAACTCTTATCCTTCTGAGTGGGAGGTAAGTGCCTTCACCTCTAGGCAACCACACAGCTGTTGTTGAGGCTTTATTACCCTGTATAATGATACACATTGAACCCCAAATTTTATCTACAGAAAATTCGAGCTATTTTGTTTGTCATTCATTCATGTGTCTGCTTATTCATTCTTTTGAGATGGATGGGTGTGTGCATGGGTGTGAGTGTGTGTTCATGCATGCATGTAATGTGGTGTCAAGTATGTAGTGTCTGAAGTGTGAAATTTCACAAAATATTGCTTTGAGTGTGGAACTGCTGTTTTGAGCACAAGTAAGCCATTTGCTGCAGGGGAAAAGTGTTTCAAGCCTCAAAGAAAACAGTTCTGAGTTCAAAGGATATATTGTTTTGGGCTTGATCTATTTCCAAAATGTTTAAAGCACTTTGATTTACACTTAGCTCTCAAAATTCGTTTTGTGAAATTTCATGTTTGAAACAAAATATTATGACGTTAATTAAACTAGGAGTAGACTGTCTTCAGGTGTCCCAGGGCCATATTTAATCATTTGCAAAACTGGAAGGTTGCAGCAATGGGATGAAAACATGCATTGGGTAAAACTCTTTATTATATCATCAGAGCTGGTACCCTTAAGTTTCTTTGGTCTTTTTTGTTTGTTTGTTTTTCCTGAGTTCTGGATGGTAAAGTTGTTTCTTCTTCTTCTGGGTAACAATTTAGCTTTAGGGCTACTGTATTTGTGAGCTTCTTGTTTCAAAATAGCAGTAGTTGGAAATCAGTGTTCACAGTATAATTTAGGGTAGTGCTTCTCAATCTCATCAGCTGTAAAATGAAATCTGGGAGTTGTTGCTAAGGCTGAGAAATATTGGTTTGGGATACGCTCCAGAAGTTAGAATACGGGGGGAATAAGATTAAGTATAACAATATATGCATGGGCCTCAGCTTTTCTAATATGCTTATATACACAATTTTCAGTAAAGTTGGTTTACATGATAATAATCTCAGTGCATGTAGTCCTCAAGTTATGACCACAGTTGAGCCCAAATTTTGTTTAAGTGAGTTTGCCCCACTTTATGACTTTTCTTGCCGGAGTTGTTAAGTGAATCATTACATTGGTTAAGTTAGTAACACGGTTGTTAAGTAAATCTGGATTCCCAATTCTCTTTGCTTGTCAGAAGGTCGCAAAAGCTGATCACATGACCCTAGGACACTGCAGCTGTTATAAATATGAACCACTTGCCAAGCATCTAAATTTTGATCATATGACCATGGGGATGCTTGCAAGGGTCATAATGTGAAAAACGGTTATAAGTCACATTTTTCAGTGCCGTTGTAACTTTGAACGGTTACTAAATGAACTGTTGTAAGTTGAGGACTACCTGACACAAGCCTTTCCATTTTATTTCATCCATGTATTATTTTTTTATTTATATATTCATAAATAATTTATTTATGTATTTAGTAGCTAAAGTAATGTACTTGAAATTATTTTCATTTGCAGTTTAAAAGCTTTTTTTTTTTTTGTATGAAGCCTATAACTTTAATGTTTTGCTTTTTTGAAGACCTTTCAGAAAAATGGATGAAGAAGGTTCTCTTCAGTGGGACAAAATAAACAAACTGGAAAAGGGGAAAATCTATAAACAGGTAAAATTACTTAATGATTTGTCTTTATTTCATGGGGTATTTTATATAGCTGACTTTCTGGTATTAACTTCAAATATAAGGATGACCAGGAAAAATAATCTTTGTTACTTTCCTTTCTAATAACTTAATGTTCTATTCCATGTGTGTGTGTATTTTTTTAAATTGTTAGCATCTCTTGATGTTAAAATTGAACATCTGAGATAATGAAAGGACAAAAGTAAATAATGTATAGAGTCTGTGCTGGACAATTAACTTTTCCTCTAATTCAGGTCCACACCCTTTATTTTAAGATTATTCAGGCTCCATTCAGGAAATTGCTTTTTAATGTTTTCTTTGTAGACTTAACAGTCTGCTTCCTATTTTCTTTCCCCCAGGAATTAGTGTAATCCTGAGAAGGGGTGAGAAGATTGTTATGACTTGGAAGATGATAATGAAAATTTGTTAGTAATATACTTACAGAACTTCAGGTCTTATTTTGAACTAGAGCACTAATTTAAACCAAACCCTGGAAACATTTTATAGCTGAAGCAATAAAATGCTGAAATTTGGGGCATAGTGATTTCATGCTAATTGAACAGGGGTTTGAATCTTATTTTTATTTAGCCAGCAAGAGTCACTCACGTTGATAGAGACATGCTCCGAATTTTCCAGTAATAGGGGAAATGGGAGCTCTACCCAAATTTCCATTATAGACATCTCCTTTGACTGTTGTAGAGAGTCATCAGTCCTGAAGTCAGGTTTGCACAGCGTGGGATTCAGAGAGGGTTAATTAACGAAACTTGCCTTCTGTTAGTGGAATCTCATTGAATCAGAAGCCTTCCATGGCTGGAAGAAGACCTTCCATCCATGGGAATCTTGGAAAAAGATGAAGAAATGACGTATTTGCAAATGGGAACCCTCTGGGAATGAGGCTGGGAAACTAAAAATTACTTTAAGGATTCATACCATATGTGATCTTATACATGAGCAGTAGATTTTCAATTTGGAAATTATTTTGGCCTGTATCTTTATTTTTGTTCCTGTATAAGGAACTGTGATGTGGAAGTCAACAAATTAGCATTTTCAGATCACTGGGACAGTGGGTAAATGATAGTTACATCTGGTTAACATTCCCAGTGAAATTGGCATAAGGGTTCTCTGTTTTGTATCAAGCACAAAAATATCTTTTGATTAGAGACAGAGATTTTAAACAGAGACAGAGAGCTTCAAGAATGATCATGATAGTTTTAGGCCTATGTTGAATGTGTTTTGTCTAATAATAAAAGAGGCAGCTTGACTTGGTTTCCCATTTTTAATACCTGGGTAGAGGGAGACTATATTGTGCTTTTGAATGTTTGTTGACAGGTCAGTCTTGGAATGGAATGGAATGGAATGGAATAGAATAGAATTCTTTATTGGCCAAGTGTGATTGGACACACAAGGAATTTATCTTAGTGCAAATGCTTTCAGTGTACATAAAAGAAAAGATACATTTGTCAAGAATCATCAGGTCCAGCCAAAGTTCACAGAAAGGTTGGACCATAAAATAAGGGGTCTGCAGCAATCCTTACCCCAAAAAAATTACATCTTTCTATGAGAATCCTTGCTTTGAAGTATGAAATATTACAGGAGGACCTAGATTCAGTATATCAAGTTTAAAACAATATTTCAGCACAAATTCAGTAGCTAACAAACTATCACAGTTGTTCAGTTTGTTTACTGAAACAAATGGCTTTATATTATTGTGAGTGGAGGTGAATTTAAAGTTTTCCCATTATAGCTGCAATAAATTGTTTTAGACATCTACCAGTGTGTGTTTGTGTGCATGTGTAAAAAAAAAAAAAAAATACAGTAAGACAATCATTTGTACAAATTATAAACTTGGTTTTAAGGAATTCCCATTTTCTCTATTTTGTTTCAAGTTCCCGTGAGAACTCCTCAAGCCTCTATCTGTAGCCATTTTTAAATAATCAGCTCATGATGAAGAAATATTTTTTCCTTTGCTCTGTAGAAAAATCAAAGTGCTAAGAGATATATTTTCGTAACCTTTTCAAGCCGAGCATGCAATGTTTGCCTTTGCTGTAAAGAAACTGGATATTTGGTTTATTCTCACTTTCTTTTTTTCTACATTTCAGGGCAATCTGTTTGATTTCCTGCGGCTAACAGGCTGGCGTGGGTCCAAGGTCCTTTATTTTGGTGACCATTTGTACAGTGACCTTGCAGTAAGTGCTCCAAAACTTTTTTTTTTCATCAGCTGACGTCAGTGTCACTTAATGTTCGGTGTCTGCAACACAGACACAAAGGGTTTGTTTTGTGCTCATTGAATTAATCAGTGTTGTTTATCAAGATACAGAAGGGAAAACATCCAGATCTTACAGCTTGTGATTTTGCAGTATTCATACCCATTAAATTATATTATACAATTCCTTTTTAACCAAGTTTAAAAAAGCAAAAATAGAGTTAAAGATTTATTTCTCTTGGTTGTATTCTTTCAAATACCTTTTCCATCCTAAGTACATATGTAACATCTTTTTAAAAAATAATAATCTTTTTTTCCTTAATTTGTTTGTAACAACTTTCTTATTTTAAAATCAAAATTGTGCTATTTATCCGTCTATCTTATTATCTATCTATCTATCTATCTATCTATCTATCTATCTATCTATCTATCTATCTATCTATCTAATCTATCTATCATCTATTTTATCTGAGAAGGCAAACATTTCTGCCCCAATTAATTTTCTACTAGGATTCATCCTCATATGTAAATGGAATGTTGATTTATAGACATTTCAACGCAGACTGTAGAAATATTTTATTGTGACGCCCAACTCTCATCTCTTATGACAGCAATGCTGCAGCATACTTTATTGTTATATTTCGTTTGGGGAGGTAGGGTGGGGGCATGAAAATGAAGGATGCTTCATCTAAAAAAGAAAAGTGGAAGAAGCCATATGTATCAGCAGTTCAGCATGAATTTTAAAAAGATTAAAAGTTTTTAAAAGTTTCAAAAGTTTTGAAGATATAGTATCTTTTTAAACTGAGGAGAGTATGGATCTGTGCTGCAGGAGTCATTTGTTATGTGCCGCCCATAGCTGGGCTTGTTCAATCAGAAATAAGTTCCACTGGATTCAGTGAGTCTTGATCTTTTGTGAGCTTGCACCTCACTGAACCATACAGAACCATTATCATACACGTAGATCTGAAGGGCTCCAGTCTGCTGCTTGACACTTCAGGTTGCTATGTTTGTGTCAACATAGCTATCTGCACACATAGCTATCTTGGGACATGCCACTATTATGAGATCTCTTCAGAGTCCTGCTTTATTTAATTTTTATTCAATGATAACATTGGCTTCTTTATTAGAGTGCTTGTTGTCATAGTTGTAGACATGCATTGTGCTTTATGGAAACCACCTTGATATTTCATTTGGATATTTTTTTCTAATCACACAAGGAAAAAAAACAGGCCTTGGGATTTCAACCACTTGAAATATTAAGGTAGACAAGATCTGTTTGACTACAGGCACCTTTTCTGCAAATGCATGTCATTATTGTGCCTGGTTAATTAATTTTCCTTTGATGCTATTTTATAAATAGTACAGCAACATCAGGCATTCTGTTAATACCATTAAGCTAAAAACACCCTTCAGCTTTTTTTCTTTTTTTTACTGTTAAGTACCCAAATTCTTAAAGAAGTTCGCAAGGTATAGTGGTTTTTAAACGTTCTGCATTATTAGGGGTTTTTCTCTTTATGAAAATCTCATGGAAAGAAAGGATTAAATGAAAAAGGGGGAGGCATCTCATTTTTGCAATTCTTGAGGAACAGATTAATTGTTTTGGAATTATTATTATTTTTAGTATCAGAACCAATGCATTCCTATCTTGGAGGGTCATTCCAAGTTCAAAGTCCAAAACTGCCATATGGTTATCATACTTAACAAGACTGGTAACTTAGGCAAAACCCATAGATTTATAAGATGTATAGATTTATACATAAATAAATAAAGATTTATATAAATCTTTCTGATTGCACTGGATAAGAAAGAAATGTCCCAAATAAGCAGGCAAGGCTATTTTTGTAAAATGGATGAAAAATGGGTATTTTCTCCCTCCCTTTGTGATCTTGATATGCCTCATTCTGCAAGGGAAGCTATATGTAAGTGAACAGTTGAAGGCTTTTTCTGTAAGGCTGACTCACAGGATCCTAAGCAGAGGAGGTATTCAGCAGGTTCTGACCAGTTCTGGAGAACCGGTAGGATAAATTTTGAGTAGTTGGGAGAACTGGCAAATACAACCTCTGACTGGAGATTTTACAGTATCCTTCCCTTTGCCATGCCCACCAAGCCACGCCCACAGAACCGGTAGTAAAAAAAATTGAATCCCACCACTGATCCTAAGTCAGTAAGTCACTTCATTGCCTTTCTCTCCTTCTGTTTAAGGACCTTATGCTACGTCATGGTTGGAGGACAGGTGCCATAGTTCCAGAATTGGAAACAGAAATACAAATCATCAATACAGAACAATATATGCACTCTTTGACCTGGCAGCAAGCTCTTACAGGACTTCTGGAGAGAATGCAGGTACAAACGACTGGGCTAGAATAAGTAGTGTGTGGGCAGCACTGCGTAGTTCCAACTAGATTAAGTATCATTCTTGTATAGGCTTTCTTGATTGTGTTTTGTTCTGAAATCTTTTTTGCAAATATTGGAATTTGCAATAATGAAATATTTTTCACCTTGTAGAAAACTTTAGAATCTTTAGAAACAGCATTGTTCGGTCATTGGTCTTTTGCTTTAATTTTCTTCTTTTAATTTTAGATGTATCAAGATGCAGAATCAAAGCAAGTGCTTTTAGAGTGGATGAAAGAGCGACAGGAGATTAGGTGAGCTATCTTGATGATGATGTGTTCTTTTATTGGTGAAATATTCCAGGAATGATTTGAAGCGTACGCTTTACAAATTGCAAACATAATGTTCTGTTTTAAGTAACATACTGTTGCAACTTCTTAATTGGTGCCCTGTAAAATATTTTTATGTTGTGGAAAGATAAAGAATTAGCCAGGTTTGGAATTTCTAGATTTCTCATTTTTGGTGAAGATTTGTTTTTTATTTCTTTGATTTTACTTTCCCTCATGGATGACTTTTGTTTGTTTGCTTTTTCTGGAATCATGCTTTCTCTCAAAATTTTTGAATCCCTTTATGCTTCATTTTTAAAAAGTTCCTGACTATTGTCCCATCTTTTTTGTTCTTTGTGCTCTAAAAGAAGAAACAAACCATTTTCTAAGGTAGTCAGAAAGGGAAAAAATTGACAGTTGGGATGGAACTAGGATATTGTCCAACCAAAACTAGAGATCAACATTTATGATACACATAATGGGGGTAAGCAGGATAAGGTGTCTTCTGGAGGTAGCAGGATAAGGTGGCTCATGAGTACATTTTCTATATTCTTTTCTCTTCCTCTCCCAGATTCTCTATCTAATTCTATTATATCAACTTCTTTCCATTCAGGTCACTTGCAAAGAACCTGTTTAACCCCCAGTTTGGTAGCATTTTTCGAACCTTCCACAACCCAACCTACTTTTCTCGAAGACTGATTCGTTTTTCTGATATTTACATGGCATCCATCAGTTGCCTACTGAACTATGATGTGAATTTTATATTTTATCCTCGCCGAACGCCTCTTCAGCATGAAGCTCCTCTTTGGATGGATCAGCTCTGCACAGGTTGCATGAAGACTCCATTCTTAGAAGAAATGGTGCACATTCGATAAAAGGGATTATGACATGCAAAGTAGAATCTTAGCTTCCTTTTAGGGGACTGCTGCTACTATATGATCACTGCTGTATTTCTGTTCTGAGCATTTCCTAATAGAAAGGTACCTGAGATAAATGAATGGAAAGGTGGCATAAATTTTACATCTGAAATCTTGGTAGTAAAATATATTAACCATATTTGATTAAGCTCTAAGAATACGTTTTAAATTTGGCATTTGTAATTTAGTCACAGGTGTCTTTATGTGCTCAGAAGGGTTCTACGTGTTGGTTGGATTGTAGTGATTCTGGCAAAGAGATTATAAATCTATTTCTTCTTTAGAACAACATGTTCAAAATTTAACTTCCACACAATCCTTGCTACATCACCTATACAATATATGAAATAATAGAAATTTAAATAGCTCCTATTCAGTTCATCAATCAGTTCACAAATTTGAAGTTATAACTGGTGTATTTCTAAAGAATGGTGTATAGTACAGGTCCGTATAAACCAGATATGCCATTAAACCACACTCAATCATTCATGTGTGAAGTGACTTCACTCGGATTCACTATTTGATAACATCAGTTAATGTGATACTAAGTGTGTAATGGCTCATTTACAAATTCAAGCCATTGCTTGATGCTGAATTTATCAGATGATGTATATTTATATATTAAAATACCCCTATTTAAAATACAAAAAAAGCAGTTTTTCATAACAGTAGCTGAATAAATTATCTTTAGTTGAATAACCTATTTCATAAAATGCTAATTTACCTACAGGATTTATAAGAATTTTTAGACATCTAAGCACAGATAACATGCACAGATTAACCTGTCCTCCAGATGTTGTATGCATGACTAGAATAATAAAAGATTAATAAAATAATAAAAGATTAAAATCATGATTGCTAGAACCATTACCCAACTATCATGGAAAGGATTTTTCCTCTATCACTAACAGCCCACAAATCAGCAAGACTTAAAACAATAATCAGAAAACAAGTCAGAAGCTTATGTAGTATAAAAATAATAGTCATCAAAACTAAATTGTTTTGTGTTTCAGAATTTGTGCGGACTTACCATGATCTTTTAAACTTAGTTCAGAGATGCTCTTTTTTTTTTAACCCACAGAAGACTTACTGTATGTCTTACATCAGATGTAAATGTTGTGGGGCTCTATTTTTTCTGCATTTGATCATGAACTATTGCCAGTCAGGACCATTGTGTATCAGAGTTAGATATAAGAAATACATATTAACAATGGAATGTCCTTGAATTGGAAGCTCTTATTTGAAGCTGAACTTAGGAAATTGTATATATTAAGGTCAAACTGTTGTGTGTTAGGTTTTACCTGTTAGGGTCTATAATGCTGCTATAATTCAAGTTATATCTATAAATGACATAATGATTGACCAAGGCTACTTAGAACTATTCAGATTCTTACTAGAGATGGTTTTCAAGGCATTGGCTTTCAAGGAACGGAAGAACATTTGAATATTCCAACAAAATACTGAACCAAAGAAATCTGAGTAGTCGCTACATTTGTAATTTGTGATTTCATGTTAGGATCGCATTGGGTCATCTCCTGGATGCTAGATGCAAGACAATTACAAATTGGAAATCAGATGTTGTATATTGTACTCCTTCACATATTTTTTTAAGTTTTTCAAAAAGTGCCTTGCTTGTCAAGCATTATCAAATAAGTTGCCTCCTACCCAATTTAAAAAACAACACTGTGATGATTAGGATTGCAACATTTTATAGCATATGGATCATGACAGATTGCTAAGAATGCTGTTGGCTATTTGATATTTCTTTTCTATCTACCCCTCAAACCAACTTGAAGACTTGGGGAAAATGAACCCCCTAGCCAAGTTAGGACTTTTGCACTTTGTACTGCCATTTCAGGGGAAAGACCCACTGCGCGCACAAGCTAACTTGCTGTAGTTATGTATGGAAAATAGGAATGTATATGATGATTCTCTGCAAGTGTCTGTTCTATAGAAAATTGTTATATTAGGAAAAATCATGGATGTTGCCATCAACTAGGGTTGCATTTCTGGAACTTTTATCTGGAGATATCTGTCCCTTCCTTCTCTCTCTAAGACAGTGTTTTAGTTTTGCCAATCCATGAGAAATATTTCATTGATTAATTTTGCCTCTAAAAGGACATTGAGAGCAAAAGGTAGAAGCTGCATCATGAAACAGGCATCAGCGTAGATGAAAGTAGGGATACCACAATGATGCAGTATTGTAGCTTGAGCTAGGCATTTGTCTGAAAAATAGCTGCCATTTTTCAATACTGATGAGGCCTAATTGGTTTATCTTCTAAATGTGAAATCATTAAAATACCAGTTAATTTCCTAAACTATGTTCGATAAAGATGATGAGACAGTGTCTGTTCCTTTTAAAGGTTGGCTGATCAGCAAAGGCTAGATAGTTTAGAAATATTATTTCATATGTATTTAATACATGTTTAATATTATTTAAAACATGGACAATAATTTGATATTTTTCCAAAATTGGGTACAATTGGGTTAATTCTGATTTCTGAGTCTGTCCACAAAATAAACTATTGTGTTTATCTTTTCCAGAATTGTGTGTGTAAGAATAATTTCCAATTCTTGGTCTAAATGGAATGTTCAAATACATGATATTGGAATGACAATATTTGTGTTGAAAGGTGAGATTTTGATGGGTTTGGTTCTTAGGCATAACACCATTTATTTTTTACAAAAATAATGCATTGTTTCATTATGGAATAGTCCTACAATTAATATATTTTGGTTTTTCTTCGTTGAAAGAGAGAAAGAAACAATATTAATTATAAGGCAGAGAGAGATAATTGGCATCTTTACTGATAGCATGTTGATGTAATCATGCTTACCTAGTAGTAAAAAATGTTAAGAATTGCTTTACAGTGCATTAAAATTCAGAATGCTTACAAATATGTATTGTGTACAGTTTACCAGTAAGCCCAGTAGTGCAGTTGCAAAGTAAATTTATCCATTCATTAAATCTGAACTGAAGTTTCATTGGCCCATTCAGGGTTCTCACAGTATCCATTTGCCAGACACATTCATGAGTCATTCCTAAATAGATGATTGAAGTTTCATGGACAGGATCCAAAGGATTCTGTGCATGCTGCATACATCTTCAAGTTTTTTCCATTCATATTACAGTTACACTCAGAATTTATTCCTGAAGATCTCTAAAAAGAGGCAATACAACATGAGGGAATGAATTCTAAACAAAAAATTGGAAATTGTTTATGATTGTAAATGCCAATAGCTCTTTTGATCATAATTCTTTCCCATAAACTTTAAAAGGAATAGAATTGAGGTATAGCTTTTCAAAATTCCTGGAATTTTTGTATGCTGGTTTGTATTATAAAAAAATATTATTGTCCAAGAATGTCTTCAGTATCGACAAAATCTTCTCTGTGGAGAGACTCCTGAAACAAAGATACAAAAATGGTCAGTTAATCTGTAACATTGAGATAGGTGGCACATAAATTTAACAAATAAACCATCTGACTTCATACTGGTATTCAGACAGCTAAAACCTATAACAGAATATGACCAGTTCCTCCAGTTATATTGGACTTCATAGGTGCATTCAAAAGACAACACATTTTATATGTTCTGATTACAATCGGAGGAACTAAAGTGGAATGGCATGTTCAAATACATTTTTTCCCATCTGCGCAAGATTCCATCTAAAATAGGCAACTCCCACTCAGTAATGTTGAAGGTGAAGCCCATGGATTTGGCTCCACAAAGGAATCATTCAAAAGCAGTCATTTTATGCACAGAGTATGCCATGTATGGGAACAATTTGCCTATTCCTAGCTTTGGTTGCAATGTAGATAACAACTGCATTATGGGTTGGTATCTAAAAATATTCAGCACTAATGTTTCAGTTGTCTTACCTCAAATGGCTCATAGATTGAGCTATCCGCTCCATAAATAGGATTTGGAATGGATACTAAATGTGGGCTCCTTTCCTGCCAAAAAGGTTCATCATCATCTAGTTCAGCCTATAAGTAAACAGATTAAGCATGACTTTGTTCTTCAAACTGTACGGTAAAAATGAATCGTCATGCTTCAGTGAAACTGAATAGACAGCTGAGACAAAGTGATTTAGCCAAGGAAGTTTAAAACTAATCTGAGATTTTGTATGTATGTATGTGTATGTATGTATGTATGTTTGTATGAATGAATGAATGAAACACAATTTATATAGCTTTCTAACTCAGACAGTGATTTCAGGCAACTTACAACATTAATTTTTTTAGCTGGAAAACTCCAAAAAATTGATCCCTACATTATTAAATAAAATCTTCTGCAAGCCAAGTTTGACTCCTAGGGGTGGCATAGACAGAAAAATTCACTGCTCAAAAAATAAAGGGAACACAAGAATAAGACATGCTAGATCTGAATGAATGAAATATTCTTATTAAATACTTTGTTTATTACATAGTTGAATGTGCTGACAACAAAATCACACAAAAATTATCAATGGAAATCAAATTTAGCAACCCATGGAGGTCTGGTTTTGGAGTTACACTCAAAATTAAAGTGGAAAAAAACACTACAGGCTGATCCAACTTTGATATAATGTCCTTAAAACAAGTCAAAATGAGGCTCAGTAGTGTGTGTGGCCTCCACATGCCTGTATGACCTCCCTACCTGAGCTTGGGCATGCTCTTGATGAGGTGGCAGATGGTCTCCTGAGGGATCTCCTCCCACACCTGGACTAAAGTATCCCCAACTCCTGGACAGTCTGTGGTGCAATGTGGTGTTGGTGGATGGAGTGAGACATGATGTCCCAGATGTGCTCAATTGGATTCAGGTCTGGGGAACGGGCAGGCCAGTCCATAGCATCAGTGCCTTCATCTTGCAGGAACTGCTGACATACTCCAGCCACATGAGATCTAGCATTGTCATGCATTAGGAGGAACCCAGGGCCAACCGCACCAGCATATGGTCTCACAAGGGGTTTGAGAATCTCATTTCGGTACCTAATGGCAGTCAGGATACCTCTGGTAAGCACATGGAGGGCTGTGTGGCCCCCTAAAGAAATGCCGCCCCACACCATTACTGACCCACTGCCAAACTGGTCATGCTGGAGAATATTTCAGGCAGAAGAACATTCTCCATGGCATCTCTAGACCTTGTCATGTCTGTCACATGTGCTCAGTGTGAACCTGCTTTCAACTGTGAAGAACACAGGGTGCCAGTGGCGAATTTGCCAATCTTGCTGTTCTCTGGCAAATGTCCTGCACGGTGTTGGGCTGTAAGCACAACCCCCACCTGTGGATGTTGGGCCCTCATACCACCCTCATGGAGTTTGTTTCTGACCGTTTGAGCAGCCACATGCACATTTGTGGCCCGCTGGAGGTCATTTTGCAGGGCTCTGGCAGTGTTCCTCCTGTCCCTCCTTGCACAAAGGAGGAGGTAGCGGTCCTAATGCTGGGTTGTTGCCCTTCTATGACCTCCTCCACATCTCCTGATGTACTGGCCTGTCTCCTGGTAGCACCTCCATGCTCTGGACACTACGCTGACAGACACAGCAAACCTTCTGTCACAGCTCGCATTGATGTGCCATTCTGGATGAACTGCACTACCTGAGCCATTTGTGTGGGTTGTAGACTCCATCTCATGCTACCACTAGAGTGAAAGCACCGCCAGCATTCAAAAGTGACCAAACCATCAGCCAGAAAGCATAGGAACCGAGAAGTGGTCTGTGGTCACCACCTGCAGAACCACTCCTTTATTGGGGATGTCTTGCTAACTGCCTATGCTTTCCACCTGTTGTCTATTCCATTTGCACAACAGCATGTGAAATTTTATTGTCAATCAGTGTTGCTACCTAAGTGGACAGTTTGATTTCACAGAAGTGTGATTGACTTGGAGTTACATTGTGTTTAAGTGTTCCCTTTATTTTTTTGAGCAGTGTATAATTTCCTTAGCAACAATATGGAGACAGTTTGTTCTTGCTTTCCTGTTTCTCAACTTTCTTGGACAACTTAGATTTATGACCCCATCCAAGTTCTAACTAGGTTTGATCCTGGTTAGCTTTATATATATATAATTTTGAAACTGTGGCTATGGAATCTGTGTCTCTCTCAATATACTAATAATATTTCATTTTTGATAACACACACAAGCACACACATATGGTTACAAGCAAAGCTAAGGCTTGGATTTACCTACCCTAAAATAGCGAGAGTTGATCAGTTGGTTTCTCCTTTTGAGGCAGAAATAGGACAATCCAGCAATAGTTGCACAGAGCAGAACTATAGCAAAACCGGTGCTTATACCAATTGTCATAGCAGCAGATGGTTTTACAGTACTCGAAACCTGTAAAAAGCAATGCTATTTTCAAGTCATATCTTAATGATAAATTATTACTGTTACATGGCATTTTGGACCCCCAAATTAAATTTCAATGTGGCTCAAAATAGCAAAAAGCACAACCTGATATTAAAAAGAGGACTCTGCTGATTTTATGAAATGTAGATGCGTTTATCAAACATCTTTAACATAAGATTTTTTTAAAAAGACAAAGCAAAATAAAAACTAAGCTTCTGGTGATAGTTGTGTACTTTGCGCTTTGGTTTTATGTATCACCGTATTTAAAAAGATATACATAAATTAAAGTAGTCCGTATTACTGTTAACAATCTTCACTTTTTATTGTTTTGTTTATTCTGCTAATGTTTCATATTGGCTAGAGTGAAAAAGCAACATGAAAGATTCATCTGGCTTTGGAGAAAATTGTATGCAACTTCATTTGTAGATCTTGTTTAAATTAGACTGATAACAATGTATCTGAAGGATTAGATCATTATGTCTAGTTGTGTGCTAATGCTGTAAGGAAACATGTGCTTGGAGAACATAATTCAGTTCCAGGATGCTAAATTATAAATGCATTGCAGCATTAGCTAAAGGGGAACCTTGTATTTTTTTAGGAAATATACAGACCTAGGGTTGATGAATGTTTCAGTGTTTACTGACAGGCTGCCCCTTTGTCCTTGAAAAAGGGCAAGAAATGAAATAGTAGGGACTTTTAAGAAAAGCAATAAAATCAGCAGAGCAAGCTGAATGGGAGCAGCAGTAATGAAGACCAAATAGATCTATTTCATCCTCTATAAAGATCAACTTTACAGAAATTTAATAACAACAAAACTGTTTTAAAATGGTAGATCTCACAAGATCTGACCATTTTAATACTATTTTTTGTCAAACTCCATGCAATCTTGGGAAACTTCACAAGATTTGGTAATATTGTGCAATTTAACCGTGTCTCTAATCATGTCCAGGGGGTGGGATACGATAGGGTTAACTACCAGTTCAGGATTTACGAGCTTCCCTGCACACAGTGAGCCATGCGCCTGTAAATCATCATCAGCATGCTGTGTGCAGAGATGCAGCCTTTGAAACAGCCCTCTTCTCCTGTTTTTTTAACTGCAGCTGTGCCTCGTTCGGCAGCTGAAGTTGAAAAATCAGGATATAAAGATCAGGTAAGAGCCCGGGTGGGCGGGTGGGCAAAAACATCAGAGACATAGAACCGGTTCTATGTCTGCTGCTCTTCAGAGCTACCAGTTCTACAGAGGTCGACAGAAACAGTAGAAACCCACCCCGATCACATGTCTGATGCCCAAAGAGTTGGATTCTCTTCTACTGCCTCCATTTCTGCCACCTCTCTCACTTTTCACTGCCAACATTCATAATTATGTTGCATCTTAATCAGTCTTATGAACTCAAGGAAAACCAATTCTTCTATCATATTACCTTTGCTCAAAAAATGTATTCCATTAGTTAGTCTTTAGAAGTAGAAAATTATTTCTACTTGCGAAAAAACAAAAAGTACCACCATATTGCCTGCCATTTTAGATACATTTTAGATAATCTATGATCACTGCCATCGTGGGGAAGAGCAAATTTTGAAGTGGGAAGGAAGAATTGGAAAGTTCTGTGTCTGAATGATTTATGTTCAATGATACAGATTGAGAACATTAATTTTGCATTTTAAAAAAAGTTATTTGGACTTATATTTGCAATGCTCAGTACAGTTTGTTCTGATTCCCAGAGAGTCCATCTCTTTGGGCATCAGAGACATGGTTAGAGATATGCTTAAATTGCAGGATATTACCAAATCTTGTGAAGTTTCCCAAGACTGTATGGAGTTTGATGAAAAATATGATTAAAATGCTCAAATCCTGTGAGAGCTACCATTTAAAACTAGTTTTGTTTGTTCTATTCAGTGGTGGGATTCAAATTTTTTTACTACTGGTTCTGTGAGTGTGGCTTGGTGGCTGTGGCAGGGGAAGGATGCTGTAAAATATACAGTGAGATGTGGTATTTGCTGGTTCTCTGAACTACTCAAAATTTCCACTACTGGTTTTCCAGAACTGGTCAGAACCTGCTGAATACCATCTCTGGTTCAATTGGTTAAGGCAGGAGACTGAGTTCAAGTCCTGCCTTAGCCATGAAAGCCAGCTGGGTGACTTTGGGCCGGTCACTCATTCTCAGCGCATCCCACCTCACAGGGTTGTTGTTGTGGGGAAAACAGGAGAAGGAAAATGTGTTGGATAGGTTCATCTCTTTGGGCTGTTTGTAAAAAAAATAAAAATAAAGATGGGATATAAATAAATATATAAACTTGCAGAATACTACTCAGATCTTAATTCATAAAATAGGAAACGAATGCAAAATATTTTCTTGTTCCTCAAGAAAAGAAACTGGTAACTAACCTGGTTAGACTGCAGAGGAACCTTCAATGGACTCTGAATAGCATGAATAATCCCATTGGAAGCCAGAATATCCCATTCAACAATCACTGTATTGTTAATCGGTTCAGAAACCTGGTGCAGTAAAAGTAAACCAAGGAGTTTTAGTTTATCATTCACTGCAAATGAGCTGTAATTCAACTAGTTTAAGGCTCGAGAAATGTCACAAATCCACTACTGTTTCAACATTATCCAAAAAGATAAGACATAGAAGTTCATGACTAATAGGCTGCGTAAAGCAAATTGATACTTACAATGAGAAAAGTTTGACTCAATGACTCTGCAATGGAAAGGTTGTATCCTGCTTGGGAAGGTATTATTGTACCAGCTGTGAGATTGAAGCTTGAGAGGATAACGTCACGCAGTGATGCATGAAGTTTTACATCCTTGAGTGATAAAGACTAATAAAAGAAACAAAAGATACAGCTCAGACAAGTTATTTTACTGATGCGAAGAAAGCCAATTGCATGGAATACACAATATTGTATTGAACTATATTGTTGGTATGTCACCTACTTGAATGCCCCAAAGGTGCTTTTGAAAAAGGCAACTGGACTTTCTTGGTTTTCAATGACTGTAGCCTTTATTCAGCCCTCTATAGTTTAACAATGATTCCATCGTACTGTACGTGCTTTTAACCTGCACACACTGATGTCAAAGGGGCAAAACAAAATGCTGGGCCCTGTAGTTACAGTGGATCCATTCATTGCATTGATTAGAATAACAGACTTGGAAGGGATCTTGTGGGTCATCTAGTCCAACCCTCTGCTCAAGCAGGAGGTCCTATACCATTTCTGACAGGTGGCTGTCCAGTCTCTTCTTGAAAGCTTCCAGTGATGAAGCACTCATGACTTAGGAAGGTCAGCATTGGTTGCTGATATATGATTGCAAACTTGTAGGCCCATCAAAAATGAAAGGACCAGTTCTTCCGGTTTGAGCTTCTTTGACGAAAAGACCGAAACCTCGTCCCTCCGAGGCTTTGATCCATGCTCGCCGCTGGAGCGCCCTGAGCCGGCTGGTTTTGGGGCTAAGCCACCCCTTAGAGGTGGTGAAGAGGGGGGAGACTGCCTGCAAGGTTGAGGAGAGCCGTATCTCTCCTCCCCAGCTGGCCATTACTCCCTTTCCTGAAGGCGGTTGTAGCGGTGGTCAGAAATGGCCACCACAAAGAAGAACTCGACCAGAAAAGAATGTGCAGGAAGAAGATAAGAAGAGAAAGTTTTGGTTGACCAGGTCAAACAGCAAAAGCAACAAATAAGGTACCCTGGAATTTAAACTTAACAACATTGTTCCCAAAGAAGATTTTGAAGCTGCGAAGGAGAGAGAGAAGGGAAAGGATTAGTTTTTTTTTTCTTCCCTTCCTTATACTGACAGCAAAGAGACTTAAGCAAGAAACTGAAAAAAAAAAATCCACTTTGAAAATAAATAAAGATAAAACAAAGATTTTGACAAAGAACATGCTATTGAGACAAAGAGAAGAACTGGCAGATCTTTTGAAAATCTAAATTACAAATAAGGTTAAGTATCTGGGGATATATTTGACAGCAAGATGTAGCACATTAAAAGAGAATAATTATATTAAACTCAAACAACAGATAGCTACAGATTTGAAGAAGTGGGAAAACTTGCAATTGTCATTAATAGGGAGAATTTCAACAATCAAGATGAATATTTTACCTAGAATTTTATTTTTGTTCCAAACAATACCAATTAGGCTTGGAAAAGACTATTTTGAAGATTTAAATAAAATCATGTTGAAGTTTATATGGCAAGGTAAAAAAGCGAGAATAAAGCTAAAGCTTTTGCAAGACGCTAGAATTAGAAGAGGTTTTGGCCTGCCTAATTGGGAATTGTATTATCAAGCTGCAAATTTGATGTGGGTCAAAGAATGGATAACATTAAGAAAGCATAGGTTGTTGACATTAGAAGGGCATGATTTGCTGTTGGGCTGGCATGCTTTTTTATGGTATAAGGGAACTAAAACACAGGGTTATTTTAGAAGACATTATATGTGGGAGTCTTTGTGGTTAAACTGGGAGAAGATAAAAAGACAATGTTATTTGAAAATTCCAGTTTGGTTATCGACTATTGAAGCATTTTCCTATCCTATAATTTATAAGAAGGAACAAACAGTTAGATATGGGGAACTCTTGGATGAAAAGGGTGAACTTAAATCGATACAAAACTTAGAGGAACAAGATATAAGGATGAATTGGTTTTCATATGCGCAAATACATTCAAGGTATGATGAAGATTCTGAAACGGAGGGATTCTATGATAAGCAGACTGATTTAGATAAGATCTTGATGGGTACTGATGAGAAGGTGATTAAAAAATTATATGGTTATTTACTGGGAATGAAATTAGAGGAAGAACAAGTCAAAGAAACTATGATTGTTTGGGGGAAGAATTTTGGATATGGGATTGATCTAGAGAAATGGCAGAAATTGTGGTCTCAAAATTATAAAATGACAATGTCAACAGCATATAAAGAAAACTTGTATAAGATGTTTTACAGGTGGCACTTTCCCCCGACAAGAATAGCAAGAATGTTTAAGAACAAATCTGAAAAATGCTGGAAATGTCATCAGATACCCGGCTCGTATTACCATATGTGGTGGACTTGTGAGGACGCCAGAAAATATTGGACTATAATTCGCATGTGGTTGGAAAAAATGACAAAGAAACACATAGACTTGAAACCAGAGATCTTCTTATTGGGAATTTTACCTTATATATATCGTAAAGATTTGAAGTACCTGATTGTAAATGTATTAACAGCGGCTAGGATTGTATTTGCTAAAAATTGGAAGAATGAGAAAATACCATTACAGGAAGAAATTATTAAGAAAATATTGGAATGTGCTGAGATGAGTAGATTGACATTTGAAATTAGAGAGCAAGAGGATAAACAAATTTATGAAATTTGGGATCTTTTTTATCAATGGTTAGATGATAAAATACGATAATAGAATATTTAGAATGCTAGACAGTAAGGAATATCTTTATTTTGCTATTTTGCTATCATTTTGTTATTTGACATTATATTTATAAAGGGTTTTTTAGGATTGATTTGATATGATTATATGATTTGTTATAGAGTAAACTGGTTTAAAGTATTGTTAGCTCATAAAGCATGAATGATTAAAAATATAGTCAAAAACTTCTTTTTTTAGTGATATTAGGATTTATAAGTTTGGATTGACAATATGAGTTGTTATGTAACATAATTGTAATTGAGAGTACAGAATGAATGCACAAAAATGATGAACCAACTGACACACTGGATGTACATATGAGAGTTGATGTTTTTATGTTTTGTTTGTCTTGTTTGTTTGTAGAAAATTAATAAAATCTTTTTCAAAAAAAAAAAATTAGAAAGCAACAGAAGAGGGGATTACAGATGAGAGAGTTAGAAGTAGAGAGACGAGGGGTAAAAAGGGGAGGGAGAAGAAGAGGGGGAAGAAGGCAAGGAAAAGAAGTTGTAAAAGACAGAAACAAGAAATGGAGCAACAGGGAAAAGATTGTAACCATAAGTTTGTTTAGAGATAATGGGTGAAAATTTAATTGTAAAAGAGATTCTGCAAAGGTACATAAGATAGCTTTGTTATATTACAAATAGAAATAACTTTAGAAAATATGATGATGGATAAAATATTTATTGTAATGCAGTGGGATGTTTGTTAATAAATAAATGAATTAAAATGATTGAGAGAATTAAAAGGGAACATTTTTAATTATTAGTAATGATTTATAAAAATATGTGAGAAATATGGGGAAAAAAAGAATTAACTATGGAAAGTTTATAAGTGTTCCCAAGGAAGTATGATATTCAATTGAAAAGAAATGTTAAAGATGTTAAGATTTTAATGCATATTAATGATAGAATTGAATTGGAATGGAATGTGTTTTATTTACATATATATGTAATTTTTTCTTTTTAAGAATACAGTGTCTATTTTAAGAATGTACCAAGCAGATTTCGATTGGAAGTTATGTATTATATTGAATGCTATAATCTTAAAGCTATACATTGAAGCTTAAATAAGAGCTTGAATGGATAAAATTAAAGGATATAAAGGTGTCACACTCTAATTAGTAACTACAGGGAAAATTTGTTTAATAAGAAAAGATAATGTGAAATTGTAACAGGACAGACAAAAGTATAAATATAATGATTTGAATTGAGATAATCAAAACAAAGTGGAGAAAATTAGAAGAGGAGAAAAACTATGTAGAAAATGTAAAATGGTAATAAGATATGGAATAGAATATAAAAATGAGCATGAAATTGAGTTTTGTGTCTGTATGAAGAAGTGATAACCTGGGACCATGCTATTTTCAAAAAAGATGTTTTATTTGTTTTTTGTTTTTGTGAAAACCCAAATAAAATTTTCAAAAAAATATGTATGAAAGGACCATAGGCCTAGTAAAATTACCCACAAACTTATAGGGAAAATGGCAACTTCCACACCTATAGTAAAAGGGAACATCCATTTTTCGAAGTACAGATATAAAGTGAGAGCAAATGTCTCATTGGTAGTTAAAATGTATGTTTTCTTTTATGTACACTGAGAGCATTTGCACCAAGACAAATTCCTTATGTGTCCAATCACAGTTGGCCAATAAAAAATTCTATTCTATTCTATTCTATTCTATTCCGTTCTATTCTATTCTGTTCTATTCTGTTCATAGTCTAATAGAAGACTGCTCAAATCTTGCTTTCTTCTCGAGCTGAGCATATTTCTTTTTATTTAAATAAAGCCCACAAAGTAGCATAAATTATCTGAATTACACATTTCCAGTCCTTCTAATGCAGGTTGTCCTTGCGCTGGCATATTATGAGAATTTTTCTCCTTTTTCTCATTGGGAATCAATTTAATAAACAGAAAATGTCAACAAAACCCTTAAAACACTTCCTGCTTTTTGTTGATTACCAAATTTAAGGTTGCTTCCTTTAAGGCAGACAGTTCAGAAGTTAATCTGAAGCTCTGTCAGGATTATGTTTGATAATATATAGCAGTGTTCTTTGCTGATGAAACCATTATTCACATTGTTATTAAACAATGCAAGTATGGGTGCTGTATGATTATCAAATCTCAATTGCTTTTACTAAAACATGAATTGCAATTGAATTGAAAGTTCACATTGGGATAGTTTAATCTACTATAATAATATAATAAACCCCACTGGTTTTATATTTTAACTGCCCTTGCTCTCCCAAAGTACCAAAGCAGTTAAACATTTGGAGAAAATTGTGAGAATTCTTCCAGTTGCTATCCTATCATAAAGCTAAAATACCAGGATTTCATGAGAAAATGGAATATATATTTATTCATTAACTACTTCTGCATTTGCTTTAAAAGAACCTGAATTTCCTGCTATGCTACAACTAATATCTTTACTAGAAAAATAAGGTCCAGTCAAAGGCAGATAGTTTATCTGTATGTAACTCATATAGTTTGCCACAGATATCACCGATATTAGCTTGACTCAATTCATTCTTGATGATTTGTTTTTGTTGGGTTTTTTTTTTTTTTGAGATGGCACAAAATTATTCTCCCTTCTAACTAAGACCACACCACCAGTGTCCATTTTTGTGATCCTTACTGTATTATCTCCAAAGCCAGAGTTCAAGGGTACAAAAAGAGTTTTATAAGCGATGTCCTCAGAGAGGAAATTTAAAAAATCTACTCCTTCCTTTGTGGTATTAGCAAAATCCAGAATTATCTGAAAAAGAGGAGGGAAAATATGATTAACCAGGAATATTATTATTACTATGTTGAATTCAAATGTATCAAGGGGACCATTTCTAAGCAGTACCTACAGGGAATAGCAAATTTGAATTTTCCTCTCCTCCTAAACTAAGGGGCATTTGCAAAACAATATCCTCTCCCTGGGTAAAAGTAGGTAGATAACAGCAATTTGACAGATCAAAATTTAAATCTCCCACTTGCTTTTCAATGTAGCTTATCTTTTCACTTCAAAGAAATAAAAGACTGATGCTGGATCCTTTAAGGAATAGTTGAATATAGTTTCATTAATTCTGGTATTTGATCTGAATAATGAGACACTGTTGTAGAGCATTCAAAAAGTGCATAAACTAGTTTTATTAAAAACAAGTTATGTTTTTCTCACCCTTAAAAAACATCATATATTTCAAGCTTTTTCAGGAAAAAATGCAAGTGTGGTATAGATCAGTCTAAAGCAAACTGGAGGAAATAGCAATAGTAATTGTACTTTACTTATATGCTGCTTTACAGTGCTTTACAGTCCTCTCTAAGTGGTTTACAGAGTCCCCAACAATTTGTGTCCTCATTTTACCCACCTCGGAAGGATGGTGTTATGAACTAATAAAACACTTAAATAAAGTTTATCAAAACCTTTAGAAAATAGCAGGGTTCTAGTCCTGCACTTCTGATTGGACGATGAATAGCGATATTGGATTGGTCTGTTCAGAAGAATCTGATTGGCTGTTAGCGAGCCACTCTCATTGGTTAAGGGGGTTAACACTCCACGTTTCTTATTGGTTACTAGATCAGCAGCTTGCCTATAAAAGGGCTGCTGCTGCCTTAGGTTTTTGCTCTGTTCACAATGATTAATAAAGAGTTGAAGTTCACTGTTCATCGTCTCGTCTCCATTCCTTGCGCCCATGCGCAGAACTTAACACTGGCAACGAGGGTGGGATGCGGAGACGTCGGAGCTGACTGAACATTACAGAGCACTAAACAGAGCACGTGGCTGAAGGCGCATCAACGGCGGAAACCATGTCCGGCGGCACCATACCACCCGCTCCATTCGACCCAGCACAAGAAGACTGGGACTCATACATGGACCGGTTCCAGATGTTTCTGGAGACCAACAACTTGAAGGATGCCACTACTGGGAAAAAGCGAACGGTATTCCTAACTCACTGTGGACCTGCCATTTTTAAGATGGCTAAGGCACTGGCGAAACCGGCTGAGGTGAAATCCATGGACTGGGACGTCCTCGAACCCCTCCTACGGGCCCACTATGCACCTACTGTACCAACACTTGTCCGAAGACATGAATTTTACCAGAGAGACCAGTGGAAAGGAGAGAGCGTTGCAGATTTCATCGCGGATCTCCGGAACCTGGGAGGCCTCTGTGGGTTCGCTGACCTCGAAGAAGCTCTAAGAGACCGAATAGTTCTGGGACTAGATGCGCCACACGTGCAAAGTAAGCTGATGGCAAAAGGCAACATCAGCCTTGCAGATACCATCGCTGACGCTACTGCAGCAGAAGCAACCAGGAAGTTGGCTGCCCGAATGTGCCGCACCAATGCCCTGCTCCGCCAACTCGCCAGCAAAACCTCACCTCGCCTTGAGGGACATGCAACGGCAACCCACCACGAGGACCTCGAATTGTCATCAGAAAGTGATGAGGAAGAGGTCAACCGGCTCCAGTCTAAACGAGACCAATGCCACCAGCGTAACCAGAGACTGCAGTATCAATGCACAGGTTGTGGGGCAAACCACCCACGATCAGACTGCAAATTCCTCTACGCGCTCTGCCATATTTGTGGGAAGAGAGGCCACATCGGAAAGGTCTGTAGAAGCAAGCAAGGATCCAGCCTACTTCAGAGGGGGACCAACTACCGCCAAATCACAGGAAGTCGTCCTGTGAATCGGGAACATTCAAACCACCAATGGAACAACCACTCCTACAGAAATAAACCACTAGCCCATTCAACAAAATGAGAAGAGGCACACCAAACCATCACAATTGGTCACGCCTCATCATTAGATGCAAAGAAGATCCGAGTGAAGGTCGCCATCGAAAACCAGCCCTGCGTGATAGAAGTCGATTCAGGATCATCCCTCTCGATGGTTTCCTGGAAGACCCTTAAACAATTAATCCCTGCCGTCTGGCGGCAAGACCTCAGAATCCAAATAATCATTCTCAAGGACTATCAGGGAAACAGAATTCCAGTCGTTGGATCCAGCCTAGTCCAGGTTTCATTCAAAAATCGTACTGCATCCTTACCATTGACCGTCGTCGACCGTGATCGGCCTAGCTTGTTAGGCTTCAATGGTTTGCTCCACTTGGGATTGAGGTAGCCAGCATTCACCAAACCAGCAGCGACAACTGGGAGGAGGCCCTCATCCAGGAATTCCAGGACGTCTTTACAGATAAACTAGGCGAGTACAAGGGGACCCCGATATCATTTAACCTTAACCCTGAAGTAGCCCCCATCCACCTTAAGCCTCATCGAGTCCCTTTTGCCCTTAAACCAAAGATAGACGAGCAGCTTGATAAATTAATAGCCTAGGGTGTTTTAGAACCAACCGACCACACTCCTTGGGAAACCCCAATCGTAACACCCATCAAACCGGATGGATCGTCCAGGATTTGTGGGGACTACTGTGCCACCCTGAATCACGCCCTTCAACAGAATGCTTACCCGGTGCCGGTGGTACAACACCTTCTCCATTCCCTGGGGAGCGGAAAAGCCTTTGCTAAATTGGATTTAGCACAGGCGTACCAACAACTGCCTGTAGATAAAAAAACAGCACAAACGATCGTTACGCACCGAGGCGCTTTTAAGTGCAACCGACTCCAATTCAGAGTTAGCGTGGCCCCAGGGATTTTTCAGAGAATGATGGAGAGACTATTACAGGGAATAAAAGGGGTTGTACCGTACTTTGATGACGTTTTAATTGCTGCCCCGAATAGAGAAATACTAAAGAATCGTCTTAGACTGGTTCTCCGGAAATTTAAAGACACTGGCCTTAAAGTTAAAAAAAATAAATGTCAACTGTGTACAGATAAAGTAGAGTTCCTGGGGTACCTAATCGATAAACAAGGCATTCACCCCACCAACAGCAAGTTAAGAGCAATCAAGAACTCCCCAAGACCCAGAAATAAGACTGATCTCCAAGCTTTCCTGGGGCTTATTAATTTTTACAACATCTTCCTGCCCCACAAAGCAATCGTAGCTGAGCCCCTACATCGGCTCCTCGACAAAAAAGCAACCTGGATTTGGGGGCACCAAGAGGAGCACGCGTTCCGACAAGTGAAAAACCTATTAACTTCAGATGCTGTTTTGATGCAGTATAACGAGACTTTGCCTTTAACAATCACATGTGATGCATCGCCGTTTGGAGTGGGAGCAATTTTGAGCCATGTGTTACCAAACGGTAGTGAAGCCCCTATTGCCTATTTTTCAAGGATGTTATCAAAGGCTGAACTTAACCATAGTCAAATCGATAAAGATGCTCTTGCTGTTGTATCTGCTGTAAAACGGTTTCATGAATATGTATATGGATGAGTTTTTACTATTGTTACCGACCACAAACCTTTACTGGGGATTATAGCGGGAGACAAGCCAACCCTCTATATATTATCACCTAGAATGACTCGCTGGTCGGAGTTTTTGGCTGTGAACAATTATAAGCTGCAACACTACCCGGGGAAAGCCATTCCCCATGCTGATGCATTGAGCCGTGCACCACTTCTGGAAACTGTCGACGACCCAACTCCAACCCTTACAACGCTCCAGATTAAAACGCTACATTCACCGCCGCTAACAGCTAGAGATATCGCGATCATAACAAAATGCGATCCATATCTTAACGTGAGTTCTTAGCTGGGTCGAACGAGGATGGCCAGTAGATCAAACCCCTGACGAATTCATCCCCTTCAAGAACCAGCAAACAGAACTTTTTTTGCAAAAAGGCTGCATCTTATGGGGGGATAGAGTCGTCGTCCCAGAGCGGTTACAACAAGCGGTATTAAAGACACTGCATGAGGGCCACCCCAGCATCGTGCGTATGAAAGCGCTCGCACGAAGCTACGTGTGGTGGCCGGGCATCGACAAACAGATCGAAGCCTGGGTAAAGACTTGTTATAATATATACACCGAATATATATATATATATTTAATATATACACCGAAAGCAACTCCAACAGAATGGGAAACACCTCGGGGACCGTGGTCCCGCATCCATATTGACTTTGCGGGACCTACTAAGGCACATACGTTCCTATTAACAGTGGATGCCTATTCAAACTGGCTCGAGATCCATGAAATGAAGAGTACCACAACTGAGTCCATCATCCGGAAGTTGAACAGATTATTCGTGATGCATGGACTGCCAGACGTTCTGGTATCCGACAATGGACCCCAGTTTACCACGCTCCCTTTTGAACAATACTTAGTGGACCGCGGTATTCGCCATGCGCTAATTTCGCCAGCGCACTCTGTGGCTAACAGATGAGCCGAGCGCATGGTACAGTTTGTTAAAAAAACCCTCCACAAAATGGACTATGGGGACATTGAAGATAAGATAAACAGAATACTCCTTCTCCAACACATCACTCCGCACAGCATCACCAACAAGACTCCAGCTGAACTATTGATGGGACGCAAACTCCGCTCCCACCTCTACTGGCTTCACCCATCTGACGAGCCAGAGAATCCCTGCGGATCTAGTGGACAATGCCGTGAGTTCAAGATAGGTGACTTAGTTTTCACCAGAAAACTTTCTGGCGAACCATTGTGGATCGAAGCAACTGTAATTCAAGCCACTGGATCCAGGTCATACCGAGTGAAAACCTGCGACGGAAAAATATGGAAACGCCATATAGATCAGCTTCGCTCGAGGCTACAACCTAGTTTCTGCGACTCCGGTAACTCCCAAAATGAGGGGGGAGGGGATGTCAAAGAAACCGAATTCGAGATGGTGGAAAGCAGGAACGAAAGAAGTCAGCAATCGGGTGTAACAAATGAAGAAGGATCAAGGAAGGGCGTGGCCTCGCCACAGAGGAACACCTCAACAGAGGCAAGCCCGCAAGGGCCAGAGGACAATGACAAGAACATTAGCAGCACCGAGTCTTCCAATGAGGAACCACCAGCACCCGACTTGCCCGAAAACATCCCGCCAAAACAGGGTTACAGACAAGAACCAGTGGGACAGCGTAAATCCAATAGACAGTCAAAACAACCTTCCTACCTCAGAGATTACATCACCGCACCCCCCCAAACGGAACCAGGGGGAAGGGGTGTTATGAACTAATAAAACACTTAAATAAAGTTTATCAAAACCTTTAGAAAATAGCAGGGTTCTAGTCCTGCACTTCTGATTGGCCGATAAATAGCGATATCAAATTGGTCCGTTCAGGAGAATCTGATTGGCTGTTAACGAGCCACTCTCATTGGTTAAGGGGGTTAACACTCCACGTTTCTTATTGGTTACTAGACCAGCAGCTTGCCTATAAAAGGGCTGCTGCTGCCCTAGGTTTTTGCTCTGTTCACAATGATTAATAAAGAGTTGAAGTTCACTGTTCATCGTCTCGTCTCTGTTCCTTGCGCCCATGCGCAGAACTTAACAGATGGAAGGCTGAGTCAACCTTAAGCCTGATGAAAATCGAACTGCCAAACTGCTGGCAGCCGGCAGTCAGCAGAAGTAACCTGCAGTACTGCATTCTAACTACTGCGCCACCAGTGCAGCAAAGCAACACAGAAAGTTTAAACTGCAGTTAACATACATTTTAAAATCAACATGTAAATCTAGAAATAACATATTGAATGTTGTAAGAAGAATCCAAAGCTGAACCCAGATTCAGGCTGTGAAGACTACAGTACTTTTTGAATTCAAATTCAAAAAGATTTGAAAAGCAGTCAACATTGAGCAAACATTAACTTATATGTTGGTAACTTTTGGTACGAATAAATATTTTTCTCCAAAGTTTCCAAATATATTTACTCTAAATTCAGAGCATGTATTTGGAATAATAGCGTGTGACATATAGATGTATCTGGACCAGGTTTGAAGGAAGGAATACTGTATTTGCAGGCATATAAGACGACCCAGCGTATAAGACGACCCCCCCCCGGTAACTAATCATCCAATATTTACACAGTGTGCATGTTATTCTGTGTTGGTCAGCCAAACGATCCCAGCGGGGTCACCGGAAATACCCTCCAGAAATCCCCAGGGCTGCAGCGGCAGGGCGGAGTGTCAGGGGCCATGGGGGGAGCAGGAAGGTGGGAAGCCTTCACATGGCCCTGCCTGGGGCGACAGGAGCGACCCACTCTCTCACTCCCCCCAGTCGCTGCAGCCTCGGGCAGAGCGAGGCGAGCGGGATTCGAACCTGATTCAGAGATGCGGGGAAGCTCTTGGCAGAAGCAACGCAGGAGATCCGGGAAGCCAGAGGCGCCTTCGCTGCATCCCACAAGCACCCAATAGCTGGCAGTGGATATACCGGTGTATAAGATGACCCCCCCCCCCACTTGGAGGCATGTTTTTCAGGGCAAAAAAGTCATCTTATACGCCGGCAAATACGGTAGTTATCACTAGTGATTTTTTTAAAAGATGCCATCATCTTCATAATTACTGCTTGTGTTTCACTGGTCATTCACAAATATATCCATTGCAACAAAGCTACAGGATTAAGGTACTATTAAAACTTACTGAATAGAAGACTGAAAAGTTTGCTTGTTGAGCCAGCACATCCAAAAGGCTGCCTGTGCAAGAATAGCCATCTCCAATGTACCTATCCTTACAATTACACTGTACATCTGAAAAAGAAACAAAATTTGGTGGTATTTGCACTGGAGACAAAGTTTAAGATTTTGTAAGAGTTCGTATGCAGGGGAAAGGCATAAACGAGATGACACTTATGACCTCATTTATTTCCTCACCTTGAATTTGATAGCAGTAAGCATCCCACTTTTCACTGACATTGTTACGATAGCCATAGTTTACAATGCCCACATGATGAGTACCACAGTTCTGACTTGGGTATACCGTTGGGTAACCGGCTGTATGGTTAAAAAGCCAACCTACTATACAGAGGTGAAACCCCATCTAGAAAAACAGAAAGACAGGCTTTTCAAAACATTTGAGAACATTTGAAACATAAGAGCCACAGTGGCACAGTGGTTAGAGTGCAGTAATGCAGTATACTTCTGCTGACTGCTGGCCGACTGCAATTGGGCATTTCAAATCTCACCAGGCTCAAGATTGACTCCATCTTTCCAAGGTGGGTAAAATAAGGAGCCAGATTGTTGGGGGGGCAATATTACACTGACTCTGTAAACTGCTTAGAGAGGGCTGTTAAGCACTGTAAAGCGGTATATAAGTCTAAGTGCTATTGCTATTTCAATACTCAGATATATTTCAACAAATATTTCTGACTATTCATACCTTGACAAGATTGTCTTGTACAATAATAAACTTAAACCTTGTATAATAATAAGCTGAAGCTTTCTTAATGTGGCACTCAATGGGCTATGCCCTGTCTGGCTTGAAACAGGCAACTTTTCATTTTCTCTGCATGCCATTTTTTAAGTGCCCATGTGCTAAATGTGGCTGCCAGCAACTCATGGTACGAAAACAAATACACTCACATTGAGTCATTCACTTTTTTCTTTAAAGAAAGAATTGGATGACATCCCGTGAAGGATTACTTTTTGAATTTGTTTGAATTTGTTATTTCAATGTGAAGTAGATGAAAAAGTGAGAATCCAGTGGGACCCAACGGGAGTTTTAAAGCTTCCTCAGACAAAGAAGACAAAGTTCAACCAGGAAAGCACATCTAGTGTGACCGATAGCACACAGACCAAAACCTGAGACACTAAATGAATTTATATCATTGTGTTGCCTTGTTACCTGCTGTGCAGCAGACAGCTGCTGAAGAGTGGCCAGGGTAGCTCCCTCAGCTGCACATGAAGCTTCGGCTTCTTCATAGGTAAAATTGTACTTTCCTGAAGGAGACTGCAGGTGGAACACACCAACTGTTTTGTCTGGAGAACAATCACAGAATATTATGCCTACTAAGCTTTGTTGAGATGTGGGTCAGATTTGGAAAAAGACACTTTGAAATGTTAGAAGAGATGTTCAATATTTTTATTCTAAATGCCTGGATTTTAATGGATATCTAAACAAAGGATAAGCAAGGATTATGGCAGAAATAGGAATATATTAGAAAAGGAAGTTAATTAAATGCATGTTCAAAGAAATGAGAATATTCTAAGACTAAATCCAAGACTATTGAATAAAATTTCATCCAAAGAATAAGAAAAAATCACATTGAATCAGACATTGGTCTCCCTAGTTTATATGGGCATGGCAACATCCCGTTCATTCCTTTTCCTCCAAAGAAAGGAGAAGTAAGCCACAAGGAGAAAAAAAAAAATGGGGAGGAATTGAGAAGCAAATTAATACATTTAGATTATTCTAAAGAGACAAAAAAAAAAAAATCTGATTTGGACTTGACCAATTAGTGCCTTTACAGAGCACAAAGGGCATCTTTAACTATGCCAGTGTAAGAGATGAGACTCTCCTCTCCAAAAGTGAGAAACTCCCCCTCCCCTAAGTAATACAGTAGAAAGTAGAAAAAAATGACAAGATCATCCCAGGGACCACAGAATAGGGGGAAAAGAATTCTACCCTCGAAATGCAGGTCAGTACAAATAGCCTCCACGTGGCATTGCCCGTTCTCTTCCAAGCAGCGGTCTGTGGGGGGAATAACTTCCTTGAAGCACTGCATTCCATTTCCAACGTAACCCGCCTTGCATTCGCACCTCCGGGTATTCTGCAAGGCAAGGAACCCAGCATTACTGCATTCTTAACAGCCAGAGGAGACAATCAAACCAGTGGTAGACAGCAAAGAGCATGGAATGCGAAAAGAACTCAGCAGCAAGCCAAATGAAACAGTAAAAATCAGTTAAATCTCCTTTTCCACACTTATTAAACAGTTTACTTTCTAGATTGTACCATTATAGGAGCCTCTGTGGCACAGTGGTTAGAGTGCAGTATTGCAAGCTACTTCTGCTGGAGCTAGCTGCCTACAATTTGGCAGTTCAAATCTCACCAGTCTCAAGGTTGACTCAGCCTTCCATCCTTCCAAGGTCAATAAAATGAGAATCCAGATTAATGGGGGCCATATGCTGATTTTGTAAACTACCCAGAGAGTGCTGTGAAATACCATGGCGGGTATATAAGTCTAAGTGCTATTGCTATTCCTATTTTCTCAAAATTAAGGTCTATTGTTGATCTGAAATTTACTTTTGCTTTTCAAAATCAGGCTGCCAACTAGTTAAATACAGTAGTTTCTGTTTTTTCTAGAGTCGTGAAATTTTACACTAAGAAGGAAAGAAACCTCCTATGTGACAGGAATGTATGGAGCTACTATAAGTTACACAAACAATAGTGTTTAATATGTGAAGTGAGTATTTGATACTTGGACAAGAAAAGAAAATCAATATTCCACTGTGCACCATTGTCCTTCTTTTCCAGCCAACTGGGAGAAATTTGTTCGAAAGAAGGTCACCTAGACATAGACATTTGTCATGAGGCTGTTAAGAAGTCCCAAGTTTCTACAAATGATTTCTAAAAAAATCTTTATGATCTCATTTCACAAACACTGTTACAAATATAAGCATGCAGAGTTATGTCCGATACTTACTGGACCTGTGGTAATGCAAATTGCATGCTCACTACAGTGTCCATTCCTTCCATCTGCACATCTGTCAATAGGATTGCAGATGTAGCCATCACCTTGATAGTCCACTAAGCAGGTGCAGAAGACATCCGTTCCATTCTGTGTGCACTTAGCATGGTTGCTGCAGCCACCGTTGTTGTTTCCACACTGGTCAATCACTACATCAGAAAGTACCATTTAGTAATGCATAACTTTTAAATCTGCCTATTGCTTATGGAGTAAAGTCAGGCTGACCAGATTCCCTCAATTCTATTCTATAATTGTTCTAAAATTCCAGATTTTGATACTGCTTGGGTTGACTTCAAGTCAATTTTGGAACATTAGAATAAAGCTCGTATATGCAATCAAAATAGGATTTTTTTAAAAAAAAAATACCCAAACTTTAAAATGTTCTAGGTTCTGGTTTCTCCTAACCCTAACCCTAACCCAGTTCCTCAATCATTTAAATGTTTTATTTTATATTTTTAGTTCCTCAATCATTTAAATGTTTTATTTTATATTTTTAGTTATAAGCAAAATACATGCCATGGTGGTGCAGTGGTTAGAATGCAGTACTGCAGGCTATTTCTGCTGCCTGCTAGCTGCCTGCAATTTGGCAGTTCAAATCTCACCAGGCTCAATATTGACTCAGCCTTCCATTCTCCTGAAGTCAGTAAAATGAGGACCCAGATTGTTGGGGGCAGTATGGCGACTCTTAGTAAATCGCTAAGAGAGGGCTGTAAAGCACTGTAAAGTGGTATATAAGTCTAAGTGCTATTACTATTTTTAACAAGTTTTTAATTCAAAGAAAGCAATTGAGCATCACTGAGTTTGAGTAAATTGAAAAATGTATCTCACCAACAAGGAGGTATGTTAACATTCTAATGCTATTCTTGAGAATTTATTGCTATATTAGCTACTATTTTGCATACTTCAGAAGGTATTTGGGGAGATGAAACAATCTTAAAATACTTCTGAAATGATTTAAGTAGTACAGTAAAATAAGTTACTTTTTTGGACATTCTCCTTTATCTCCAACAGTAACATTTTTGAATTGTCAGCCACCCAGATTCATTCACAAAAAAGCAGGATTTTGTACACAAAAATAGTTACTGCTACAACCCCACATAAGTTTTTATTTTCAGAAAAATGATGCTCATCGAGAAATAGAAAATTCTGATCAATGCCCAATTCAATTTTAGAAGAGGAAAAGAAAAAGGGATTGGAAAATTCAGGCAAGATGATATCTTCAGGAATCATTCCAGAAAGTTTTCTACAGTGATTTGGTATCTATAAATCTGGAATCATGATTCTTCTCTATTTGGGAATTATCAATTAATTCTTTACATTGTAAACTGACTTTCTCAGACAAAGATTTTCTAGGTAATTCTAATAACTCTAAAGAGATGATGATGATGATGACAACTCTCAGCCGTGAAACTCCATACAGACCTTGGAAGAGACCGTTTGAAAGATAGGTTTCTGGTTGTAATAATATAGCTTGCATGAAAAACCAGACATACCTATACTGGAGGGCTTGTGCGAAAATGAAATGAAAGCATTGCAACAGAGAAGCACCCAATGTTATTGTGAAGGAGGTAGTCTTATGTCCTGAAATTATACTAACGTTTTAACAACAGGATGGAACACTGCTTGCAAATGTTTAGATTTACCCTTTGCAATTGCAACCATACCTGTGCATCTCTTTCCATCTCCCTCGTAATAGAGGTTACATTCACAGGTATTATTAGCCCGGCAGACAGCATTTGGATGGCAGGCTGGGGAACATTGAGGCACTGCAGCTAAATATATATGTGAACAAAGCAGACAAATCAATAAATTCACTTTGGAATTAGACACATAGTTTGATTAATGTTATGCATTAATGTATCTACCAATTCTGCTAGATTTTACAACTGGAAATTCTCATTACGGAAAAATCTTTTACCCACTTTGGAAAAGGGAGTCTTGCTGCCCTACATATATGCCCTACATATTTTCTGACAAGAAAAATTCAGTTATGAATGAATATGCATTAAAATGCCTTCAATGAAATAGTTGAGCAGCATTTACCCAATTAACCTTATTCACCAATCACCTCTTTCGCTTTTCACTGCCATTGATGAACCCGTCACCTCAAGTAAATCCTTTCTTTCAAGGATACTTCAAGGAAATCCTTTCTTTCTAGATCATGCTTCTAGTACTTATGATATAGCTGGACCGAACATATTTGATTCTCATCCCGTTGTCTGCATGACTTACTTTTCACAACCGGGATAGAATGAGAACAGGTAGTAAATTGTCTTATGTGAGATTAAGGTTCAGTTGCTCTTGGATAGGTAGTCCTGAACAGATTTCAGGTAAAAATAAAAATAATCTGCATGGCATGATTGTATGTGTGTAAGAATGTATGTATGCATGCATGTATTTATGCATATAGGCATGTACAGTGGAACCTCGGGTCGCGACCATAATCCATTCCAGGACTACAGTCACAACCCGATTTGGTTGTTACCGGAAGCATGACTGTCTGTGTATGCGCGGACCCCCCAAAAAGAAAAAAAAAAATGGTGCTGAAGGGGAAATTGCCACGGCAGGGAAAATTGCTGTGGTGATTTTTGGGTTTGCTTGGTCGCCACCCTAAGATCTGTTCATGACCAGAAGCAAAACAGAAGCAAACAGCTACTGTCATAAGTGATATTGTCTCTGATAATTGTGTTACTTAAGTGATGGCGTTGCTCTCCCAATTACCATCATTAAGTGAGGACTATCGGTATGAGAGAGAGGGAGGAGGGGAGGGAGAGGGAAATTCAGAATGTTCATCCCTTTGCGATCAAAGCAATGATGAACACAAAAGAGATTTTTAACGTGCATTCTGCCCACACGTTCACTGCCATCCTTGCCATCCATGCAAAGTCTGGCTGAACTGCTATCAAAGCCAAATGCAAATAGAAGCAATGAATGCAACCAATCAACATCAAACCTATAAATAAATAAAACAAATTACAATACAATAAACAACATCACAGAATCTGTTACATTCAATTTGATGGACCATACAGTAGATGATTAAAATAGGTGCACCAAACAGTGGTGGGATTCAATTTTTTTTACTACCAGTTCTGTGGGCGTGGCTTGGTGGGCGTGGCAGAGGAAGGATACTGTAAAATCTCCAGTCAGAGGTGGGATTTGCCGGTTCTTTGAACTACTCAACATTTCTGCTACCAGTTCTCCAGAACTGGTCAGAACCTGCTGAATACCTCTGAAGCCAAAGATCTTAAGAAGGCTGTTAACGACTTTCGAAGAAGGCTGGTAGCCACTTTAAGAAGGCCGGTAGCCACTTGCTACCAGCCTTCTTAAGGCTTGGTGCCAAAACCTTAAGAAGGCTGGTAGCAAGTAACCTTTGTGTTTGGGACAGTGGGGAGGGGAGTCTTCATTGTTATTTTTATTATTTAAAAAAATCAAGTACAGTGGTGGCCAAGGACTGTTGGGACAGAAAGAAAAAACCTCATGCAATGACAGAAATCTTGTGATCTTGTGAAGGCAAGACTCATAACTTTTTTCTCTTTGCTAGTAAATTCTTTTGCTCTTTAAACTTCGTTAAGTTAATTTAACAGTAAATGGCTATTTGCCTGGGACAAGATGGAAAAGGTCATTTAGGAACATTTTCATCAGTGCTGCCAAATATGATGTTTACAGCTTATCGTTCAGGTCTCACATTCCCTTATTTTAACGATTTGCTAGTCTGACTTTGTTTATTGTTTAAACCTTTTGATCATTAAAAAAAGAAAAGAAAGGCATGTTACCAATGTACTGCTGGGGAATCAGGGTCATATTTTTTCTTTTTGCTTGATTTTGGACAAAAACAAGATGAGAATTTGAGTGTGATAAAACTCCCTGTATTGATTGGATATCAGTTCTGAGTCAATGTGATTAAGGGAGAGAGCAGAGTTCTCCCAATACATATGTTGTTGTTAGTTGCAAAGTCATGTCTTACCCATTGTGACCCCATGGACAAAGTTCCTCCAGGCCTTCCTATCCTCTACCATCCCTGGAGTCTATTTAAGCTCATGCTGACTGCTCCAGTGAATCCATCCAGCCACCTCATTCTCTGTCATCCCATTCTTCTATTGCCCTCAATCTTTCCCAGAATTAGGCTCTTCTCCAGTGACTCCTTCCTTCTCATTAGGTGGCCAAAGTATTTGAGTTTCATCTTCAGGATCTGGCCTTCTAAAGAGCAGTCAGGGTTGATCTCCTCTAGGACTGAACTGTTCGATCCCTTGCAGTCCAAGGAACTTGCAGGAGTCTTCTCCAGCACCATAGTTTGAAGGCCTCAATTCTTTGGCGCTCAGCTTTTCTTATGGTCCAACTTTCACAGCCATACATTGCAACTGGGAAAACCATAACACTGACTATACACACTTTTGTTGGCAGGGTGATGTCTCTGCTTTTTAGTATGCTGTCTAGATTTGCCATAGCCAGAGGTGGGATTCTACAGGTGTGCACCTATTCGCTAGAACCGGTTGTTAACATTCTAAGCAGTTCGGAGAACCGGTTGTTAGAAGAAATTACTGGTCCAATCCTGTAAGGAAGGCAGGAAGGAAACATTCTGGTGTTGCTTACAGAAACTGCCTCTCTGTTAACCATTATTACATTCTTGGCAGGACTAGACTTCCTGTCTCATGAACATATCTGGAGTTTTTTCCCCCTCCTTTGCTGGTATTTTGTTTGTGTGGAATGATCATTCAAAGTTAAAATGGCACTGAAAAAAGTGACTTATGACCATTTTTCACACTTATGACTGTTGCATCATCCCCACAGTCATGAGAGGCCAGGCGAGGAGATGCATACCTCAATGTGAGTGATATTGAGTTGGCCACACCAGCCAGTCACATGACCACCAAGCCACACCCACCAACTAAGCCACACCCACAGAACCGGTTGTTAAAAAAATTGAATCCCACCCCTGGACATAGCCCCAATAGATATAGGAACTCCCCAAATCCTGTGATTTCAAAAATATATTAGCCTGCATGCTGATAGTGACATTTTGAAATTTATCATTTCATTTTGTACAAAAAAAAGAAAAAGCAATTTCTTAAATCAAACAAGGCTAAAGCACTGCAGATGATGTGTTGAATTTTTTTTCTTCTTTTCTAATGCTTTCAAGATGTTATACATGCTTGAAATACCATAGAAGTTTATAAAATCCATAAACAAAGAAATCAGTAGAACGATGCCCCCCACCCCAAAATAGGCATTATTACCTTTTTGAGAAATGAAGGCATTTGATAAAATCTACAGGGCCTTCCTCTAGGGCAGTGTCAGTGGTGAGATTCAAATATTGTTGCCACCGGTTCAGTGGGCATGACTTGGTGGTCATGCTTTTCACACCAAACATGCACAAAGGCGTTCTAACTCACCTCCTGCAAGCCTGCACAATCTCGGTCGCTTCAGCTGCGCTTCAAATTCAGCGGATAAAGGTGAGTATGGGAGCTTGGGTGGGCAGGTGGACCCAACAGCAGAGCCATTAGATCAGCCGAGAGAACCAGTTTGGTCTCCGCTGTTCATCGCTTCTATCGGCTCTCCAGAACTGGGCAGAACCGGTCGAATACCAACACTGGGCAGTGTTTTCCAAACACGTCCAGTTCTGGATGTGTGGATTTTAAATGCCACAATTCCACAGCCAGCATGGCCATTGAAATGAATTCTGGGAGTTGAAGTTCGCATACTTTGAAAATCATCAAGATTGGGAAATGCTGCTCTATGGAGTTGTACTTTGCTGTGTGCCAGCCCTGAGATTTGCTTTACCTAGTTTGGTTTCGCAGTGCTCTCCTGTCCATCCCGCAGAGCAGAAGCAGAAGCCATCTCCAAGCAGCCCTTCATTGCATATCCCATTTCCTGAACAACTACACTCTGCAATGAAAAGGAAGCCACAATTATAGCCTTCAACTAAGGAAAGGAGTAGACAGTGGTGTGGTATATGATGCTGTGCCAAGCTCTTTTTTTAACTAATCATTCTTCCTCATTTTAATTTTTTTGTACCAAGGGATAAAACATCTAAATAATGTCCTGATAAGCAGTAATTTATTAGGTCACCTGTTGTGGCTCTGAGTCCTGAGTCTGCATTCTTAGAGGAAGAGGATTTGGAAGATGAGGAGGAGGTGGAATTGGGAATGCCTTCCTCCCCAGGACCTTCCTCTTCGGCAATGCCTTCCTCCCTGATTATGCCTCAGGTTTCGGCAGATAACCGAGAGGGACAGCATGAGGCTAATCAGGAGGAGGAGGAGGGCATATCGGAGCAGCCTGTGACAGAGAATCAAGCAGACGAATGCTGGCTTGATGCCAGGCAACGTCACAGGAAAAAGTGTGAGCTGCAACGCAGGAGGTGTGGACGAATCAGAGACTGAGCTGAGTTAGTGACACACCCCACGGGGAATGAAAGTGGGTGTGTTTTCTCTGGGAATTCCGTACGGGACAAAGTGTGAGTTTTTCTGTGGAGCTTCAGTGTATCCTGTTTCTGGAAAGCTTTAGTGATTTATGTTTCTGTTATCTTGTCGGACTTGGCAGGCAGCGTGTGTGATACTGCCAAGAACATAGGAATTAACTCAAAGGAATTAGCTCAAAGGAATTAACTCAGTAAATACTGAATCTTCTTGCCTGCTTATATTTGGTTGAAGTTTGGACTTCTCATCTATCTTGTGAAGGTGAGACATAACAGTCACCCATGGATGTTTAAGTGTTTTATCTTTTATTGTAAATCCTCGTCTTCGTAAATCTGTAACCTCCCTGGCTTCCTACACTTGAGTGAATGTAATGACAGGAAATCACAGAGTGATGGAAAGATTATTATCTGCGGGTGGGGGTGGAGACACACTACTTTTCTACCCTGCAAGAAAGAACTTTTCCATCCCTGGAAAGAACTGTTAAAGCATTCGGAGTATAAGGCAAAAAATGAGAAACACAAAATGTTGAGTATATCCGAAGAACAATTTTGATATTAGCCTTAAAGGCAGAGCCAGCTCTAGGCTAAGGCCAAGCAGGTACCAGCCTACGGGTGCCAAATTTTAGAGGGTGCCAAAATTAAAAAGATTTCCAGATAACACAACAAAGAAAGCAATAATGGCTTACTCTGTGAGCCAGTGTACCTGCTTGGGGGTTAAACATAACTTTATGGTGTAAATAGGATGAAAACTCCAAGAATTTTTTTTTTTAAATTCTGGGGTTGAAAATCCTAACTGTAAAGTTCAAAAACTCAAAGAAAAAAAAGAAAAGAAACAAGAGGCACCTAATTAAAATTGCTACAAAATAGATAAAAGAATGGAATAGAATACTTTATTGGCCAAGTGTGATTGGACACACAAGAAATTTGTCTTGGGGAAAATGCTCTCAGTGTACATAAAAGAAAAGATACATTCATGAAGAGTCAAAATCAGAAGAGGAGCCAAGCCATAGTAGGTGCCAAAATATGACTGTCTTGAGCAGAGCTGTCAAACTCCCGGTCCATGGGCCGGATGCATCATGAGCTGGTCACGCCCATGCCTGGTTTAGCAAAAGGAAAAAAAGTCCTGATACATCACATGACACTGCCTGATGATGTGAGTTTGACACCCCTGGTCTAGAGCACCAACAAACATGCCCTGATTTTAAAAAGATTAGTTTTCATCACCCTATTTTAGTATTTATTTGATTCGTCAATCACTTACAAGATACAGGTATAAGAATAAATATAGCTTTGAATATGTGAGATAGATACTTATAAGAAAAATAAAAAGAAACAATAGGACAGGGATGGTAGGCACGATTGGTGCGCTTATGCACACTCCCTACAGGCCTCTTAGGAAGGGGATGAGGTCAATAGTGGACAATCTAAGGTTAAAGTTTTTGGGGTTTGGGGAAGAAACCACAGAGTCAGGTAGAGTATTCCAGACATTGACTACTCTGTTGCTGAAGTCCTATTTTCTGTAGTCAAGTTTGGTGCTGTTAACCTTGAGTTTGTATCTATTGTGTGCTCTTGTATTGTTATGATTGAAGTTGAAGTATTCTTTTGCAGGTAGGACATTGCAATGTATGATTTTATATACTATATTGTCGTATAGGCACAACTGTACAATTCAATCACAACTGCAGGTATCTTACAAGGTGTGGCTTATTAAAAAAAATGAAAATGATGTTTAGAATTGAGCGTAACACATGAAGAAGGCAACAGTCCATAAGGACATTGTTGCCAAATCCTACTTATATCACTCGATCATCCAGAACATTCAAGTATCATGCAGATATCTCATAAAAACCATCCTTTCCTCCACTAAACATAGACTGGGTGGAAGAGTGGGGAAAATCACTACAATAATCTTCAAATACCCTTGGACCCATCAAGGCAAATAGTGAGGAAGAGCTAAATACAAGCTTACCTTTGCAGTCTGCCCCATAATACCCTGGAGCACAGAGTTCACAAGCCACTCCAACAAAAGCTGCACTACAATTGCATTGTCCTGTGCCTTTATATCCATCATCACATGTACCACGGTTTTGGCATGGTGCTTCGAGCCCTCCAGGACACACTGAAAAAGACAAAACCGACACATATTTTTCAACTAAATATATAACTTGAGAAATAAAGAATAAATGAAGTCATCGTGGCTTTCTAAGGAGAACCCAGTCTATTTGGTCATATAATTTTATCCATTTCCTAGTCACAACTGTGTTATAAGCTACAGGTAATAATTTCCTCCATCTTAGAAACTTAATGTGTTGGGCGTGTATAATCCTTCATTTTTCTTCAGTGCTTTGCAGTTATTTTAGGTTCTTAATCACTGCAATTGTTAGCAGAATTGTCAGATATTGCACACATCTAAAATTAACCTTAGATATAACTTTCTTCAAGATTGTACTGTACACACAAACTGTTAAAAAAAATAAACCTTAGGAAGATGAAGAATAAAATTCGGTTTAATATTTCAGTTTTTAAAAATCAGGGAAACTTTCTGCTGGTTACCTTTTTTATCTATTCTAAAAGAAAGGTTTCACATGATGCTATAAGGGGTGTTCTGTATCTTTTAATAAATCATGCCTTGCATAGATTTGCCCATGTATATAGTAATGGTCAGGGAGATCTACACTTTACAGAGTAATCCTGAAAGCCAAATTGCTAGTTCATTTGGTTTCACACCTGCACACTTACCCACGGTGTACCACAGGCAGCGGAGGGCAAACTAGCTTGCACTATTATAGCAATGGTTATGATAATTTATTTCACAGATATTTAGGTTTCATATGTTCTGGTGTTTAGCCAGGCTTTAGAGAAATGTGACTTTAGAACAACCAAGAATATTCTTTATGTAGTAACACCTTATTTTGGACAATAAGCAAATCATGGAATTAATAGTGAATGCCTGCCCGAATAGTGAGATTTCAGATCTATAATCATATGAGGTCAAAATAAGGGAATCTGACTAATCTGAAGCTCTAAGCAAAGTTTGTAAGGAGTGAGTCCCATTGTATTCACTGAAATGAATTAGGGCCAAGGTTGAAGATAAATGGCAAATTCATCTTTAAATAAAGGTCATTTTCATGAAGTGGTTTTTCTTAGGAGTTTTTATGTCTGGCATTTTAGGTCAGACATAAAGTGCCAACCATGTTTTCAAAATTAGTTAGATGCAGGATTTGCTGCAATGCATTTAGACTTGTGTGGCATGGAAAATGCACAGGTTCTCCAGTACACACAACGACTTCTATGAAAATCAGGAAAAGTGGTTTGCTTATCAATTTGGTCCAGCGTTGGTTGCAATTCAGCATTTAAACATTGCTAAGAGACAATGGGAAAATCCATTATTTCTTACCATTCAATGGAATATTTACTACACACAAGAAGATAAATGATATTTTTGGCAACGAGGAGGAAAAATGAAAGTCAATCAAATTGGTAAACAGCAGTTCATAGAAAACTAAGCATCTTGAAAGGAACTTCAGAAACAATTATAGGATGTGAAACCTAAAAAGGACATTTTAGCCCATAGATGGAAAAACAAATTGTTGTTTTAGGAACTGCTGTTCCCATTATCATTACTAAGTAAGGAACCAAAAACATGTTATTTTGCCTGGAATTTTAATAAATATTCCTTACCCTGGCAGTTCTTTCCATAGTGGTTTGCACAACATTGGGGTACCCACTTGGTGGTAAGGCATGTTTTCTTGCATCCCTTTCTGGAAGGTTTTCTCCGCCGGTTTTGAGGGAATGGCACTCTCGGGTATTGCCGCCAATAGTGTCTCCTTGAAAACTCAAAAGGGTGATATTCATAATAGCAAGTCTGGATTTCTCCCTATTGGAAAAAGAAAACTGTTTTTGCCTTTTGTTGGAAATTTGATTCTTAGGATGAAACTATATGTTCAACTTGCAAAGTATGTGGGAACTTCCTCCTATTTACGTGTTAAGTAATTAGAAATTTAAATCTGTCTGAGGCCTGAGGGTGATGGCAGCAGTGCCTTAGATAGAAGATCCATACAGAGAGTGGTAAGGGCAGCAGAAAAGATTATAGGAAGCTTCCTGTTTTTCAGGATACTGCTTATAAGTGCTACGTGCTTAGAGCTCAAAACATTGTTAGAGACCCCACACACCCACTTTATGGTCTGTTTCTGTTGCTCCCCTCTGGGAGGAAGTTTTGAAGTATTTCTAGCAGGACCTCCAGATTCTGTAAACGCTTTGTTCCTGATGCCATCCTTCTGGTAAACTTGCAAGATTCATTTTTCTCACCATGTATATGTATACATCAAGACTAGACTGTGTTGTTTCTCTGTGTCATATACCATATTTTTGCACTATAAGATGCACTCCCCCCCCAAAAGTGGGTGGAAATGTCTGTGCATCTATACACAGGGAGGGGGTTGGTGCAGTGCTGCCATTCACCGCCTCTGGAGAATGCTAGAGCCTTTGCTGCCAAGCAGCTGATTGGCAGTTGGATTAGCCTCCTGGAATACCACCAATCAGCTGTTCTAAGCAGCGGGGATTCGCGCTGCCAATTGCTGCCTACTGCCACTGCCATTCGCCGATTACCGTTTGCCACCAATAGCCACCATTTGCTGCCATTCGGCCACCCAGAATTCCACCAATCAGCTGTTGTAGGTGGCAGGAATCACCGCTGCCACCTATTGCCAATTGGCCTCCCAGGACACTGCTGATCAGCTGGTCTATGCAATGGGAACCATCACCACCGCCTATCGCCACCGCTGCCTATCCCCACTGCTGCCTATTGCTGTCACCACCTATCGCCGATGCCTATCGTTGCCTATCGCCGATGCTGTTTGCCGTTATTTGCCACCAGCAATTATCAATGACAATAGGTAGCAATAGGTGGTGACTATAGCGAATGGCAGCAGCAGCAATCAGCAGTGATAGGCAGCAGTGGCAATAGGTGGTGGCGATCCCTGCCACCTAGGACAGCTGATTGGCATTATTCTGGGAGGCCAATCCAACACCTATCAGCTGCTTGGCAGTGAATGCTCCAGCATTCCCCAGAAGTAGCAGCAGTTTAGTTTAGTTGACTGGTGGTAGGTGCAATGGAGTGGAGCCCTGACAAGCCATGCCCTGGGCTGTGATAACGTACTGAGGCTGACCAGGCTGTTTGCTATTTGCTGCAAGGATGCTAGCCAGATGAATACCGGATGGATGCTGGGAGACAGAGGCCGGGTTTTTTTTTTCTAATTTTCTTCCTCTAAAGCTAATGTGCATTTTATGGTCTGTATTTATTTATTTAGTCATGTTTATGTTGTGTATATTGGAGGTAGTGACCCTTTGAAAGCTATATACAATGAAATTCCATTTTAATGTATGCTGATTAGTGTATATTCAAAGTGACAATAAAGTTATTCTATCTATTTTATCCTGGTCTGGTCAAATACAGTACCAGAAGTTTTAATAGGGGTGTGTAGACTTTCTATATCCACTGTATGTATCTTTTCACTTGGGATTAGGGGCATATGTTATGCCAACGCTTGATTGTAAAATGTCTTGTAAATAACCATAGAATTGCTTATTATCCACTTCTTGTCAATTGTGAATCCATCATTTCTCTGGGGATGCTTACCATTTCCATTGATCCAAAAGGACAGGATTTCTCATAGCCACAAGTACCACATGTAGCATCCTGGGAAGACATTATAGGAAAGCAGGAAAAATAGACAAGTATGTAAGAAGCCATTTTAACTTTCTTCTGAAAATCTATTAGATTTTCCTGTCTCACAAAGGCTGCAAGCTAATAGCAGACATGAGATGGTTTGGGGTATTTTTATCATGTATTTAATTGTGTTTTATAATTTAAAACAAGTAGAATACATACAGATTATACTATCTCACCTTAAATAAAATTGCCATGATGGTGAAAGGGATTTTTTTAAAATGTAGTTTAATAGAAATAGAAGTGTTTTTGAAGACTTTTTAAAGAACAACTGTCATACTGATGATGACATTGAACATATAAACAACTAAATTCACTACTAACATGGGCAACATCCTGCCCACATGCTTTTATCTTTCTTGGTGACTTCAATCTACCTCATATTAATTGGACCCTAAACGAATGTACAACTGAGCCCATACATGCAACCTTCTACAATGTTGTTACAAATCTGGGACTGGAACAATAGTAACTAACAATACTAGACTTAACAACTGCCTTGATCTCATCTTCTGCAATAATTTGAATTTAATTTATGGAATACAAACTAAAGAACCCTTTTCCAACAGTGACCACAATATGATTGACTTTTGTTTCAACATATGCCCCCACAAAAATCATAACAATAAAATAATCCCCAATTATAACTTCAAAAAAGGCAACTATGATCTTATAGACAACGATCTCTCATCCCTTGATTGGCAATCTCTATTCACTGGATGCAATACTGTTGAAGAACATTACAACGTATTTTTACTTGAAGTCCAAAGAGTCATCAAACTATATGTACCAATAACAACTCCCAAAACAAAAAAACAAACAAAACAGACTTTCCAAAACAATAAGGAAACTTCAATCTAAAAAGAGATCATTCTGGTGGAAAAACAAATCTGGTCACATTGCTAGCTTCAAAAGCCGATACAAAAATTTATGCCACCAGATAAAGACTGAATGCACCAATTATTACATTAAACAAGAGGAAAACCTTCTATGCACCAATTCTACCTGTGCTTTCTACAATTTTGTAAACAACAAACTAAAATATTCAAGGTCCATCCCACTCCTGATAGGACCTAATGATAAAGACTGCAACGATGACACTATCAAAGCCAACATCTTTAACACATTCTTTGGCTCAGTATTTGTAAACAGCAATGGATTATGCCCAGTATTTCCTAGCCAAACCACAGAAAACTACAATGATCTAATACATATTGATTTTACAGAAGACAGTATTGAAAAAGCACTACGCAATCTAAAACCATCTCTATCTATTGGACCGGATGGAATATGTGCCTACTTCTTAAAAAAGCTATCCACTGCCATAGCAGAACCTGTAAGCATAATCTTTGAAAAATCTTTCAGGACCAGCTCCTTGCCTAACCTATGGTCACAAGCCACAGTCATCCCCATCTTCAAAAAGGGAGACCCCAGCCTAGTTGAAAATTACAGACCAATCTCCTTATGTTGCATCACCTGTAAAGTCATGGAATCAATTATTAACCAATCCATTATCCTCCACTTAGAGACAAACAACCTACTCTCTAATAAATAATTTGGTTTTAGAAAAAAACTATCCTGTAATCTGCAACTCTTACACTGCAAAAACTTATGGACTACACAACTCGATCAGGGCAAAACAATAGACGCAATCTGCATAGACTTCTGTAAAGCCTTTGATTCAGTGGTACACAACAAACTACTCCTAAAACTAAAATCTTATGGTATCTCTGGACAACTGCATAACTGGATAGAAGCATTCCTGTCAAATAGACAACAAATGGTCAAAATTGGGAGTGTCCTGTCAAATTCTGTACCTGTCAATAGTGGTGTCCCCCAAAGCAGTGTTCTAGAACCAACTCTCTTCATACTCTACATAAATGACCTCTGTGATCATATTAAGAGCAACTGCATTCTCTTCGCTGATGATGTAAAGCTGTTCAATACCACAGACAATACTGCTACCGTTCAAAAAGATCTTGACTATGTATCAGAATGGTCAAACAAATGGCAACTTCAAATCTCAACAAATAAATGCTCTGTCTTACATATTGGCAAAAAAATATCTGAAAATAAAATACAAGCTGAATAGTCAAGACCTTGTTGATGATCCAAGCTCTGTGAAGGACCTTGGAACACTCATCTCTAATGATCTAAATGCCAGAGCCCACAGTAATTACATAGCCAAAAAGGCATTAAGAGTTGTTAACCTAATCCTACATAGCTTTTTCTCTGGTAATATCACACTACTAACTAGAGCATGCAAAACATTTGCTAGACCAATACTAAAATACAGTTCATCGGTCTGGAACCCACATTACGTATCTGATATTTGTACAGTTGAGAAAGTCCAGAAGTATTTCACAAGAAGAGTTCTCCACTCCTCTACATGTTGTAGAATACCTTATGCCACCAGACTTGAAACTCTAGACCTAGAAAACCTAGAACTGCACTGCCTCCGGTCCGATCTAAATATAGTATATAAAATCATACATTGCAATGTCCTACCTACAAATGAATACTTCAGCTTCAATCATAACAATACAAGAGCACACAATAGATACAAACTCAAGGTTAACCGCACCAAACTTGATTGCGGGAAATACGACTTCAGCAACAGAGTGGTCAATGTCTGGAATACTCTACCTGACTCTGTGGTTTCTTCCCCAAACCCCAAAAACTTTAACCTTAGACTGTCTACTATTGACTTCATCCCTTTCCTAAGAGGTCTGTAGGGGAAGTGTATAAATGCACCAGTGTGCCTAGTGTCCCTGTCCTATTATTTCTTTTATTTTTCTTATATGTACCCATTTAATGTATTCATAATTATGTATATACTTATACCTATTATCTTGTAAGCAATTGACAAATCAAAATAAATAAAATAAATAAATATTATTATTAAATTTATACGCTGCTTATATCCTTGATAAGATGACTTATAATTGGAAAGTAATTTCTACAAAAAAGCACTGAGTGCTGGTTGCCACTGTCAACATTAGTGTAAGAAAGTTAACCAAAAGTCTTCTTTTTATCTAGAGCAGCAGGCCCAACTTTTTGGGTACCAAGGACCAGTTCCGTAGAGAAAGGTTTTTCCGCGGATTAAAGGTGGTATGGTTTTGCATGCTGATTGCATCCCATGGATGGAGCTTTGCTTGTTTGTGTGGACCAGTTGCTGGCATGTTGCGGACTGGTACCAGGCCACAGACCAAGGGTTGGGGACCCCAGAACTAGAGAATGCTTTAATGATATTAAATCAACCAAATGAAGATACCATGTTTTCCCCAAAATAAGCCCTACCCCAAAAATAAGCCCTAGAGAAGGAAGTGAGTGTGGCCAGCATAGGAGGTGGCAAGTGCATATGGAACAATGGTATCTGGCAGCAGCTGGAGGCCACCCAGCACAGGTGAGTTGATTACCTGTGCAAGCAGTAGGCGGAAGCAGAGGCGTGTGATCTGGATGTGCCATGCGGGCAATGGGAAAGCAGAGCGTTGCTGGGCCATAGCGTTGGGTGGCTGTGGAAGGCTCATTTTTGCGTGGTGACACTGGCAGCAGACAATGGTCTGGGAGGGAGTCAAGCAATGCACATGTGCCACATATGCCAGAGGAAAGCCAAGCGTCGGTGGGCCAGAGCAGCAGGTGCATGGGAGGCTCCTCTTCGCATCTCTTGGCATGTCTGCAGCCTGTGCAATGCATTGGGATCACCTGCCTTTTGCTCTATGCCCTCTGTTCTGCATAACCCCAGAGTGCGCCGACCCAAGGACGCAAGGGCTGAAGCTGCTGGCAGATGCTTTCAGTCCCCACATGCTTGCTGCTCTTGTGCACACGCTGGAGCGGTGGGGCGCCAAGGCAGGCTGATCACTCTGAAATCATGTTTCTGGGTCTTACTTTATGGTGAACATAGTAATTATCTAAATCAGTAAACATTGATAATTACATTTCAAGTACTCACCGGAATCTCAACCATTTGAAGCTGATCACAATGGGATCCCAAATTAGGAAGCTCAATAAGGTGATCAATTCCATAAGCAATGCCCACATTGAATTCCATATATCGCTGGACAATCCTTGCATTGCCATTGTCTACAACAATATCACCCTGCAAATAAAAAAAAATTAGTAAAAGGGAATCAGGAGCCAGAATTGGCAGCTTTTCATTTCGACTAATATGGAAAAACCTTATCACCTGTTGCTTCCTGAAAAAAATTATCACTTTTTTGCCTCAGATCAGAAGCATTCTAGTAGATGAAGAAAAAAACACTTTATCAACAAGGTACAAATCTACACACACTAAATCTAATCAAATTTACCAGCCTGAAAAAACATCGCAGTTGTAGCTTTAAGAGTGGCTCAAACAAGCAGCACCCTCCTAATCAAAACCAAGTACTTCAAATTCATTGGCAATGTCCATTTTGCTCTCCGAATTTATGGTGAGCTCAACCTAACCTTAAATGGAATTTCCCACAATGTGATTTTTCTAATGAATTTTACCAGGAGATGTAGATAAGTGTGGTTTAAAGAATCAGCACCCTTTCTTTGTTTTCTGCCTCACAGATACTCTGATTTTTGTTCAATTTCCCTAGCTTGTTCCATCTTCTCCTAAAATAATGTACTCGTTATTATAATAAGGGTATAAAATAATGTGCCCTTCTCCATTTTTTTCCTAGCTACTCTTTCTTGGCCCATGCCTCTTCTTCATTTTTTCACTTCCCATGACCCTTAATACTTGCAGCTGCTACATTCTGTATCTACACCCTAGCCTAACTTATAAACCTACTTAGGATATTATGATTATGACATTATGATTATGATGCTGTGGTGTTTAGAATGCAGTATTGCGCACAAACTTTGCCCACAGACAGGAAATCAGTCCTGAAATCATGTGACAATATGCTTATGATTTTAGTTCAAATTTCCTTTGCTTTACAGCAGCAGAAGGATATGGCTCCAAATAATTGTGTGAGCCAAAACGTAGGGGGAAAATTTCTGGAATTAGACTCATGAAGGGCAATCAGTCCTATTTCTCCATTCTTTCATTGCTTGGAATGTTCACTCAGGGTTGTGATAATTAAAAGAAGGGAATTAATGTTTGTATATGCATTACATGGAGAGGAAGGGATTACAAGAGAGTAAGCAGATGCCCAATAGGGAATATACATTGAAAAGAATGCACTAGCACCAGCTGTTTGCAAAAGAAGTTTGCATAAGAGGCAAAGAAAAGCTTATTGAAGCAATCTCTTTTCTTTGTTAGAGGAGAAAGAAAAAAAATAACAAGTCAGGCACAGGAGAACACATACTGACTGACTTTTACTTTTTCATCACCTTTGTAATTGCAAGGCCAAGGCAGTCAATAAGTGAGGACTACCTGTACATTTTGAATGGGACAGTATTGAACATGAGTTTGTCCTCTTGTGGCTTCAATTTAAAGGAGTGCTTACTTACAGCATTTGTTTTGCTGCAGCTAAATGAAATCGTTGAACCTTGCAAAGTCCTCAAAGATGATAATTCTGTCAGTTGGGAAGCCAAGACCTAGAACCAGAAAAGAGTAAATAATGATTGATTTGCCACAGATACAAGCAGGCCAAAATAGACCTGAAGAGATCGTGTGTTATGTTTCATTCATTGCCATATAAACAGGAATTGGGGAAGGTTTCATTTCCATCAAAAAAATGAAAACTCATTTCCTCATTTGCCTTTTTTCTTTGTGTTCTGTTATTATAAACTCTATTTCTGACAGTAAATGTTTCTGGCAGTGAATCAGTTAGGTAATTAACTGTTCAAGAAAGTTAAATAGGAATGGGTCTCACTTAAGGCTGCCAAAGACTTCAGCCACCGATCTTGCAGAGAGTAAATTTCCTTGTGGATCCATGGTATGATAAATGCATCATCCATATGAAGCACCATGAGCGAATCAGCATTTGGATAAAGAATCTCACACCACTTTGAGTACTATCTCATCTATCTTGCACTGGTTAAATAATTATCAAATAATAGAATGTTGGTTAATCAGTTTACTTATTAAATCAAAACCAGTTTTTACTCAGGTCTAAATGACATGAAAAGGAGATGTGTTTCCTGCCAAGTTAGGGTCCAGCAAGTTAGGCTTCTTTTAAAAGTTTCTGTTGTTTCAACCTTAGGTTTACCTTTGTGTCCCGGACCATGTGCCCTCTGAGATAAGCAGACAATTTGCTCCTGTGGTCTTTATGATATAACCATTTTTGCATTTCAGCAGGAAGAGAATTAAAGGCTCCATCAGTTGGCCACAGCATGGTAAATGGCTGATGTAAGGTATTATTGACCAGATTAAGAAGTCCTTCTTCCTGCAGAGAGACACAGAACAGTAAAATAGCATGATATCACTAATCTAAGAGAATTTACAACTTACTGTCAGTTGGTCAACCCTCCTCCCTCCCAACCCTCGTTTGAAGAGATAGGGGAACTGTAATCCACAAGTCTGGAAGTTGGGTTAATTATTTTTGGAGGGTTTTAGGTGAGGGTGGGATGAGTGATAAATGGCTAAATATATGCCTGATGTCTTACAAAACTGCCTCAAAGTTTAAAGGTCAAAGGACCATTTGAAGAAAATTACACACATCTTTACCCATTTGATTTAAAGAAGCCAGAATTTCCAAAAATGGTTTTTTCTCATGAGAACATTTTTTTTTGCTTTTAGTATGGTTAAAACTCTAGAATTTGGATGCTTTTCTAATATATTGCAAATCACCCAAATGTCTACCCATAGATTCCAGCCTACTTTCTGCCCATTTTTAGGATAGGTTTAGAGTCTTGAAAGATTTTTGGAGGAACATTATCAGCTATGAAGTTCCATGTTTCAATAATGGGTCTAAAAAAAGTTCTGCAAGGAACAAATACTTGTTGGGAGATTTGAATTAATCAGGAAGACCTTGTGAAAGGATGTACTCCTGAACAAGAGCAGAGTGATGAAAGAATTATAAAGAAATAATAGAATGTCACATGTAAAATGCTGTAAGTATGGTTGTCTGGGATGTAGAGCATGGAGTTAGCCCAGCTGTTAATGAATGCTAATATACATTGCTAATAATTACTAAGAAATACATGAAGGTAGAAAAGTCTCCCTTCTTTCTAAGTTACATTTTGAGAATAAAAAAGTGCCAAGAGAAAAAGAGAGGCAACTTTATTTTTTTCGGTTGAATTTACAGACTCTCTTAACTAACAATAGGCTAAATGAGAAACAGATCCAGGATAGCATGTGAAAAGTCTTCCTTATATCTATTTGTCTGGGTTTGCTTAAGTGCCCAAATAAACTGAGATTATATTATCTCCACTGCAGCCAGTGAGGGAACTAGATAATGTTTTCTTTCTCCAGAGCTGAATTCTATTAAAAATAAAACCTTTACCCAATTATTCAGAATTCAAATCCCACTTCTGAAATGCACATTGAACCACATTTTAAAACATATAATTTTGTATTTTTGATAGATGGGTTTTCATTTGAACCTGACTAGATGGCAGCACATAGCCAACATTGACTAATCTTAAAAAAGCTAAGTGAGTGATGATTAAGATTTGGGTGTCAGGCTATCTGGAAACTGCATGGTTCTGAGGTAGATTTGGGAATTAAAAATAATAATACTAATTGGAAAAAGATAATAGCAAGCCACTTCCATATTGTCAGGAAAATTACACAAATGTATCCATGAAATTATCAGTAGTCAAGCTCAACTCAAGAACTACTTCACTTATATTTCGTTTTATGGATTGAAACTGAAAGAGAACAGTTCAATTACCTTTAGAAGCCTGATGTATGTTTTGTATCCATAAGCCTCTGAGACCTCTATAATAGTTTTCTGGAAAGAAATCAAACAGAAAAGTTGCCAATAAAATCCCAGGTCCAGAGCCTAATCAGAAAGCATGCGTGGAAGAGATGTGGCCTAATTCTTATATCTAACACTGGAACAATCTGCCTCTTTACCCATTTCTGGCAATCTAGAATGTACATGTTCAGTTGTAATACACAGAAGTGACAAGTAAATCTTATATGATGTGTATCCTGTTTAAAACACAAGGATAAGATGCAGGGGTGGGATTCAAATTTCTTAACAACCAGTTCTGTTGGTGTGGCCTAATTTGTGGATGTGGCTTGGTGGTCATGTGACTGGGTGGGCGTGACTTGCTGACCGGTTGTGGCTAGGTGGTCATGTGATTGGGGTGGGCATGGCTAGGTGGCCATGTAACTGGGGTGGGTATGGCCAGGTGGCCATGTGACTGGCAAACCAAATATAAGTGCTCCACGCTTAATGGCCAGTTGCTTACAAAGTGTTCTAATTTACGACTGACCTCCCCAGAGCTACTTGACCTGTTTTTGGTGTTTTGACAGTGATGCACACACAGACATGAACATGCACATGCACAAGCACATGCACATATACTTATGACCAGTTACAACATCCCTCACAGTCTTGTAACTGAGGTTTTCTATGTTTTTTTGCCAGTTTCCAAGGCCTGGGGAGCCCTGGAGAGTCCTGTGCTGGGAAATTCTTGCCTCCTGTCAACAGCAGCAGGAAGGAACACGTGGAGGCTGATGGAGGCTCGTTAGCAGCTGTTTCTATTCTATCACCTGCTGCTGTTTTTGGGAGAGCAAAAATTTCCCAAAACAGCAGAAAGCTTCTGAATCCCCTCCCCCATCAGTAACTGCTCCTAGGCAAGCAGAGAGAAGCAGGATTGAACCTGGCTTGTTTCTCTGCTTGCCCCGGAACCATTTCTAATGGGAAGGGGGTGACTTTTGGAAGCTTTCCACTGTGCAGCAACAGGTGAGGGAAGCAGTCGCTGACCTGGCTGGATCCTATACAAGCCTCTCCATGTTTTCCTTGGCGGAAGGCAAGTGGTAGAGGAAAGGCAACTAGCGGCGGCAGCAAAAGGCAAGTGGGGGGAAAGGTGACCGGTGGTGGCAGCAAAAGGCAAGTGTGGGGGGGAAGGCGACCAGGGCTTGCAGAGCCTCACTCACCCAGGGAGGTCAATAAAGGCAGGGCCGCAGCGGAAGTCAGGCAGCAATGGCTGACCTGGCAGATGTGCAAGAGCAGGCAGAAGTGTTGCACATGTGTGCAATGTCACACATGCGTGATAAGGACTGATGGGCAGGCAGTGTACAAGCCAGTGGAGAAGCAGGTGGAGAGGGGCAGGGCCAGCCAGAGGCCTGATTTTCCAGTTCTCTGAACTACCGGGAACGGGAACAACCAGTTCTATAGAACTGGGTCAAACCGGGAGAATCCCACCCCTGGTAAGATGCCTTGCAATAGCCCTGAACTCAGGCTAATGACATGAACTCAGACTAATGACACAGCAATTCTGGAATAAATTCAGTGGCAGATAATTGTGTGCTACGCTGCAGTCCAAATAGATTTTACTTCAGTTATGCAGCTCATACAGAAAAGACACAAAATATAGACCAGAGACCGATTATTCCACCTCTGAAAATAATCCAAACTATATATGCATCCAGGCATGGATACTCAAAGAAACAAAAAAAATATGTTACATTCAAATATGATGAATCTAGGGCTGACAGTGCCCTAATAAGGGGATAAAACATCTAACTCAGAACTGAGTGTAGTATAAGAAATAAGAATCATTACAAGCCATGATTATTTTTAATAACATCTAGTTTTACAGTAGCTTCAAGACTAGCAAACTCATTAGGGCTTCTTTCACCTTTTCTAGCATATTTTATGTTAGACATACCTGGGATAGGTTGCATGACATGTTGTGATGCTGCAGGTCATATGGGGCTAAGATCCCATCAATAAAATGTATGACTCCATTCTCTCGAGCAATGTCACTTTCAATTATCTTTACTTCATCATTTAAATACAGACTGTTCTGGGAGGGTAAAAAGAGGGAATACAATTCCAGCACTTTTGAAAACAGGCTTGTTACAGAATAGAATAGAATAGAATAGAATAGAATAGAATAGAATAGAATAGAATAGAATAGAATAGAATAGAATAGAATAGAATAGAATTATTTACTGGCCAAGTGTGATTGGACACAAGGAATTTATCTTAGTGCAAATGCTTTCAGTGTACATAAACGAAAAGATACATTCATCAAGAGTCAAGAATCATAAGGTACAACACAATGATAGTCATAGGGTACAATAAGCAATCAAATCATACTAGGAAACAGTCAATATCAATCGTAAGGATACAAGCGACAAAGTTACAGTCATACAATCACAAGTGGGAGGGGATCGGTGATAAGGAGTCGTGAGAAGATTAACAGTAATAGTAGTGCAGACTTTGTAAATAGTTGAACAGTGTTGAGGGATTTATTTGTTTAGCAGAGTGATGGCTTTCGGGGAAAAACTTTTCTTGTGTCTTGCTGTTCTGGTGTGCAGTGCTCTATAGTGTCGTTTTGAGGGTAGGAGTTGAAACAGTTTATGTCCGGGATGTGGAGGGTCTGTAAATATATATATTTACAGGGCCACGACCTGTTCAACATTAGGCCATGGGAGAAATGGGCAAGTGCCCATGAGTGGAGCTTTACATGCAAGCACAAGCGCCTTCCTTTCAAGCACCTTCCACTCACACTAGTGACGTTTCATGCATGAGCACAAGTGGTGAGTGGAGCTTTGTGCGTGAACACAAGTGCTCTGTGCTCATGCACAAAGTTCCATTCACCTGAGTGGAGGGCATATGCACATGCCACTCACACAAATGGAGCATGCACAAGAGAGCCTGCCACTCACATGCCCCCCTGCCAGGCCACCAAGCTGGAAAGATTGGGGACCGCTGTTCTAGAAGGATCATCATTGGTCCTAAAACATAATCCAGTTCCATGAAAAATAAAGAATTGGTAGGAAACAGTCACATAAGGTTTCTCTTAGCAGTGCAGCAAAGTGACTTATGACTAAGATGGAAATGGAACAGGACTGAGACAATGACACATACCTCCTTCACGGAAACTCTGATTTTGTGACCAGATAAAGCAGTTAGGGAATCCTGTGATTCCAAGTCATCTGATAGGAGCTTCTGACAGATGACTGTGTGATAGCGAAGCAGATCTTTGATGCAGCCAGCTTTTTCCCATTCTGAAAACTAAAGAAAATACGGTTGTACAAGGCAAGCACAGGTTAAGCCCTTCTCATTTAGGGGTTTGAAATGAAGCTGCTCTCAGTGACATAATAATAATACCTCATGAATGCCATCTATTGCATCTATTTCTATTATCTAACACAATAGAAAATGGCTAAAACCTGGTATTTGTGATCTATTTGTCTTCTAAAAATGTAGAACAGTTGGGCATTAGCATAAACCAGGGGTGTCAAATTCATGTCATCACGGTGGCATCGCGTGACATATTGGGACTTTTTCCCCCTTTGCTAAATTGGGTGTAGCCAGCATGTGACACATCCGGCCCACAGACCGGGACTTTGACAGCTGAGTCACAACCAAAATTCAGTTTAATTGTAAACAATTATTTATGTCAACAATATCACAACTATAAACCAGAAAGCCAAATATAAAACAAAAAACCTGATGCCTTTATTGTCTTATTAGGATGCCCCAACAACTTATAAATTAAATCTCTCCCTCAGATTTCTCAGTCTACCTCAGTGCCAGTCACAATGGCCTTTTTCAAGGCTAGATTGCCAAGGTTCCATGAGGTAGGAGCAGCTATGGAAAAGGCACATTTTCCAAGTCTCTTTAGATGGCAGCAGGGAAGAAAGCTGGAATGTGTCTACCCTCTTTGATCTTATGGGATGGGCAGATATTCTCAGGGAGATGTGATCCCTCAAATAAATTGAACCTGTGCCATTTAGGGCTTTAAAGGTGATAACCAACATCTTGAGTTGCCCCAGGAAGTAAACTAGAAATTAGTGCAGTTCACATTATAGGAGTGTAACATGAGAAAGCCTAGAGACTCCAAACTTTGTATGCGCTGCTAGATTCTGAAGTAGTTATAGCTTCCAATCCAGATGGTCTTCAAGGGCAGCCTCATGTAAAGCACATTGCAATAGTCCAAAGAGAAAGTGGCTAAGGCTTCCTGGTCCAGGAGAGGTGCAATTGGATCTGAATCTGTGCAAAGCCCTCTCCCTCAGCCATCATTGCCACTTACTTCCCAAGCAGGAGCCATGCATCCAGTAGGAATCTCCAGATTGTGTGCCAGCTCAATAGATATGGCATATTGATGGTAAGGTACAGGTAAAAGTTCCCCCACACATGCATGTTAGTTGTTTCCAGCTCTAGGGGGTGGTGCTCATTTCCATTTCTAAGCCAAAGTTGCACCATAGTCATGTGGCTGGCATGACTACTTGCATTTTATATTTGATGGTACTGTACCCCATTCTGTCCAATGGACCTCGCCCAAGTGTTTGAATGAAAATGTTAAAAAGGAAGATCAAATTTAGTTGAAGACGTTTATGTTTGGAATCAAAGTGAGAGAAAAATATGATTAACTGAAATAAGAATTTGCCTACTTCTCTTAAGGTTCTTTTAACTAACTTTTCTTTTACATTAAATAAATTTCAGTGCAATGAATAAAGCCACCGTTTGGTTTTCAAATGCCACCTTTCACAGGCTGCTTACTGTGGTGCTTTTCTGTAGATAATCAGCATGTGGGACAAAAACGGTGTATGGTCCTTTCCCAATTATTTCCGTAAAAACTCTATGAACCTACAGCGCAGGGAGAAGTCCAGGGATTAGTATAAATATTAAACAAAAGTTATAATCTACAGAAAAAGTATTGACATTTGGATTCAGAGAAACCCCAGTTTTCATGGCAGTACTCTGCAAGTGCTGCAAGATGTAATGTAATCTTGGGCTTATCAACAGAGTTGCAATATCATGTTCCCAGGAAATGATAGCTCTATGCTGCACCAGTACCCCTGTCCTTGGAATAGGGTGCTGCTGGCTTTGGTTACTACCTGAGGAATTGGGAAAATTACGAAGAACAGTGAGAGGGGAAAAGCTTGGGAGATAAATCTGATCAAGAATGTTTTAAGAAACTGGGCATGTTTAGACTAAGATAAGGCTAGGGAAAAAGAGTCTTCCAAATATTAGAAAATCTTCTAATATTTCCTGGGCTATCACAGGGACGAGGGTGTAGGTTTATTTTACACAACTTCCAAGAACCATAAATGAAAACTTTATAGAAGGGATTTAAATTTGACATAAGCGATTTCCTCACTAAAAACTAGGAAATGTTGGAACAACTTGGTTTTTTAAATCATAGATGCTCCATTATTGGTGATTTTTTTTTTTTAAAAATGGCTGACATTTGTCTGAGTTTATATTCCTGCCCTGGGCAGTGGGTTAGGGTCCCTTTCAAATGGATGATTCTATGAACTCTGCACCCATCATAGAAAATTTCCTCATTCCTTTTTTGTTGCAACACTGTTCTCTCCATTGGGTATTTTATTTTATTGATTCCATTCCATTCCACCCCTTTTTTCCATTGAGACTTCAGCAATTATCAATATTAAGCTAGATATAAAAAGATACAAAATAAGATACAAAAGCCAAAGATGTAAAAATTGTTCACACATAAAAGTTCCGGCTAAAAACATGGATGTAAATTCCACTGTATGCATAATTAGGAACTAAGCTTCAAAAAACAAAAACAAACGAACAAAGAACCCCTGCCCCGAAATTAGTTGAAGGACTCTCTAGAATTGTATAGGTCAGCCTTCCCATTCTGATGCTTTCCAGATGTTCTGGTTTATAGCTCTAATTTGTACAGTTGTAGGAATGGTGCAAGGAACTTTCTGGATCCCACTCCAATGTTTTACCACATAGAAATTCTTCTCATACCTACCTGGCTATAATGAAGAAATTCATAGGCATCTTTTCTTCTAATAATAAGTTCCTGAGGAAGGAAGGAAGGAAGGAAGGAAGGAAGGAAGGAAGGAAGGAAGGAAGGAAGGAAGGAAGGAAGGAAGGAAGGAAGGAAGGAAGGAAGGAAAGAGAGATTAAATATGTTCACAATAACACGTTTCTTCAAAATCTTAAGAAATATATGCATTAAAAACATTCATAGTAACAGGCTTCTAATACTGCAATTGCAGATATTCCTTATTCCTTATGAAAATTTTCCCACTGCAAAATTATAAAAAAGAAAAGCAGATTTGTTGCATGTCAGGCTTTGAACCCTACATTCTGGCTGGAATCTTCATTTGTATTTGAACTTGTTGGCCAGAGGATTAATGAAGGCATGGATACAGTGACCTCTGACAACCAAATGCAGTGGCCGGATTGATCTTGTCTTTGATTCTGATTCAAGGCTTCCATGTGCCCCAAAAGGCTTGAAACTGGAAGCCATTATTCTTCATATATGTGAAAGTTCATTATTAATTTTGAATTATTAATTATAATAATCATATTTGAACTATTCAACATAGGAATTATGCCCTTACTAATGAATCCCATTCAAGATAGCATACATGAAAAAAAAGCTTTGTTTTGTTTACATTTTCTTTCAAATGATAGTTCAACTGATTTATGATCAAATTAGAAATCTTTTACTATTTTTTAATTCATGAGGTCATTTGCAACTATCTTTTTTTTTTTTTGCAACATTTTTCAACCATGTCACTGACAATGTCACATGTTGCTTTTTCCGTACTACTCTCAGCACAAATTTTGGGGATGCTAAGAAGGAAGACTACTCTTCCAGCATTTGGGAATGGATGCTCACACATTTTGCGAATTTTAAGTAAAATACGTCTTACCTGCCATAAATTTCTATGGCATGTGAAGCCATCACCAGTCCCCAATATACAAATGCATGCTCGATTCCCATTTTCTTTTCTAAGGCACACTGCTAGTGGACTGCAACCACCATTATTCTGATCAAGAAAAGAAAAAGCTAATAAGCTGGAGCTATGATCAGGGGTTATCAATCCTTCCTTGAGGCATAACTTGTCTAGACAACTCTTCTTAAAACTTAGCTGTCAGAGAAGCAAGTCCCTCTCCTTTTCTAACAATTGAGCAAGCAATCAATAGCTTTGGATAAGGGGAAAGTAGCCATCTCAGTGAAGACTACCGTGTACAGAAAGCTCAATACCATGCCCTAAAGCAAGGGTCTTCAAACTTGGCAAGTTTAGGACTTGTGGACTTCAACTCCCAGAATTCCTGAGCTAACATGACTGGAGGAGGAATTCTGGGAGTTGAAGTCCACAAGTCTTAAAGCCATCAAGTTTGAACACCCCTACCCTAAAGTTTTCCATGAACCTATCAGTAATTCAAACACTTTAAAACAGAAAGGTACCCTAATGGAATTCACCTTCTCTTTTAAGGAATTTGAAGCATATGAAATTTAAATTACCCATTTGATGTGTTAGGTCCGCGTGGAAGGAAGCCAGGAGTCGGTGACTGTGTATCAAGCTCTTTTATTTAGTCAGGAACCGAACTGGGGCTAAAAGAAAACTTTGCGGCTTTTTATTTCCAAGCCGTGGCGGCCGTGGCCAATGGCACCGCTTTGAATCTCCCACGATTTGAATTGACCAATTGTGGGAGATTCTCAGCGAGCCAATCGGCGCGGCTCGCCTAGCCAATCCGATCGCCCCTTGCTTTGGCCAATCAAAGCACAGGGATCTCAAGAATTCAAATGAGGGGACAGAACACCCCTCCCCTCTTGGTTCAGTCCTTACGTTGCGTAGTTCTGTAGGTAGGCGGGGCTCCGTCTCTGCCTACTGGACCTGCGCAGGTCAGTCGTAGGTTGGATCCTGGCCGGTTCGGTCGGGGTCTCTGTCTCTCTGGACTCCGTCGTGGGAACCGCCTGGTCTGTCTGGCCGGGCCGCTCTCCGCAGCTCCCTTCTGGGCTACCCGGGTTGGTTGAGCTGCGGGTTTCGCCGCTCCCGCTCGGTCTTCCCGGGTTGGTTGAGCTGGCCTGGCTGTCTCTTCCTGGCGAGGTTTCATGCTGGCTGCTTTCAGGTGAGTATGGCTGGTTTATTTTTTCTGGGTTTTGGTTCCCTGGGTATCCCCTCCCCTCTTGGTTTGTGTTGGGGGGGTTGGTTTTGCTTGGTTGCGTGTCGGTGGTGTCTTGTGTGGTCATCCTCGATCTTAACTGATCGATGTGGCATTTCCAAGCTCGTCCATTGGTTGTTTGCAGCCGGTACGAGTGTGGGCCTGTTAGTTGTGTTATGATTGCTGGGACCCATAATGGGTCTCCAGTTAGGTTCTTCACATAGACGGCGTCGCCTGGTGCGAAGATTCGGTGTTTGCTGGTGGAGTCTGGGGGTTTCTCTGGGTTGTAAGTGGGGTGTAATCTATCGAGTGGGGACCTTATTTTCCTCCCCATTAGCAGTTCTGCTGGGCTTTTATTTGTTGTGGTGTTCGGGGTTATGTGCTGTATGAAAAGTAATTTATTTATTTTGTCCTGGATCTCCCCGTGGTCCATTTTCTGGATGTTTTTTTTTTTGTGAATTGAACCATGCGTTCCGCCCTACCATTCGCCGCCGGATGTGCCGGGGCTGTCAGTGCGTGTCGTATGCCCCTTTCTGCTAGGAATTTTTCGAATTCTAGCGAGGTGAATTGGGGCCCGTTGTCGGAGATGCGGATGTCCAGGAGGCCGTATGTTGCAAAAAGTTTGCAGAGTTCTTTGGTCACGGCCTCCGTGGTGGTTGTACTCATGTTGCTTACCTCCAGCCAGTTGGAGTAAGCGTCGACTGTTATTAAGAAAGTGTGTCCTTTTGTGGGCCCGGCGAAATCTATGTGGATCCTAGACCACAGTCCCCTGAGGGTTTCCCACTCTAGGATGGGTGCTGTGGGTGGGCTTGGCCTAGTTTCCTGGCATCGTTGACACCTTGCTACCCAGGCCTCAATCTGTTTGTCCATCCCTGGCCACCAAGCGTAACTTCTGGCCAGGGCTTTTGTCCTTACGATGCCCGGGTGCCCCTCGTGTAACAGCTCCAAAACCTTCCCTTGTAGTTTTTCTGGGATGACCACCCTATCCCCCCATAGTATACACCCTTTTAGTAACGAGAGTTCCGTTTGCCGGTTCCGGAATGTCCTGACGGACTCGTCGTTGTCCTTTTCCGGCCACCTTTTCTCTACCCAATGCAAAACCCGTGCCAGACGTTTGTCTTTATTAGTTTCTTGGGCAATGTCTGATGCGGTTATGGGTAGGTTGGGTAGAGTCTCTATGCTGAGGGTGGTCGTCGTGGGTGCTGGGTCAGTGTCTGGTTCCGGTAACGGTGAGCGGCTTAAGGTGTCCGCATGGGAGATAGTCTTACCCAGTCGGTGTGTGAGTCCGTAGTTGTAGGCAGCCAGGAATTCGGACCACCTTGTCATTCGGGGAGACAGAATGTTCGGGGTGGCCCTGTTCCCTGCAAGGATTCCCAGCAGCGGTTTGTGGTCGGTGATGATGGTAAATGTCCGGCCGTAGAGGTACTCGTGAAACCTTTTTACTGCGGCGACAATAGCCAAAGTCTCTTTGTCCAGCTGGCTGTAGTTCCGCTTCGGTTTGGTGAGGATCCTTGAAAAAAACGCGATGGGTGCTTCCTTTCCGTTGGGGAGAGTGTGGCTGAGGACAGCACCGATGCCGAAGGGTGATGTGTCGCATGTGATGACTAGTGGTAGGGTCTCGTTGTACTGGATGAGAACAGCATCCGAAGTGAGCAGGTCCTTGGTTTTCCTGAAGGCGGCTTCCTCGCGTTTCCCCCAAGTCCAGGTAGCTGCCTTGTCCAAAAGCCTATGCAAAGGCTCCGCCGCGGTCGCCTTTTGGGGCAGGAAGACATTATAAAAGTAAAGTAGCCCCAGAAAGGCCTGCAGTTCTATTTTTGACTTGGGTGTGGGGGCTTCCTTGATGGCTTTAATTTTCTTGTTGGTGGAGTGAATGCCTTGTCAGTCTAGGAGGTATCCTAGGAATTCAACCCGCTCTGTGTACAGCTGGCATTTTTCCCTCTTCACTTTAAGCCCGGTTTCTTTGAACCTCGTTAGCACCTCCCTTAGGCGAGTCTCTAGTTCGGCCTGGTTGGTTGCCGATACTAGTACATCATCGAAGTATGGGACCACCCCCTTGATGCCCTGTAAGAGTCTTTCCATGAGGCTCTGGAAAATTCCAGGTGCCACGCTGATTCCAAATTGGAGGCGGTTGCATCTAAAGGCTCCCCGGTGGGTGACTATGGTTTGCGCCTCTGCAGTTTCTTCGTCGACCGGCAGTTGCTGATATGCTTGGGCCAGGTCGAGTTTTGCAAAAACTTTGCCCCCTCCCAGTGAGTGTAGGAGATGCTGCACTACTGGGACGGGGTAAGCGCTTTGCTGCAAGGCGCCATTTAGGGTGGCCTTATAGTCCCCGCAGATTCTCACTGACCCATCAGGCTTAATTGGGGTGACTATGGGGGTCTCCCACCGGGCGTGGTCTATGGGTTGTAATACCCTTGCTTGATGAGCTTGTCAATTTGCTCGTCGATTTTCGGTTTGAGTGCAAACGGTACCCGCCTTGGTTTTAGGCGTTTCGGGGGAACGTTTGGGTCTAGGCTGAAGGATATAGGGGGCCCTCGGTACTTGCCTAGGGTGCCTTCGAACACTTCTTGGAAGTCCCGGGCCAGTTGCTGCTCCCAGTCGGCTTCGGCGATGGTCGATGCCTGTGACTGCGATGCCTAGCGGTGCGAACCATTGAAGTCCCAGTAGGCTAGGTCGGTCTCGATCGATGATGGTTAAAGGAAGTCTTTCGGCGTGTCCCTTGTAGGTCACTGTAAACTGTCCTGTTCCGACTACAGGGATGCGGTTTCCCTGGTAGTCCTTGAGGATTAGTCTCTGGTTTTCTAGTTGCCTTCTCTGGATGGTAGGCACCAAGCGTTTAATTTCTTGCCAGGCTACCATTGAGAGGTAGGACCCGGAATTCACCTCCATTTTACAGGGTTCGCCTTCGATGCCTACCTCCACGTAGACCTTTCTGGCGTCTGTGGTTGTGGCGTGGCCGATGGTGACCGTCTGATGTGTCTCTTCTCTCCGCCTGGTCTCGCCACCTCGTTGGGCTCATCTGTTTGGCTCCCAGCGGTTGTCTGCTGGCTGGTCTCTGGTCCTGGGGGGTGTGCTCTCTCATCTCCGCTCGCTCGGGTCTCATCGTCTGGGGCTGTGGGTCTTCTTGAGGTGACAGACGTGTGCGATGTGGCCCTTCTTGTTGCAGTGCCGGCAAACGGAGCTGAAGAACTGGCATTTGGATCTGTGTTGGTCGCCTCCGCAACCGGCACACGCGGTCCCCGGCATTCGGTCTCTGCATGCGGTCTGCTGATTGTTGGGTTGCTTCGGTGTCCGCGGCTTCGGAGATGGCGTCAGCGAGAGCGATGTTGCCCTTAGCCATCAACCGACTTTGGAGAACGGGGTCCCAAAGGCCAAGCACGATTTGGTCCCAAAAGGCCTCGTTCATGTTGGAGAACTCGCATAGTCCTCCCAGGCACCGCAGCTCTGCAACGAAATCACTGAAACTCTCGCCCGACCGCTGGTCCCGCCGATAAAATTCGTGCCATCGGATGAGGATGGGCACGGCTGGAGCGTAGTGTCTCCGGAGCAATGGCTTGAGGTCCGCCCAATCCATTACGGTAACGTCGGCGGGCTTGGCTAGTGCCTTTGCCATCTTAAACACTGCGGGCCCGCAGTGTGTTAGGAATATGGCTCGTTTCTTCGGTCCCGTGGCATCCTTCAGATCGTTGCATTCGAGGAACATGTGGAATCTGTCCATGTAAGATTCCCAGTCCTCGGTAGCGGGGTTGAAGGGGGTTGGTGGCGCGATGCTGGCCATCTCGTCGGTTGGCTGGCTTCCGTCAGACACGTGCTTCGGTTCAGGATAGGGATCCCACCTTTGTTTCCAGTGTTAGGTCCACGTGGAAGGAAGCCAGGAGTCGGTGACTGTGTATCAAGCTCTTTTATTTAGTCAGGAACCGAACTGGGGCTAAAGGAAAACTTTGCGGCTTTTTATTTCCAAGCCGCGGCAGCCGCGGCCAATGGCACCACTTTGAATCTCCCATGATTCGAATTGACCAATCGTGGGAGATTCTCAGCGAGCCAATCAGCGCGGCTCGCCTAGCCAATCCGATCGCCCCGCGCTTTGGCCAATCAAAGTGCGGGGATCTCAAGACTTCAAATGAGGGGACAGAACATGATGGATATAGCTTTCTTGTGAAAAACACTTCTATTATTTCTTATTACTAGTGATTTACATGAAGAATTTCCTTATGTTATTCTGCTACCACCCAAGGTTACTGGACTTGATAACAAGCTCCATTTCCCCCAGCCCTTGTGAAATTTATTACTGGAAAATTTTAAGAATTACCAAGTAAATCAAGGCTGGGAAATGTGGTGCCTATGGTACCATGGCATGCACAAACTTTTAAACTGACACTAAAATTACACAAAATATTTAAAAAAAAAACACATGGTGGGAAATAGCACAAGGTTGCCATTCAAAATCTTGTAAGATTTGGGCAACAATGCCAAATAACTTCAGCGAACTCCTGATATTTTGGTTATTTAAAAAAAAAGATAATTTTTAATGTTTAGGTTGGGACCTGCACCTGGATTACCTTTGTGATAAGTGGAATCACACCATTATCATAGTATTGTTTGCTTTTTTAAAAAAATGTAATAACTAGCATTCAGGAGATCTTCCAAAGAAAGGGCATCAACAAACCTCCAAGCAAGGATCAGTATATTCACATTTATTAATCCCATCACCAGTGAATGTGGGAAGACAGACACAGGCAACCTGAAAGAAATAAAAAACACCATCACATATTTCACATTTAGAACTACAGAGGGATACAACTGCAAGACATCTTCTGCAGCAACAATAAAGACATAGATATTTGTCATTTTCCATCTCCATGCTACTGTAAGTGTATCCTATATATACAGGCTTTGCAGGTGTTGTGAGTGGCAAAAGTTGTGCAAGTACAATCAGTTAATAATCACAGTGCAAATGAATGAGCCCTGTGTGTGTTAAGCCATTGGATATTCCCACTGGGGAAACAGAACAGTGAGTACACACTTGCCACACTTCAAGGTGAATATGTAAAGGAGGCCCACCTCCGTACTGCTTAACCATTGGTAGCACCAGCCACAGAATCTGCAGCTTACCTTGGGCTCTTTCAATCCTGTCTACATGAATGGTATCTTCCTTTGCCTCTCATCCAGGGGATGGAATCCCAACCATTGTTGCATTGTTGTTAGACCTTAAATTACTTTGATCCACCGCTCCATGCATGATCAGCAAGGAGATGAAGCAGATGGCAAGGAAGACACTGTATGCAGCTTACAGGATATAATAAAAATGCTACTGCTGCCTCATCAGTGACCATTTATGCTGATGATTCAGCTGCCTCCCCAGATTAAAAAAAACAAGACACAAATAACCAAACCATGCTGGGGGAAGTATACCCCAGAAGGACAGTGTCAGAAACCTTACAGCACTAGAAACCTCAGAAAACAGTGCCAAGAGATTCAAGCCAGCCCTTCCTCCATTAAGAAAACTAAGAGGGGGAACTTCTGGTTTGCAGGCTTCGGCGGCGGCAGGGATCCTTGATCATGCGCGGTTCCTGCTGCGCTCACCGCCAAAGTGCCTCCAATCCAGCTGGATCTGGAGGATATGGTTGCCCCGTAGAGGCAGTCAAAGACAGAGGAGATCCGGGTAGGGGCTTGGGGGTATTGCAAACCCCCTCCTCAGCCAGCTAAACTCCTTTTTCCCAAGGCGGTGGAGTGGCGGTCAGCAATGGCCGCCACAAAGAAGCCTGCAGCCAGGTAAGATTGTGCAGGAGGAAGTGGAAGAAAGTGAAAGTTTTTGGCTAAACTAGGACAACAAGGAACCTTTAAATACCCTGGAAAGTTAATCGTTTGAATGATACATTGTTTCCCAAGGAGACTGTAAAAGCGGCAGAAGAAAATTAAAGGGAAAGTTATTTTTTCTCACTCTCCCCCCCAGGGAAATAGCAGATGGAAATCTGAAAAACCTGCTTGGGCATAGAAGGTAACTAAACTTGAAATTTAAAGCCAAGGGGATAAAACATTTCTGAACATTGGAATTAAAAATTAAAAAAAAATTTTTTTTGCTATAAGTGGGAGGGAAAAGGTAAAGTATTTTAAGATTGTATTGAAGGAGACTGCTTGGAGTTTATAAGACCAGAAATAAATGGCAATAAGACTTCTAAAAATTACTTTGGAACTGTGTAATTGAATTCTACCCCAGGAAGAGAAAATATAAAAAGAAGAAAGTGCTAAATGAAACAGTTTGTTCTGACTTGGATTGCTTTGTGACTTTGTGACTTTTGGGAACTACTTCTTGAAAGATTAAAAACATTTGGGTTGTTCTTAAAAATAAATAAAAATGGCATTATCTGTTGAAGAATTGCAAATGGAATTTCAGAAGCTAAAAGAAGAGGAACAAGAAGGCAAGGGCTCTTCTGGATCTATTTTTCATTTTTTAGAAATGGCGATTTCTACCTACCAAGAAATACAACAACAAGAGGGCTGGGATGAAGAAGAAGAAGCCATCTTTAATGGACAGATGATCTTAGTTGAGGGAGAAAAGAGAAAGGGGAAAATAAAATGGAGAACTCAAAACTTAAAAAAGCAACCAAGAAAGGGAAAAATAAGATGAAAAATTGAATCAGTATGGAAAGTATGTATTATTTTAAGTGTTAAATTTAGGGGAAAGATAAAAAGTTGTCATACTTCAACCAGTGATTACAGGAGAAATATTGTATTAGAAAGGAAAGATAAATAGATAATTGAAAGAGAACGGACAAAAGATGCAAGTATAATTATCTAAATTGAGATGAAATAGATAAAATGGAATTAAGAGAGTGAATAGAAGAGAGAAAATATATGGAAAATATAGAATGTTAAATAAGATATGAAATTGTATATTAAGTGAGCATGAATCTGATTTATGTTTGTACAAAAAGATGTAACCCGGGGTAAGCCACTTTCCAAAAAGAAGTTTTATGTATTTATGTTTTGTGTTTTGTTTGTCTATGTTTGAATTAATAAAACGCTGGAAGAATGTTGGAAGAGAATAACGAAATTGTAAATAAGACAGATACAATGAATATATATAATCCAAGGCAAAAGAAATATAATTGAATAGAAGGAAAGGGAGAAATAAAGAGAAGTTTGGAAAAGATATGAAGTTGAACAGATAATAAATATACATATTAAATTGTGCTTGTATGGAAATGTGATAATTTGGAACTATGCTGTCTTTAAATAAGATGTTTTATTTGTTTTTCAGAAAAGATGTCTTATGTTATTATACTTTACGTTTTGTTTGTGTATTGTTTTTAAAAATTAATAAAATTTGTTTAAAAAGAAAAAAAGAAAACCAAAAGGCACTAGCTGAAAGGAAAAAATTCAGAATGGCTGTTACAAAAGTAACACTTAAGTAGAGCCATTAAGATAAGGGGAATCAGGATAAAAAAAATAAACTCTCCAAGATAAACCAAAACTCCAGTGGTGGGATTCAAATTTTTTTACTACCGGTTCTGCGGGCATGGCTTGGTGATCATGGCTTGGTGGGCGTGGCAGGGGAAAGATAGCTGCAAAATTCCCTTCCCTCCCACCCCAATAACCTGATTTCCAGCTCCGTTCTCCAGTGCAGGGCAATCAAAGAAGACCCAGCTCATCAGCTGGGACTCAACGGGAGGCAGAGAATAGATGGGGTGGGGACAATCAGAGGCGGTATTGGCCAGTTCTCTGAACTACTCAAAATTTCTACTACCAATTCTCCAGAACTGCTCAGAACTTGCTGAATACCTCCTCTGCAAAACTCCCTCTTCCTGCCCCCTGATAGGATTAACTCTTAGGACAAGAAAACACAAAAGTATAAGGAACAGGATTAACCCATTAAAGCAGGAAAGACAAAAACCCAGGGCAATCACCTCAGCTGGAGGCACATCAAATCCCATCAAACTGCAGGACCTTCAAAGGAAAAGTAAGTACAAAAAGGTACAGGCTTGCCATCCCAATTTGCTTGCTAGCCAGGAATGCTTGAGCTGTGTCACTGCTTCTGACATTGTGACTTTGACATCCCTGCCTTATAGTATTGAAATCCTAGCACACTTTATAAAAATTGAAGTATTTCCTGCAAAATACTTATACAAACAGAGAATGAAAGAGAAATTCAGATGATTGTTGTTAGTATCATTGCTTTTATCATATGAAGGTTTAGAGTTTATTACAAATTTTTTAAGTACTCATTCACAGCTTTTATCTACCAAAGCATCCAACAGTAAGAGTAATAAACACAATATACCCGAAGTATGTTATAGTGAGCTTACATTATGTAATAAATATAAAATGATTGAAATCAGGACTTAATAAAGAAACCATCATTTTATTTGGCTTATCATAGAGGAATCGAGGAAAGGCTTGAGCAAACAGAAAGATTTGCCTGTGCCATATAAACAGGAAACAGAAAAACTTATCCCAAATAGAGGAAACGAAGTGACTGCTCAACAACTTTATTTAGCTAAGGCTCTAAAGGAAATGAGGGGCTCCACTGTCAAATATTATGAAAATAAAAATGACAATTATGTGGGGTAAGATAGGAAACAAACATGGATATTTCAGTATTAAGTGACATGTCCTCCTCTGTTTTTCAATTATAAATATATTATTCAAAATAGGATAAGATAAAAATTTGCTTACCAAACCTGGCCCTGTTTTAACACACGTTGCATTTTGGTGGCATCCTCCATTGTTTTCTAAGCACCGATCCAGCTCTACACATAGAAGAAATACACATTATATCAGATTGCTTCCACCGCAAACTACGGCTATGTTACAAAACAAGGTCTCAGAAGATACGAATCAGTGAATAGCCTGTTAACTTGTGCAATAATAAGTGCAATGAGCAAGAATAAGCCAGGACACATTTTTGATCTTTCTAAATGCCCCAAATGTTCCTTGTAAAAATTCATCATCGATGAAGGAAAAACAATACAATACGAAAGGACAGTACAGAAAAAAAAACTTTTAAGCAGTTTTTACCTTCCCAAGTGGAACATTCATACAGTTACAAAGTATATCCCACCTACAAATGGAGCAAACAATGACATTCATTCTAATGGTAAACCTAGCAAGCTGTCACCATCACTGGTGAAGAATCCTCTGCTCCATTACTCAGTGATCATGTCCACATTATTTTGCCATCTGCCTTGCTTAAAGTGAAGTAGCCAGTGAAGAAATATACATGTATATTTTAAGAAAGCACTGATTGCCTGGGCTGAAGTAAAAGACAGCCAAAGTTGCCATCGGGATGGGTGACGTATAAATTTAATAAATAAATAAAAAGGCAACTTCTCTGCAAGAGAAATAATACTATCCCATTTATCATGCTTTAAATATTTCATCTTCTTTTAAATTCATTTATCTGGGTACTGGTCTATCCCAATATTTAATTAGTAATCCCATTTATATAGTTGCCAATCTCACAAAAGTGATGTTGGGCAGGGAAAAAATTTTTTTTAAAGCCAAATCAGCCATCCTTTCATCTGCTTTGGATAGTATGAAGCTTATCCCAAAGGTGCTTTTTCAAGAGGCAACTGGACTTTCTGGTTTTTCTTTGAAGACGTTTCAGCTTTTGGATGAGAAGTGAAACATCTTCTAAGATAAACCAGAAAGTCCAGTTGTCTCTTGAAAAAGCAACTTTGGGACAACCATGAGTTGGATGACTGAGAATCTCCATAGACATGCATGATGCTTACCTCTGCATAAAGTTCCATCTCCTGAATAACCTTCTTTGCAAGTACAGATGTTTTTGCCTGGTGCAATTTTGGTACAGTTGGCATATATGGAACAGCTGCCATTATCCTCAGCACAGGGGTCTATTTCTGAATTGCCAAAGAAAAAGAGGGTGGGCTAAAATAGAAAACAGTTTTGCACAGGTATGTCAAGTACATTTTTGAACACCTGGGGACCTCGTCCAGACTGTGATTTGAATCTTTGCTTTCCTCCATTGCACCCCTGTTTATGAAGCAGGGGTGCAGTGCTGCCCGTCTGCAGCCACCAGGACCCTGCAAATCTGCAGGGACAGTGTGGAGAAACTACAGTGAAATATGGTAGAGAGGCTTCATGTGGGATATAGAAAATTATATTTCAGAAGAATGGTTTGGATAATTTTGTCTGCTCCTTGACCTGAATGGAAGAGCAGGTGAAGATTTCAAGTCTTTGTTTTGGCCAGCTGTGACCTTCCTCAACCCAGTTGCCACAGAAAACACATAAGGGTTTCATGCCCGTTTTCTTTGACATGGACCTATAGCTTGCCATGGATGCAGACAAAAGGGGCGTTCATAAGATTACATAAGTTTATTCTTCAGCGTAAATGTTTCTCTTCAAAAAATGCCCATTTCTCTTCATCCAGCAACTAGCTATTGAAAGTTTGAACACAGCACATAGAAAAGCATTGAATGCTACATTTTAAATAGTATGAAACTGATTTTTGGTAATGTTTTACTTTTTGTAATGCTGAAGTGGTGAGCATGTATATGTCAGCAATGCTTGTGCATGCAATTAGTGGAAAAATATGGTCATTTTTAGCTATTATTGATCTATCTCTATGTACTATATCTACTGTATCTGTGGTGTTATTTTTTTAAATCAAGCATGAATAATGAATTGAAAGCATTTGCCGGCAATACCTGTACAAGAGGCTCCATTTCCAGAATAGCCAGCAGAACAGGAGCAGGTGGGTTGAGAAGTAGTAGAGTCATTCATACAACTGAAACAGCATCAAGGGGGATTGAGAATTACATATGAACACATATGTTTATGATACTGTGTGTTAATTGTGTTGTGCTTGTTTGCCTGGATCACATTGCTCCCCTTCTCTCATTTGTCTAAATGTGTAGTTACACAACAGAGATACAGAGATGCAGGAAGCTCAAGTTTCTGATATATGTTTCTTTCACATGCTCAAAGTGGAATTTCTGTTACCTTGAAAATAAATGAAGATTGCTATTGAAAATAATAACAAAGTAAATCATTCTAAGGCAGGAATTAGTGATTATGGTTATCAATAGGCCCATTAATATCTATATGAAAATCATTTAGGGGCAATAACTCAACTTACTTATTTGGATAAGTTAATTAATAAATCATGGGAAATGTCTTCCCTACTCTTGTTCAGAATGGGAAGATGTAGTTTGAGAGGCATTTATATTTAAATGAAGCAAGATCTTGACGAACAGAATTTATACTTTCACAATCTCCTCTAATGTATTAATTGTACATTAGGGAATTTAATAATTGCTAGATCATTAGGAATTAAGGAATGTATAATAGAGAGGCTTAATTAAAAACTCAGCTTCCTAGAAATACTGCTTAATTTATTGATTATATTTTTATCCCATCTATATTAATATACAATACAATAACCCAAGGTTATTAATATATAATATACAATAGGTGATAAACATAGACAATACTCCACCCTCCTCTTCTTTTTCCTGATCACAACAACCCTGTGGAGAAAAAGAGGGAAAATATCCCTATGGGGGTTGTTACTGAAAACAATCACATCATTTCAAACATGTTTTAAATTTTGCCCTACAATTGTACTTACTTTGCATTCACATCACATGTACCATTGCAGAAATCAGTTTCAATCTCTGCAAGAGAACATTTTGTTAGAATATTGTCCAATCTCCAAGCAAAAATAATTCTCTTAAATAGTCATGTACTTTGATTATAATGATATGGGGGAATGATCTTGGGAGACATAAGAAAGAGCTGCAGGCTGGACAACCAGCTTATAAAAGATAACCTGAATCTCCACACCTCAGAAGCAGAGGTGATCTGGGAAGCATTTCAGAAATGACCCTGCCTAGTTTCCTGGAGAATAAAAGGAAAGGAGCAGAGGTGGTATTCAGCAGATTCTGACCAGTTCTGGAGAACCGATAGTGAAAATTTTGAGTTGTTTGGAGAACCGGCAAATCCCACCTCTGACTGCAGATTTTACAGCATCCTTCCCCTACCACACCCACCAAGCCATGCCCACAGAACCAGTTGTAAAATTTTTTGAATCCCACCACTAGAAAGGAGGGGGAAAATTCTCACAAGATTCTGTTAATATAAGCTTACAATACAAATAGATTTATTGGAGTCAGTTGGTGTCAGCTAGAGAACTTGACAGTCTGGATTTGAAACTTGAGTTCTGCGAAATGGGGTGAGCTCCCTTTACTTGCTCCAGCTCCTGCCCACCTAGAAGTTCAAAAGCAAGCAAATGCAAGTAGATAAATAGGTACTACTTTAGTGGGAAGGTAACAGAATACCTTGTGCCTTTGGTATATAGCCATGACCATGGAAATTGTCTTCTGACAATACTGGTTTCCTTGGCCAAGAAACAGAGATTAGCAGCATGCCCTAGAGTAGGACACAACCGACAGGGAAACCTTTACATTTACCTTACTCATGATGCACTTTTTGTTTGGACTACCTCAAAGGACTAATATGGGTCTTGTAAGATTTCTACTCTTGTAGATAGGCAGAAAATCCCACTTGGAGTTTTAAAACTGCCTTTCAATCTACAGGCATCTATCTATCTGCCAAGCATCTAGCTACAGCATTGTTGCAAATGAGCAGCAAGGGGATACACAAGTAATCAATTTACAGAATGCCACCAACTAACACAACAGCTGCAACAGAATTTGCCTTAAACTGCAGCAGCACAGCAACACGAAGCTCAATCAATGCTCCTGAATTTTTACTTTGGCTTATCAGAAGAAATCAGACTAGGCCTGGATCAGTCCTGGAGTCAGCTCAATGTGAAATATTTAAGGCCGGCAGACTAGTGGAATTTGCCACATGCTATTTAATTGGCCTGGAATAGATTCTAAACTCTTAATTATTTTTTTAAATATTTGTTTAGTGTTAAAGAAACAAATAGAATTTTAGAACCTTGTGAATGAAACATATTCTCAAATCAATTTCTACTTTTAGCAATGACTCTGGGTCTAAGATAGGGCTGAGAAAATAAAAGGCAGGTGGTTGCTATCCAACTGGGGTTTGTTTTTGATTTTTTGCCCTCTGATATATGGATGTTTTATGACTGGTCCAGTGGTGGGATTAATTTTTTTTTTTACTACCGGTTCTGTGGGCATGGCTTGGTGGGCATGGCAGGGAAGGATAGTGTAAAATCCCCATTCCCTCCCCACTCCTGGGGGAAGGTTACTGCAAAATCCCCATTCACTCCCCACCTCACTAATCTGCTTTCCAGCTCTGTTCTCCTGTGCAGGGCAACAAAAGAAGAGGCAGAGAATAGATTGGGGTGGGGCCAGTCTGAGGTGGTATTTGCCGGTTCTCCAAACTACATAAAATTTCTGCTACCGGTTCTCCAGAACTGCTCAGAACCTGCTGAATACCACCTCTGGACTGGGCACACTATATCATGGCCACTTTTTTTGTGTGAAAGCCCATTGCATGTTCTGTCTTGCATTCAAGTATGCCCAGTGACCCCAAAACATTGGGCTCTGGAGTATGTCACACTACTGATTCATAATATTACTATTTTCTCATTCTATTTGATGAACCCAATTAAAGCAGGAATTCTTGTAAACTACCTCATTAATTGATTAAATGTCCAAAATATTGCACAACTTTTATTTTTATGGTGTTCTTTTTTCAACTAGCAATACTAATTTCGGTATATGTATTTGATTATCCCTTATATCTGCAATATATTTGTATTCATCCCATAGATTTGTCCTGAGAACCAGGCATCCTCTGCAGATTTGACCACAGGAAAAGAAAAGGGTTACATTAATAGTACAACAGAGGTATTTCATGAGAAGAGTACTCCACTCCTCTGCTCACAATAGAATACCTTATGCTACCAGGCTTGAAATTTTGGACCCGGACAACCTAGAACTATGCCACCTATGGTCTGATCTAAGCTTAGTACACAAAATTGTCTACTACAATGTCCTACCTGTCAATAATTACTTCAGCTTCAACCGCAATAACACATGGGCAAACAATAGATACAAACTCAAAATAAACTGCTCCAAACTCGATTGCAGAAAATACGACTTCAGTAACAGAATGGTCAGTGCCTGGAACTCACTACCCGACTCTGCTGTTACATCCTCAAACCCCCCAAATTTTAACCATAAACTGTCTACTGTGGACCTCACTCCATTCGTAAGAGATTTGTAAAGGGGCGTGCATAAGCGCACCAGCATGCCTACTGTTTCTATCCTACTGTTCCCGTTTATTCATACTCATTTATTATGTATATACTGATATCTGTTTACACTTATATGTTTATATGTTATGTTTATACTTATACTTGCTTTCTCATACATGTTTGATAAACAAAATAAATAAAATAAATAAATAAATAGCAAAACTCCAGATCTGAGATTTTGAATAGAGCCCTTTCTCATTTCTTTAAAAAAAAATTTTTTTTTAAAAGAAGCCAGTTCTGGAATGATACTCCTTGTTTCCCAACTTACCTTGGTCACAATTAACTCCTTTAAATCCTGAATTGCATGTGCAGCTTCCATCACCTAACAACCCATCATTGCACTGCCCTTTATTGCAATTGCACTCTAAGAAGAAATATAAGTCTTCGTCAGGTACAAATTAATACATTCAACATTACCTGTGCTAGTTTTTCTGCACCATCATGGCCAATAGAAAATTCATTATAATTATATGCAGACCTTATCACTATTAATAACTGCACAGGGTCTTAGAAATTAAATGTGAGCAGAAATATTTGAGAAACGTATACAATATGTGTAGAATAATGCTCTAGGGGTTTACAACTTATCTAGCATTAGGATAACACAAGATGTTGAGTGTCCTGCAGGTGGCCCCAGTCAAAAGCAGTAGATGAATCCAGGACATCTCAATTTGAGCAAAATTAAATAGGATAATTGTTTGGCCATCTGTTTGATGACTTGTTGTTTGGACCACATTAAAAATGAGACTGCATGAAAGTCTTTTTGTGAGTGTCACTGCTTTAGACCAAACACTTCTCCTGTGAGGATGGATAATAGTCATAATCACCTGATTGACACTTGGGTCCATATCTTCCTGCCTGACACATTTCACAGGCTGTGCCATGGAAACCTTCTTGGCACTGGCAATCTCCATTGCCTTCAATGCCATCTTGACACACCCCATTGCCAGAGCACCAATTGCCTGGTTTCCCAGGACACATCTCACACATCACACCATAGTAGCCTGGACAGCAGACAGAGACCTCAGAAAACAGACAGATTGATAGTCAGACCAGGAAAAAAAATAGAGATTTTGTACAAATGTAAGAATGACTGCTGAGTCTCTCTTCATTCTTCCTTGCAAGCCATCCAGTGTTAGAACGTTTGAGTTGAACAGAGGCATAGAATCAAAATCATGAGAAGTATTAGTATTGCTTTATAAATCCTTAGAAAGACCAGACCTGGAATACTGAATCTGGTTTTTGATCACCACAGTACAAAAAAGATGTCGAGACTTTGGGAAAAGTGCAAAGAAGAACAACTAAAATGATTAAGGACCTGGAGACAAAGATGGACTTTGATAGCAGTATTTGAGGGGCTGCCACAAAGAAGAGGGGCCAAATTATTTTCTAAAGCACCAGAAGGCAAGACAAGAAACAATGGATGGAAACTACTCAAGAAGAAGCAACCTGAAATTAAAGAGAAACTTCCTAACAGGTACCTAGTGAAACTGCTTGCCTTCAGAAGTTGTACGTGCTTCATCACTGGAGATCTTTAAGGAAAACCTGGACAAGCCACCTGTCTGAAATGGTATAGGGTCTCCTGCTTGAGCAGGGGGTTGGACTAGAAGACCTCCAAGGTCCCTTTCAGCTCTATTCTGAATGATTAATTGATTAGATGGCCACAAAAATCTTCAAATAAATTAATGTCATGTTCAAAAGTTTATATTGCTTAGGGCTTGAAATGGTATCATAATAGCATCTTCCTGCTTATCATTTTTGATATGGCACCAGTAATATCAATATACTTCTATGCATCAGCAGGGTAGTCAGTTATGTATTTGCACAGATGATGAGTGAGAAACTGATCTCAGTCTCTTAATAAAGAAATAAACACTTCTAGGCCAGCCACAAGAAAACAGTTACATGGGGAATAGCTGCATATTTGACATATGTATAGATTTCTAATCAATAGGTATGACTTACTAGGGAAACTTTGACGCAGGTAAAGTAGCAGCCAACTAATTTCATGCCTCCAGATTTAAATATACAGTGAGGAAGGTTCCCTTTGCCTGGATTTTGCTGTCAGTGAAAAAGGGGGGGAAATGTAAAAAAAAAAAAAAGTTAAGCAGATATACAGTATATTCCCAACATATAACAGCTGAAGAAAAAAGTCTTATTTTAACTCTTTCTTTTTTTAATTCAGTACAATTTTATTAGTTTATAATATAGCATACAAAGAGAATACAAAAATAAATAGCAGGGAAGTTAGGAAAGGGAAAAGGGAAATAAATAGTGGAAGGGAAAAAGAAAAAAAAAGCACTGACTTCTGACTCCCTTTGTGCAGTAGAATAAAGGCATTAACATCTAACCTCATCTTTTTTAATTTTACATAAGAGAAGTTTCATTTTTTTTCCACCTCAAGCACAAAGTCTAGAAATGGTTTCCAAATAGAAAGAAAGGTATTTGTATTTTTTTTCTTTCATCAAAGCAGTCAATTTAGCCATTTCTGCTAATTCCATCAGTTTTAGCAGCTGTCCGTCCATTGCGGGGATGGAGGTGACCTTCTATTTCTGTGGATAAATTAGTCTTGCTTCCATCAACATATATAACATAAAAGTTTCATTTCCCCCCCAGGTCTTTTTCTGGTTTTCTTTCTATATTCACTTTAACAATTTTCTATTTTAAGATATGAATCCTACTCCAATATTTCTTGTCTTTATCACACGTCCATCACAAATGATTAAAAGTCCCTTCGTCACATTTATATTTCTAACACTCATTTGAAATGCCTTTATACATTCTTAACAACCTATCCAGAGTAAAATACCAATGAAATAGAAATTTTATTTTAAATTATAGTTTAATGTAAATTTTAAACCTTTATTCCACATGTTCCCCCACTGTTCAAGCATTACATTATATCCAAAATTCCTTGTCCATTGAATCAAACAATGCTTTACTTGTTCATTTTCCAGATTTCAAATCAGTAATATTTTAGCAATAATATGTTCATTACTGTTAAGCCTGGGTTCCCCAACCAGGGTTAAGGAGACAAGCTAAACAGAATGTGCAGCGTTAGTCAGATAGGCACACAGATAAATGTGTGAGATAAGTTTGTATGTTAGTTAACATACAGTAAAAATAACAGATACGCTTGTGTTATCAAAAATATAGTTTATTCCATTTAGAGTTTTATAGCATAGTCAAAATAACAGTCCATTAGTCATGTATCATTTTAGTCAGTCCATTCAAGGATATTCAATTAGCAAAGTCTGTGTAGAATATCCAATGTCAGTTAACTTACAATAAATCAGTCCTCTCATAATTGATAAATCAACAGTCATTTCTCTCTCCCGTTCCAGTAGGGGAAAAATGCAGTCTTCAGTCTATCCAGTAATTAGGGATCATCAAGCCAGAGAGAACAAGCTGCTGTGCCTTGCTTCTTTTATGCTGCTTTTACAACCACTCCCTTAATTACATTCTTACAGTTAAAGTTACAGACACTTTAACTAACAAACCATGATAACATATTTATTATTTTACCTAAACCAGTTAGGGTAAACAATGTTATCCCTAACATCCTCCCCTTTTAGGTAATAATAATACTATAACTATTTACATCTTTAAATCATATTTGTTACAACTCTCTTTAAACTTAATTACTCCTTGAGCTTTTGTAAATTGGTCTACAATGTTTTCTTCTGTCATGCAGTATTCCAATTTAATTAGCCCATTTTTTACAGATTCTCTAACATTTAAGTATCTTAAATCAGTATGCTTTGATCTAGTTTTTACAGCAATATTAGTAGCTAACTTTATGGCTGCTTGGTTGTCCTCGTACACAATAATGGAATCTTTGACAGTTATACCCATGTCTAATAATAACTGTTTGTACAAAATTAAGTCAGTGCATAGTAATGACAGACATGAAAATTCTGCTTCCATCGTGGACAAGCTGATATGCTGTTGTCTGATTGACCTCCACCCTATTAGTATCTTACCAAATAATATAGACATCCCAGATGTTGATTTTCTAGTGTTTATATCAGTTGCAAAACTTGCATCTGCATATGCACTAAGACTCAAATCACCCTTTGGTTCTATATACAATGCATGGTTCATTGTTCCTTTAAGATATCTTAAAATTCTTTTTAATGATTGCCAATGACATTGATGTGTATCTGAATTAAAACGTGCCAGCTGATTTACGCTATAAGCTTTATCTGGCCAAGACCAATTGCTTATATATGATAAGCTACCAATCAAAGATTGATATATAGACTTATCAAATTTGGGACTTTGATCATCAGTTTGGCAAACTTCCTGACTCATTGGAGTCTTTGCCAGTTTACAAAGTTCCATTTTATACGTTTTAATTAATTGGCAAATTTTATCTTCTTGAGATATCTTAAATCCATTTTTTGTTTTGTTAATTGTCAATCCTAGATACTTTTTAATTTCACCTAAATGCTTTAATTTTATCTTTTTAGTTAATAATGATATAATCTCATTAGCTTCATTATTAGTCTTAGTTATCAAAGCAATATCATCTGTAAATAATAACAATGACACCGTTCCATTATTTTCTCTTTTAAACACACATGGATCTGCTAAACCAGATTTAAATCCTATATTGTTTAATTATTTCACAATATATTGGTTCCACTCAAAGCCAGATTGTTTCAACCCATAAAGACTCTTTTTGAGTTTCCAACAATCATTACTATTTACTTTATTGTCTTTTATAATAACTGGCTTTTTCAAATATATAGTGTGCTGCAATGGTGCATGCAAATTAGCAGTTTCTACATCTAAATGGTTAATGACATAGTTTTTCTTAGCTGCCCACACTAAAGCTGCTCTCAAAGATGTTGCTTTAAGACTTGGTGCGAAAACTTCATCGTAATCAGATGCAGTTTGATTAAATCCTTGAGCTACCAACCTAGCTTTATGGGAAACAGTCCCATCATTTCCAGTTTTTACTTTAAATATCCATTTGCACCCAATGGATTTTTCTCCTGGAGGTAATTTAGCATCTTCATATACTTTCATTACCTTTAATGAATTTAGTTCTTTTTCCATTGCCTTTTGCCAATTCTCCTGATCCTTAGCAGGATACATCCTAAGTTCATCTACACTAGTTGGAACTTTAGTTACTTGGCAAACTATACTTGCTTGATACCTATCAGGTGGTCTAGTTACACGTGTAGTACATCTAGGTATTACAGGACTTACAGGTGGACTTTCATTTATTAACTCTTCTTGATTATCTAACTCTTCCTGATCAACTGTTTCCTCTTGTTCTGGTCCTATTTGCTCTTCGTGGACTTCTTCTTTAATTGGACTCTTCTTATAACTAGTCTGATCTTTTTGCTTTTTGTAGGGTTCAATAATTACTTCGTTATTTAAATCTTGCTCTAATCTATCCCATCCTACATGTTCTAGGAATTTAGCACTAGCACTGGTATAAACTCTACATGTACCTGGTTCCCAGAATCTATAAGATCTGTGATTAGATTCATATCCTACAAAAAATAATCTTTTAGCTCTATGCTGTCCTTTGTGTCTGAGTTGTGAAGGGATATGCACCCATGCTGGTGCTCCAAATGTGTGCATGTAACTTAAATCAGGTTTTGTACTATGCCATGGTAATTCACCTGTTATTGAATTAACAACATTATTTAATATATGATTACCACACATTATTGCTTCTCCCCACAAATTGTCAGGTAATCCTGAATCAGACATCATAGTTCGTGTCATTGATTGTAGTGTTTGGCCTCGTCTCTCTATAAAGGCATTATGTTGTGGCCTATATGGTGCAGACTTTTTATGTTGAATACCTAACATTCTAAGTCTATTCTGGAATTTATTATTTGTAAATTCCGCACCATTATCTGTTATAAGAGTTACTAATTTCTTTTTAGTTTTTCTTTCTGCAAATTTAATCCAATTAAATAGATTTAGATATGTTTCAGTTTTGCTCTTCATTAAATAGCAAAACCCATATCTAGAATAGTGGTCCATTATACTTAATATGTATCGAGCTCCTCCTACACTTGGTTTTTTTGGACCTATTAAATTGGCAAATACTACCTCTAAAGGCTCTTTGGTAGAAAATCCATCAACTCTATTTGCTGGTTTGACCTTGCTTTTGCTTTGATTACAAGCAAAACTTTGCAAATACTTATTACAAGGTTTCAAACTTATTCCTTTAGATAGTTGAACAGTTCTCTTAAGCATTTTAAAATTTAAATGCCCTAGCCATCGGTGTAACAAGTGAATACATTCATCATGAGGTTTCTTATTATCATAAACCGTGTTAGCCACCTCTAAACCATTATCATTTAAAACATATAACTCACCTCTTAAAGATGCAGTAATTTTCTTATCTTCTTTTTCAATTATGCAGTTATCTCCCCTAAAGGTAACTACATATCCTAGTTTAACCAAAATTCTAACTGAAATTAAATTAAACTTAAGTTGTGGTACATATAACATTTTTATATTCTCTTTTATGAAAGAACAATATGCTATACCTTGACCTTTAGCTTTCAGTTTCCAGCCATTGGCTAACGATATCTGCTCTGTGTATTCTGGGACATTTTAATAAAATTTTTGTTATCATTTGTTATACAGTGGGATGCTCCACTGTCAACCACTCATAAATTATTTTTTACAGCTCCGTTAATATACATGGCTAACTCTAAATTTTTATTTTTATTTTGGTTACTTTTAGTATTCTGGCCAGCATTCTGGCACTTTGCTTTTTTACAAAATCTTGCCAAATGTCCTCTTCCTCCACAATTAAAACACTTTTTAATTGCGTATGCAGTAGGAGATTCAATATCTTCTTTTTGAGGTTGCTCCCTCCTTAACTGATCTCTTTCAAGTCTTCTTCTGGCCTCTTCAATCAATCTGCCAGTTATATCAGTTAAAGTTAAACTTTCCTTAGGCAAAATTTCAAGGGAAGTGACGTAGTTATCATAATTTTCATCTAGTGAAGGTAGAATTATGTAGACTTGGTGTAGTTCAGAGAAAATAAGTTTTTTCTCGTGTAGTTCTTGAAAAATGCTTTTTATAGTATTCAAATGACTCAGCATATCACCATTCGTTTGGAGATACGTCCTGAAAAGCTTCCGTGTTAGATTTATGTGAGCACCAATGTTATCTCGGACATAAATCCTCTTCAGCTTCTGCCAACACCCAACAGCCATTTGTTCTCCGCGGATATGAACAAGTTGCTGGTCAGATAGTGTTAGTCCTATTATGCAAAGAGCTTGTTCATTCTTCTGTTTAAAGTCTTCTATCTTTTGTCTATCTTCCTCAATTTCTGGATCCCATTCGTCTACGTTTGGTGGATTTTTAATTATGTTCCACAGACCTTCTCTTCATAGAAGTAGACTACATTTCATAGACCATGATACATAGTTTGTTCCATCCAACTTGGATATAAGGGACAAACTTTGTAGATTGACTTGTGCCATGTTTTCTTATGTGGATATAAAACTATAATTAATAAAACACAGCTGTCTGTTTACTGTAATGTGTAACAACACAAACTCTCACTTTTTACATAAATCTGTTTTATCCTAGTTAAACTGACTTTGCAGCCTCTGGGCCCATAACCAGTGTTAAGCCTGGGTTCCCCAACCAGGGTTAAGGAAACAAGCTAAACAGAATGTGCAGCGTTAGTCAGATAGGCATACAGATAAACGTGTGAGATAAGTTTGTATGTTAGTTAACATACAGTGAAAATAACAGATACGCTTGTGTTATCAAAAATATAGTTTATTCCATTTATAGCATAGTCAAAATAAAAGTCCATTAGTCATGTATCATTTTAGTCAGTCCATTCAAGGATATTCAATTAGCAAAGTCCATGTAGAATATCCAATGTCAGTTAACTTACAATAAATCAGTCCTCTCATAGTTGATAAATCAACAGTCCTTTCTCTCTCCCATTCCAGTAGGGAAAAACGCAGTTTTCAGTCTATCCAGTAATTAGGGATCATCAAGCCAGAGAGAGCAAGCTGCCGTGCCTTGCTTCTTTTATGCTGCTTTTACAACCACTCCCTTAATTACATTCTTACAGTTAAAGTTACAGACACTTTAACTAACAAACCATGATAACATATTTATTATTTTACCTAAACCAGTTAGGGTAAACAATGTTATCCCTAACAATCACTACCACACAGTAGAGTATCCAGTTCTTAACTTTTTAACAAAGTTAAACCCATGATTCTTTTTATCTAATTTAAATCTTTCTTTCAATTTAAACAATGACAGATATGACCTTCTGATTCTAGCTGCTCCTTAGATTTGAGGTAGGGTCACCCAAGTTAAAAGATATTATTTTACAAGTCCACCAGTTTGGTCTCGTCACTATTTCTTTTCTAAAAAAAAGTTTCCTGTGGGGAAACCCAAAGAGGCACTTTCATGGAAAACCTAGTTTTATATTTACTCCAGACTCTCAAAATAGCATGGGTAACAAAATGATTGTTGAAATCAACATTTACTTTAACTTTATCATACTTTATTTTGACTCTTTCTACCTTCCCACAATAAACAATATAAGCTCCAAAATTCTGCATAAGGGCTGCTTTTTTTTTTGACGTGCTTGATAGAAAAAATGTATCAAATGAAATAAAGCAATACTTACTGCAAGCACTGATCCTGCTGGACATTTGATCCTTTTCTGGCATTTAGCACACCTTGACTGGCATACAGGAGAGAAAGGATAATTAATAGATATTTCAGAGCATGGAAAAATATTAGCATCAACTGCAGAAGGGTAACAAATCCCAACACAACAAAAGCCCACATTAATCATCACCTGGTTATTATTTTTCATATTTTGTGATAGCAGAAATATTATCATTGTCAATATATTTATTTATTAGCTTTTTATCCTGCCATTATTACTTTATAAGTAACTCAAGACAGCATAATATTGTTTCCTCCTTCTATTTTCCCCACAACAGCAGCCTTGTGAGGTGGATTGGGCTGAGAGAGAGTGTTTGGCTCAAAGTCATTCAGCTGGCTTCGAAGCCCAGGTTGGCATTATGACGCACACACATGCTTCTTGTTTCATTTTAACCACTACTTCAGGTTGTCTCTCTATCCTTATCTGAACCTCTTGTTATTCCCACATCAAGATTTATTTATTTCAATGTCATAGACCTTTTTTAATCTTAATAAACCAATCACTCTTTACTGAGATTTTAAAATCTATGTTTGGGGTCTGAACCTGCAGGATGCATTAGGTCCATAAAATTATGACCATATTTGATTGTTTTTGTTAGGATAACTGCTGCTGTAAAAACATAATGCTAACATTAAGTTTTGTCATTTTTACTATATTGATAAAATCCTCACCAGGGTTAGGCATACATTTTTAACTTTTTAATCTTAAATTATTCAGTTTTTAATGTTTTATTGTATTGATTAAATTGTACGTCACACAGAGTCCTTTTGTGAAGGAGATGGCTGATTAAGAAGTTTGATTGATAGATAGATAGATAGATAGATAGATAGATAGATAGAATGATATTAAATGTTGTTGAGGAAACCTAGTGATGCCAGCTTAGTTGTTCCTGAAAGTTGCAAGATTTCAAATTTTAAGAAGAAGAAGAGTGTGCATATATTAGGTGGAGGGCTCAGACAATCAGTTTATCCATGTGTCAAATAAGACAGTAGAAAACAACTCGTACTCATAATGAAGAAAGACAATCTCTAATACTTCACCTTTTGTACAGTGGTGGTATTGGTAGTGCAACGGTTTTTGTGAATCTGTAGAACTTCAGAAACCCCAATCAACATTCCATTTCTGGTTTCAACAAATGGACCATCCAAAAGGATTCTGTTTACATATGTCTGCAATTTAAAAAAAGGATGCAAAATGAAGTATGATTCAAAGCACAATTATCCAGAGAACATTATAAAACCTCCTTCTACCAATACAGCACCCTCAGTGGAAGCCAACCAAAACCAATGAACTTAACTGTTGGTTTTTAATCTGTGTGTATGTCAATTTACTAACCAGAACTCTGGTATCTTTCAATTTATGTTACAGAGGTCACTGAATAAATTTCAAATATACAATAAATAAAATATTTAAAACAAATACATAAAACATTTTAAAATTGCAGCCATAATATGCATCCAAATTCACTATTTGAAAAGTATAGTTTTTGATATTTTAGATGTTCCTGGTTAAACCACACACTATAGAAGTATAACCTGTAGCTCATTCTCACCTTATTGAGTCTATTAGAAAACATGAGCCAATTAGAGAATCCCAACATTGTGCTTCTGTGCACTCCGTTCTTCAGGTCTTTCAAAAACAGCTTGTCACCCATTACAACATGATACTGCATGGTGTCATTATCCTGGAATCCACACAAAACCAAATAGTCAGAGACAAGTATTAGAATCAATAAAGTAACAGCAAGTGGAATAGAAACTTAAAGATAAGATGCATAGTAATAAACCATTCCTCTTCAGTTTATCCCTCCAAACATCTTGGTCACAATCTTCAGAAGAATCATTTTCTTTACATCTCTAATGGCTGAACTGCAGATTGGCCTTTAACAAGGCTGTTGCTTTGCCATACTCAACCACATCAAGTTCATTTGGATTCACAGAAAAAGTAGCAGAAGAAAAATATTTCCATTGCAGATATTTCCTCAGAGAAAATAACATTCATATGTGAAGAGTTGTAGAACCTAGAAAAAGGTTCAGCGTGTTGCCAAACCAACTCATGAAGCAGAAATGCTAATTTAGTTTTATCATTATAATACATACTGATACCCAAAGGACACCAACCTAAAACCAAGTCCTTAAATGGTATATAAAAGAGCTACATTTTATTAGATAATAATGAATAATGTATACATTTATAGTTATATCATTATTAAATTAACAGAGGTTTTCAATTATATTTACATTATATGATTACAACCATATCTCATTTTTCAATGGAAAGCAATTGGAGATATACCAGAATTTCCAGCATTTCTGTGCATATGGCAATTCAGAGTTAACCTGTGAATTGATTATCATTCTCTTATACGTATGAGTCTTCTCAGGAACAGGAATTGTTGGCTATCATATGTGATGAGGTAGAAACCCCTTTGTAAAAATTAAATAAATGCCTTCCTCTAGGAGCTTTGGGGCGCATGAAGCAACCAACAACAGTTAATTCCAAAAGTGTTATCTCAAGATTGAATCCAAATTCTTATTTATTGATATGTGGTTTCCCACAAATAAAGAACTGTGCAATCATGTACATGTTGAATGAAAAATTAAATCTCATTGAGTTAGGGGAGCTTACCTCTACATGAGTACAATTAGAACTATTTATTTAAAAAAGTAAAATCTTACCAGTTGTGTAATATTTGATGCTTGGCAATATTTCTCAATTGAATTATTCCCTGGGACAAAAATAGTATATTTTTCTGATGACTCAATTTCTCTCACCAACTGATATCTCTGAAAGTTTAAAAAACACCATTAGCAAGCTAATCAACTCAATGAGGATTGCAGTTGATAGCTAAATGAAAAATTCATATTAAGATTATTTTTAAATATAATTTTGCCAATTCCTTACTTAGAAAATAGCAACAATGAATAATTAATATTAAGAATTCAGAATAAAAAAAATCACTACTGTTTGTATCAGCAACAAAGCTTTGATTGCTTTGGATAGTAAGCTATTTTGGATAGCAAGATGGATAGCAAGATAATATAAATTTAATAATGAATAATTTAATTTCTTCAATTATTTGATTCAGGGATGAATCCTTTGCACCCAGCTATTATAATGTGTGAATCAATGTATAAACTTAGTTTCTGTCTTCTACTGTATCACCTACTAAGATAATCTTCCTCTAGCTCCTTGTAAGATAAAGAGCCATGGAAAGATTCATGCTTGGCATTACAAGACAAGATAGAAAGACCTGCACAAATGAAAGTATATGATATAATCGAGAGAGTAAAAGAATTGCATGGAAATGGGCTGGTCACATAGCAAGAAGAACTGATGGCAGATGGATCAAGACAATCATAAAATGGAACCCACTTGACAAAAAGCATCCAAGAAAGGCATCTAAAACAAGATGGATCAGCGACATCAACAAATCTATTTAAAAAACAATTTTAACATTGGCAAAAGGGACCATATTGGGACCATATTGCTTGGGATCATATTGGTTGGAAACATATGGAAGAGGCTTTCATCTTGCAATGGATAGACAATGGCTAAAATGATGATGAAGATTATGATCTTTCTGCTGAGGACTTTACCTCCAATAGCTCTTTAAACTTCCAGAAGGAGGGCACGGTGTTTAGTTGCTCCTGCAGACCAGGTGGGATCTTGACAGATGTTGGTAACAGAACCTGATCAAAGGAAAAGTGAAAAGAGGAAGACCAATTACCTGACTTTTTTTCATCTCATAGTTATAAATGACAGTGTAAATAAGGTGCTATTGAGAGGAGAAAAAATAAATTTTAGAAGATTCTTCTCAATACTTGGGGGATATTGTTGCTTCTATTTAATGAAAGACCAATAAATGAGATACGCTTAGCTCATATCTCATAAATCCCCCTTCCCCCACTCGAACAACAGAAAAAGACAAAGATCCAAACCAATCTAATCAACCTACCTTGCTGATGATATAAATAGTGCTATTAATAGCAGGAATATCACCCACCACAATGCTGGCATTGTGAATAGTTATTTCCTGAAAATCAAATATATGCAGATATTAATTCTGAATTATTACTATTTTTTATTTAAGAAAATTTATATGGCCATCCAACTCACTCACAGTTATTCTGGGCAGCTTACAACAATAAAACCAACCGAAAAAATAATAAAACAATACCCCCTCCCTCAGTGACAACAATTAAACAATCCATGGGATGGGCTCCATCCACTCTGGGGTCTTCAGACTCATTGACAAAATGAGTCTTCAGATCCTTGCAAAAGAGTGCCAAACATATCTCTGCAGGGATGATGTTCCACATGGAGAGAACTACCATGAAGAAGACTCTTCTTTTTAGTCCCCTTAGATCAGGGGTGTCAAACTTTCAGTGTCACGTTGTCATCAGGTGAAGTATCACAACTTTTTCTCCTTTTGCTAAACTGGGGGTGGGCGTGGCCAGTGTGTGCTGGATCCAGCCGGCTGTGAGTTTGACACCCCTACCCAAGATGGATCTCCTTAAGGAAGGAGACTATAGCATTCACTGCCTCTCCACTCTGGTGGGTCAAACAGATGAATTCAGGAAAAAAATGTTCCTTCAAATTAGTCCCATTAGAATTAAAGTATGACTATTCCTATCACATTTATATCAAAACACTTTTGTGCTCTAATTGGGGTGCAGGGCTGATTGGGAAACCTTAATTTAGGATTGAATATATCTTTTCTAATCTGTCATCCTCTGAATTTGTCAAGCTGCAGTGGCTCTAATTATGGGCTATGCATTCCAGCACAGGAGAACAGGATGGGAAAAGCTTATCAAAACTGTTCTGTCCCTCATTAACATACTCGAGATCCCCGCGCTTTGATTGGCCAAAGCGCGGGGCTCTCTGATTGGTCAGGCGAGCCGCGCCGATTGGCTCGCTAGGAATCTCCCGCGATTGGTCCGTTCAAACCGCGGGAGATTCAAAGCGATGCCATTGGCCGTGGCCGCCGCGGCGAAAGGAATAAAAGCCGCGGGCTTTTTTCCTTTCGCCAGTTCGGTTCCAACAAATCAATAAAAGAGCTTTGCACTAAGTCACCGACTCCTGGCATCAATTCACGGACACAACACTGGCGACGAGGATGGGATCCAGACCCTGAACCGAACCACGTGTCCGACGGAAGCCAGACGAAGCACCGAGATGGCGAAAATCGCACCGCCCGCCCCCTTCAACCCCGCCACCGAGGACTGGGAATCGTTCTCCGACCGATTCCGCATGTACCTCGAGTGCACCGGCATGAAGGACACCTCGGGCCCACTGAAACGCGCCGTCTTCCTCACCCACTGCGGGACCGAGGTCTTCCAGATGGCCAAAGCGTTGGCCAAGCCCGCCGATGCGACCGCCATGGACTGGGACGTCCTCGAACCCATCCTTCGGCGACACTACGCCCCAGAGGTACACATCCTGATCCGGCGCAACGAGTTCTACCGGCGGGACCAGAGATCGGGTGAGAGTTTCAGCGACTTCGTCGCCGAGCTGCGGCGCCTAGGGGGGCTCTGCGAATTTGATAACCTAAACAACGCTCTGAGAGACCGAATCGTGCTCTGTCTTTGGGACCCCGCCATCCAGAGCCAGCTGATGGCTAAGGGCGACATCAGCCTAGCAGACACCCTCACCACAGCCGCAGCCGCAGAAGCAACCCGAACTTCCGCCGATAGCATGCGCAGACCGGACACGAGGGACCGCGGCGGAAACAACAACCCGGCGAGGTCGGCCGAACCAAAAACCGAGACGACAACACACCAGGGCGATTTCCACTCGGCATCTAGCACGTCCGATGACGAGGAGGACATCCATCGACTCCAGACAGGCCGTGACCAACGGAACCGGAGAGGTCATAAGTCGAGGATCAACTGTGCCGGTTGCGGCAGCGACCACCCCAGGTCGGAATGCTGGTTTTTCAACTCAATCTGCCGGCATTGCGACAAAAAGGGGCACATCGCCCGGGGTTGCCGCCTGAAGAAAAACCGCAGTCCGGCTCGATGGGACCAGAGCGACCGGAGGAGGGAGAGCACACCACCCCGGACCAGAGATCGCCCCTCGGACAGCCAATGGGACCGGAACGGACGATCCTCGCGAGGCGGCGACAACCGGCGGAGAGAGGAGACCCACCAGATGGTCACCATCGGCCACGCCATCACCAGCGACGCCCGGAAGGTCCACGTCGAGGTACGCATCGAGGGCCAGCCGTGCAAGATGGAGGTGGACTCCGGGTCCTATCTCTCCATGATTGCATGACACGAGATAAAGCGGTTGGTGCCTACCCTCCAAAGGAGGAACGTAGACAACCAGAGACTCATTGTAAAGGACTACCAGGGAAACCGTATCCCGGTAGTCGGCACCAAAAGCTTTAACATAACGTATAAGGGGCGCACCGAACGACTCTCCCTAACGATCGTTGACCGCGACCGCCCAAGCCTACTGGGACTGCAATGGTTCGCCCCGCTCGACATCGCCCTCACGGGAGTCAACCACGTCACCGACGACGGCTGGGAGCAGCAACTAGCCCGGGAGTTCCAAGAGGTCTTCGACGGAAACCTAGGCAAGTACCGAGGGCCCCTTATCTCGTTCGACCTAGACCCTAACGTCCCCCCCAAACGCCTGAAACCAAGGCGGGTGCCATTTGCACTGAAACCCAAAATAGACGAGCAAATTGATAAGCTCGTCAAACAAGGGGTACTGCAGCCCATAGACCACGCCCGGTGGGAGACCCCCATAGTCACCCCGATCAAGCCCGATGGGTCGGTGAGAATCTGTGGGGACTATAAGGCCACCCTAAATGGCGCGCTGCAACAAAGCGCCTACCCCGTCCCAGTAGTGCAACACCTACTGCACTCACTGGGAGGGGGCAAGGTTTTCGCCAAGCTCGATCTCGCCCAGGCATACCAACAGTTGCCGGTCGACGAGCAAATGGCAGAAGCACAGACCATCGTCACCCACCAGGGAGCATTCAAATGCAACCGACTCCAATTCGGAGTCAGCGTGGCACCGGGCATATTCCAGAGCCTAATGGAGAGGCTATTGCAAGGTATCAAGGGGGTGGTACCTTATTTCGACGACGTCCTAGTGTCGGCAACCAACCAAGCCGAACTAGAAGGTTGACTAAGAGAGGTCCTAACTAAATTTAAAGAGACAGGACTAAAAGTAAAGAGGGAAAAATGCCAGCTTTGCACGGAACGAGTGGAATTCTTGGGCTACCTCCTAGACCGGCACGGCATTCACCCCACAAGCAAAAAAATCAAGGCCATCAAAGAAGCCCCCACCCCTAAATCAAAGACTGAACTACAAGCATTCTTGGGGTTACTGAACTTTTACAATGTTTTCCTACCCCAAAAGGCGACGGCAGCGGAGCCCTTGCATAGGCTCCTGGACAAAGCGGCGACCTGGACTTGGGGGAAACGGGAGCAAGCCGCCTTCCAAAGAATGAAGGACCTCCTCACCTCCGATGCCGTCCTCATACAATTCAACGAGACCCTACCTCTGGCCGTCCCGTGCGACACATCACCCTTCGGCGTCGGCGCTGTCCTCAGCCATACCCTTCCCGACAGAAAAGAAGCGCCCATCGCGCTCTTTTCAAGGACCCTCACCAAACCGGAGCAGAACTATAGCCAACTGGACAAAGAGGCTCTGGCTATAGTTGCCGCCATAAAACGATTCCATGAATACCTCTACGGCCGGACTTTCACCATCATAACGGACCACAAGCCGCTGCTGGGAATCCTTGCAGGGAACCGGGCCACCCCGAACATTCTGTCTCCCCGAATGACAAGGTGGTCCGAGTTCCTGGCAGCCTACAACTACGAACTCATACACAGACTGGGTAAGACGATCTCCCATGCAGACGCCTTAAGCCGCTCGCCGCTACCGGAACCCGACACCGACCCAGCACCCACAACGACCACCCTCAGCATAGAGACTCTACCCAACCTGCCCATAACCGCGTCAGACATTGCCCGAGAGACTAATAAAGACAAACGTCTGGCGCGGGTGTTGCATTGGGTGGAGAAAGGGTGGCCGGAAAGGGACAACGACGAGTCCGTCAAAACGTTCCGAAACCGCCAAACGGAACTCTCGTTGTTAAAAGGGTGCATACTATGGGGGGACAGGGTGGTCATTCCGGAAAAGCTACAGGGGAAGGTTTTGGAAATGCTGCACGAGGGGCACCCTGGCATCGTGAGGACTAAAGCCCTGGCCAGAAGTTACGCTTGGTGGCCAGGGATGGACAAACAAATAGAGGCCTGGGTAGCTAGGTGCCAACGATGCCAGGAAACAAGGCCCAGCCCACCCACAGCACCCGTCCTAGAGTGGGAAACCCCAAGGGGACCTTGGTCTAGGATCCATATAGACTTCGCCGGGCCCACAAAAGGACACACTTTCTTCATAACAGTTGACGCTTACTCCAACTGGCTGGAGGTAAGCAACATGAAGACGACAACCACGGAGGCCGTGACCAAAGAACTCTGCAAACTCTTTGCAACACACGGCCTCCCAGACGTCGTCGTCTCCGACAACGGGCCCCAGTTTACCTCGCTGGAATTCGAAAAATTCCTAGTGGAAAGGGGCATCCGCCACGCGCTGACAGCACCGGCGCACCCAGCGGCGAATGGTAGGGCGGAACGGATGGTCCAATTCACTAAAAAGACCATCCGGAAAATAGACCACGGGGAGATCCAAGAGAAAATCAACAGACTACTCTTCACCCAACACATAACCCCGAATACCACAACCAACAAAAGCCCAGCCGAACTACTAATGGGTAGAAAGCTAAGGTCCCCACTCGACAGGTTACACCCTACGTATAACCCGGAGAGGCCCCCAGACTCAAGCACCAAACACCGAACTTTCGCACCCGGGGACCCCGTATATGCAAAAAACCTGACGGGAGACCCTCTATGGATCCCAGCTGTCATCACCCAAGCAACAGGCCCACACTCGTACCGGCTACAAACAGCAGACGGACGAGCGTGGAAACGCCACATCGACCAACTTAGGTCGAGAACCGCAAACCAACAAACCACCGACGCACAAGCAAACGAACCCAACCCCCGTAACGCAAGCCAAGGGGGGAGGGAATACCCAGGGGACTGAATCCAAAGAAAAATAAACCAGCAATACTCACCGGAACGCAGCCATCACGACCCCTCGCCAGAAAGGAACAGCCAAGCCAGCTCGACCGACCCGGAAAGACCGAGCGGGAGCGGCGAAACCCGTAGCTCAACCAACCGGACAGGCCCAGGAGGGAGCTACGGAGAAAGGACCGGCCCGATCGACCAGCCGGTTCCCACAACAGCAGCAGGAGCAATGGAGATCCCGACCGAACCGGCCAGGATCCAGCCTACAACTGAGTTGCGCAGGTCAAGTAGGACCAGACGGAGCCCCGCCTACCTACGTGACTACGCAACGTAAGGACTGAACCAAGAGGGGAGGGGTGTTCTGTCCCTCATTAACATACTCGAGATCCCCGCGCTTTGATTGGCCAAAGCGCCGGGCTCTCTGATTGGTCAGGCGAGCCGCGCCGATTGGCTCGCTAGGAATCTCCCGCGATTGGTCCGTTCAAACCGTGGGAGATTCAAAGCGATGCCATTGGCCGCAGCCGCCGCGGCGAAAGGAATAAAAGCCGCGGGCTTTTTTCCTTTCGCCAGTTCGGTTCCAACAAATCAATAAAAGAGCTTTGCACTAAGTCACCGACTCCTGGCATCAATTCGCGGACACAACAAAAACGTTCCATTTTAACCTTGAGAGCAGCTACATGCCTTCGTATACACGCTATGATCAACATTTCTAAAATAAAAAACATGAGCCTGCAGATTCGCCTTGGTTCTACTTTTCTTGGGGCACCATTTCTTTAGTTGAAAAGTAGCATAGCACATTTCAATAATATCTCTCTAATTTTGCTATTGGAAATAATGTTCTTAACCTACAAGCTTACCCCGTTATTCTTCTTTATTTCCCACTTGGCTTCTGGATTGAGAGTGGGGAGTTCTTGGCCAATATATTTCTTGAGTTGCTGAGTTGTGAAGGAACCCTGGAGGATATGAGACCTACAATAGGATAAAAATCTTAACAAAACTACAATTTGCTGGTTAACAGCCAAGAGAACAGTTAGAGAAAAAAAAGGACTGTATCTTTTAAATGTGTCAGGAGAGTCTATTAAAAAGACAATTCATCAGCCATCTTATCTAGTCATCCATGTTATGGTTGTCTCAAAGACAACCAAATGCAATCAAAGATGCTTTTTAAAAGGCAATTGGACTCCCTTTGTTTTGCCTTTAAGACATTTTACTGTGATAGTGTGATCAAAACTGTTGTAAAGGGCTTTTAAAACTCACAAAAATAGGCAAAGTTTTGATCAACCTTGACTTTTTAAACTACACTTTGCAGGCAGCCTTGTTGGTGTGAGATTAGTTCAAAATTTAGAATGTATATTTTATTTTTCTTATTTTTTTTGTCAAGACAAAAAAAAAGATAATTATACCTATTACAAGATAATAGGTATAAGTATATACATAGTTATGAACACATGAAATGGGTACATATAAGAAAAATAAAAGAAACAATAGGACAGGGACGGTAGGCACACTCCCCACAGACAGACCTCTTAGGAAAGGGGTGAGGTCAACAGTAGACAGTAGTCTAAGGTTAAAGTTTTGGGGGTTTGGGAAAGAAACCACAGAGTCAGGTAGAGTATTCCAGACATTGACCACTCTGTTGATGAAGTCGTATTTCCTGCAATCAAGTTTGGTGCAGTTAACCTTGAGTTTATATCTATTGTGTGATCTTGTGTTGTTATGGTTGAAGCTGAAATATTCATTTACAGGTAAGTCATTGCAATGTATGATTTTATATACCACACTTAGATCAGACCAAAGACGGCATAATTCAAGGTTTTCTAGGTCTAGAATTTCAAGTCTGGTGGCATAAAGTATTCTGCAACGAATAGAGGAGTGGAGAACTCTTCTTGTGAAATATTTCTGGACTTTCTCAACTGTGCTAATATCAGATACGCAATGTGGGTTCCAGACCGATGAGCTGTATTTGAGTATTGGTCTAGCAAATGCTTTGTATGTCCTAGTTAGTAGTGTGATATTACCAGAGAAAAATCTATGTAGGATTAGGTTAACAACTCTTAATGTCTTTTTGGCTAAGTAGTTACAGTGGGCTCCAGCACTTAGATCATTAGAGATGAGTATTCCAAGGTCTTTTACAGAGCTTGGATCATCAACAAGGTCCTGATTATTCAGCTTGTATTTTATTTTCTGATTTTTTTGCCAATATGTAAGACAGAGCATTTATTTGTTGAGATTTGAAGTTGCCGTTTGTTTGACCATTCTGATACATAGTCAAGATCTTTTTGAAGGGTAGCAGTATTGTCTGTGGTATTGAACAGCTTTATATCATCAGTGAAGAGAACACAGTTGCTCTTAATATGATCACAGAGGTCATTTATGTAGAGTATGAAGAGAGTTGGTCCTAGAACACTGCCTTGTGGGACACCACTGTTGACAGGTACAGAATTTGATAGGACACTCCCAATTTTGACCATTTGTTGTCTGTTTGACAGGAATGCTTCTATCCAGTTATGCAGGTGTCCAGAGATACCATAAGATTTTAGTTTTAGGAGTAGTTTGTCATGTACCATTGAATCAAAGTTAGCACATGTTATCAATGCCTGCTAATAGCTGTGCTCTGTATAATTTATTTTTTGGATTATTTTTCATTTTTAAAAAATTACATCCTCACTAAAGAAGAAATAAATTTTCTTTCTGCCTTCAAAACAACTTCATCTCACAACTTTTCTTCAGTATGGACATTTAGTAATCCATTTCCTGAAAAATCCAATAGAGCCCAGAGAAAAGTTTTTGTTTGAACTAAGTTGTTTGCTGTACATTTGGTCCATAGAATTCCCTGATCCCAAGAGATTGCTTTAAGTTAGGGTATCTGATAACTGAACAGATAAAGGAGAACAGGAACAACTGGAAAGGAGGACAAATGGGAGGAAAAGGATCACATACACACACAGTTTTAGTTTCTTGGCATCAGCACCAACAATTATAGTGAGAAACTGAAGATGAATAAATAGAGTCTTTGATTGAGCTTGGTTATTTGCTTGAAGACAATTCATTACTGGACAGTGCCTGAAGATGTTACCTAGTTGGGTAGTAAAACATCTGCAAATGAACAATCTAGTTCAGAGACCACCAAGAATTCCACAGTTTAATTCCTAGCTATAGAATAGATAGAATTCTTTATTAGCCAAGTGTAATTGGACACACAAGGAATTTGTCTTGGTGCATATGCTCTCATGTACATAAAAGAAATGATACGTTTATCAAGAGTCAAGAATCATAAGGTACAACATTTAATAATAGACATAGGGTACAATATGCAATCAAATCATATTAGGAAACAGTCAATTAAAAAAATTGTAAGGATACAAGCAACAAAGTTACAATCATACTGTCATAAGTGGGAAGGGATGGGTGAAAGGAAGGATGGGAGGATTAATAGTAATAGTAGTAATAGTAATGCAGACTTAATAAATAGACAGTGCTGAGGGAATTATTTGTTTAGCAGAGTGATGGCTTTCAGGGGAAAACTGTTCTTGTGTCTAGTTGTTCTGGTGTGCAGTGCTCTATAGTGTTGTTTTAGGGTAGGTGTTGAAACAGTTTATGTCCAGGATGTGAGGGGTCAGTAAATGTTTTCACAGTCCTCTTTTTTGACTCGTGCAGTGTACAGGGTCCTCAATTGAAGGCAGGTTGGTAGTAATTGTATTTTCTGCAGTCCTAATTACTCTCTGAAGTCTGTGTCTGTCTAGCTGGGTTGCAGAACCCAACAATATATATATATTACTACATATATTCTCTTCTATTAAAGCAACAAGAACGCATACTTACATCTATGAACTTTTTCCAGCATCAGAAAGACTGTTTTTTTTTCTATGACCGAAATATGCTAGAGCTAATTATGAAGCAAAAGTCTTCAGCATGTAACTAATTAAAGTCAATCTGAAGCAGCATGAAAATAGTTTTAATTAACTAATTGATGTCAGGGAGCTGAACTACAAGAAAGCATGAGCATGGCTGGCTCAGGAATTATGGGAGTTGAAGTCCACTAGTCATAAAAGAGCTATGGTTCCTTATCCCTGATTTAGATTATATCTAAAGCTTTGCCTGCCAGATGGAGGAAATGAGGGTAAAAAAGACTTGTTCTCCTTTTGTTAGATGACTAGTAACCCTATAGATGTATTGTTGGGTGTGCCTGAACCTAATAAATGTTCTTATGTTCTCTAGTCCAAAGATAGAAATTCAAACATCTCCAATCACTCTCATTGTTACTGTTAGGAATATAAGTCACCTAACAGGTATTTGGGTTAGAAATATATAAACCAGGATAAACATTTTAAAACTGTATCTTTAAGAAAATGCAAAACTGTAATTAGGTATGGTTTCTCAAACGGCCATAAGATGGAGTCAGAAACCTGGTTTGTCTTAGTCTGAGTCTCAGAAGAGAGTGTGAGTGTATCTCTGTTTCCTTCTGTTGGAAAGTATTACAGTTGCTCCATTTTTCCTAATTGACTGATATTCCTGGATTTAATGTAAGTCTGATACTGAACTGTTTTTTGACACTGGACTTTGATATTTGGATTATCCCTGGATTGAAAAACTGACTGATTTATCTGTGAATGACTTTTGGACTGCTTATCTTGAATTTTGCTTAAACTTTCTAGAAGTAAAATCCTACATTTACTGTATAGTGTATCTTTGTTCTATGTGTGCATTATTCAAACACAATTCTCAAATATGTCTCCCTGTATGCGCTCATTCTCCTAACGGGGAATTACCTCAACAGTTACTGCTACCCAATCAGAAAATGTTAGAGGACATTCTAAAGATAAGGAAGTTAAACTGGATATTCTTATGCACTGATTTATATGTTTGCATTCCTATGCATTGGTAAAAGTATGTTTGTGTCAACATTCCAGCAAACCTCCATTCCAACCCAGAACTCCGAGACAGACATCTCTCAAAGGTTCCTTTATTTGGATAGTCACTGGTACATCCGTGGAATCCTGAATCGGAAAGTTTCAGGCTTCCTTGCAAAAGTAAAACCTACAAATCCATCCCCATCCCTATCATCACATCACATGGTCCAATCACCATCCATCCCAAAATAATTTTCCTTTTCACTATGTTTAACACTACGTGACCTTGAGACAGCAGAAGAATTTTATTTTGTCTAACAAGATGTACTAAAATGAATTCTCCCCTCCCACTTTCTCAAGGCTTAAATTGTGGCAGTGTGGGATTAGCAAATCTCAATATGGCTTCCAAAGGTGACAGTTTATACATTGGTAACCATATTTCTTTTTTTAAAAAAATATATAGATGGCATGCATATGGGTATACACATCTAGGTCAAGAAAAATGTTATGCCGAATTATGAATAAGAATATCTGAAAAGAGATGCACAAAGTCTGTATTTCATGTGTGTACTATAAGCACAACACAAATAGATGAAACCACATTTTGTTAGGTGAAGTGCAGAGGTGCCCTAAAGGTTTTGTGTTCATGTAAAAGGAAACTACTTCATATTGGAAGAGTCCATCTTCTTGCATTGCCTCCCCTGGAAAGACAAGTGTTTCAAATTGCAAAAATGTCTAATCCTACTAAGGTCACCTACCTTTTTAGATGATCACAGGTACCCTACTAAAGTATGTATTTCAGCCATCATTGAACACTCATTCTTGGAAGCTGAAAAAACTGGTACTCAAAAACCTAGGTGGATGTACGGAGAACTATGCTGCAAGGCCCATTGTAAAATCTTTAAAGCAACCCCATCATACGCCAAATCTGTCACCTGGCACAGATCAAACCTGAGTAGCTTTTACTAATCAAGAGAAAAATGGGTTTACTTAATTTATACTAGTTTTGATTCTGACAAAGATGGACAACAATACCTGACAAGAGATGGTAGCATGTTGGACTCCAGCCAGAACTCTTTTTCATCCTTGCTCAAATTTTGGACAGCTTCTTTTTGTGGCACCAGAACAGTGACATTGGCTCCTCTGGGCATGCTGAAGTGGGATTTCTTTTTATCAAAGAAAGACAACATGCACAGGCATTAATGCTAGTTACTTCTGTGTTTAGTTTAAAAGGCATGGAATTAAATATGCAGATCCATCACCAACCTCTTCAATGAAACCACTTGAATTAGTGGAGTCTGATAAGATAGCTCAGAGTTCCAGCATTTTGTGTTATGAAACTATTTTACTTTACAAATCATTGTATGTAGACAATAAAGCAGTGTTAGCATCCTTTCTGATCCAAAGACTCATTTGCATGACCATCAAAAGATAGAGCAAGTTCATTTTCTTCAAGCAAAGGCCTCATTAAAATATGTGTATCTTCTGATCAGCAATAAACATATTTTTTTAAAAAAATACAAAAGTAGTTTTAGTTTTAAAATTGCCCAGCAGATTGAAACATCAGTGTTTTGATTCTCTAAGCAACTTACCAAATTACAAAGGCTGAAATTCTTAATTTATAAATCAGTTGCAGTGAACAGCTTTTGAACAGATTTATACAAAGTTCTGATTAGAGAACCTTTTTTGTCAAAAACCTTAAAAGACCATTTTTAAGATAAAACTCTTATTTTAAAATGTAAATGGATTTTTTTCCTACTGATGGAACAGTATGCTAAAACTGTTTCGTTTTTATTTCATTTTTATTTCATTTCTTGTTTCAGAAATGTTAAAGTAGCACTCAACAACAGGAAATCCTTACCTTAATCCACTGATAAAAAGTTGAAAAGTGGTAATACCTTACCAGCTCCTTCAAAAAGAAAAAACAACAAATGTATAAAGCATTATTCTAGGGGTCTTAAAGAAAAAAGACGATTGCTAAACAAGTTTAATTTAACCCTGGTTTGTTTATAAACTAAGGCAATGTGTCAATATAAAGGTAAGCAGACCACATTACAATTTTAATCCTACATGTAATCTAGGCAAAGGATGATTAGATACTTGGGAACTTGCCTAGCAATCAATCCAAAAGAGAGTACTGATATTTTCCTACTATAACAGCAGAAACTATAATTCATATAAGCTACCCAGAGGCATTTGATAATAATATGACTGGCATGTAGACTTAATAAACAAATAAATTTAATTGTCTTTATTTTAAATATTTATGGTTTGTTTACATTTTATATCAGAGTATCCAATTTTATCAATTTTAAAACTTTCAACTCTCTATGGTTGGCTGCAAAATTCTGGGAGTCTTAAAATTGCCAAGGTTAGACACCTCTTCTTTTTCTTATTGGCACCCGTATCTTTAAAATAGCAGAATTTAAAAGAGGAAAACAGAGGGAGATTAATTCATTCTTCCACCCATCCATCCAAACAGTTGGATAACATTCCACTTCCAATAATGCCAAGTCAGAAGAAAAGCCTTTCCACAGAAAGGCAGCCATAGGCTTTGCCTCATTATTGGACTTTTTAAGGCTGCTGGAAATGTGACAAATTGGCCAATTCACTCTGTTATTCACGTTTTCTTACAGGACTTCATTTTATTTCTGGTTTTCTGTATTTCTGTATTTTTATCATTATTAAATGCAGGGAAAATATCTCTATAGGGTTGCTAAGAGTTGACATCAATTTAATGCCATATAATTGATCAAACATTTTATCATTCCTTATAGAATGTCTTTACCAAGGCAACTTAATATAAAGCAATAGCTTCCTTTTCTCTTCTGGTGGAAGCATAAACTCCTCTGAACATGGAAAGAGCATTTAGCTCTCAAGGCGGGGGCAGGGGGAGGTCACTTAGGTAAAGGAACTGGGGACATTGTCATATGGCAAAGCAACTATTGGAAAAGATAGTTTGGTTCTACTTTAGGGTCCAAACCAGCAATCTTTGCCTGGATCTCTCTCAATTGGTTTAATGTCTAGTTTAATTAAAAGAAGGGCTGAGGGACAGGAGTTTTCCAATATTTAAGGGGCTGCCAGAAAGAACAAGGGGTCAACCTTTGTAGAAAAGCACCTGAAGGCAGAATGAGACACAATGGATGGAAACTAATTGAGGAGAGAACCAACCTAGAAATAAGGAGAAATTTCCTATCAGAGAGGATAATTAGCCTTGCTTCCAGAAGGTGTGGGTACTCCAACACTGGAGGTTTTTAAGACAAGATTAGACAACATAATTAGTCTGATGTTATAGGGTCTCCTGCTTCAGTAGGGGGTTGGACTAGTAGGTCCCTTCAAACTCTGTTATTTCTGCTTGCACTTAATCTGATTTTATTCTGCAGATACATTTTTTTAGCATTATATTGACACAAAATAAGAAATTATTCTTGCAGAGTGAGTGGACAGAAATGTCCCTCAGTGGTGGGATTCAATTTTTTTTACTGCCGGTTCTGTGGGCATGGCTTGGTGGGCGTGGCAGGGAAAGGAGACTGTAAAATCTCCAGTCAGAGGTGGCATTTGCTGTTTCTCCAAACTAATCAAAATTTCCCCCACTGGTTCTCCAGAACTAGTCAGAACCTGCTGAATACCCACTTCTGATGACCTTCCTTTCTTTGCTTGTCTTGTGGAGACCCTCTCCCTTTTTCTTCCAAGAGTTGTCTTACTTCTAGTCTGGTTTAATGGATAAGAGATTGGACTAGACTAGAAGGAAGAAATTCAGGTTCCAATCCTCTCTTCAGCCATTGTATTTCAATTTCATAAAATAATATATTCAAACTATGGATTGGTTTAAGGTTCCTATCACTGTACTGTAGTGGGAAAAATCATTGTCTCTCACAAAGCTGGTCATTGTGGTTTCCGGTTTAGAATGGGAAATCTAGAAAGTGCCGAATTTTTTCTTTTAAATAAGGAAGCTAAAGCAGAACAGTGCCTTTTTTTTTTATCTTAGAGAAATATTCCTTGGCATATTTTCTGCCTATACTTGCTCTTTTGTTAATGGGAATGATAAGCAAAAAGCTGAGTTTGAAAAGCGAGATGCTGTTCTGTGCATAATCAGAAAAGTCACTTGAGGTTTATGCTGGTCCAGAATATTTGCGTTGTCTGAAAGATACTCCATCAAAGTGGTCTTTCCTAGCCTTATCAAAGTTGGCAGACACAGCCACTGCCATTGAGTTATGGTCCTTGCCTGATATAAATGCTGTCACTTTATTTCCCCCACCTGAAAGAGAAATGGAAATGCATCTTTTTACCTTCATCACATCACCGTAACATTCAATTCCATCTCCTATATATCCATCAGAGCAACTGCAATTTTTTTCCCCAGTATTGAGAATCTGGCATACAGCCTGATGAGTTAAAAAAAAAAAAAAAGATAATTCTCAGCAATAAGAAAATAAAGAAAATAGGTGAAACTCAATATCACCTAGAGACCTAATGCAGTATATCTGGTTCAGAGTGGTATGAGCTCCAGCATGATGTGCCGTCCATAAAACCTTTGGTATGGCCCCCAGAGGATATCCAAAAATTGTTGTTACATTGCAAATTTTAATGGGATTGATGACAATTATTCAGCACATGTCTAGAGAATTATCAAAGTAGGTTCCCCAATTCTATGCCTTGTGTATTATTGAATGAAATGTATTAAGCCAGGAAGATTGTCCTAGATTATTTTCACGTCTTACCAGTTCATGGCAGCCCCCATTGTCCATCATACAAGGGTCAATTTTATCACAGACATAACCATCACCTTCATAGCCTTTCTTGCACATGCAGCTGCTCTGAAAATTGAAACAGTAGGGACATTAGTTCCTATACAATAGTATAAGTTTTCTAAGAAAAAGAAAACAACAACAACCTTTCATTTTAACCTTTGTTTAATAATTTATAGAAATGTAGGAAAAAATTAAAATCTGTTACTATGGAGATTCTCAGTCATCCAGGTCATGGTTGTTCCAAAGATGCTTTTTCAAGAGGCAACTGACTTTCTGGTTTTTCTTTGAAGACATTTCTCAGAGCTGAAGAAACTTCATGGATGAGAAGCAAAATGTCTTCAAAGAAAAACCAGAAAGTCCAGTTGCCTCTTGAAAAAGCACCTTTGGGTCTGTTACTAATATATTTTTAACTTGAAATTTGAAGCCAGCCTAAATAGAAACTTTCTGGATTTTTCATGTGCAAAACTAGATAATGGTTGGAAGACAGAAGTCCTCCATCTGTTCTGAATTACAACTTCTAACCTCCTTTCCTATGGATGTCAATAATAACAATAGTTCTATCTGAGGATAATCCTCCTCAAGACAGAAGTGGATTTGGGGATCTCGGAGTCATCTGCATTCATTGAGACCAGCACAACCTTTGTTCAGAATCAGTCCCTGAAGCTTTGAATCCTCTCCCAGGACTCTGATTTAGTGCAATCATCTACCTAGGCAAACTTTTGTGACAGCAGTAGCATCAGATAGAATATTGGAAAGCTACAAGAACCAACATTCTTCCTTTGTAATCAAGTCTACCTTAGAATCGATATAAATATGGTCCTATAAGCCAGGATAACTTTTCAGCTGAGTCAGGCATAATAAGCACCACATGAGTTAAAACCAACATAGTATTCCTTGATTGTCTTGCAGTTGCATCAGGTTTAACTAGAACCAGCATGTGTCATACTCTAGTATTAAACTCCCTAACTGAAACTAGCCACTTGTCAGAAAGAGTGTTTTGCTTCTTGTGGGCTTATGCAGTTGATCATTCCCATAACTTAAACCCAGACAGACATGTGTACTGTATTGTCTCTGGGCTGCCTACTTGTAGGGCATGTCAAATTTTTCAACTTTCAATTTTCAAACATTAGAGGTGCTCAAAAGTTGTGACATGCCTTGTGGGTTGTAAAGATATTTTGGTTACTTTAATATAATTTAGATGTACTAGGTAAGTAACTACATAAATATCCTAACTGTTTAACATTTTCTTTGTTTCACTAGGCCATCGACTTTGTCCTCTTCTGTTTGCTTTTTGGGAATCTTAACCTAGATTTTCACAACTGTAGTTTTTAACTTATTATTTGACTTATACTTCTACATTTTTTGTGGCCATGAATAATCCTTTGGGGGAATTAGACAAAACAAGTCTTTTCCTGGAATTGTGTAATAGAGGACCATAATGTGATCCTGGGAAAAGGCCAGGATTCTTAAAGGAGTTACAAATTCTCACTTTTATTGTTCCATTCAATGCAATTCAATAGAGGCTGAACATGTTAAATTCTGTGGCCTGTAGCCACTTTAAATATTTGATGCTATCATATAAAAAGCACAAACCTCATCATTATTTAACAAACCCAAGAGCCATAGATTCTTTTTAACAAGACAGCATGAAATAACAATACTGTACCTGTCCAGGGCCAATGTAATTACAATCAGCATTGATGTGGCAGCCTCCTCTGGTTTCTGTTTCACAATTGTCTATGGCAACACAAGCTTTTCCATCCCCAGTCCAACCCCGGATACACTGACAGCTGACTCTGCCAGGACCCGTACTGGTACATGTAGCCTGGCAAAAAAATGGAACAAGAAGATGAGAAGGAGAGAAGGGCATTTCTGCACTTTCCATTTAAGCTATTCTTGTTCATGCCATCTTTTTTTTTTTTTAAACAAATTTTATTAATTTTACAGAACACACAATACACAAACATACAAAACATAAACAAAACTAAAAGATCTTTTCTGAAGGCTGTCTGATCCCGGGTTAAAACTCTTCACACAGACACAAATTTAAACATCATATTCACTTTATATATCCTTCCATATCTTATTATCATTTTCTTTTTTTATATATATATATAAACCATTTTTATCAATTTTATAAAAACAATGCACAAAGAATCAAGGCATAACAGCTTATAAATTCTTCTCTAAGAAAAAATAATAATAGAAAACCAATAGAACATAACAATTCCAAATTATAGTATCAATACTTTATCTATTTAACTTCATATCTTATCCCTGCTTCTCCTTTTCATCCAAATTATTTCTTGTTAATTAAAATTTTATTGCCTTTTATCAATATACAAAGTCCAAAAAAAAAAAAACCATAACAAAACCTTTATATATCCTTTCATATCTTATTACCATTTTCAATAACATTCTTTGTCTGTTCCATATCCAACTATCCATTCATCTTTTTTCTTTTACAATACTTCTCCTATACACCAATTGGAGTAACGTCTATAACTCATTACCCTAGCTTAAAAATACTTCGTATAACAATTTTTCTTGGGATTCTGTTTAAAAGATTCTAAAATTACACAATGAATTTTATACTCTAAATACACATATAAAAGACACAATCTTATGTACCCTCCAGAATCCCTCTTTTATCCTAAATTAAATTCACCCATTGTCTCTGAATAAACTTTTTTTCTTTAGATCTTGCTCCCCCCCATTGAGGCTTCTCCTCCCCCCCTTTCTCTCTTGCTTATTCTTCTCCTTGCCCTTTTTACCCCTTTGTTTTTCCTCCTCCCTTTTCTTACTCCTTTTCCTTTGCTTTCTAACCTTGCCTCCACCTTTCCGCTCATTTTTCTCTTCTTTGGTTGTTTTTATAATTCTTAAAATCCCCTTTTTCTTATCCTTTTTCTCCTCCTCTCCGGAAAGAACCCATTGTTCATCAAAGATGGCTTCTTCTTCCCCTTGTCCCAGTCCTTCTGCTGCGTAGTCAACTTTTCATAAGTACATAACGCCATTTCTAAGAATTGAAACAAAGTGCCCAAAGTATCTTCCTTTTTATATTTTTGATATTCAGTCTTCAGTTCATCCACAAGCGATGCCATTATGAAAAGAGAAACTTTTCCCAAAACAACCACAAGTATTTTTAATCAAAAATAATTCAAAAAAAGTTCCAAAAAATAATACTTTTCTTCCTTCTTCTCTTTCTCTTTCTGGGGTTAATGTTTAATCAAAGAGGTCCAATTACCATATATCTTTCTTTGGGATTCTAGGCAATCTCCTCCTTTTTCAGCTTCTGCTCCAATTTTTTTTCCTTCCCTTCCCACTTGCAACATCAATTTTAAATAATCAGAAATCCATACCTCCAACAAGGGTTTTCCAATTTCTTAAGTTTTTCAATGTCCAAGAATCCTTTTGTCCCTTAGCTTCAACTCTCAAAATAATTCACTTTCAATGTCCAATATATCCAAACATTTCTGCTGTTTCCATAGGGTGGGAGAGTGAAGAAAAAAAAAGTTCCCTTTAACAGCTTCTCCGCCGCTTTCGATCTTCTTAGGGATACAATGTATCCTCCAGCAATTCAAACAGCTCAGTTCCAACCAATTTGAAAGATGTTACTTGACCCGGCTCAGACAGCACTTTCACTCTTCTCACTTCCTCCAGCGCAATCTTACCCGGTTGCTGGCTTCTTCGTGGCGGCCATTGCTGACCGCCGCTCCACCGCCTTGGGAAAAAGGGGTTTTTCCGGAGAAGGGGGGGTCTGTGACACCCCCACCCCCCTGTCCGACTCCCCTCTCTCTTCAGCTGTCTCTACAGGGCAGCCATATCCCCCTGACCCATCTGGATCGGGGGTACCTCGACGGCTAGCACAGCAGGAATCGCGAGCTGTCGCGAATTCCTGCTGCCCCGAAGCCACGCGAAACCGGAAAACCTTGTTCATGCCATCTTGATTCTAAGCCATCTTAACAAAACCCTGTGCAAGCTGAGGCATGTTGGCAACAACTTGTAAGTGATTTGTTTTGCTATCACATCATTTCATTGGATAATTCCCTGTTATGTTTCAAGAAAGCACTTTAACTATGGCCAGGTGTTTGAGGATAATTCTATATGTATGAGTATGTTTGCATGCATTCAAATATATATCTCACGTGCACAGACTTAAATGTTATATATGTATACACAGACAGATACATAGTAAAAATAATCAAGATGCAGATACAAAGCAAGCAGCTCAAATACATTTCTCTTGTTCTACAGTACACTCTACAAGGTTCTAAACCTCCATTTACCAACAGTGCTGAACCAGAAAAATGGTTAAGATTTTTGCTTAGCACAGTAAAAGGTTGCAGTTTGAAACTTGGTAGAAACTGAAGGGTTTTTTTTTTTAGCACATATCTTTTCTTGATTAGATTGTTTTCCTATCTCAGCTTTTTTAAAAAATAAGTTTGGGGCTTCCTGTTTTAGCAATTTTCCAGTCACTTGACTGGAAAAGTTTCACTTCCAGCTGTCAGATAGTCCAACCTTCTTCTCCTTCTTCTTTTAGTACAAAAGAATTGGACTGCAGCCTCCAGTTTGGATGAAAATTAGAATTACTCTTATATGCAGTTATAATTACTGGGAGTTTATCAGGGGTGGGATTCAATATTTTTAACAACCAGTTCTATAGGCTTGGCTTAGTTGGTGGGCATGGCTTGGTGGTCATGTGACTGGGTGGACATGGCTTGGTGGTCATGTTATTGGCTGGGCATGGCCACCTCAATATCACTCACATCGAGGTACCATCTCCTCGCCTGGTCTCTCATGACTATGGGGATGCTGCAACAGTCATAAGTGTGAAAAATGGTCATAAGTCACTTTTTTCAGTGCCATTGTAACTTTGAATGGTCACTTCACACAAGCAAAGTACCAGCAAAGGAGGGTTAAAAGACTCCAAAGAAGTTCCTGAGACAGGAAATCTAGTCCTGCCAAGAATGTAATAAGGGTTAATGGAGAGGCAGTTTCTGTAAGCAACACCAGAATACTTCCTTCCTGCCTTCCTTACAGGATTAGGCCAGTCATTTCTTCTAACAACCAGTTCTCCGAACTGCTTAAAATGTTAACAACCGGTTCTAGTGAATAGGTGTGAACTGGTAGAATCCCATCCCTGGTGTTTATACTAAAGTTTATTCTAAAGACACATAAATCACCCCACAAAAAAGGTGCTTTGAATTATCATTCCACTAATGGACAATCCTGAATAGAATTTGCATCTCACACGGCATCTGCCGGGACTATCTGTATAAATGGGGCCAAGTATCCTCCCCTCAGTTGTGACAGTCCCAATTCCACACCAAACTGTAAATCACATTGTGACAGGCTGTAAGCTGAGGGCATATACCAGTCCAATATCTAAGTTTTTTTAATATTAATGAAGCTGTGCTTCAATGGTTTAATGCCCTAGACCAATGATGGTTAACCTTTTGCCAAAACTGGAGTGCATGCACACACTGGAGTGCACCTGCGCCGCACTGGAGCACCAGAAGCCAGAAGAGAGCAGTTGGCCAGTGCGTATGTGCATGGCAGCCAGTGGCACTTCTGGGTTTCATTGTATGCATGTGCATCAGACAGCTGCTCAGGCACACATGCACACCAGCCAGCTTCTCTCTTCCAGGTTCTGTTGCCTGCATGCCCTCCAGCCAGCTGCTCTTCACACTGGCTGGTGTGCATGCACGTGATGGAACCCAGAAGAGGGCAACTGGCTTTGTACACATGTGTGCTGGACCAACTGTCCAATGCACATGCACATGTGCCATAAGTTCGCCATACGGACCTAGACATTGATATTTCAACATAGATCTTTTTAATATTTATATTCTATTATGTTTTAGATGAAATCTTAATATATATTGCTAGTCCATGTATGATATGCCATACGCTAAGCAAACAAACAAATAATACTAAGGTAACTTTTATCCGGATTAATCCAAAAGATGATTTAGGTTAGTAAACAAGAAAATATTCACCCACTTACATTATCTGAACATCCTCCCCTTCCTGGCTTACTACAGGCATCAATGGGCTTGCAGGAAAATCCATCCCCTTCATACCCATCAAGACAGACGCAGCTAGAAGACAGGCAGAGAGCAGCTAATGAAATCTGGGGTGCCTACGAATCGCATACTCACACAAGTTAAATAATTCTAATTTATGACACTTAAGCCATGACATCATCATGCGAATGGTGTCATTTGGAACATATTATATCATTTGCATATTACATTGCACTTGCATAATGACATCATTGTGCAAATGCTATATATTGTAGCAGAATTTGGTCAATTGCATACAAATATCCAGTAAATTGACATTTCACCATAGTTTCTATAATGTCTGGAATCATCTAGACTTCAGATAGTCCTTGACGTATGACCACAATTGAACCCAAAATTTCTGTTGCTATATGAGACATCTGTTAAATGAGTTTTGCCCCATTTTATGACTTTCTTGCCATAGTTGCTAAGTGAATCACTACCATTGTTAAGTTAGTAATACAGTTGTTCAGTGAATCTGACTTCCACATTGACTTGGCTTGTCAGAAGATTGCAAAAGCTGATCATGCCCACTGGTTGGTGACCACTGCACTGAACTATGTTTATTAAAACACAACTAGATGGGTTCATATGATATTCTAAATTAAAAGCAATAAAGGATACGAAGATAGGGATATCAAAGCAATAGGTGTTCTCTTTGATGCAAGCAACAGTGTCTTTCTCTCATCTAAAAGCCATTCACAAAACTGTTTTTATGTCAAGGGAGAAATTTAATAAAGGTGGTCAATCTTAAGCATTTCTACTGTAGAGGAAAATCCTATTGAATTCATAGTATCATACTCCAAAGTAGGATGCTTAGCAACATCCAAATAGAATTAATACCCTGTTCTGTTGTATTTCCCATTTTTACTGAGGTTGCTTTTCAAAGGATAGAAGGATGGACAATGTTACATTTTCATGCCTTTATGTTACACTTCTTTTAGTCAAAAGGGAGGATATGAGCCATGGTGGTGCAGTGAGTAGAGTGCAGTACTGCAGACTATTTCTGTTGACTGCCAGCTGCCTGCAATTTGGCAGTTCGATCCTCACCAACTCAAGGTTGACTCTGCCTTCCATCCTTCCAAGGTGGGTAAATGAGGACCCTGATTGTTGGGAGCAATATGTTGACTCTGTAAACTGCTGAGAGAGGGCTGTAAAGCACTGTAAAGCAATATATAAGTCTAAGTATTGCTATTTCGGGAGTGATTTATGCCTTTCCCCATCCAACCGAGTAAGGAATCTGATCCCAGATTCCCCCTGTGAGGACTTACTTCACAGTGTCATTCACAGTACAGGTTGCATGGACATGGCAATTCAGAGTGGCACCAGTAGATTCACAACTATGAGAGTGTACATCACAGAATTCCCCGGTGTAGCCATCCTTACACGTCCCTGTCTGGCATACACCCTTGCTTCCTGGTCTGTTGTCACAAATGCCATGGATGCAGCTGCAATCTTCCATTGGGAATAGAGAAGAAAGAGAAAAGTTAATCATTTAAATTATAATTGCGGGATTTCTTCAATACCTTTAATGACATTTAATCCATATGATGGCTTGGGGTTCCCTTCCTGCTTTGTTGTGCTGACTGGAAAAGATGGAGGATTAGTGTAGATTAAGATATTGTATAAAAATAGGTCATTTCTAGTCATTAGGGGCGGAGATGGTGGTGGCAAGTTCAACTGATGAATCAGAATAGAACTAGAAGGGACCTTGGAAGTCTTCTAGTCCAACCCTCTCTGCTCAATCAGGAGACCCTATAGGTTTCACACAGTTACTTAATTGTACATTATTATTTCATATTATTTTTACTTCCAGGCAAGGGAAGCTTGTGGCATCTTTTCCTTTCCTCTCAGGATAAATTCACCAGGCTTGGGTATTATGCCCCTGGAGATAGGAAGGAGGATGCTATTTCTAGCTCTGCTTTAGGTAACAAGATATCGTCACTTGTCTCAGTGCCTTCCTGCCTGATTTGTGTCTCAGACCTTCAGTGCAGTTCTCCCCGTGCTTGTTTGGGTTTGAGCAGATGTGGCAGGCAATTCCTTTGAAACCGTCGTAGCAGTTGCATTGGCCATTTCCATGTATACCATCATTACACTGCGGAAAAAAACAAATTCCAATGTGATGTTACAGGAGATAGTTTGCTCTTTCTCTCAGCTTACTACAAGACCATCCTCCTGGCCTAGTGAAGTCTCACTTATAAATGTCTACGTACCCTTAATGTAGCCATATACTGTATGTATGCATTTAATATTTTTTTTTTGGGGGGGGGGTGCAGTAGTGATGTTTGTTCTCAGTCAGTTATTTTCTTCCCTGATCTTTGCAAAGCAAAACAGCATGAATCTGCAAGTTTCTTGCAACCATTTCCCTAACATTGTTGCTTAATACATGGCTAAGAATTCTGTGCCGCTTTATTGAGTTCTAGGCTGCTGGGCAAGATCAAGGAAGCAGAATAGCAGTAGCACTTATATACTGCTTCACAGAGCTTTACAGCCCTCTCTAAACAGAATCTGCCTATTGCCCCCAACAATCTGGGTTCTCATTTTACCAACTTCAGAAGAATGGAAGGCTGAGTCAAGAAGCTACACAGATTTTAGAAAAGCATCTTTAAGGCTTGTCTGTGATAAATACAGTCTCCTGGAATAAGAAACCAATTAGAATATAATAAGAATTTCTTAGCCCTGTTTACAGTGAGTTCATCAAGATGGAGTCTCCTGGAATGCTTTAAAATGCTTCTTTCAGAATTTTTGTCAGCTGGTAAAGTTCTACAAGATAAGCTGTTAACTGACTCATCCATTCATCTCTTGCTTGTTTATATCTATGCTATCATTTATTATTTTCCCACCTCCCATCTCTCATGCACTTACACTTCCTCTGTCGTAGCATGGATTGCGATATCCACCAGGACATGGGGTACAGGAAAGACCGAAAAACCCTTTGCAGCATCCAGGTTTCTTTTAAATAAATACACAACAGCAAAAAAGGAGTGTTCAATGTGCCATTCTTCTTCTGTTATCAAGGTATAGCTACACCCTCCCCTCACCCCTTCACCTGAGAGAACAACTTAAGGGAAGTGCCAAAGGTGCCTTTTCAAGAGACAACTGGATTTTCTCTGTGTTTCCTTGAAGAATGTTTCACTCCTCATCCAAGTAGCTTCATCAGTTGTGGCAGCATGGTTTTGCGGATAGAAGGATTAGTTCTGATGGGATGGGTGGGAGGAATGGAAGGGTTAAATTCCTTTGCAGTCATCTTGTCATTAGCGCTCTCTCTGAGAGTCATTGAAGCCACTTGGCTTATTTGTTCCCTCAAGGTCACCTGAAACAAAGTGTGGAACCTTCTTGGGGACTGCTGAAAGGACTCTGTTGTAGACAGGAGATAGATGATGTCTTATCCCATGAATAAGAAATATGATCCTTCCATCCCCACCATCCTGTCAGGACTAATCCTTCTACCACCACCCCCATCCTGCCAAAATGGGTGAAGATTTTTGGATGAATAGTGATACTCCTTCAAGGAAAAACAAAGAAAGTCAGTTGCCTTTTGAAAAAGCATCTATGAGACAACCATGACCAGGATGACTGAGAATCTCCACAGACATAGAGAAGGCGGAACTACGTCGCTGCGATACAGCTGCAATCTTGGGGCTCTGAGATCGCAGCTGATATCTTCCCCCCTGGTCCGTCCCAACGGACCGAAACCGTCCCGTAGAGACGGTGATAGTAAGGGGTGCATCCTGTCGATCCCAGGGACATCGCAAAGTCCCTGGTCGATTCAGGAGAAGCCCTTCTACCATCGGCGGAGAGGCAGCCATTAAGCTGCTGAAGCTGGGACAGCTCCGGAAGGAAGAGACTGAAAGAGAAAGTGTATCGGTTTGGTGAGGACTTTTTTTTTTTTTTAATTAATATTTGGGACTTAAGGACACCCTAAGAATGAGAAGAAATCTGTAAGATTTTCGACAAAACTGACTTAGCAGCAATTTTTTTAAAGAGAAATGTCAAAGTGAGGCTTGGCTTTTTACTTTTACCTTTTTTTTTTACTGAACTTCTATCGCGATTTAGCAATTGTTAACTGGACTGGTTTTTTCTCTTATATTTACCTATTCTTTTTCTCCTCTTTGACTGTTTATATTTTTTAGAATAGAGGATCCCTTTAGTAATATATATATATATATATATATATATATATATATATATATATATATTTGGGGTATTTGGTTATTCGGGATCTTTGGTTATTCGGGTTTTCTCCCGCGTAAGATTGGAAGTATCTAGGCAACGTTTCGATGAAGTCTCATTCATCATCTTCAGGCTTGGTCTTCAGCTCTGTGCTTCTCAATAAAGTTTTACTTTATTGGAGGCCTTTAGTGCAGTAAAGGCCTCCAATAATGTACTAAAGGCCTCCAATAAAGTAACACAATGTTGTCAGCCAATCAAGATACAAAAAGAGCCAAAAAAACAGACAGAAGATATTAGAAGCAGAACACAGCAAACTCCAAGACCAATAAACACAGACCAAGACTCTCAACCAATCAGGATGAAGAAAAAACCATTCTGGCACAGCAATAGGCTGCCCCAAATTTAAATCTGAAACCACTGTAAAAGTCTAACTCACAGACGAACACTATACAGAAGCCTGATGATGGCAGATGAGATTCTGCTGAAACGTTGCTACAACTTTAAAAGCACCACTACTATGACATGGGAAAACACCCGAACAAAGCTGAATGCCATACATATATATATATATTCTATTATGCTTTTTCTGGGAAAGAAGAGGGAGTGGATTAAAGAAACTTTGTAACACTGCCAACTAGAGGCTTGAAAAATACTTAATGTGAAGCTGAAAGAATTGTGAAAAACTTTCTCTCAAGGACACTGGAACTTGATAAGATAGAGGGAAGAATACTGGAGAATGTTTTTACAGGTGTTCTTTGGGACTTCTATCAACAATTGAATATTTGAAGCTTGGCTTTGAAATTTGTGGAGAAGCCATAATAAGAGCCTTGGATAATTAAATAAAATGCAGTGTGTTCTTTTTCTATTTTTTCTTAGCTGTCTTATCCTCCCTCTTCAATCCCATAGTATTTTGTAATATTTGTATATTTATTTTTTATTTTTATTTTTTAAAGGGAAAGCCTCAGAATATCTTTTTCTTTTTCTTATTGGGACTTTTGCCTTTTCCTTTTTCCTTTTCGATCCATTATTATGGCTATTTTTTATTTTTGAGATCTTTCAATTGGATTAAGGTGTGAAGAACCTGAAGAATTCTTTCTTTCTTTTACTTTTTTTTAAATACTATTGGGTTTTATTCTTTTTCTTTTTCTCTTTATTTTTAATTTTTATTTTGAATCATAATTGACTATCCCACAATAGGATTAAGCTCTAGAAGAACCTGAAGAACCTTTTCTTTTTTCTTTTTAATTTTGGGCTTTTTAATTTTTATTGTCTTTTTATTATCTTTTTCTTATTCTTTTTTTTTCTTTTTTCCTAATTGGATTATAATTGGCCACTCTACTAATTGTATTAAAAGAGCTTGAAGACCCTGAGTTACCTAAATGAGTAAGAAATTCATCTCTTCTGGCATTTCAACTTCTGCTCCTGCCTCCCCAACAGCTGGAGAATGACGTTTAACCCAGATAATGTCGAAGCAAGATAAAGAACAAGTGGATTTAAAGATGATTATGCAAGGAATCCAAGAACTTAAAATGAAATCAGATATCATTGAAAAGAAAATAGAAAATATTCAACAAAGAGCTGAGAATATTGAACAAAGAATGGAGAGTATTGAACAAAGAATTGGGAAGACCGATGAAAAAATTGAAAATATTCAACAAATGATGGTGAAATATGATGAGAGACTCCAAAAAATTGAAGAGAAAGACAAACAAAGAGACGAGGCAATTGGAAATATTGATAGCAGATTAACAATGGTTGAACAAGACAAAAGTGGGATGTTGAAGTGGGAGATGGATAGGTCAGAATTCTATCTCAGATTTCAAAATATAGAGGAAGAAAAAGGACAAAATTTGACTGTAATAATGATAGAAATCCTGGCTGGAGCTCTGGGAATAACAGAGGAAAAGATGATGGATGGAGTAGATGAGATATATCGAGTCTTCACAAGATATACAATGAGGAATAATCTACCAAGAGAGGTTCATGTCAGATTTACAAGAAACCTATTAAAACACAAATATTACAAGTGGCAAGAGAGAAAACATTGAAATATAAAGACAATGAGATTGTGGTCTTAAAACAAGTACCCAGAAAAGTGAGAGAGATGAGAAGAAAATATCGATTCCTGACTAAAATGTTATTGAAAAAAGAGGTGAATTACAGATGGCTGATTCCAGAAGGATTAATGTTTACATGGCAAGAACAGAGACACAGAATTGACTCAATTGAGAAAGCAGAAATATTCTACAATGAATTTTTCGAAAGAAGAGAAATAGAGACAGAAAAAGAGACCATCTCAACTGAGCTTCAAGAGGACCAAATGGGGATAGGAAAAGAAGAAGGCACAGTAGGTGGACAAGTGGAGACCAAAGAACAACGTGAAGTAAGATCTATGAGAGCTGTTAGACCTAAATACAAAACATAATCATGGAGGAAAAAAAACTGATTACAATGAATATAAATGGACTGAACTCAGCTACCAAAAGAAGAATTTTTTTTCACAAATTAGAGAAGTTAAAATTTGATATAATTTGCGTACAAGAAGTACACATTAAAAAACAACATGAACAATTATTGGCACGACCAAAATTAGGGAAAGTATTTACTTCTCTGACTCATTGTAAGAAAAGAGGAGTGGTTTTATACATTAAAGAAACTATCCCAGCAAAACTGATTCATACTGATGAAGATGGAAGAGTATTAATGGTTGAAATAGTGGATAACAATACAAAAACACTCCTGGTTGCAATTTATGCCCCGAATGATAAACAAGAAGAATTTTATAAAAAATTACATATGTAAACAATGGGATTGGACTATATTAACATAGTTATGATGGGAGATTTCAATGGAATTGTAGACAATAAACTGGACTATACGGCAACAGCAACAAGACAAAATAGAAAGACTCTCCCTAAATCCTTTTTAAGATGAATTAAACTTAAAAGATATATGGAGAAAGATGAATTAAACTTAAAAGATATATGGAGAGAAAGAAATGCTAAAATTCAACAACATACTTTTTACTCAAATAGACATTTATCATGGTCCAGAATAGATATGATTTGGACCTCAACAGAATTAATATCTAATATTCAAGAAATAAATATTGAAACAAGTACATGGGCAGACCATAATCCAATGACAATTAAATGGAAAGGACAAAAGAGAAGATCTAGATGGACATTAAATAATACTATTTTAAAGGAAAAAGACTTCACACAATGGATGAAGAAAGAATTGGCCTTTTTTAGTGAAAATAAAAAAGAAGATACTTCAATACAGAATGTCTGGGATACAATGAAGGCACATGCAAGAGGATTAATAATAGACTATACAAAGAAAAAGAACATTAGGAAGAGGCAAACTATCAAAGCTTTAGAAGATGATCACAAAAAACTGGAAAAAGAATTACAGAAAACGCCACAGAAAAACGATATTAAAATGGACATAATTAAACATAAAATGGGTCAGATAGAGAAAGAAGAATTGGCACAAAAAATTAGAAGTGCTAAACAGGGGGAAGAAGGCGGAGCCTCCTCGCCGACGGACGGTAGATCTCAACTCTCTGCAACTATCGTTCATGCTCTTTCATCGGAGAGCCCCAATCATCCTGATTAGCGGCTGAAACTGCCTTGGAGGGGCAGTGGAGTAAGAGGAAACAGCAAGCCTGTTTGTGGGGAGCCGCATCTCCCCCCTCTGGGCTTGGCTTTTTTCTCCTCCCGAAGACGACTGCAGCGATGGTTTAAAATGGCCATCCCAAAGAGGATGACTCAGCTTGACTAAGATTTGTGCAGGAGGGAAGAAAGAGGTAGATAACATCTGAACCGGGACAACTGGGCAGTATAACCAAATAAAACCCCGGGATTACGGTAACATGGAATTTTTAAGAAAAGAAAAGTGAGCGGTGAAATTACAAAGGGACAGAGAAAAAAAAAGAAAATATTTTTGACAGCTAAATGGGGCTTTGAACTGGGAAAGGAAGAAGCTGAATTAAAGATTTAATGAAATTAGACTAAAATAATTTGGAAATAATTAAGTATAAAATTAAAGCTGGCCTTAAGATTGCCAAAGAATAATAATAATAAAGTTTATAAATTGGAGACTGGATTGTCTTGGAATACTGAGGCTCGAAAAATTTTAAATAAAAATATAGGGGGAAAAAAGTGAAGACTTTGTATAGTGTCACCTTTTGATAAAAATTTAGTTCAAATAAAAAGGAAAGCATTTTGTTTTTGAATGAACTGGTATAAAATTACAGAAATATTGAAACAAAGTAAGAATTTTAGAAAGTGAAAGCAGAACCAGAATAAAGGAAAAAGCAAGGAAGGAAAGATTGTGGGACTGACTGATGTTTTTGGTATGAACCCTGAACTGGAATAGCTGAGAACTTTAAAAAATTGAAAGAAAGAAGGAAAGTAAAAATGGTTTTTTTTGTGTGGACTTTAAGGATTATAAAATACAAGAATGATGATATCTCTTTGGGATTTAAAAATGGAACTTAAAAACATGAGAGAATTACTACAGGAAAGAGGCGAATCACTTTGCTCTGTGCTAGAAAAAATGGAAATGACGATTGAAGAACAAGAAGAAAGATTCTCAGAGGAGCAGGATTTGACTCAAGGAGAAGACATTTTGAACGGACAATTAACACAAAGAACGTTACAAAGAAGTGGGGAAAGAAGAAAGGTTAAAAAGTTGAATTTCAAGAAAGCAATTAAAAGAGGGAATAATTGTGAAGTTAGAAAAGGCAGGAAGATTCGGCAGAAAAGGGGAAGGGAAGATATTAAGAAGGAGATAAATTGGAATGAGAAAAGTCATGGTGAAAAGAGAGGGAGGAGAAACAGTAAGACTAGTAAAATGTTGGAAGGAAATTGTTTCTTTACAATTAAAAGAAGGAATACTTGTGAAGTCAGGAAATGTAGAAAGAATGAGAAAAGACATGAGGAAGAGAGGGGAAGGAGGCCCGGGTTCGTTTCCTGGCCAATGTACCAGAGAAGCAGTAAGAAATAGGCATGTGAAAGAAAGAAACACAGAACTAGTAAAATGTTGAAAAGAAATTACCTTTTCAGAGATAATGGTTGATGAATTAAAAGAGGGATTCTGCAGGGTGATAAGGGGTAGTAAGAATATTTCTGCAATTAAAAATATTTTAAAAATAGGATAATATAGATACTGATAACTCTTATTAAAGGGGGGGAAATATGCTGTGGAATCCAATTGAGAAGATGAAATGACTAATGGTTTATTGGAAATTAAGATGAGGGAATAAAGATATATTCTAATCATTAAGATGTCACACTCAAAATAGTAAAAGAGGGGAAACTTATACTTGTTCTTTTTTCTTTTTGTGTGGGTGTGTTAAGATCTGTATTAATTTAGAACTTATAAAAAAATGTGTAATGGAAAGGGAATGTGACAGACGAAAGAACCAGCTAAATTAATAAGTTTAATATAGATTATTAAAAGCAAGGAGATACATTGGTAACTTCATTATTACCACTATTAGGCAAATATATATTGTTTATTTGTATTTTTAAAATAAATATTAAGGATTATATTTGAAATAATTGAAAAGAAATTAAAAAATGTTTAGATTGGGATTAATGAAAGAATTTAGAATTAAACCTTATTAGTATTTATTAGGCAAATACATATTGTTTATCTTTATGTTTAAAAACAAATACTAAAGGATTATATTTGAAATAATTGAAATGAAACAAAATTGATTGAAATTAAGGAGAGAGGCTAGAATTAATGTGTTTGTTTCTCTCCTTACTGAAAACTTGGAATAGAAAAGGTAATAATAGAATTAAGTATGCATATATCAATGTATAATTTCTGTCATATTTGTATGTAAAGATGATGACCCAGAAATATGTTGTCCACCAAAAAGAGATTTTTGTCTTTAATGTGAAAAATGAATAAAGTTTGTTAAAAAAAAAAAAAGAAGAAGTGCTAAACAGAACTATTTTGAAGATGCAAATAGGCCAGGTGGATGGTTAGCATACAAACTGAGAAAGGAAAAAGAATCAAGGAAAATATTACAGTTAATAGACGATCAAGGCCAAATGTGTTATGGTAATAAGGAGAAAAAGGCAATTATCCGAGACTTTTATGGACAACTATATAAGCAAGAGGATATTGATGAGAAAAAAATTAAACAGTATTTACAAAATGCTAACCTACCTAAGATACCTAAAAAGACTGAAAAAATGTTAGAAAGTACTATAACAATGATGGAACTCACAGAGGCACTTAACAGACAGAATAATGGAAAAGCACCAGGTCCAGATGGGCTTCCGGCAGAATTTTATAAAACACTGCAAGAATCGTTGAGCATTCCATTGCTAGAAGTCATGAATGAAGTTATGTCAAATAAGAAGATACCTAAAACATGGTCAGAAGCTTACATTACACTTATTCCAAAAGAAGGGGTCGATCCATTATAAATCAAGAACTATGGACCTATTTCTTTATTGAATGCACATTATAAAATCTTTACTTCAATTTTGGCAGAAAGGCTTAAAAAATACTTAAATAATTTTATTCATCCCGATTAGAATGGATTTTTGCCAAAGAGACAAATCAAAGACAATATGAGAGTAATTCTGGACACTTTGGAACATTATGAGGCGCATTCTGAAAAACAAATGGCTTTAATATTTCTAGATGCCCAAAAGGCATTTGATAATGTGAACTGGAGATTTATGTTACTACTACTGGAACAGATGGGTTTTGCCAGAAAATTTATTCAAGCAAGAGAAGCCATATACTATAAGCAAACGGCAAAAGTAATGATAGAGGGAGAACTTATAGACTCTATTAACATAAGAAAAGGCACAAGACAAGGATGCACATTATCACTTTTGCTATTTGTATTTCTTTGGAAGTGTTGAATAGAAATATTAGAGAGGACCAAAATATAAAAGGAATGAAAATCAAAAAGGAGGAATTTAAACTACAAGCTTTTGCGGATGATTTGGTTTTCATTCTGGAAGATCCTCTAGAGACAGCTTTAAAACTATTGGAAAAGATAGAGACGTACGGTGAGATGGCTGGTTTGAAAATAAATAAAGATAAAACAAAGATTCTGACAAAGAACATGTTACTAAGACAAAGAGAAAAACTGGCAGACCTATTGAAAATTCAAGTCACGAATAAGGTTAAGTATTTGGGGATATATTTGACGTCAAGATGTACTACATTGAAAGAGAATAATTATATTAAACTCAAACAGCAGATAGCACTTGATCTGAAGAAATGGGAAAACCTGGACTTCCGGTTGCTAGCTTTCGGCGGCGGCAGGGATTCGCGATACTGCGCGATCCCTGCTGCGTTCGCCGCCAAGGTTCCCCCTATCCGTTTGGATCTGGGAGATATAGCTGCCCCGTAGAGGCAGCTGAAGACAGGGGGATCCGGAAAAAGGTTTGGGGGTGTTGCAAACTCCCTCCCCTGCCGGCTAAACCCCCTTTTCCCGAGGCGGAGGAACGGCAGTCAGTAACGAAGAAATCTGCAGCCGGACAAGCAGGTGCTGGAGGGAGAAAGTTGGAAGAAGTGAAAGTTGCTTGTAACCGGGACAAGACAAGAGAAAGTGACCTGGAACCTTGAAGGCTGCTAAGTATACATTGTTCCTTGTGAGAGTTATAAGCTGCAAATATTCTAAAAGGGAAAGTTTTTTCTTTTCGTTCCACTCTCCTTCTTAAAGTGACAGTGGAGAAAAAAAACTCTTTTTGGTTGTGAGAAGGGAGAGAGAAAAAAAATTGGAGCAGAATTTGAAAATAAGGAGAAGATTGCCTAGAATTGTAAAGAGTTATTAAACATAAAAAAAAAAACCCCTTCCAAAAATATATTTGAAAGGAAACTTTGTGATTACTTTAACTCCAGAAAGAGAAAGTGAAGAAGAAGAAGGTATTTAAGAGAAACAGCCTGTTTGGATTGTTTAGTGACTTTGGAACCTTTGACAATTATTTCTGATTAAAACATCTGGGTGGTTGTTTGGAAAAACTTTTTCTCTACACAATGGCATCATCTGTGGATGGATTGAAACTTATATATCAAAAATATGAAAAAGAAAAACAAGAAGGGAAAGATGGTCTTGGTACTATTTTTCAATTTTTAGAAATGGCGGTTTGTAACTATGTGAAGCAGAATGAACAACAGGATGTTGGGGATAAAGAAGAAGCCATCTTTGATGATCAAATTACTCTGGTTGGAGAAGGGAAAAAGAAAGAGAAAAAGAAAAAGAGTATTCTAAGATCTGAAAAAACAATCCGAAAAGAGAAGAATAAGGTGAAAAGGGGACATTATGTTAGGAAACAAAAGAAAGGGGGAAAGCAGAATAAAAGGGAGGTGGAGAGACAAGGGGTTAAAGAGGACAAAGAGAAGGAGAAGCAAGGGAGAAAGGAAGGGATGAGAAGCCTTAATGGTAGGGAGCAAGATGTTAAGAAGCAAAAGTTTTTTAGAAATAATGGATAAACTTTATTGTTAAAGGGATTCTAGAAAGGTACATAAGACTGCATTTTTATATTTATATTTAGAAATAACCATAGAAAATTGGAAATAATATGTAATTTAAAATGTGATAAAATATTTAATATAAACTAGTGAAATTTTTGTTAAGAAAAAGGGAGTACTGTAATGAAATATGACTTAAGATTGTGATGTGGGGGGGAATAATTATAATTTTCGGAAAGCATAAGTGTTCCTACAAAGGCATGATATTTAATTGAAATGGATAAAATGTTTAAGATATAAATGATTGTTAATATTAATGATTAGATTATGGCATATTAGCGAAATTTTTTGCGAAATGAGAGATTTGACGTAGAAGAAGGAGGAACACTGTAATGAAATAATGAGTTATAATGTGTGATGTGGGGGGGGGATAATTATGGAAAATAGGGCTCCCATAAAAGTATGTGATTTAACTGAAAAGTAATGTGTTAAACATTTAAGATATAAATGAATATTAATACTAATGAATAGATTTGTATTATTTTTGACAACATAGTATAATTTTAGAATGTACCAGACAGAATCCCAACGTAAGTTATGTGTTTTATATTAAATATTACAAATATAAGGAAAAGAGATAAAGGCATCATACTCCATATAGTGTACAGGAGAAGTTTTTCTTCTTTTTTAAAGAAGAAAAATAAATGGATAGTTGGAATAGAACAGACAAAGAATGATAAATATTATGATATGAATTGAGAGGAGATAAATAAAATAAAATTGAGAAAATTTAAAAGAGAGGAGAAGCCATGTAGAAAATTGAAAACGTTAATAAGATATGTAATGGTATATAAAAGGAATATGAATTTGAATTTGTGTCTGTACCAAGAGTTATAACCCAGGACTAAGCAACTTTCAGAAAAGAGATTTCTTATGCTTTAAAAAAAAAAAGAAGAAAGAAATGGGAAAACCTACAACTGTCATTAATAGGCAGAATTTCAACAATCAAGATGAATATTTTACCCAGAATCTTATATTTGTTTCAAACAATACCAATTAGGCTTGGCAAAGATTATTTTGAAGACTTAAATAAAATTGCGTTGAAGTATTTATGGCAAGGCAAGAAAGCGAGAATAAAATTAAAAATGTTACAAGATGCTAGAACTAGAGGAGGATTTGGCCTTCCTAATTGGGAGTTGTATTATCAAGCTGCAAATTTGATGTGGGCCAAAGAATGGATAACATTAAGAAAGACTAGATTGTTGACACCAGAAGGACATGATTTATTACTGGGCTGGCATGCTTTTCTGTGGTATAAGGGAACTAAATTGCAGGGCTATTTTAGAAGGCATTATATATGGGAGTCTTTATGGTTAAACTGGGAAAAAATTAAGAGACAATGTTATTTGAAAATCCCAGTTTGGTTATCAACGATTGAAGCTTTTTCTTATCCTGTAACATACAAGAAGGAACAAACAGTTAGATATGGGGAAATTTTGGATGAAAAGGGTGAACTTAAAATGATGCAAAATCTAGAAGAACAAGGTATAAAGATGAATTGGTTTTCATATGCGCAAATACACTCAAGGTATGTTAAAGATTCTAAAACAGAGGGATTCTATGATAAATTGACTGACTTAGATAGGATATTGACAGGTACTGATGAAAAAGTGATTAAAAAATTATATGGTTATTTACTGGAAATTAAACTAGAGGAAGAACAAGTTAAAGAAACTATGATTGTTTGGGGGAAGAATTTTGGATATGGGATTGATTTAGAGAAATGGCAAAAATTGTGGTCTCAAAATTATAAAATGACAATGTCAACAGCATATAAAGAGAATCTGTATAAGATGTTTTACAGGTGGCATTTTCCCCCAACAAGAAGAGCAAGAATGTTCAAGAATAAATCTGAAAAATGCTGGAAATGTCATCAGATACCTGGCTCATATTACCATATGTGGTGGACTTGTGAGGATGCTAGAAAATATTGGACTAAAATTCGCATATGGTTGGAAAAAATGACAAAGAAACATATAGATTTAAAACCAGAGATTTTTTTATTGGGAATCTTACCTGATACATACAATAAAAATTTGAAATATTTGATTGTAAATGTGCTAACAGTGGCTAGGATTGTATTTGCTAAAAATTGGAAGAGTGAGAAAATACCATCACAGGAAGAAATTATTAAGAAAATATTGGAATGTGCTGAAATGAGTAGATTGACATTTGAAATTAGACAACAAGAAGATAAACAATTCTATGAAATTTGGGACTTTTTCTATCAATGGCTAGATAATAAAATATAATAGAATATTTAGAACTTTAGGAAATAATGAATACATATTTCTGTTTTTTCTTTGATACTATCTTTATAAAATTTTATTAAGATAAACTTGGTATGACTTTATGATTTGCTAGAAAATAAATTAAGTAAACTTTAGTTATCTCGTTAAAGTATGAATTAATAAAATTATAGTCAAATGATTGTTTAATAATGATATCAGGCTGTATAATTGTTGATTGATAATATGAGCTATTATGTAATATAATTACAATGGAGACTATGAAATGGATGCACAAAAAAAAGTGGTAATCCAACCGATACACTGTCTATAAACTCATGAAGGAAAGGATGATGTTTTTATGTTTTATATGTTTTTGTCTGTTGTTAAAATTAATAAAACTGTTTTCCAAAAAAAAAAAAAATCTCCACAGACATTCAGTTCAAGGGAAGACAAATATTGGTTTTTGCCTTTCTTTATTTTTCCTTAATAAAGAAGCCAGCTCCTTTATCAAGATTGATTATGTAACAAAGCGATATTTTATCTGGGCAGGGAGGAGAACAAGTAAGTGTTGACTGTTGACCCAGAATCACCCTCTAGTACTCTCTAAAATCTTTGAACTAACCTCTGACAATGTTTGTATAAAAATTTAAAAATAGTTAATTTTTAATTATATTGCAAACCGGTTACAAATGGTAAATAAGAAAGCATCCAAGTTTAGAAAGGGAATATATTGAATAAATTTTGGAATAAGGGAAACATGGCATTTCATAATAAATGCTCCCTGCTGGATACCTTACACTTACCACTTCCTTCAGAGTGCAATATCTCCGGCAGCCCTTCTTCAGAACATTCAAACCAAGTGGATCATGGGTATAAAAACACTCGTTTGAAATAACCTTGTCTTCCTTTGGAAGCAAAACAAATTACAATTTAAAAAGCATGTTTTATATGTGTTCCATATTTTTACATATGTTCCATGTCCTTTTGCCAGCCAATAAATGTTCAAAGAGAGGCAAAGTTATAAGAAGAGCTACAAACAGGAAAAGCAGTTTCCTCTCTGACAGACAAGAGCAATTATGCTTTTCAAGATAGCACTCTTGTTCACCTCACAAAGAGAAAGAACAAGGAAGACACAACAGAAATCGTGTTGCAGGCAAGGTTTTTTCCCCCTCCTATTTTGATTAGGAGCCAACACATCACAAGGCAGTCATTTAGTCTGGATAGAGATGGGGAAGAAGGCAATTTTAGAGAACTTTAGAGAATTCCATTGTAAGTTCACTTAGTTCAGCAGAACAATATTATAGAACAACAGAGGTTTCAACATAATTTTGTATTCTGCTTTTTAAATACACAATTTCAGAAAACCTTGCATGAAAACTCTTTCTCTTTTTTTCTTTTTAAGTAAGGAACATTTCAAGGAATAACTGGGGCTTGTTCCAAAGAACTGGGATATCTAGAATGAAAGCAGCAATCAAGTCACTGTTAACAGTGTTCCATAAAACAGTATTTTGCACATACAATGACTTTAAGAAATATGCATTTGCAGTTTCCACAAGCCTACAAATTTGTGTGGTTGTTCTAATGTAAATCATCTTTGACACTATTAAAGTACAACCTGCACTATAACATGGCTGTACATTTTAAAGTCCTTGGAAATCACTATTGTCTCAATTGCTGTAATCAACCCACTGTTCCCATACCGACAGAAAAGCTAGAACAGCACTTGCAAGAGGATTGAAATGTAACAGCTAAACATGAAGCAACTAAAGGCAGTTCAAATAATTGGAGTCCTTCCAGTTGACACCAGCCAAAGCGGACCTTTTCAAGCCTGTATTAATTTGACCTCAAAGATGCCAATGCAGGTTGAGTGCTGATTCTTCCCTGTACTGATTTTGATCAGCTTTTTATTTCCTTCCTGGCTTGTTTATATAATGCTAGGTATCTGACAAGCGTATGAGTGCTGTCTAGAATTACATTTGAAAAGTAAAAGGCTGACTTTACCAAAGGTATCAGAATCTGCAATGTTTGAAAGGTTGCATATAGAAGTCATGATAGCTAATATTCATGCTATTCATTAGCATTGCATATTCATGCTATCCAATAGCATTGAATATTCATGCTTTTTATTAGCATGATTATTAGCATTAATGTTTCCAATGAATGGGTCACAAAATACAATTGCCCTTGCACAGTATAATCTCCATACAGAAAAATCAGGGCCAGTTACCATAATTTGGCTCCCAGGAGGACAAGCACTGGTATTAAAGAGCTCACAATCCACACAAGAACCCTGCAATAAAAGCCAAAGATAAGAAATAATTAATTGATTAACAGACTTTTTAAAAATGTTGCATTGCTAAACTTACAGCTGCCCTCAAAGCTGCCAGACTGAAGAAAGATACTCTGACTGCAAATTATGCACGGGCAAAATTTATTTAAAATAGAACCGCATGATCATCTATTCTCCTCCCTGAACATAAAGATGATGTAGACTGATATGTTATTGCATGGACAACTTCATTGTTCTGCTCAGTGATAAATCCATTAAAAATCTTCCATGATCACACAGAAAACAAGCATCTAAGAAGTTAAATTATGGTGCACTCAGGAATTTTATTGAGTTCCTGTGTTTTCTGACCTGTACATGCTTTATTACAAGACTACATTACACCATCAGTGTTAGCCTGGTAATAAAACATCTTGCAGGAAAACAACCTACAGAATACACCAAGAACTCAACAGGTTAACCTCAGCTACATAGATTCTCTAGTATTGGAAGGAATTTTTTTCTGGTATTTTTCAGCTGTTTTAACTGACTTTTAAATTTAAATTTAATTAATTAAATTTAATTTAATTTTAAAAACCACTGGTTGCTGGGGGATGAGAAATATTCATATATATTCATATTTCATATATTCATAAATTCAAATATTCATATTCATATTTCTCATCCCCCAGCAACCAGTGGTTTTTAAAATGAAATGAAATGAAATTAATTAAATTTAAATTAAAAAGTCAGTTAAAACAGCTGAAAAATGCTTTGCTGGATAAATTGAATGCATTGTAGCCTTAGAAGATTTAAGAAAGCAACTCAGTAGATCAGCAACTCAGGAACACTTAGCACTTCATTCTAGCTCCTAAGGAGCTTGCAACAAGAAAACTTGAACATTTTATTATGTCTACAGAGGGACATGTTGCTTCTTCAGATCAGCCTGAGCGTGGACCAGTCACCTCGACAATTTAGGAAAAAACTGTTTGACCCTCTTTCCTCCTGAGGAAAATTATGAGGAAAATTATATCTGCCAAATGTTTTCTTGCTCTGAGCTAAAGATTGCTCCTGAATTCTTTGAGGATAACATACATTCTCTCTGTTTATCCCCATCTTACCTCCTTCTACTTCCGCTCTGGAAAGAATACAATCAAGATAAAGTGAGGTACTAATACCACTCTATAAAGCCTTAGTAAGACCACACCTAGAATATTGCATCCAGTTTTGGTCACCACACTATAAAAAGATGTTGAGACTCTGGAAAGAGTACAGAGAAAAGCAACAAAGATGATTATGGGACTGGAGGCTAAAACATATGAAGAATGGTTGCAGGAACTGGGCATAGCTAGTCTAGTGAAGAGAAGGACCAAGGGAAACATGATAACAATGTTCCAATATTTGAGGGGCTGCCACAGAGAGGAGGGGGGTCAAACTATTTTCCAAAGCACTTGAAGGCCAGACAAGGAACAATGGATGGAAACTAATTAAGGAAAAATTCAAGCTAGAAATTAAAAGAAATTTTCTGACAGCGAGAGCAATCAACCAATGGAACAGCTTGCCTTCAGAAGTTGTGGGAGCTTCATCACTTGAAGCTTTCAAGAAGAGACTGGAATGCCATCTGTCAGAAATGGCATAGGGTCTCCTGTTTGGAGTGGATTGGACTAGATGATCTACAAAGTCCCTTCCAACTCTGTTAATCTGTTAAATCCTACAATGCTTAATAAGTGGCCTAGCAGTAAGTTGTAATGTACAAAAATTTATCCTCTGGGTTCCTGAAAGATTTCTCCCTGTACAAATGTTTTTCTTCTCATACCTCATTCCCCAGGAACTTTAAATTTCTTTTGAGATGTTGAGTTCAAAAGGGCAGAAGGGGCTGCCACTGTGGTGCTTTTTAGTACCCTCCTTTCCATTGCTCTGCAGTAACACTGCTTCCAGATTTAGGGGAGGGGGAGTTCTTCTTTTGATTTTATTTGAAACTTGGGAAGCCCGGGCACTCTCCATATCACTGGAGAAATGATATTTTAGTTTCAATTTCATTGCTTTTTCTCTTTCTCACTCTCACTTTTTGTTATTTTATTATTTTCTTTTTCTCTCTCTGTACTATTAAAGAAAGAAAGAAAGAAAAAATCCTGTTCAAAGCAGCCCTAAAACCAGTGGAGAACTTTGGCTCCATCCCGCTTCATCCATCTGAATTTCACTAAATGTTTTCCTTTGTGGAAAAGGAAAATTGGACTTTTCAAACAGGACAAATATCTGACAAATGCAGAGGAAATATTCAGCATGACATTATAGCAAAAACAAAAGCCATTTATTTTCTAGTACACTTACAAGTATTCTAATACAATTTTGCCATATTTTTTTCCGCTGCTTAAAATCGCACTAAGCATCTTAAAGATTATACTCTCCTTTTATAGCTTGTAGGTAACACAGGTGAGAATTGGTCCAATAATTTATTTTAAATGAATACTTCTGTCCTGTAGTATGCACGGGAGCAACTGCAGCAGACCCTATGTAAGATCAAGATTTAGAAGCCTGATTGCTTCTCTGTATTGGCAACAGGAAGCAGATGTTTTCAGAAAGGTGCTGAATCCATATCAGGCTAACTTGCAGAGGCTGAGTCAACAGGAAAGGCTAGTTCTGACAGGAAATGCAATATAGTAGCCTCTGAAGAGCCAAATTGCTTTTGAGGTTAAAAATAGTCTAGGAATATTGTGTATAGAGACAAACATTCATTATCTTTTAGACTTGAGGTAAAGGGAGAAAATGCATAGGAAAAGAGTTGAATTTGCAGGAAACGTACATGGGGAAAATGGCTATTGGAATTGGACTGGTGGGTCCACAAGTCACCATCTCACACCCAACAAACAAACTGAGTTTGTCTTGAGAGAATGTAGCCTTTTCTCATCACCCCTAATCTTTCCATCTAATGCATGGGAAAAACTTATACAAGAGAAAGAACAGATTGAACATCCTTGGTTTACCTTCACAACTTTATAATTTTCTTCATCACACTTCTTCGGCAGAATTGGGACTATTGATGAAGGAATCAAGATACCATCCAAAGTATGAATAATACCATTTGAGGCCAATATATCCCGTTTGTTTATCGGAACCTTGGAATTACCCAACAGGATCCTTCCCTGGAGTAAGAAAATAAAAAGCATTTGCTCACTGCATTGCCAGAAGCCTTTGAAATACATCTGTGCAAGGTAGAACCTGTCAAAGTGTTGGGATAACTGCTTTTGCAGTAGAAAAGTGAAAAATATTTCCTCAATGGCGAGAGAGCTATACATAAAAAGAATTTGAACATAAACCTGCCAGCTACTGTCTGTGCAATGTAGTCAGAATCATGGGCAACTTCTCCAGTCCCCCGTCAGACAGAATACTAATATTCTAGGAATTTCAATGTAATAGTACTTACATCGTTACTGATCTCAACTGCCAGCAGCTGATTTGCCATGGTCAGAATATATGGCACCATTATTAGTCTTTCTACATAGACCTGGAAAAGATTTATTCAGATATTTATTTGATTTATATAGCTGTCCATCTCACATACAATTAACATTCTCAGATGTTCAGGCCTTGGATCAATATGTTCAGTTCATGAGCCACTTTCATTAGAGTCAGGGAAATGCTTGGGTTGCTGGCTGCTTTCTCACTGGAAGTTCATCTGGATGAAATTTTTCTGATGGAGTCACAACCCTTTCCATGGTGTTGATCCAAACAAGACTCCACCCATGGTCATGTGTCGTCTCTTAGACATTGACTGAAATTACGTCTCATTGGCAACAATGCAATTACTTAAGAATAAATATGGAGATGGTCCAATTATAATTCTGAACTGAAAATTACAAGGTACAGGAGACAATTTCAGGAGACAATCCAGTATTGCCTATATAAGACACATTAAATGGTCTGAGAACAGCTAATGTAAACTAAACTAGTTTACAAATCGACATGAGAAGTTTCTGTCTGGGAGAATGTTTTAAGATTAGGATCATCACCATCATCATTGTAGCCACATTGTCTATCCTCTGCAGGATGAAGGCCTCTCCTACATGATTCCAACCTCATCTGCATAAAGAGGCCATGCAGAAGATTAAGATGCATATTTAAAACTAAATAATGGAGTCACAAACAGAGGTTTCTTACTGGGCAAAATGAAAACTGCCCCTGTTTGATTTAATTTATTTTAAAGAAATAGATTTAGTTTAACAATTACAAATTACTACCTCTTTTGAAAAGACTTGTGTTAGCATGGCGTAAATGGCATGTTTGTTCCTTCTGTTCTATTTTTATTGCACTAGTTCCCTAAAGAAAGGGAATGTGTCTCAAGCAATACATAGGCCTTTAGGAAATGTCCATCTGCATTTCCTCTTCACCAGTTCAAGAGCCTTGGCAAAGAGCAAATTATATATGAAAGTGATGAAATGAACTTGGAAAGCAAAAACAACCTTACCGCTGCTCTGGAATAGATATGATGTTTCACAAGTTCCTGAAGCTTATTTATACCCTAGTACAGGGGGGAAAAAACAATTACAGATTGTCCTTAGATTTAATGGCTGATGATTACACAAGAGATTGTGAATAACAACCTCTTGTCCATGTAAATTATATTTCAAAATCAGAGTTTCTTCCTGAAGCATGACTTGTATGAATATTACAAATTAATTTTCACTCTAAAAAGTTTGAATTTAACAAGAAGGGATTTTTGTATTGGCTTGGGCAAAAGGATCACAGTGATAAAATGAAAATTAAAAGCTGCAGAAGGTGAATTCTTCCCTCTGTACTTACTATCAATCATTCTTTCTCTACTCTACAATTAGATTCTGACTTTCCCATTCCAATTTAAACACAACCCCAGACCATTAAATTGCTGTGTTCTAAATCAAATCTTGCATTAGCAAGTGTCTGTTGTAAAAACAGTTTTCCTAGAAACTAAGTCAGGGGAAAAGCATGTTTATTTTATTTAAAATTATACTTTGCTATTCTGCTGAAGAATGCATACAGGCTGATTTTCAATTTACCTAATTAAGAGCCTATCTCTTTCAATAAAATGCACTTGCTGTAAACACTGTGGCCAAATTCCAAATGTTTTGTTGTCATAGTCAGCTGATATATAAGATTATCTTTGCAATTTATTCTTCTGCTGATATCAGCCAGATAGTTCATTTTGTTGCAGAAAAAGCAGCAGAGACAGAGACCTCAAAGACTGCTGAAAGCAAGATTACCCTGAAAGATATCAAAATTGTTGTGCCAATTAAATTAGAGAGATCCCTGGGTTTCCTCCATTCATTACATCAGTATTTCTTAGTCTCAGTACCTCGAATAGGAGTGGACTTCAGCTCCAAGAATTACCCAGCCAGCATAGTTTCTACCCATCTTCAAAGAGCTTTGTATTAGATTGAAGGAAATTGATCTAATCCTAATTCTAAAATCTACCTGACTATCAGGTTAATACCCCAGAGTTTTGAAGGAGAGTATATTCAAATTGTGAAGGTAACATATCATCTTCCCCCTCCAAACTCTTGTTTTGTTTGTTTTAATTTCTGTACATAATTTTAATCCATTTTATATTTATAAGTGTTGTTATATGTTGTTTTATTTTGATGTAAGCCTCTCAGAGTTGCCTGACTATGGGATGGGTGGTAAATGAACTTGATAAATAAAATAAATAAATATGGTTCATATGGCTGTCCATCACACGTTCCTGACACTGGGTGGCTAACAGTGTTAAAAAAATATATAAATAAACACATAAAAAAGAGAAAAACCAAAACCACACAATAAAACAGCAGCCAAGGTAAAAACAGACAGATCCGCCCCAAAATAACATAACAAACACACAGTCTCATCCCATTTTCAGACCCTCAGCCCCAGTGACAAAAATAAGTATCAATTTCCACTACCTGAGCTGTGGAGTTTAACTCCCAAAATTCTAAATAGGCTTCGGGCTGAGTCATTTGATGGACTCCATATGATGAACCTATCCATGTATTAAGATCGGCACAAGAAGCCCCTCTTAAAGATGCCCATACTTTTCTTCATCATATGGGAAATGCTACTTCCTGTGTTACTCTCAAACTAGAGAAGTCTCCCTTGGAAATTGCAATTAGCTTTAGCAAAACTTTGGATTAAAATGGTCGATAGGCATAATCATTCTCCAATATAGCAATTTCCATATCTCAATGCATGTGCATTTATGTTGTTCATATATGTCTACAATAAACATATGTTACATGCATATAGAAGATTTAGTAACATTAAAATCTATCTCTCTATACAAAACTTCCATTAGATACTTCCTATTAGAATATTTAAATTCTGTGACGAACAGCAACATTCTGCAGAAGAACAGATACAGGACAAAATAAAAACCCATATTTACAATAATGGCTTCTTAAACAAGCTCTAAGTTAGACATTTTATACAATGTTGCCCTTAAGAAGGCATACTGAATCAATTCTTACAATTGTCCTAATTGAACAATGTTTTCCATATTGGAAAGATAAAAAAATTGACTAAATGAACAATCTATGAGACTGGTCAGAAAAACTCATATCCTTTAATCCTCAGATTAATTAGCAAATAGTCTCACCTCTGTGAAGAGATAAATTAGCCTTCCATCTCTTAATTCATCCACTGCTTTATTACTTGGGACAAACACAGTGAAAGGTCCAGGACCATCCAAAATTGATGGAAGATCACAATTCTGCAAAATATTAAGCACCATGGCCATTAGATAACTTTAGTATAAAATGATTAATTAACAAAATCAACAATTCTAGGTGTGAAATATGCTAAGCAACTAAATATTTTGAATCATTTATTCTTAGCATTCCTGATAATGTTCCAGTTCAGCCAAACTAAAGTCCTATTGAAATAGTCAAATGCTTTCTGTAGCTCACTAAGAATTATTGATTTGAACAAGATTTGGTGTGAAGAACTTTAGCTGAAAATGACCCAATGACAGATCAATTCAGATGTTCTTGAGTAAAGTTTTGCACATAGTGTCAGCTTTGGAAGCCATATTCCACACTGCCACATAGCCTAAGAAAGTGGGAGGGGGGTGACTTCAATTGAGTAGTTCTAAGTAGACAAAATAAAATTATTTTCTTAGTTCAAGGTTATTAAGTGCGGCACAGCATGGAAAAAGGATCTTACACTGGGACGGATCGTGATTGGTCTATGTGATATGATGATGGGAAAAAGGGGGATGGATTGTAGTTTGAGACATTGTGGGAAGTCCAGGAAACTTTTAGTTTCGAGATTCCACAGATGTGCCAGGTGCTATTCTAATAAAGGTACTCTTGAGATTATGCTTGTCTCGGAGTTACTGATTGGAATGGAGGTTTGCTGGAATGCCGACACAGAGGAGGAACATTTGAAGGAAAGAAGTCATGATCCTGTTTCTTATGTGAAGAAATGATGAATTTCTTACTGCCCCAAAGCAACATTATGGAAATGAATCAATTCTTCATAAGTTTTACTAACATTTTAATGATCTTTATCATCTATTATACTTAATCCTCTGTTTGATTTCTTAAAATGGTTCTGTATCCTGAAGTGGGTCATGAAAATATTAAATGTTCAAAAAGTAGGGGAATTTCATTTTGCAAGGCTTCGGCGGCAGCAGGAATCCGCGATTGTACGCGGTTTCTGCCTGTGCTCGCCGCTGGAGTGCCCCGAGCTAACCAGCTTTGAGGCTAAGCCACCCCGTAGAGGTTGGTGAAGACAGGGGAGACCCAGCAGGGTTCGAGGGGAGCCACACCTCCCCTCCTCAGCTGGCTTAACTCCCTTTTCCGAAGGCAGTAAAGAGCGGCAGTCAGAAATGGCCACTTCAAAGAAGCACTCATCTGGAAAAGAAAATTCAGGAGGAAGCTAAGAAGTGAAAGTTTTGGCTAACTGGGATAAGAAGCAACAACCAAGGTATCCTGGAATTTAAATTTTTTTAAAAAGATACATCGCTCCCAAAGAAGATCCGGAAGCAGTGAATGGAAGTGAAAAGGGAAAGTTTGTTTTTTCTCACTCTCCTTCCTTACAGTGACAGCAGATGAATGAGAAATTGGAAAAACCCGCTTTGGCATCATCAGGTAATTAAACTGGAAAATCAAAGCTAAGGGGACAATAAAGATTTCTGAACACTGAAAATTTTTTTCTTTTGCTGTAAGTGGAAAGGGAGAGAAAAAGAATAAGAGTAAGATTTGGCTGGAGGAGACTGCTTGGAATTTAAAAGAATCTAAAGTTAAATTGTAACAAGACTTCTAAAAGATACATTTTAATTGGAACTTTGTAACTGAATTGTAACCCCAGGAAGAGAAACTGAAAAAAAAAAGAAAGTGTTAAATGAAACAGCTTGTGTGTATTTGGACTGCTTGGTGACTTTGGGACTTTTGGAAATTATATTTGAATGATCAAAAACACTTGGGTGGTTGTTTAAAAATTTTTTTACAATGGCATCACTTGTAGATGAACTGAAAATGGAATTTAAAAAATATAAAGAAGAGGAACAAGAAGGGAAGGGCTCTTTTGGCTCCGTTTTTCATTTTTTAGAAATGGCGATCTGTACCTATGAGAAACTACAAGAAACTGCGCAACAAGAAGATTGGGATAAAGAAGAAGCCATCTTTAATGAACAAGTAACTTTATCTGGGGAAGAAAGGGGAAAGTGGGGGAAGAGAATGGTGAATTTAAGACCTAAAAAACAGGGAAAAATAAGGTGAAAAGTGGATATAATGTCAGAAAGCAACAGAAAAGAGGAATACAGAAGACGGAAATGGAGATGGAGAGACAAGGGGGTAAAAAGGGCAGAGTGAAGAAGCAAGGGAGGAAGGAAGGGAAGAGAAGCTACAAAGGTTTGAAACAAGATGTAAAGAAACAGGACTTATTTGGAGATAATGGGTAAAAATATAACTGAAAAAGCGATTCTGCAAAGGTACATAAGACTGTATTATTGTATTTGTATTAGAAATAATGTTAGAAAATTGGAACAACGTATGATTATAAAATGGGATAAAATATTCAATGTAATTCAGTGAAACTTTTTTTTTTGAACAAAATAAATGAAATGAAATATGAGAGAATTGAATTAAGAAGGAATGGGAACATTTTAATTCCATAGTGTTTTAAAATATAAGTGAAATGGGGGGAAGTAACTATGTAAAATTTAAAAGTGTTCCCATAGAAGCATGATACCTACTTGAAAAGGAATGTGTAAAATGTTTAAGATTTAAATGAATATTAATTTTAACGATAGAGTTCAATTGGTATGGATTGTTGTTTTAATTATATTATATATTTATAATTTTTTCTTTTCTTAAAATATAGTGCGTAGCTTTAGAATGTACTAAGCAGAATCCGAATGAAAGTTATGTATTATATTAAGTGTTAAATTTAGGGGAATGATATAAAGGCATCATACTCCAATCAGTGATTACAGGAGAAATTTTGTGTTAATGAGAAAAGATAATAGACAGCTGAAACAGGACAGATAAAGGATATAAGTATAATTATTTAAATTGAGATGAAATAAATAAAATAGAATTAAGAGAGTGAAAAGAGGGGAGAAGCTATATAGAAAATGTAGAATGGTAATAAGATATGGAATGGTATATAAAAGTGAGCATGAACTTGAATTTATGTCTGTATGAAGAGATGTAACCCGGGATCAAGCTGCTTTCAAAAAAGATGTTTTATGTTTTCATGTTTTGTGTTTTGTTTGTATGTTTGTTTTTTAAAAATTAATAAAATTTTTGGAAAAAAAAAAAGCAAAACCTGCATTTTTTTTTTGATTAAAAAAGGAGGCTGCAGTATCAGCATTTATTTTATCCCTTCCTGAATATACTGTAGGAGAGATACTCACTTCTAATATAGTTTCAAACCGGCTGGCAATCTCCATGGAAGCAAGAATTTCTGCAATTGTTTTCTGCAAAAACAGATGGATTAGAATGAGAAGTGGTGGCATATACAGAAACTCATTTCAGTTTGAGACAGCATAGTTATGAAATATGCAAACAAATAGTGACGCATTTCTCTCCGCTTTCTACTCTGTGCCATAACTAAAGTACAGAAAACCTCTGAGTTGTATTCCCAATGCTTTCCCTCCCATTGAATTCAGTAGAACTTGCTCCTTAGCAACTATGATGACAGCACAATCTAAGTTACTAAATATACAGGTCTATCTATCTATGTATATCTATGAACCACGGTGGTGCAGTGCTTAGAGTCCAGTACTGCAAGCTACTTCTGCTGCCTGCCGGCTGCCTGCAATTTGGCAGTTCAAATCTCACCAGGCTCAAGGTTGACTCAGCCTTCCATCCTTCCAAGGTGGGTAAAATGAGGACCCAAATGGTCAACATGCTGACTCTGTAAACTGCTTAAGGAGGCCTGTAAATCATTGTAAAGCAGTATATAAGTCTAACTGCTATTGCTATTTCTATGTATGTGAAGCATTTACATCCTGCATTCTGAATATTCTAAATTTGGATGACTTTCAAGATAGGAACCAACACAGAGGATCTGAATCATAGTTCACCACCGGAGAAAAATCCACCAGAAATCATGGAGGTAAAATAAACATGGTGCTTTAATAGCCTTTTGTACATATTCAGTTTCCTGTTTTCCCAATGTCTTGTAGAAAGAGTAATTAAAAATACTGATACAAAAAGTAACAATTGTTATCTGCAAATATTGTACATTTATGCTTCATGACAATTTTCTGGAAATCCTTAGAGGAATTGATCCAGCAAAAGATAATATAAGATTGCTCTATCTGTGCATGTCCAAGTGTTTTGTTTTGTTTTTTAAAAGTGAATTAAAAGAGATGTTAAGATATGTTTAATCAAACTTGGTTCTTGGTAACTATGGAGACATGTCCATGAGGGCTTTTTAGCAATAATGCAAAGTGATTTGCTATCATTTTTTTCTAGCATTTTTTAAAAACTTCCCAGTAGAGTTAGTTGAGAAAAATCTTGACATTTTGAATGATGGATAAGTAAATATAGGAAATATAGTTCCCAGATATCTTCCATGGTGGCCAGCAAGGTTTTTATGGAGTGTCTTTCATTTATAAAGTTATCTAGAAATTGTATGCTGCCCAACAAAGCAATAACTTCTAATGCCATGTGCCTTTCGGTCTCAAGAAGATGGCAGAGAACATTGTGGAATGGCTAACATTTTATGAGTGTACCCATCACATTGTGTCAACATTCCAAATCTTCCCAGGGCCATTTATTAGTTTGGGAAAACTGGAGGAAATAATATTTTAAGTGATATATGCTTACTATTATACCCTACTATTATGCAGTAGGGGTTGTATGGAACTTTATAGTGTCAAACCATTCAAATGAGTCCAATGCTATTAAAAAGTGCTACTAGAATGGCTTTAGATCATGAGTGGCCAAATTTTGGCTGGCCTGGGTCATATTGAGGAATTGTTCTTGGGACCACATATAAAACACAGTTAATATACATAAATACATTTCCTTAATTTAAAAAAAAATATTTTTATTATATCTTGTGGGGCTGCATTACCAGCTATCGAGACCACATGCGAGTTGGAAACATCTCTTTTAGATTGATTCTAGGTTAGAAGTACAATTGTAGCCTATACTTAAAAGCTATTTTGTTTAAGGAATTATCCCCATGCACTGCCTATGACTATTTTCACAAGGAAAAAGAATATTCATCATACCTGAGCATTATCAGAGTTATCCATGGTGTCTATTTTCCTTATACGGTCAACAACATGTATAATACCATTAGCTGCTGGCAGATTGGCCTCTCTGATATAATATAAGTCTTTTGGAGAATCTGAGTAACTGTACCTCATTGGGGACTCCTGGAGAGCAATACAATGGTAAATATTTCCTTCGATTAAGTTTTGTTATTGTTTTGAGATTTTATTGCAATTGTTAATCAATTGTTAATTGTAAATGCAGTTATAATTCTTGAATTGTAGAGTGCAGTTGGGCTTTAGACCAGGGTTTAGGTTAGAGATGACATTCATCATTTGTACTGATGGTGGAAGAGGGTCAAGCATAATGCACCCAATCTTGTGCTGCTTGAGCTCTCAGCAGCTTTGAATACTGTCAACTATGATATCCTTTTGGATTAACTTCATTGGAGATGGGAGGCACTATTTTATGCTGGTTCTCCTCCTTTCTCTGTGCCTGGTTTCAATCAGTTATATAATAGAATAACAGAGTTAGGAGGGGCCTTGGAGGTCTTCTAGTCCAACCCCCTGCTTAGGCAGGAAACCCTACACCACTTTATCCAATCTCTTCTTAAAAACTTCCTGTGTTGGAGCATTTACAAATTCTGGAGGCAAGTTGTTCCACTGATTAATTTTTCTTACTGTCAGGAAATTTTTCCTTAGTTCTAGGTTGCTTCTCTCTTTGATTAATTTTGTGTCTTGTCCTGCCCTCAGGTGCTTTGGAGAATAGCTTGACTCCCTCTTCTTTGTGGCAGCCCCTGAGATATTGGAAGACTGCTATCATGTCACCCCTAGTCCTTCTTGTTATCTAATTAGACACGCTCAATTCCAGCAGCCATTCTTTATAAGTTTTAGCTTCCAGTCCCCTAATCATCTTTGTTGCTCTTCTCTGCACTCTTTCCAGAGTCTCAACATCTTTTTTACATCATGGCGACCAAAACTGGATATGGAACTCCAAGTGTGGCCTTACCAAGGCAAATTTATGACAGGTAGGAAGAGATTGTACCCAGGGCTTGGGGTTGCTGCAGAGTTGAGTTCTTTCTATCTTTTTGTTTAACACTTACATGAGATGGCTGGGATTGTGGTCAGAATCATCAATATTTATACCCAGTTGTACATTTCAGTCCCTGGCTAGTTAGGCTACGTCCTGCTAACCTAGTGCTTAGAGTGGGTATGGGTATGGGTTGGAATGGGAAGGGACAGGCTTTGTCTGTTTGCTCCTTCCTTCTCCCAAATCTGGAGGTATGCTATTATTATTATTGATCTGTACAATATAGGGGGCCATCTTGGACTCTCAGGTCCTGCTCACAAAGCAGATAGAAGCAGTGGGCTTTGCAGAGGCATGTCTTGTACATCAATTGACCAGGGGGCCCTTCATACAGTAATTAATGCCCTAATTACAACACTATTGGGCTCTGGATGTTCTGGGATAGGCCCATCCAACTCCCAAGGCCCTTCAGACCCTAATCGTAGAGAAGACAGATTGAACTCAGCAATGGAGTCAAGTTGCTCAGAGAGGCTAGTACAAAACAATAATCCAAACTGATCCCTAGAGTCCAATATAATGAATGGAATCTCACATCTGGTGACCTATGCAACATTGCTCTTGAAAACCACAAGAGATTTCCAGATGATGATCACTAGATCTCCATCTCTGCCCTGGGATTTTAGCTGATGCCATATCTGAAACCCACCTGGAATATCTCATTCAGACTATCCCCTCCCCAAACGGGCTCCCAGAAATAACATAATATTTGAATTAAATCAATGAAATATAATTGTGAAACCGAGTATAATGATTGTAAAGGAAAACATTGGACACTTTTCTTTGAGCTATTTAAAATGGACCTAAAATTTCAGGAAGAAATTAAGGAATGAAGGAAGGCAGGTAGGCAGAAAGGAAGGAAGGAAGGAAAGGACAAACTTGTATTTTGAGCTATAGTTTCATTTTTAGAATCTCAGGTCTAAATATTTACCCGTCCATGAACTTCCACTTTATGTCCAGATAATGTCCAAAAACCCTGATACATATCTTTTAACAAGTGCTGCCCAGCTATTATATGCTTCCTGCAGAATTCCTGTGCATATGAAACCTTCATAGAGAGGAGATACCAAAATAAAAAAAGCATTACTCTGTATGCAGCGCGTCTAGTATAACATTTTTAATTTCACTGTACCCAAAAGTATTCATATATAATGTTCCACATCAGTTTTTATAAAGATATCAAGCCCTATATCTAAAATTAGACCAAATAACTTATGATGACACATATTGGATTATTTCTCTATTTTTTTATTCTCCTTCAATTCATTATTTTATTTCTTTTTCAAAACTTTTTCAAAACCCTTAGAAGATTCATTGCCTGACAACAGCACTTCAAGTTTTTTATCGTACTATCCTTCTTTTCTTTAGATAAGTTTTGAGGTCACTTTTTAAAATAATAAAATATAATCATTATGAGTCTCTGCCATGTACAAAATGCTATTGAGAGAACAATCCTATACATTAGCAATTCTGAAAGTGTTGTGATCCCTGGCAGGGTAGTGTCACAAGACATTGTATGGAGATTCACCTTAGAAATGAGGGAAAATATACATGTGCCAGGACAATGATGCAAGATCGAATCTGGGTCGGTCATCAGGACTAGAGATGTACTTTTCTGAGCTTTCAGACTCATGCTGGAGTCCATCCTCAGGGAACTTCATTCTATTGGAATACATGTTTTGGGCTATTCTGTGAGTTATGTTTATGCGGTGACTTCCTGTTGGATGATTGGTGTGTTGATGGCTGGTGATTGGCTGTTGTTTCTGTTCTGGACTAGCAGGTTCGTAAACCTGCAAACCTGATTGGTCTGCTAACAGTGGGTCATGATTGGTCGCTCTGGGATAAACCGATTGGCTGGTTAACGGGCTGCCGCAATTGGACAACCCAAGTGCGGCAAGCTTAAATCATTGTCATTGGACGTTTAGCTGCAGCCAGCTCTATAAAAGGAGTTGCTGTGGCCAGGCTTTTTCGCTCTGATCAGAAGTCACTAATAAAGAGTTGAAGTTACTATCCAAGGTCTCATCTCCGTTATTGTGCCCATCCTTCCAGACACAACACTGGCGATGAGGATGGGATGCGGAGACGATAGAACTGACTGAGCACTCGCAGAATATTGACAGAGCACATGACTAACGGCGCACAGACATCGGCAAAATGGCCAGCAGTGCTGTACCACCCGCCCCGTTTGATCCAGCTAGCGAAGACTGGGACTGGTATATGGACAGGTTTCAAATGTTCTTGGAGTCCAACAATCTAAAGGATGCCACGTCTAGCAAAAAACGTGAAGTTTTCCTAATGCATTGAGGACCTGCCGTTTTCAGAATGGCAAAGGCACTTGCCAAACCAGCTGAAGTCAAAACGATGGACTGGGATACCCTTGCTCCCATCCTTCATGCCCATTACACTCCGGCAGTTCCAACCCTCATTCAAAGACACGAATTTTACCAGAGGGATCAACGCGAAGGTGAGAATATCGGGGACTTCGTAGCTGACCTAAGGAACTTGGGTGGATTGTGTGGCTTCACAAATCTAGAGGAAGCCATGAGAGATCGGATTGTCCTTGGTCTAAAAGACCCAACTGTCCAAAGCAAGATTATGGCAAAAGGAGATATCACCCTCGCAGATGCCATAGCAGACGCCACTGCAGCTGAAGCCACCCACAAATCAGCAGCACGAATGCACCAAGCGAATGGAGCCAGCCGCCAACCCACCAGTGAGATGGCAATATCATCAGGAAAATACACATCGACCACCCACCATGAAGATATTGATTCCTCATCGGATAGTGAGGAGGAAGAAATCAAAAGACTCAGGTCAGAGCGTGAGCAATGAGACCAGTGGGGTCATAAATCCAATTTCCAATGCGCCAGATGCGGGGGAAACCACCCACGATCCGAATGCAGGTTCCTAGATGCCATCTGTCATTCCTGTGAGAAAAGGGGACACATTGCTAAAGTGTGCCAGAACAAAAAAGGATCCAGTCCCAAGAGGAAAGAAAATAATTTCCGACAATCAGCAGGCACCCCGCCCACAAATCGGGACCACCCAAACAACCAGTGGAGCCAGTACAACAGAAACCAGATGTTTACTGGCGTAACCAGACGGGAAGAGGCACATCAGACCATTACCATCAGCCACGCTTCATCGTTAGACGCCAAGAAAATCCAGGTAAAGGTCACCATTGAAAATCGTCCATGCATCATGGAAGTGGACTCCGAGTCTTCCCTATCCATGGTCTCCTGGAAAACCCTTAAGCAGCTGATTCCCGACATCCGCCGCCAGGATCTCAGCACCCAGAGACTTATATTAAAAGACTACCAGGGCAACCGAATCCCGGTCGCTGGTTCCAGTCATGTCCAGGTCTCCTTCAAGGACCACACCGCAATACTACCTCTCACCATCATTGACAGAGACCGGCCCAGCTTATTGGGTCTACAGTGGTTCGTGCCATTAGGAATCGAAATGGCAGGCATCAACCAGATTGTAGACAAAGACTCGAAGGCGGCCCTCGTCCATGACTTTCAAGAAGTTTTCACTGAAGAATTAGGCAAGTACAAAGGGTCCCCCATCTCGTTTAATCTCTGCCCTGATATCGCACCCATTCGCCTAAAGCCACGCCGAGTTCCCTTTGCTCTCAAACCAAAAATTGATGAGCAATTGGACAAACTAATTGCACAAGGCATGTTAGAACCCATCGATTACGCCTGATGGGAGACCCCAATTGTAACTCCCCTAAAACCTGATGGATCTTTGAGAATCTGTGGGGATTACAAGACTACCCTCAACCACGCGTTACAGCAGAGCACCTATCCGGTACCCGTGGTCCAACATCTCCTTCACTCACTTGGGGGTGGAAAAGTATTCACAAAGCTTGACCTGGCTCAAGCTAATCAACAGTTGCCAGTAGACGCAGAAACCGCAGAAGCCTAAACCATAGTTACACACAGAGGTGCATTCAAATGTAACAGACTCCAGTTTGGAGTAAGCGTAGCACCAGGCATCTTTCAGAGTTTGATGGAAAGGTTGTTACAGGGCACCAAAGGGATCATGCCCTACTTCGATAATGTATTAATAGCCGCCCCTACAAGAAGTCAGTTAGAAAAATGCCTGAGAACTACTCTACAAAAGTTCAAAGATGCTGGCCTCAAAGTTAAGAAGGAAAAGTGCCAGTTATGCACTGAGAGGGTTAAATTTCTTGGTTACCTTCTTGACAAACAAGGAATTCACCCTATTAAAAAGAAATTGGCTGCCATTAAAAATGCCCCAAGACCAAAGAACAAAACAGACCTCCAAGCCTTCCTGGGATTTATTAACTTTTATAACATCTTCCTACCCCAGAAGGCGACCGTTGCTGAACCCCTGCATAGACTCCTCAACAAGAAGGCTTCCTGGTTTTGGGGATGATGGGAGGAGCAGGCTTTCCAACAAGTAAAAGACCTTTTAACTTCGGATGCAGTACTCATCCAATATAATGAGACACTTCCATTAACTGTGACTTGTGACGCTTTATCTTTTGGGGTAGGAGCCATCCTGAGCCACATCCTACCAAATGGTACAGAGGCGCCTATTGCATTCTTTTCAAGAACTTTGTCTAAAACAGAGAGAAACTGTAGTCACTTAGATAAAGAAGACCTCGCTATTGTATCTGCCATCAAAAGGTTCCACGAGTACATGTATGGAAGATCCTTTTCCATCATCACAGATCATAAGCCATTACTTGGCATCTTGGCAGGTGACAAACCAACTCCACACATCCTATCTCCAAGGATGACACGATGGTCGGAGTTCTTAGCCGCCTACGACTACCAGTTGAGACACTGACCAGGGAAAACCATCCCCCATGCAGATGCTTTGAGCCGTTCTCCACTGCCAGAACTACTAGATGACCCAGCTCCCACACTATCAACACTACAAATTGAGACGCTTCCCTCACCTCCACTAACAGCACAAGACATTGCATTGGAAACAAAAAAAGACATGTTTGGCACAGGTTCTTAGCTGGGTGAAGAGGGGATGGCCAGAAATCGAACCCAACGACACCTTTAAACCCTTCAAGAACAGACAAACAGAACTTTTTTCCCAGAAGGGGTGCGTGTTGTGGGGAGACCGAGTGGTCATACCAGCTAAACTACAAAAAAAAGTTCTAAATTTTTCTACACAATGGACACCCGGGCATCGTAAGAATGAAAGAGCTGGCAAGGAGCTACGCCTGGTGGCCAGGTATGGACAAACAAATTGAAGCCTGGGTTGCCACCTGTAGCAAATGCCAAGAAACACACTCGGCCCCACCGAAAGCATCACCAGCTGAATGGGAAATGCCCAGGGGTCCATGGTCCCGCATCCATATTGATTTTGTGGGACCTACAAAAGGACATACCTTCCTGATAACAGTAGACGCCTACTCTAACTGGCTAGAGGTTAACAAAATGAAGACTACCACTACAGATGCAGTCATCAAGAAATTGAACAGACTTTTTGCAATGCACGGGCTACCAGACGTCTTGGTTTCTGACAACGGCCCTCAATTTATTGCCTTGGCTTTTGAACAATACCTAGCAGACCATGGAATACGCCACACCTTGACATCATCTGCTCACCCGGCAGCCAATGGCAGGGCTGAACAAATGATTCAGTTCACCAAAAAAAGTTACAAAAAATGGAACAAGGAAACATCCACGACAAAGTCACCAGGATGCTCCTTCTCCAGCATATTACGCCAAACAGTACCACAAACAAAAGCCCAGCTGAACTCCTGATGGGCAGAAAACTCAGATCGCATCTCGACCGCCTACACCCAGCATATACCCCGGAAAAGCCCCTGGGTTCCAGCAGTAAACACCACTCGTTTAAGGTAGGAGACCCTGTATTTGCAAAGAACTTTGCAGGTGACCCATTGTGGATCCCTGCCAAAATAACGCAAATTACAGTCTCCCGCTCCTACCTATTAGAAACCACAGATGGGAGACTGTGGAAACACCACATCGACCAGCTGCGCTCAAGGCTGACCACAACTCCCATCACTAACCCCCGATCTCAAAGCCAGAGGGGGAAAGGAAACCGGGGGTTCTGAAATTGAACCAACATCTGGCACAGAAGACCTAATCCCACAACCAGCACAGCAAAGCCCACTATATTCACCAACTGAGGAAGAACCTTGGCAGATGGTCGTCTCTCCTGGTAACAGCAGCTGAACAGGGTCAGCGAATCATGAGAACCCAGACGGTAGCAACGAAGGAGGCATTGCAGGTACCCCCAGATCACCTGTAAGGAGACTCAGCGTCGAAGCCGGTTCACCACTCCAGACAATCCCAGTGAGCAGTCCGTCGGAACCAGAAACTGAGCAAAGACCTTTTGACCAATGCAAATCAGGTAGACAGGTACGAAGAACCACCTACTGCGAGAGTATATCACCCCACCCCTTAGATGGAACCTAGAGGGGAGAGGTGTTCCAGACTAGCAGGCTCGTAAACCTGCAAACCTGATTGGTCCACTAAAAGCGGTCATGATTGGTTGCTCCGGGATAATCCGATTGGCTGGTTAACGGGCTGCCGCGATTGGACAACCCAAGCATGGCAAGCTTAAATCATTGTCATTGGACGTTTAGCCGCAGCCAGCTCTATAAAAGGAGCTGCTGCTGCCAGGCTTTTTCGCTTTGATAAGAAGTCACTAATAAAGAGTTGAAGTTACTATCCGAGGTCTCGTCTCCGTTATTGTGCCCATCCTTCCAGACACAACAGTTTCTTTATTCTGCAAAGCAATTCAGTAATAAGTAATAAGTCCTAAGCTGGTGGAAAATCAGTACTCCTGTTAACTGACAAGGGGCCCATTTCCCAGGCTTTAATCATTTCCCTGGCTATTTTTGTAATAGGATGGCCAATTATCTTAGTTGCTGTGAAATTAAATGTGTGTTCTTGCAATGTGAGGGTACTAATGAGTTTGAGTCTCTTCATCTGACTGCTGGCTTGTGTTCTTGAAATCTTCCTTCCCATTTGTCTTACATTGTCACAGGGGCAATCCATGCAGGGGATCTGATAGATTGAAAGTATCTCCCACTTCCAAGCGATCTTTAGCATGCATAATTTGTGGTAGCCTCTGGGCAGTGTGTGATGCCCACTTGCTGATCTCAGAAGCTGCATTCTACTGCTTCCGAAATGTTTTTGAGGTATGGCAGAGTGTGCCACATAGTTGGTCTTTTATCTTCTTTCTTTTCTCTCCTTTGCACTTTGTGCAGGCATCTTGTAATAAATGCTTGTAGGTACTCATTATGTTTGAATTGTTCATGTGGCACCTTCTGTCCAGTTGTTTAGCATGCTGGGAGCTACAGTGGGTTCTCACTCTGCCTTATAGTGCTCTGATACAGCTCTTTTTGTGTGAGAGTGGATGGTTATTGCTAAAACTAAGAATGTGTAGAGTGCTGGTGGCCTTATGATAAACCATGGTTTCTAGACTTCACCTTCTTTGCAAATCCTGCAAATAATTATCGCTCTACCTCTCCCTTCCCCTTCATTGTAATTCTCTGTGAAAAACAAACCAGTGAGTAAAAATACCAAATGATAATATTGCTCAAGAAGGACAGTGGTAGCTTACTTCAGACACAAATGCTAGAAGTAATAAATAATAAGAGGGAAGAATACTTACACTGAAGTTAAATCGAGGATTGATTTCTCCAGTAGGCACAAGAACTGTGAAAGGCCCGTAGTTCTCCAGGGTTAATGAACAACCCATAGCTGTTAAAAGATTCCATACCACATATTCATTAAAAAAAACTGAATATCATAAATAATCAACCTGAAGCATTTTCCTTCACAGAATATATACATGAGCCATGGTGGTGTGGTGCTTAGAATGCAGTACTGCCGGCTACTAGTATTGACTGTCAGCTTCCTGTAATTTGGCAGTTTGAATCTCACCAGGCTCAAGCTTGGCTCAGCCTTCCATTCTTCCGAGGTGGGTAAAATGAAGACACAGATTGTTGGGGGCAATAAGCTGACTCTGTAAACCGCTTAGAGAGGGCTGTAAAGCACTATAAAATGGTATATATGTCTTTTTGCTATATATCTTAGATGTGCAGATTGAAGGTTTTATGAAAACATCTTCATTACATTTCTATTTCTATCCCCTACTGAGAGGTTGAGGGAGACATTTAACTCTTCCTCAATATCCTACAACATTTCCCTAATCTACATGGTCTACCCAGCTGCTGCTTGCCAGACCAGGAAACATATGCAAGTACTTATCTATTTTCCACCAAAAGGGAAGCAAGATGGAACATATAGTTAATTTCCCATGTTAATATATACATCTACTATGTTTAGTGATTCATGGTTAGAAAAGTATTTTAGGTATATTTGGGATCTCTTTTGAATTTAGTTTATTAATATAATATTAAATTATCTTTAGCATTTACATCCACCCCAAAAGGAAAGAAAAAACCACCAAAAGTTTTCAGCATCCTTGAATATCAAGGCCTCTTTTTAAAGTCAATAAAAAAATAAATAAAAGTTAGCTAGTTATGGCATCCAAATATATTTTCCTGTTTAGCTACAAATAAGAGAGACAATTTAACACAACCAGCTGAATTACCTTCTTCCTTGTTCTGAAATTTATACTTGATCTGAATTAAAGGTCTGTGTGCCCTGGATTATATTTTTGTAGCAGATGACTAGGCTGAGCCGAGGGATGGGTGAAATATGTCATCAGTCTGAAGTTCCTTCATGCCAACAAGTGGTTAAGCCCATTAGTAGTTCAGATTACTTGTAGAGAGTGATAGCTTGCAATAAACCTGTATGCATTTGAACACCTTGGCTCCTAATTTCATGCACTTGACATTTTTAATTCTTTTCTCAATTAACAAGTTAATTTAATCAATGCTGCTGCCCTTTTAAGTAAGCACATCTGCTGCGACTATGGTAGGATTCTTCCTATTTATAGTAAAAATATGTATTCAAAGAAATCAACCTGAAACAATTAGAATATTTTAATGATTTTCTACCCAATTGCAGTTATGTATAGTTAAATTCATTCAGAAAAGAAAGTTACCGAACAATGTCGATGAATCATTCAATTTATTGAAAAAGCTGCTTCTTCTATTTTGCTTAAAGATTTCACTCAGGATAGTTTTGTAACAGGAACCTCCAGCTTTAATTTCTCCCTTTGGGCAGATGCAGCTGAACAAAAGAGGGTAATATAAGATGTGGTTTGGGCAACTGTCTCATTATTAAGTATTTTGCAACCAATTCACATTAATTAAGCAACTATTTAGCAGCTGTAGTTTTCAAAAAATATATTTTATTTATACACTTTTCTTATACAAACATATGTGCTTCATGAACAATGTGTTATCGGAGTTTATCTCTTATACATAATATTTTTCCAATTTCTAATTTCTATCTCTATTTTCTAGTCATAGATAAAACAAATCCCATATTAAAAATATTCTGCATCTTTATCCTTTATTTTTAATGTCAACCTATCCCTTTCTATGCAATGTAGTATTTTTTTGATTACGCTTTCCTCTGTGGAGATTTCCTCATTTTTCCAATGCTGTGCAAATACAATTCTTGCCACTATCAGGATATGCAACATTAAGTGTATAGTCCCTTTATCATATTTTTCTGATATTATGCCTAGCAAAAATATTTTTGGCTTATAATCTAGATGCTGTTTTAACATCTTTTCTATCCATGTATGTATTTTTATCCATTCCCTCCCCCCTCCCCCCGCTTTTTTGCATGTCTACCACATATGATATGTGCCTGATGTCTGGTTCCATTTCCAACACTTGGTGGACATGTTTTTGAACATCTTTGCCAGCCTTGCAGGTGGCTAGCAGCTGCAGTTTTACTCCTTTAGTAAGGGGGAACACCAGAAAATAAAGACTTATTCAAATATTTATATCCAGGTATCTGTCACTTCAATTAATATAGGGGTGGTTTAAAAAGAAATAGAATGAAGCAAAATTCTCAGTCACAAATAAATATCAATAATATCAAGATCATTCTGGGCATGTGCAGGTAGTCCTTGACTTACAACCATTCGTTTAGTGACAATTCAAAGTTACAACTACACTGAAAAAATTGACTTACAGTTATTTCTCATACTTATGACTATTACTGAAGCATTCCCATGGTCATGTGATCAAAATCAAGATGCTTGGTAACTGGTTCCTATTTGTGACGGCTACAGTGTCCCAGGTTCATGGGAATCACCTTCTGCAACCTTCTGAGAAGCCCAGTCAATGGGAAAGCCTGACTGACTTAGCAATGTGTTACCAACTTAACAATTGCAGTGATTCATTTAATAACTGTGGCAAGAAAGATTATAAAATGGGGGAAACTCATTTAACAAATGTCTCGCTTAGCAATACAAATTTGGGGCTCAATTGTGGTCATAAGTCAAGGACCGCCTGTAGTGACAAAAGACATAGAAAATGCCAGTATAATAGAATTCTAGAAATAAAATAATGTAAGGATATATTACTATTGAATTGATTAGTGACGATGAAATGTATGTTACAAAGTAGGTTAAGTTAAAATGGTGATTAGCTTGCATAAAATGATGGAATATTAGTAACAGTCTAGTAAGTGATTAACAATGATAATAATATATATACATATAGTTGATTATGAAGATCAATTTAAATTAGAAGGGAAAGACTATAGAGATTATGCAAAAGAGATTTGTACCAACCAACACACTGTACCTAACTGAAAGATGGTTTTATGTTTTATGTTTATGTTATGTCTACGTTTGTGAAAAATATAAAAACTTTTTTAAAAAAAAAATGCCAGTGTCAACCTTCCTCAATGGTGCCATCCTGATCATGTTAAACTTCAAACCCAGTGTCGTTTAATTATTGCAGAGGTAGAAGTCCAACATACCTAAGGAGTATCATATTGGGGAAGGTTGCCCTAATTCATATCTGAACCAGTCTTTCTTTTCTTTTTGACACCCACATTTGTAACGTGGGATGTTAATAATATTGGCATTTCGTGCTTGGAAAAATGCCATCACTGAACATTTGAAAAAGTCTATTTTATGCCAGATGTAATTTTTGTAAAACCTGGAAGAGCAGAGTGGAGCTTAATTGGTATCTAAAAACTCAGGTTAGAAGGAGGGTAATTCAATGGCCAAGATGGCCAACTATCACCAGATTTGCACACGATTACAAGGAAAGCATATGACTTTTAAAACATTTCCAAGACAATGATTATTGGATGCTAGTGAGACTCACAACTAGAGAAGGACATAATTGAGCTAGGAATTCAAAGGAAAAGTACCATTCTTCTCTTGCAGCCTAGTGGATCTCAATGAGGCTAGAACAAAGTAGCCATTCCTATGCAGGTGAACAATTTTGCTCTACATGATGATCATAGAAAGGCCAAAACAGAAAAACACCTTCGCAAGGATTACAGGCAGCCTTGCAAATATTGGCCTCTAATATTGGAAATTAAGACTTGTTTTGTTTCATATTTTCATTGATAGAGGATAAGCAGTTTTCCAGTAAGAAGATACCATACTCTTGTTGCTTTTAATAAATAATATATATAATTTTTAAAAAATGTTGATGTATTTGTAGCTATTGTCATATTGTATCGAGCATATAATTTGTGTAACTTTATAATGGGGATTCCCATGTCTAAAATATTGCCATCAATATTCAAGAAAGAGGTTTTCGGAATGACCAATATATAGCTGGATCTACAAACATATGTGTTCAAAAAATACCCCCTGATATTTTTGGATATTATTCCACCTACCTACCTGTCTGATCTAAGCTTTTTAGGAGAAAAATTGGATAAAATACTGAACAGAAAATTAATGCATGTATCAAGAAGTGTATTTCACTGGGAACTAGTCCTTCATATATCTCTGTCTGTCTGTCTGTGTACCTGCCTGCCTGCCTGTCTGCCTGCCTGCCTGTCTGCCTCTCAACTAAGATACACAGAAAACATGTAAATCAGACATGAATTTAGTATTATAGCAAACAATAGAGATCCAGAATAGCTTCTATATTGAATTCATGCTGGGCTTCTGAAATACTTACTTGATAAACCCATCAGGGGTCATTTCACACCTTTGTGCACTGCTGTCGCAATGATATACTGAGCATTCATTGGTGGGTACGCAATTATTTGCGTACCTTTTCATACCTTCTTTACATTGGCAAAATGGCTGTAGAAATAGAAAGAAGACTTGTTACAATGCTTTAGGCTCCTTGCAAGGCTTTAAAGGAAATAACCAACACTTCAAATAATAACATAAAAACCACTACAAATTAAGATGCATCACCTTCTGTTGGCATGAGCCTTCTAGACAAAAACCATAGGAGATAGGAGAGCCCTCAAATAACTTGGACTTATTGCTAACTGTCTGCTTTCATACATGACTGCTACAATCAAAGTACACTGCAAGGCACCATTTACCTTTCCTGTACCCTGGGTAACACAGATGGTGGTATTTATCGGACAGCCTCCATTATTGTCAAGACATGGTTGCTTGACTTGGCATATTCTCCCATTCCCTTGGTATCTCTCAGCACAAATGCACTGATATTTGGTTTCGTCAACAGTCTTACAAACAGCATATGGGGAACATGGAAATAAGTTACAGGGATCCAGGGCTGAAAAGAAAGTAAATAAAAATATTCAGAGCTATAATAATGCAAAATCAACTTTCAATGGCAATAGGTTCTGTATCTGAAGAATCAAGTCCTTACCAACTAGAATAATTAATTATATCTTAAGCTATAAGCAATTCCCCAACCTTGACTGTATGATTCTCCAGAACACCCAAAGACTATAGTGCTCAAACATGAAAGCAAAGCCTGTAATATCCAATAATTTTTCTCCGCCATGTAGGATTTATTTCTTTACTTTTTTAAAATATTGGAAGCTTGGATTAGGTCTGCATCTGAATAAGACCCAAATTAAAAGACAACACAGCAAAGTCCAATTCTTACGCAGTACAATACACCTAATGGACAGAATTTTGCCAAACTAAATATATAACCTTTTAACCAAACAGTTATATCGTGACAGATTCTAACTTCTTCCTCCCTCTCTATTAGGTCATGGGAATGAGACTAAGGACACCAGCATGACTGTTAATTGTTTTATTTCCTTCTAGGACTGAGCGCTGGAGAAACCGCGGCAGCCTTTTTATAGTTGGGCTGCTCGCGGCTGTGGCCAGTGATGGCTCTTCAAATTTCCCACCACCATGGACCAACCAATTTCAGGTAAGTATGTTAATACATAACACCCCTCCCCACCTGGTCCGGTCCAACCAATATGAGCCTCACCTACCATACATAGTCACGTAGGTAGGTGGGGCTTTTATGGTTTCTACTGGACCTGCACAACTCAGTCATGGGTTGGCCTCTGGACTGTTCAAACAGGTCTGTTGTTCCTCCCATCCATCTTCTTGGAACCTCCTGAAAGGTTGAGTTGGCCATGCCACTCCTGCCAGGAATTTCCTGGCTGGTTGGATTGGCCTGGCCGCTCCTGCCAGGGATTGCTTTCCCGCTATCCTTCTGGACCTGTTCCTGTCTCCCCGTCCTGCTTTCTTCCCCGGTCTCAGGTTTGCGTTTCCTGACTGGGGCTGGTGTTAGTATTGGTTGTTGTATAGTTGTCAGGGTTTGTTCTGTTATTTCTCTTGTTTGTGGAAGGTTTTCCCCTCCCTTTCTACTTGTGTTTTGTCTGTTTGAGGGGTCTCCCCCATCTTCTCTGGTTGTGTTTTGTTTGTTGGAAGGGGTCTCCCCCCTCTTCTTTGGGTCTCCCTTCGTGGCTCTAGATTTGAGCTGGTCTATGTGCCTCCTCTAGCTTCTCCCGTCCTCGGTGTCTACCCTGTATGAACAGGGCCCAGTTATCTGGATCACTTTTTCTGGTATTCACAATAGTTCCCCTGTGAAATTTTTTGCTTATACTGGGTCCCCTGTTTGAAATGTGTGGCAATTGTTAGAGGAATCTGCTGGTTTTTCTGGTCTATATGTGGGGTCCAGTCTGTCTAAGTTTGATCTTAGTTTCCTCCCCATTAGTAACTCTGCTGGACTTTTGTTTGTTGTGGCACTGGGTGTCATGTGCTGAATGCTTAGTAGATTATCTATCTTTTCTTGTATGTCCCCAGGCCCCAGCTTTTGTAATGTTTCCTTCGTGTAATGTACTATGCACTTCGCCCATCTGTTTGTGGCTGGGTGTCCTGGTGCTGTCAGTGCATGCCTTATCCCATGTTGTGCTAGAAACCCCTTGAATGTTGTTGCTGTGAATTGTGGCCCGTTGTCAGATACAATTAGATCCGGCAATCATATGTTGCAAAAAGTTTCCTGAGCAGTCTAATGACGGCTTCTATTGTGGTGGAGTGCATAATGCTTACTTCTAGCCATTTGGAGTAAGTGTCTACAACTATTAAAAATGTGTGTCCTTGATTGCAATTTATGCCCCGAATGATAAGAAGAATTCTATAAAAAATTATATATGAAAATAATTGAACTGGACTATGTTAATATAGTTATGATGGGAGATTTCAATGGAATAGTAGACAATAAATTGGACTATACAGCAACAATAACAAAACAAAATAGAAAGATTCTTCCTAAATCCTTCTTTAAAATAACAGATGAAATAAACTTAAAAGATATATGGAGAGAAAGAAATGTTAAAACCAAACAATATACTTTCTACTCAAATAGACATTTATCATGGTCCAGAATAGATATGATTTGGATTTCAACAGAACTAATTTCTAATATTCAAAAAGCAAATGTTGAAACAAGTACTTGGGCAGACCACAACCCAGTGACAATTAAATGGAAAGGACAAAAAGAAGATTGAGGTGGACGTTAAATAATGCTATTTTAAAGGAAAAAGACTTTACACAGCAGATGGAGAAAGAACTGACCTTCTTCTTTAAAGAAAATAAAAAAGAAGATACTTCAACTCAGAATGTTTGGGATACAATGAAGGCACATGCCAGAGGCTTGATAATAGACTATACAAGGAAATGGAACATCAGGAAAAGGCAAGCTATTAAAGTTTTAGGAGATGAGCATAAAAGACTTGAAAAAGAACTACAGAAAATACCACAGAAAAAAGACATTAAACTAAAATTGGACATAATTAAACACAAAATCGGTCAAATAGAGAAAGAAGAATTAGCACAAAAAATTAGAAGTGTTAAACAGAACTATTCTGAAGATGCAAATAAACCCGGTAGATGGTTAGCATACAAATTGAGAAAGGAGAAAGAATCAAGGAAAATATTGCAGTTAATAGATGATCAAGGTCAAGTTTGCTATGGCAACAAAGAGAAAAAGGAAATTATTCAAGACGTCTATGGACAACTATATAAACAAGAGAATATTGATGAGGAAAGAGTCAAACAGTACTTACAGAATGCTAATCTACCTAAAAAGACTCTAAAAATGTTAGAAAGCAATATAACAATGATGGAATTAACTGAAGCACTTAAGAAGCAAAATAATGGAAAGGCACCAGGTCCAGATGGACTTCCAGCAGAGTTTTATAAGACATTACAAGAATCGTTGAGCCTTCCACTGCTAGAAGTCATGAATAAAGTTATGTTAAAGAAGAAGATACCTAAAACATGGTCAGAAGTCTATATTACACTTATCCAAAAAGAAGAGGCTGATCCACTGCAAATTAAGAACTATAGACCTATTTCTTTACTAAATGCAGACTATAAAATTTTTGCTTCAATTTTGGCAGAAAGACTTAAAAAATACTTAAATAACTTTATTCATCCTTACAAAAATGGATTTCTGCCAAAGAGACAAATTAAAGAGAATATGAGAGTAATTTTGGATACTTTGGAATATTATGAGGCACACCCCGAAAAGCAAATGGCATTGATATTTTTAGATGCACAAAAGGCATTTGATAATGTGAATTGGAGATTCATGCTATTATTATTAGAACAGATGGGTTTTGCCAGAAAATTCATTCAAGCAATAGAAGCCATATACTATAAGCAAACGACAAAGATAATGATAGAGGGAGAATTGACAGATCCCATCAATATAAGAAAAGGTACAAGACAAGGATGTCCACTATCACTTTTGCTATTTGTACTAACTTTGGAAGTGTTGAACAGAAATATTAGAGATGACAAGAGTATAAAAGGAATGAAAATTAAAAAAGAAGAATTTAAATTGCAAGCCTTTGCAGACGACTTGGCTTTTATATTAGAAGATCCTTTAGAGACAGCACCAAAATTATTGGAAAAGATAGAGGCATATGATAAGGTGGCTGGTTTGAAAATAAATAAAGTTAAAACAAAGATCCTGACAAAGTATATGCTGTTAAGACAAAAAAAAGAACTGGCAGATCTATTGAAAATTCAAGTTCCGAACAAGGTCAAGTATTTGGGGAAATATTTGACAGCAAGATGTAGCACATTAAAAGAGAACAATTACATTAAACTTAAACAACAGATAGCGTTAGATTTGATGAAATGGGAAAATCTACAATTGTCATTAATAGGGAGAATCTCAGCAATCAAGATGAATATCCTACCTAGCATTTTATATCTGTTTCAAACAATTCCAATTAGGCTTGGAAAGGATTATTTTGAAGATTTAAATAAAATTGTCTTGAAATATATATGGCAAGGTAAGAAAGCGAGAATAAAGTTAAAACTTTTGCAAGACCCTAGAATTAGAGGAGGATATGGTTTGCCTAATTGGGAGTTGTACTACCAAGCTACAAACTTGAGGTAGGCTTAGGAATGGATAACATTAAGAAATACTAGATTGTTGACATTAGAAGTTCATGACTTGCTATGGGAGTGGCATGCTTTTCTATGGTATAAGGGAACTAAAACACAGGGTTATTTTAGAAGACATCACATACGGGAGTCTCTGTGACTAAATTGGGAAAAGATTAAAAGACAATGTTACTTGAAAATTCCAGTTTGGTTATTGACTATTGAAGCATTTTCCTATCCTATAATATATAAAAAGGAACAAACAGTTAGATATGGGGAAATATTGGATGAAAAGGGTGAACTTAAATCGATCAAAATTTAGAGGAACAAGGTATAAAGATGAATTGGTTTTCATATTTGCAAATACATTCAAGATATGATGAAGATCTTAAAACAGAAGGATTCTATCACAAATTGACTGACTTAGATAAGATTTTGACAGGTACTGATGAAAAGGTGATTAAAAAATTGTATGATTATTTATTGGAAATTAAACTAGAGGAAGAGCAAGTTAAGGAAACTATGATTGCTTGGAGGAAGAATTTTGGATATGGGATTGATTTAGAAAAATGGCAAAAATTGTGGCCTCAAAATTATAAAATGACAATGTCAACAGCACATAAAGAAAATTTGTATAAGATGTTTTACAGGTGGCATTTTCCCCTGACAAGAATAGCAAGGATGTTCAAGAATAAATCTGAAAAATGTTGGAAATGTCATCAGACATCTGGCTCATATTACCATATGTGGTGGACTTGTGAGGACGCTAGAAAATACTGGGCTAAAATACGCATGTGGTTGAAAAAAATGACAAAGAAACATATAGACTTGAAACCAGAGATTTTTTATTGGGAATTTTACCTGACACATACAGTAAAGATTTAAAATATTTGATTGTAAATGTATTAACAGCGGCTAGGATTGTATTTGCTAAAAACTGGAAAAATGAGAAAATACCATCACAGGAGGAAATTATTAAGAAAATATTGGAATGTGCTGAAATGAATAGATTGACATTTGAAATTAGAGAACAAGAAGATAAACAATTTTATGAAGTTTGAAACTTTTTCTATCAATGGTTAGATAATAAAATATAATAATAGAATACTTAGAATTTTAGAAAATAATGAATATATAAAGATGTATTTCTTCTTTTGTTATTATATCTATAAAATGTTTCTAGGATAGATTTGGGGATGATTATATGAATTGTTATAAAATAAACTAAGTAAATTATAGTTATCTCGCAAAGTATCAATGAACAAAATTATAGTCAAATGACTGATTAATAGTGACACTAGGGTATTCAATTTCTGATTGATAATATGAGTTATTGTGTAATGTACTGTAATTGAGACTATGAAATCGATGCACAAAATATTTGTAAACCAACTGACACACTGTTTGTACATTTATGAAAGAAAGTTGGATGTTTTTATATTTTGTTTGTTTTTGTTTGTCTTTAAAAATCAATAAAAACTTGTTTTAAAAAAATGTGTGTCCTTTGGTTGGGCCTGCAAAATCACTGTGTAGTCTTGACCATGGTCCCCTTGGTGTTTCCCATTCGTGTTTTGGTGCTGTGGGGGGTGTTGGCCTAGATTCCTGGCAGCGTTTACACATTGCCACCCAGTCCCCTATTTATTTATCCATCCCTGGCCACCATACATAACTGCTTGCTAAGGATTTCATTTTTACAATACCCGGGTGTCCCTCATGTAACAATTCTAGTATGCGTTTCCTTAAAACGTTCAGTATGACCACCCGATCCCCCCCATAGTACGCACCCCTTCAGCATTGAGAATTCTGTTTGTCTATTCTGGAATGGTTTGGTGGTTTTGTCGCTCTCAGTTTCTGTCCATCCTTTTCCTACCCAATTTAAAATTCGCGCCAGGGTTTTGTCTTTAGCTGTTTCCCTAGCGATGTCTGCTGCCGTTATGGGTAGGTTTTCTAATGTCTCTATTTGAAGGGTTGATGTGGTTGGTGCTGGGTTGTCTTCTATGTCAAGTAGAGGGCAACAGCTAAGTGCATCAGCATGATTTATGTCCTTTCCAGGTCAGTAGGTTAAATTGTAGTTATAGGCAGCCAAAAATTCCGACCACCATGTTATTCATGGTGACAGTATGTTAAGTGTAGCTTTGTGATGATACCTAGGAGTGGCTTGTGGTCTGTGACTAGTGTGAAAGTTCTCCCATAGATATATTCGTGGAAATGTTTTTTTCTGGTGACAGCGGCCAATGCCTCCTTGTCTAATTGGCTGTAGTTCCTCTCTGGCTTTGACAGAGTCTTTGAATAGAAAGCTATCGGTGCTTCTTTTCCATCTAGTAATATGTGGCTGAGTATCATGCCGACGCTAAAAAGGTGATGCATCGCAGGTTAGTGTTATTGGAAGTGTTTCTCTGTATTGTATTAATATGTGGTCTGATGTGATTAAGTTTTTTATTTCTTGGAATGCCATTTCTTCCCGTCACCCCCAGGCCCAGGTTGCTTTCTTGTCAAGCAACCTGTGTATTGGTTCCACAATGGTTGCTTTCTGTGATAGGAATATATTGTAAAAGTTAATGAGTCCTAAGAAAGCTTGCAGATCAGTTTTATTTGTGGGTCTGGGGGCTTCTTTGATTGCTCCGACTTTATTTTCTGTGGGGTGGATCTCTTCACTGTCTATCAGCTATCTTAGGAATTCAACTTTGCTGGCGGCTAACTGGCACTTATCTTTTTTTACCTTTAGTCCCGCCTCCTTGAATTTGCTTAGGACTTCCCTTAGGCGGTCTTGTAGTTGTTCTTTGTCCTTGGCTGATACCAGGACATCATCAAAGTATGGTACCACCCCTTTTATCCCTTGCAATAGGCGTCCATTAAGCTCTGGAACACCCCTGGGGCGATGCTGATGCCGAATTGTAGTCTGTTGCATTTGAATGCCCCCCTGTGCATCATGATTGTCTGGGCTTCTGCTGTTTCAGGGTCAATGGGCAACTGTTGGTATGCCTGTGCAAAGTCTAGTTTTGCAAAGATTCCACACACACCCCGCAGGGAATGTAATAGATGTTGTACCACTGGAACTGGGTATGCGCTTTGTTGGAGCATATGGTTAAGGGTTGCTTTGTAGTCCCCGCAGATGCATACTGACCCATCTGGTTTAATTGGTGTCACAATTGGGGTTTCCCACTTTGCTTGGTCAATTGGTTCTAAAACCCCTTGTGCAATGAGTTTATCCAATTGCTCATCGATTTGTGGTTTTAGTGTGAAAGGAACCCACCTCGCTTTTAATCTTATAGGGGCTATGTTTGGGTTTAGACTAAAATAAATTGGGGACCCCTTGTACTTCAAACACGTCCTGGAATTCTTCCATCAGGTCCTCTTCCCACTCTGCCTCTGTGATGCTGTTTATCCCTGTGACTTCAATTCCTAATGGTGCAAACCATTCGAGCCCCAAAAGGCTGGGTTGATTTCGGTTGACTATGGTTAGTGGAAGGATTCTGATGTATTTTTGAATTTTACTTTGAACTGTCCAGTACCTACTACAGGAATTTTGTTTCCTTGGTAGTCTTTCAGCATTAGTGTTTGTCTTTCAAGTCCTTCCTGGCTTATGTCTGGTATCAGTCTTTTTATGGTGTCCCACGATACCATTGATAAGTATAAGCCTGAGTCCACTTCCATCTGGCATGGCTGGCCTTCTATGGTGACCTGGACATATACCTTCTGGGTGTTTGTCATGTTGGAGTGTTCGATGGTCACCGTTTGTGTGTTTCATCTCTTCCATTGTTTGTCTCTTTCCCTCACCTGTTTCTGTTGTCTTGGTTCCAGCAGCTCCCTGTTTGTTTCTCCCTCTCTCTGGGGGGGGGGGGAATGTTCCATCTTTGTCTAGGGCCATAGTTTTTCCTTGCTCGGCATGCCCTAGCAATATGTCCCCAGCATTCACAATGTTTGTAGATTGCATCTAGGAAATGGCACTTGGAACGTGGATGGTTCCCCTCACAACCGGCACAGTGAAATTTCTTCCTTTTTCCATTCTGGTCTCTTCTGCCCTGTTCCAAACGGAGTTGATTTGCCCCTTCTTCTTCCTCATCATCTTCTGAGGGGGACTTGATGTTCTCGTGGTGGGTTATGGTGGTGTTTTTTGGGTTCTCTGTTGGTGCTTTGTTCATTTTCAGCATGACTGCCACCAATTTCTGTGTGGCTTCTATTGCTTCTTGGAGCATTATTTTGGGTTTTGTTAGTAATTGACCCTGTAGTGTGAGACCCCTCAGCCCCAGGACCACTCGGTCTCTCATGGCTTCATCCATATTTAGGAATTCACATGCCCCGGTGATGTCCCTCAGCATTGCAATGAAATCGCCGATGTTCTTGCCTTCTTTTTGGTCACACCGATAAAATTCATGTCTTTTGATGAGGTAGGAGATGGCTAATGTGTAGTGAGCCCTCTCTATTCTTTCCAGGTCCAGCCAGGCCACCGTTTTCACATCAGTGGGTTCCGCTAATGCTTTGGCCATCTTGAATACCGCGGGCCCACAATGGGTGAGAAAGATGGCTCTCTTCCTAGGTGCAGATATATTATGGAGGTTGCTCCCTTCAAGGAACATGAGGAATCAGTCGATGTACAATTCCCAGTCTTAGGTTGCTGGATCGAATGGTGTGGGTGGTGTGTTGTTTCCAGCCATGTTGTCCCGACGCACTGCTGGTGTTCATCGGTCGCCATGTGCTCGCTGGTTCCCTTTGTCTCAGAATCCCATCCTCATCACCAGTGTTAGGTCGCTGGAATGAAACTCATGAGACACCAGTATGACTGTCAATTGTTTTATTTCCTTCTAAGACTGAGTGTTAGAGAAACCACAGCAGCCCTTTCTATAGGCAAAGTATAAATCCTTGGTGTTTGTCTGAGCTAAGTTTGACTGAAGTTTCTGAGGATGATGCAAGGAAGGGGCTTGTGTTCTGAAAGAGTGTTAGGTAATTCCTATTCTGGCTGAATGGCTTTTGTCCTGTTTTGGCTCTTGGGTGAGGGTATTTGCTTATGAATAGAGCTATCTAGATACTTGTCTTCTTTCAATAAGCTCTTTATCTGTTAAGTGCTGACATCTGCTGAGGGCTGTTAAGAAAGGTGGGAGCAGTGGCTTCCAGTTTGAGCTTCTTCAGCGATAGACCAAAACCTTGTCTCTGCAAGGCTTCGATCCGTGCTCGCCGCTGGAGCACCCCGAGACGGCTGGTTTCACGGCTAAGCCACCCCATAGAGGTGATGAAGAGGGGGCAGACTGCCTGCAGGGTTGAGGAGAGCCACATCTCTCCTCCCCAGCTGGCCATTATTCTCTTTCCCGAAGGCGGTTGCAGCGGTGGTCAGAAATGGCCACCACAAAGAAGAACTTGACTGGAAAAGAATGTGCAGGAGGAAGATAAGAAGAGAAAGTTTTGGTTATCCCGGTCAAATAGCAAAAGCAACAAATAAGGTACCCTGGAATTGAAACTATTAAAAAACAATAACATTGTTCCCTAAGAAGATTTTTAAGCTGTGAAGGAGAGAGAAAAGGGAAAAGCTTTGGTTTTCTCCTTTTCCTATACTTACAGCTAAGAGACTTAAGCAAGAAATTGGAAAAAAAATCCACTTTGACATCAATAGGCATTTAATGCTGAAAATAAAAAGTCAAAGGGATAAGAAAGATTTCTGGATAATTAAAAGTTTTTGAAAACAGGAAAGGGGAGAAAAAGAATAAAAGGGCAGGATCTGGAAGGTGAGGAGACTGGAATTAAAAAAGAACTTACAGCAAAATCTCAACAAGACTTCCAAAAGATACATTCTAACTGAAATATCTCAACAAAAACCCCAGGAAGAGAAAGTCGAAAAAGAAATAAGTAGATATAACTCAGGACTATTTGGATTACTTGATGATTTCTGGATTCTTGGTTATTGTTTTGAATGACTAAAATCAATCGGGTGGTTGTTTAAAATTGTTCAAAATGGCTCCACTTTTAGAAGAACTGAAAATGGAACTTAAAAAGTACAAAGAAGGTGCACAAGAAGGGAGAGGTTCTTTTGGCTTCATATTTCAGTTTTTAGAAATGGAGATTTGAAATTATGAGAAGCAACAAGAAATGCCTGCAGAACAAGAAGATTGCGACAAAGAAGAAGCCATCTTTAATGAACAAGTAATCTTAGATGGGGGGGGAGGAAAGGGGGGGAAGAGAATGGAAAGTTTAAGATTGGGGAAAACAACTCCAAAAAAAATAGAGTGAAAAATAAATATAAAATCAGAACGCAACAGAAGAGGGAAATGCAGAAGAGAGAATTAGAACTAGAGAGACAAGGAGGTAAAAGGGGGAGGGAGAAGATGAGAGGGAAGAAAGAAAGGAAAAGAAGTTATAAAGGACAGAAGCAAAATATAAAGAAACAGGGCCTATTTAGAGATAATGGGTGAAAACTTAATGGAAAAAGGGATTCTGCAAAGATAGTATGGTTATATTAGAAATAGAAATAATTTTAGAAAATATGAAACAATGTATGGTTAAAATGTCTGATAAAATAGCTATCGTAATTCAGTGGAATGCTTGTCAATAAATAAATGTAACAAAAGGTCTATTTAATGATTTATAAAACATATGTGAAGAGAAATAAGGGAAAAATTAATTTTGGAGATTATGTGTTTTTAAGGAAATATGATATTTAATTGAAAAGAAGTGTTAAAGATGTTAAGATTTTAATGATTATTAATGATAGAACTGAACTGGAATGGAATGAGGGTTTATAATTACATATATTTACAATCTTTCTTCTTTTTTTAAAGAATATAGTGTATATTATAAGAAAGTATCAAGCAGAATTCGATTGGAAGTTATGTATTATGTATTATATTGAAGGTCATAAACTTAAGGTATATATTGAAGTTTAAATAAGAGTTGAATGGATGTAATTAAAAGATATAAAGGTGTCATACTCCAATTAGTAACTAGGAGAAAATTTGTTTAATGAGAAAAGATAATATGAAATTGAAACAGAACAGACAAAAGTATAAATATAATGATTTGAATTGAGATGAGATAATCAAAATAAAATTGAGAAAATTAAAAGAGGGGAAAAACTATATAGAAAATGTAAAATAGTATAAGATATGGAATAGAATACAAAAAGGAGCATGAAATTGAGTTTTGTGTCTGTATAAAGAAGTTCAACCCAGGATCATGCTATTTTCAAAAAAGATGTTTTACTTGTATTTTGTATGTGTGAAAACCCAAATAAAACTTTATTAAAAAAAAGAAAAGAAAGAAAGGTGGGGGCTGCTTTCTGTCTCAAAGAGCATGTCTCTCCATTCCTCCTTTAGGGAAATATAATCTGCCTTTTTAATATTTCCAAAAATATTTCATTCTTCTAGGAGTGGGAGCTAATTTTCTACATTTTCCTTGCTCAAATCCCTCATATTGTAGAGTAGAAATGTAAATAAAAGTAAATTCAGCATTGGTGAAAAGTATCTTGGATTTAAAGAAGTCTCTCTGGGTTGGTAATGCCTGAGAGCCTTCTGAGGACTCCTGAAAAATTAGCCCATTTGTCCTAGTTAAGAAGCTGAGGTGTGAACTAGTTCTAAAACACCTTTCATGCCTGCTATGAATTCTTTAGGCAGCGTTGTGGTTTTACCCCTTTGCTCTTGACTCCTTTAGCTCTCAAACTCCAGTAACACCAAGCAATACAGAAGGGCTTTGTAATTGATAACACTGAAAACTATAACGAGACCCAAGACAATAAAGTCTCCTGCTAAAGCTTCTGTACCTCATCCAAAATCACTTTCAAAACCAGAACAAGAAGAAATATTGTCAGTTTTGGTTCCTTGCCTAATGTACTGCTTATTTGGAGCCACTTACATTCTCTGTGCTTAAGGGACTTCCAGAACAAGTATCCTAACAATGGCCACTCACTCCAACGAAGGTAAAACAGAAGATTAAAATAATAAAATAAAATAAAATGTAAGGCATTTTTCTGGTTCTCTTAATTGCTGTGGTTGCAGTCTGCAGGCTGAAGCAGGCTGCATGGCAGAGAGCCAGTTTCCCCAGTGACAAAATAAATATGCAAAACAAAGCCCTATCTATGATATTTTTATGAGGAGGAGGTGTCAAGTGATAGAGAGAGAGTGTGTGATCCATGTATGATAGTCTTTATAAACTGCATTAATGATTTACTATTGCAGCAATGGCATGGAGACACTATAAATTACTACTCTAGAAGACTAGCCTCCCATATGAAGTGGAAAATATTGTCAACAATTAGAGATGTTTGAAGTGTTATTTATCCAGAACAATACCACCTGTACAAGGAGAAGCATCAACAGGCTGAGTTTCATAGAAACACAAAAAAACTTTTCAGAAGGAGCCACTTAGTGGTTGTAGAATGCTGAATGTTTTGGGAGGAGAAATGAACAATCACTTGGCAATGAGAATGATATAGAACAATTTATCCAGCCTGACTTCTTCCAGGTATTTTGAACTACTTGTTCCATCATGCCTTAGTATGTTAATTGACAATGAGTGAAATTTAGCTCAATGCTGTTTGGAAAGACTGGAATAGAATGCTCTGGAAGGACACATGGTTGATGGCTGGAATCATTGAAGAATGTTTTCTATTACTTCTTGTAGATCTCATTGTATGAATTCTGCTTACAAGAATTAAAAAGAAGACACGTGTGGAGTACTTTGAAATGCTCTAACATGCTACATAAAGGTTCATGGTTTCCTCTTACCAAGACAATGAATCCCAGTTTTCCTGTAGCCTGGAATACAGTCACACTCAGCCTTCCCATTCTTTACCACACAAAGGGAGTTGGCTTCACAGATTACACCACCACAATCAGGAACTTCTGGAATCACAAAAGATGATTATTTGAAATTAGAGCCTCTAAAGAACATGAAAGTATCTTTTACCTTCATAGTTACAGTATTTGAAAGTTGCATGTCGATTATGCAGAAGGATTTATGAGGAATTATTCACAGGATTCCAATCATTTAGATGTGTCTTCATCAGAAAACTGGAACTATATTTTGTGTTCCATTTTGATTGTCTTTTTATAGCTTGTCTATTTTAAAACAGACTCCCCAGGGTTAGAAATTTAATTAAAAGCACTATTTACACACAGAATAGCATGTAATAAATCTTCCACTCTACTGCTTTCAATTTGCTCTCCCACTGTAAAATTAATCTGTCTGCCCATAGGCAGCAAGCAGAAATTATATATATATTAAACCTAGCTTTCTAACAAATGATAGCCATCCATTTACCTGGAGCCAAGCTGCACTAAAAGCCCCCAATGAGGGAATACAATGTTGCCAGCCAATCAAGATACAAAAAGAGCCAAAAAACAGACAGAAGATATTAGAAACACCAATCAAGCAGAACACAGCAAACTCCAAGACCAATAAACACAGACCAAGACTCCCAACCAATCAGGAGGAAGAAAAAACCATTCTGGCACAGCAATAGGCCACCCCAAATTTAAATCTGAAACCACTATAAAAGTCTGACTCACAGATGAACATTATACAGAAGCCTGATGATGGCAGATGAGATTCTGCCGAAACATTGCTACAACTTTAAAAGCACAACTACAATGACGTGGGAAAATACCCGAACAAAGCTGAATGCCATATATACCCATATATATATACATACATACATACATACATACATACATACATATATACATGTGGATCTTTGGTTATTCGGGTTTTCTCCCGTGTAAAATTGGAAGTATCTAGGCGACGTTTCGATGAAGTCTCATTCATCATCTTCAGGCTTGTGTCTTTGGCTTTGTGCTTCTTGGAGTAATGTGAGCTTGCAGCTGCTTCTTCCTTTTAACTGCTAGTGGGGGTGTGACTTGATTGGGTGGGGGCTTGGCTGTGTTCTGATTGGCTGGGGGTTGTTCTCATTGGTTGGGGGCTTGGCTGTGTTCTGATTGGTTGGGGGGTCGGCTGTGTTCTGATTGGCTGGGGGTGTGTTCTGTTCAAGTAGGGGCTTGGTTGTGCTCAGGTTAGTTGCTGGGGGATTTGAGCTGGTGAGCTGTGATCCTGCTATTTGGCTTCACGTTCGTGGTCGTGCCACATCTTCATGGTGGGCGTCCATTTGCTTCATGTATTGGTCAGAGGGGTTTGAAGCAGGTAGTGATGCAGCTGCGGTGTGGCTTCTGGTCTGTGGTCGTGTCTCATCTTCTGTGTGGGTGTGAGTCTGCTTTCTACTTGGAAGTGTGGTAGTAGAAGATGAGACATGGGATTTTTACGCGGGAGAAAACCCAAATAACCAAAGATCCACATACAAATACCCGTGAAAACCTCAGAAAACATTCTGAGGTTTTCGTGGGTATTTGTATGTGGATTTTTGGTTATTCGAGTTTATATAAATACTTACTCTTGTTGTTTGCCCTGTACATAGAACACACACATGGGGGAGGGAGATAGATAGATAGATAGATAGATAGATAGATAGATAGATAGATAGATAGATAGATAGATAGATAGAGATAGAGATAGAGATAGAGATAGATAGATATAGAGATAGAGATAGAGAGATATAGATATAGATATAGATATAGATATAGATATAGATATAGATATAGATATAGATATAGATATAGATATAGATATAGATATAGATATAGATATAGATATAGGTATAGGTATAGATATAGATATAGATATAGATATAGATATAGATATATAGATAGATATCTCTCTCCCCCATGTGTGTGTTCTATGAGTGTGTACAAGGCGAACAACAAGAGTCAGTATTTTTAAAAATCTCTTTTCCTCTCTTATTTATTATCAACCCAGAAAATAAATACTCTATGGGGCTCAGACTTCCTGAATACCTGTTAAAGATTTATTCCTAAATAAGCTGAAGAAGCTTCTTGGATGAGAAGCAAAACATCTTCAAAGAAAAACCAGAAAGTCCAGTTGCCTCTTGAAAAAGTACCTTTGGGACAACCATGTCCTGGATGACTGAGAATCTGTATAGATGTTTATTCCTAAACTTTAACATGCTATTTATTGTCTAGCAAAAAAAAAAAAAAGATTGTCTCAGATGATGTCCAAGCTATGCTAGTTATTTCTAAAACAACCTGATGGTGAGATCTGAAGACAAAAGGAATGTAAAAGATAAATTCATGTGCACTCACCTTGGTCACACTTGGGGCCAGTGTAGCCAGCATAGCAGTTACACTTTCCATCTCCAGAGGGACCATGGTTGCAAACTCCATGTTGACACTCACATACTAAGCAAGAGAAGAGGATTAAATAATTCATACTTAAGAATCTTATAAAAAATGTTGCCATCATTAATGTAGCCCTAAAAATGTGCTGGGATGAAGCTCATTGGCTACATTTGAGCCAATTACTGGGGTTTGGATCAATCTTCTTCAATGAGTTATTGTTGGAGAGATAAAATTAGCATTGTGCATCCTATCTTGAGCTCCCAAAGTAAAGTAAAGGTAAGTTCTCAAATTAAAGGTATATAAAAAGCAAAACAACAAAATTAATAGAATTAAAGTAAAAATAAGTCATTAATGTAGTTAAAATGAAAATCTTTGTAAATACAGAGAGAATGAGGGCTAAACCCATCTATGAGTGCAGTTCATGGCCTTTTGTCAGCATTTTGACAGTAGGAGTAGTTTTAAAAGGGTCTTGCTGATCATCTATACAACTGTACAAGTTAATAGCAGAGGAGATGGCCTCCCTAATATTTAAGCCTTGTAGTATTTAGATCAATAGGTCAATATTATCTTGTAAACTATGCCTACTAGGCAACCCAGTGTGGATCTTTCACTACAAGCATCATGTTAACTCAGTGGTGGGATTCAGTCAATTCACACCAATTTAGGCAACCCCTCCCCCCCATTATCAAAGTGGATCCTGGGTGCTGCACTGCAATGAAGAAACAAGTAACGGAGTGGCCAGTGGGAGGGAAGGAGAAGGCTGGTTTCCCTCTTTCTTCTCCCTGCTCCTCCTCCTCCCCTTGTGTTGGCTGCTCTGTTTCCTGTTTCTCCATTGCAGCGTAGTGCCCAGGATCCACTTTGATAGCCGGGGGAGGGGCGATTTAACAACCGGTTTGCCTAAGGTCAGGTTGGCTGTTGTGGGAGGCTCATCCTACATGTGTGGCAGAGCTGGAAGATGAGGGTCAGCCACGCCTCCTACAACAGCCAACCTGAACCTGGGTGAACCAGTTATTAAATTATTTGAATCCCAGCACTGTGTTAACTGTATATTTTGCCCCAATCAGCAGCCACCTGACCTCACATCAGTTACAATTTCCATAGCTATTTGCAAGTTTAATTGTTTTGAACTGAAGCATGGACAACTGCCACTATATGACTGTTTTAGAAAGGATTGAAAATTGATATATTGGTCTTAAAAGAATAAACATCCTTGTTTTCCAGCCAGCTTCTGAAAAGCCAGTGATGATTGGAGATCCAGAAGCATTTTAATCTTCATGAAGAATAACCAGAAAAAACTTGATCTTATTTGAGAGTTACTCTAAAATGCAAAAAGATCTGCAAGCTCTGGTAATAAAAGCCATGCGGCACAGTGAAAAATGGGGCAAAAAGAGACTTAAATTAAATATGTTAAGTTCTGTGCGTGGCGCAAGAAGCGGAGACGAGTTGATGAACAGTGAACTTCAACTCTTTATTTAACATGGTGCAACAGCTCTCTGAATGGCCTCAATAGCCCCCTTTATATAGGCAAGCTCTTGGGTGAAACACAGGAATGTTAGCTCTTTTTAACCAATCAGAAGGGCTCGTTAATAGCCAATCGGATTCTCCTGAATGGACCAATCCGATATCGCTATTCTCGGCCAATCAGAAGTGCAGGGCCAGAACCCTGCACTTTGCTTTAAGGTTTCAACAAACTTTATTCAAGCACTTTTATTAATTCACAACACCCCTTCCCCCCAGGTTCCGTTTAAGGGGTGCAGTAACATAGTCTTTGAGGTAGGCAGGTTGTTTTGATTGTCTGTTTGATTTACACTGTCCTCCCGGTATTTGTCTAGAGTCTTGTTGGGGTAGGACATTATCTGGTGAACAGGGTGCCTCTGATTCTGTATCTAAACTTCTGTTACCATTAATGTCCTCGATATCTCTTTGAGGCGAGTTAACCCTTGTCCCCGATCCTTCTTCACATGTTGAGTCTGAGCGGTCGTTTGTTCTGCTTGTGCCTTCCGCCGTACCAAACTCAACCTCCTTGGCGTCTCCTCCCCCCTCAGTTTGGAAATCACCGGAATCGCAGACCCCAGACTGCAGACTGCAGACTTGAACGCAGCTAATCAATATGGTGCTTCCATATTCTATCGTCACGACATTTCACTCGGTACGATCTGGGTCCGGTTACTTGGATTACAGTTGCCTCGGCCTACAATGGGTCGCCATAAAAGTTTCTCGCGAAAACCAAGTCGCCTATCTGAAATTTTCGGCATTTCCTGCTGGATCCGTGTGGTTTTTCAGGTTCGTACGATGGGTGTAGTTGGTCCAGGTGGGAGCGGAGTTTCTGTCCCATCAGTAACTCAGCGGGAGTTTTGTTGGTTATGCTGTGTGGAGTGATGTGCTGCAAAAGGAGTATCCGGTTAATCTTGTCTTCGATATTGCCATAGTCCATTTTATGTAGAGTTCTTTTGACGAATTGTACCATGCGCTCGGCCCTTCCATTAGCTGCAGGATGCACCGGTGAAGTTAGCACATGGCAAATACCGCGGTCCACCAGGTACTGTTCAAAAGAAAGCACGGTAAACTGGGGCCTGTTATCGGATACCAGAACGTCTGGTAATCCGTGTGTTGCAAATAATCTGTCCAATTTCCTGATGACCGATTCGGTTGTTGTATTTTTCATCTCATGGATTTCGAGCCAGTTCGAGTAGGCATCCACTGTTAATAAAAATGTGTGTCCATTTGTAGGTCCCGCAAAGTCCAGATGAATATAGGACCATGGTCCCCTGGGTGTTTCCCATTCTGTTGGGGTTGCTTTTGGTGGGGCATTGCTGACTTCCTGGCATTTGGAACAAGTCTTTACCCAGGCTTCGATCTGCTTGTCTATGCCTGGCCACCATGCGTAGCTTCGTGCGAGTGCTTTCATGCGCACGATGCTGGGGTGGCCATCGTGCAAGGTTCTCAGTACCGCTCACTGTAATCACTCTGGGACAACGACTCTATCACCCCAAATGATGCAACCCTTCTGGGAAAACAGTTCTGTCTGTCGGTTTTTGAAGGGAGCGTAATTGTCAGGGATTTGGTCCAATGGCCATCCACGTTCTACCCAGCTGAGGACACGTGCTAAAACGGAATCGTGTTTAGTTTCAATTGTGATATTGCGAGCTGTCAGCAGTAGTTTTTGGAGTGTCTCGATCTGCAGGGTTGTGATGGTCGGAGCAGGGTCGTCAATGGTTTCTGGAAGCGGTGCATGGCTTAATGCGTCAGCGTGGGGAATGGCTTTCCCCGGGCGGTGTTGCAACTTATAATTATAGGCAGCCAAGAATTCTGACTAGCGAGTCATTCTGGGAGATAATATATAAGGGGTTGGTTTATCTCTCGCTATTATTCCCAGTAAAGGTTTGTGGTCAGTTATTATGGTGAAAGCTCGCCCATAAATATATTCATGAAATCATTTAACAGCAGATACAATAGCAAGAGCTTCCTTATCGATTTGACTGTAATTGCATTCTGCTTTTGACAGTGTTTTTGAAAAGTAGGCAACAGGGGCTTCACTTCCGTTTGGCAAAACGTGGCTCAAAATGGCGCCCACTCCAAAGGGTGATGCATCACAAGTAACAGTTAAAGGCAAAGTTTCATTATACTGCATCCACACAGTGTTGGAGGTCAATAAGTTTTTTACTTGTCGAAACGCCTGTTCCTTTCGGTGCCCCCAAACCCAGGTTGCTTTTTCATCTAATAAACGATGTAGGGGTTCGGCTACGGTTGCCTTGTGAGGCAGGAAGACGTTATAAAAATTGATAAGGCCTAGGAACGCTTGGAGATCCGCCTTATTTCAGGGTCTTGGGGTGTTTTTGATTGCCCTAAGTTTGCTATCAGTGGGGTGAATGCCCTGTTTATCTATTAAATATCCTAAAAATTCTACTCGATCAGTACATAGTTGACACTTGTTTTTCTTAACTTTGAGACCCGAGTCTTTAAATCTCTGAAGAACCAACCCCAGGTCCTCCCTTAGTATTTCTTGAGTCGGAACAGCAATTAAAACGTCATCAAAATAGGGGACAATGCCTTTTATCCTTTGTAATAGTCTTTCCATCAAACTTTGAAAGATTCCCGGGGCCACGCTTACTCCAAATTGGAGTCGGTTGCATTTAAACGCACCTTGGTGTGTAACGATCGTTTGAGCCTCTGCCGTTTTTCTGTCCACAGGCAGTTGTTGGTATGCCTGGGCTAGATCTAGTTTAACGAAGACTTTTCCGCCCCCCAGGGAATGGAGAAGGTGTTGCACCACCGGTACCGAGTAAGCGTTTTGCTGCAGGGCGTGATTCAGGGTGGCTTGTTAGTCCCCACAAATTCTTAACGATCCATCCGGCTTGATGGGTGTCATGATTGGGGTTTCCCAGGGAGAATGGTCGGTTGGTTCTAACACCCCTTGGGCTTTTAATTTATCAAGCTGCTCGTCAATCTTTGATTTAAGGGCGAATGGGACTCGACGAGGCTTAAGGCGGATGGGAGCTATTTCGGGGTTGAGGTTAAATGATATCGGGGTCCCCTTGTATTCGCCTAGTTTGTCTGCAAAGACGTCCTGGAATTCTTGGATGAGAACCTCTTCCCAGTCGTTTCTACTGGTTCAGTGAATGCCGGCTACTTCATTTCCAAATGGAGCGAACCATTGGAGGCCTAACAAGCTAGGCCGATCCCTGTTGACTACAGTCAAGGGTAGAGATGCAGTACGATTTTTAAAGGAGACACAGACTTGGCTGGATCCAACGACTGGAATTCGATTTCCTTGATAATCTTTGAGTATGATTCTTTGGAACCGGAGGTCTTGTCACCGGACGGTAGGGATGAGTTGCTTGAGAGTCTTCCAGGAAACCATCGAGAGGGACGATCCTGAATTGACTTCCATCATACAAGGCTGGTTTTCAATGGCCACCTTCACCCGGATCTTCTTGGCGTCCAGTGATGAGGCGTGACCAATTGTAATAGTTTGGTGTGCCTCTTCTCACTTTGTTGAGTGGTTTAGGGGTCTGTTTCTGTAGGAGTGGTTGTTCCATTGATGGTTCAAGGGTTCTCGCTTTGCGGGACAGCTTCCTGTAGATTGGCAGTAGTTAGCCCCCCCTCGGGGTTTGGCTGGGTCCATGCTTGCTTCTACAGACCCGTCCGATGTGGCCTCTTTTACCGCACACATGGCAGAGCGCATCGAGGAATTTGAAGTCTAATCGGGGGTGGTTTGCCCCACAACCAGCACATTGGTACTGCGATTTCTGGTGTTGGTCTTGTTCAGACCGGAGCCGGTTGACCTCTTCTTCATCACTTTCTGATGACAATTTGAGGTCCTCGTGGTGGGCTGTCATTGCCGGTTCTTCTAAGTGAGGTGAAACTTCGCTGGCGAGTTGGCGAAGTGGAGCGTGGGTGCGGCGCATTCGAGCAGCCGACTTCTAGGTTGCTTCTTCTGCAGTAGCGTCAGCGATGGCATCTGTAAGGCTGATGTCGCCTTTCACCATCAGCTTACACTGCATGCCTAGTGCATCTAGTCCCAGAACTATTCTGTCTCTCAGGGCTTCTTCAAGGTCGGCAAACCCACATAGGCCTCCTAGATTCTGGAGATCCGTTATGAAATCTGCAACGCTTTCGCCCTTCTGCTGATCTCTCTTGTAAAATTCATGCCTTCTCACGAGCGTTGGTACAGTCGGTGCATAGTGGGCCCTTAGCAGGGGTTCGAGGACGTCCCAGTCCATGGACTTCACTTCTGCTGGTTTCGCTAGTGCTTTGGCCATCTTGAATACGGTTGGCCCGCAATGAGTTAGGAATACCGCCCGTTTCTTTCCGGTAGTGGCATCCTTCAAATTGTTGGTCTCCAGAAACATCTGGAAGCGATCCATATATGAGTCCCAGTCTTCTTGTGCCGGGTCGAATGGAGCGGGTGGTATGACGCTGCCGGACATGGTTCCGCCATTGGTGCGTTTCAGCCACGCGCTCTATTATCGTTCTTTGTAGTGTTCAGTCAGCTCTGATGTCTCCACATCCCATCCTCGTCGCCAGTGTTATGTTCTGTGCGTGGCGCAAGAAGCGGAGATGAGTCGATGAACAGTGAACTTCAACTCTTTATTTAACATGGTGCAACAGTTCTCTGAACGGCCTCAACAGCCCCCTTTATATAGGCAAGCTCTTGGGTATTTAGCCAATGAAATCACAGGAACGTTAGCTCTTTTTAACCAATGAGAAGGGCTTGTTAATAGCCAATCAGATTCTCCTGAACGGACCAATCCGATATCGCTATTCTCAGCCAATCAGAAGTGCAGGGCCAGAACCCTGCACTTTGAACTTTAAGGTTTCAACAAACTTTATTCAAGCACTTTTATTAATTCACAACAAAATATAAAGAAGATCACATTAATGACAACAGGTAGAACAACTAGCCCTAAAATTGACAAAAAAGAAATCAAGTTGGTGGAGATATTCCATCTTTTAAAATCAACCATCAACAGTAAAGGAACAAATAGCCAAGAAATATGAGTATAGACCAGGCCTTTAAAAGATATTTAAATGCTATGTCTGTACCTACAAAGTTCAGAATCATGGAAATCAAGGTATGCCATGGAATGGAAGCAAAAGTTAGACTTTAAAGAAGCAGGATAGCAACAGTATTGACACCTTTTTTTTGAACAAATTTTATTAATTTTTAAAGACATACAAAACATAAAACATAGGAACATAAAACCTCTTTTCTGAAAGTTATTTATAAATTTTAAACAAATAAAACATTTTATACATCATTGACACATCTCCTCATAAACACATAGATATCCTTTCAAATTCCTCATTATTTCTCCCTATACTTTTATTCAATTATATTTCTTTTCTATATTTATTTATTTTATATGTTTTTATTCACTATACTTATTTTTCTTTTCTGGCTTGCTTTATTCTCTTCTATCGTTTATTCTCCATTGTCCTTTTCTAACATTCCTCCAAGTTTTATTAGCTCAATCAAACCTAAACACACAAAAACACAAAACATAGAAACATAAAAAGCCTCTTTTCTGACAGTTGCTTAGTCCCGGGTTAAAACTCTTCATACAGACACAAATTCAAATTCATATTCATTTTGTATACCATTTCATATCTTATTAGCATTTTCAATTTTCTATATAGCTTCTCCCCTCTGAAATTTTCTAAATTTTATTTTATTTATCTCATTTCAATTCAAATCATAGTATTTATTATTCTTTGTCTGTTCTATTTCCAGCTATCCATTTATCTTTCTTCTTTAAAGAAGACTTCTCCTGTACACTAATTGGAGTATGACACCTTTATCTCTTTCCCCTACATTTATAATACTTAATATAGAATACATTCTAAAATTATACAATATTATCAATACCAATACAAATCTATTCATTAATATTAACATTCATTTATATCTTAAACACTTAGCACATTACTTTTCAGTTAAATCACATACTTTTATGGGAGCACCTACTTTCCATAGTTATTCCCCCCCCCACATCACATATTATAGATCATTATTTCATTAGAATGTTCCCCCTTCTCCTACTTCAAATCTCTCATTTCACAAACAATTTCACTAGGATAACATCGTCTAATCATTAATATTAACAATCATTTATATCTTAAACATTTTACCCATTTCAGTTAAATATCATGCCTTTATAATTATTCCCCCCCCCCACATCACATATCTGAAATCATTGTTTCATTAAAGTATTCCCCTTTTCTTGACAAAGATTTCACTAAATTATACTAAATATTTTATCATATTTTAAATTGCATATTGTTTCCAATTTTCTAAGATTATTTCTAAGTACAAATATAAAAATACAATCTAATGTACCTTTGCAGAATCCCTTTTTCAATAAAGTTTACCCATTATCTCTAAAAGACTTTTGTTTCTTTGCATCTTGCTCCCCACCATTAAGGCTTCTCGTCCCTTCCTTTCTTCCTTGCTTATTCTTCTTCTTGCCCTCTTTACCCCCTTGTCTCTCCACTTCCCTTTTGTTCTGCTTTCCTCCTTTCTGTTGTTTTCTAACATAGTATCCCCTTTTCACCTTATTCTTCTCTTTCTGGGTTGTTTTTCCAAGTCTTAAAGTCTTCTTTTCCTTTTTCTCTTTCTCCTTTCCTTCCCCAACCAAAGTAACTTGTTCATCAAAAATGGCTTCTTCTTTGTCCCAGTCATCCTGTTGCGCATTCAGCTTTACATAAGTACAAACCGCCATTTCTAAAAATTGAAAAAGAGTGCCAAGAGCATCCTTCCCTTCTTGCTTTTCTTTTTCATATTTTTGGTATACAAGCTTCAATTTATCCACAAGTGATGCCATTATAGAGAGAAAAAGTTTTTCCAAACAACCACCCAAGTGATTTTAATCAGAGATAATTCTCAGAAGTTCCAAAATCACCAAACAATCCAAATGAGCTGTTTCTTTTAAATACTTTCTCCTTCTTCACTTTCTCTTTCTGGGGTTAAAGTTTAATCACAAAGTTCCATTTAAGATATATCTTTTAGAAGTCTTATTAATGTTTAATAACTTTTTAAAATTCTAGGCAATCTTCTTATTTTCAAATTCTGCTCCAATTTTTTTTCCTCTCCCTTCCCACTCACAGCAAAAAAGATTTTTTTTTTTTAATAAAATGTTCAGAAATCTTATTCCTTCAGCATTTAATTACCTCCAATGCAGATTTTCCGATTTCTCTTAGAGTTCCGTCTGCTGTCATGTTAGGAAGGAGAGTGAAAAAAGAAAAAAAAACTTTCCCTTTTAGAATTCCATTCGCTGCTTATAGCTCTCTCTGGAAACAATTTATCTTTGACAACTTTCAAATTCCAGGTTACTTTCTCTTGCTTTATCCCGGTCAAAAACCACTTTCACGACTCTTCCGACTTTCTTCCTCCTGCACAATCTTGTCCAGTTGCAGGTTTCTTTGTGGCGGCCATTGCTGACTGCTGCTCCTCCACCTTGGGAAAAGGGGGTTTCGCTGGCTGGGGAGGGGGTCTGTCACACCCTCAAACCCCTATCCAGATCCCCCCTATCTTCAGCTGCCTCTACGGGGCAGCTATATCCCCCAAATCCAAACGGATCAGGGGAACCTTGGCAGCAAGCGCAGCAGGGATCGCGCAGTATCGCGAATCCCTGCCGCTGCTAAAGCCTTGCAAACTGGAAGTCCAGTATTGACACTTTTGAACTGTGGTCTTGGGGGAAACTCCTAAGAATACTGTGGACATCCAAGAAGACAAACAAATGAAACATCAAACAAACAACCCAAAGTTCTTACTCAAGGCACAAATGATAAGGCTGAAATTATTGTATTATGGACACATTCTGTGAAGACATAGCTTTCTTAAAAAATATATAATGCTGGGAAAAGCAGAAAATAACAGAAAAAATGGAATAGCAAGACAGGGAGCAAGATTAATGGACTCAATTACCCTGGTGATGAGGGCATCACTAAAAGATCAGATTAGGGATGGATTGTCATGGGAAAGTCTATTTATGACAAGGCTGTCTAACTCCTGGGCCACAAGCTGGATGCGTCACGCGTTGACCATGCCCATGCCCAGTTTAGTGAAGGGGGAAAAAGTCCCAATGGTAACATGATGCCGCCATGATGACATGAATTTGACACCCATGTTCTATGTGATTGTTAGGAGTCAACAACAATTTTCTGGTACATAATCAAGAGTTCACCCTTTTCTTTAGCAATGCACCTCTTTCTTGCTTGGAATTAATTTAAGCGTGTTCTACCCAATATTGATACTTGGTAGCATTTGAGAATATTCAGTTTCCTTGGAGATTGAGATCTAGAGTGGTATAGCTAGGTGCCACAATTTTCTACCAATTTACTTCGTTATCCTCAGTTGCTTCATAAACCAGGGTGCTAATAAAGCTCTGCTGGTGAGAAGGCACTTAGGAGCTATAGTGTCAGCTATTCTGAGTTATCACTGTATTCTGCAGATCAGGAACATCAAAAGTAATGTAGAAAATTTCCAAATGTATTAAGAAATCAATCCATATCCATCAGATACCTGGCCCAGAATATTTTAACTCATTGTACATTCTACAATGATTTATAGTGCCCGTTTCTATTATGATGTGCCTACGATTTGCCCATCAGCTCATTCAAATGCTTCTTTACTTGACTACCAGACATTAACTTGACTCATTTCAGTGAGATCCTGGGCTTGAGATGCTTACCAGATTGGCAGTCAGGGCCAAAATGATTCTCATCCTTGCAATGTTGGCATGCAAAGCCACCATAATTTGCCTAAAGAAATTAAAGAGATCAACATTTTACAATGGCATTTGTATGTCCAATAAGAGGCAACTAAGACAGAAGAAGGAAGGAAGGAAGGAAGGAAGGAAGGAAGGAAGGAAGGAAGGAAGGAAGGAAGGAAGGAAGGAAGGAAGGAAGGAAGGAAGGAAGGAAGGAAGGAAAGAAAGAAAGAAAGAAGAAGGAAGGAAGATCTTGGGCTTCCTAACAATAAGGCTGATGGAATTGTAGTCCTCCAAGGGCTGCAGAACTACAACTCTCTGCAGATCTTTCACTGATGTTGCTAACAAACGTTGCTGGAAGGTGTGTTTCAGTAACATCTGGAAGACCACCAATGATTTATTTCTGTAGGATAATGCACAGTATACAAGGAATTTATCCACATATATCATCAATTTGCATCCTTGGTAACATTAAAATTAAATCTCCTTTGTTCTTTCAAGAAGTCACTACTGTATAAACAATAGATTTTTTTAAAAAAAGTAACAGACTGTTTAGAAGAAAGGAGGATCAATTACTTAAGGCAATGCAGGTCATAAAATGAACAGTCAGTGTAATGTAAATGTTTCATTTAATCATTATTCCAGAATAGGGTGCACACATAAAGAAGAGAGATGAACTGAATCAACTTTCTTCTAAGCCCGCGCATGCTCCATCCACAATTCCTCTTTCCATTTGTAATCAAGAGAATCCAGGAGAGAAGCTGGCTGAATTACAAACCCCTCTGATCAATAAAAGAAATTCAGCAATGTAATAGATTATCCTATTTGGACATAATAAGTAGTAGTTGCCCCTTGTACCCAGTTGCCAAATAATGCATGAATGTTTTGGTAAAAAGAACAAAATCTTACAAAAAATTATTTTAAAAATGGGGTGTGGGGGACTAAGAGTAGTCAGCTCCAGTCAGAGCTAAAGAAGCTTCTTGGATGAGAACAAAACATTTACAAAAAAACCCCAAACAACAGAGAAGTCCAGTTGCCTTTTGAAAAAAAGCAACTTTGGGAACACCCCCATGGATGACTGAGAATTTGCATAGACATGATGCACCAGAAGAAAGCTCTTGACTATAAACTGTCTAGCTTACTGCTAGTAATAATACCTTCTTGGAGAAAGTAAACCCAGTCTTACATTGCAAATGCAAGTTCCATTCTTCCCAATGCCATCCAAGCAGGTTCCATGTTGGTTGCATATGTTTTCAGATCCACCAGGGCATTCTATAAGAGGAAGAGAGTTACCCATACTTAGATTGTTTTAAAAACTGTGCCACTCCCATACTATTTTGATTAAGCGAGCCACAGTGGCTCAGTGGTTAGAGTGCAGTACTGCAGGCTACTTCTGCTGCCTGCCGGCTGCCTGCAATTTGGCAGTAAAAGCACTATAAAGTGGTATATAAATCTAAGTGCTATTGCTATTGCTAAATCAAGTGCATCCTCATTGCAAGGCATCATGAACAAGGTATGCCCATTTCTTCTTTTTTTCAATGGTCTTGTGGAGAAACCTCAATTCATATAAGCACTAATTTTGTTTCTTTGGGCCATCCAAGATAACAGGAATCCTTCCTGAAATCTGGTTCCTTCAGAATAACAGAATCTTGAAAATCTAAAAGTACATCTCTTCCCCCTCATCTTCACAGATCAAGAAAATAAGGAGAGTCCCTTTTGACACATTTGCCATGCCCCCTACATTCCTTCTGCAGGCTCAACTGCCTCTTATATGACTGTTGTCTGACTCTAAGACTCTTCTTCCTGTCTCCCAAGGTCAGTCCTAGATGCCATTACAATTGGAGACCCTTCTTTGCATATTGACTTGCCTGGGATTGACTGTTGCATGTCAAATGTGCAATTGCTGTGTTATGCCTGCAACATGGCTTTTTGTTTGATTTCCTTTTGCTATTGTATGTCAACATTGTACATTGCCTGTACATTATGTGGCAACTGGGGGTGGTTTGTAAATGGATTAAATCAATTATTACAAAAGAAGAGAAGGTATTTTTTTTCACATATATAGCATAATGATGCTGCCTGTCTTTGTATGGCCCAGTGTTTAAATCCTTATTCCTTACTGGATTTCAAGAGCTCCATGGCTTCAGTACATACAAACTCCAAAAGCTTGTCAATCAAAACATGCTTCCCAAACCATCCTATGAACCTTTGACTCCCTGACTATGTGATATGTGTCATTTAGTCAAAGACTTACCATAGCATTCAGGACCCCAGTATCCAGGGCAGCACTCTTTCTCATTATATTCCTTCGTGCAGATGTAAGTGCACCCCAACATAGACAGGATGTTCCTACCCAGTTTTACTGTATATCTGAAATAGGGAAACACACATATGCCCAGACACAAAAACTGTTATCAGAAGGGAACTATTGGTAGTGCAGTGGTTAGAATGCAGTACTGCAGGCTACTTCTGCAGTTCGATTCTCACCAGCTCAAGGTTGATTCAGCCTTTCATCTTTCCGAGGTCAGTAAAATAAGGACCCAGATTGTTGCTGGGGAAGTTGGTGCAAGTTGCTGACTCTGTTAACCACTTAGAGAGGACTGTAAAGCACTATGAAGCAGTATATAAGTCTAAGTGCTATTGCTATTACTACTGTATAAGATAATATATTCAAACAATACCTATAGTACAGAAAAGCCTAAATCTGATCTGGAAATACTTTCTATCACCATCATCAGCCTTGAAGGTAAAACTAGAAATAGCAATGCCATTTTTCTGATCCCAATTTGGCTGCCCAGAATCAATGATCCAGCATTGTTGGACTTACTTCCATTATTCTTGGTTCTCAATTGTGTGTATAGATATGTGTATGTGTGTGTATAGGTATGTACACATAAACATATGTACATAAGCATGTAAGTAGGTATAAGAAGAACTTATAAGAAGTACTTTCAAAAACCTAAAAGGATATCTGTTAAGCCTGGTTTCCCCAACCAGGGTTAGGGAGACAAGCTAAACAGAATGTGCAGCGTTAGTCAGATAGGCACACAGATAAATGAATGAGCTAAGCTTGTATGTTTATTAACATACAGTAAAAATAACAGATACGCTTGTGCTATCTAAAATATAGTTTATTCCATTATGAGTTCATAGCATAGTCAAAATAACAGTCCAATAGTCATGTATCATTTAGTCAGTCCATTCAGGGATATTCAGTTAGCAAAGTCCGTTTAGAATATCCTATGTCAGTTCACTTACAATCAGTCCTTTGTTTTCTCTCCCGTTCGAGCAATGCAGTCTTGAGTCCTTGCAGTAATCAGGGATCATCAAAGCCAGAGAGAGAGCAAGCTACAGTCTTGCCTCTTTTAAAGTGCTTTCACAACCACTCTCTTAATTACTTTCCCATAGTTAAAGTTGCAGACACTTTAACATATAAACTATGATTACATATTATTATTTACCTAAACCAGTTAGGGTAAACAATGTTATCCCTAACAATATCACTTTAAAGAAAAGCAAAAACATTTTTATTCCAGAGCCCAGGAACAGAGCGAAAAGAATAATAGATTTAAAAAGGCAAATTCTAATTGAATAATTAAATAAAAAACAAGTAGTTAATGAATAAATCAGTAAAATAGTAGAAACAATTGCTCATGAAAAGCATGGATAATGAATTGGAGGTGTTCAAGCAGGGGCTGAACATGGAGCAGCCATCTATCTAAGATGCTTTAATTTGTAAGCCTGTGTTGAATTGTTAGTTGAGCCCAATGTCCAAAATGCCTCCTTCCAATTCTATAAATTTATCTATACACTTCAGCTTGGTTCAGCAATAGATGAGGTGCCTTGTCGTATCAGTATTATTTACATACAATGCTAAGCCTTTGTATAGGTTAGCATAGCAAATGCAACTGTTTGCTGCTACTGATTCACTCCTATAGCTACACCATTCATGGCTTAAAACAGAAGCCAGCAGACATCAGCACACCATAGTAGGGCATATTTGTCATTCAGTCATATTAAACATTGCAAACATACCCAACAGAAGATGCTTACATTGGCAACTAAGCTGCCTGCATAGGATGATCTTTCTGTTCTGCCAAGAAATCCTTCCTCTTCATGGAATAAACCTTTAAGATCCCTCAGTTTTTCGACTACATATTGCTAATGGCTATCAATTTACCAATTTCTTAGCAGTATGACAACGTTCTCCAATCTGCGTTCCTTCTAGATGTGTGAATTTCAACTTCAGGATTCTCAAAAATTGCCCTGCTGGCTGGGAAATTCTGAAAGCCTCTCCAGGATGGGAGAAGCTAACTTAGAAAGTTAACATGTCACCATCCAAGTTACAATTGAAAAGATTTAATCCACATACCAGAAGCTCAGTTTAAAAAAAGACTTTGAGAATTATTGAAAATCATAAAGAAAATTAAATTAATTCCACCACAGATACTAAAAGTACAAAAATAATTTAAGCCCTGAAACTTCAGCCCTGTTTCTGTAAATCAAGTTATAGCAACTTCAATATCAATGAGAAGCTGTACAGTTTTGGTTTTCAAAAGCTACATAAATTAGATACGTTTGACTGCAAATGGATTGGCATCTAAATATTAAGAATTTAGACTATTCTGGAGCTTAATTTCAAAAGGTAGACATGAGGAATAGGACAAAGTAGAACATAACTACTACTTTAGGAAATCAGCATCCAATAAAAAAGCATGGATGTTAATTTGTAATTTGAGTAATACTAGACTAAAAATTAAAAGATTATGAGAAAATGATGTACTTTAGATTCAAAAATAAGAGGAAACTTATTTGCTAGTAGATAGATAAATAATAAATGAACAGATAGATTGAATTATATTACAGTCACAGATTAAAATAAAAACATTACTATTATTTTTTTGTACTATAAAATGACAACCAGTATCAAATATATTATTGATATAAGGAAATGTAAAGGCTGCTTTAGTATCTATTGAAAAAAAAACAACCTGTGTATATCCGTAGTTTCCAAGAATTTTTAGCATCTTTTATAGCAATTATTGGCATTCAGATTGAAGTCCCCAAATTACTAAAATGCTTATTTGATTTTTGAATTAACATTAAATTTTATTATGTCTGCAGTTATTTTAATATACTCATAGAACCCACCACTGCAGTACATGAGCAAGGGCTACCCTAAAGCAAAGATTGGTACAGTAAATAAATAAAGATTGCCTGAATTTGATCTGTACCTCATAGCCATAAGAAATCCCGATTACCATTCTAAGCCAGAGAGGTATCTTAAACAGCTCAGTCTCACTCTCCCTATATACCACAAAACATTTTGCATACACTTGAATTAATATTTTTTTTCTTCAGTGGCACTGAAAGTCTTGGTTCCACTCTACAGCTATGTAAACAGGGGTGGGATTCTACCGGTTCGGACCAGTTTGGGTGAACCAGATGTTAAAGTTACATCTGGTTCGCTGAATCAGTATTCCAACCGACTGGCTGGCCCACACCACCCTGCCCTTCCCAGGAGTCTCCACGCAGCCCATTTTCAGTGGAGGTAAGTGCAGGGTCCATGTGGAAGCTCTGGGAGGGGGGGAAATGGGCCTTCTGGAAGTCCAGAAACAGGCCTGTTTCCAGCTTCCGGAGTGCCTCCAGAGCACGGAGAGGCTGTTTTCACCCTCCCAGAGGCCCAGGGGAGGCCTCAGAACCCTTGGGAGAGCAAAAACGGCCTCCCCCAGGCTCTGGAGGCCCACCAGAAGCCGGAAAGAGGAGATTCTGATGGGCCACACCCACCATGGCCATGCCCACCAGCAACTGGGCAGCAAACTGGTTGCTGGGATTTTTTAATCCCACCCCTATATGTAAATCAAGGTTCAGTTTACTACAGATATTAAGATGTGACTTCTATTATATTGTTAAAAATGGGTGCCACTTAAAAAATGGGTGATTTATCTGTCTACCTCTCCATTATTATTTACCTGCCTGCCTGCCTGCCTACTTATGAAAACAAATATGTTTATTCTTGTTTCAATTACTAAATAACGTGATTAAAGTTTGCCACAGGCCATAATCTGACATTCTTTCTTTACTCCACTCTAATTATCTCAAAATGGAGTCCAGATGTGGTTACTGTCCAAATGTGGTTACTTACATAAGTCAGCTCTGTCACATAATGGAAGGTATTATTTACACAGAAACCTCCAAGCCTTTGGTATCAGGGTTGCTATGTATCTAATGTGATATCACAATCCAGGTTCAAATTCTGCATGCACAGAAAGTAGAAGCTTGATAGATGTTGTCTCCTATTAACTGGGACTGGCCATGGGCTTTTTCTTCTTTATTTTACCGTAGGTGTAAACCATCCCTATGGCTTTACCATTAAGCAAAGTGCCTTTGATTCATTGGGAATCCTTGTTATAAAATACATTATACACACTGAGACAGAAAAGAGGATGTTTTACCTGCATTCCTCTGCCGTATTACTTATCATCCATCCACTTGGACATTCCATCGGCCCAGGATAAGCAACGCAAATAGTGCAAACAGTATTCTTTCTATATGTGAACTTCCGGTCACATCGCATTGATTTTAACTGGAAAAGGGGAAGATGATAATTCTTATATGAGATGCACAATTCCATAACTCATTTAAAAGATAACTAGCAACATCAACAGGTTTTCAAACTGTTGCATTTCTTATCTGCAGAGATAAAAGCCAAGCGACAGACTTTTGGAAATAGTTCTGATCAATCCATATCTAATGCATGCCAACCTTCCTTGATCAAACATTGTCTGATGGTTTGGACTGCCCAGCCCCATCAGCATGCCAGCTGAGAAATATGGGAACTATAGTGCAAGAAATCCCAGAGACTCTGGAAACAAACTGATCCACATTCATGAATTACTGATTTTGGCTTTTCTGCAACATGTACAGAAAAGATGCCCCCATGCCAACACTTTAGCCTCGGTCAGCAGCACTTCCCCAACAATGTTGTAACAAAACCCAGACAACCTTTCATTTCCCCATTCTTCGGCCCAGATGTTTCTGCTTTATGAGCTCCATGACAGTAAGGCCATAACTAACAAATTTTGGGACCCTGATACATTTAACTGCAAAAACAGGATGCACCCACCATTCACAGAGATCTGCTTTTACTCAGATAACTACACCAACACCGGGGAAATTTTGGTTTTGTTCAAAAGTAGATAAGAGAACCCTGAAGCACATTAGAAGAAAAGGCGTGGGGGGGAAGCATGTCTGGGGAATTTGGAGGAGGGAAGCAGTGAGCGAGCAGATAAGAGGTTGGAGCAAGGTATTTATCTTTTCCGGTGGTCTGTTGTTTTTTTGAGGAAAAATAGATTGGATCTCACTTCTACATATCTTACTTCTACATATTTGACCATAGTAGTAAGTCCCTGTTCTTAATCCAGAGACAAATGTACCTCTCTGAAGGAATGACTCCTCTGAATGTGATCAGCATGTCACTGATGAGCCAACAGTATGCAACGGCAGCCAAAAAAAGCCAATGCAATTCTAAGTTGCATTAACAGAGGGATTCAATCAAGATCAAGTGAGGTATTAATATACCTCTTTAAAGCCTTAGTAAGACCACACCTTGAATACTGCATCCAGTTTTGGTCATCACACTATAAAAAAGATGTTGAGATTCTAGAAAGAGTGCAGCGAAGAACAACAAAGATGATTAGGAGGCTAAAATATACAATGAATGGTTGCAGGAACTAATGGGTGGGAACTGATCAAGGAGAGATTCAACTTAGAAATAAGGAGACATTTCCTGACAGTGAGAACAATCAACCAATGGAACAGCTTGCCTTCAGAAGTTGTGGGAGCTTCATCACTAGAAGCTTTCAAGAAGAAACTTGACTGCCATCTGTCAGAAATGGTGTAGGGTCTCCCACTTGGGTGGGGGATTGGACTAGGTGACCTACAAGGTCCCTTTCAACTCTATTATTTGGTTCTGTTAAGTCTCTCCAGCAGTTGATATAATTGAGCTTTCTCTGGGAAGTGGATGCCAACTCCATTCCTATTGCTATACTGCACTTTTCAATAAGTGCAAGGATCTAGTCTATTTGTTATAGAAATATACTCTAAATTATCACAAACACTTGAACCCATTAAAATGGGTTAAACCAAAGTTAACTTTAAAAAGTTTAAACAAAACTATACACACAAATCGTTGCTGGATTAAATTAAGATACTGTCTCAATGTTCTAACTTGGAAGGTAATCCCATTCAGTCATTTCAGTATTCTGCTGTTTATTCATCACTGCTGGCAATAAATGACAACATCAGAGTTTTTCAGACTCTTAAGCCCAGTGTCATTACACCCAGTCATCTTTGAACCCTCTACACCAGGGGTCTCCAACCTTGGCAACTTTAAGACTTGTGCACTTCAATTCCCAGAATTCCTCAGCCAGCTGGCTGAGGAATTCTGGGGGTTGAAGTCCACAGGTCTTAAAGTTGCCAAGATCAGAGACCCCTGCTCTACACCATTATTGTTGACACATTCCTAACATTTTGAGTTTATTGTGTGGTAAAATAATTTCTTTGTTTATGCACTAGACAGTAATCTGATTCCCTTTCTCTTTTTGTGATTTTTGAACTTAGCAACAGGACATCTGTAAAAAATAAGTCTTTAGCCACTTTTAATAGTATTCGTATTATTATAAAGCCATGTTTAGGAACATATAATTAATGAAGTTTCCATTTTATTTTCCTGTTCTGTACATTTATATGAACACAGTATCATTCTATAGATTTTTTGGGTGAGAGGAGGGTTATTAGAATTCATCCTCTTCTAAGGTCTTTAAATTTAGATAAGCCCAGTTTCAACATAGTTCTTTAAATGCTCTCAGAAATTCAGATTCACCAGGGAAAAGATGATTCAAACTATACATGCGCTCATAGAGCACCCAAGGTTATCTATTTTGCAGCTGTATGATCTCAAGAAAAGACCCCTGTTTTAAGACAAAGGATGACAAATGTGTTGAACATATCCAGATTTATCAAAATCAACTTTTCCTGTTGAAACTGGATTGTTACATAACCTTAGTTTCTTTCTCAGAAGGGCCAAATACATTGTCCTATACAATTCTGTCCCACCTCTGATGACTTCTAGAGATTTATTTATTTATAAATAAATAACTTAAGGTGGCAAACATATTTAATACTCCTTCCTCCTTCTATTTTCCCCACAACAGTGAGGTGGGGTGGGGTGGGAACAATTGACTGGCCTGAAGACATACATTCACTCATAACTGTTTTATATCTAAAAAAATACTTACACTATTAGGATCTTTATTAATAATTAAATTACTTTTTATCCATTCCATCTTCATAAATGTTTGTTCAAGATGTGATTTTTTAAAAACAGATCTTGAGTAAACAGCAATAGATTGGCAAGGAGATATGATTCTGAGTTGTTTACAACCAGGAATAAAATTATTTTTCTCTTCCTAAAATTATGTGGCTGAAATTATAATTCTTGGTTCATTATGGAAAATTATTGTGGAAGGACTGAAAGGTCAAAATAAATTCTGGAGGGGGGAGAAGGCGGAGTTTCGTTTCGGCGATACAGCTGCGATCTTGGGGCTCTGAGATCGCAGCCGATATTTTCGCCCCTGGTCGGTCCCAACGGACCTAAACCGTCCCGTAGAGATGGGGATTGAGAAGGGTACTGTCCCAGGATCCCAGAGATATCGCAAAATCTCTGGTTTGATCCGGGAGAAGCCCTTTTGCTGGCGGCAGAGAGGCAGCCCCCATAGCTGCTGAAGTCGGGACAGCTCCAGAAAGAAAGTGGCTGGAAAGAAGTGTGTCGGCTGGGTGAGAAATTCCTTTTGTGTTGTAAATTCGCTGAGGTTTGAAAGGGCATCCTGAACAAAGAAGAAACCTGTGAGACTTTTTTTTTTTTTGACCAAAACTGTTTGAGCGGCGTTTTTTAAAGTGATGTCAAATTGAGGCTTGGATTTTTTTTTTCTTTTTCTAACTTTTTTTCTGGGGACTTAAGTGTGACTTTGTAAGTAACTGGATTGAATTTTCGCTTATATATATATTTATGCTCCTTTTGATTTTTTAATTTTCTCTAGGATAGAGGCTCCCTTTAGCTATTTTCTTTTTCTTTTTCTTTTGTATACATTATTCATTTTTTCTGGCTGGGGGGGGAAAGAGCATTAAGAAACATTGCAACACTGCCAACTAGAGGCTTGAAAATACTTTATTTGAAGTGGAAAGAATTGTAAGAAGACTCCTTCTCAAGGATATTTCAACGTGATAAGATAGAGGGAGAGCACAGCAAAATATTATTACAGGTGTTTTCCTGGACTCTTATCAATATTTCAACACTTGAGGCTTAGCTTTGAAGCTGCTGGAGAAGAGAGTCATAATAAGAGCCTTGGATAAATAAATAAAGTGCAGTGTGCTCTCTTATATATATATATATATACCCCATTCGCCAGCCTTTTTGTAAATTTCAATTCTAGTAATATTCTTATTTTTGCCTTTTATTTTAAAGGGAAAGTCTCAGAATTTTTTCTTTATTTTTTTTTTCTCTTTATTTTTATTGGGACTTCTTTGCTTTTTCTATCCATGTTTTTGGACCACTTTGTTTTTCTTTTTTGATTATTGAGATTAAAGTGTGAAGAACCAGAAGGAATTTCTTTTTTTCTTTTGTTTTTTATTTGCTCTTAATCAATAATATCATTTTTGGGTTTGTTTGTTTTTTTCCTTTCTATTTTTCCTTTTTTATGGTGGACTACTTTGTAATTGGATTAGGGTCAAGAAGAACCTGAAGATTTTTCTTCTTTCTTTTTTCCTTTTTCTTCTTTGGTTTTGGGTCTTTTACCATTGGATTTTTCCATTTTGGATTATAATTGACTATTCTACCAATTGGATTAAAAGTCAAAAAGAATTTGAAGCTTTGGAGGCATTAAAATGAGCAGGAAACCAATACCAGTTGGCATTTCTACTTCTACCTCTGCTTCCCCACCAGCTGGAGGACAACATTTAATTCAGACAATGTTGAAGCAAAATAAAGAACAAGAAATAGTAACTTTACAGATGATTATGCAAGGAATCCAAGATCTCAAGATAAAATCAGACATCATTGAACAAAGAATAGAGAAGACTGATGAAAAAGTAGAAAATATTAAACAAATGATGGGGAAGTATGAGAAGAGATTCCAAAAAATTGAAGAAGAAGGGAAACAAAGAGAGGAGAAGATTGGAAATATTGACAGTAGATTAACAGTGGTTGAACAAGAAAAAAATGGGATGTTGAGGTGGGAGATGGAAAGGTCAGAATTTTATCTTAGATTTCAAAATATAGAAGAGGAAAAAGGAGAAAATTTGGCTGCGATAATGATAGAAATTTTGGCAGATGCTTTGGAAATTACAGAGGAAAAGATGATGGATGGAGTAGATGAGGTATATCGAGTTTATACAAGATATGCGATGAGAAATAAATTACCAAAGGAAGTCCATATTAGATTTACCAAAAAATCCATCAAAACACAAATATTACAAGTGGTAAGAGAGAAAACATTAAAATACAAAGGTAAAGAGATTGTGGTTTTAAAACAAATACCCAGAAGAGTGAGAGAGATGAGAAGAGAATATCGATTTCTGACCAAAATGCTACTGGAAAATGAAGTGAATTATAGATGGCTGATTCCAGAAGGATTAATGTTTACGTGGCAAGAGCAGAGACATAGAATTGATTCAACTGAGAAAGCAGAACTTTTCCATGCAGAATTTTTTGGAAGAAGAAGAGAGGAAGCAGAGAAAGAGGTCTCATTAATTGAGTTTCAAGAGGAACAACTGGAGACTGAAAAAGAGAAAGGAGCTGTAGGTGGACAGCTGGACAGTAAAGAACAGCGTGAAGTGAGATCCACGAGAGCTGTTAGACCTAAATATAAAGCATGATCATGGAAGAAAAAAAACTGATTACAATGAACATAAATGGACTTAATTCAGCTGTTAAAAGAAGGAAAACTTTTCATAAATTAGAGAAATTAAAATTTGATATAATTTGTCTACAAGAAGTTCATATTAAAAAACAACATGAACAATTGTTAGTACAGCCAAAATTGGGGAAAATATTTACTTCTTTGACTCAATGTAAGAAAAGAGGAGTGGTTATATACATTAAAGAGGCTATCCCAGCAAAACTGATCTACAATGATGAAGATGGAAGAGTACTAATGGTGGAAATAATGAACAATAATATAAAAATACTCTTGATTGCAATTTATGCTCCGAATGAAAAACAAGAAGAGTTTTATAAAAAGCTCCACATGAAAATAACTGGACTGGACTATGTTAATATAATTATGATGGGAGACTTTAATGGAATTGTGGACAATAAATTGGACAATATAGCAACAACAACCAAGCAAAATAGAAAGGCTCTCCCTAAATCTTTTTTTAAAATGACAGACGAACTATCTTTAAAAGATATTTGGAGAGAAAGAAATGTTAAAGCTAAACAATATACTTTTTATTCAAATAGACATTTATCATGGTCCAGATTAGATATGATTTGGATATCAACAGAATTAATATCCAATATTCAAGAAACAAATATTGAAACAAGTACTTGGGCAGATCATAGCCCAATGACAATTAAATGGAAGGGACAAAAAAAAAGATCGAGATGGACATTAAATAATACTATTTTAAAGGAGAAAGATTTTATACAATGGATGGAGAAGGAATTGGCTTTTTTTTTCAGAGAAAATAAAAAAGAAGATACTTCAACGCAGAATGTTTGAGATACAATGAAGGCATATGCTAGAGGTCTGATAATAGATTATACAAGAAAAAAGAATATTAGGAAAAGGCAAGCTTCTAAGGCCTTGGAAGATGAGTATAAAAGACTTGAAAAGGAATTACAGAAAATGCCACAGAAAAAAGATATTAAACTGAAGCTGGATGTAATTAAACAAAATGGAATTAATAGAGAAAGAAGAATTGGCACAGAAAATCAGAAATTCTAAACAGAATTACTTTGAAGATGCGAATGAACCAGGTAGATGGCTAGCATATAAATTGAGAAAGGAGAAGGAATCAAGAAAAATATTGAAGTTAATAGATGATCAAGGCCAAGTTTGTTATGGTAATAAGGAGAAAAAGAAAATTATTCGAGATTTTTATGGGCGACTATATAAACAAGAGAATATTGATGAGGAAAAAGTCAAACAATATTTACAGAATGCTTATTTACCGAAGATACCTAAAGAGACTGAAGAAATGTTAGAAAGCAATATAACAATGATGGAATTAAATGAAGCATTTAAGAGACAAAACAATGGGAAAGCACCGGGTCCAGATGGGCTTCCGGCAGAATTCTATAAAACATTTCAAGAATCATTGAGTATCCCATTGTTAGAAGTCATGAATGAAGTTATGTTAAAGAAGATGATACCCAAAACATGGTCAGTGGCTTATATCACACTTATTCCAAAAGAAGAGGCTGACCCACTGCAAATTAAGAACTACAGACCCATCTCCTTATTGAATGCAGACTATAAAATCTTTGCTTCAATTCTAGTAGAAAGACTTAAAAAATATTTAAATAATTTTATTCACCCAGATCAAAATGGAATTCTGCCAAAGAGACAAATCAGAGACAATATGAGAGTAATCTTGGATACTTTGGAATACTATGAGGCTCATCCTGAAAAGCAAATGGCTTTGATATTTTTAGATGCTCAAAAGGCATTTGACAACGTGAATTGGAGATTTATGTTATTACTATTGGAACAGATGGGTTTTGCTGAAAAATTTATTCAAGCAATCAAAGCCATATACAATAAACAGACAGCAAAGGTAATGATGGAGGGGGAACTTACAGATTTTATTAATATAAGAAAAGGCACAAGACAAGGGTGTCCCCTATCCCCTTTGCTATTTGTGTTGACCTTGGAAGTGTTGAATAGAAATATTAGGGATGATAAAAGCATAAAAGGAATGAAAATTAAGAAGGAAGAATTTAAACTACAAGCTTTTGCTGATGATTTAGCTTTTATTCTGGAAGACCCGTTAGAAACAGCTCCAAGGTTATTGAAAAAGATAGAGACATATGGTGAGATGGCTGGTTTGAAAATAAATAAAGATAAAACAAAGATTTTGACAAAGAACATGCTATTGAGACAAAGAGAAGAACTGGCAGATCTTTTGAAAATCCAAATTACAAATAAGGTTAAGTATCTGGGGATATATTTGACAACAAGATGTAGCACATTAAAAGAGAATAATTATATTAAACTCAAACAACAGATAGCTCCAGATTTGAAGAAGTGGGAAAACTTGCAATTGTCATTAATGGGGAGAATTTCAACAATCAAGATGAATATTTTACCTAGAATTTTATTTCTGTTCCAAACAATTCCAATTAGGCTTGGAAAAGACTATTTTGAAGATTTAAATAAAATCATGTTGAAGTTTATATGGCAAGGTAAAAAAGCGAGAATAAAGCTAAAGCTTTTGCAAGATGCTAGAATTAGAGGAGGTTTTGGCCTGCCTAATTGGGAATTGTATTATCAAGCTGCAAATTTGATGTGGGTCAAAGAATGGATAACATTAAGAAAGCATAGATTGTTGACATTAGAAGGGCATGATTTGCTGTTGGGCTGGCATGCTTTTTTATGGTATAAGGGAACTAAAACACAGGGTTATTTTAGAAGACATTATATGCGGGAGTCTTTGTGGTTAAACTGGGAGAAGATAAAAAGACAATGTTATTTGAAAATTCCAGTTTGTTATCGACTATTGAAGCATTTTCCTATCCTATAATTTATAAGAAGGAACAAACAGTTAGATATGGGGAACTCTTGGATGAAAAGGGTGAACTTAAATCGATCCAAAACTTAGAGGAACAAGGTATAAGGATGAATTGGTTTTCATACGCGCAAATACATTCAAGGTATAATGAAGATTCTAAAACGGAGGGATTCTATGATAAGCAGACTGATTTAGATAAGATCTTGATGGGTACTGATGAGAAGGTGATTAAAAAATTATATGGTTATTTATTGGGAATGAAATTAGAGGAAGAACAAGTCAAAGAAACTATGATTGTTTGGGGGAAGAATTTTGGATATGGGATTGATCTAGAGAAATGGCAGAAATTGTGGTCTCAAAATTATAAAATGATAATGTCAACAGCATATAAAGAAAACTTGTATAAGATGTTTTACAGGTGGCACTTTCCCCCGACAAGAATAGCAAGAATGTTTAAGAACAAATCTGAAAAATGCTGGAAATGTCACCAGATACCCGGCTTGTATTACCATATGTGGTGGACTTGTGAGGACGCTAGAAAATATTGGACTATAATTCGCATGTGGTTGGAAAAAATGACAAAGAAACACATAGACTTGAAACCAGAGATCTTCTTATTGGGAATTTTACCTGATATATATATATATAGTAAAGATTTGAAGTACCTGATTGTAAATGTATTAACAGCGGCTAGGATTGTATTTGCTAAAAATTGGAAGAATGAGAAAATACCATTACAGGAAGAAATTATTTAGAAAATATTGGAATGTGCTGAGATGAGTAGATTGACATTTGAAATTAGAGAACAAGAAGATAAACAATTTTATGAAGTTTGAAACCTTTTCTATCAATGGTTAGATAATAAAATATAACAATAGAATACTTAGAATTTTAGAAAATAATGAATATATAAAGATGTATTTCTTGAGGATAAACAATTTTATGAAATTTGGGATCTTTTTTATCAATGGCTGGATGATAAAATATGATAATAGAATATTTAGAATGCTAGACAGTAAGGAATATCTTTATTTTGCTATTTTGCTGTTATTTTGTTTTTTGACATTATATTTATAAAGGGTTTTTTAGGATTGATTTGATATGATTATATGATTTGTTGTAGAGTAAACTGGTTTAAAGTATTGTTAGCTCATAAAGCATGAATGATTAAAAATATAGTCAAAAACTTCTTTTTTTAGTGATATTAGGATATATAAGTTTGGATTGACAATATGAGTTGTTATGTAACATAATTGTAATTGAGACTACAGAATGAATGCACAAAAATGATGAACCAACTGACACACTGGATGTACATATGAGAGTTGATGTTTTTATGTTTTGTTTGTCTTGTTTGTTTGTAGAAAATTAATAAAATCTTTTTCAAAAAAAAATAATAAATTCTGGAGATTGAAATATGATGATGAGATGGAGGCGGAGGATGAGGAGGATGAGGATGAAGAAGAAGAATCTGGCAGATTGTGGAACCAACTGTAATAAAAATAATACATCATCTGCCTATCCCAAATTCTTGGGAAGGATTAATAGATGAATAAAAATGCAAAACCCACTCTATTTATTTATTGATTATGCAACCAATATAATAATTTATTGTTTAAAATTTATTAAAATTTTATTTAAAATGTATATTCCACCCAACTCCCAGTGATCTTTTAGGCCAGGCTCTGGTGGACCATCAGATTTCTAATATATTGGAGGAAGGGACAGAAATCTCACAAAACTGAATTAAATAAAAACATGGTTGGAAAGGTTCACCTGTAGAAAAGACTAGTATAGAATTTCCACAACCTGCCAAGATTCCACAACAAAAGTGGGTAGGGCCAGGGTCCATTTGGTGGGTCAAGGAATGGTGAGATGGTGTCTTAAGTATTTGCAAGCTTTAAGGCATGCATTTTCCCCCGTAGCTTCCTTAAAAACCCCAAATTGAGGGGGGGGGGAATAGGGAGATGAAATTTTTACTCTTTCTACTCTGTGAGACTTCAAGGAATGTTAGGGGGTTGCCCTACTGCCATCTTGAATTTGACCATACATTTATCAATGTTTAAATAAGAATAATTGAAAAGGGGGAATTATTCAGCTTTTACAAATATTTACACTAAAAACTAAAAATAGTTGGGTTAGGCTAAAGGAATTGCCAAATCACTTGATCTAACTTTCTAATTCTAATGGAAAGTCCTTAATTGTTTAATTCGTTAAAATGCATCAACTTTGCAATCTTATACATGTATGTTCCCGAACCATACATATAGTGCAAGGATAGACACAGCTGTAAGGTCTACTTAAGTGGGAAGCTGAATGCTTTCTTCAGTTGAAGTAATATTTATTCTTTCAACTCATCATCTTTTCAAACATCTTGCTCCCCTTTAAGTGCTGAACTTTTGCCTGAAAAGCAAGCTAATTTTTCCAAGTTCACCAGAACTTATTTCCAAGTTAAAATGTCAGAGCAGATTGCAGCTTTTACCCCTCAGAGAACAGAAAACTCACCTCACTTTCTTGCCCTTCAGTTGAAAAAGTTGCACATGTTGCTAGGATGAACAGGATTAATCCAAGAATTTTCCTTGGCATGTTTTTGCAGAAGAAATCTCTTTGCTCAAAAGCGGGAAGTGAAGTGTTCAGTTTGATAAAATAACACCGCCTACTAAAAATGGGGTCCAAAAAAACTGTGGAGTTAAACAAGAACAGAGCGAAAGCTTTTGCATGATGTAAATCTCTTCGTCCTAACTATTTTGAAGGAGCAGCATTTTGACTGAGCTTCAAATGTCAGCAGATTTAAAAGGAAAAAGCAAAGAGGCATCGTGAGTATGAAAATGATCTGGAGAAAGGAAAACAATGGATTACTCAAAACAGGAACATTAACAAGTTTCCTCTCTTCTATCAGTTACAACAGACAGAAGGAAATCCTTTTTTTCATTGGAATGGAAGTCTGATTGTGTATTTAACAATGAGGTAAAGCTGCCCAGTGAACTAGATTTTGTTAACAACTTAGATAGTAAATTTATACGATATCAGGATAACTTTTAATTCAAAGGCAGTATTTCAACAAATCAATACAAACATGAAATATAAGATAGCAGTGTAGAAAAAATGCTGCTTATAAGCATGGTGGTTTCCTGGTTATTTCTTGTTATGAAGAACAATCCTTATGAAATTCTCATTGAACCTACTTTCTTTGAAGTGTTTGGTTTTCAAAGCATACTGCTGATGATTGATTATATTTTTCCTTCAATATTCCTTCCTTTCTTCTTCCTTCTTTCTCTTTCTCCTTCCCTAGCTTCAATTATCTGGACCAATAGTAGTTGTAGTTCCAGTCCTTCAAGTCATCCTCAAGTTCTCTCTAAGCCCTTGATATCTGATATTAACACAGAATATTTGATCTATCACAATATCACTATGCTGAATAAAGGATTGCTTGATTGTGAAGTTAGAAATGAACAATTGCTGTATCAAATGGAGAATGCACTGCAATTTAAACTGTAGTCAGGAATATGCAGGGGTGGGATTCAAATTTTTAACAACTGTGGGTGTGGCTTAGGTGGTGGGCGTGGCTTGGTGGTCATGTGACTGGGTGGACATGGCTCGGTGGCCATGTTATTCGCTGTGTGTGGCAATATCACTCACATCGAGGCACACATCTCCTCGCCTGTCCTCTCATGACTGTGGGGGTGCTGCAACAGTCGTAAGTGTGAAAAATGGTCATAAGTCACTTTTTTCAGTGCCATTGTAACTTTGAATGGTCACTCCACACAAGAAAAGTACCAGCAAAAGAGGGAGGAAAAACTCCAGAGATGTTCCTGAGACAGGAAGTCTAGTCCTGCCAAGAATGTAATAAGGGTTAACGGAGAGGCAGTTTCTGTAAGCAACACCAGAATGTTTCCTTCCTGCCTTCCTTACAGGATTAGGCCAGTAGTTTCTTCTAACAACCAGTTCTCCAAACTGCTTAGAATGTTAACAACCAGTTCTAGTGAACAGGTGTGAACCGGTAGAATCTCACCCCTGGGAATATGGTGAATCCTATAAGGATCTAAATAACTTCATAGCTTGTCTTTCCAAGAAAGCTGTAAATTCTCATGGTTGCTTAAAAGTAGCCTCTGTGTAAGACTCAACAAATGATTTTAGAAACCAAAGGTTGGGATTGCAGAATTATAACATGGAGTTCACTTCTCATCAACAATGCAAAACATGGTTGCCTGTTTTTATTGATTTATTTCTGTTCTTAGGGAACTCTAGGAATGGAATGGGTAAAATATTTCTCCCACGTAAAATTGGAACTATCTAGGCGACGTTTTGATGAAGTCTCATTCATCATCTTCAGGCTTGTGTCTTCAGCTTTGTGCTTCTCAGAGTCACAAGCACAAACACAAAGCTGAAGACACAAGCCTAGATACTTCCAATTTTATGCGGGAGAAAACCCGAATAACCAAAGATCCACATACAAATACCCGCAAAAACCTCAGAATATATATGTATGTGTATGTGTGTGTGTGTGTATGATACTGTTAAAAACAATGAAATAATAACAATCTTAATTGAAGACTTTCCTTATTTTACAAGGATAGCATTACACATTATGCTATAAGAAAAGATAAACGGGTAACATGCATGCCTTTTGTATGGTCTGTTTCACTTGATTCTAGCAGAACATATGAGTCTGTTTGTCAGGTCTGTTGCATTAGAAGTGGAAGGAGGGACCCCCCCTCCCCCAAGAAAAACATCAAACTTCTTAATTCCAGATTATGGAATGATTCACAGAAAACCATGTGACTTTTTCAGCTCGTGATTCATTCAGAGGTCTGCACATCTCTAATTTGTTTATGAATGCAAGATAACTGTTTTTTTTTTTTACCATGAGAACTTATTATTTCTTATTATTTCATAGAACCTTTTCCAGATCAGCTGTTCTTCTATATTTTTATGTGATAAGGAGGCAGTGATCTTTTCAATTAACTGTTGATGGAAGTGTGATAACACTTAGAAAAATGGGTATTTTAAAATGCCATCACTGGTAAAGTTCTCCTACATTCACTGTATTTTTAAATTCATTTTATTTCAACCATACCCCAAAGCTTAGCATCTGGGAGGCTGAGGTAAGTAAAGATTTTCTTAAGATTATCTTGTGCCAAGTGGCTTAAAAGTAGAAACATCTTTGAACTGAGTTTGACTAATGATGACAATGTTCCCACAGCTTGCTTAGCAGCATTAATGGAGGACTCACCACTGAATCTACATCTCCTTCTCCTTTGTCATCTGAGTTTGGAATACTTGCTTGGTTTACAAACAGTTAGCAAAAAAAAAATAAAGGCTCAACTTTAATGTGCAAGCATTTTCAAAGGTGAGGGTCCTGGTTAATTTGGGGTAGCTAAACCTGATAAATATCAGTTGCCAAAGTTCATGATTTTTGTTTTCTTTGAAACGGCAACCTGGTCAGTGGTGGTATTCGACCGGTTCTGGCCGGTTCTGGCAAACCAGTAGGAGTGATGAGCAGTGAAGACCGAACCGGTTTTTCTCCACCGCTCTGTGGTTGGAACCACCCGCCCATCCGGGCTCCCATACACACTTTTATCTGCTGAATTTGAAGTGCAGCTGCTTTGCGTGGCACAGAAGAGTGCCGCACGGCAGCTGCTGAAGTGACTGGGATCGTGCAGGGTTGCAGGAGGTGAGTTAGAACTGTGCAAAGTGTGCATGTTTGGCAGGTGTGTGCATGCAAAGTGTGTGCACACGTGCAAAGGGCCCTCACCAAGCCACACCCACTGAACCGGTAGCAACAATATTTGAATCCCACCACTGATACCTGGTTACTTTATAAAGATACTGAATGAGGATGCCCAGTGTCTCCTTTGATTTCTGATATATTAGGATGTGCTTGTGTCATTAGATAAGATTGTAATATCTGTAAAGGGGTCTTTGGCATACTTCATTGGGCTGTACAGTACATTGGTATTATATGCTAATGATTATCATTTATTTCTCAGTGTCACACTTCAGTTTCAGCTCAGATGTATTTGATTAACAAGTTTGGGTTGAACAGCAGGATACTTTTTTAATTAATGTACGTTAGTGTTGAAGCCAATAGACAAATATCTATAAGCACCGACATTACATTTTATATAAATAATGAATTGATTTAACTATTCTGTGGGATATTTTTCAAATAAATACATTGTGATTAATATATACAAAGAGAGATGATAATAGATGAGAGACCCTTTAGGCCCGTGATGGAGAACCTATGGCATGCGTGCAACAGGTGGCATGCAGAGCCCTCTCTGTGGACACATGAGCCATCGCCTCAGCTCCACCACATATGTGTGTGCATGCCTCCTGCTGGCCAGCTGGTCTTCAGGTCTCTGCTGTGCATGCGCAGGGGATGTGCATGTATGCGTGGGCAATGGGGCACATGCACAGGAGATGCAGGTGCATGCATAGGGGTTGGGGTACATGCGCAGGGATTTTAATATTGCATATTGCATATTGCATTTTGGGGATGTGCACATGTCCTTTGGGCACTCAGTGCCGAAAAGGTTAGCTATCACTGCTTTAGGCGTTATCCGTGATTGGTAAAAACTCTCAAAATGGATATAATGTCCCATAGGCATATTGGGAAAAGGTTTTTTTTAATTAAAAAAAAATCAGTACAGATTCCTTGACTTATGATCACAACTGAGCCCAAAATTTCTCTTGCTCAGTGAGACATTTTTTAATTGAGTTTGCCCCATTTTACAACCTTTCTGGCCACAGTTGTTAAGTGAATCACTGTAGTTGTTAAGTTAGTAACACAGTTGCTAAATTAATCTGGTGTCCCCATTGCCTTTGCTTGTCAGAAGACTGCAAAAGGTGACAATGACTCTGGGACAGTACCACCGTCATAAATATGTCAGTTGCCAAGCGCCTGAATTTTGATCACATGACTGCAATGGTCAAAAGGAAGGAGGAGGAGAGGAAGAAGAGGAAGAAGAGGAAGAAGAAGAGGAAGAAGAGGAAAAAGAGGAAGCGGAAGAAGAAAAAGAAGAAGAGGAAGAGGAAGAAGAGGAAAAAGAGGAAGAGGAGGAAGAAAAAGAAGAAGAGGAAGAGGAAGAAGAGGAAGAGGAAAAAGAGGAAGAGGAGGAAGAAAAAGAAGAAGAAGAAGAAGAAGAAGAAGAAGAGGAAGAGGAAGAGGAAGAGGAAGAGGAAGAGGAAGAAGAAGAAGAAGAAGAAGAAGAAGAAGAAGAAGAAGAAGAAGAAGAAGAAGAAGAAGAGCCTTTATTGTAATTGTACATCATGTATACAACAAAATTGGTTTAGCCTCTACTGGTGCAATCCATAACAGAAAGTTACTTTTTTTAGAGCCGTTATAACTTTTTTTAAAATTTGATTTGTCAATTGCTTACAAGATAACAGGTATAAGGATAAACATACTTATGAATACATGAAATGGATACGTATAAGAAAAATACAAAATAAACAATAGGACAGGGACGGTTGGCATGTTGGTGCGCTTATGCATGCCCTCTACAGACCTCTTAGGAAAGGGGTGAGGTCAATAACAGAAAGCCGAAGGTTAAAGTTTTTGGGGTTTGGGAAAGAAACCACAGAATCAGGTAGAGTATTCCAGACATTGACCACTCTGTTGCTAACGTCGTATTTCCTGCAATCAAGTTTGGTGCGATTAACCTTGAATTTGTATCTATTGTGTGCTCTTGTACTGTTATGGTTGAAGCTGAAGTATTCATTGATCGGTAGGACATTGCAATGTATGATTTTATATACAAAACGTAGATCGGACTGGAGACAGCATAGTTCTAGGTTTTCTAGGTCTAGAATTTCAAGTCTGGAGGCATAAGGTATTCTGCAATGAGTAGAGGAGTGTAGAACTCTTCTTGTGAAATATTTCTGGACTTTCTCAACTGTGTTAATATCAGATACGTGATGTGGGTTCCAGACTGATGAGCTGTATTTGAGTATTGGTCTAGCAAATGTTTTGTATGCCCTAGTTAGAAGTGTAATATTACCAGAGAAAAAGCTATGTAGGATTAAGTTAACAACTCTTAATGTCTTTTTGGCTAAGTAGTTACAGTGGGCTCTAGCACTTAGATCATAAGAGATAAGTATTCCAAGGTCCTTTACAGAGCTTGGATCATCAACAAGGTCTTGACTACTCAGCTTGTATTTTATTTTTTGATTTTTTTTGCCAATATATAAGATAGAGCATTTATTTGTTGAGATTTTAAGTTGCCATTTGTTTGACCATTCTGATACATAGTCAAGGTCTTTTTGAAGGGTAGCAGTATTGTCTGTGGTGTTGAATAGCTTTATATCATCAGCAAAGAGAATGCAGTTGCTCTTAATAAGATCACAGAGGTCATTTATGTAGAGTATGAAGAGAGTTGGTCCCAGAACACTGCCTTGCAGGACACCACTGTTGACAGGTACAGAATTTGATAGGACACTCCCAATTTTGACCATTTGTTGTCTGTTTGACAGGAATGCTTCTATCCAGTTATGCAGTTGTCCAGAGATACCATAAGATTTTAGTTTTAGGAGTAGTTTGTCATGTACCAGTGAATCAAAGGCTTTACAGAAGTCTATGTAGATTGCATCTATTGCTTTGCCCTGATCGAGTTGTGTAGTCCATATATTTTTGCAGTGTAAGAGTTGCAGATTACAGGATAGTTTTTTTCTGAAACCAAATTGTTTATTAGGGAGTAGGCTGTTTGTCTCTAAGTGGAGGATAATGGATTGGTTAATGATTGATTCTATGACTTTACAGCTGACGCAGCATAAAGAGATTTGTCTGTAATTTTCAACTAGACAGCAAACTTTTGTCAGTCAAGCTACTGTTGAAAAAAAATACTTTAGTCATTCAAAGAAGACAGGTTTAGCTTCCCTAATCTTCAATTATACCATTATGCGTACTATTTGACCACTATCAGAACTCTGAGGAGCCCCACTGGCATAGAGTTTCTGGAAAAATTTCATTTGGATCCTTTTTCTTATTCCCCATTGATATTATGGGGTTATTTCAAATCTTGGAATTGATAAAAGCCAATCAACTCCACAGGGTTCAGTGGATATTGAGACTTTTACTTTCGAAGCAATACTGTAAGATAATGAATTATCATTTTCTATGTAAAGAATAATTGTCCATTGTCACCTACTGGCACGATTTACAACTACAATAATTGATACTTCAATTCTGGCCAATATTTTGTCTCAAAAACAGCTGAATTATACAAATAACAAAAGAGCTCAGTTTAAGAATTATTCTGTTTTATTTGTTAAAAGCAATTATTTAAAGATATGGAGGTGGAGGCATTACTTTTCATTCTGTTGTCAGTCCCCCATTATGTGTGGATGATTATAATGAAATCTGGTAATCTTTTATTGAGGCTTCAGGTAAAAACTTTACATATACCAACATGTATGAGAAGTCCTGGTGCGTTTATTTGTTCTAGTTTGCTTTTTCTGCTGCTTAATTAAGGGAAAAATCTAAAAGCAGCAACTATTTTTGACTCCTCTGCTGGAATTTATCAACCCTCTGAACTGGAAATTATTCTTTTTTCTAGCTTGATGAAATCTTTCCCATGTGCCAAACTACTGGGTGAAAATGCTTATTTGGCTCTTAAGAGAAAAAGGAAGTTCTGAATCAGATCGCAATCCCTCTCCTTTAGAGATGGAACATTTATTTAAATTTCAATTCCCAAATATTCAGAATGAGGTTTTTTTGCACAAATCAATTGAGCTGCAGCAGCATATTTACTTCTGACAAATGTATTGGTCCGAGTTAGAGATACACATGCCCCCATTTAATCTATGGAAAAACAAGCTCCACTATATTCTTAAGTACAGTTAGTCCTTGATCTACAGCCACAATGGAGCCCAAAATTTCTGTGGTTAAGTGAGACATTTGTTAAGTGAATTTTGCCCCATTTTATGACCTTTCTTGCCTCCATTGTTAAGTGAATCACTGTAGTTGGTAAATTGGTAACCTGGTTGTTAAGTGAATCTGGCTTCCCCACTGACTGCTTGTCAGAAGGTCACAAAAGGGGATCACATAACTGGGTCACAACAATGGTCATAAATACGAACCAGTTGCCAAGCATCTGAATTTTGATCACATGATCAAGGGAATGGCTGGAAAGGTCCTAACTGTGAAAAACAGTCATAAGTCACTTTTTTTCAATGCCATTGTTAACTCTGAACCATCACTCAACGAAATATTGTTAAGTCAAAGACTTCCTGTATGTAGCTGCAGCTTAAGAAAGTTTAAAACAATTCTGTCAAGACTTAAATTGGCATACGTGGAGCCATTTTAGTTAGGCTTAGTATATATTCTTTTTCTTACTTTCTCTGTGGTAGTCATGGGGGGGAGGGTTTTTGGCTTGCCATATTCCTAAGGGGGGAGGAGTGGAGATAAAGAGAGTGTTTTGGCTAGGTGATCTTTCTTTCCATGGGAAACAAGCTGTCCATGCTGGGGCCCTTTTCAGGTGGAGATTTATGACATCAAGCAATGCTGAATTTACTTCTATTGGAGAATGTGACTTTTGGGGGATGTTTCTAACTTGTAATATTATGGGATAATTCTAGGTTGTGTCAGATCTGGAAGTACCATGGACTTTGCCAATTTGATGCATTCCTAAGTAAAAAAATTTGTTTTGGAAGATGGATTTTGTTCTTTTCTTTTTAAATGAATTTCATCATTTGAAAACCTGACAAAGTATTTTGCAGGTGTTCCTAATAATGTTTTCAACTTATATTCTGAATTTTGATCCAACTACAACCCTAACCCATTTACGTCCTTCTCTTACCCTTCCACTTTTTATTCTGAAATCTCCCAATTTCAATCCAGAACAGAGGCTTTACCTGGTCCACGGGAGACAACAGCCACCTGCTAGAAGTTTAGAAATGAAGCCCAATTGCAATAGCCCCATCTTATCCAGCAAGTAGAACTTACAAGAAAGCTTTTTCTTGAAAAATGAGATGTAGTTCACTAAGGTTTTAAGTTTGAATGAAAATAAATGGACAAAAACTAAACTTATTTGCAGGCTAATGGAATAGAAGGGGGAGAAGATGATAAGTGTTCTTTTATACACATTTATTCTGGAATATTTTGTGAAGGATTTGGATCAATTCTTTCATAGTCTCTTTTGTCTTTTCATTTACTTCACCATCTTCTGACTTGCATTGTAATCAAATTACAGATTGAGAATCTGATTATATCCTAAAAATAAATTAAAATAAACAATAGTTGTGTCAAAATTCAGTTTATTATTTTTGAGAAATTTGGCAGTAGAAACAAGGTGTTCCAAAAAACAAATATCTCATTATTTGTTGGCATCAAATAATTACCATTTCTGACCAATCATTCTGTCTGCAGTGTTGAAATCAAGCCAGTAACTTTGTTTGATCTCGTCAAAATTTAAATCAGATGTAAAATCAACATTTAATTAGCTGAATTCTATCATGTTCACGATTAGGGGACAAAATTAAAAAAAAAGATACATCATAAAAAGACAAAATGTAAAAATTATAAGAAATATCATTAAATAATTATTAGCAGTATAAGCAATGTACATCTTGTACAAAGAACATTGCACCTTAACGTAGCGCAAGCATCTTTTGATACCAATATATAAAAATTATATATATATATATATATATATATGTTTTCTTAAGTTTTCACGGGTACTTACATGTATGGCAACTTACATGTATGGCATTCAGCTTAGTTCGGGTATTTTCCCACGTCATAGTAGTTGTGCTTTTAAAGTTGTAGCAACGTTTCAGCAGAATCTCATCTGCCATCATCAGGCTTCTGTAGTGTTCATCTGTGAGTCAGACTTTTATAGTGGTTTCAGATTTAAATTTGGGGCAGCCTATTGCTGTGCCAGAATGGTTTTTTCTTCCTCCTGATTGGTTGGGAGTCTTGGTCTGTGTTTATTGGTCTTGGAGTTTGCTGTGTTCTGCTTGATTGGTGTTTCTGATATCTTCTGTCTGTTTTTTGGCTCTTTTTGTATCTTGATTGGCTGGCAGCATTGTGTTACTTTATTGGAGGCCTTTAGTGCAGCTTGGCTTTGGGTAAATGGATGGCTATCATTAGTTAGGAAGCTGGGTTTCATCTGGATGCCTGGTTGGGGTGTGTTTGAGCTGGAGGTATCAGGGGGGATCTGTTTGTGCCCAGGTGTTTGCCTTGTGGTGTGGAGATTTTTTTTTTTTTTGTGAGTGCAGGCTTCCAAATGATTGACAGCCTGGTGGAATCATCTCTTCTGTTCATGCTTTCTGGTCTTTTTTCAATCTCTATGGCTTCTCTGATGATTCTGTGGCTAGGGTTTTCTATAGTGGCTAAGGTTTTGGTGCCATTGAAGTTGATGCTATGACCTGTGGCTTCCATGTGTTGGACTAGTGAGGAAGTGTGTTCCAGCTTTTTGACTGCATTTTTTTATTCATCCAGGCGGGTATTTATTCTTCTATTGGTCTGTCCAATGTATGTGGCCGGACATGATGCACAGGGGACTTCGTATATGCCTTGGTTTTCCAGGTCAATTTTATCTTTGGGGTTTCTAAGGATGGCTGCTATTTTTCTGTCTGTTTTGAAGGCAGTCTTGATGTGATGCCTGTGTAGTACCTTACTAATTTTGTCTGTAGTACCTCTTATGTAGGGCAGGACAGCTATTCCATAGGTCTGTTCATCTTCTGGGTCTCTATTATGTTTCAGTGTGTTTTTGTGGATCAAGCTGGTGATTTTGCTTCTGTGGAAGCCGTTGGCTGTCAGTACTTTAGTTAGGATGCATAGTTCAGTCTTGATGTGTGTCTTGTCTGCCAGGCGTTTGGTTCTAGTAATTAGTATTTTAGCCACGGAGTTTATCTGTGCTGGGTGGTGGTGGGATTGGGCGTTGAGGTAGCGGTTAGTGTGTGTTTTCTTCTGGTATATGGTGTGTCCTAGTGTGCCATCTATTTTTTTGTAGATTAGTACATCTAGGAATGGTAGTTGTTTGTTTGTTCCCGTTTCCATGGTGAACTTGATTTTGGGGTGTGTGCTGTTAATAATAAACACAGACCAAGACTCCCAACCAATCAGGATGAAGAAAAAACCATTCTGGCACAGCAATAGGCTGCCCCAAATTCAAATCTGAAACCACTGTAAAAGTCTGACTCACAGATGAACACAATACAGAAGCCTGATGATGGCAGATGAGATTCTGCTGAAACGTTGCTACAACTTTAAAAGCACAACTACTATGACGTGGGAAAATCCCCAAACTAAGCTGAACGCCATACAGGTAAGTACCCGCGAAAACTTAAGAAAACACACACACACACACACATATATATGGCATTCAGCTTTGTTTAGGTATTTTCCCACGTCATTATAGTTGTGCTTTTAAAGTTGTAGCAACGTTTCGGCAGAATCTCATCTGCCATCATCAGGCTTCTGTATTGTGTTCGAACACAAGATGAACATATTATGTATTTATGTATATGTGTGTGTGTGTGTGTGTATATATAGTATAGAATAGTGTTGTACAAAAACACAGTGGAAACATTAACACCCCTAAATGGAAGTATGAAAACTGACTCCTTTTATTCCATACAGTTGCCTAGAATGCTTAATTAGGAATCTGGAACGTTACTTGACACATAAAAACACAGTTTAGAAAATCCCAGGACAATCATTTAGCAACTTATGTTGTGTAATAACACCCTCTCCCCTCCACTGCACAAAAAATGCCAATGGCAATGCCAATGGCAATGCACATGAAACCCCCCCCCCCAATGTAATGTGACACTGCTGTGAAGATAATGCTGATCCATGGTTAATTCAATCAGTACTGTGCTTTAATTCATAATTGGTAGACCTGATGAGATGAAATATTTAAAGCCAACAAGATTATCCGGTGAGCTCCAAAGGCAACTCCCTACCACAAAGTATCTCCCACTGCCTAGCAAGTAGTGAGATCAGTTTTTCACGGCTATCAGGACTTGGGATAAAGACACACCAGAATACCTCTTGGCTGGCATTGCCCTCTTGTGCAGCCTGTCCTTTAGGAAAACTGAAGACATTGCCAAAGTGATCTAAGGTCAGGTTCTGCATGAGATCATGATTCTGAATGTCATCAAAAACAAACGTGAGTGCCTGAGGATAGGCCTGGTAGCCCATGAGCACACGATCTAGGTCACGAATTCTTCTCCCATCTGCAAGCTGATACTTGTCTCTCTTTGGTGGTTCCTTTGCAAATTCAGGCCGTGGGTAGCTGATGTAGTCCTCATTGAAAAGAAACAAATCTGAGCTAGTTAGGATCAGTGTTTTAGGCTGGAGGGAACTGTAGGCCTGAGCAATCCCCTCCGTAATATTGACCTGAAGTGCCAAAACATAAAGAAGCAGATTCAGGGATGGGGATTTCATGACACTGTTCATCTTCTCAGCAACCAAAAAAGCAAGGTCCCCAATTTCTTCTTCATTGGGATATATGAATCTCACTCTGCTAGAGTGAATCAGTTCATAGTTTTCCATTTTTCCTGAAACAATAAAGAATGTCATATATTTTGAATAATTAGATTTACAACTAATTCAGAGCACTTTTTTTCTGAAAAAAATGTTCTAAAATTAAAACCTGAAATGATTAAAAACACACTATAAAGAATGAAAAAGACAGATACCATATCACACCCCAAAAAACTGAGCTATGAATTAGAAAATTCACCTGTGCTACATGTAGTCATGAGGTAAACTATTTCCTTTTAATTTCAGACTACCATATACCAAAAGACATCAATAACATATTATTTTGATATTTGCTAAAATAATTCATGTGAAGCAACCTGAGCAATGCTATATAAACACATTTTTCAGCTTACTTTTAATTAATGCCCTTTCTTCAAACTGCTTAGGATGTATATTCTTTCTATTTATTTTTATGAAGCTCTCAGAGAGCTAGACAAGCAGAAGTATATGCACTGACAAGATAGGTTAGCATAGTGGGAATACATGGCAGGTCTTTCTGATCTTTGTTCTGGTTTTGGACAGAGGCAATTATACTATTTGTTCAGATTTTTAACAAGAGCAATGAGTGGTTCACTGACACCACAATGTATGTGAGTGACAGCTGATTTTTGATCATAGGTTATTTATGAAGACATGACGGCAGGTGTATCTAATGAGAATATGTAGCTGAGTTTGGTGTTGATAACAATGAATATACAGTATTTTCAAGGCCTGAATATGTTCCAGATAACTGAAATTGTATTTCCAAAGTCAGCATGCATCATCAGTTTAATTTTCAAAGTTTTCAAAGCTTGCATGAATAAGAACAAATTGAAAATAAATTACATGGAAGTGGAAAACTCTTTGACACACTGCAGGTATTTGGGGGGGGGGGGTTTCAAAGATTTCCTTACTTTGCTAAGCAGTTTATGTCAATTCTATGCCCTTTCACTTTTACTTAGGAATAATATACAGTAATTTTTTTTTCACCCTCAGTATGTGGATAAATGACTTCTCCAGGGAAGAGGAGAGACTCCAATTTACATTAACTCTTTTTCCTGGGTTAGCAGGTACTAAGTACCTACCAATCCAGTAACAAATTGAACAATTAGTATGCTCTCAATTTTCTTCCTTTTTTCCTTCCTTCTTTTTTTTCTCTTCTATCTTGTTATTCTGTTCTATTCTGTTCACTCAGGTAACCCAATTGTCATCATCTAAGCTGCGCATTCAAGATGCTATGTCTTTACTTCAACTAGACTTGCCTACTTTAGTTTTAGCAAAAGATACTAATATATGTATCACTACAAATGAGAGTCAATTTTGTCTAGTAGTTAAGGCAACATATTAGAAACCAGAAGAATGTGAGTTCTAGTTCCACTTTAGGCATGAAAGTTGATTGGGTGACTTTGGCCAGTCACTCCATCTCAGCCCCAATGTCAGCTGAAGTGACAAGCCGGTTGCTCAATTCCTATCAACATTTTAAAAAAGCAAACTTGCAGGAAAATGTCAGGAAGAAAAATATGTATTATTCACAATGTAAAATGCCATTCTTCCTATTGCTGTACCATTATTGGTCAAAAGCTTTAATTAAATACATGATTTGCTAACAAAAGGTAAAATCTTAGCAAGCAAATGAGCATTATCCTAGAGAGGTGCGATGAAATATATAAATTTAGCCCACTAAAATATTTTCAGATCACTTTACCTGTATTTTTCTTCCCAAATTCAGAGTAGAAGTCCTTATCCACAGGTTCTGGTGATGGTGTCCTTGCAAGGAGTGAGAGCACTGCCATGAGGTGCTGGATAAAAGCGTGAGTACTATAACTGTCTCTGGTTAGGCAGGTTAATATATGTTCCGCCGAATGTCCTGAAAAGGGCACAGAATTAAGATTCTTTCTAATACTATTACAAAATTAGGATAGCTTTTAAACAAATGCATATGGTAGAACTTTTATATAAATTTTACATACTACTTAATTAAAAATATTAAGTGAAACAATTATAACAATTTCCAAATATTATTATTTCTTCATTCAATTTGGTACACACTGTTCTATAAAATACTGCTTTGGAAATGTCCAGTATGTATACTTGATTGATAGAAGAGAAAAATAATAGTTCAGGGTTGAACTGTAGAGTTCTTGATGCTCTCTGAGCTTGAGTTTCATTACCAGAATAGGTAACATCTTTGCGCTAGAAAGGAGTGGCACTGCAACTTGACCAGTCAATGTTGATGGGGTGTTATCTTCTCCTTGGTAATTCCTTGATGAGGCTGTTCTTTACTGCTTGATTGTATGTCTGGTGTTAATCCTGGTGTCAATCCCTATTTATTTGAGTATTGATTGCTAGCAATGAGGTATTCTGGTCTTCTTCTTTTACATTTCTTTTGAAATGTGTGAAAAAATTGTTTATCGACTTGCAACATTGGCTGATGTGTCCAAGTGCCAAGCTTCCAGGAATTCACCAGCCTTATTGAATTTAGTTTGATCTTGACTTAGCTTGTCCCAGCTTCTCTAGTTTATGTGCACTTGTTACAAGTTATATACTATAGTTAATGAGGTTCCCTTGGCAAGAGTTCAGTCATTCCCAATGTGCACCATCTCAGGTTCACCAAATCTATATCTTTATACAGCAAAAGGAAAATTTCACCAAATTCAGTTCACCAAATTGAAGAGGAAGTGTTTTTGGAAACTACAGGGAGTTCCTTGGAAGGAAGGAGAGAAGTAAGATGTTGGGAACAAGAGCTGGGAAATTGTTCCCGAGCCTCTGATAAAAGACTGTAATGTATAAGAAGCTGGAAAAGCCAGGGACTTCAGCCTCAGGCATAAGATTATCTATGTTTAATAATTTAATAATTTATGACTGATATTATTGTTTCTATACAGGACAAATAATTATTTCTTTTTGACTTCCGGTGGGATTCGACTTCCGGTGGCACTTCCATTGAGGACAGAGATCGCGATTATGCGTGGCTTCGATCCATGCTTACCCTATTGGAGGGGTCCCTATGGGACTGAACCATCAGACCCACCTCGGAGGGGTGGGGGAAGAGGGGGAGACCTCCAGCTGGGTTGAGGGGAGCAACATCTCCCCTCCCTTGCTTGGTATACTCCCCTGGAAGACCAGGAGAAGCGGCAGTTTTAATGGCTGCCTTGAAGACCGGAAGCTCCCGGGGCTGAAGAGGTGAAGTGGTGAGTGGTGTGTATCCAGACAAGAGAAGCTGAACCCTTTGTTTTAATAACCCCCAAAAGTAGAAAGAAAGATTCCTTGCTTGAGAGTACAACAGTGGCGAATAGAAAACAAGAGGACAATATAAGGTAAATAAAAATCTGGACTACAAAAGAGCTATAATGAAATTAAGGATAGAATTGGGAATAATATAAAGAACCTGGCATTAATTAGGCATTGGATAAAATGCTGGACTTGCTTGGAATTGATTATACTTAAAAAAAGCCAATGGTTGAAATATTTGAAAATTAACATTAATATAATTGAAAAAAAGGGGAAAAAAAGAACTTTGAAAAGTGAGAGCGCCACCTAATGGTATAAGGCATTTTTTCCTGGATGACTTTATGGAAAATTACTGGTCTGTTAAATGTGTGAATGAGAAAGGACATGAAATAAGACTTTAACATAACAAGAACCCTGGAAGCTTAAAAGAAAAAAGGGGGAGATTGAAGCAAGAGGACAAAGGAAGGCAATATCTTGGGACTGTTGAGGGTTGACTGTGCAAAAATACAAGGACCAATAAGGAAAGAGATATAAACGGAGTCTCTTGGCAAGGATTATAATTAACTTTAAAATAAAGAATAACAAAATTGATTAAAAATGTTTGTCTATTGTATTGAAAGTCCCTTTAAATCATTGACAGTTTAAGAACTTTACCTTTAAACTCTTTTCCAGTGAATATTTGCTTACTACTATTTAAAAATCTACTATTTAATGAATAAGTGCCATAACCGGAGCCACAATCATAGCCAAGACTGGATTTATTTACCTTTCTGGTTTATTTCGTAAAGGAAGAACTGATTATGCTGATATATATTTCAATTTCTATGTTATCCATTCAGGATGTAATGTTATAGAATTTATTTCATTTCCTGTCATTTATTCCTTTTAGTCTTCTAGAAAGGAACATATGTGGAAATCCTATCTCTCCTACACACTAGTGCTAAGGAGGTAAAGCATTCCTTATACAACCCATAGAAATGAATTTTGCTAACGACATACTATTTCAAATGCTCACAAAGAATCACTATAAATTGTATTAAGAATAATGAATAGATTCACCTCTAATAAACTGTTTGCTGATAACAAAATGCAGGAATGAAGAAGGAAATCAATGCAACTTACCAGTAAGTCGAAAGTACTGATCAAAAAGTCCAATGTTCACTGAATGCAGATCATTTAATTTTAGAACTAAGCAAGGAGTGAGATGGAAAGAGCTGAATTCATAGTCCAAGACATCAGTGCCCCAAAAACCTAGTGGATGATAAATGTACAGTAATCAATACCCAATTGCCTTTAAAGAATTAGTTACAGGTATCAGGAGAATTAATGTTCATAATTGCATCTGGCATCTTTATCTGAAATAAGCCATTATTGAAGGTGCAGCTATGTATTATTCTAGAAAATACTTTTTAAAATCTGAATCATGTAGATAACACGAAACAGTACCAGATGGGTGCAATGACACCGATGATATAATAGTTTGCTTCTTACCCATATACTTCTACCTTGTAACAGCACTTGTACAACCCCCTATTTTTTGGGTTACCAAGTAAAAATATTGTGGAAAGTTTTAAAAGAAAATTTAATGGATAATCAGAATTAAAAAACCGTGTTCCTATCTGAGTAGTTCTCCTTGAAAACACCTCCTCATAATTCTGTTAAAGCTATATAAGGGAAGCATGCCACCAAGTATGAGGCTTCCTCAAACTTTTGCTTTAAAAATAATGGAATACCATAGGTACAAAGCAAGAGTTTAAAATTATGGCAGCTTTGTATAGGCCTTAGTGTGATTAAAAATCTGCAAATGTTTTGAAAGCCAGGAACCAGCCTGTTGTACCATACCTAAATGGTGATCATTAGAATGTGTCACAGAATCATCCAACAAGAAGTAAATAGCTTTAGTTGAAAGTAGTACACAAGCTGTCACTTCCATATCCGGAGCTTTATAAAACAGAACAGATGACCACATGAGATGTCTTAGTTCTTCATTTTCGACCTATAATATTGACAACACAGTTAATATTTTCGTTAAGTATAATTTTGGATGTATTTTCTTTGACTTGACTAAGAACAACTCACATTTTATTATTACTTTGCATATCAGGGTGTTTGCCAATGTAAATTCCACTATGAAAATAGTTATCTCATCTTCCTTCCCCTTTATCTCGCTTACACATCATTTGTGTGTCAATTCAAGGATGTACCTTGACATTTCTGGTATCTCATCAATGACCCAATTACATCCCCATTACTTTATGCATTTAAGTACAAAGTGATTTATCCTTTAAAAAAATGCAGATTGTAATATATACTTATTGAATACTGACTTTTAAGGATTGCGGCTTAGCCTGCCCCTTTTTTATTGTAGGCCAGTTAAAGAAATCTACTTTACTGCAGTTACAAAGTGGCAATATTAGCAATATGAATGCTATATTCCCACCAACAAATGCCAAGGTTGGATGAAGTGTGTGTGTGTACCCCATTCCCTTATAAACATTAACATCTCAGTAAATAAATATATATACCCCATTCCCCTATAAACATTAACACCTCAGTAAATGTATGATTCTTCACAAGTCCCTGAGCAATTTGCTGATCTTCAAATGCCATTAAAACAGACTAGCACAGGTTCCTTCCTGGAATTTCTTATTTTTGTGTACTAATACCTCAGCAATGCTGTTATGGAAAAATTCCACAATGTATTTTTCTTTTAGCCCAGCTACATATTGAAGAGATGGAGAGACTGAAAGGTGCATGGGAACCTGATTCTCATCAGTAATTCTTTGCATCAGAAATTCAGATGGGTACAAAGATGAGAATGGCAAATGAGGCTTGCAAAAGCTGGAAAACAGATTAGTGTAAGAGAGAGAAATACAAGGTACATTATAAGCATTCCATCTTATTACTGTTTCATAGAATAGTATGGCTTACAAAATATCAGTTTATTTTGCATAGAGCAGTTTTCATAAACTTTGTAGATATTAGAGCTCTTTACCAAAGCTATTTTAAAAACATCTGACAACTTAATATAAGTGACAAGAATCATGTTCAAGAAATATACCCTACCTACTGTTTTGACTCAAATAATTGACAACTCTCTTTATTCCTCTGTTTTGAATACTTATAGCTTCCAGTCAGGCTTGACTCCTGGCAACAGCCTGGAGAAGTTCCTGAAGTTTTCTTCACATTTTTTGCAAGTATTTTGCCACTGCCCTACTCCTAGGGCTGAAAGAAAATGAATGACCCAAAGGCACTCAATTGGCTTGGAACGTAAGGCAGGACTAAATCCAGTGTTTTGTGGTTTTCAATCCTTTCAAGTACCTTCAACCACTATATCTGACTCATTCTCAAGTTTTTCGAATAGTTAATTTAAAAATGCATATACCGTGTTTCTCATATAATAAGGCCGGGTCTTTTTTTTTTTTTTTTAGCCCCGAAAAAACAGCTAGGCCATCTTTTTGGGGGTGACTTAATTCCCCCCCCCGGCATCCTTGGGCAGGCGGGCGGCGACAGCTTGGATGTTGACCTCGGTGTTGGTGGGGCACTTTGTACCAGGAGACCTTCCGCCACCATTGCTTTCCCTTCTCCCCGTGCTGCCCTCGGCATTTAGAGCAACACTGTGGTGTTTGGTGCAGCAACGCATTTGGCGCAGAAATGCGGGGCCGGCCAGGGCTCCTTCCTGCAACCAGAGCCCGGCGGAGACACTCGGCTTCAGGCACTCCTGTCGCCACCTTCCCGGGCATCGTTCGAAGGCAAAGCCCATTCTTTTAAAAACGATGCCCTACTACCAGTACAACAAAGCCTGCCCTGCCCAAGAGGACAGCCCAAGCCCACATGGGGAGGCGAATCTCCCGGGGCCACAGCGCAGGATCAGCCCACCCTGGGAGAAGAGCCCAGCCGCCATCCCTGCCTGGCGCCGGGCAGAGTGCAAAGAGCTTCGTCTGGGGCGCCCAGCGCAGCTGACAGTGGGCCCTCCTGCCCGGCGGTGGAGCTCTGGCCAAAGCAGTGAGCACTTCCCCGCCGGACCCTCCACTCATCTTGCCAGGGCTGCGCTGCAGCTGGGCAGGGTTGGCAGAGCCGGGAAAGCGAGCCACTGGTGCGCACCCGCCTGCCAAGCGAAAGAACCAGGCTGACTCGAGCTTGGCTTCCTTCCCAAGTCCCTCCAGCCCGACCCCGAAGGGGCCACTGGGAGAGGCCACCCAAGGCAGTGATAGCACTCACCCATCTGTGGACAGGGAGGCAAGGTGACAGCCCATGCCGCATCCTCCTCCAAGCTGAGCCCCGAGTGAGCGCCTCTGCCCAATGCCCATGCGCTGCATTTGGAGCTGCCGGTGAGTTTGGAGATGCGTGGGGACAGGGATGGGCTGGATGAAGGGTGAAAAGGACGGGCGGCTTTGGGCTCTCTCCACCGGACCTGCTGTCCAGGGAAGCTGCACCTGAAGCGAAGTGTCTCTACCAGGCTCCGGTTGCAGGGAGGAGCCCTGGCTGGCCGCACCTGGCTGCGCCAAACACCGCGGCATTGCTCCAAACGCCACGGCAAGCCCCCCGCCATTCCCCCCCATTTCGCATGTTTTAATATAGGCCTTAATTTGGGGGGAGGGGCTTAATTTCATTTCATGCCTATAAAACATGCTGGGACTTCCTATTGGGGGAGGCCGTATTGTTGGAGAAACAGGGTACTTACCTTGTAGTTGGACCATGCCTTAAACAGTCTGTCAAAGAATTTCTGATTGATTCTACATGATTGGAATCTTTGAAAATGATTATAGTCTTGATGTCTTGCAAAAGGGTCCTCAGAAAACTGTAGATTCTCAGAAAATGGAATTTCTCATGAGGTAGGACAAATATTGCTGTGACAAATCTGTAGCCAATTATCAATTCTAAGATGTATCCATCAGAAAATGAACCTTCTTGCTGAACTGAACAACACATTGGATGCAAAAGAACAGATGCCAGTGGAATTCTGTTGAGTTTGAAAATGTTCCTGGTATTCTCTGAGTCCATGAATTTACCTGGCAGTACATTAAAATCAACTTTAACTATGTGAAGGTGGTGGGGTGTAAGAAATATCCAACAAGGATGCAGCATACAATGGCTCTCTCCAGCTGATTTATGAATTGCAGAGTAAAATGCAGAGCAACCACAATGGTTAGAACAGGTTTTACCATCATTGCCCAGTTCTGGCAGACATAGTTCCTTTTGACCATCAGCTTTATGATGACAGAAGAGATAAACTGGGAAACAACCTTTTATCTCCGTGTTTTCAGATGAAATATGATAAAACCCCATCAATTGGTAGACAAACTCTTGCAAACTAGCTTTGCCACAATACAGCACAGAACCTGTTAAAGCAGGCTTATAATGCTGAGTGTGAAACTGGTGTAAACAGGAATAGAAATCTTGCAGATTCTGAGTGTCTGACACAACAAACAAGCAGGTATCTCCGTTGTTTATGTTGAGCATCAAACATATTTCTGGTATTAAAAAACCAAATTCATTGAGGTCAGAGTATGGAAAGCAAAGTACAACTTTCAGGGCAGAAAGTATATGCTGGCAATTTCCTTTGGAATCTTGAACAATTTCAAATACAGCTATCACATTACTGGCCAAAACAAAACAGGAAGCAAACTGCCTGAGTCCTTTATGAACCTGAATGCAAAAACTCCAGAGGATTTTGATTATATTATCCTGTTTTGCTTGGGTTGTCTGCACACCACTTGAGGTGGGAGTCACTTTAGAGATTGGATATCCTTCATGAAGTCCCATTTCAAAGTAGCCATCTTCAGTTTCTGTAATTCCGGAATCACTCAAAAGTTCTCCCATGTTCTCAGTTTCCACTGAAAAGAGGGGCACATTTCCCACGGCCTCTGCAATCAAGGTAGAGAGATGTTGCACAAAGTCCTGATTTGTGGTAGCGTATGACATACAAGTGAAAGGCAGAGTAACAGTATTAAGGGAGTCAGGCAAGGAATTGGATCCTTCTTCTGGATATCCCAAGCTTTAAAAAGAAAGAAAGACAGAAAGAAAGGAGGAAACTATAGTATCCTAATTTAAAATATTGACTTTAAAAAGTTTCAAAATCTAGTTTTGTTTCTCAACAACTGAATCACATGGTGCAAAATCAACTTTAACTATGTGAATGCAAATGCAAGCATAAAGTTCATTCACCCAGAAGCCTTATGGAATTGGCCAGGCTTCTATAGTAATGCAAAAAAAAAAAAAAGGGGGGGGGGGGAAGCAAGGAGGACAGGTATGCCTCAGTCAGATATTTCATGAAGTTTTGCTATTGTTTTTTATCCTTCAAAGAATCAGGCAGCAAAAGGCATTTGATATTATGTCACAGTTCATCAGATAGAAGAGAATATCAAACTGAAACTGCAATCTCACCACATGCGATGTGTGCTTTTATCAGAAAAGTCCAAATCTGGAGCAGATACCTTCAAAGAAAAGGGGGGAAAAAGAAAAGATAACTGATCTTTCTGTTCCCTTCTGGGTTTATTTTCTTAGGCATCATTATTCTTCTATCTTGTGCTATATGTATTTTTTTTTTTTTACTGTTCTTTGTTTTAAATGCTTTAATGATTATAAGCCATCTAGAATTGTTGGCAGTCAGGCAGCACATACATTTTATGAATAATTATTATGAGCACAGTTGCTTCACAACTGAGTTGCCATCCCAATTGTGGTCTCAATGAAGACGATCTGTACTTTTAACCAACGTACAAAATTGTCACAAATTCAATGTATAGAAAGTCTATGTAAATAAAATTATCTCCTCTTCCCAGAAGTTACTTTACAGAATCCTTTCACTATCTTTTATTTGACGAGATCAAGGAAAACCAATTCAAGAAACTTAAGCCCATCTTAAAAAGTATGGGACATGCCATTACCTGACTTGCACTACATGAGTCCAGTGTTTCAGGGCATCTTTGGGTAACTGTATGGCTTTTAGGAGTCAAACTACTTGATGAGAAATTGCTGACTGGGGCTGTTTTCTTGTGTGTTATTTCTACAAAACAGAAAGAGCTAATGTTAAACAAACACAAAAACATTCATACACAGAAAACATACCAAACTATATACTATTTCACAGAAGTATATTTATAAAATAGAATATTTTATTTATAAATGTACTTTTTGATTCATCCTATATTTTAAGTTGTTCCAATGGTAAAGACTACAGAAAATTCTGTCTAACAGATAATATGCACTTTGTGGCAGAGTTAACATTCTAACTTAATTTACTCTGTAACTAATCTATTTAAACACATGAAAATTTTGGCATCTTTTCTCCACCCAAACTGCTTTATTTATTTGTACAACAATAAATATGATCAATCTGTGTATACAAATGTACAGCTTCCTCAGAAACAATTTAATAAATTTATATTTGAAAGTCTTTCATATAACTTGGAATATTTGAAGTGTGGAAGCATATATTATTCCATACTCAGTCATTTGGAGAATGTCCTGTAATACATTGTAAAATGAGGGAGGCATCTAATTTTCTGCTGTTGACCTCCCATTCCCATTACTGAGTTGAAAAAGCAACATGGAAACTGTTCATGGCAGAAGCGTGTACACTTTGCAGCATGCATAAAAGACTATCAAAATACTCCTACAAGAGCTTGAAAGAAGGATGAGAAAGGAGGGAAGATTGCTAGAGAAAGTGTAACTTTTTAAATCACAACTATTGACCAAGATGGTAGAGCAGTATCTCACCTTTTAAAAACATGCTTAGTGCATTTAATAAGAAGTAATTCATTATGCCAGCTCTGAGATTGGAATAGAGGTTTTTTTACATTTTTTCTAGGTAAATTTTGTAAGAAAAAAGAGACTTTAAGATTCTGTGGATCACAGGCTGGTCCCCGCTATTTCAGGCTTCATCCAGAGAGAATGCTGCCTGCCACCCAGAGAAGATTCAGCCTATATGCAGAATATGTATTTAATTAAAAGACCTATATGGGCACCCGTCTTATATAGAATAACTCCGGGGGCTCACAACATAATAATAGAATATAAATGCACACAATAAATTAATGTATCTTCTAGCACTAGAGAGATTCTCTCAGGTGCTGTAAAAATACAATGTAATAAAAATGCCGCATGGCTTTTCAGTGTATTTCTTTGCAATATTCTTGCCTCCCGTGACCTGAGATCTTCCAAGAATAAATAACATAGTATGCAACATTATTTATGTATTCATAATTTATTCCACAGGGGATGTTTGAAGCTCTGGGGTATTAGTTAAAAAGAAAAATAATCTATTATAGTCTTGCAAAAACTGAAAATAACAGGAAGTTAAAGTATTCTTTGTACTATACTATCTTCTGCTTCCTATAAAAATATTTAAATCTTGGATCATCTTTTTTAAAAAAAAAATCCTCAGTGACCATTAATATAATTAATACTTTGTGGAAACAGATGGTGTCATAAAAATATTCTTATATTCAATTATGAACTAAAACTGAACTGAATGACCCCTATCTCAGTGGTCTTTTTACAATTTATCAGCAGGTTTTGAAGCTTCTAATCCATATTAGAGAAGTCAGAAATCAGGAATCCAAATATACACTGCATGGGTTCACAGTACCATAGCTCATAGTCTCCAAGAATATATAGTCTTAGAAATGTATATTCATGTGTTCATTAACATACTACTGAATTCTGGTCATTCTGACATTCGGAAAATCATCTGAGCTTTGGGAGAAATGATATATTATGGTAGCTTACACAAAACAAAGACTGGAACGATGAAATGGCAAGGAACAGTAGTCAGCCTTATATTCTGGGATCATGTTAGCTCAGTAGTTGACACTGGGCCTCTTTGTCACTTCCTCCATTATTTCTATTTACTAATTAATTATTGAACATTATCACATTCAAACTCTTAGCTTCAACCCTGAGTTCCACCCTTAGTGGCACCATTGATCCAGATATCCACATTTAATTTGTGGATGAGATATGCAGTAACCCTGTCTTAAATGTTTGGCAAAGGGGTGGCATAACAGCTATGCGAATATCAGCACTATAGTTTAACATCTTTCAGCCCATTTAGCTTCTTTTCTGTAACTATTATTTCAAAAACTTACTGTTTTAAAGTTAGTACTTAGAAATTTGTAACTCTGGCAATATCTGATCTGTTTCTTCCTGATTTTATGCAGACGGATAAAAATGTATAAAAATGAACACAGCAACATATTTATTTGACTTCTATATCACTATAATCTGCTCAGATTCCACACAGCTAGTAACAATAGTTCATATTAGCAAATTAAAATTTCCATAAGCTGCCAAATCCCATTTCTATATAGATAAATTCATGTATATCAATGCAGCCTACAAAGGCAGAACCAAGAGGCCCAGCCTAGCAGCATGATACATACATGATTACCTTGACTGGAGCTGATAGGATGTGGCAGAGAAGGAGAGGAAGGATGAACAGAAAGAGAAGAGCAGTTTGATTTTGAACTAGTGGCAGAAAGCTTGCAATCTTCAGGGATCTAAGAAAAAAACAACAACAGAAGGGCTAGGAACACAGGTTACAAAACTGCCCTCCAAGTATAAACAAGAGCTGATATACAAGCAAATAATAATATTATTGGGGCAATATCCTGACATTGTAAATCACCCAGACAGTGCTGTAAAGTACTATGGGGCAGTATATAAGTCTAAGTACTATTGCTATTGCCATGGATAGCGTATTTTGGAATGATTTAATATAGGTAGTTTTCATTTAACGACTATCCTGTTTAGCAGCTATTCAAAGTTACGATGGTGCTAACTTTATAACTGGACCTCACACTTAGAAGCATCCCCACAGTCTTGTGATGAAGATTTGGGTGGGTGGGCATTTATGATTGTTGCATCCCACTGTCACCTAATCCTCATTTGCACATTTCACAGCCAGCTTCCAACAGTCAATAGAAAACCTGGCAGTGAAATTGAAAGTCAGTCATGTGATTCTTTACTTAAGGCCACAATGAATCATTTAGCAACATAGTAGGAAGTTATCCTGTAAGTCTTTCATAGTCTTGCTTAATGACTGCATTGCCCAACAATGGACGTACCACTGCCAACTATGACCATTAAGCAAGGACTACTTCTATGATGTTACATTTTTTAAAAAACTGATGAGATGGGTGGCACATAAATTTAATAAACAAACATTATTAATATTATCATATAAAGCTGAACTACTGTTTGATATAATGAGATTAAAACTTGGTTAACTCATATCTCATCTGCTTCTTCTACTGTACCTGGAAGGAACTCAGAAGTTTGCATTTGATTTCTGTTATAATTTTAATGACCTAATCTGTCATGGACAAACTGTGACTAATCTTAATTGCAGTTTAGGGTTAATTCAAGTGATATATAAAAGTATAGTTAATTTCTTCCTGAGTGAAGTAGGTTAATAAAATCTCAGTTTGGGGGAAAGATGCTAACTTCAAAAATTGTAAACATGTTTAGTGATATATTTTAGAGGAGATGACATTTAAAAGTGGTTGTACATCTATTCATGTATCTTACCTTCTTATCAGAATTACTCATCTTGTATTTTACATCTTTTGCTTTTTGTATAGCCTTCAACACTTCAACAGTGTCAAGTTCTTTTTCAGTCGTTATGGTATTATCCAAACAAACCTGAAGGATATCAAGAAACCAAATTAATCCTCAACTAAAGAGACAGAATTAGATCAGAAAATAATGGTATCTGCCCAGCATGAAAAAAATGTAATAGAAACAGTGGTGGGATTCAAACTTTTTTACAACCGGTTCTGTGGGCATGCCTTGGTAGGCGTGGCAGGGGAAGGACACTGTAAAATCCCAGTCAGAAGTGGTATTTGCCGGTTTTCTGAACTACTGAAAATTTTCCCCAGAATTGGTCAGAACCCGCTGAATACCACTTCTGAATAGAAATTAATGAGGTCTTCCTTTGAAAAAAATAGGTTTAATGCTTTGACAAAGATACAAGATTCATAAAATATAAAAAGAAAATAAATAACCCAAAATGTTTTTATCACAACCCAGGGTTAATAGAGCAAAAAATATTCATAAATAACATAAATTTCAAATTTTAAGCATGAATGAAATTGAATTGGTGAACCTTTGAAGTAACTTTGTTTAAATGAACTTACTTAATTTAATTACTAAGGCCATCAGTATCTCTGATCCAAGTTTAGAACAAATGTTTTAATTGAATATCTATTACCACTTATTATTTTTTGGTAGGCTATAACACAGCAACAACACAGCAGGTTTACAGGGTACAAAGTAATTTGAGTAGATCTAATATATTGTCTATTGATTAGGTTTCTGTGTTTCTTGATAACAGAAATATGTAAAAGGGATTATTTATTGTCTAGATCCTTTTAAATATTTGGAAATAATAATTTAAAATGAAACACAATGAGTAGATACATATATTGTTCAGCATACAGGAACAGTTGTATTATGTATTAGATGGCTGAAAATATGCACTAGTGTAAGAGGAAAAAATAAGTCTTTCCAAATGGATGTCTAAATTCAGCTGTGACTACACAATCTAGTTCAAACTATCAAAGCATCAGTTTGCATATATAAGCTTCATTACACAAATTCAGAAGAAAAGTATGTGTGCTGCCACAAACCTAAGGCATTTCTCAACACTGTAACCCCCCCCTCCATTTTATAAATTAAATTGCTGCTCATAGGCAATGCTGTTTGCACATCATACATTATATTCAAGTCAAAAGTTAGATGATGAACAAGTCTTTGAAGATTTACCTCTGAAGCTCTGTCACCAAACTGAGCTAGAACTTTGGTCCTATAATCAGGAATAATACTTAAAGGATTGTTGGATAACACAAGCTTTTCCAAGCATGGAAGGCCTCCTATATTCCTTATTTCATCAATCTGAAAAAATAGAGGCATCTATTTCAAGCATCCATAAACATGGTCAAATATTTTCATATTATAACTGAGATCTACTTATTTAATCTGATTTCTTAGGGCCATATTTATTTCATATATTTCTTTTCTTAATGTGATGGCTCTAAGAAGTATGCATTAAACCCTCTCTTCTGAAGTTAATAAATGAGACCAAATACTCTCTTGAGATTTTAAGCAAAGATTTAATGAAAAAAAATATTTCTGCTACATTAAGAGTTAAAACATTTCCTTTTTAAAAAGAGAAGTCAAAATGGTCTTCTAAAAGATTGGAAACCAGATAAAATGATGCAATAGAAGTCAATTCTAACATGTACATTTCAAACAGACTTCTAAGAATATTAACTGAAAGTGTAATTAACTAAGAGTATTACTGTAGCTGAAGTGTAATTATTCCCTTAGCAGATTGAAGCTTGGAATCCTAGACACACTGTATATTGCATGACTAGTTCTAAGTAAACAAATTCATGATTCCCACAGTACCTGGTCCACTTTATTGTTACTAAGATCCAGGTTAACTAAAGAATAGAGTTTGTTGAGTCCAGAAAGTCTTTCCAAATGATTCCCTGCTAAATTCAGTGTTTTGATATTTCCAATTTTTATATGAATTCCTTCTAACGTTGAAAGTTTATTGTAGGAGAGGTCCAGGTGAATAAGATTGTAGAGATGCTATAAGTGAATACATAAACAGATTATGCTATATATTACACAGACTGTCAATTATTAATTCAACAACAGTTATACCTATTCAGAAGAAATGGATAAACTCAGTTAATTGCTTAAAAATGTGGTATGCAAAATGCATCAAAGGTTCACATAATTCTGTCTCACATCTCCCTTCTTGATAGTTTCTGTGCTTTTCAGTTCCATGTCATTGGTTTATAAGTCAATATTAAAAATGTATATTGTGAACAGAAGACAGGCAATCTGGCTCAAATTATCCTCCAATATTGCTTTAACAGATTGCATGCAATAAAAATAGTCTCAAATAGCTGAAATGATAAAAAATTAAGATAATGCAAGCCATTGGCAAAGGTATACATTATACTACAAAGGTATATACTATATACAAGTATATAATATACAAAGGTACAGACTACCGTTTCCCCGAAAATATGATCTACCCTGACAGTAAGTCCTGGCTTGATTTTTACATGTGCACTCAATATAAGCCCTATACCCAAAATACGCCTTAATTAAGATCCCACCTACTCCAGAGTGCACAGGTAAAAATTAAGCTAGGGTGGGGATGGGGAGTGGTTATCAACTACAGTGGCCTTCAGGAAAGCCTTGCCAACCAAAGAAGAAGTTCTTGAAGGCCTCTGACAGCGAAAAGGAGGCCAGGGGTGATGCACGCAAGTGAGGCTAGTCAATGGATGACATCCCCAAAAATAAGACCTGGTGCCTTTTTTTGGTGGCAAAAAAATATAAGTCAGGGTCTTATTTGGGGGGGAACACAGTAATTATACTATGCTATAATCAATTAATTAGTTCAACTAATACTAATGACAAGATTCTCTGGAAGTTCTACCAAATAGGCATTGTTATAAGAAATAAAAGCAAGGAGTATCTAGCTAGACTCGGAAAAGAATTTAAAAAAACACAAACACATCATGAAGACACATTTTTAAGCAAACCTGTAAATTCTCTACTATTGGTACATCATTGTGGCTTAAATCCAGAAATTCAATCTTCGGCATTAATTTCTAAAATAAAGGAATAGTAAGGCTTCAGTCCAATTAGAAGATATCAGTCTTGATCCAAAACAATTAATCCCTGATAATGTCAACCCTTAAGAACGTTAAAACTATTTTTTTCCAAGCAATAGCCCAAAAGCTACAAGCAGAAGAAATTTCAAGGGATTTTGCACAAGAGCCAACTTGTTTACAGCAATCAACGGTCACCATTCTGTAATATTCAATGTAATTATCAAATCTTCTGCAAGCCACATCAAGTATTGAAAGTACTGATTATATCACTATGAGCAAAAGAGATATCTTCTGTGCCCCTTTTGAAACTGTTCTGAAGTATTTGCTATGAACTCTTACCACTGAATTGTCAATTTGTACTATGCTATTATGACTCATATCTAAAGTTGTTAATGTTCTCCAAGTTGGAATAACTGCTGTCACAGGATTTGAAGATGCACCTTCTGGCTCCCACTGATCAAATTCATAGGCCTCTGGTACTAGGACCTCCTGTTCACATTGAAAAATGAATATTTAATATAAGGGCGAGAGAAGAGAGATTTCTAATTAGTAAGTCATCATTTAATAAAAACTGTTAGCTTCTGAACAAGTTTAAAACATGCACACATACTCTTATTAAACTCAATATTTTAGACATGTGTATCTGTGTATATTCTTAGAATTTAGCATTAAATATTCTAAATAAGACAGACTCATAAAATAAATGTAGTAAAATTTTTAGATATTAATATCAAAAGATAAAAGAATATTATTTAAATGTATACAGTAAAACATCAATTATACAAAAACTGAATGGAATAAACAAATAATATTTTTTATGATTTAAATACAACTCTTAACAAATTATAATCATAATACAGCATACTACAAATGGTACACATTTGACTCTTACCATCATGGATGTTGCTGAGAATTGTATACTTAGTGTTGCTAGAGTGAGCTTTGAAGATGTCAGCCCATTAATAAGTTTTGCACCACAGTGGTTTATCTATTTTGAAAAAGCAATAGTAAGGAAAATGAAACAGCAATATAAGAAAACATCAAACTGTTTTTTATGAATTTTTTTCTTATTGCACTCTAATCTCTCTAATTTTATTTAAAAAAATTAATAAAATTTTTTGTAATATTTTATTAAAAAGTCTCCTTCAGGGGAATACTATTAACGCAATAAAAGTCAAGAAAGCCAATTATAGTTCCCAACATTGATTCAAATAAAAAAAATATCAAATATTACCACTACTGAAATCAGCTTCCGGAGGAATGATAAATACAGCAATCTGAATGCAGCCATGCACAATCACAAACTTTCTCCTTACAAACACATAGAACAACCTTTATGAAAAACGTTTTAGTGCTTGAGGGAGATCCTGAAAGAGTTGCTTTATGCAGGGATTCAAGAATAAAGAAAAACAGGCAAAACGGCCTCCACAGATTCTCTGCTGTAAACAGACTTCTACTCGGAGTTTGCATGGGTTATTCTATACTACCTTAGAAACCATGTGATTGGTTTTAAAGTACAATTACGGAATATGCACACAATACTTCACATCTGACATCCCTAATTTCAAGAATCCCTGGAAACTGAGACGAGAAACGCCAAAGGGTCTAAGAAGCAGCTCTCAATCACAATAAGCAATGGTGGGTTAAAAACAGCAAAACTATGATAAGATTATACAATTTTAAAAAATTAATTTATACATTATTTTTCCATTCAAAATGAACTCTCAAAACAATTTTGAGTTAAAGCCAATCTAAAAATGCAAAAAGTAAAAAAAACAAAAACCCAAGTAACTGAAAACATAACCAAACTATTGATGTTCAAAGACTTGACTAGAACAGTAGGGTTTTACAAAGAAAATGGGTGTCAAATGCAATAATAATAAGTCATGCAAAGGGATGATGCATACTTAGGCTCTCTCTCATGCTGAATAGACATGCATCTGAAAGCAGGGCCTTGCCTCCCCAATAAGAACCAGTTTTATCAAGAGAAAAACAGTCCTGCACACGACTTTGGTGGTAAACCTGTGGAAATGCTTTCTATGCAGGCATGAACAAGTTCAGATAATAGAGAATGGAACTTGGAGTTGTGCTGGCCTTTGAAAAGCCAGAAACCTCAATGCTTCTAGCAACAGGTTTCACAATGTTCCCTCTCTTCCAAATGGTTGCATAACTCTACAAAACTGTTTAGGGCTTTATGTTTAAATGTTTAACATCAGCTCCTTAAATTCTGATAAGAAAACATCTAACCGCCAATTCATTAGTATTATCTGGCAGTTATGCTGTTGCATTTTGTCCCAACTGGAATTTCTGTTCTCAAATATAGCCACATTAGTGGATTGCAATGTTTGAAACATAAAATGATATATGAACTGCTATTGTCAAACCTGACAGTCACAGTTAGCAGTAATGCTACAAATGTCTTCCTTGCCACAACTATTCCAAGGGTTTATACCTTGTCTTTTAAGGTAAGTGCAATTCCATCCAGAATAGGCTAAATTTCAATCCCTGTGTCTAATCTTTTACTGATGAAGAACATGCCCATTTGCCTAGATTTCTTCTTCATTACTCTGCTTGTCATTAAATGTAGACTGCTTACTGGTATTCAGGAGCAAGGAGCAGCAGAGCTGACTGTCATCTATTGATAATCTATTCCAAAAACAGAAAAGGTTTCCTCAGCTGTTTCATGTAATTATTTACCATCCTAGGGGCAAGGCAGATTATTGTCAGATGTCAAAGATCAGTGGCCTTTTAAGTTTTCAAGAACTGCCTTTTTTTCCTGGGCCCTCGGGTTGTGAACTATTGAATCCCAAGTTGCCTGATGGAGTCATTTCTATTTGGATTGCCATTTTACTACTACTTATTGATTTACTTACCTCAGTTTTGTATTCTTTTTGTCAAGTTCTGTTAAATTTTGTATAATCTGCCTGTAGTCATTTTGCTTGATTTGGGGAGCCCTACAATTTCCTTTAAATTAATGTCCATCAGCATCACTTTCTGGACAGAAGCATCAGTACCACTACAAGACTCAAGGTGCCAATCAATGCAGGGAAATGCAAAACCTTTAGAGTATACATGAGAGCAAGTTCTAGTAAGCACTCCACAAACAAAGCTCTTTTTTCAGAATTTACCTGAATTTGATGAAGAGATTTAAATATTGATAGGTCAAAAGGCAAAAGATGTTCCTGAATATTACTGTTTCCAACAGGTCCACCTGTGCCAGTTATCTGGGGAAAAATATATATGTACATATACATATATTAATATGATTTATAGAATAATAAACAGAATGCACAGACATTTTTTTGTTTAGGAAACTGTATCTTGTTAAATTATATTCCAGAGTTTTACAAATATATACTGTAAAATTTTAATATTTATATAATTAAATTTAGTGAAATATTGAGCATGCCATATTGCTCAGTGTCAAGACACTGCACACATTAGAAGGTAAGTTCACCATCTTGTTCTTACATAATAACAGAATATAAACATTTAAAATTCTTTTTTGGGATTTGATTTTGACATACTTTCCATTGTATTAATCTGTTTTATTTCTAATTTTTATTTTATATTTTTAAAAATCTTTTAAATCTTTAAAAATGTTCTGAAAATGCTGAGGCTTATAGCTAACAAAAATATAGTATCAATTAAAAAGTCCTTATTGAATTATTTTTCACTTTGGCAATTAAACATTTAAATACCGTTTAACACTGTGAGGGACAACTTCACATCAAATTACCTCTAGCATATTGAGAGATTTCAAGCATATACCTGTTTGCTTGCTTAAGTATTAACAGTTAAATGGAGACTATCTGCATTAATTTTTAACTTCAATAAGTAAATTTATAAATATCAATCCAAACTGCATACTACAATACTATTGTATTTTTCATCTGATAAATATAAGAGCAAAAATATTATACGCTTATTCAAAGAAAATAAGAATAACTTTGAAAAAACAGGATATGAAAAAATACTATAGTGAGATACAATTCTATAAATAAGCAGAAATGATACTTATTCAGATGCAAATACAACTGAAGCAAAAAAAAAAGGAATTTAGGGAAATAATTAGCAGAATAATATATAAAGAAGATCTTACATATAAAGATCTTACATATAAAGTATTTTAATCTTACTGTTCTAATTTAAATAAAACTTCTTAAAACAGCTTTTAAAGCTCAATGTATTTTTCCAAGAGTTTACGTTAGAGGCAATTATTATCTTCATAGATTTATCTCCATCTTTATATGGTAGTCCAGACAAATATCTGGAGCATTATATAACGTGTTTCTCACAAAATAAGGCCGGGCCTTATTTTTTTTTTTGACCCCTGAAAAAACGGCTAGGCCATCTTTTTGGGGGTGATTTAATTCCCCTCCCCCTTGCATCCTCGGGTGGGTGGGCAGCGACAGCTTGGATGTTGACCTTGGCGTTGGTGGAGCACTTTGTATCGGGAGACCTTCCGCCACTGTTGCTTTCCCTTCTTCCTGTGCTGCCACGGCGTTTAGAGCAACGCTGTGGCATTTGGCACAGCCACGCGTGGCCAGCCAGGGCTCCTCCCTGCAACCGGAGCCCGGTGGAGACACTCGGCTTCAGGCGCTCCTGTCTCCACCTTCCCTTCGCCTTCAAAGGCAAAGCCAATTCTTTTAAAAACGACGCCCTACTACCGGTACGACAAAGCCTTCCCTGCCCAAGAGGGCAGCCCACCCCCACGTGGGGAGGCAAATCTCCCGGGGCCACAGCACAAGATCAGCCCGCCCCGGCAGAAGCGCCCAGCCATCATCCCTGCCTGGCGCCAGGCAGAGCGTGAAGAGCTTCGCCTGGGGCATCCAGCGCAGCTGACAGGTAGGCCCTTCTGCCCAGCAGCAGAGCCCTCCCCAAGGCAGCGAGCGCCTCCCCACCAGGCCCCCCGCTTATCCCGCCAGGGCCACGCCAGAGCCATGCGGGCTGGGCAGAGCCGGTAAAGTGAGCCGCAGGTGCGCACCCGCCTGCCAAGAAAAAAAGCTGTTCCGACCCGAGCTTGGCTTCCTTCCCAAGTCCCTCCAGCCCGAACCTGAAGGGGCCACCAGGAGAGACCGCCCAAGGCAGTAATAGCACCTACCCATCCGTGGACAGAGAGTCAAGGCGATGGCCTGCGCCACGTCCACCTCTGAACTGAGCCCCACCGACTAAGTGCCTCTGCCTGAGGCCCATGTTGCTACAGCGTTTGGAGCTGTTGGTGCATTTGGAGATGCGTGGGGACGGGGAGGGCTGGGCGAGGGGTGGGAAGGACAGGCGGCTTTGGGCTCTCTCCGCCGGACCCACCGGCCAGGGAAGCAGCACTGCCATCACCTTGCCTCCCTATCCACAGACGGGTGAGCACTATCATTGCCTCAGGCAGCCTCTCCTGGTGGCCCCTTCAGGTTCAGGGTAGAGGGAGTTGAGAAGGAAGTCAAGCTTGGGTCGGTCTGGCTCTTTCGCTTGGCCAGCAGGCGTGTACCCGTGGCTCGCTTTCCCAGCTCTGCCCAGCCCGCACGGTTCTGGCGTGGCCCTGGCAGGATGAGCGGAGGGCCCGGCGGGGAGGCGCTCACTGCCTTGGCAAGAGCTCCGCCGCCGGGCAAGAGGGCCCACCTGTCAGCTACGCTGGGCGCCCCAGGCAAAACTCTTTGCGCTCTGCCTGGCGCAGGGATGGCGGCTGGGCGCTTCTCCCAGGGTGGGCACTGCGGCCCTGGGAGATTTGCCTCCCCACGTGGGGTTGGGCTGCCCTCTTGGGAAGGGGAGGCTTTGTCGTACCAGTAGTAGGGCGGCGTTTTTAAAAGAATTGGCTTTGCCTTTGAAGGCGAAGGGAAGGCAGTGATAGGAGAGCCTGAAGCCGAGTGTCTCCACCGGGTTCTGGTTGCAGGGAGGAGCCCTGGCTGGCCGCACGTGGCTGCGCCAAACTCTGGTAGCATGGGGAGAAGGGAAAGCAACAGTGGCGGAAGGTCTCCCGATATGAAGTGCCCCACCAACGCCAAAGTCAACGCAGGCAGCACCATATCCTGGTATGCAACAAAAGTACTTCCTAATAGCAAGCTCCCCCCGCCATTCCCATTTCGCATGTTTAATATAGGCCTTAATTTGGGGGGAGGGGCATAATTTGATTTATGCCTATAAAACATGTTGGGACTTCATATTGGGGAAGGCCGTATTGTTGGAGAAACACGGTATTTCTTTGGCATTCTTGTTCTTTCTTCAATGCCAGTACTATTGGGATCATGTGACTTTTAACTTGCAATAGATATTTACTAGTCTTTAAAATAAGACCTGAATTGCTAATTTAAATATGCAGGTCATGGAAGGCATCTGTTTTTGTTTGAAACGGAAGACCTCAGCAGTGCAGTGCTACCCTACTTCCTTCCAATTTCTTCTACCAAGGCAGAAAATACTTCCTACAAAGCATAGTCTCTATAGACAACAGAAATGAGCAACTGAAATATTTAAATTAGAATCTATTACCTTTAAATATTTGAGTCTGCATGTGAAATCCAGAATGTGACCAAGATCAGTTCTGGCATCACCATTTGCACATGTTGGTTTCCCCTGACGTAGCTGTTGAGTAACAGCATAAAGCTGCAAAGGTTTAATATTAAAGACTTCACCAGCCATAAGTAATTGCTCTCCTAGAAAACAAGATGTAAATATTTACAAATAATACTTAGATAATAATATTATAAAAAAGAAATAATATGATAGTGGCAGAAATCTGAAACAAGGATACATAGTCTTTTCTGTTTCAAAGGACATTCTATGTTGTATGGTATCCAGAAAGTACAGGTACATAAGCACACTCAATCTACAAACATTCATTCAATGACTGTTCACATTTATAATGGCACTGAACGAATAATGGTTATGATTGGTTCTTGGAGTTCTGGCTGTCCCAGCACTGCACAATCATGTAATCTGGGTGCTCAGCGACTAGTTTGCTCTTAACAACCTTTTGATTGTGACAATCAAATAACATTTGCAATCTTCTCTGCTGGCTTTCTCAGAAAGTCTTCCCCACCCATGCACCTTTCTCCTACCCTCTGCATTTATGCTGCGCTGGCCATTCACATATCCCCTTCCCCTCAGGCAGTGTCTCAAACACACCCATGTCTTCCAGGGCAGAGATGATTGCAAAAAGCTAGGTGGTGGTAATAGATCCTGTATGCATTTTACAATCTATCCAAAGATAAATATCACATAGTTTGGTGAAATGCAATATATTACTGTATACTGTAATAAATAAGATTTTTAAGCAAAATATAAATATGATTCTATTTCAGGGATAACATACTATAAATAAATGTTAAGAATTCTGATGTTTCATACCTTTATGAAAAAGTTCTTCAGCCAATGCAGCTGTGATTCCAATGATTTCCTGCAAAAAATAAGAAATAAAATATTTTTTTTTTATTTGCTGGAAACTGATGTTTTATTAGTTAAACCAAGGGTCGTCAAACTTGGCAAGTTTAAGACTTGTGGACTTCAACTCCCAGAATTCCTCAGCTAACATGACTGGAGGAGGAATTCTGGGAGTTGAAGTCCACAAGTCTTAAAGTTGTCAAGTTTGAAGATCCCTTCAAGCTTTATTGTTTTGTGAAAACTTAAAACTTTTATTAAAAAAAAAGTTTGAAGACCCCTGAGTTAAACAAACAATGGGTTTGCTTAACAACCACTGGAAAAGTGTCATAAAATCAGGTTGGTTATATGATGACCCACTTAACAACCGACATGACTTACGGTCATAATTCTGGGATCAATTATTTGGTCATAATTTGAGGACTACTTGTACAAGAAATAACTATTGTGGTTAAAAAAAAGCACATTTATTATTTGTTAGATTTCTATGCTGCCATCTTCCCTACAAGGTGACTCTTGGCTGTTTTTCTCATTTCAGTTTTGACTATATAACAACTGCCTCTCCTTTATACTGATATCATCATTAATAGTGTTGTCATTGCCAAATGACAAATAAATGCCTAATAAATATATCAAGAATAAATACAATGTACAAAAGATGCTCCAACATTCAATTCAATGTGCTGGTTGTCACCTTTAAAGCCCTTCATAGCTTGGGACCGGGTTATCTGAGGGAACGTCTCTTGCTGGTCACATCTACCTGACCCATTAGATCAGGGACACAGGGAATGTTGCAGGTCCCAACCCTGAGGGAGATATACCTGGTGGGACCCAGAAGAAGGGCCTTCTCCATGGTGGCTCCCTCTCTCTGGAATATCATTCCCCCAGAGATTAGAATGGCCCCCACTCTAGCATTCTTCCAGAAGGCACTGAAGACCTGGTTTTGCCAGCGGGCCTGGGGAACCCAGAGCAGGATGGAGCCCATCAAATGGTTAGTGTGATCTGCTATTGTCGGGGCGGAAGGTGGGAGTTGGTGGTCTTTTCTTTTTTTTTCCAGATTTTGTTCTATTGTACTTTAATTTATTTGATTCTTTTTGTTAGTTTTTGTTCTTTAGTTTTATTTTTTCTTTTAAATATGATTTTACATTGTGTAAGCCGCCTCGAGTCGCCATGGCAAATAAGCGGCAATATAAATTAAATAAATAAATTTCTGTATGGAAAAAGAAGAAAAAATGGACAAAATTACATGTTTATTTCTTTATGGAACATTTTCATTTGATTCAATATTTTCAGCCGAATGTAGTAAAATAATTAAACGACAAGGCAATTTAAATAAGAAAAGGCTTAGTCTTGTAATATTTTAAATAAAAGTACCCTTCCTTCATATCTCTGCCTAAGTTCCATGATGACCATATTTTATGCTCAATACAAAGCATGGAGGTAGACTCAATAGATGAGGAAAGGAAGACATTGCTGGACATTGCTAAGTATGAGGTCACATGACATCATGCCTTGATACAAAATGCAATTATTCATGTACTAATGGAAATACCTTGATACTATCATATAACACCAGTACTTCAGAAACTGCAACGGTTATTAGTTTGTTCAATTCAAAGTGCTAGGAATATCCATGTATCCTTCTGTGCATCTATCCATCTGCCTGTTTTGTCTATCTAGCTTTGTTTCTTATGAGAACCTGTTTAGAATAATATTTGACTTGTGACTTAAAAGCATTTTTCAATAAATAAAGCCAATATAATGACAGGCCATTTGACTGCTCAACTAATAGTAATAGTTCAGTAAATAACAATGGTCTTATGTTTAAAACAAATGCAATAAACTGAAAATATAACAGTGCAAAATTTATTAAAATGTGGTAGGAAAAAACTTACATATAAATGAAAATGTAAGAATTGTGATAGTACTTTGGGTGCTGCCAATGGAAAGATAGCAAGAAGAGTTTGTAAGTATATTTCCAACTCCTTTTGTCTTTTTTCCACCAAGCTTTTGGAATTTTTACCAATAATCTTTTTGGGAGGCAATATATTCTTGTCTATCTTCTTCTCTAAAACAAGCTATAAAAGACACAAATTAGGTTAGCCTCTGAATGAATCAGTGATTTAAGAAAAAGACTAAACAATACTAATAAGACAGGTCTCATAGAAATACCATACATATACTAATAATTGATAATAATGTTATACACACACACACACATACACATATATTCTGTCAATTTTGAAGTCTATTTCCTAATTACCACTCTATAACTTAACTGGGTAAGCAGTGAACATAATTATCTTTCTCTTAAAACAGGAGTTCCCAATCCCTGGTCCTTGAACTGGCACCAGTCCACATGTCAGAAACTGGTCCATGCAAACAAGCAAAGCCCCATCCCCAGGATGCAGGCAGCATGTGAAGTAATGCCCCCTCCAGTCCACGGAAAAATCTCTCTCTATAGAACTGGTTCCTTGTATTCAAAAGGTTGGGGGCTTAAATAACAGCTGTTTGCAATGAATTCTGACCTCCAAAGAACATCTTTAGAAAAAGAATTTACCTTCCAATCTTCAGTCCTTTTTTCCATTAAGTGAAGCTAAAACAAGCTCCTGTGATAGTATTTCACTGCTACTTAATAAGCCAGTATTCCTTTTCAAAAAAGCATGCTGGGACATTTTTTAAAGTGACTGAGTGTCAAAAATTAAGTCAACTATTTTAGGGATACAATTTCAGAACAATTACCTTTTCATGAAGATCATGGAAATCACTATATCGATGTTTTACTATCCACTCATGGGTTCCAACAATCACTTGAATGATATATACCTAAAAGAAAAACAGCTTTTAATCAACAAAAAATGCCCATACACATTCCCATAAAAATATACAATCCTTGCAATACTGCATTTATTTTAAATCCTATAAAGATTTTTGAGTTATCTTTCATGTACAACTCTTTACTTCAAATGGTGATATGAACACAATGTAACCCAAAAATTACAACAAAGTAGAAGTCAGTTTCTATTTATACTTGTTACTGTTTGAGGTAAACTGAATATCATTTTGAAAATGCTTAAAACAACAATCTGGAAAAGAAAATAGTACCCAGTGTAGAAATCTAAAATTTATTTTTTTATCAAATTTCTATAGCTGCCCATCTCATCATGACTCTGGGTGCTATACAACAATCAAATAAAATCACAATATATTAAAAAAATCATTATAAAATACAGAAAATCAATATTAAAAATTACTGTAACATGCTAACATTAAAAAGGCAGAAAAACTCTTTTGAAATTTATTAATACTTAGTGGTCTCAAAAATGTTATATGTATAAAATCCCTACATCCTTCTCAAGTGCACACTAGAATCAATAGATCACTAGAATCAATAGATCACAGCCAGCTATTTATATTTGAACACCTTGAAAATCATGAAATTAACAGATTTGCCACGTGTCCAAAAATATTACATTGTACAAATAATGACAAATGAAAAACTAACAATAGGTACTTTTTTTAAATCATAAAGCTTCCTTAAAATGCCTCAAATCTTAGACTGCAAGAACAAAAATAAGTTGTTGTTGTTTTTTTAAACAAATTTTATTAATTTTACAGAATAAACAAAACTAAAAGATCTTTTCTGAAGGTTGTCTGATCCCGGGTTGAAACTCTTCACACAGACACAAATTCAAACATCATATTCACTTTATATATCCTTCCATATCTTATTATCATTTTCTTTTATATATATATATATATATATATATATATATATATATATATATATATATATATATATATATATATATATATATATATATATATAAACCATTTTTATCAATTTTATAAAAACAATGCACAAGGCATAACAGCTTATAAGTTCTTTTCTAAGAAAAAATAATAAAAGAAGAAAACCAATAGAACATAACAATCCCAAATTATAGTATCAATACTTTATCTATTTAACTTCATATCTTATGCCAACTTCTCCTTTTCATCCAAATTATTTATTAATTAAATTTTTTTTTGCCTTTTTTCAATATACAACATCCAAAAAAAAATAAAAATAACAAAACCTTTATATATCCTTTCATATCTTATTACCATTTTCAATAATATTTTTTGTCTGTTCTATTTCCAACTATCCATTCATCTTTTTTCTTTTATTATACTTCTCCTATACACCAATTGGAGTAACGTCTATAACTCATTACCCTAACTTAAAAGTACTTCATATAACAATTTTTCTTGGGATTCTGTTTAATAGATTCTAAAATTACACAATGAATTTTATACTCTAAATACACATATAAAAAACACAATCTTATGTACCCTCCAGAATCCCTCTTTTATCCTAAATTAAATTCACCCATTGTCTCTGAATAAACTTTTTTTCTTTAGATCTTGCTTCCCCCCATTGAGGCTTCTCCTCCCCCCCTTTCTCTCTTGCTTATTCTTCTCCTTGCCCTTTTTACCCCTTTGTCTTTCCTCCTCCCTTTTCTTACTCCCTTTCCTTTGCTTTCTAACCTTGCCTCCACCTTTCTGTTCATTTTTCTCTTCTTTGGTTGTTTTTATAATTCTTAAAATCCCCTTTTTCTTATTCTTTTTCTCCTCCTCCCCGGAAAGAACCCATTGTTCATCAAAGATGGCTTCTTCTTCCTCTTCTTCTTTGTCCCAGTCCTTCTGCTGCGTAGTCAACTTTTCATAAGTACATAACGCCATTTCTAAGAATTGAAACAAAGTGCCCAAAGTATCTTCTTTTTTATATTTTTGATATTCAGTCTTTAGTTCATCCACAAGCGATGCCATTATGAAAAAAGAAACTTTTCCCAAAACAACCACAAATATTTTTAATCAAAAATAATTCAAAAAAAAAAAATTCCAAAAATTAATACTTTTCTTCCTTCTTCTCTTTCTCTTTCTGGGGTTAATGTTTAATCAAAGAGGTCCAATTACCATATACCTTTCTTTGGGATTCTAGGCAATCTCCTCCTTTTTCAGCTTCTGCTCCAATTTTTTTTCCTCTCCCTTCCCACTTGCAATATCAATTTTAAATAATCAGAAATCCATACCTCCAACAAGGGTTTTCCAATTTCTTAAGTTTTTCAATGTCCAAGAACCCTTTTGTCCTTTAGCATCAACTCTCAAAACAATTCACTTTCAATGTCCAATATGTCCAAACATATCTGCTGTTTCCATGGGGTGGGAGAGTGAAGAAAAAAAAGTTCCCTTTAACAGCTTCTCCGCCGCTTTCGATCTTCTTAGGGATACAATGTATCCTCCAGCAATTCAAACAGCTCAGTTCCAACCAGTTTTAAAGATGTTACTTGACCCGGCTCAGACAGCACTTTCACTCTTCTTACTTCCTCCAGCGCAATCTTACCCGGTTGCTGGCTTCTTCGTGGCGGCCATTGCTGACCGCCGCTCCACCGCCTTGGGAAAAAGGGGTTTTTCCGGAGGAGGAGGGGGTCTGCGACACCCCCAACCCCCTGTCCGACTCCCCTCTCTCTTCAGCTGTCCCTACAGGGCAGCCATATCCCCCTGACCCATCTGGATCGGGGGTACCTCGGCGGCTAGCACAGCAGGAATCGCGAGCTGTCGCGAATTCCTGCTGCCCCGAAGCCACGTGAAACCGGAAAACCCAAGAACAAAAATAAGTTTTCAAGTAATGGGATTTAACATTTCACAATATTCAATATTGATCATAACCCATATCAAGTTCTATTGTTAGTCCTGCCAACTCTGGACAATTTTTAAAAACTTCAAATAAACTAAAAAACGGTTCTGAAAAAAGTTAGAGGGATCATCAGAGACTGGAAAACTAAATCTTATGAAGAGAAATGCAAGGATCTTGCTATGTTTAACTTTTAGTGGTTAAGTCTAAACAGACAGCACTCTTCAAACAAGGCAGCCCCAGGGCCATTTTATATTGCTGAATGTAGAATATGGAATAATGAGTTTGAGCAAAGCACATTTTGATCAACTGATAGAAAAATAGAATTCTAACAAAAAGAGCAGTTCACTAGTGGAACTACCAGAGACACAGTGATGTTCCCTTATTAAAAGTATTCAAGGAAAGGCTAATTCATTTGTCAGCATTAATTTGGATTCAACTGCCTAAGCACAGATTGTCCTTGATTACAACCATAATTGAACCCACAATATCAATCATAATTTGTGACAATCACAAAATGGTCCATCAGTCGACAGGACCTAATTTTATGCTCCTACAGCAGTTGTTAAATAAATCTATTGTTTGCTATGGGGCGGTTTCTACCAGAAACCAGAGGTAAATATTGGTTTCTGGCAAAAATGCCATCAATTGAGGTCTCATGGCCGCAAGGATTGCAAACAATCATAAATGCAAACCAGTTGTCAAGCACTCAAAATGTGGTCATAAGACCATGGAGAGGATGCAGATGTCAGAACTTTGAAACTGGGTCAAAAGTCCCATTTTTGGGGTCTGTTGGAATTTCAAATGAACACTAAATTCCTGGTCTAAGTCAAGGACTACCTGTAGAGTTATTTAATATATTAAAAATTATTCCCTGTTGTCCCTATAAAGACCTTCATTTTTATCCCTGCATATTAGCATACCTCAGACACACACTGCATTACTGTGCACTATAGACTGCTTATTATCATACATGTTTCTTGGTTTGATCTATGTGTGCTTTTCACCTTTGAAATGGAGATGCAGGGGTCAAGTTGAATGTAACATGGCAAAGGAATTGAATACAATACTATTCTACACTGAAATATCTCAGTGTGACACTTGATAGGACACTTTCATTTAAACAACACTGACTGAATACTAAGGCTAAAGTCAGTGCAAGGAATAATATCAGGAAATTGATATTTATAAATGGGAGGCCCCAACCATTCAAGCTATGCACATCAGTTTTGGTTCCGAGTATTTCTGCACCAGAGTTTGCTGCTTCAATATGGAGTGCATCCACAGTGCAAAACAAGTTGACACTGCTATCAATCAAGCAGTATGCATCCGTGACAGGATGCCTTAAACCCACATCAATTAAGGAAATATATCCTTTTGTTGGTATCGCTTCACCTAGGATTAGGAAGAGAAGTAGCAGCAGATGCCAAGAGAATGATCCTTGGCATCCTCTGAAATGGATATGCATCCCAAACTTGTTGCCTTAGATCTAGGAAGAGTTTTGTGGCATGAAAAAATATTCTTAAAGGTACGCAGAAGCAAAACTGAATTAGAAGATGGAGAGAAAAATTAATGGAACAAGGAATAATCCCAGAAGAGAATGTGGCTTAAAAGATCTGATCTCCCCTATATCATTGAAAGGATATTAAATAGGCTGAGGGGGAGGGAGTGCCTAAGTACAAAACCAACATGCTCAAGTGGGAATTGCTGATGGATAACAACACACTATTGGTTGGTCTGTCAATTACTACCAATAGAATGCACCGAAAGTGATTTGTTTCTGGCTAATGATAAAGCCAAAAAGGTGGCCTCAGTTTAAGGTTTGATCTGGACACAAAATAAATAAAATCACAACATGTAGCAACATCACAAAAATCAATAGGATTTGGTTGGAGATGAAATTATTTTATAGGTGGCTCCATTCAGAGATGGAGAAAATTCCATTTAACCCCTGTGAATCCCACTGGTGAAAGTAGAGGGGGGGGGAGTTTTCAGTGACCTATGCTCTACTTTCAATGCCTAAATAAATAGGAAGCTATTTTTTCAATAGAGACATTCATGGACTCATTCTGCTATCAAAGCTCCTCTCAAATTTTTGTCTATTTCATGCAATAAGAGTTAGCTACAGTTTAGTCTTCAGCAATATTTGAAATTAACAGAGCTAAAATAAAAATGAGTAAATCAATGGTAAGCATTGGATAGAACTGGAAAGCTTTTCATAATGCAACAAGACTAGATATACCCACTTAGAAATTAAATGATGGTATTATTAGGTATGTTTAAATAACATTGTGATTGGCATTAGAATAGCACACTGAAACATGGAATAATTACAGTGTAAGACTACAGCTTAGTGCATTACCATTAGAACACATAAGCTTGATGAATGTAACAAATATGATTAATATTACTATTTATATTTGTACTAAAATGTATGATACCTAGGTGCCACACTCTTCACTCACTGATATGCATATGTAAAATAAAATAAAGTAAAATAAAATAAAAATAAAAAACTTGGGGGGAAAAGACTAGATATACCCACAAAGCATTACTATGACTTCTATTCATTTTCAGAATGAAAACACGAATTAGAAGAGAGAAATACAATGCATTAAAAATATACAAAAATATAAAAAATAGGGTGCCTGTTCCAACAATGGAAATCAACTTCAATGAAGTAGCAAGCAAACAAGCAAATTGAATTTGTCCCTATTCAACCAAAATGAAAGTATCACAACAGCTCCTTTTCTTTTTCAATAGTTTTGATTTGTAAATTATATTCTTAAATTATACTGTTTCAACACTAATTCTTCAAAGCTATGTGATGTCACACAGTAATCACATTATTAATGTAAATCTTAATTGGCTAAGAATGCTGATAGGATACATTTTACCTTAAGTATAAGACTTTTTCTTGTAAATATAACTAGATGTCATGATTTGGTCCTGATGCCTTATGAATACATGGACAACTTCTTGCCATCTCAATTGTCACTCTTTCAAGGATATTCCAGCATTCTCCTGAACACTATCTACCATATCTGTTTTTTTCTTCAATGTCCCTTCTACCATATTTGTTTTTCTCTTCAATGAATCTTAGTAAATATTTTTCTGGACCATCATTGATTCACATCACATACCAAAAATATAGATGTATTGTTGTTCATGTTAAAAGGAAGTGGCTCATCTTTATTCTGTCTAGAATCTAATTGGTTCTTCACAACAGAACTCCATAATTTGAAGGCATCTTTTTTCTCTTGCTTTTTCTTGATGTCCAGTTTTTACTTAAATGTCAGTGCTCTAATTAGCCATTCTAGATGCATAATTTGGAGGACTGCATGTGCTGGAAAAGCTGAGGATGCAAACTGAATTTTCTTTGAAATGTTTGCTGCAGCATGTTGTATTTCTACTGTTCAGTTTGTAAAGCAGCCAGTTTCAACAGTCATAGTTGCTGCGGTGAAAATTTCAAAGAAAACTCCAATGGTATACAAGATCCTCCCTTAAACTCATGCATATGTAACTCCAGTAGGTTGCATAACAGTGTATAACAAGGTTGCTGGTAGTATTTCAACTACATTATTTATTAGAGCTAGCACATTGCATATTCGAATGTTTTAATGAGTGATTGAAATGGGGAAATGGAAGTACTTAAACAGAGTTGGAAGGAACCTTGGAGGTCTTGTAGTCCAACTCCCTGCTCAAACTACAAACAAGTGGGAAGAAAGATAACATCCTTTCTACAATACTTACAAGGATATATAGGATTCTGACAGAGACTAATGCAGCTAATCACTAAACAGCCCTTCTTCAGTCCGGTGCCCTCAGGGTGCATTGTTGTTGTTTTTTCCCACAATTCTCACCAAAATGAGAAAAAGCAAATCATACTAACTGGGAATTCTTGAGGTAGCAGATCCAACCCTTTTATTTGGTATTAGGTCAGAACAAGTTAAATTTCATAGCACATTTAATGAAGGCTTTTAACCTGTCACCCTACAAAAATGGAAGGTTTTCCAACTTCTTGCTATGTTCTAAATAGCAAGATTTTATATATCAGATTTTATCACATATCAAGTTGCGTAACTATACCTTTAATTTATTTTATTCTTGACACTCTTAATGACACTGTGCACATAAGCAAACATTAAATTTGGAACTACTGCATTAAGCTTTATTTTGTTTTTAATAAAACCTGAACGACCTTTGCTGATCTCAAAAATTTTAGAAAGTTTAGAACTCATTAGTACACTTGCATGGAAGATAACCAAGAAATCCCAGGTCTACAGATCAGTTTAAGAAATCAGAAACTACCTCAAAAGGCACTGGCAAACACTTAGATATTTGTGTAACCAATAGAACCAAAATAAGAAAGCTACAGTATATAAATGTATCAGTATAGTTCCTGGGAACTGAACTCATCTCAAAGGTCTCTTCAAATATTCATTTTCTTCTGATTAAGTAAAAATGTCCCCAAATATAAAGTTGAATATTTTTGCAAAGCATGTCAATAAAAACTCTGTTTCTTGACATTTTGGATGCAAACTCCAATGAAATAATGCCTATTCATGGCATATTATCAGTTCATTAAAAATATCTCCAAAACAGTATGCACACATAAAGAAAATTCACAGATAAAAATGATTTAACTAGATGAAAAATTAGCAGATGAGTCCATTTTGGTAATATAATAAAACAACTAAAATAAGTTAAATTATATATTAAATATATTAAAGATTTTTGCAATGTTAACTGTTAAAACAGTGAGTCAGAAAGCAATATATATTTATTACAGAGACGTAATTCTATATAAAAGGATAACTGTAATAATAATGTTTTGGTTACACAAATAATTTTCCTTTTTTCCATAGCAGACTTCAACAATGTTAACTAATAAGATTTCTATCAACAGTTTCATTAGGTGCAAGAATATCTGAAGCTGAGGGACTAACATTCTTTCCACATTTTATTTTAAAGCCAGGTATTGTATTTGTAGTTTCTTCTCCAAGGGATGCTGCATGCGAGCAAAATGTCTTTCCCAACCAAACCCCTTCAAGGTAAGTTAGACACAGCTCATTCCTTGATACCAGAGCTTGGGTCATACCGGCTGGGAATGGTGGAACTAAGAGTCCCACATGTCTGGAAGGCGCCAACTTCGGAAAACGGACCAAGATTTCCCATCTCAACCTGGAATAAGACAACACCTTATACCAGAGCTGTTGCTGAGACATCAGTTTCCTTCCTCTAGGGATGCTGTTTTCTTTTGTTTTTCCACCCAGGAACTGAAGAACTCCGTGAAACTCTAAAACGCGGAAAGCACCGATCAAGACAGCTTGGCTCCGGGCATCCAAGCGAATGAATCCGTGCTCTTATCCTTCTTCCCCATCAGAAAAGGCGTGGATTTTCCCCGAGGCGCCCAGGGATGCCCGAAATCCTCCGGACAGGAGGAGCCTCTCGCCCCTTCGCACCAACGGCTGAACCGACGGCGTTCTTCATGGGACCCCGGGGAAGCCGACGGCTCTGACACGCCAGACCCCCCCCTCGTCTCCACAACCCCTTCGCCCCCCCCCCCCCCCGCCTCACCGTGTAGGTCTCCACCAGCTCCGACCCAAGGATCCGGATGCTTTTGGGAGGCTCCTCGCCCTCTTCGCCGGTCCTCAGCGCCTCCATGTCCCGAGTCGGAGCGCAAAGATTCGGGACCGACGGGCTACTGCGCTCGCTCCGCCGCTCGTGGAGGAAGACGAGCGCCGGGGACGGCGAGAGTCGTGGCAGCTACCGCGCCGTTTCCCACCGCGCTGGCCATGACCAGCACAACTACAATCGTCACCGCCGCCATGTTTCCTCTCGTGCCGCCTCCCGCCCCTATCCGCGCGACGGAGGCAGGGGCTCGATAACGTCACTCAAGGCTTCAGGAAAACAAAGGGGGCGAGGCCTTGGGCTTGGAGGCGAAGCCTAAGAGGCCTCGGCGGCTGCGGACCAACCATCAAAGCGGAAAGGGTTTGTTTACCTTACCGCCTAGTGATGCCCCGATGTCTGCACTCGAGCAGGGTGCTTTTATTTGCACTGAAGGATGTAAGGGTTTTCGACCCCCTTTACCCAGCGACAATGTAAGAGAGGTGGTAGAGAAACCCCGGAAATGTCGAACCAATCAGCATAACTGTGACGGGGCAGACAAAATTATAATGGAAGTGATGGACTACCGTTCCTAGCATGTCAGTTTGGGGGAGTAGCTTAAGGCAGGAGGAGAGAGGAGGAGAACCAATATGTTGCAATATGTCACAGCGTTGTTTTGCCATCTATCCTTATTAAAACATAGGCATAAAAGTGCACTGTGTTGGACAAGTACTGCTTGTTTGCAAAAGTCTTGTGGGTAAAGCTCCAACATTACAAGGAAAATGTTTGTGATGTTTTATAGAAAAGTATTGTACCTAATGGTGCTTACTTTGTGGTCTCTTCCTCCCACATATTTTCTTTGAGGTGAACATGTTTCAAAACACATTGGATCACAGGGGAGTATGTCAGATCAATTTTTATACTTTCTGCTGAGTGGTGTTTCACCTATGAAACTACATTCTATTGTAGTTCTGTTTGACATGGAGCTTTTTTTTTTTTGCCAGAGGGAAAGAGTGGGTAGTTGGAGTCTAAAAAAAACCCACCTCAATGCTTTTTGAAACAGGATTGGAGTAGAAAAACAAGGAAGAGTAAAAATATACTAAAGAAAATGACAGAGAGCATATAGCAGCTCCCTAGGCTTGGATGCTCTTCAGATCTATTGGGCCTGAATTTCTTACACAGATCTTAGACTGTATGATCACATGCGAGAAGAATATACGTATTTACATGATGGGATTAAAATAAACTGGAATTGTGTAATTGATGTAATTGTGAAGAAAGGTGTAACATCTCCAAATTACAATGAAGAAATAATAACTTCTACTAGAAAAATGGTGGGTTTTAATGATAGCCTTACATTTTTAATCATCTTGTGCAATCGATTATAGAAACTAACCTGGAGACCAGTATAAAAGGAAGCTAATAAAATGAGAGGAAATAGCTTCATGTTAAGTAATTTTGTTTATGGATCCCTAATAATGGGTGGGCTTATTAATTTTTGTCAGATTTACTAGATGTGTGCAATATAGTTAGACAGAGGGGGAGCTCTTGATCAGTGGACAGAGATTTTTTTTATAGCACATACATTCTCTTCATACCAGTGCCTCACTGAACAATCTATATGAATGGCTGAGTAGGTTGTTTTGCTTAAAGGCTGGAATTTGCCCAGTTTGCACAGATGTTTGCAGCAAACAAAATAAAAGAGCCGGTACAAAGTGTCAAATCAGGTGATACAATAATGCAGCTGAGGAAGCCTTGTGGGAAAGCATTCTGTCTGAGGAATTAGGGATGTTGATGGAGTGCATTTTAAAAAAGCAATCCCATCAAAACAATCTGAGGTGGTTTCATTGGAGTCATAAACATGCCTGTGGAAAGAAGTACTTGATATTTGTTGTCTTTGCCTAGAATGCATGCCTATGAAGGCTATCCTTTGTTCTGTAACACACATACAGCATTTTAGAAAGAGTTATTTTAAAAGGATAGTTATTTTAGTGGGTGACTATTGTTCTGTCAGGGGGATGGGGACTTCACAAGCATTTTGATTTTTGCCATAATCGCAATTAACCACATGGAATCAGAATGCCTAAAACCCATAGTAAATGAGGACCATAAGGAGCTATCTGATGCCTAACAAAAAAAAACACCAACAGAATTGGATCAGAATTTAGAAATGTCAGCTGTAACAAACTTTGCATACCTTCCTGAAGACAGGGTGAAGAGTCAGACTTGGAATGAATAGCAAGGCCATTCACAGATGTCTATATACTGGGCTGTGTAGTTCTTGACTGACACATTTAGGACTGACAGCCTACTATAAAAGGAGTGCTTCAAAGGACAGAAAGCTGGCAGAGGTTGATATTTGTCTCTGTACCATTTTTCATCTCCACCTCGTTCCTAACCCACAATAACTAACCATGGATGATATTTACAAGGCAGCAGTAAGTAAAATTTTCACACTCTGTTGTATTAAATCTCAGGCAGATTCTGAATAATTATATTTAGGATTGTAAGGAAAATGTTTTAATAAAGTTCAAGTGCTGATATTCAATCAGATCCACTAAATGTTTTACATATTATAATATTCATTAAAATTAAAACTAATCACTTAGAACATACTTTTTAAATTTGATGCAGGGCATTATTATATAATCTAAGCTCAGTAGATATCACAAGATGGTTTGGATGAAATCCTAACTGCTTGTATTTTCTGTGAAAATTCAAAAATCTATTGAAGCCCAATTCTAACTAGAGCTAAAAGTAATGTAAAGCTCATGGCTTTGATTGATTTTAACATAATTGTTTGTTGTATAGGTTTGGACTGTTAATATAAGTGCAAATCTTTTTATTTTTACACCTAAAGTGTTTTGCAGAAAATGGCATAGCTTCCTGTCATTTTATCTTTTCTATGAAAACACATTTTTCTAGATTTCTGTTTGACAAACTCAAAAATTACTTATATGTGAAGATACATTTTATAAATACTAGTGGTGTATATGCATGTATAAATGTGCTTAATGAAAAACGGGTTACCAGAATGCTTAAAACTGCTGCTTAAAACTCTTCAGGAGATTTAGACCACTTAAAAGTTTAAGTAACATTTATACTGGTAAATAAAAAAAATAATTGATGACTGTAATGACCATAATAGAAATATCCTCAGTAATTCCACTTTAAGTGTGGATAGAAGAACACTTCTTGCTATATCTATGGAGTAACTGGATAGACACACTTCTTAAGAAACACTAATAAGACAGATGGGAGTTGGGCAATTCCTGCTTTGAGCTCATCCTGATGAATGCTCAGCTCCCCAGAGTAGTTTTAAACAGCTGCTAGGTGCTGTAAATAATTCTCTGCAGCAAAAGAACAATTCAGGATTGGACACATTTCAATTTAAAATAAAGATTCCTTTTTATAATTTATTTTTTAAATATACAAAACCCTGTCTTATAGTATCCTCTTGATTCTGAATGCTTTACCTGCAGTGAAAAAAGAGCTGGAATTTACAAATCATTAGGACTCAGCTTCAAGTTATTGAATCATTGTGTCCTTCTTTCAAGAATAGGTGTCAGCTCAGAAATTTGAGGAAATATATTATTAGTAATACCGATTGAAATTTTTAAATGTTTTCTATAATGAAGCACATCGTTATTTTTTACTTCTAAAAATTTTGGCATTCTTATATAATAAGAGTATTTTCCTGTTTTTTTTAGCAGTGTTTTCAGAAGCTAACTTCTTAATTTCCCAATTTTGGACTCCTGAGGAACAAAAACTTTCCTTAGAGTGAAGTTGCCTTGAATTATTTATTATGTATCAGTGGTATCCCATTTACTTACAGTATACTCATTTGATTTTCACAATTATGAAGATTAATCAAAGTTGAGAGATATGATTTGTCAAAATCCACCCGGCATGCCTTACAACTGTGTGCAAAAGTAAACGTTGTATCTATTAACTAAATCTCTTGTCATGATGCCACATGAAGTATGTCGTATCTGAAAGGGTGACCCAGAAATGAAAAAGATGTTCTTCCTGCATTTATTGCAAATCTGGTGATATCTTTAAATGGGTTTTCAATGATTATTTGAAAATACTCCCACTTATATGGACCTCTGAAATTCAATGGATGTATCACTTTCCCACTCATCTCTCTTATGCAGAGATAAGTTTAGAATGGCTTCCAGATGCTTCTATACCATACAACTTTGCCAGAGGCATGTTGCTAGATTAACGTCTCCTCTGATAAATGCCAACGTCATTCAGCTTCTGGGAACAATCAGAAGTGTTATCTGTCTTCTTAGCACCTAAGCCACTAAGGCATAAAAATAGCCAGCTTGCCAAAATAGTCCAACTATGTGGGCTGCACAACAGAGAGGCATTTGCTGTCCTTAGACTTTTCAGCTATCCTGGACTGTTGAGGGGAGGGAGGGGTTTGAACATTACAATGAAGGAACAATCACAGCTGCTCCAGTTCCATCACAGTGGCTTAAATAAATGGGTTCAGTTTTCACGCTGAAATTTTGAAGAGGCATCTTCTTGCTTTTGTTATCTCAGCAGTATAGGCTATACTCTGCCTGCTGGTGCTGCCACTCCTCCTCCATCATTCATCTTGTCAGATTTCCCCTTTAAGCCAATTAAGTGTGTCAGGTAAAAATGGGTGGCAATGGATTGGTGCATAAGTGAAAACAATCTAAGATAACTTGTTCTTCATGACAGCCTTAAAGAAGAGGAGAGGGAGCTACATAAAAGGAAGGAACCAGTTTCATGCCCAGAATGCTCTATCAGTATTTGGAACAAAGACCTCTAGAACTTTTCTGTAATCATTTATGAAGAAAATGGTTGACTACTCTATCTTTCATGTATCTAGGTCTTTGTAGGTTAAAATTAGCATACAGACTTGTATTAAGGAGTAAGTATCTAGTACTGGTGGAGCTCCAAACTCTATTCCCATAAAACCTGTAGTGTAGTATCATGAATTAATGGACATTTCTAAGTAAACTTCGCAGACCTCCTTGAACATTACAGTAATCAAAAGAAAAAGTGATCAAGACATATATTTTTATAGTTAGGTGAAAGGTTTCTAAATGAGCTCTTTTATACTGCAACATCCTTAACTGGAGAATTGAATCTCTGATAGCAGCTATGACCTGTCAAACTAAGGCTGGGTTCACATCAGCTTTGGAGGAAATTAGCTGCTTCACATACCAGCCAAAATGCTTTTAATCATATAATCTTTTGTCTTGTACTGTCTATTTATAACATCAAGTCCTGATGTGGGCTATCTCATTTTGTCCAGATTTTATAGAGAGAATAAAATAATTAGGTATCTGAATTCAAACTCTGGACACCTTCTCCAACTCATTTGAGGTAGATGCTAAAAACAAAGGCTGCCCATGCACACTTTGAAAATTATTTGGAAGTTCTTCAGTTCTTGTGCCAGCATGACCAGGGCAGCTGCCTGTTGTTCATTAAAGCGTGCACAATTTTTATTTTTGTAGGCTTCCATAGAGACCTAGCAAATGAAATACCTTTTATAAGAGTCACATTAAAGATACACTTTAATGATTTAACTCAGTGAAACAGGAGCAGAATCTTTTTTCATGTTTTGGGAAGATCTGAAGCACTTCTTCCAAATCATCTTCAAAGCATGAACAGCCTAGTTGAAAATATTGGGAACAGGATAATAGCCAGACAAGTCCCAGATACCAAAACTAATGGGATTAAATAAAAGCCTCAGTACCTTCTTTTTTAAAAATGTATTTCCTGGAAGACTGCAGGCCTCACAAAATAGTGTTTCTGATGCTCAACTCAAAAAGATCTTGTAACTTATAGTTGTTAGTAAGAATCTCTTTGAAGGCAAGAGTATCAACAATAATACTTTCCAAAAAGGAATTGATAATCAAATCCATTCTAGCCCAATGGTCAGAATTATACTCTAGTTACTACAGGGGTGTCAAACTCACAGTGTCACATCACATGATGTATCACAATTTTTTCTCCTTCACTAAAGTAGGGGTGGGCATGGCCAGTGCATTATGCATCTGGCTCCCGGGCCAGTATCTATTATACTAGACACTCCTGTTCTAGTATAATAAGAATTCTAATTTAATTTAAGAATTAGAAGAGTAATTCCTAACATAGTTAGGAATTCTGCGTATGCACGCAGAAAATGTGTATACATTTCTAGACTTGACCTTTTACTATTCATTCCTCCCACCTTCCAGGATTTGATTCACCCTGCCAGATAATATGCTGGATTTCTGATTTGTAGCTCTCTCAGTTGTACAGACAAGTTTTTCAGAACCCAGTGCTTCAAGAGATAAAATAGTTATCCATCTATTAATACCCAATTCTGAGCTGGAGATAACCAGCCAGGCTGGATGGAATCTTTCTAAGTTGTTTCCCTGCTAAGAAGGAAGAATAATATCTTGAATTTCAGTCAACTTTTGCTTCCTTGTACAGACCTATACTTTGATTAGAGGGAAATTCCTGCCTATTTTAACTGGCTGATACAAATTTAGTAGCTGAAAACAGCCATTTTGTTCATGTTATTTCTTACTTCACTTCTCCTATCTCCTGTTATTGGTAACTAATTGTTTAGTTAAAAATAAAGTTGTATGAAGAGACGTGGGTAGATTCTGAACTGTTGTATCTCCTTCAGTGCTGTTGCCCTTGGGCACCAACAGTTTGAAGACTAATTTATCTGTTAAAATGTTTGTGTGTGTATCTATGTGTTATTGGTTCAGGGCAGTTGAGTGGACATAAAGCACACGTTGGCAAAGTAGTGAGTTGGTATGACAGACAGAGCTTTTCTCTCCTTGGATCATTAGGGTTGCAGTCCTATATATCTTCCTATCTAGATTAAATTCCACTAAACTCAATGGCACATAACACTGCACTGGAAGCATCTCACCTGCTGTGTTGATTCAGAAATTATGTGTTTTACTGGTGAATGCCATCCCATAATACAGCTGGACAACTAAACTTGATTGCAAAGAGAAGGGAGGTGCATAATAGTTTTATACTTATAGTCTAATTTGTTGTTTTAAAATAAGTAAATGATGGTATCTGTATATTTTCACATCCTTTTAATTTTATATATGTGCTTAATCAGAAACCAATGATGTTTAATTCATTGTAAACAGCTGTATGAATTACAGCTATCCATTTGTTGAATGGTTCAGTCTCCAAGTTGTATCTAGATGGGACCTCATTTATGAAATTTTATAGAGTGTCCATGTGACATTGTTTGCCATTTGGAATCTTTGAACACTATCCCAGCTTTTCTTCCCTCCCACTTTTTTTCCTCACCAAAGACACTTTTCTTGGAGAAGGAAGAGATAAAAGCCTTGCCATGCCTCTTAATACAGTAGACAGTGTTAGGAGCTCTGTCTCTGGAAGCAGCTGGGGAAACTACATTGGGGTATTACCTAAATTAGGCCATGGAATTCTAACTAAGCTTTGTCAAGGTAGCTGCAACTTTGCTCTATCAGACATATTCTGACATTCTTCTCAGTTCAGGATTTGTTTGACATAACATCACAGGACATCCCAGTATGGCAATTTCATATTTCTGAGATGAAGTTAATTGGTGGCTTACAACAATGAAACTCAAGGATTTAAAAATAACAAATAACAGCTAGGATTATATACTAATATTATAAGGACAGGTAAATGAGTGGATATCTGTAATTTTTACTTTGCTCTCAAATTATTAATTGAAATAATATGAATTACAAAAAATTAAAATAAAAAATGCAGTCTTCTAAAGCTCAGATTTACTTCAATTTTTTTAATGAGCACATCTACTTCTGATAGAGCTTATGGATAGAAACTACCATTTGGAAATTTAATTATAGCTTTATTTCACTCTAAAAGTAAGCCTTTGAGCCAACTGGAAGATGGTTGTCTGCAATTTTTTTATTACATAATCACTTCATCAAAAGTCAATTATTTCTGTATATTCAATTGGATTTACAATTTGATGAGCACTATTTTATTTTCCTACTTTCAATATTAAGCTGAATCAAGACATTGTGGTAATTAACACACTTAAGAAGATTGCTTCAGAGTTCCAAATTCTACTAAAAAACATCCACCTTACCAAATTCAACATTTAATAAATATATTCTATGGTTCATAATTTAATTTCATGAAAGATGTTCATCAAATCCATATTTAGAATTTGATATATGATTGCAATCTGTACACGAATATGTATTGCTACAAAGTGCATTTTTGTATCTGTTTTAATGCCTTGAGTGATAAAGATTAAATGATTAGAATACACAGCTCATCAATATGAAAATTGCTAAATATGTAAGCAAACATTCATCAATGGAATCTTCATTTTAATAGGTTGAGCAGTTGACAGATGAACAAAAAAATGGTAAGTTATAAATTTCATTATTCCAATTACCTCACAAAGAGTCTTGCTTTAATTGGAACACAAATCTTGAGAATCTTTAAAAGAAAGCCATCACCAATGAAAATCAACTTTCAAAATGAGTGTGCTTATTTTAAGAAATACATTCTGATTTTTTTTTAAAAAAAGAATAGTACAAGAATAGCTTCCATAAAAGTTCATAAAATATATAAAAACCAATAGAAACAATTCATTTTACTGTTACTTATCAGGTCAAATCACTTAAATCTATTACGATATATTATTCAATATCATGAATAAACTATGAAAAGGGAAGAAAATGCTTTATGTGATATTAATATCAGATTGGCAACTGATCTGAAGCTTAAAACAAGGCTGATATGGTAGTTGGGCTGAGAGACCTAAAAACAGGACTTAGCTGTCCCCTTGCCTCCAAGTAATTTATTCTTATTGCATCATAATCTAAAGTTCTCTGTTCCTTTTTTCCATGTAAAAATGAATGGCCTAGTAAACATAAAAGGGTAGGGACTCCAAAACCTTAACATAATTCTTGGGGTTGTGTTTTAATTACTTTACGCTCACATTGATTCACCCAAATCATTTCAAATCAGGAACTGTATTACAAGGAAGAACTTAATTGCCCTTATTGTGGTTTCCATTGGGAGTCATTATAAGGCCTATCTTGCTTCTGAAAGAGAAAGGAAGTATGCAATGCTTCTAAGGAATTCTGAGGAATGCAATCCAATAAATATTATTGAGAGAAAAACATTTGTACTAGCAAATTAGAATAAAAATGATCAATTAATTTTCAACATATCTATATAGTATGTTTTGTTACTAAGTTTAATAGATCTTGTTGATTAGTAAATTCCATTAGACCTCCATGTCTGTGGAGATTTTCAGTCATCCATGTCATGATTGTCCCAAAGGTGCTTTTTCAAGAGGCAACTGGACTTTCTGGTTTCTCTTTGAATATATTCAGAGCTGAAGAAGTTTGGATGAGAAACATCTACAAAGAAAAACCGGAAAGTCCAGTTGCCTTGAGAAAGCACCTTTGGAATATTAGACTAGTTTAGCTGATCCTGTTTATGCCTGAGAGAGAATCAGTCTGGTATTATGAGACAAAGACTAGAATACTACTGAGTTGGGCCCTTCCCCATTTGTATATCATTTGTACCCATCATAGCACAAACATGTAGGCTACATCCTTTTCTGCTGTTGGTGAATGGCCTTAAATCAGCTATACTTGGGATAATGTAGTGATTTACCTCTTAAACTAGGGCATCTTAAGAATGGCTGCAAAGAATGTACAATCTGACATGCTTTCCCACTCATTCAGATGGTGGTGAGGTCAGATGCTTGAGTGCTTGTTGGCCATTTCAGGCTGATACAAGCATATTCCCCTTTCCCAAGAAAACAAGCAAGCTCATAATTCCCCTTTCTCTGGTTCCCAAGGCATAGCCACTGCCCACTGCTTTTCTTTCAAGAAATCTAGGCACAATTTGACCTGTAAAACATCTATCGCCAGGACTGTTTTTCCATTTCGGCATGGTATTATTATACAGAGATGTGTTTGTGTGTGCGCATGCACACATGTGCAGAGGGTTATACTTCAATAGGAACTTCTGCTGCTTGTGAAATGCTGGCACATGACCACCATTGTGGACAACAGATTTACTTTGTTTCAGAATTGTACACCAGTACCAGAGATGCACTCTCTTGCTTTGCTGCATTTATTTATCTGATTTCTAAGACTGCCCAGTGGGAAATGTTTCCAGCCTCTGAATTGAAGGAAATTAATCTTTACATTTTTTATATGTCAATGTAACTGTGTGTGTGTGTACTGTAGGTGTGGAAGAGAGTGATTTCACTTCTTTCTTCCCATTCATTTCCCAGTTTTAAATTGAGAAAGAGCATTGAAGCTCATAATTACCAGTCCTCTCTCCTTTTTTGCATCTCTGTCATGATGTCTGGATGTTTTCCCACTGGCTGGTGACATTTGAAAGTTAAATAAGCTTAGAGAAATCAAACAGTTGCTTTGCTTTGCCTTGCCAGGTGCATATTCATCGGGCCACAATTTAGTCAAAGGTCAGAATAGATACATTCAAGGCACAATAGGAATCAACAGTGCTCACAATTTGGTCTTGAAGTATCACGCTCTTAATTAGTTTTGGTTCTCTTTTTCCAGAATTTAAAGCTGCTTTTGATATATTTGTCCTGGGTGCAGAGGATGGATGTATCAGCACAAAGGAGTTGGGGAAGGTAATGCGCATGCTGGGACAAAATCCTACCCCTGAGGAGTTACAGGAGATGATTGATGAAGTAGATGAAGATGGTGAGCAATTTCTGCTGGGTGTTTATACAGTATAAGGCTGTAAATTTAGATTTGCTGTATTGTGTTTTGAAATCTAACCTAATATGGGAAATAGTTCAAACAGAGAGGAAGTTAACTTGGTGCCTTTTTTTCCTTGACAGGCAGTGGTACAGTAGATTTTGAGGAATTCTTAGTTATGATGGTCCGGTGTATGAAAGATGACAGCAAAGGAAAATCAGAAGAGGAACTTTCAGATCTCTTTAGAATGTTTGATAAGTAAGTGGCTCTATTAGCATAAGCCAATGTCCAAGAGAATACAATAATCAAGTTGAATCTCCATGAGTTTCATATTGATAACGCAAGTAAAATTGAAAACCTCACCATATAAATAAGCCTTTGTTAAGATCCCACCCACTCCGTTCTACCGTCTGGTTGTACAAGGTGGGGCAAGGCGCATGCATAAAGTTCAATCTAGGCTGGGGGTGGGAGGTGGAGCTGCCCCATGCGTCCCACACCCACTTGCCTTAAGACCGCCGCAGCCAGGCATTCCCACCCTGGCACCTGTCGTGTTGCTGCCTGACTTCTGTGACCGCTCACGACTGGACGCCACATCATGCCGGTGTCTCTCGCAGCAGGAGGCACTTGTGGCAGGATGCCATGTGCCCCGTTGCACTGGTGCCGCCACTCCTGGCAGGAAGCCACATGGTGTATTGTGCCAGTGCCGCCACTCACGCATGCATTGGTGCAACATGTCATGTGGCCTCCTGCTGCAAGCAATGGCACCAGCTCGATGCACCACATGGTGTCTGGCTGCGAGCGGCTGCAGAAGTCAGGCAGTGGCGCAAGAGGTGTCAAGGTGTGGGAGGCCTGGCTGTGGCCTGGTAAGACCTGGTGCTTATTTTCGGGGAAACATGGTATAATGCTTCTTGTTTTCATTGTTCTATTTTTTTCCATTTATAATTATTCAAGGATGGATAACAATTTTAATAATGCTAACAATAAAAAATAAAAGTTTTTTCCTGAAGACGAAATGCCAATGATGGAAATCAGGACTTAAATACACTATGGACAGGATTTGTTTCAGAAGTGAAGCCATGAATGGGTAAAGCCATTCATTCTGTCTTCTCCCCCATTTTTTTCCTGCTCCCTTTCTTTCTAGAATAGTTCTCCCAGGTGTATGCTGTGACACACAGTCTTTCACATAATAACCAGGCAGGAGGCCTGTTACCTGAAAACCTACCTGACTGGAGGGCAACACAATCTGCAGTTTTCTTTGCCTTCTTGAAATCTATTTCAGTGAAGCATGGATGAACAATTCATGTGCGGAAGTGGCTAATGCCTACCAGCCATAGAAAAGAAAACATTTGATTAGAATGTGATTCTTTTCATACATGAATGAATATAAACTTCTTCGGTCTGGGTTCAGACCTGCTCTTGAGATAGAAATATCCTTTGGTCTGCTAAATGTTAACCAGTGACAGAAAAACAGATAGGCATGTTTGTGTTGATTTTGCTTGATCTCCAAACAGTTTTCAATATTGTCAACCCTGATATTATCCTGTAGTTACATTAATTCCACTGCTATTTTCAAGGACTGAGAGCAAATTGGGTGATTCTGCCTCTGACAGCTCTGCTGTGAGACCGCTGTGCTGTGGGGATGTCATAAGGCTCCATTTTGCCCCTGGAGCCATTTAATGTTTATAAGATCTGCTTTGGAATGGGCATTAGCAGATTGGAAATAAAGTACCATCACTAAAAGAATCAGATCAATTTTTCCACATTTGATCCAGAGGAGAAAAGGCATGTTCTGAAACCAGCGATGGAATGTTTAGGCCAATAAACTGGGAGTGGATCTTGAAAAGAGGCAGAAGGAAATCTAATGGACAGCTTGTTCCTGGAAACAGAAATCAGAGAATCTTCCCAAGTTAAATGGGACTACGTTCTCTTACAAAGACTGTGTTTGTGGGTTCTCCTAAATCACAACTTTTTTTGAAGACTCAAGCAATCTCTATGGCCAGGATTGGCAGTTCAGTTGTTATCCCAACTTTTTTCTTGCCTAATTGTTTAGGTATATATGCTATTTATATGCTGGTAATCACATAATTGAGTTACTGTAATGTCCTCTGAGGTCAGTCTGGAAGGTCCATCTAGTTCAGAATTATAGTAGCCAGATTGCTGAGTCAAGTATATATTCCATCTCTGTTCAAGTAGCTGCAAAGGCTGTCAGGCATCACTCAACCTTCTTGTAGTTTCATTTTTTAACATCTAAGGCACTGAATAATTTGGGGCAGGTTGTCTGACAGATTGCCTTTATCTTTATAGAACTGGTTGACCACTAGAAGTTTGTGAAGCATATGCATTATTATTTTTTCTTCCTAATGGGTAGGCCTTCTCTATATTAACAACTGCATTCTAGAACTCTCTCTCTCTCTCTCTCTCTCTTTGTTAGCCTTCAGAGGTGGTCCAGGAACCACATCCACATAAACTCATTCTATTTTGTTGTAAGGTTACATTAACACAATCTTGCCAGTCTGAAAATACATTTCTTCCCCTTCACCTTTACAATCTAAGAAAATAGGGCAGGTTCTTTCTAAAACATTTGCCACACCCACATGCCTTCTGCAGGCTAAGCTTCCTCTTATGTGACCATTGCTCTGACTGCATCTCTTTCCCCACTCTCCCAAGGTCATTCCCACATAACCTTACACTCCCTGGAAATTTGTGAGTCACTGCTATTAAGATTTTTGTAAAGATTATTCTTTCATGCTGGCTCCCTTGGTGGAAATTTTAATCATGAGAAGTCTGTTTTGTTTTCCATCTCAGTATCTCTGGGAAGAGCTTTTGACAATTCAGATGCCATTACCAAGAAGGTTGTATTCCCCAAAATATAATTCCATAGATTATCAAACAAAAAGAAATGAAGACTGTTACAGTAATCTCGCAGTATTTGAGTGGGAAGAATTTGCACAAATATTAAATGTGGTGGAACTTTAATTCCATTTAACCATGACATCTGGGAGGGACATTCTGCAGGTTGCAGTTTCATTAAATCAAGAGAGCTGGAAAAGCTGTTTTAGGAATGTAGTGATGTGTCAATGAAATACACATTTTAATAGCTTCAGTAAATTGGTCACTTGGGGGGGTTTGCCATTCCTTTCTTTGTAAAGCTCAGAACTCACACAAATCCCCAGGTAATCATATCTCTTGAAATGAAAAGACAAATGGTGACTGGGTCTTTGTTAAGTATGCAAGATGTGTAAAGGAACTGCAGATACGTCCTTTCTAAAAGAAATGTGAAAAGTAACATTTGTAAAAGGGCTCCCTTTTTTTTAGCTTATCCTTTCTTTCACAGAAACTCAGATGGATACATAGATCTGGATGAACTAAAGCTCATGTTACAGGCTACAGGAGAAACCATCACTGAGGATGACATTGAGGAGCTAATGAAGGATGGTGATAAAAATAATGATGGCAAAATTGACTATGATGGTGAGTTATGCTTATGGCAAATTATGCTTATACACTGCATAATAGTACAGCCAGAAATGTAGTACTGTAAAAACAAACTCAGGACAGGAATCATTTCAAAATTTGAGCCACATCTTAATCAGTAAAATAATACCTCCTGGTTAAATGAACAGTAAAATTCTCAAAAGTGCTGCCACCTGCCCAAAATAAAAACACATGTTTATGTCCTGCTTTCTCCTGCTTGTCACTCCCCAATGATCTATGTTTAGTTTACAGGTAAGGTTTTCAATATATAGATTTTATTTTTTGATGATTATTCCAGAAAGAACCCAACTTGGATATGTCAACAGACTTGGGGATCTCATGGAAATGGGAATGTAATGATGTAACATCTAGTGTTCTAGCCCTTTGGTCTTTTATAATGTAATTTATTAATGTTTGAATTATAGAGGGGTTTTCATAATTACTGTTTTTATTATTTTATTGTATGCCTGTTAGAGTCACAGTTTGTGAGTTGGTTGGCATATAAATAAAGAAGCACATTCACACATACATTTGTCCTGTATGCATCATGAAAAAAAAAACCCCAAAGAGTTTATCTTTTGTCAGATGATTGGAATCCTTGGCCATACACCTTAAATATTTTTCTTTGAAAATTTGGCTTGAGACACAATAAACACAATTTTTGCCTAGGAAAAAGTTATGTAAGTCTGATAAAAAGCAACATCCCTATCATATGAATGGGATGAGCTTTGGCATAAACAATCCACCAATCATTGTTGAAAGAGACCCAGGTCCACATTCAGGCATGGAAAGTCAGTGAATGGCTTGGATCAAGACCAATCTTTGAGCCCATGGGTGATGGAGAAAAAATGGAGAATAAAGTACTATATTTTTCACTGTGCAGGAAATAGCACAAAAAAAAGAAAGGGCTGAAAGAAACAATGTGACAAAGGTCAGGAACCTTGCACCATTTTCTGAATATGATTTTTGGTTTTTCTCCTTTTGCAGAATTCCTGGAGTTTATGAAAGGCGTTGAGTAAACATGAGAAATTTTGAAGGCAGTATCTTTATTTGAACATCTTCAGTGTTGTCTTTTGATATTTCATCAGATCTGCTTCTCTTATTACTTTCATGAAGTTATGTTGAACTTTGTGAAAATCAGGAAAACATGACCCAACTTTTTTTAAGTGCCTCAAATGGTCAGTGGACATGGACTGAGCCAGATTATTATGCAGGATAATAATGCCATTCGCCATGGCTTCATCACACCTAAAAATGTTCTTCAATTGATGATTAGGTTCTGCTGGTTACAATGAAAAATAACACTTTAATAACTATTGAGACATTTAAGTTATTATTATCAAACATTTCAATTAACATTAGAACATACTTTTTTCCTTTCTGCATGGGCCTCTTTGCTTGCTAAGTTAAAGTATGTAAAAATACTGTGTACAAAAAAGTTTTATTTCCAAGATGCTAATAAAAACAATTGCAAATCAGAGTGTTTGCTCTGCAGAAGTTCCTGGGTGTGTAATGCTGTCATGCATGCCTATGAGGGGAAAAAAGAAGCAGTTGTAATTAAGGTTTAAATTTATATCAGAGACTGTTATATTCAATACACCAGACATTCCAAGGTCTCAATTTAAAGTGTGATGCTTTCTGTAACTTTCCCTTAGCCTGGTGCCTTGAAATATATTGGACATTAGCTCCATAATTCTCAGATGAGTATCTTTTTAATGTCATCTCATCTGAAAAGTATCAGATTGGAGAAAGTTGAACTAGCAAATGTAATAATTCTCAAAATGTCCAATAGCCTCTGACTGATAAGGAACTATTTCCAGGAAATCAGTGTTTGTTTATATCAGTTAATATATTCACCCACTTTGTAAGCATGATTCCAGATGATTAACAGAATTAAAACATCAGTACGAAACAAACCAATGATGAAATTAAAAACAACTATAAGTAAAACTAAAAGCAATTAATCGATTAAATAGATTGAAGGCTCATCTAACCTCCTGATAATTTTTGGAAAAAATCAATTTGGTTAACAATTTTGGGTGGTATCATTTTCCAAAGGGCAAGTGCTGTGATGGGACAGGAGAGACCATTGAAGAAACAGGCAATCCTTCATGTCATCCTGCCCTATGACATGAAGGGCTTTATTAGTAAGCACATATTGGAAGTTCACAAAGCAGAAGTGTAATACAGATATCCATATTACACCCATATTGCTTAGGCCGCTGCTGTCAAGCATAAGAAATCAGGAATGTAGGCAGTTCAAATTAGTGTAGGTTTACTGTATGCTAATGCTCTCTACAAGAATCTGTACTACTAATGATCAAAGCAAACTGGTGGTAGATAAGAGTCAACATGATTCAAACTGGGCTGGACTTAGATCTCTTGTGGTTTTGAAAGGACTTGAGTTTGATGACACATTTGACCCCCTCTCCTTCAAGCTCAGACTGATCGTCTATAATTGCTTTCTGGACAAATGCAGCTTCCAGATAAACTTCAAAGACAGCACCTTGTAAAATACCTTACAGTATTGAACTGTAATCCATTCTGGAGATGACCAAAACATAAGTAACCATATGTAATGCCTCCTGGTCTAGGAAGAAGCACATCAACGCAACTAGGCAGACCAGACCAGGGAATCGACTCCACAAGAAGACAATAACTATTTTTATTGAGAGCAGCTATAAATAATAGAATCTTGCAAGGGAAGCTTCTGGCAATATTATCTTGTTTCCCAGGACTTAAAGAATGTTTCAGCTCTCTTTGTCTACTCTCTTCAGTTAAGGGCATAGGTTTAGAAGATAAGTTGCTTTGATTGAGGACACTTAAGTACCCTTACTAATTATAAAAATCAACTTCCACAGAATCTAATCATCTAGCTCCATGTGTGTATGTATGTGTATATGTGTATCTAATGTGAACCTGCTCATTATAAAGTTTAATTCTTGAGTTTCTTTCTTTCACCCTTTCATCAAAACAGATTGCTTGCAGCTCATGTCTCAGACTGAGTTGCTGATGGCATCTGCACTGTTTTTATATAATAGATTTGTCTGGTCCGATGCTACGTGTTCCCTGTCATACCAACTCCTGTTTCCAAATCCTTTAGTTATCTGCTCAGCCTCATTTTATGAATACTAAGCCTTCACCAAGAAGCACATTTATTCAACAGTACCAGAAAAGAAAATTAGTCTTCATTGCTGCTACACTGTAAGGAGGGATGAGTAACAAGGAACCCATTTCTATAATAAGAGCAAGTGTGTCTTTCTAAACCTGAAGGGCTGTCAAAGTGCTACATTCCTCTGCACCAAAAATAAAAAATGGGGTATCTATGAAAGTGAGATGTCTTTGTAGTATCATTGAGGCAAGCAGTGCCTTCTCTGAGATAGAATAAAATTACGAGATATATTTTCCTCTTTCATGTCTTCATGTTTCCAGTGTCTTTCTTCCTACTTGGAACTGAATCCAGGATGGACATTTCTTCCAACCATGCTATAATTGATAAAATTTTGTGCATTGTCTAGGTTTTAAAAATCATTTGGTTGAATCTTTAAACAGGTACATCACTTAACTTTCTTAAAAGTACAATAACATGCAATCTAACACGTGCTTGCCTACTCAAAGTCTCTACGAATTCCAGTTCATTTGCTAAGCATTTGCAAGACTATAGTTTAAAAGCAGAAGCCTTAAAATGCATAGTACTTTGTATATGTTTTAATTAAGCATTTGGGTCAGGGGGGCATTGGAGCATTATAAGCAATATTTCATGATTTTTCTAGCTATATGGCTTAAGGAAAGAAAAAAAAATCAGGAGGAATGGCATATGCTAAGCGGGATCTTGTAACAACTGTCTGGGGCTAATTAACCATCTGAGTGAAGCTTGTACTCTACCCTGTAACAATGAGTAGCTATTTATAGGCACATTATTAGAGGGGAAGGTGGAAATTCTTGGCAGAGCGGAGGCATTGTGCAAGCAGCTGTCACAAACCACTATCCTGTGATCTTTAAAGTCTTATTGAAAGTCCCTTCTCTTGATTTATGCTTAAAATTATAGAACATTGTCATAACTAAGGCAAAGAATATTCACACTGGTAGAATTGCAAGAGAAGGAAGGAAGGAAGGAAGGAAGGAAGGAAGGAAGGAAGGAAGGAAGGAGGGAGGGAGGGAGGGAGGGAGAGAGGGAGGGAAGGAAGGAAGGAAGGAATTGTCCAAAGTCATCCTAGAAAAAACACAATGGGATCTGATGTAGTTCTAAGGTATCTGCATAATTTCCCAATTGTTATTACTTGCCTTTGTACATTTCTTGCAAAGTTGTGAGGCTGGCATTAAATGATTGAATCTAGTAGAAGTATTACTGCAAAGTTATACATTATGATAAGAAACTGATACTTTCAAGAATAGGCTTGTTCCCAAAAATATATGAAATCTGTGTGTTTGTGTGCACGTGTTTGTGCGCGTGCACAAATGTGTGACATTAATGGGTAAAGTTATAACATCATATGTGTATAGCAATAGCACTTATATACCATTCCATAGTACTCTACAGCACTTTTTGAACAGTTTTTACAACATCAGCATATTGCCCCCAACAATTTTACTGACCTTGGAAGGATGGAGCAAGATTATTCTTATCTGAGCACTTGGGATGGATTTAATCAGAATCAGAATAGAGCTGGAAAGGACCTTGGAGCTCTTCTAATCCATCCTCCTGCTCAAACAGGAGATCCTATATCATTTCAGACAAGTGACTAAATAATGAATGTTGTATGATATTATATAATAAGTGGCGGTAGAAGCAGTAGACTTCTACTAGGTATAGTCCTCTTTTTCTGTTTCTTGCCCATTAAAAAGTAGGCCTGACTGTTGTTATCATCAAAATTTAGACTGACATTGGGCTATACTGTACTATAAGTCAATTTCATTCAGTCTGTAAAAAATAAATTTGAAATTGAAATTTGAATGACATGTTGACCACCAAGTCAATCTACCTGCTTCCTTTGCCTGTATCCATCCAGTTTTCTTGAGTTTGCTCTGGTTTTCTTCCTAATCAAATCAGATATATTTTAGCACAGTAAGTTCTGCAAACTAAACAAATGTGACTGATATATGGTTCAGGGAGTCATGTGTGTTATGTATGTAAATAGTTGAATAAAGGCAAGCTTGGGGTAAAGTGCAGGGTTCTGGCCCTGCACTTCTGATTGGGTGTTAAGCGGCTAGATCGGATTGGTCGGGTTCTGAGAATCTGATTGGCCCTTAACGAAGAACTCTTATTGGTACTGGAGCTAGCGTTTCACAAGCTCCTGTTGGTTATTTCACATTAGCATTGCCTATATAAAGCAGAGTTGTTGTTATACAAGTTAGAAGTCACTATGCAATAAAGAGTTGAAAGTTCACCAACTAAGACTGTCTCCATTCATTCTACCCATGCCTGAATCTATGACACTGTGCATTCAGAATATTGGACTAATTCAGCAAAAACTGTTTGAGCTTGTTTATCATGCTAACTCAGTCATTTTGTGAAACAACAGGTACAAGTTTGTCACTGAACAAATGAGGTCAGTTTCTGTACTAGACAGGTTTCTATGAAATATCTTTCTTCTCTGAGAGAGGTGGAAGCCCCATTGAACTTCCAGAGATTACAATGTTATCTAGATAGGACAGTTTTCCTGGCCTGATGCCCTACACTTGCCCTCCTCATCAGCACCTATGTTCTGCCAGACAGTTTGGGCCCTGGCCAAGTAAGCATTCAGTATCTTGGGAAGGCATCAAGTTAGGAAAGTCTTTTCTCTCTCCCAAACAGAGAGGTCAAAATTTGCTTTATGTATGATTACAATTAGACTGCATTTGATTTGATTGCTTATTGTACCCCATAACTGCTATTAAGTGTTGTACCTTATGATTCTTGACTCTTGACAAATGTATCTTTTCTGTTATGTACACTGAGAGCATTTGCACCAAGACAAATTTCTTGTGTGTCCAATCACACTTGGCCAATAAAGAATTCTATTCTATTCTATTTGATCTTGAATCAAATGACAATCCGTATTTTGTGTGGCTTTTGTTTTCCTTCCATGTACACTGAAATGATATCTAAAAGAGCTCAGATTCTGAAGCAGGAAGAACAGTTCGACAACACGGTAACATTCCTTTCTGCTGGGATGCTTGTAGATTTCCCAGTGTAACCTCTATGGGTGGTCCTTGACTTATGACCATAATTAAGACCAGATTTCTGATTGTATGTCAATCAGACATGACAGGAACTGAATTACATTTTTTTTTTTGCAGCAGTCATTAAGTGAATCACTGCAGTGGCTAAGCAAACATCACAGTTGTAAATGAAAATCAATTCCTTTGAATGGGCTTTTTGTAAAACCAGAAACTGTGGTCACATGACCACAGGATGCTGCAACCTCTTTTAAAAGGAAAACTAGTTGCCAAAGAACCCAAAATGTAGTCACATATTGTAGGAAGTTGGCATGGTATTTTACGATGGCCCAAAGTGCTTTATAGGCTGCAAAACATTCATTCTGAGTCTGCCATAAGTCTGAATGGTCATTAAGCAATTGGTTATAAGTTGAGGACTACCTGTAGCCTTTTTAAAATATTTTTTCCAAGCATTAAGCAAACCCAACTCTATTTAGCGTTGTGATTCCAAACCATGATTGACTGTAAAACAGTCTGCAACACACACTAGTTGGAACCTCTCCCTGCCCAACAACAGCTGCTGCAGTGACAAATCTGTCTATTGTCAATATTTGTTCTGATATTAACTGGACACCTATCTCCAGTGACTCAGACAATAGAGGGCTGCATGTGGAAATATCTGAGATCTTTTAGAAGATGTAGAATTGGGTCTTAGCAATAGAACAAGATGATACAAATAGAGTGTACAGTTATTAAAATGGTCAATGCCTGCATTAAAAGTATAATTGTATCACACCTATTTGAGGGAAGGTGCAATGGCTGGATCCGTGATCAGGAATATCACTCATGGTAAGAAACATGAATTTTAACTTGATGCAGCAACCCCCCCCCCCCAAAAAAAAAAAAAACTAGTGTTGGTCTACACCAAATGTTGCATATGAATCCCAGTGTAAAAACGACTCCCACCTTTGACTTTGAGGGGTTAAGATTTTACACCTACACCAAGGCCATATCTTAGTGCAGAGGCAGACCTGATATCTTTGCACTGCCAAAGCAAACAAGCCCCTGACTCTTCACACAATGAAGCTCTGGCCTTAGGTTGCCCGATTCCAATTATTCCATCTTGCATTGTGTCACATGTGGCTATTTTGGTCTGGATGCTTTTCAGACCATATTTGGGAAACTCTTGTGTAGGACAACAGAGCAGAAGGTCAGGGATGACAAAGGCTTCCAACAAAGCTAGAATTTCGCAATGGCAAATGGAAAGTTGCAGACAAAAGCAGTGTTGCTGCTCACAGTTTAGGAATTTATCTCCCAGGAAAAGAGTTTCTTCTGATTTAACTAAAACTTAACTAAAAGGTTTCAACGCAGACATAAAGTATATGTCTAGCTCAACTTCTTAAAGTTGAGCTAGACGTATACAGTATACTTAATGTTGAGCTAGACATATACATATGCAGACAGATATTTTTGCATCACACAGTTTGTGAGGCCTCCTGAGCTCTGTTTTTGGCTGCAACGGCCTCCTGTAAGTTGTCAAGTTTTGAGTATGGGCGAGAAAGAATGGAGACAAGTTTCTGAACGGTGAACTTCAGCTCTTTATTTACATTATACTTGCTCAGTTTAAACAGTAGTAGAACCTGCCTTATATAGGCTAACTTTGTAATGATTACCCAATAACGAGCTAGGAACGTTAGCTCTTGAACCAATGAGACATTTCTGTTAAGGGCCAATTGGATTCCCCAGAATGGGCCAATCTGGTACGGCCGCTTAACAGCCAATTAGAAGTGCAGGGCCAGAACCCTGCACTTGACTTCAAGCTTATACTTTATTGAATTATATTACATACACAACATAAGTAACCCTCTGCCAATGAAAACAGAGCTCAAGAGGGCTGTGTGCAGCCCACCCGAGTTCTGTTTTTGCTGGCAGAGGCAGTGCAGGCCAGTCTTTCACCATTTCCAGGGTGGCCTTGTGGGCCAGATCTAATCACCCCACGGGCTGGATCTGAATGAAGAACTCAATAAAGATAGAAAGAAAACATGGCACGCTTCTCCTTCCAGCAGGATTAGTTAATGCACAACTTATGGTAAAAGATTTTTGGGACTCTTGATCAGTGATAGGTCCTTGTAAAACAGAATGTATCAGCATTATATGAAGAACCAGCAATTCTCAGCTACATGATGTTTTTCTCTCCCTTTTATGATAAAAGAGGAAGGAGGTGAGAAGCACACACAAAGAATACTAAATTAAGGCTCCACATCCGCATTAAATATCGACAAGCTTGATTTAGAATAATCAGGCTGTAGCATATGCATCTATTTATTCCACTCCCAAATGGAGAGCTCTTTAAAAAAGCAGAATCTTAAATGGTGGTACTCCAATGAAGGATAAATACAGTATAGGCAGGTATACTGACCTCAGTCAACATGGTGACTGGTAATTCTAGTGGCAATGATTGCAACACAATTATGTAAAGCAGTGGAATGATTAAGGGTGAGATTATAAACATAATTATATATTATTCCAGTCTCACATGAGGAAATAATTCCTGCAAACGTATGTCTCCATTAGCACTATGCACCCAACACATTCCCACAGTACTCCCAAGGATCCTCCAAATTAATTAAGGTAAAATTGGAATTGAGACAGACTCTTGGTGACTGCATGGATGTCTGTTTGGCAAACGACACAGAAATGACTTGCTGTTGTTGCAATCTAGGTTCTTTTTTAGCTTCCTCACCTAGCCTACAGCCCTGGTATTCCCATCAAAGTAAGAAATGGTCCTGATTCTACTTCATTTTTGAGCACAGGGCTCCTAAAGGGGAAAGGAAAAGTCTGTTCTGTTAATGAGGTTAATGTCCAAACCAGCCTTCTCCAATCTGGTACCCTCCAAGTCATATGCTGATTATGTTAGCTGGGAATTTGGGAAGTCACAACATAAGTGATTCATACATGACCTAAGGCTGGCTGTCTTTAAACAAATCACATGTAATTATAACTTTCAGACATAAAACCACAGAAGTAGGCTATTCTCCTGACTGAGAGATTATGAGGAGAAATAACTAAAACAGCTTTTGTCCCACTAAATTTGAAACACCTTTAAACAAGTCATTATAATAACCTAATTCACATGTATCTCTAGGTCAGGGGTGTCAAACTCAAGGCCCGGGGCCCAGATCTGGCCCGCGGGGTGATTAGATCTGGCCCGCATGGCCACCCTGGAAATGGTGAAAGACTGGCCTGCGGTGCCTCTGCCAGCAAAAACAGAACTCGGGTGGGCTGCACACAGCCCTCTTCAGCTCTGTTTTCATTGGCAGAGGGTTACTTACAGGCCGTTGCAGCCGAAAACGGAGCTCAGGAGCCTGTTTTCTCTGACAGAGTGCTTGGGCCACCACAGGCACCCCTGACACGAGTGATTTCGAGCTGACCACACCCACTCTGGCCACACCCACTCTGGCTCTCCGAGGTAAAATACAATCTTGACGTGGCCTTCAATGAAATCGAGTTTGACACCTCTGCTCTTGGTGATGAGACATCTTAGCAGGATATGCAAACCCTTCCATTGTTGCTTAGTAATTTTATGTGAATAATGATTTTCTGCAGTTTTCACCTTGGCAATTGTGTAGTTATAGCTATTAAAAATCAGCTAATTGCAATAGATGGAAAAGAGGTAGAAGCAGCAAACCAGATTAATCAGTTGGGGAAGTTCCTTCTAACAGAAGGCTGAAATGTTTAGGAATTTTAACTTCAAATGCAAAGAGAAACAATACAGTAGGTCACATAAGACAAATTATAGATAAAAAAAAACTCAGCACCCCTGCCTTCTTTAAGAGCAATCAGAAGTTAATCCTGAGGATACATCCATATTGTTTTTTTCTTTTTAATAATAAAAATGTCATTGAGAGTTAGGCAGCATACAGGTTTAATAAACTAATTGCTGCCTTACAAGAAATAAACTTTCAGTTCCAAAGCCCCAGTGTTTTCTGGTGATCTTTCATTGATGTACTAACTAAACTTGTGTAGCAGATGACCAGGCTGAGCCTGATGGCAGAGTCAAACAGATCATAAGTTTGGAGTCTCTACACCCCTGTAAAACATCTAAGTCCAGCCCCCACTTGAAGTCTTTTGACTCTTATCTGGTGCCAGTTTGCCTTGACTGTTAGTAGATCATATTCGCGTATACAGTAGATAACATGGCATAAACCTGTAGTGCTTTTGAACATCATGCTGGCTCAAGATCAGCCTGACTCATTACAGACATCTAATAGATTAAATCTTTTTTACATTCATACTAAGACAAAAATGGAACATTAGACCAAATGAATTAGTAGAGGCTTATTAAAGGCCATTATACAGATGGCATCTATTTGGCTTCAGTGTAACTCAGAAGATGAGATTCCTATCAATAAAACAATACATCTGTCAAACTTGCTTATCAGCTTGCCAAATATTTGGCTTGGAAATTTTGAAAACAAAACATTGGATGAAATTTTCCTTTGATTTTTTCATGAACTGTTTTCTTATGGGCAACTAATGACTAGTATTCTTCAGGTTAGCAATCAACTTAATTAATAAGTCTTAGATAGTTTAAAGGCATTTTCATCAGAAATTCTCAGGTCCCTATTTTCAATTGAATAATATTGTTAAATATGCAGAACCTGCCACCTTCTGGATAAGAGGCCATATTGCTGATTACCACATAGCTCATAAAAATAGAGAACACTGGAAAAACTTTTAAACGTAATTATGGAAGAAAGGAAGGAAGCCATGGTTATTATTTTAGAAGGTTATTTTATTTTTTTTGTGGGAAAGTTAGACAAGATAACAGACTTTCCTTGTTTTATTATTTGCAATGCAGATGAAAAAAAAAGCAAATAATTCAAAGAGTTTAAATTACGGTAATATCAGATGGTAATACTAGAAACCTGAACCTAACATTTGGCTCTATAATTCTGAACCAAATTTGAAATTCATGACCATGGGGTCTTCCCTACCAGATAAATATAGAATATACCTAATTAAAATTTTAAAACATAAAAATGTTTAATGAAATAAATTTAATAACATTATTTAATAAATGTAATAAAATCTTTACAATGTATTTAATACATTTTAAAAAAATAGTTAAATTTATTAAATTAATTTGATAAAATCTTTCCAGATTTTATTTAAGAAGTTTTATTCCATTTGGGTTGTTGACCTGTAATAAAGAATTTGAATATTTGAAATACAGGAGTTTTATACAACCTTATAAATTAATGCTTTAATGTCACTAAGTATTCCTGCAATTTTGTTGTAAGTATCATGACATGTAATAAAACATGTTAAGGAACATAATTCTTGAGTTTTTCTGTACATATAAATCTTAATAAAATAAACTAAATACAATAAAACTGTATGTCACATTCTAGCCTATTACAATACTATTAGATTCTTGATTTTATCAAAATAAAAAGGCACAATATTCACAAAGTCTAAAAATGTTTCATGGCAAACTTGACAAAATAGATTTAAATTGAAGGCTATAGGAATTAACACAATCAAATATTTCACAAAAGGATTTGTAAATGCAGAAAAGATAACTAAACCAGGCCACATTAAGCTGCCGGTATTTAATGAAGAATCAGAAAAAATGCTCCTAAGCACAATTCATAGTTTTCATTAGCGATTTATCATCTATCCATCCATCAATTTATCTATCTTCTATCCATTAATTTAGATTTTTTTAAAAAAAAAAAATATATAAAATTATAAACATTTTCAAAGAGGCAAGAAAATTTCCAGGGAAGCAATTGAACTCTATAAAAATTGGTTGACAAAAGAAAGGGAGGGTCCTCATGGCACCAACTATAGTCTGTGCATCTACTGCAGAGTCCTTTTGGTTCCCCATGCAAGGCTTCAAAGCCATGTTTTTTGGGAGGCCAAGCGAATGGAGGCCTGCCTCATCTGCAGGGGGCAGATATTCTATAGGACAAGGATAATGGCAGAATTCTTTGATTGGTGGGGTCTGCAACATACCTTCCCTACCTGGGGGAAGAGGGATGGGATAGTTTGATGAGATGGGATGAAGCCAGTTACATAGAGTCTGGGCCCATGTAGAGCATTATGTCATGACCAACACCTTAAATTGGACACCAAAGCAAAGTGGCACTCAGCATGGTTTGTATTCCGGTGGTGTTATATGTGCCCTTCTTTGGGCACCCAATAAACTGTAGCACAGTGGCCCCCAATCTTTTTTGTGCCATGGCCTGGTACCGGCATCAGCACGCATGACAAGGCAAGGCGAGCCGAGCGACCGGCCAGCCAACCATCCCCCGCTTCTCCCCGCCACCTTCAACTCCTCCTTTGTACCTTTTTTGTGCTTTAATCTCCTCCATCGGGATGGCTCTTCGTTCGAAGCCTCCCCCCCTTCAATGAAACTAAGGTACGAGGATTCCTTCAGGACCCAAACGCCGCTTTCCAACTGGAAAAGCTCACCTGGAAGCATTTTTTCGTCAAAACAAGATGGCGGCGCCCAGCAAACCGGCAGCCCAGTAGAAAATGATCCACGGACCGGTACCGGTCCGGGGTCCGGTGGTTGGGGACCCCTGCTGTAGCACATGTGGTCCCACTTTGCAGCAACTGAAGCTTCCAGATACTTTTCAAGGATAGCCCCATGTAGAGTGCATTACAATAGTCCAGTTAGGAGACATCCCATATTCTGATATTAATCTTTTAACAAGATGAGCTTTGGAAAGACAAATATGACTTAAGAGGTGCCTCTTTAAATTGGAGAGATGATTTTCATTAGAATACAACAGCTGAAAGATGCAGCTTTTTCACTCGAGAGCAACTGTGTCAAAATTGTCACCATTGGTATAAAAATCCAAAGCATTGACTGTGTGGTACTATTGAGAGCACTTAAATTAACACAAATAGGACAAAATATGGTTCTTGGTGTCTACAACCCAACCCAACCCAACCCAACCCGACAAATAGATGCAGACAGGGTTTCCTGGAGCAACACATCACAAATGTTTTAGCCAAGGGTGGTGCTGGATTTTAGCAAAGCATTTGGTATTGTTCCATATAAACTCATTAAAAATATGTTCAGGCTATGACTGAACCATTGGGTAGTTCAGTGGATAGGAAGCTGGCTTGGGGATAAATCCCAGTGTATGATTGCTAATGGGGTACTGTCAGACGAGACCAGTCACTAACAACATACAAGGCTTAGCCCACGTGTCTTGTTCTGTTCAATGTGTAAGTAATATAACAGAATTGCTAGGTAAAATTTGTCTTTTTTGCTGATGATACAGAGGTGTATAATGGAATTGATGTTCCCAGAGGATTTCTAACTTGGAAAATCTGGCTGTCAGCCCTGGATCCATTTTGATTCAGATTTGGGGTTGCCACAAGGGAGGATGGGTAACTTGTGGGAATGACAGCGAAGTGAGAATAGCCAGTTTTCGCCAGAGCTCAAGGTCGAGTTGCTGGAGTTTGGAGGGGAGTTACTGGACTTAGCGTGAGTTCAGAATGGAGGTGGATTGGAGAGTGTGACTTGAGGGTCACCAGTAAAAGGGCTAGGTGAGTTTTAGTGTAGCAGGGGAAACACGGGAATTCAGATTCAGCTTTTCTCCCAGATGTGCAAATGACTTCTCTAATAAATTCTTACTTGGATAGACATTTGTCTCTGAGTGAATTGAGATGAAGAATTTGGTTGGAACATTGGCATTGCCAGAAAATTGATTAAAAATGTGAAGACTGGTGAAAAACAGGTTACAACATTAAAGGTACAAGTGTAAAGGATTTAGGTGCTCATAGCAGATGATCGCAAAATGGGTAAAAACAGTGTGAGCAGGCTGCTAGGAAGGCAAACAACTGAGATTCATGAATAGAGGGATCACGAACAGAATAAAGGAAGTTCAAATCCCTCAATATAGGACTTTAGAGAGACCACATGTGGAATATTATGTCTAGTTCTGGGAATGTCACTTAAGACTGAGCAAGTCCGGAGATAGGCAACAAAGTGGTACAAGGTCTGAGGGCCAAAAAGCATCAAAAGAGATTGTAGAAACTGAATATGTACAATCTGGAGGATAGAAGGAAAAGTGGGGGTGGGGGAGACATAATTGAAACCTTTAAATATATTAACAGTGTGAATAAAGTTCTAGAAGGCAGTATTTTAATATTAAGAAAAACTAGAAACATGGGAGCATAACTTCAAATTTACAGGAGGGAATTTCAAAAGTAAAATTAGAAAGGATTACTTCAGAGAAAGAGTAGTATAAGATTGGAACCAGCTTCCAGTGGAGGTAGAGGGTCAAGCCTCAATAATCGAGTTTGATAAAAAGATTATGTAGATTAAAATATAAAATACAATAGAAGAAAACTTTTTCAAAAACAGTATTGTTTAGGAAATTAGCTCTTTGCACAAAAACTTTAAGTCAAATTCTGAATTAAAAAGAAAACACAGAGGTGAAGAGGAACGTTGTTCAGGAATAATACCAAACTGTTAGAAAATTTGAAGTGCAGAATGAGCTGAGTTTAGCTGAGAATACTGAGAAAAAAATAGGTTTCTTAAATTGCTTTAAGTAACAGTTTTCCAGCTATTCAGTGAAGATGTCAAAAGAATAACAAAGAAGGCTCTTTCCTTGCTCAGTCTTCTAGAAAATAAGTAAACAACAGCTGAAATACAGGGATTCTAATTCTAGCATAATATAATCAGCAAATATCTCCAGATTTTCAATGCTTTAAAATATCCATGGCCAGAGAATGGTACTTTAGGATGCTGAAGGTGTTCTTATCAAACTGAGAAATCCTAGAGAAGAGAGGCAAAAAGGGGAAAAGAGAACCAAGGTTTAAAGACATCAGTTTGGATTATGAATATGACATTAATACTTGTGAAGATGCAAGAGCAAACTAGGGATTGAGCTATAACCATCTTGAAAATAGTATTATAAAAAAATATCAGCATTTATTTGTCAGAAAATCTTGAGACTATTTTTTTACTGAATTATTTTCATAATAGATTCTCAGAATGATGGGACATAATGTAGCTTGATTTTAATAAGGCATTGGATAAAATATCTTATAATATTTCTGATCTGCAGGCTAAATAAATATGGATCGAATTGAATGTATAAACTGAATCCATACCTTGAAAACTCAGTTTAGAATGCACATTCTTGAGCACTTTAATAAAAAAAAAATGATTGTGAGACACATAACACAGAATAATAGTTACTAAGATTAAATTGTCCTAAAAACATGTTCAGAAAGTATTAACTCTTTTAGACACGATGAAAATTTGACATTGCGTATACATATTACATTCATTTTTATTAATATAAAATACTTTTGGGTGAAAGATGGTACATGGAAAAATTGACACCCAATTACTAATCAAGGTAGTTCACTATAGAAAGTCAGGCTGGTTATTTAGCATTTTTAGCATTATTAGCCCGCATTTTTTTCAGTCCTTTCTTGTTGTGCTTCTTTGCAAAGCGCATATTCCTCAGAAATTTGGGATCCACCTAGAAAGGGAGACAAGGATTGAGAAAACACAAGAAATATAATTTGCTTTTTAATTCACATATTATTTGGAAGTCTACTAGCACTCAAGACAGCGAAGTAAACAATTTAATGTATTTATTATTGTATTGTTTTAATGTTATATTTTATCCAATTGTAAGCCACCCTGAGTCATGTGACAGTCCTTCATAAATCTACTCAGACTGCCCCCCTATCCACTCTTCTGCCTTTTCTCCTTCTTTCAAATGGCCTTGTATGAAGGATATGTTAACTGCCTTGAATTATTTTTAAAAATAAAGGTGGGATACAAATAAAATAATCATGGACCACTGTCTGATCACACAAGCAATGTTAGAGATGTACAAAATGCACTGATTTGTGAACAGAATAGCTTGGAGAACTCTGGAATATTTTGTTTCCCCTTCAAATCATGGCAACTCATATGAAGTTTGCCACTCCAAGGATGGTTTCCAAAAATAAATCCTTGTAATTATAAGCAATTCAAGGTGTCCTAGATATGGTGTTTAGATGAAGGAAACATGATCACGCGGAGAATGATAGTTGTATGCAATAATGGACACATACAAAATAAAATATAAATTTCACAGGTATTTGTTATCATTATTAGGCTTCTCTCAGATTGGGGATTTATAATATTTATGTGTGATACTGAAGTGGGATTGCTGCAGTGCTTTATGTCATGGTGTGACCATGCACTACCATTCACTGTTGTCAGGCAGTACAGAGACACAACGAGCCAGCTGTCAATATCAGCAGCTGCAAATGAGTTGACAAGAAGGCACTCACCCCCTTCAGAGATTCATATCTTTGTGATCTGGGTTTCTTAATGCCATTTCTGTGCCATTTGCGAGCTGTTCAGAGATAATCAGAAATTTAAGATAACAAATTAATATTATACATTTTTGTTTATTAGTTTTATCTGCTTCTTTAAAAAAATAGTAAAATATCTATTTCAAGTTGCATTTTCTAGGTTTGAAAATTCTACAAACTAATGTAACAGAATGGTTAAGAGTTTAGAATCTAATATAAGGATTATCCCAGATTTTGGATTGTGTTTCAGATAAACTTGTTACCAACATTCACTGCAATATCATAGATAAGAAGCTGTTCCTCTGTAGCAATCACATTCCTGGGCAATCAAAGCCAGTGAAAATGGGAAGACAACTGATAAAATGAAACAGATGATTCTCTGCTTATTTTCTCTTTTGATATGTGGGAGTACCCAAATACATTCATAATTTTTCTCATGAAAATCACTTAATCGCTTCTAAGGGTATCTTTTTATTTACATTTAATTGAAAGCCCAATATTTCATAACACGTAGGCAGTACAAATCTATCATTAATCCCAATAAGATTTCAATCTTGTTGACTATATACAATTCAGCATTAGCTCTTGTAACTTTTCTCCAATCAGAATATCCTTCCATTAATCTTAAACTCAGCATGTACTTAAGTTTACCAAGCATGCAATTGTTATCCATTTGTGTTTCCACACAACTTTATTCCAAACATACTTTTGCTAAAACATAGAAATGTTTGCCTCACACTCATGGAAAATAGCATTTTACTTAAGGATAATTGTACACGAAGATTACACAGGAATCAGGGAATGACAAGGCTGGCCATAATCAAGAACCTAGGATAGGATTACATTTCAATGTTTATGCTCAATGCTTATGTGATGACATAAGTTGCCCCTGTAAAGTTACATGATTAGTCTTCTCAATGATTAGAATTGGGATTGGCTGCTTTGGAGCAGAAATGTTTACTTCCATTAAGCAGAAGGGGAAAAATGGAGTAATACTTTTTGCCTTCTCTAGTAATCTCCAATGAAACAAACCCCACACAAGACTACATACTTCACTCTGTATTACAATGTAAGCTATATAGCACACATTGAATATTGATTTAAGCTACTATGCCAATATTAGTCCTTTCAAACATGGGCAAATAGAAAGATTATAGCTATTTTCATTCAATTCCCATTAAAACCTACATTGATTGTGTGTAGTATGGTTCTTGGACTTGGCCATGGCTAAACCTGTTGAAAGAAGCAAAGACAGGAAGCATTAAACGTAGAAAAGGGCACAATTCTTCAAATATTTTACACTCTTTACATGAACTGATGTTCATTTGCTGATTCAGGCCCATGACTCAAGCCTAACTTCACTGAAGACCTATATAATGCAGGAGCCAGAAAGAGGGCTTTAAACATATCTGTAGACCCCTCACATCCCAGACATAAACTGCTTCGACTCCACCCTTCCCGATGTCACTACAGGACATTGCATGCCTAAACAACTATACACAATAAGTCTCCCCTCCATCACACGCCATCAATCTGAACAGCTAATTTCCACATAACTATCTTATATCTAAGGATATTTATACCAATGTAGTAGGGCTCTGTTACTATTTTCCTTCTCATCTTTCCTATCACCTTCCACTATCGTTATCTTGTGATTATGTTATATTTTGTTGTCTTTAGATTCACTAAGAGCAAATTCCTTGGGTGCCCAATCGCTTGGCCATTAAAGAGTATTGTATCTAATTCGACACTGCCTAGCCAAGCAACTAGACGGGGTAAGGCAACAATATATCACAAGTCACAATCTCCAACTATTAAAAAAAAAAAAAGAGAGCAAAACTACTCGATTCGACAACCGACCATACGCTACCCTGTGCGTAGTAGGCGCACAACGGGCTAAAATTCCCCGTTCCAGAAAAAAGGTCCAATGCCCGCCAAGCAGCAGCGTCTTCCAAGAGACGAAGACATTATTAAGTAACGCCAGAAAGCCTCATTTCATTTCTTTTTAAAACCAGCTGATCCTCTGGACTCAATCTCTCGCTCCCCGCCCCATATGCCTCTTTTCTTTCATCCGACTCCATTCCGGGAGTGTCCAGATGAACCATCCTTCCCCAAGCTCATCTATTTCTCCTCGCCCCCAGCAGGAAGAAAACAAAATAAAAATCGTTTCGTAAGACAACCGTTTTTTCCTCCCCGCGGGAGTTTGCCACACTACAATTTCCCTCGAGGCTGATGATCGAGGATTTCGGGAGGTACAACTCAACTTACCCGTCCGCCGAAGTTCAAGCCAAAACCGGAAAAGAAGTAATTGTCGCAAAGCATTCCGGGATATCAAGCCATCGAGAGACCGGTAAAAAGAAACAAGCTGTACGGGCACGCAAAAGGACGGTAGTTGTAAGGTGTCCGGCTAGAAACAGGAGTCGCGGTGGAAAAGATTCCGGATCCGAAAATGACTTTTCCGACTTTTTAAAACAAAATCTTATTTAAGCGCAGTCACATACTTAAAGAAAAGTTCTGGAGATGAGCGTATTCTGCTCTTTTCAAAATGTTGGCGGCTCTGCAGGTTTATCTCCTCACTTTATTAAATGGATCACTGCATGGCACATCGTGAAATTTTTCGTTTGCGTCCTGTGTATCACGGTATCGGATTGAAGGAAAAAGTATGAAAAGTGGATATTTCTCTTTAGTAAGAAAACTAACAGTGACATCCTCAATTCTAAGCCCTCTGATTACATGCTTGGGTTTCAAAAATTTATCCTGTCTTCTACCCTTCGCTTCGTTTTGCTTTTCCTTTTTGTAGAAATGGAGTACTGAAGAACAACTTGCTTCACCAGATATATCCAAAAGCACCTTATTTTGCCAATTACATTTTTTTGGGAGATGAATTTTAAATAATGCATAACAGTAGGGATATATGCCAAGAACAGGATGCTGAACCTCTATTGCTAGTGGGGGAAGAGAGAAGGATTCTTGAAAAAGCCCACCAACTGCAATTTACTGAGAAAAAGAACTGGTTTGTTGTGATTAAAAAAACAACAACAGAGCAATGTCGAAATAAACCAGTTTTGCTTTTGAAAATGGATGAAATTGCAAGATCAAGCTGATCCAGTTCCAGTACCAAAATTGTGTAAAACATTGAAAATGACTTGTTTTAACTGTGAAATTCTAAAACCTAAATTCATGTTTCTCTCACTGGGGCACTATTTAATAAAAATAAGTCAAGAGAGGGAGGAAAGTTTGTGCCAAGATGCACACATATTGTACTTCTTTTGAATGTTCTATTTTACTATATTAATAATTTTGAAGAACTTAAATACTCTTTAAATACCAGAATTTGATAAATCCAATGAAACTCTTAACACGAGCCTACTTATAATCAGTTTTATTTTGGGCCAAAAAGCAAAAACTGGGTGACCTTGTCTCCCACCTTAAACAGAGCAGGCAGAGGGGGGAAAAGCAGTCATATGGTGCTAACTAAACCTTCTCTTTATAGTCCATACAGCTTGTAGAGATCATCATTGCTATACAAACATTATTTCATATCATGCAAATCTCATGAAATTTTCTCAGCACTTCTGCAAACCAAGGAACCTTAGATCGGAAAGAAATACATTTTAGACCAGAGCTTTGTTTCTCACATTAAGTTGCTGAGAACACATTTTGTTAAGATCTGCGCATGGGCGCAAGGAATGGAGACGAGACAGTGAACAGTGAACTTCAACTCTTTATTAATCATTCTGAACAGAGCAAAAACCTAGGGCAGCAGCAGCCCTTTTATAGGGCAGGCTTCTGATCTAGTAACCAATGAGAAACGTGGAGTGTTAACCCCTTGAACCAATGAGAGTGGCTCGTTAACAGCCAATCAGATTCTCCTGAACGGACCAATCCGATATCATTATCGGCCAATCAGAAGTGCAGGATCTCGTGGCATTTTCCGCTAGATCCACAGGGTTTCTCTGGCTCGTAAGATGGGTGAAGCCGGTCGAGGTGGGAACGGAGTTTGCGTCCCATCAATAGTTCAGCTAGAGTCTTGTTGATGACGCTGTGCGGAGTGATGTGTTGGAGAAGGAGTATTCTGTTTATTTTATCTTCAATGTCCCCATAGTCCATTTTGTAGAGGTTTTTTATAACAAATTGTACCATGCGCTTGGCTCTTCCGTTAGCCGCAGGGTGTGCATGGCGAATACCCCGGTCCGCTAAGTATTGTTCAAAGGGTAGAGCGGTAAACTGGGGTCCATTGTCGGAGACCAGAACATCTGGGAGTCCATGCGTCGCAAATAGCCTGTTCAATTTCCGGATGACGGACTCGGTTGTAGTACTCTTCATTTCGTGGATCTCGAGCCAGTTGGAATAGGCATCCAATGTTAGTAGGAATGTATGTCCCTTAGTAGGTCCTGCAAAGTCAATGTGGATGCGGGACCACGGTCCCCGGGGTGTTTACCATTCTGTTGGAGTTGCTTTAGGTGGGGCACTGCTAACTTCTTGGCACTTTAAACAAGTCTTTACCCAGGCTTCAATCTGTTTGTCGATGCCCGGCCACCACACATAGCTTCATGCGAGCGCTTTCATACGCACGATGCTGGGGTGACCCTCATGCAGTGTTTTTAATACTGCTTGTTGTAACCACTCTGGGACGATGACTCTATCCCCCCATAGGATGCAGCCTTTTTGCAAAAAAAGTTCTGTTTGCTGGTTCTTGAAGGGGGTGAAGTCGTCAGGGGTTTTTTCTAGTGACCATCCCCGTTGGACCCAGCTAAGAACTCGCGCTAAGATAGGATCGTGTTTTGTTTCGATCGCAATATCTCTAGCTGTTAGCGGCGGTGAATGTAGCGTTTCAATCTGGAGTGTCGTAAGGGTTGGAGCTGGATCGTCGACGGTTTCCGGAAGTGGTGCACAGCTCAGTGCCTCAGTGTGTGGAATGGCTTTCCCCGGGCGGTGTTGCACTCTATAATTGTACGCAGCCAAAAACTCCGACCAGCGAGTCATTCTAGGTGATAATATATAGGGGGTTGGCTTGTCTCCCGCTATAATACCCAGCAAAGGTTTGTGGTCGGTAACAATAGTAAAAACTCGTCCATATACATATTCATGAAACCGTTTCACAGCAGATACAACAGCAAGAGCCTCTTTATCGATTTGACTATAGTTAAGTTCAGCCTTTGATAGGGTCCTTGAAAAATAGGCAATGGGGCCTCACTACCGTTTGGTAGCACATGGCTCAAAATGGCTCCTACTCCAAATGGTGACGCGTCACATGTAATTGTTAAAGGCAAAGTCTTGTTATACTGCATTAAAACAGCATCTGAGGTTGATAAGTTTTTCACTTGGCGGAACGCATGCTCCTCTCGGTGCCCCCAGACCCAGGTTGCTTTTTTGTCGAGAAGTCTATGTAGGGGCTCAGCTACAGTCGCTTTGTGGGGCAGGAAGATGTTGTAAAAATTAATGAGCGCCAGAAAAGCTTGGAGATCAGTCTTATTTCTGGGTCTTGGGGCGTTCTTGATTGCTTTTAGTTTGCTATTGGTGGGGTGAATGCCTTGTTTATCGATTAGGTACCCCAGGAACTCTACTTTATCTGTACACAGTTGACATTTATTTTTTTTAACCTTAAGGCCGGAGTCTTTAAATTTCTGGAGAACCAATTTAAGACGCTCTTCTAGTATTTCTCTATTCGGGGCAGCAATTAAAACGTCATCAAAGTATGGTACAACCCCTTTGATCCCCTGCAAGAGTCTCTCCATCAAACTTTGAAAAATCCCTGGGGCTACGCTAACTCCAAATTGGAGTCGGTTGCACTTAAAGGTGCCTTGGTGCGTAACGATCGTTTGTGCCTCTGCTGTTTTTTTATCTACAGGCAGTTGTTGGTATGCCTGTGCTAAATCCAATTTAGTGAAGACTTTTCCGCCCCGCAGGGAATGGAGAAGGTGTTGTACCACCGGCACCGGGTAAGCGTTCTGTTGAAGGGCGTGATTCAGGGTGGCTCAGTAGTCCCCACAAATCCTTAACGATCCATCCGGTTTGATGGGTGTTACGATTGGGGTTTCCCAACGAGCGCGGTCTGTTGGTTCTAAAACACCCTGGGCTATTAATTTATCAAGCTGCTCGTTAATCTTTGGTTTAAGGGCAAAAGGTACCTGACGAGGCTAAAGGTGGATGGGGGCTACTTCAGGGTTAAGGTTAAATGATATCGGGGTCCCCTTGTACTCGCCTAGTTTGTCTGCAAAGACGTCCTGGAATTCCTGGACGAGGGCCTCCTCCCAGTCGTTGCTTCTGGTTTGGTGAATGCCGGCTACCTCGATCCCAAGTGGGGCGAACCATTGAAAGCCTAACAAGCTAGGCCGATCACAGTCGACGACGGTCAATGGTAAAGATGCAGTATGATTTTTGAATGAGACCTGGACTAGGCTGGATCCAATGACCGGAATTTGGTTTCCCTGATAATCCTTGAGAATGATTCTTTGGGTTCTGAAGTCTTGCCGCCGGACGGCAGGGATTAATTGTTTAAGTGTCTTCCAGGAAACCATCGAGAGGGACGATCCTGAATCGACTTCCATCACGCAGGGCTGGTTTTCGATGGCGACCTTCACTTGGATCTTCTTTTCATCTAGTGATGAGGCGTGACCAATTGTTATGGTTTGGTGTGCCTCTTCTCGTTTCGTTGAATTGGCCAGTGGTTTAATTCTGAAGGAGTGGTTGTTCCATTGGTGGTTCAAATGTTCCCGACTCACAGGACGATTCCCTGTGGTTTGGCGGTAGTTGGTCCCCCTCTGAAGTGGGCTGGATCCTTGCTTGCTTCTACAGACCTTTCCGATGTGGCCTCTTTTCCCACAAAAATGGCAGAGCGCGTTGAGGAATTTTCAGTCTGATCGCGGGTGGTTTGCCCCACAACCTGCGCAATGATGCTGTAGTCTTTGATTACGCTGGTGGCATTGGTCACGTTCAGACTGGAGCTGGTTGACCTCCTCCTCATCACTTTCTGATGACGATTCGAGGTCCTCGTGGTGGGTTGCCGTTGTGTGTCCCTCTAGGCGAGGTGAGGTTTCGCTGGCGAGTTGGCGGAGTGGTGCATTGGTGCGGCGCATTCGGGCAGCCGACTTCCTGGTTGCTTCTGTTGCAGTAGCGTCAGCGATGGTATCTGCAAGGCTGATGTCGCCTTTCGCCATCAGCTTACTTTGCACATGTGGTGCATCTAGTCCCAGAACTATTCGGTCTCTCAGAGCTTCTTTGAGGTCGGCGAACCCACAGAGGCCTCCCAGGTTCCGGAGATCTGCGATGAAATCTGCAACGCTTTCTCCTTTCCGCTGGTCTCTCTGGTAAAATTCATGTCTTCGGACAAGCGTTGGTATGGTAGGTGCATAGTGGGCCCGTAGGAGCGGCTCGAGGACATCCCAGTCCATGGATTTCACCTCAGCCGGTTTCGCCAGTGCCTTGGCCATCTTAAAAATGGCAGGTCCGCAATGGGTCAGGAATACCGCTCGCTTTTTCCCTGTAGTGGCATCCTTCAAGTTGTTGGTCTCCAGAAACATCTGGAACCGGTCCATGTACAAGTCCCAGTCTTCTTGTGCCGGGTCAAATGGAGCGGGTGGTATGGCGCCGCCAGACATGGTTTCCGCTGTCGATGTGCCTTCAGCCACGTGCTCTGTTTGGTGCTCTGTAGTGTTCAGTCAGCTCTGACGTCTCCGTATCCCACCCTCGTCGCCAGTGTTAAGTTCTGCGCATGGGCGGAAGGAACGGAGACGAGGCAGTGAACAGTGAACTTCAATTCTTTATTAATCATTCTGAACTGAGCAAAAACCTAGGGCAGCAGCAGCCCTTTTATAGGGCAGGCTGCTGATCTAGTAACCAATGAGAAACGTGGAGTGTTAACCCCTTGAACCAATGAGAGTGGCTCATTAACAGCCAATCAGATTCTCCTGAATGGACCAATCCGATATCGCTATTATCGGCCAATCAGAAGTGCAGGATTAGAACCCTGCTTTTTCTAAAGGTTTGATAAAACTTTATTTAAGCGTTTTATTAGTTCATAACATATTTTAAGTTACTTAACAGCAAACAGGCAGATTTTGCATTTCCAAAAAGTTACTTTACTAGGCTAAGCTTGGCAATTTGCCTGGAAACATCTTTGCAGCTGGCACACCATGTTACAATGGAGCTTAGCTTAGCTCAACAGGGAATCCGGTCGAGTTAGGCACATTCTGTGTATGCTCTAATCCTTTCAATATATTAATAATTTTGAAGCACTTAAATACTCCTTAAATACTAAATAATAAGAAAAACACCACATTTTAAGGGGGAAAAACTAAGCTGCAAATTGAAGAAATATTTGTTCAAATTTCATTTTTTTCATAAATTATGTGGACACAAAATCTTATATTTTTTTCTGAGAAGATAATAACTTCCTGTGTATCCCAATCAGTTATCACCTGGGAAATTTCCAGCAAGCTGTTTTGACTCTTGTAATTAAGCCAAGTGAAGTTACAAATTTTGAGTTACTTATGCTGCATTATAGGCTTTTAAGATATGTAATGAAATTTGAGCTGCCTGAATGAAATATTGAGGCAATGCAAAAAGATTAAAAATAACTGTAGTTAATTGAAAAATGAAGGATTGAGAATTTTGGACACAATATTGAAAAAAGAGTTGACAGTTAGCCTTTTGAACTGGCTCAGGTTCAAGGTCAGATCAAACATAAATATCTTAGTCTCTTGAACTCTTTGTGCCAAACATGAGGAAGCTCTAGTGGCTGTAGTGGATAAATGTTTACAGAACTATTTAATTTGGCTCAGGAAGAATTTCTGGAAGCTGCATATTACTGTAACTTCAAACCAAGCTATTACAGTCCAAAATCTAGTTGAAGCGGAGGTTTTTCAAAGTTCTAAATAATATTTTGCAGCAGGCAAGTACCTTGGGATATGTGGTATAACATTAATGATATTTCCTATTTTAAACTCCTTAAAAACATAAAGAATTCAATTACATTCATAATACTGTTTTGAAATAATTTTTATTAAAAGAAGATTTTAGATAGATTTAACAGAACCATAGAGATAAAAGAAAAAGAAAAAACAGCAAAAATATGAAAAGGGTGAAAAAAGGTGAAATAGGAATAGAAAAAGTCCATAATGTGTCCACAAGGAATACTTTCATATTTTATCCTGCAAATGTCAGCTTATAAGGATAATGGAACGAGGAACTTTTATAATCACGAAACTGCTGCAAACTATCTCAAAATAAGATTTGGAGTTGTTACTGCTGTTGGAGAAACACAAAAATGTATTGGTATACGCTTTATATCAATTATGAATTAGAGGATTATTGGAGGTGGGGGGGATTTTACTTCAAAGCAATCAGATGTCAGTTTAGGAGAAAGAATGAATATGTCTCTGGTTTAGGCTTATAACTCTGGAATACTTATCTTTTTTTATAATGATTTTTTTTCATTCATACAGGTATTTTTTTGTTTTTCATTTTTACATGAAAAGCAATTCTTTTAAAATCAGATTTTTTTTAATCCTTATTTTTATTTATCAAATAGGCTACCCAAATTCTGACAATTCAGGTTAGTGAACAACAATAAAAATCAAATATAAAAGCAATAAAAAAACAAAACCATGGTTGACTTGGAGGGAACAACCCACAATGACTCTCACATAAATATCCTTCCAAAGGAGTCACTTTAGCCCGAAGCCTGGGTGAGGAGCCAGGTCTTCAAGGATTACTTGAAGAAAATAGGAAAAGGGGTGTTTCAATCTCTGGGTGAATATTGTTCCAAAGGGTAGGTGTGCAACAGAGTAGCCATGTTTCCAGAATCTCACTAAATAACATTATTTAATGAATGGGATCCACAGCATGTCAACTCTATCTGAACAGGTAGAATGGACATGAAACATGGGAGACAGGCAGTCCTTCAGACCTCCTCATGCCATGTAGGTCTTTATAAATAATAACAACCACCTTGAATTACCTCTGGAATCTTATTGGAAATGAATTCAGCTTGTGTATCCATCACTACTTATGCCACCTCAATTTGGCATAAGCTGCAGCTTTTTAAAGTAGTCTTCAATACATCTGGAATATATTGCAATTGCCACATATAGAGTGATAAAAATATGAATAATTGCGGAGAACAAGAACACACTAAATGTATCTATGTAAAGGCCTACTTGGCTACAACTACTGCCTGTTCACCAAACAGGTTGATCAAGTTGCATACCAGCCAGGGGTGGGATCCGACAGGGTTAACTACCAGTTGGGTCATTTATGAGGTTTAGTGATTTATGATGTGCTTCCCTGCATGCTGCCAGGCGCGCACCTGTAAATTGTCATCAGCATGCTGCGTGCAAAGAAGCAGCCTTTCAAAAGCAGCCTTTTTCCTGTTTTTTTTTTAACTGCAGCTGTGCCTTGCGGGGCAGCTGAAGTTGAAAAAATCAGGAAATAAAGGTCAGGTAAGACCCCAGGTGGGCAGGTGGGCAAAAACATCAGCAGACATAGAACCTGCTCTTCAGAGCTACCGGTTCTACAGAGGTGGATAGAACCAGAAACCCACCCCGATACCAGCCTTATTCTAGAACTCGTTCAGGGACTGTGCTTGCCTATTTAGACACTGATATTCTCCGGGATAAAGATACTATTTGACAATATTGGATCAGCCTGAAGTCAAGATATAGAATTGAGTGTCATCTGCGAAATGATGTTATCTGACCACAAACTAATTTAGGTATGTATATGTTAATATATCTATAAATCATTTATATATCTCTAGAGAAAGAGGCAACAGAAATCACATCTGTGTTCCTCAACTATTACAGTTACTTTTTAAAGAAAAAAGTATTATTCCTGGCATTTTAAAATGCTGCCATAAAGATGTGATGGAAAACGTGGAACTTGTTTCTTTTTAAAAAAGTTTATTATAAAACCAGACAATTGTTTGTAAGACAATTGTTTTTGTATGTATGTATCTATGTATTTAAATGATTTATATGGGGTGGGATCTCATTTCTGTGACTTTGGAGGACAAGAAGTAAAACCATAATAATCAAATCCAAAAGTGAAAGAAAAATGACCACAACAATAATATTACAGTGAGTGCAGCTAAGATATTAAAAATCCTTACATCCTTTAACTATGTATATCTTTCCTGCTCTATCTGGATTTTACTGCCTAGGTTGTGTAATTCTACTTAGTCATACTAAAATATTTTAAAGAGATGTTTGAAGTATAATTATATTGGATACTTTATAGTTTTCTGTTAAAGCAGTTTTTCAAGTGAAAAAAGAACACCTGCCAACTTTGTATAATTTTATCCCACAGCAAACAAAAAAACCAAATAGAGACAGTAACTAGAGAAGTATCATTGGTTCTTAAGGATTCTTTTCATGCAACATAATTTACTCATAGTTTATTCCTCTCACACTTTCCTATTAGAAATAGGGAAACACTGCCCATCTTTCTATGCTTTGTATGTTCTTTGTATAAGATTCAATGGAGTTGAAACCCAGTTTATAAAATCATTTAATACATACTTACATTCACACATACTAAGTTTAAATCGAGAACATGATTGCATGGATGGTAAACATCTCATGCCATTGATTTTCCTCTCCCACTCTGTTCTTTGTAACCTTAAAACTTGCATGAGCCAGAGATGGGGGGGGGGGAGTGACATTTATTGGGCTACCCAATCTTAATGAAAGTGTGAAATCCACGCTGCTTTAATTTCAGTTACATTCTGCCCCCTCTCCCCCCAAGCCCTTGGAACTACCAAACTCCACTCACTTCTAGGATGAAGATATTACCTAGTCTAATAACAAAACACCTGCAAGCAAACAATCAAGCTCAGAAAGCATAAAGAAATGATCTATGCTCGCAGAGGAAGTTATGTTTTATTTTCAGGGTAGAAGGGAGTGGAGTTTGCTCTCTGTTTATATACAGCAGCTTGTCAGTGTTGGTGGGAATGTTCTTTTTTCCTTGGTAGTTCCTTGAGTAGGCTGTTGTTGGAACATAGTACAGTGGGGAAACAGTTCTTTTAGATTATTTCTCTCAACTAATCTTTTATCCTTCCCCACCATTCAGAAAGTCCTAGGGAAGTGGAAGTTTCCATGTATATGATAGTACTGATAGTACAACATATACATGGAAACATCCACTTCCCTAGGACTTTCTGAATGGTGGGGAAGGATAAAAAATTAGTTGAGAGAAATAATCTAAAAGAACTTTGTTTCCCCACTGATCCTTAATATCAACCACAATGGCTTTTGGAAACATAAAGAACATGATTCTATATGAGTGTGTTACAGGTGGTTCAAAGATTAGACCACAATTTGATCCAGATTGTTGGTACAAATACTCATAGGCAATCTTTGCACTAGCAGTTTTATTATCAACATTGAGTCTGCAGTTATTTGTTTCTCAATGCTACTGAAGAACCTGCTAGAAACTGTTCCAGTACTTGTATTTTGTTTGTAGGAATTGGACAGATTCCATAAGCAAAAAAGAAAAGGAAAGGGAAAGAAAGAAAAATCATATGATTAAGTTGTATGCATTTCTATCTCTTGTTCTTGAATGCTATCTCTGTTATTTCAAGAGTTTGTAAAACTCTTGTCCTCTATCATATTTTAAGTCATGCAAAAAGCTGTGAAACGAAACCAGTGCTGTCAAACTCATGGCATCATGGCGTCATGTTTGACACCCCTGCCCTATAGCCTTAGAATGAATTATTTGATATTCCAAAAATATGCAGCTAGGTAGCAATAAGCTGTGCAACACCTTACTGGGGTTCAAATCAATTAGTGCCCAAGAAATATTAAAACTTTAAATTGTATTGGAAGGTCAACAGATCATCCCAGAAGAAGGCAATAAAAATATCCCTAGAATATTATTAATAAACTATATTGACAACTATAGTTATCAAATTCATGTTAAGATGTTGAGAAGTTTGCAAAAAATGAAGGCTAATTGATGGAAGCAGTGGGAAATGTTGCCACTAGATGGAACTCCAGCACAGTGAATAAAAAGTATGCAGCTGTTGAATTATTACTTTTTTTTTTTTTAAATTTCAAAAAGGAGAAATGAATTTGGGAGGAATCTCTCTCCTATCAGTATTGCTCTTTCTCCTTTTAATCTATTTTTATAGATTTCTTTGCAACATTTCTTATTGTTACAGATGATATAGAGAGCCCATTATGAATACATTATTTTGAAAACACCTGGTATAATATAATGCAAATGTATACATTATATTCCATTGCCTTTCTTTGCAATGGCAAAGTCAATTCTTATTTTGAATGTTTCCCTTACTTTTGAACCACTATATACTGAGGAGGAACATAAAATGTGTGTGTGTTGTATGTGCATTATGTGTGTGAATATTCCAGAATGCAAAAGAGATTCAGATGTGATAGATTTGGGGGTTAAAAGCAACGCCCCTCAGTTTTAAGAACTCTGTTCAGTGTCATCCTTTATTTGATTTTCAGTCATTCATATGAGTTAAAGAATGAAAAAAAGTCATGAATTCAAATAGTGTCATTTTTCTTTATTTACCATTTTATTCTTGCATGTAGAAACTTTGAAGCAACTAACCTTTTTTAAGGGCTCCAGAAGCTTCGCCTGTTTTTGTGGACTTCCCAGATTCTTGGTAAAATTTTGGGAAGATTCTCTGCTTTTTTATTTATTGTATCATCAAAATAGACTCTGCTAACTCTTGTTGTTTGTAAAACTCTTGTCCTCTATCATCAGTAGCTGCCTCTTGGACTTTAATTTTTGTTACTGATGGAACAAGAGAGGGATGTGCAGCTATTCAGAACCAATGCAGGAAAGGTGATCTATGGTGAGGGGAACAATACTCCTTTACATAACAGCAGCTCCTTAAGGAAGCCACACTTTTTTGATTTTGCCAAACAAGCAGGAAATCATCAGATCATTGGTAGAATACTCTCTCTTGTTCTCATGTTGGTGAACAGTGATGAATATTGTTTGTGTGCATTTTTCATTGAAAGCAAACTGAGGGGAGCCACAGGTAAGATATTACTTTATTAGAATTAAGTAAGGGAGGGAGCTGGTTTGGTTTGCATTTTAATGCAAACTGCCCTTTCCTGAATCTGTAAACTAGAATGCAGATAAACTTTAACATTCACACTTTTCAGAATGTGCTGCTGTTTACCTCTCAAACAATACATAGTGAAATGTGTATATAATTAATGAACAAAGGGAATAAAATACAGATTACATTTTGAGTAGATTTAAAAAACAACATGCAAACATGTGCATAAAAAGGACAGAATATATTCAGGAAGTATCAATGAGTACAATCAAACCCTCTGTTTAAAGTGCTTGTTGATGCTTTCTTCTATAATATAGTCTCTAGCCTCTTTCCCCCACCACTGGGTAATCTCTCCTTTATAAATACAGGGAGCTCTCAATATAAAAATCCAGCAGGTTCACACGTTGAACTGAACTCACCCATAATTTCACTTGTTTGCAATTTAGAATGATGTATGAGCTAAGCCATTGTGGCTTAGTACTATCCAGTTAATGTATTCAACTAACCATGATTTAAAAACTCCTGGCTTAGTGTGACATTTTCTAAAGTGATTTATTTTATGACTGAAGCAAGGTTTGAACTTTAGACTTCTTAATTCAGATTGACTCCAATGCTTAACCACAACACTACACCAGTTCTTATGTAACCATGCATTGAGGCAAGAGAGAGAGAAAGAGAGGGGGGGGGAGGAGAGAGAGAGAGAGAGGGAGAGATTGAGAGAGAGAAGGAAGAGAGAGAGAGACCACTAATAAGTCTAAGTGGGTTCTTTATGTCCTTGTGCTTTTCTATTTTCTTTCTTTTCTCTTCAAGGAATTCAGTTGTGGGGCATATATAATAGTGAATCATGAACTGAGGTCTGTGGGTGGTAGCTAAGCCTAGTAATCTAGGATTTTTCTATTGAGTCTTTTCTGGACATTTCCTCTGTGGTCTAAGGTTCTCTTTTGGGATTCTTTGGGATCCCGACTGCAGCTGCTTGTGGGGTCAGTAAAGGGCTGGAAGGAGACTAATTAAATAATTGTTCTTAGAAGTCTTGGCAAACAAAGATTCCAGTCTGCAGGGCTGAATCTCCTTTGATGCCACTACATTCTTTTGCAATGAATTTCTTCCAGATTTCACTGAGGTCAACAAACCACAATTTGTCTGGGGCCTCAAAGAAGGGCCTTCAATCAGGGAGCATTTGATGATTAAAAAGGCAGGAAAAACAGCTTGGTTGATGAGAGCAGAGTCTTGGGAGACAAAGGGTCATGCCTTTATAGCCTTGTTGTACTCGTGTGATTCTGGAAAAGCCACTAGCATTGTAAGCTTAAGACATATTTTTGCATTTTAGTAGCAGTTACTTCTGGGTAAATGCACTTTGACCTAGAAGATATATTACATGTATACATGGACTGTAGATACATTTATTCCTTCTTCTTCACAATGATAACTTTGGCAGAAAAAATATATGGAAAATATTGGTTGATTATCCTTCTATATATTGATTTCAGTTGAGAAGGCCAATAATAAATTATTCATCTTTTTTTTTTTTTTTTTTTTACTCCCAAGCATGCTTAATTGCCTCTCCTTCTATTTGTCTTTGTCTAGATGGGTGGGCATATTTGACAATTATTTTCCAAGAATATCCATGGGCGGCTATTATTATTATGTCTTGGAAAATGTGAAATTAGAGGCTAGTCCTTAATTAAAAGAACATTAAAAGTTGCAGTGTAGACACGGTTTGGATTGTATCACTTGGGTTCTTGTACAACTGAATCTTTGTCCATGTCCAAAAATCAAACCACATGAGAAAACTCAGACTGACTAAGGGACAAGGATTCCAACTTCAGCCATACAGTTATGTGGAAATTATTTTCATGGGCAAACACACCTCTGAACTCCCCGTCATCATCATTACGGGGGTGCAATGCAAATATATTTTTAATGTTATTGGCCACAACACCTTTGTCTATTGTTACACTCAAAGAATCTATATATGAAGATTAGATGTCCTTAAAAAGTGAGCAGCTATAACCATCTTTACTTCTGGAATCTTTTGTGAAGAGAATAATGTGGGGCACTGTGTGTAGGGAGGGAAGGGGAGAAGTGGGTGCTTCAACAAAACATGGCTATATCAGGGGGAGTCCTTATGGTTTCTGTTGCAACAGCTATTTCCTCCTAATGAATTGATTCTGGGCCCCTTTCAGATGTGTCGGAATTTCAGAGATGTTCCAGGATATTATAATTTTCACGCACTTGGCCAGGCAAGCCTGTAACTAACTGCAGAAATTTGGCAGCCCAAAAATAGTCATGGAAACCTTCTCCTAAGCATTTACATTTGGATCATACTTCTCTGTGGTGTCTAAATCTGAGACAGCAGCATGTTCTGTTAACAGGGGGACTGATTTCAACAGTTTAATTTACAGTGCAGAGCAATGCTTAGGCAGCTTTCAGCTTCACCTTGAATGCCTGGATGGAACCGAGTTTCCGTGTCTTTGGATGCCTGAGTACTTTGGTTCTATGCTGATGGGATCTGAGAGCTTGTGCTGCAGTTCACAATGTGTTAAACACTAGTATTCATATTATCTCTTTTGGGCAGGTGCCAAATGCAGATTGAAGCTCTGCCGTACAAGTTTTCAAGGATAAACCTCATGTGTGTCCAAGTTTATAAAAAGGTTCTCTGCAGTATTGTGCCTGGAATTAAACCACAGTGCTTTACATCACTCTCTGAGCAGTTTACAAATGTCAGAATATTTCTGCCAACAATCTGGGTCCTCATTTTACCAACCTCAGAAGAATGGAAAGCTGAGTCAACCTTGAGCCAGCGAGGATCTAACTCCAGGCTGTGGCCAGTTCTAATGTACCTTTCTGACAATAGAAATCTCTCTCTCTCTCTCTCTCTCTCTCTCCCCTCTCATTTTAAACTGCTCATCTCTCTCATAGATTGACTCTCTGAATGTTGGCAGAATGTTAGAATCATGAGCCAATCCTGAAGTGGGAAAGTGGCTCTATTTTCTCCTTTGCCTCAGACATCAAAATATTTCCATCTTATGTAAAAAGTAGTAGTGTAAACAGTCCAGTGATATATGAGGTTTGATATCATACCATAACAGAAAAGCAGAGTAATGGTGATATTAAAACAAACCTGGCAGACTTAAGAAGCAATATCATTCATTTGCCTTTATTATCATGGTAGATATGAAATGTGAATTTAGTGGGGCAGGATAAGCCATCTGGATTTGAGAGAAAGCAGTACAAGTGCAGCTTATTTTCTGGAAAATATGGATCAATATGACACTTGTGCCTTTTATTATGGAAGCAATGAAAATGTTGGATAAAAAAATATCTGGCAGACTGTCAATTTGCTATTATCAAGCAGAAATTGTTTGCTTGCACATACCATTCTGATGTAGCTCTAATAATACAATTGCGTTGCAAAATTTTTAAGCACATGCATGGTCTGTACCAGGACTTTGCATGGTCAAAAAAGATAAGAATAGCCCAGCTTTTAAAATATTTATCCTAAATATAGGATTATTTATAGAATTTCTACTTGTCTCAGATCCAGCACATTAACCAGGCTTCCAGGTAGATCAGTCTTAATTTACAATCAATATTACAGGATTTATGATGCAAATAAACATGCAATTGCAGCAGGGCTCTTGACAACAAATTGGACCTTCTAGAAAAGTTTCTGGTGAAAGAAAAAAACAAACACTCAACACTGGACTCATTGTGTAAACTCTGGAAAGCAATGGGGTGTTATTCAGCCTCTTTCACTAAACTGTCTAAATCCAAGGGAAATAAGAATGTGGACAGAAGTAAGATTAGCCAAATAAATGAGGAATAAGTGATATTCTCAATATTCAAGCCAATTTCTTTTTGATGGTCAAAGTCTGAAGAGAAGCCACTCATGGATGCTCACATGAAAAGTCCATTGCTATAATTGGGGAGGTATCATTACACCAACTAAGAGAGGAGTGTTAAGCAGCAGGTCTACACTTGTTTCCCCTGAACTCCATGCTGTTCAGGTAGCTTGGACAGTAATTCCCATCATTCAAAGTCAACCTAAGATTGGATGTGCTGGCTGGAGATCATGTGTGGTAGGACAGATAGATTTGGAGGGCATTGCATCGAATAATGTTAATTCACAACCTGTAAGAAATGAAGCAAATAAGCTTTTCAAAGTGAATTTATTCCTTTCCCAAGTGACAGTCATCTCTTCTTTATGTGTAAAAATGAAATAAGCACAAAGAAATAGACCTAACTTCATTACATACTGAGAAACTTCATAACAAAGGAAAGGAAAATTTAAAGATGTGCCCAAATTAGCCTATTGGATGGAGGGTTGGCCAAGAAGCCTGAAGAACAAGGGAGAACTGTCCTGTATCAAAAAGTGGCAAGAAATCCTAATTTAATTAGATTTAACTTAATAAAAGAAACCTTAACCCCAATTTTAAGCTATGTAAATCATAGCAGAAAATAATGAAATGTTTTACAGAACCGATTATGGTGTAAGCGCCAATATAAATTTGTGAGAACATTGTCAGATCCATTGTGAATAAGTTTGGTAGCATGAGACATCCACATCTGAATGCTTTGAAGGTCTGTCTTGTCCTTCATCAAGCATGCTGCATGTTATTTTCCCTTCCTGTTCTCTCCATCCCTATAGGCTAATTCAGGGCATATCTATCAACAACTCCAAGTGGATGTATGTCGTCTCCCTTAGTATCTGTGGAACATTGCCTTTGGCCATGAAAGCGACTGTGGGAAGAAAATGGGGGCCAAGGAATTTGGTTTACGTGAGAAGAAGCAACACAGTCCAGATGTGAGAGACGTGGGAGGAAAATGTTTCAAAAAGACTCCACTGTAATGAATTCACTTTAGCTGAAGCTGGGAATTTATTCACACAATTTTCAACATTCTGTCTATATTTTAGACAGGTTAAATATACCTCCTGAAATCTGTATTGTTCTTTCTTCAGTGGTTTGTCAGTTACATGGGTCTTGAGATATACAGTAGAGTCTCCTGGATGATCATCAGCAGCTCTCCCCCTCTGTGCTGCAATTACAGCTGATGTAAAATCTGAAATGCACTCCATCTTTGTCCATCCAGGTTTCAGTAGTACGTGTCACGTCTGCCCCTTTATCCAGGATCAATCATGGCTGATGTATCTTTTAGTGCAGAAAAAGCTGGCATTTAACAACACTAACTGGAGCCCTGGCTATTCTGAAACACTGCTTCTTAGTATCCAAATGGAGATCAGGGCTAAAAAAGGGAATAAATTTTTTTTTTTTGACTTTTTGATGATGGCCTGCCCTCCATCTTCCATCATATCTTTCTCTGCTAATTCTTGCTTCAATGACACTTAGCCTCTTCCGAGTCTATCCCCCATATATTTTCATTTCCCAATGACTTGGAAATAATGCAACCAAATAGATGAGAATAATACTTATGTTATCCCTTTATCCATTGTATTCAACATGTCAAGTCACTATGCAGCTATTATATTCTTAACTACCCTTCCCATCTCTGCCTCCAGATTTTGTTAGACTCAATTCTATGTTGGGAAACACCCAGCCAGGCAGAGAAGAGGGATCAAGTAGGTAGTCTTGAATTGTTACACAGCCATAGGAGATCCAAAGAAATTTCCCCCATCCACCAAATGCCATGGAACCTTATTTATCTTACCCAAGGGAAGGGAAATGGTCTGAGGAGATTCCTGCATTATAAGCAGAATACAATAAAGTAGTTAGCTTGAATTCTACACATGCAGGTCTGGTTACTTGTGCTTGACATCCTAATAAGCAAAGATTCTCCACACTTCAAATTCTTATGTATAATAGTATGTGGGAAAGACTTTGGGAGATGGAAAAGAAAAAAAGAGGCTTAGGGAACAGACAAATAAGATGGGCATAGCCTGCAGCTTGATAGTGGGGGAAGGGGGGGGGAGCAAGGCGCTCAGAAAGGGCCCTCCCTAGTTTCTTGGGCTGCAAAGGAGATGGGAAGGATGTTTATATTTTTAGACTGAGAAGATTCTGTTAATATAACCTTATAATAAAGTAGAATTCACCTTCATTCATGAGAGTAGAATTAGCTCTTCTGATTGTGTTTCCCATCTGGTCAACCTGGTAAGACTAATATTAATTTCCAAGTCTGAAAGTACAAATCCTTCCTCCACCTGGCTTTACAGTCCGATAAACTATGGAGGGCCCCTTCAACTTGCCTAACCCATTATCCAGATGTAGGCTATGCCCATTCTTAGATGATTGTTCCCTAAGCAATCCCAAGGTCTTACCCACATATCCTTATAGTATGCTTGTGGATCAATCTACTACTACTCCCACTCTCCCATGGAACTGTCAACCCAAAGCAGATCCTTGACTGGTCAATCCCAAATAAAATCTCCCACATTCCCTTTAGTTCCAGGTCTCCACCTCTACATCCTTCTCTATTCAACCCTACTCAGGTCTAAAATGTAAGGCAATTTCCTTGGGGTTTCATAACTTCATCCCCTGTGAAGATCATTCCTTTGTTGTTGTTATATCTGCTATCCTTCCATTGTGGATACCCCCAAGGATATGAATGAATATGATGGGACAATGGCACGTTGCTCTTTTATCTCACATCCTTTTACTGCACTTGATTCCATCTACAGCACTGGAGTCTAAAGGCATATAGCTGACTTAGGCAGGATCTGCACTAGTGAGTCATAGTATCTTTTGAAAACAACTCATTTATCATTGTGCCAAATAACAGTAATGAAGTCAGGCTTTATGTTGCCTCAGGGATGGGTAGGTAAAGCTAGAAGATGCTAAAATGCATTAGAGGGGATCTTACCATAGTGATTATGAGGGCAGCTTGCTTTATTTATATCTGACCCTATATTTAATTTTTGTGAGTATATAAAGTAATGAATCATACAGCTGGTGCAGATGGATTTGTTTTTGAATGATGTTTTGCCAGCAGACCAAATTCACCCAGAATTGTTGTTCCATTCAATTTTGTTGTTTATTGGTGGTCAGAAGAAACCTTCCATGGCTTTAGTTTTCTGGTGTAATATTACCAGTATGAATAGACTAGTTATTTGTGGGAGTTAACTAATTACAGAAATAGCTGCATCAACTCAAAGAAAGAGGAAGGAAAAGGGGAAAACATTGAAATGACAAGCACACCTCAGAAAGGAAAGAAACAAAATAACATTATTCATTGTGCAGGAAGAAAGAAATTAATCTCAGGCTTGCGTTATGTAACCTTGGAGATGATCAGGAACTTACTGTCATGGCAACATAGGATCTGTTGACATACCTGTCTCAAAATGTTTACAATGGAGATATTAATCATGGTTTCTTCCAATCAAATGGAATCAAGCATGTTTTATTAATATGAAAATCAATCACAATTAAAAGAAATACTTCTGTAAAATCACTCAACTTTGTTGCTAGAGTTCTATAAATGAGCCTTCTTAAAACAAGTTGTGTAGCACGATTCAGACAGCTGGTTCACAGATTTTTTTTGCAGGATATTCTCATAGGCAACCCAACAGTTTGTTGCCCATCTGTCTCCTTATCTCAAAAATCCTGCCCCATTTATTGCCATTTCTGAAGGCGTGAATGTTCTACAATAATTTTTTCAAAGATATCTGAGTGGTTTTTCTATTATTTAGCAGGATTTTACTTTGGAGCTGTGTTTTTCAACCTTGGCAACTTTAATATAGGTGGACGTCAACTCCCAGAATCCCCCAGGCAGCATATTCTAAAAATGCTTTAGAAGCAGCAGTCAGCAGTTCATACATGTAGTCTACCTTACTCCCCAACTAGACACTTACAAGAAGGTTATTTTGGAAGTGGCTGGGGTAACTCTACATATATGCATATGATATACTATCCACCCCTAGTACAGATTCAAGGATTTTTTTAAAAAAAAAACCTGGTGACAATATTTTTTTTTAACATACCTGTCCTCATGAACAAAGTATTTTTTTAAATGATAGGAGGCAAGAATTAGGTTGATAACAGCTGTAAGCATTGGTATACCCTTTGCCTGAAGTGAGTAGGTGCTGCCAAGGTGCAGCTCCTAGCTCTAGCAGGACAGTTGTAAGGTATGAAAGAGAGAATTGGCCACGTTTTGCTTTTACTAAGGTGAACTGACACCACTGTGAGATGGAATGCAGCTTCTGCCTCCTCCAATAATTCTCAGCCTCACTAAAATATACCAATGGCTATTGTTTCCATTTATTGTTGCGTTCTGTTTTGAATGAAGAGATGATCTACTTATGGGAATTTCTGCCTGAAAGGTTACAATAACTTGCTAAACCTTGAGGACCATGGCTGATAGTACTACCCCACAAATAGCCCAGTAAAGTAGAAGAGCTTTTGGTTCAGTACTGGCTATCATGAGGCAGTGAGTGTCTAGAATACGGTTTTCCTTCCTTCTGCTCCAACTAGAGCTGATCTGACAGTAGTTAGACTTTCTTACATTTCAGGTACTGGCCTTTGAGAGCAAAGAAGTAGGAGACTCTCTTTTTAATTTTCTTTTTATTACATTTTTTGCAACAGGTGCCGGAAGTCCGGGAAGAGCTTTGTGGTCTTTGTGGTATGTCCTGATTAAAATCTATGTAATGAACTGACATGGAAATGGAAGTCCAGTCATGACCTATCAAAGTCAAGAATTCTAAGATTATAATCCAACATGGATATGTGAAGAATGTATCATCTACAAGTTACTGTAGTGAAAGCTGATGTGTGTGGGAGGGAATTAAACCTGGTCCTGGGAATGGGGAAAGGAGAAATGAATTGCTAAGGGAGAAAATGTCCAGAAAATATTGCTTAGTCCTGGGAAAAAAGAAAGTGTGATGAAAAATCTCAAAATAACCATGCCTTGGCTTTATTTGGTATAAATCTGACAGGTCCTACCATAATAAAGAGAATTTCTAAAACTTCTGAGCTCTTGACTTTGCTTGCCTCAAATGGCTGACTGAGGGAAACAAAATAAGAGAGAAATGAGGGCGGAGGGAGAGAGAGATTTTCTATTTTCAGCTGTTCGTGACTCTCCTCTTAAACGTTGCCACAGCAATAGCTGTGTGGGCTCAGCTTGATGACACTGAGACAATATGTTTAGGAGTTGGAGAAGAAGGATTTCCTAAACATCGAATGTATTCCCAATAGAAGACCACAGCTTTGAAACTTTTACTGATCCTTCATTATAACACAGGAACTTCCAGTCAGTTGGACCAGATCAAGTCAACCTAATTGAGATAGCTCATTAACACATCTTCTTTTAGCATTTATTTATTTTAGCATTTATTTTCACAAGATGCATTAATAATTTCTAGCTAGCTGTCTTTAAAAAGTGCAACAAATAGTCTGAACTTGAAAAGTTAAAAGACTTAGAATATTTAAAATTCATGAGTGCATATGTATGTGTACATGTTTCTTCTAAAACTCCACAGTGTCTTCAGAATGGACAGCAACAGCTCACTACCCATGATTTGAGTCTAAACTACAGCCTTTAGTCTACAGCAGGAGTCTCCAACCTTGGCAACTTTAAGTCTTAAAGTTGTCAAAGTTGGAGATCCCTGGTGCACATGTGATTCAGAAGATCCCTTTCTGTTTTAAGTTACAGTAATTAAAATATTCTCCATGTATTATCATTGAGAGAGTTAAGCCTGGTCCCTCAACCTATGTTAAGGAAACACGCTAAACAGAATGTGCAGCGTTAGTCAGTTAGGCAGACAGGTAAATGTGTGAGATAAGTTTGTATGTTAGTTAACACTCAGTAAAAAGCAGATACGCTTGTGCTATCAAAAATATAGTTTATTCCATTTAAGAGTTATAGCATAGTCAAAAACAGTCCATTAGTCATGTATCATTTCAGTCAGTCCATTCGGGGATACTCAATTTGCAAAGTCCGTGTTGAATATTCAATGTCAGTTCACTTACAATAAATCAGTCTGTATTATCTCTTCTCACAGTTGAGAAATCAACACTCCTTTCTCTCTCCCGTTCCAGTAGAAAAAAAACACAGTCATCAATCCATCCAGTAATTAGGGATCATTAAGCCAGAGAGCGAGCTGCAGTTGTCTTGCTCCTTTAAGGTGCTTTTACAACCACATCCTTAATTACATTTTTGCAGTTTAAGTTACACACACTTTAACCAACAAACCATGATAACTTATTTATTATTTTACCTAAACCAGTTAGGTTAAACAATGTTATCCCTAACAGAGAGCATTCTCAACTTCTGTGTATATTACTTCAGTCAGAGTGCAGAACGAAAATTATAGCCTTGTTCATTTCATCTCACAAAATTGGAAATTTTTGAACCACTTCACTATTCTCTATTTTATTTTTATTTTAAAAGTCAGTTAAATTAATTTTAAATCAATCATAGCTGTTCTGTTTTGAAAAAAATGTTATATGTAGATGTGTTTTGCAACTGTAAAAATGAGTTGGATTTAACACATTCAGCTTTAACAGACATCCTTTCCTCCACTATCCTTAAATCAAGAATGTATTATATTAACAAAAGATAATTAGCATTTTCATTGCATCTCTCCCCAGTCCAGTCTTCCACTGGGTGCCAGGGTATACAAGAAACAAGGTTGCCCAATGTTGTCACCAAAAAGGATTGATTATACATGGAAGGAATGTTTTGTGTTTGCAGTCCAGACATGGCAAACTTTACTGGGATATTTTCCTATTAGATATTTCTTTTTCAGTAGATTTAAGACTGAAAAATAGAACAGTTTAAGATGATGCCTCCCAATTTGTAACTTTGATAGCTCCTCTCCCCTCCTGATGGAATAGATAGAACCTTTGGATTTTTTGTCTCAGACCTTATAAAATAGGAGGGTAAATAACAAATAATTAAATGGATATGAACTGCTTCTATTTTTTTTTTTTTACAACTTCACTAAGGAGCTACAGGTTATATAGTTCTCAAAAGAAAGTATGGACACTTCTAAATCAGTTTCAACAAAACTGTCACCATTATTTTGAATCTTCAGAAATTCAGCAGATAGAATGGAAATTAAAAACATGTCAGATTATTTCATATTCTTTTACTATTGCCACATTATTCTTTTTCTAGATGAATAAAGTGGGCAGTACATTAGCTGAAGGCATAAATCCATCTGAATGAAGGGCTTTTCACAAAATATTTATCAGCTTCAATACCACACTTGTGAAATATTACTATTAGATCAGCATTCTTGTATCAGATTTTCCTTCCGTCTTTAAAAACTTAGCAGTTACTCAAGACAAGTTTTCAGTGTCAGGAATCCAGTGCAAAAGAGCTAATAAGAAAGAGGGTGATTGGGCATGTTCTAGGTGTAACATCAATAAACAATGAAGGGACATCACCCATCTTTTACAACCTGCTCATTTGTTCAATCATTTATTATCATGCTTGCAGTATAATATTCTTACCAGCACTGAGGATTCTATAATTTGTATAAAACATTTTATAATTAATACCTATTTATTTGTGTTATACGTGTTTTATAAATCAACCAGCTGATTATTATTATTATTTTTTGCGGCCACACATTTTTGAATAGCCCTCTGAAGAGCAAAACTCTGGTCTCTATGCCTCCTACCCAGCATTAAGTTATACTGCACTTCCCTATTTTATTTTTTCCAGGCGCACTTAGAAAATTAATAATCCCATGTTTTTGGCATTAACGTAAGTTTCATACACTATCTAAAATCCTTCTGACTGATGAGGAACACAAAGAAAAAGTTTGGCTTGATTTTCATTATTTTCTCTCTTTTTTTTTTTTAGTCACCAGGATCTAGCTTGAACCAATCTTCTAAAATATGTCTCCCATAACATGGAAGCCTCATTTAGTGCAGGGTATATTGTGCTTCTGATCCACCAGTGATGTTTACAGGAAGTTCTATCTGAAAGCATAGAATTAGGATAACCACAAGGAAGTGAGAAATTATTTACTGAAGATTAAAGGGCTTGGAAAAGCCACAAGATAAATCAGTCAGGTTAAAAGAACAGTAGCAGCTATTTTGGATTTGCAGCTGCTGCTATTTGCATCCAATTGTGTTGCAAGAGGAAAGGAATCTGACATGCATGTTACTTCCCAATGTTTGCTAACTAGCTCTAGAGGACATTCTTTTGACAAAGCCTTTGTATAGGCAGATGGTTGCTTTCCTCTGAGATACCAGTGTTTGGAAATAAGGAGCAACAGCATTTTTAAAGTCGCACAAATCCATTCACTTTCCTCCTTTATGTGTGTTATGGATTTCTAAACTACTTTCTATAATTCTTGAAGCATCTTTATGAAGCCATAAACATCCTTAGTACAATGAGCAAGAACCATTAAGCAAATGATGCATCGTGACTGTTTATGTTCCTTATACCCATCCAATACATCACCACCATTATAGCTTTTAAAAAAAAAAAAAAAAAAAATCTGTTCAATCATGTCCAATTCTTGGAAGCTGCCTGGATGTGTCCTTTTTTTCAGAAATAGTTTGAGATCTGTAGGGTTGAAAGAAAGTGACTGGCCCAAAGTCACCCATCTGGTTTGTGCCTAAGTTAGAACTGGAACTCAGGGTCTCCTCCTGGTTTCTAGTCTGATACCTAGCCTTAACCACTACACCAAACTGGCTCTCATTACAGCTAATAGCTTAATCCCAAATGCCATTCTGGTGAATCAGGGACAAACTGTCCTTCATGCTTGTTGGTTTCTTCTCAATGTGAGAATTCTGTGAGAATATTTTTATGAAGTGGCAACTGACCTTGCTGGAAAAAGATTTGGACTATCTACTTAGTGTTTTGGAAGGGAGGGAAGAGAAATCTGCATTACTGTAGCTGTCAATAAGCAACAGATCAGGAAAAACAAAGTCAGACAATATGGAGCAATTTATATGCTTAGAAACGAAGAAGAATCCATCAAGGGTTGAAGACACATGGAAGCCAATAGGTCTTTAAGGAACAAAGTTCTTCCACTTTCCTTCATGTATATAGAAATTTTTAGGTTCTTCTTCATGTAGGGATGAGTGACTCGTTCCCAAGATCCAGATAAAAAAATTGTCACCTGGATATTTTGATGCTATGAGCACTAATATGAGCAACCACCCCATCATAGTAGGATTGCATGGAGGTAGAAAGAGGGATATTTTTAATAAAGTTATGATGGAAACAAAACGATAAAAATTAACCCTCCTGTTCTGCCTCTATGTGTCTGTTTGTAGAGATAAAGGTTGCTGTTCTGTCCCTAATTAGCATTCTTGAGATCCCCGCGCTTTGATTGGCCAAAGCGCGGGGCACTCTGATAGGTCAGGCGAGCCGCGCCGATTGGCTCGCTAAGAATCTCCCGCGATTGGTCCATTCGAATTGCGGGAGATTCAAAGCGGTGCCATTGGCCACGGCCGCCGCGGCTAAAGGAATAAAAGCTGCGAGCTTTTTCCTTTGCGCCAGTTTGGTTCCAACTTTAAATAAAAGAGCATGATTTGAAGTCACCGACTCCTGGCATCATTTCGCGGACACAACACTGGCGACGAGGGTGGGATCCAGACCCTGAACCGAACCACGTGTCTGACGGAAGCCAGACGAACCACCACAATGGCGAAAATCGCACCCCCCGCACCCTTCAACCCCGCCACCGAGAACTGGGAATCGTACTCCGACCGATTCCGCATGTTCCTCGAGTGCAGCGACCTGAAGGACGCCACCGGCCCCATGAAGCGCGCCGTCTTCCTGACCCACTGCGGTACCGAGGTATTCAAGATGGCCAAGGCGCTTGCCAAACCTGCCGATGCGACCGCGATGGACTGGGACGTCCTCGAGCCAATACTTCGGCGGCATTACGCTTCAGAGGTACCCATCCTGATCCGACGCAACAAATTCTACCGTCGGGACCAACGGTCAGGTGAGAGTTTCAGTGACTTCGTCGCCGAGCTACGGCGCCTAGGGGGGCTCTGCGAATTCGACAACCTGAACGACGCCCTACGAGACAGAATCGTGCTCGGTTCATGGGACCCCGTCCTCCAGAGCCGGCTGATGGCCAAAGGCAACATCAGCCTAGCAGACACCCTTACCGCAGCTGAAGCCGCCGAAGCAACCCGAACCTCCGCCGACCGCATGCGCAGACCGAACGCTGGGGACCGCAGTGGAAACAACAACCCTGCGAGGTCGGCCGAGGGCCAACCCGAGATGACCACCCACCAGGGCGACTTCCACTCGGCATCGGGCACTTCTGATGACGAGGAGGACATCCATCGCCTCCAGACAGGCCGCGACCCACGGAACCGGCGGGGTCGTAAGTCGAGGACCAACTGTTCCGGTTGCGGCGGCGACCACCCCAGGTCGGAATGCCAGTTTTTCGAATCGATCTGCCGGTATTGCGACAAGAAGGGACACATCGCCCGTGTCTGCTGCCTAAAGAAGAACCGCAGCCCGGCACGATGGGACCAGAGCGACCGGAGGAGAGAGAGCACACCACCCCGGACCAGAGATCGCCCCTCAGACAACAGATGGGACCGGAACAGACGATCCCTGCGAGGCAGCGATAACCGGCGAAGAGAGGAGACCCATCAGACGGTCACCATCGGCCACACCATAACCAATGACGCCCGGAAGGTCCACGTGGAGGTAGGCATCGAGGGCCAGCCATGCAAAATGGAGGTGGACTCCGGGTCCTACCTCTCCATGATAGCATGGCATGAAATAAAGCGCTTGGTGCCTACCATCCAAAGGAGGAACCTAGACAGCCAGAGACTCATTGTAAAGGACTACCAGGGAAACCGCATCCCGGGAGTTGGAACCAAACACTTCAACATCACATATAAAGGGCACACCGAAAGGCTTCCCCTGACAATCGTCGACCGCGACCACCCAAGCCTACTGGGACTGCAATGGTTCGCCCCGCTCGGCATCGCAGTCACAGGAGTCGACCACGTCACCGACGACAGCTGGGAGCAGCAACTGGCCCGGGAATTCCAAGAGGTCTTCGACGGAAACCTAGGCAAGTACTGAGGGCCCCTTATATCATTCAACCTAGACCCAAACGTCCCCCCAAAATGCCTGAAACCAAGGCGGGTGCCATTCGCACTTAAACCCAAGATAGACGAACAAATTGACAAGCTCGTCAAGCAAGGGGTCCAACAGCCAATAGACCACGCCCGGTGGGAGACCCCCATAGTCACCCCGATCAAGCCCGATGGGTCGGTGAGGATCTGTGGGGACTATAAGGCCACCCTAAATGGCGCGCTACAACAAAGCGCCTACCCCGTCCCAGTAGTACAACACCTACTGCACTCACTGGGAGGGGGCAAGGTTTTCGCCAAGCTCGACCTCGCCCAGGCATACCAACAGTTGCCAGTCGACAAGCAAATGGCAGAAGCGCAAACCATAGTCACCCACCGGGGGGCATTTAAATGCAACCGACTCCAATTCGGAGTCAGCGTGGCACCGGGAATATTCCAAAGCCTAATGGAAAGACTACTGCAAGGCATCAAGGGGGTGGTACCTTACTTCGACGATGTCCTAGTGTCAGCAACCAACCAAGCCGAAATAGAGGGTCGCCTAAGGGAGGTCCTAACCAAATTTAAAGAGACCGGGCTCAAAGTCAAGAGGGAGAAATGCCAGCTATACACGGAATGGGTAGAATTCCTAGGATACCTCCTAGACCGTCACGGCATTCACCCCACAAACAAAAAAATCAAGGCCATCAAAGAAGCCCCCACACCCAAGTCGAAGACGGAACTACAGGCATTCCTGGGGCTACTTAACTTTTACAATGTCTTCCTGCCCCAAAAGGCGACGGTGGCGGAGCCCTTGCATAGGCTCCTGGATAAAGCGGCGACCTGGACTTGGGGGAAACGCGAGCAAGCCACCTTCCAAAGAACAACCGACCACAAGCCGCTGCTGGGAATCCTTGCAGGAAACCGGGCCACCCCGAACATTCTGTCTCCCTGAATGACAAGGTGGTCCGAGTTCCTGGCAGCCTACAACTACGGACTCATACACAGACCAGGTAAGACGATCTCCCATGCAAACGCCTTAAGCCGCTCGCTGCTACCGGAACCTGACACCAACCCAGCACCCACGACGACCACCCTCAGCATAGAGACTCTACCCAACCTGCCCATAACCGCGTCAGATATTGCCCGAGAGACTAATAAAGACAAACGTCTGGCGCGGGTGTTGCATTGGGTAGAGAAGGGGTGGCCGGAAAGGGACAACGACGAGTCCGTCAAAACGTTCTGAAACCGCCAAACGGAACTCTCATTATTAAAAGGGTGCATACTATGGCGGGATAGGGTGGTCATTCCAGAAAAGCTACAAGGGAAGGTTCTGGAACTGCTACACGAGGGGCACCCTGGCATCATTAGGACTAAAGCCCTGGCCAGAAGTTACGCTTGGTGGCCAGGGATGGACAAACAAATTGAGACCTGGGTAGCAAGGTGCCAACGATGCCAGGAAACTAGGCCAAGCCCACCCACAGCACCCGTCCTAGAGTGGGAAACCCCAAGGGGACCTTGGTCTAGGATTCACATAGACTTTGCTGGGCCCACAAAAGGACACACCTTCCTTATAACAGTAGACGCTTACTCCAACTGGCTGGAGGTAAACAACATGAAGACAACAACCACGGAGGCCGTGATCAAGGAACTCTGCAAACTCTTTGCAACGCACGGCCTCCCGGACGTCGTCGTTTCCGACAACGGACCCCAATTCACCTCGCTGGAATTCGAAAAATTCCTAGCGGAAAGGGGCATCCGCCACGCGCTGACAGCACCGGCGCACCCGGCGGCGAACGGTAGGGCGGAACGGATGGTGCAATTCACTAAGAAGACCATCCGGAAAATAGACCACGGGGAGATCCAGGAGAAAATAAACAAACTACTCTTCACACAACACATAACCCCAAATACCACAACGAATAAGAGCCCAGCCGAACTATTAATGGGGAGGAAATTAAGGTCCCCACTCGACAGATTACACCCCACGTATAATCCGGAGAAGCCCCCAGACTCAAACAGCAAACACCGAACTTTCGCACCCGGTGACTCCGTATACGCAAGAAACCTGACGGAAGACCCACTATGGATACCGGCCGTCATCACACAAATAACAGGCCCACACTCGTACCGGCTATAAACAGCAGACGGACGAGCGTGGAAACGCCACATCAACCAATCAAGGTCGAGGACTGCCAACCAAGAGACCACTGATGCACAAACAGGCGAAACCAACCCCCACAACACAAACCAAGGGGGGAGGGAATACGCAGGGGACCAAAACCAAAGAAGAATAAACCAGCCATACTTACCGGAAAGCAGCCATCACGACCCCTCGCCAGGAAGAGACAGCCAGGCCAGCTCAACCGACCCGGAAAGACCGAGCGGGAGCAGCGAAACCCGCAGCTCAACCAACCTGGAAGGCCCAGGAGGGAGCTACAGAGAGCGGCCCGGCCCGACCGACCAGCCGGTTCCCACGACGGCATCAGGAGCAGCAGAGATCCCGACCGAACCGGCCGGGATCCAACCTACGACTGAGCTGCGCAGGTCCAGTAGGCTCAGACGGAGCCCCGCCTACCTACGTGACTACGCGACGTAAGGACTGAACCAAGAGGGGAGGGATGTTCTGTTCCTAATTAGCATTCTTGAGATCCCCACGCTTTGATTGGCCAAAGCGCGGGGCACTCTGATTGGTCAGGCGAGCCGCGCCGATTGGCTCGCTGAGAATCTCTCGCGATTGGTCCATTCGAATCGCGGGAGATTCAAAGTGGTGCCATTGGCTGTGGCTGCTGCGGCTAAAGGAATAAAAGCCGTGAGCTTTTTCCTTTTTGCCAGTTCTGTTCCAACTTTAAATAAAAGAGCATGATTTGAAGTCACCGACTCCTGGCATCATTTTGCGGACACAACAGTTGCTAGAAAACATGAAATGAAAAATAAGCTGCACGACCAAGCATGCTTCTTAAAGGCCTGGTCACACTGCAAGAACTTTGCTATAGCGGTCCTGGAGCGGTGAAAAAAAATCATCACCGCTCGTAACCGTTCACCACCGTTTAACAGAAGTTGGCCTCCGTTAAGGCAACGCCATATACACTCGGCCTCCGCTGATGGTTCCTCCTACCGCTCCGAAAGTTTTGAGCTGCACAAAATATTGCGAGCGGTGAGGAGCGCACAATTTTCCGCTCCGGCAAAGTTCACCACCGCTCCAACAACGCCCGGTCAAAGTTTGGTGCCGCTAGACGCAAGTTCGTGGACGCTTGGGTCCGCTAGGCCAACGCAGAAATCTTCAACGCTGGACCACCGCTGTTTTGGAAGCTTTGCCCGGGCGGTGATTAAATGTTGCACTAACTTTGGTGGAGTGGTTGTAAGCGTTTTACGAGTGGACACGGGATTCCTGGAACGGTGTCAGGCGTTGAAGCAGCGATCCATTGCAGTGATGAACTTTGGTTTGGCATTGGTATGGAGGTGTTGGAGCGGAACCAGAATTTGCCTATAAATACGGGGAGAAATGGACCAGTAGCCCTTTTGGAATAGGCCTTGAGTCACAACACCAACAACATCACAACACCATCAGTGTGGTAGTCAAAGAAGTGGTAAAGGCCATCATTGAGGAGTGCACAGATGAACTCTTGTTTTGCCCAACAACTGAACAAGGATGGAGAGACCTGGCTGAACAATGATACCAGCGATGGAACTTTCCCCACACAGTTGGTGCCATTGATGGCAAGCACGTGGCATATAAAGCTCCTCCTAACTCTGGCTCAGAATTCTACAACTACAAAGGTGTTTTTTCGTTATTAAGTAAAGTAGTCAAGAATAGTTTAATAAAAATGCTGTTTATTAAAGATCAAAGCTTTTGAGACCACCCAAACACAAAAGTGCACAACAATAAACAACAAACATCAAAACAGCTGACCAGCTCTACCTTTAAACAAAAATCACATGAAATATCTGAGCAGTCCCTTCAACACATTTCAAACAGTCTCAATTCTCCTTGATGGTGGCCCTTACCTCTGCAAGTACATCAGCAGTCCTTTGAGATGAGGTGGTGATTGATAAGGGTGGAGCGTTCATCTCCTGCCTCTGGAGGTCCTGGACAATACCCCCCTCGCTGATGGTGCTCATGTTGGTGTGGTTACTGGAGGAAGGGTTCGGCATGTCTGACAACATGAGGCCTTCGTTGGAGCTCCTTGGGGTGGAGGATGGCTGGCTGACTCGGGGTGTCTGCAATTGCTGGAAGAGCTGAGGCTGATGCTGAGGCTGAGACTGTTGCTGAAAGTGGAAAGGCTCCTGTTGGAAGCCGTGATGCTGAGGCTGGAAGTAATGCGGCTGCTGCTGCTGGTAGAATGTGTGTGTGGGTGAAAGTGCGAATGCTGGACGTGGTGGAGCTGGAGGAATGGGGTGGGACATGGGTCACTGCATCTCGTGGAGGATGGCCGTCATCCTCTCAACTGTGAGCTGGTACTGGGCCTCAGGTAGCCGTTGGAGAGACTGGGACATGTACGTGATGAAGGGCTGCCTTGAATGGCTGATCTCTTGGGCTTGGACCAGTCTCTCCATGAGGGCGTTGGTGGCCTTCATACAATCTCTCATCTCCAGCATTGCAGGGGAGTCTTCAGGCTCGCCTTTGGTGGCGCCACGGCGTTGTCTGGTGGTGGTGGAGGCGGGAGCTGGTGAGGGGTTGCCCATGGACCTCGAGACTGCCGCTTGCATTTCAACGAGCGAGAGTGAGCCCTCATTCCCTTCCTGTTCCTCGATGTCATGGGAAGGCTGGCGAGAGGTGCTGGCCGACGCCGAGGGCTGGGCTGCTGGAGACTGGCTGGCTACAGGTTCCGGTGTGAGAAGTATGCTTCTAAGTGGCTGACCTTTCCTGGGCTTCACCTCCTTGTGCAGGAAGGCACAGTTCCTCTGGATGAACAGTTCTCTGTCCGTCAAGTTCGCTGCAGCCTGGCCAGACTTCTTGGTGAGAAGCTTAGTGTAGAGGTCCCGGACTGACTTCCACCATGTCCTGAGAGCTTCAGCTCCCTCCTCAATGTCCAGCTCTCTTGCCTTCCTGGTCCAAAGCTTCGTCTTCTTCTTTGTATCCTTGTAGTCGGTGGCCCCCTTCCTCCAAATAAATTCGTGCTCCCGGATCCACTCGATGAGTTGCTCCTGAGTGTCATCGTTGAGCAGGAGGGCCTTGCGGCGAGACTTCTTCTGAGGCTGACGCTGTTCATTGTTCTTCTCCAAGTATGGGTGCTGAGAGTCAGAGTCTGAAAAATATAGCAATTGAATAAAAATAATATTAATAAATAAATAAATTAAACATATATTATTTAGATCAACTTGTATTGATTACGTAATCAAATATCCTTCGGATCACCTAATTCGTCCGACTTGACGAATAGAGGGGTTTCGTAATGTAGTCACATTTTATGCACACATCTTTGTTAAATTTTCAATGAGAAAATAGTTGTTCTCCTGATAACAAACAATAACATTCAAACATTGTAATGGATGGAATTATCGTCACCCGCAGTCCTTGTTGCTAGGTCGGACAAGCTACAATGTTTGTCCGACTTGGCAACACTAATGTATGCAATTCGCCTTCTAACTATTGTGATGTGGTTGTCTTTTGACAGGTGAATACATATTTTGTCTTGGAGGAAACATGAATAAATTTGACTACATTACAAAACTCCTCTATTGAAAGTCTAGTTTTTCATTGCATTCATCACACTATAATTACCTTCAGCAGCAGCATGGCCCTCCTCAGGTTGGTCATCACCAGGGGGTAGCTCCTCACCATCAGGCTGGTCCTGTGTCAGGGCCTCCTGGGGCTCATCATCAGAGTCTGCAAAATATACAACATGAATAATAAATGAGCAATGACAATTAACGTGAAAGAAAGATTATGGTTATTATTATTATTATCATCATAATTATATTAAATTTCATACATTTTCATTGGTCATTACCTTCATCAGCAGCTGCCCCTGCCTGGGCGATGTTAGCAGTGGTTGTGGCTGTGTTAGCAGTGGCTGTGCTAGCAGTGGCTTCTGGTGTGGCCTGACTGGTCTCTGCAAAATATAACAATGGAATAATAAATTAAAGAGAATGGTTGAGGTTTCAAATTTTTCTTGACGCAACCAGTGGGCCACATATATTTACCTGACTCCACTGCTGCCTGCATCTTCTTGGAGGCTGCTGCCTTTCCTCCTCCAGCCTTCCTCTTCTTTTGTCCACGTCCCATGATGAACTTCTATCAAAACTCTTTGAGAACTTCCGTACAGCTCCGTTACGGTAGTCCAAAGCGGCATGTCGCAATTACTTCAAACCCCCGCCGAGCCAACGCACGCATGCGCAGAACAACGCTTTATCAATGCTCGCATTACCGCTAAACCCTACCGTTAAACCAACGCTAAAGCAACGCCGGCTTCAGCGGTGCACCGCTAAGGCAACGCCCGTGTTTTTGAATTTTTTTCCAATTTTGTGCACGGTGACGAGCGGTGTCGAAATTTGTCCCCCTCTTCCTACCGTTCAAGGACCGCTATAGCAAAGTTCTTGCAGTGTGACCAGGCCTTTAGCAAAAGCAGCAGCATAGTTTATTGCAGCTTTGGATTTGTTTGATTGCCTTTCAATAAATCATAGAACCAAGGTTTTCTTTTATTAATGACAGCTCCTCTTTGCCAGAGAAAAAGCATTATAAATAAGCTGCGGCAGAAGTGAGACCTGAATTATGATAAACTGGCATAAAGATGGAATTCCTTATTTGCTTAGGAAGATTTTTGGGTGGGTGGGTCTATCTTTTGCCCATCTTTTCAGCTATAGTTTGCCACATAGTAATGACAATTTCCATCTTAACATTTCCACTTTAGGTAGGGTAGGGTTGGCAGAGAGAGAATATTTCTGCTTTCTCCATTCATTTGTTTTGAAAGGAGAAAGGAAGAGATTCCACTGGTTTGAATTGCACTCATTATTTCATTGATTCATATATAATGAATGGGAGAATGGAGGACAGTCATGCGAGTCCTGAAAGCAGGAAAGTGCTTGGAGTTAATCCTAGCATCAACCTTATCGTAGCATGCCCGCTGCTGGATTTGTGACTACAAGTTTGTTTAGTCATGGATAAACTGCTTTCACAAAAACTGGATCAAACCAGTTCAGCCCTGCTAGGATTTCCATTTAAATTATACTCTTGAAATATGATTATGAGGAACATGGTGATTCTGTTTCCTGAATTCAGTTATGAATGGGGAAATATCCAATTCATTCCTGTAACTTTTTCCTCATTTAAAATTATGCTCCATTCAAGTGGCGTGTTTCCTTGTAACAGTGACAGCAACGCACCGTTCTTTGCAGACGGCTTCATCCATTCAGACTGAACTCATGAGGATAAGTGGTCCTAACCCATTGAGTGATTTTTTTTAAAAAAGCTTGCAGCCAGGTCTGTTGCAGATTTTATCTCAAAGAACTGCTTTTTATATGGATGATGATGATGATTGATGATGATGATATCGCTTTAGTCATGTCTGATCCTTGATAATTCTATGGGCCAGGTCTGTCCACGTTTTCTAATCTTGCACTACTTTTTATATGCATACAGTTTCTTTTTCAGAAACACTGATTGAGGAGGCACAATTTTTATCTGATACATACACATATACATACACACATCAATACAACACCTTCAGTTTCAAATAAGAGATACAGGTGTTTTCTATTTCTTTTTTTTTGAAACAATTTTTTATTAATTTTAAAGATAAAACAACACATCATCAACCATTAAATACATAAACACATAAAACCTCTTAACATTGTAAATCCTTACAAGTCAAACAAAACATTATTTTTATACAGCATAATTCCAATTTATCCCATCTCCATATGGACACACAAACATCTTTCAGCAAGTTTCTCATTTTTTCTCTTTACTCCTATTCAATTTCATTTCTCTTCCATATTTATCCATTTTATAGTCATCATATTCTTTTCTTTCTGGCTTGTATAAATTATTCTCGTCTAGCATTCCTCCAAGGTTTTATTGATTCTTTCCTTTTTTTTTTTTTATAAAAAACAAATTTTGTTAGTTTTACCATAAGCACAGTACACAAACATACAAACACAAAACATAAACAAAACTAAAAGATCTTTTCTGAAGGTTGTCTGTTCCCGGGTTAAAACTCTTTACACAGACACAAATTCAAACATCATATTCAACCCATATCTCCTTCCAAATCTTATTATCATTTTCTTTTTTATATATATATATAAAAACCATTTTTATCAGTTTTATAAAAACAATGCACAAAAAATCAAGGCATAGCAGCTTATAAATTCTTTTCTAAGAAAAAATAATAATAATAGACCAATAAAGCATAACATTTCCAGATTATAATATCAATATTTCATATAATATTAACTTCATATCTTGTCCCTACTTCTCTTTTCCATCCAAATTATTTATTAATTAAAATTTTATTGCCTTTTATCAATACACAAAATCCAAAAAAAAAAAGCATATATATCCTTCCATATCTTATTACCATTTTCAACAACATTCTTTGTCTGTTCTATTTCCAATTATCCATTCATCTTTTTTTTTCTTTTACTATACTTCTCCTGTACACCAATTGGAGTAACATCTATAACTCATTACCCTAACTTAGAAATACTACATATAGCAATCTTTCTTGGGATTCTGTTTAAAAAAAAAAATTCTAAAATTACATAATAAATTTTATATTCTAAATATACATATAAAAACACACTCTTATAAACCCTCCAGAATCCCTCTTTTAATCTAAATTAAATTCACCCATTATCTCTAAATAAACTTTTTTTCCTTAGGTCTTGCTTCCCCACATTAAGGCTTCTCCTCCCCCCCTTTCTCTCTTGCTTATTCTTCTCCTTGCCCTTTCTACCCCTTTGTTTTTTCTCTTCGCTTTTCTTGCTCCTTTTCCTTTGCTTTCTAACCTTGCCTCCATCTTTTCGCTCATTTTTCTCTCTTTTGGTTGTTTTTATAATTCTTAAAATCCCCTTTTTCTTATCCTTTTTGTCCTCCTTTCCAGAAGGGACCCATTGTTCATCAAAGATGGCTTCTTCTTCCTCTTCTTCCTTGTCCCAGTCCTTCTGCTGCGTAATCAACTTTTCAAAGGAACATAACGCCATTTCTAAGAATTGAAACAAAGCGCCCAAAGTATCTTCTTTTTTATATTTTTGATATTCAATCTCTAGTTCATCCACAGACGATGCCATTATGAAAAGGGAAACTTTTTCCAAAACAACCACAAGAATTTTTAATCAAATTCCCTTTAACAGCTTCTCCGCCGCTTTTCGCTCTTCTTAGGGATACAATGTATCCTCCAGCAACAAACAGCTCAATTCCAGGCAATTTAAAAGGTGTTACTTGACCCGGCTCAGACAGAACTTTCACTCTTCACACTTCCTCCAGCACAGTTCTTACCCGGTTGCTGGCTTCTTCGTGGCGGCCATTGCTGACCGCCGCTCCACCGCCTTGGGAAAAAGGGGTTTTCCCGGAGAAAGGGGGGGTCTGCGATGCCCCCACCTCCCTTTCCGATTCCCCTCTATCTTCAGCTGTCCCTACAGGGTAGCCATATCCCCCTGACCCATCTGGATCGGGGGTACCTCGACGGCTAGCCCAGCAGGAATCGCGAGCTGTCGCGAATTCCTGCTGCCCCGAAGCCACGCAAACCGGAAGTTTTCAGGTGTTTTCTATTTCTGTTTATTCAAATATCAAACAATTTAAGATAAATTTTGTGCTATGCAACCTGCAAAAATGTTTTATTCATAGGTTGACACAGATTTTCCAATGTGCATATTCCTACACAACTGAGACATAAGGGGCAGCATAGGGCTAAAAAGTTATTCTTTGTAGGTTATGAATCTAATCACAAATCATACAGATTCTGGGAAAAAGGAACATCTAGAGTTTACTGTAGTGCTAGTGCAAAATTCCTTGAACATGTAGGATGGGAAAAACTGAAGCAAGATTCAAGTAAGGATGTAATCATAGAAACCTACAAAAGACCAGAACAACATATCAGTAATAAGAAGAGTACAATTAAAGAGGAAGTACAGGAAGAACACATAGGAAGTAATAGGTGAACAGGAAGAAATAGATAACAAGGAACAGGTAGTACATGAAAGTCTACCTGTAAGCCCTGTAATACCTAGACGTACAACACGTGAAACTAGACCACCTGACAGGTACCAAGCAAGTGTAGTTTGCCAAGTTAGTAAAGTTCCAACTATTGTTGAAGAACTTAGAATGTATCCTGCAAAGGAACAAGAAAATTGGCATAGAGCAATGGAGAAAGAATTAAATTCATTGAAACAAATGGAAGTTTATGAAAATGTTAAATTACCTCCAGGTGAAAAGTCCATTGGCTGTAAATGGATATTTAAATTAAAAACAGATAAAAATGGGACTGTTATCCATAAGGCTAGGTTGGTAGCTCAAGGATTTAATCAAACTGCATGTGATTATGATGAAGTATTTGCACCAAGTCTAAAAGCAACAACCTTGAGAGCAGCTTTAGTGTGGGCAGCTAAGAAGAATTATATCATAAATCACTTAGATGTAGAAACTGCCTATCTGCATGCACCACTGCAGCACACTATATACCTAAAGAAACCTGTAGGAATTAAGGATGATAAAACGAATAATGACTGTTGGAAACTTAAAAAGAGTCTCTATGGATTCAAACAATCTGGTTACGAATGGAACCAATATATTGTTAAGGAGTTAAACAATATAGGATTTAAAGCAGGTTTAGCTGATCCATGTGTATTTAAGAGAGAGAAAAATGGAATAGTGTCATTATTATTGTTTCCAGATGACATTGCCTTAATTACAAAAACTAATAATGAAGCTACTGAAATAATATCATTATTAGGTAAGAGGATAAAATTAAAGCAATTAGGGGAAATAAAACAGCATCTAGGATTAACAATAAATAAAACCAAAAATGGCTATAAGATATCTCAAGAGGATAAAATTTATCAATTACTAAAAACATACAAGATGGAACTTTGTAAGCCGGCAAAAACTCCAATGAGTCAGGAATTTGGCCACACTGATGCTCAAAGTCCAAAATTCGATAAGAATATCTATCAATCGTTAATTGGTAGTTTATTGTATATTAGTAATTGGTCAAGGCCAGATATTGCCTATAGCATTAATCAATTGGCAAGATTCAATGCTGAACCCACTGAACAACACTGGCAAGCGACAAAGCGTATCTTAAGATATCTTAAAAGGACAATGCACTATGCATTGTATTTGGAGCCAAAAGATGATCTGATTTTAAGTGCATATGCTGATGCAAGTTTTGCAACAGACATAAACACTAGGAAATCAACTTCAGGTACGGCTATACTGTTAGGAAAGGCACTGATTGGTTGGAGGTCAATTAGACAGCAACACATAAATATGTCCACAATGGAAGCAGAATTTTCATGTCTATCCTTATTATGTACTGATTTAATTCTGTATAAACAGTTGTAATTGGATTTGGGAATGATTGGTTAATGATTCCATTGTAGTTTATGAGGACAATCAAGCAGCCATACGGTTGGCTACAAATATTGCTGTAAAAACGAGATCTAATCATACAGATCTTAGATATCTGAATGTAAGACAATCTGTAAAAAAATGGTTTGATAAGATTGGAATATTGTACGACTGAAGAAAATATTGCTGATCAATTTACAAAAGCCCAAGGTTCAATCAAACACAAAGAGAGTTGTGATGACTATGGTTTAAGGATGTAAATAGATATATATATTATTATATTACCCAAAAGGGGAGTGTGTTAGGAATAACAAGTTTACCTAACTTAGTTTGGATAAAATAATATATATAAACTATGATTGTAAGTAAGTGTGGGTCACTTTAAACAGCAAAGCATGTAATTTTGGGTGCGGCTGTAAAACCTCCATAAGAGAGAGCAAGAGAGCTTACTGTATTCCTGGCTTACTGAATTGCTTGCTGACAATGATGGATTGATGGTTCCCTGCTGCTTTTCCTGAAGGAAGAAAGGATTTTGAACTTCTTCATATCTCTACTGTGAGAAGATTTTTATTACTGGACTGATATTTGTAAGTTTCAGGGCTGCCAACCTTGAGTGATAGTTCGGAGTGAGACACTGCGAGGGAGCGGAGCGACCGAGGGGGGGATGGTGTGGAAGGGGGGTGTCCCCCCTTCCACGGTAGGGAGCTTTGACAATTTTACATTTTAAATGGTGCAATCTGATGCATACTTTAGTCATGATTTGGACATATACATACATACATACATACATGCAAGCAGCACCAATGTACTTGAACCGGATTTGTAAGATATTAATAATGCAATTCACTGACCATGAATAATTGAAGTTCCTGACTTGTAACTGCAGTATTCTACCTCAACTGACTTTATTAGCTTAGTGATGTACTATAGACCACTGTAGGATGAATTCAATGTGCAACAAAAAGACAAAAACCCCGAAACAACTACAGAGATAATGCAAATACATCAATGGGTATTCTTCTTTCTGTATCAAATACCATACTACATGCCAATATCAAATGCTATAGTCTCAGTCTTTAATTATATACTAACTTGTTGACTGAAATAGGGGTTCATAATTTCAGACATGTATAAACTAAACATTTAATCGAATAATGAGTGCTTCATATAAATATACATATTGTTAACTGTAAAACTCATCTACTGTATTCTGAAGCTTGGCCCTAGCTTTCATCATAGAAGCTATAGAACCAAAACAAAGCCCTGGTAGAGACTAAAAAATACAGCAAGTGCAGCTCTTGATTCACAAGGAAACTCTGGAATAGTAGTTGAATGCCACAGGTTAAATACTACACTTCATCACAGATGAACTGTCAACTCTAATAATTTAGCGGATTTCTGGTGTGGCGGCCTGCTGTGCGGCCGTACAATATTTATTGGGTAAGTTTAGATTCTGAACTTAATGGTCTTACTGCTCTTTGGATGGTAAATTGTGTTAAGATTAGAATATGTTCTAGTTGAGTCAGGGCTATCCCAATTTGGGACTGAGAAGCCTACTGGCATCAAAAAAAGTCCTTATTGAGTCCTTATCTAAGGGTTTGAAAATATGATAATAATGTAGTACAGTCCTGTCGATCTGGTGCATGGAGACCTAGGATTTAAACTCAAAGGAGAAAGAGGAAAAAGTGATTCCTTCATCCACTGCCAGAGATGTAATCCTGTCAGTCCTCCAACCTTTCTATTAAGTATTTTGCAAAAAAGCTGCCCAGCCCCTTTATAGATCAGCCTGGCGCGCTTCTCGCCTTGCTGGTTTGGGAAGACTCTTTTGGATCAGCTAAAAGAGAGCATAAGGCGTGTAAAGGGGTGGTAATAATAATTATAATAATAATAAAATTTAAAATAATAATAATTTTATTCAGAGTTGTGTTGGATCTCTTTTTTTGGGGGGGGGTTGTCCCATTCTTTCTTGGTGTTCTTTCTGTCCTTTTTGCTTTTTTAAATGGTCTTTCTCCCCTGGGTCAGAAATCCAGCCAGAGAAAATAAAGAAACATCTTTGGTGGTTAAATGGAAGCCACTCCGTTGGCTTTGCTTACCATTGTTATTACTGGCCGAGGCTGTTGCCCGCAAAAGAGGCTTTGCCAGCCCCCTCGTGTCCTTCTTTGGAAAGGGCAGCTGGCTTGTCCCAGAGGACATTACAGAGAGGGAGAGGGCGGGGCAAAGTGGCTGCGAGCGCCCCGGGTGGGAAGAAGCCTCCTGCTCTTCGCTTTCCTGAAGCGATTTGCTAATGATCGGCATCATGCACACAGTTACGGGACGCCGGCAGAAGGATTAAGGCGGGAAAAGAGGCGCGGTGGGGTGGCTGGGCAGGGCGGGGTGGCTGGGCAGGGCGGGGCGGCGCTGGGAGCTCATCCTTCTCCTAAGCTAAGGGGAATATTCGGAATATAATCAGAGAATGTAGGGATATTTTTGTACATTCCATGATTTTGGGGGTTTAGCGTGAGATTTTGTTTATCAGAGTGAGACAGTCAAAATTGATTGAATTGCGTGAGTCTCACGCTGATTGCGTGAGAGTTGGCAGCCCTGAAGTTTACTGACCTCTTTTTCGACACTGGATTTTGCTAATGAATAATCCCCGGACGGACTGAATTAGTGAATGATAAATGGACTGTTTGACTATGCTAAAAACTCAAACTGGAATAAACTATTTCACTGGCACAATGTATCTGTTTTACTGAGTGTAAGCTACAAAAACGTTTATCTCAAATATTTTGCCTGACTGCCTGACTGCCGTGCAGATTCTGCTAAGGTGTTTCCCTAACAGTGGGGGTGCCATCTCTTCTTCTTGGGCTGTTTTCCCATTGTCGGGGGCTGGAATTTCGTTTGTTGTGGCATACTTTGGCAATATGCCGTCGTTTTTCGCAAAAACGGCAAACAGCGTCCAGGAACTTACATTCGGAATGCGGGTGATTTCCTCCGCAGCCGGCACATTGGTAACTTGACTTACGACCGTGCCGGTCTCGTCGCTCGCATTCCGACTGAAGTCTGTGAATTTCTCCCTCTTCACTGTCAGAAGGGGATTCAATGTCACCGTGGTGGGTGGATGCTGTGTGTTTTTCTGCTGCAGTTGTCGTCTTGCTGGTGGGTTGGCGGTCGGTTCCATTTGAACGCTGCATTCGTGCTGCTGACTTATGGGTGGCCTCGGCTGCGGTGGCTTCGGCTACAGCGTCGGCGAGGGAGATGTTCCCTTTAGCCATCAGCCTGCTTTGGAGAATTGGGTCTTTCAGGCCAAGGACAACTCGGTCATGCATGGCCTCGTCTAGATTGGTGAATCCACACAAGCCTTCTAGGTTCCTCAGGTTGGCTACGAACTCTCTGATGCTCTCGCCCTCACGCTGATCCCTCTGGTAAAAGTCATGCTGATGGATGAGGGTTGGCACTGCCGGGGTGTAATGGTTCCGGAGGATGAGAGCTAGGGTATCCCAATCCATTGTCTTGACGTCTGCGGGCTTCGCAAGTGCCTTGGCCATTTTAAAAACGGCGGGTCCACAGTGTGTTAGAAAGACTGCTCGCTTCTTGCTGCCGGTGGCGTCCTTCAGGTTATTTGATTCCAAGAACATTTGGAAATGATCAATGTAGGACTCCCAGTCCTCGCTGGCCAGATTGAATGGTGCGGGTGGCACAGCGCTGCTGGCTATCTTGCTGGTCGTCTATGCGTTGTCTGCCACGTGCTAGTCAGCTCTGTTGTCTCAGTATCCCATCCTTGTTGCCAGTGTTAAGTCTTGGTGGTGGGTTCCAAGGAGAGACGAGACTTGAAGTAGTAACAACAGCTCTTTATTAGGAAATCAGATACTGAGACAAAAATCCTATCCGCGGCAGCTCTTTTTATAGAGCTGGCTGCGGCTAGGCAGCCTATGACATGCTTTTGAGCTTGCTGCACTTGGTTTTACCCAATCGCGGCAGCCCGATATGAACCAATTGGAATCGCTTCATATTATCCAATCATGGCCCGGCTTTTCCGGACCAATAGGAATGCAGGCCTACAAGCCTGCTAGTATGGAACACAAATGGTCAGAAACAGAGTCCAGGAGGGTGATATGAGGGCCCGATGTCCACAGGTGGGTGTTGTGCTTACAGCCCAACACCGTGCAGGATGTTTGGCATTTGCCAGAGAACACCAAGATTGTCTAATTCGCCATGGGCACCCTGTGCTCTTCACAGATGAAAGCAGGTTCACACTGAGCACATGTGACAGACATGACAAGGTCTGGAGATGCCATGGAGAATGTTCTGCTACCTGCAACATTCTCCAGCACGACCAGTTTGGCAGTGGGACAGTAATGGTGTGGGGCAGCATTTCTTTAGGGGGCCGCACAGCCCTCCATGTGCTTGCCAGAGGTAGCCTGACTGCCATTAGGTACTGAGATGAGATCCTCAGACCACTTGTGAGACCATATGCTGGTGCAGTTGGCCCTGGGTTCCTCCTAATGCTAGACCTCATGTGGGTGGAGTGTGTCAGCAGTTCCTGCAAGATGAAGCCATTGATGCTATGGACTGGCCCACCCGTTCCCCAGACCTGAATCCAATTGAGCACATCTGGGACATCCTGTCTCCCTCCATCCACCAATGCCACATTGCACCACAGACTGTCCAGGAGTTGTGGGATGCTTTAGTCCAGGTGTGGGAGGAGATCCCTCAGGAGACCATCCGCCACCTCATCAGGAGCATGCCCAGGTGTTGTAGGGAGGTCATAGAGGCACGTGGAGGCCACACACACTATTGAGCCTCATTTTGACTTGTTTTCAGGACATTACATCAAAGTTGGATCAGTCTGTAGTGTTTTTTTCCACTTTAATTTTGAATGTAACTCCAAATCCAGACCTCCATGCGTTGCTAAATTTGATTTCCATTGATAATTTTTGTGTGATTTTGTTGTCAGCAGATACAACTATGTAATGAACAATGTATTTAATAAGAATATTTCATTCATTCAGATCTAGGATGCCTTATTTTTGTGTTCCCTTTATTTTTTTGAGCAGTGTATATAGGTTTTAGAAATATCCTTGAATTCAGCATTAAGTTAATCTTCCATTCCATTCCATTCCACAGAATGTTTTTACTAAAGAGAACTAGACTCTTTACAAGAATAAGTAGGTATTTAGTTCCAAATTCTGTGTACATCTTTGAATCAGTTTTTTGATTCCTGGAAAATGCTTGGCCCACTACTCCCTGCAGTTTTCTTGGCAAGATTTTTCAGAAATTGTTTGCCTTCCTTCCTTTCTGGGGCTGAGAGAAAGTAACTGGCTTAGGGTCACCCGTCTGGTTTTGTGCCTAAGTCAGGGTCTCTGGTTTCTTCCTGGTGCCTTGACTGATACACAAACCTGGCTCCAAATTAGGAGAATTTATTACTGAAGTCTTGGAATGTTTGAAAACAATGTACATGTTAATATGCAGGGACAGCTAAAGAGTTGTATAAGATCACATTCTTACCTCGTTCCAGAGGTGGTATTCAGCAGGTTCTGACCAGTTCTGGAGAACTGGTAGCAGAAATTTTGAGTAGTTTGAAGAACCGGCAAATATCACCTCTGGCCCACCCCCATCAATTCTCTGCCTCCCGAGTCCCAGCTGATCAGCTGGGTCTTCTTTTGTTGCTCTGCACAGGAGGACAGAGCTGGAAAGCAGGTTAGTGGGGTGGGGAGGGAATGGGGATTTTGCAATATCCTGCCCCTGCCACACCCACAAGCCATGCCACGCCCACCAAGCTAAGCCCACAGAACTGGTAGTACAAATTTTTGAATCCCACCACTGTCTCATTCCCAATATCACACACACTGAAGTTACCCTGAAGGTCCAGATATTGAAATTGTACATGCACTGTAATAAGCCCTAGTTTACTTAAACATGGTTTGCTTATTGAACTACAATAAGCTGGAATCATCTGACATAGTAAGTTATAAATCAAGATTTATAAACACCAATGGCTGGTATACAAAGCAACCAACCCCAAAATAATTTTGCAAGTTGTGTGTCCCTAATTGATGAGATCAGGTGCTTACAAATCAAAAGGAATACGTGAGCTCTGTTTGTTAGCCATATTCTCATCAGCAGGAGTAGCACAATGGAACACTTTCCAATCTGCATATTAAAATAATTGAGCTCCTGTCAGAAAATGAACTCATTTCAGCTTCCTGCACTTTCTATCATTTCCTCTTTCTGGTTTTTTCCTTCCTGACTCAGATCTCAGAGGAGCATCATCTGCCCAATCCTAATTATCTTGTCTGGGAATTCATCCAGGCGGTCTCACCTTAATTTATACTTTGACCACAGACAACAACTTTCCAAGATGGCATCTTGGCAGTAATGTCAGAAGTAGGGAGGATGTCAGCACAGATTGGGGACAGTAGCCATTCAGAGATAATAAAGGAGGAAACGAATAATGGAGGCAAGGCTTATCCAGAAGATTTGGAACATACTCAGGCTGCCCTATCAGGAACTGACACATCTTAAGATTCAATGAGATGAAAGACTGCTGTGGACAAAGTACCTGCCTTTTATATGTTTCTTTAAGAAATATATCTGCATTTATTTAAAACTTTGTTTTGCCAGTTATGTTGAGAAAAGGCATTGCTTATTTAATTCATATTTAACAATTTAATTGATTGTTAGAGGAAAAACCTCTATCTTTTTAAAAAAGTATAATCATTATGGGACTTTGGAACACAATACACTTAGTCCTTGATGTACGCCCAACAATTGACCCCAAAATTTATGTTGCTAAGAGAGACATTTGTTAAGTGAGTTTTACCGCATTTTACAACTTTTCTTGCCACAGTTGTTAAGTGTATCACTGCAGTTGTTAAGTTTGTAACATGGTTGTTAAGTGAATCTGGCTTCCCCATTGACTTTACTTGTCAGAAGGTTGCAAAAGGTGATCACATGACCCTGGGACACTGCAACCATCATAAATATGAGTCAGTTGCCAAGCATTTGAATTTTGATCACTTGACCATGGGGATGTGGCAATGGTTGTAAGTGTGAAAAAGTCATTTTTTGTAGTGCTGTCGTAACTTTGATTGGTCACTATATGAACTTGTAAGTCAAGACTACCTGTATCTTTTTTAAGGGATATCTCCGTAAACAAGTAATATAATAGTTTTAAATGTCCAATGGACTTGGTTAGATTTCAGTAAGGCAAGGAGGGATAGAAATCTAACAAATAAGTAAACAAATACTTGCAGTTTTGTAAGAGAGGATATTATTATTAGCTTCAATTTGAAGATGTTGGAGAAAGACACTAAGAACATTGGCATGGCTAGAAGGACTGTGGGCTTAATTTTACTGGGCAGATAAGGAATGCAATATTCTGCAACTTGCGAATATATGGCTCTTTAAGACAGCACTCCTAGTCAAGCATGCAGGGGAAAGTTTGAAAAAGCAATCAAAGATAGGAAAACTAAGCCTAGCTCATTAAATTACAAAGAAAACATGAATGGAAAGGACAATTGAATGAATGAATGAACAGACATTAGATTACCTTTATTTTTTCAACCCTCACTGTGGTATCATTCTATGTGAATTATTGAAATTCAAGACTAAAATACATGATTGGAACGTAGGAAAATAGTATATTTTTATTATTGTTAACCCTATTCTTCCCTTGTCAATTCATCCTTATAATATAATGCTGTATTATTGTTCTTTTGTGCTGTTTTTGTGGAACTTTTTGTATTTTTTTAACAATTGTAAACTAACCAAGGTTATTGAGATTTGGGCACATATAAATTAAAACATATTATCATTATTATTCTCCTTTAATAAAATAGGGATTTCTTTTCAAATTAAATATCAATTAAATATAAAACCTCTTGCTGATATCTGATTAATCATATCAGCACAAGATACTTCTGTAATTTCCACAGCAAATGGATCTTCCACCCATAACCAGATTTGCTTAACCTCTGCCACTTAACCTGTCACACCAATCCATCCTTCTCAAGTTCTTATAATAGGAACCCTAGAAGTACCTCTCAGGGTTAAATGCCTGCCAGCTACAAGTGCTTTTTATAGAAGGCCTCTCAATTCCCTGGGAATCTTTCCAGATGTTAGGCATTGCAATAAATATTTCTTTAATAACCGCCTGTAGCAGAAACAGGGGCTGCTAGCCTGTTTTGCTTTTAAAAGCACCCAGACCCAATTCTAATTTAGAAGTGTAGATGTGCTGTTTATATGCATTTGTTCTCTGCAGATGATTCAACTCAATGCTTTCTTGCCACCAGCTTCTTCTGTGGACTAAATCTACCCAATCTGCAGGACAGTAAACTGAACACAGTCCAACTTTTGTTTTTATGGTAATCTGGTTTGCCCCTTCATTTGAAGTTAAAGCAGGAAGAAAAACTGAGCTCTTTAGTGGGGCATCATATCTGGGCTTGATGAGATTACAATCCATGTATGCACACCTTCAGTCCTGGAAGGTTGTGGAATTGACATATTTGATTTCCAGCTTTAAATGCAGGGAGAACCTGGAAGAAAGGACAGCTATCTTGTGTCAGCAACTTTTCCCATGCTTTACATCAGAGGTCTCCAAACTCATGGACTTCAACTCCCAGAATTCCTCAGCCATCATAGTGCAGTCTTAAAGTTGCCAATTTTGGGAACCCCTGCTTTATATTGTGGGATGAACTGCTCAACTAAAAATTCAGGAAGCTTCCAACACGCATGAAATAAAATGGTTAGCAGAGACCAGAGCTAACTTCTCAGTCCACAAGCTGCATTTAAAGCAGCCTTTTCTTTATCAGAATCCTGGGGGAGGGGGGAGATTGCTTGACTTTTTCCTTCATGCATTTTACTAAATTAACTTAAGTTGATTTTACATCATCTCCTTTACTGTTATGTTAACAGTGTGAGGCACACTCTGAAAATAATATCAAATTATTATCAAATTTATTTGCAACCCTTCTCGCTTCAAAGCAACTCTTTATACAGAAGTGGCTTAGAATCACATGCTTATAGATGGAGCTTAGTGGCCTTCCACTATTCATGAAAGCACGCATGTCTTTTTTCAGGCTTCTATTACAGCTTGGAAAAAAAAATTGGAATATTTTAAGAATTGCATCAACTTGGATGGATAGATTCCTTAAGCAGTAACCTCTTTTTTCAGAATGATGCAGAAGCCTGAAGGGGGCAGGGGCTAGGGTGGGGAAAAACTTCGATGAATACTAGGGAGATGCTGGCCTTGTACTCCCACGAGATCTGAAGCATTTCTGAATCATTCATGAAATGTATATGGCCACAATATTGATTTGTAATGTTTTGGCAGCTGGTGAGTTAGACCTGTAATGGGTTGCTAGGACAGGAGAACAAACAGAGAGAAAATCCATCCCAAGACAACTGTTCAGAGCAGGAGCAATATCATTGGTAGGAAGGCCAGGTGAAATAGCTGGACCCTCCTTGTCCCAGCAAACCGATTATTTATTTATTTATTTATCTATTTTTATTTGTTAATTGCTTACAAGATAATAGGTATAAGTAAAAACATAGTTATGAATACAAGGATACATATAAGAAAAATAAAAGAAACAATAGGACAGGGACGGAAGGCACATTCGTGCGCTTATGCACGCCCCCTACGGGACCTCTTAGGAAAGGGGTGAGGTCAATAGAAAGTCTAAGGTTAAAGTTTTTGGGGTTTGGGGAAGAAACCACAGAGTCAGGTAGAGTATTCCAGACACTGACCACTCTGTTGCTTAAGTTGTATTTCCTGCAATCAAGTTTGGTGCGATTAACCTTGAGTTTGTATCTATTGTTTGCTCTTCTGTTATGGTTGAAGCTGAAGTATTCATTGACAGGTAGGACATTGCAATGTATGATTTTATATACTATACTTAGATCAGACCAAAGGCGGCGTAGTTGTAAGTTTTCTAGGTCTAGAATTTCGAGTCTGGTGGCGTAAGGTATTCTGCAAGAAGTAGAGGAGTGTAGAACTCTTCTTGTGAAATATTTCTGGAATTTCTCAGCTGTGTTAATATCAAATATGTAATGTGGGTTCCAGACTGATGAGCTGTATTCAAGTATTAGATGGTAATGAGTTATTCAGATTTTACTCCTTTTTTGTTACAGTTCAACAGAATGAAGAAAATAATCAACCAGAAGCTGGATATTTCCAATCATGATGTGGTTCCTGTTATTTCAATTAAAATAGGAAAACCTTTTATGTTTCCCTGACCTGTCCAAGGCTGCATATTCTGGATGGGGATTTTTGATTAAAGCTCCACAACTTTTATAAGGCAAGTCTATGTAGTTAGCAATAGTCACTGTCAATGGACCTTCTTCCAATCTCTCTTTACTCTGTGAGATTTTACATGTAGACGTCAGCATGATGCAAATAAACTTTTAACTTGATGATGTTAGCTCTTTCATGTAAAAATAATTATCTACCAATTAGCTACCTAGTTATAGCTTGGGATCAGAACCATAGTTACTTTTTGCAGTTGTGATTGGAATTGACTGAATTCCTGAATCAAGTAGAACCAGACCAAAGGATTACCATTTTATTCCCATAGTGGCCAAGCAGATATTTATGGGAAGGGTAAGCAAGTTATGAGTGGGTTGTATTCTCTAGCTGTCCTTAGAAAGAGGATGTGTTAGTTCTCCCTCCACCACCATTGTTATGTATGTACCATAGTTAATAAAGTATGAGCTTGAGGTTAAGTGCAGGGTTCTGGCCCTGCACTTCTGATTGGCTGTTCGGCGGCCAGATTGGATTGGCTAGTTCTTAGGAATCCGATTGGCCCTTAACAGAGGATTATTATTGGTTTAAAGTACTTGCGTTCATAGCTCGGACAATTCTCACAAAGGTTGCCTATATAAGGCAGGGTTCACTGTTGTTGTTGAAAGAAGTCACTATGCTAATAAAGAGCTGAAAGTCACTATTCAGAGGCTGTCTCCATTTACTCCGACCCATGTCCAAGTACTTAACACTGGTGACGAAGGTGGGATTTGGAGACGTCTGAATCTAAGAAGCCAGGAAGCAATACCGAGCACGTGATAAGACGACGCCAACAACGGAACCATGTCCGGCGGCATCGTACCACCCGCTCCGTTCGATCCAAACCAAGAGGATTGGGAATCCTACATGGATCGCTTCCAAATGTTTCTTGAGATGAATAATTTGAAGGACGCCACACCAGCAAAAAAGCGGGCACTGTTCCTGACGCACTGCGGCCTGGCTGTTTTTAAAATGGCAAAAGCACTCGCCAAACCTCGAGAAGTGAAAGCCATGAGCTGGGACGACCTCGAACCCATCCTGAGAGATCACTACGCGCCAACCATGCCTATACTCGTGAGACACCACGAGTTTTATCAAAGGAACCAGCGAAAAGGAGAGAGCGTGGCCGATTTCGTGGCAGACATCCGAAATTTAGGAGGCCTCTGCGGGTTCGCTGATTTAGAAGAAGCACTGAGAGACCGAGTAATTCTGGGATTAGATGCGCTAGGCATGCAGAGCAAGCTGATGGCAAAAGGCGACATCAGCCTTGCTGACACCATCGCCGAAGCCATGGCTGCGGAGGCGACCAAAAAGTCAGCTGCACAACTACAGCGAAGCCGCACTCCGGTACCACCACCGACAAGCGACATTTTATCCAAGTCTGAAGGACAGCTCGTGACGACGCACCACGAGGACCTCTCTTCGTCATCAGACAGCGACGAAGAAGGGGTCCATTGAATGCGGTCCGACCGGGATCCTCGCCCTAAGCCCTTACGCCCTTGCGCTGGCTGTGGAGCAAACCATGCCAGGGCCGAATGCAAATTCCGCGACGCACTCTGCGATGAGTGCGGGAAACGAGGCCACATCAGCCGGGTCTGCCGCAGCTTACCAGGACCCAGCCAGGCCTCAAAAGGGGCCAACTATCACCAATCGACAGGAAACTGTCCTGTAAGGTGAGAACCAGTAAACCACTCCTACAGAAATCGTGCTTTGCAAAAAGAAGAGGCTCACCATACTATCACTATAGGTCACGTCTCAGTCATGGACACTAAGAAAATTCGAGTCACGGTAGCCATCGAGAACCAGCCTTGCCACATGGAGGTTGACTCGGGATCGTCCCTCTCGATGGTGTCTTGGAAGACATTCAAGCAACTTATCCCCACAATCCAACGCCAAGACCTCCAATTTCAACGCCTCATCCTCAAGGACTACCAAGGAAATTGAATCCCTGTAGTCAGTCCTAGTCTCCTTCAAAAAACATACAACGTACTTACCTCTAACGATCATCGACAGAGATAGGCCTAGTCTATTAGGCCTCCAATGGTTCGTGCCACTAGGCATCGAGGTGGCCGGCGTGAACCGAGTCGGTGGTTGTGAGTGGGAGGAAAACCTTGTTTCTGAGTTCAGCGACGTTTTCCTGGACCGTTTAGGCAAGTATAAGGGGTCCCCAATCTCATTTAGTTTAGATCCAAAAGTAGCCCCAATTTGCTTGAAGCCCCGTCGAGTTCCATTCGCTCTTAAAGCTAAGATCGACAAACAACTCGATAAGTTAATTGCTCAAGGGGTGTTGAAGCCCATCGATCACTCTCCATGGGAAACCCCTATTGTAACACCCATTAAGCCAGATGGGTCAATCCGAATTTGTGGGGACTACCGGGCCACTTTAAACAACGCCCTACAGCAGAATGAGTATCCAGTTCCGGTGGTGCAGCACCTCCTCCACTCCTTGGGGGGCGGAAAGGTTTTCGCTAAATTAGATTTAGCTCAAGCTTATCAACAACTACCAGTGGATGAAAAGACGGCTCAGGCCCAAACAATTGTAATGCACAGAGGTGCTTTTAAATGTACTCGATTGCAATTTGGAGTTAGTGTAGCCCCGGGGATATTCCAAAGCCTCATGGAAAGGTTGTTACAGGGAATCAAGGGCGTGGTTCTGTATTTTGATGACATATTAATTGCAGCCCCTACCAAAAAAATCTTGCAGGATCATTTGAAAAATGTTCTTAAAAAATTCCAAGAGGCAGGACTTAAGGTGAAAAAAAAACAAATGTTATTTATATACTGACAGTGTTGAGTTTCTAGGGTATAGGATTGATAGCCAGGGCATCCACCCAACCGAAAGTAAATTAAAGGCAATAAAAAATGCCCCCAGGCCACGTAACAAGACCGATTTCCAGGCATTCTTAGGCCTCATTAATTTTTATAATGTATTTTTACCGCATAAGGCGACTGTTGCTGAACCGTTACACCGGTTATTAGATAAAAAAGCATTGTGGGTATGGGGTTACCGGGAAGAACAAGCGTTCCGGAATGTTAAAAAATTGCTCACATCTGACTCTGTATTTATGCAGTATAACGAGACTTTACCATTAATTATAACCTGCGATGCCTCGCCTTTCGGGGTGGGCGCCATTTTGAGTCATGTACTGCCTAATGGGAACGAAGCCCCTGTTGCAGACTTTTCGAAGACTCTTTCACATGCAGAGCGGAACTATGGACAAATTGATAAAGAAGCTCTCGCAATTGTTGCAGCTGTAAAGAAATTTCATGAATATGTGTATGGAAGGACATTCACCATTATAACTGACCACAAACCGTTGCTAGGGATAATAGCTGGGGACAAGCCAACCCCCTACATATTATCCCCTAGAATGACCCGATGGTCAGAATTCCTCGCTGCTTATAATTATCGGCTTCAATATCGCCCAGGGAAAGCCATTTCCCACGCCGACGCATTAAGCCGAGCACCGCTTCCAGAGACTCTCGACGATCCGGCACCAACGGCAACCATGTTGCAGATCGAAACACTCAACTCGCCGCCTATGACCGCCCGAGACATCGCGAGAGAAACCAAATGAGACCACACCCTAGCCCGAGTCCTAGGCTGGGTAGAACGCGGATGGCCATTGGACCAAGTCCCAGATGACTTCACGCCATTTAAAGCAAGACAGACTGAACTTTTCCCCCAAAAAGGCTGTGTCATCTGGGGCGATAGAGTCGTTGTCCCAGAACGACTCCGAAGACGCTACTACAAACCCTACACGAGGGCCACCCCAGCATCGTGCGGATGAAAGCACTCGCACGAAGCTATGCATGGTGGCCGGGCATGGACTGGCAAATCGAGCAGTGGGTCAAAGCATGTACCAGTTGCCAACAAGCCAGCAAAAGCCATGCCTACTGAATGGGAAACGCCACGTGGACTCTGGTCCAGAATCCACCTGGATTCCGCGGGGCCAACCAAAAGATATACCTTCCTGCTGACAGTCGACGCATATTCCAATTGGTTAGAAGTTCATCGTATGACGGCCACAACTTCTGAGGCAGTGATCAAGATCCTAAATAGACTCTTTGCAACCCACGGATTGCCTGACGTCCTGGTGTCCGATAATGGGCCACAGTTCACGGCATTGATGTTCGAGCAGTACCTCGCTGACTGCGGCATCCGCCATGCGCTCACCTTGCCTGCGCACCCTGCGACCAATGGCCGAGCGGAACGCATGGTCCAATTTGTTAAAAAGACTTTGCAAAAAATGGACTATGACAATATCGATGACAAAGTCAACCAAATTATCTTTTTGCAACACATAACTCCACATAGCGTCACCGGCAGAACTCCCGCAGAACTACTGATGGGACGAAGACTCCGTTCTCACCTTGACCGGTTGCACCCTGCTTACGAACCGGAAAAGCCAATAGGATCCAGTGGCCACTGTCGCACGTTCCAGGTAGGAGACCGCGTTTACGCACGGAACTTATCAGGCGACCCGTTATGGATAGAGGCAACGGTAGTACGAGTGACCGGCCCCAAATCCTACGTAGTGAAATGCTGTGACAATAGACTGTGGAAACGGCATATTGTCCAATTACGGTCACGACTCATAACGGCCAGCCAACAACTCCCCCATGACCAAACTGAGGGGGGGGGAGGTACAGAAGAAGAAGATGACGTTCCAGGGAACCTGCTCGAAGAGAGTGACGAATCAAGTGAGACTCAAGAAATGGAGCAGGAAGGAGAATTGTTTGTACCACAAGAAATTGCACCTGAGCAAAAAGCAGAGACACTGCCAAACAACAATCTACCTCAACAGGATTGCAATCAACCAGTCCAACGAAAATCCGAAAGACTTAAAAGACAACCATCCTACTTAAAGGATTATATAACTACACCATAATTAAGAAGCCAGGGGGAAGGGGTGTTATGTATGTACCATAGTTAATAATGGCTGTCTCCATTTACTCCGACCCATGTCCAAGTACTTAACAACCATGATCCCCAGGTTAAAAGATTTTTCTAGAGAGAGATTATGGTTAAAATATGTTTACACTACAGCTAAATCTGTTCAGTCTGAGTTAGTTAGAACAAGTTTTGTTTGATTTTAAAGTGCATTCTTTAATTTCTGATTTCCAACTGTTGAATTCTTTAACAAATAAAATGATTTGGAAATGGAAGTTCATTCAATCTTTTCCTTAGTTTGAGGAGTGGTGTTATTTCTGTGCCCAATGGCTGGGTAGGAAGGAAGGAAGGAAGGAAGGAAGAAAATGGTCAAAATTGTGGGCCACCCTAGAAACATCAAAGGACTGGCCTGTGGTGCCTCTGCCAGTGAAAAGAGAACTCCGTTTTCAGTCATGATGGCCTCTGCCAGTGAAAATGGAGCTCAGGGGAGCCACATTCAGCCCCCTCTGGGCAGCAGGAGGCCATTATGGCTGAAAATGGAGCTTGGAAGCTCGTTTTTGCTGGCAGAGCTCTCAGGCCACTGCAGATGCCCTCGACACAAGTGACATCAAGCTGATAACGCCCACCCTGACCAAACATAATTCTGATGCGAGTAGCCCTCAATGAAATCGAGTTTGACACCCCTAGTCTAAGGGAATTCAACAATGCCCTGAGGATCACAGGTTGTTCATCCTTGTTCTAGGAATTCATCAAGAACTAAAATTGAATTGGCTATATTCTGAGTTTATTGATATGACTTAGTAAGCATGTTTATCTGTAACTGTGGGTTAGGCAGACAATATGGGAAACAATGCCTATTTTCAGCTTCCTGTCTAAAAATCTACAATTTTTTTTTTTAAAAAAACCTTTTGGGAACAAAAAGAGCAACCAGCAGTCTCACTGGGGTTGGAACCATACAGATAAGTGTTAGCTAGAAGGATGAGTTAAATATAGGTTATCCACCTCCTCCAAGTAATCTGGGTTTGGATGATACATAGAGTCTCATGGACACACGGGGGAGTTCACTTAACCAAATCCTGGGTACAAATTGTGGTGAAGGGATTCTGCTTTAATTATAATTTAATCTATGGTTTGGGTTAGGATCTCACTGCTAAAGCTAACCATATTAATGTTCTGGGTGTCCTGTAGACCAGGTCTTGTGTGTTTTTTTTGGTAAGAACCACTCTGGCCTCTTTCCCAAGAAGGAAGCATAAAAGAAACACATCATGTTAGGCTCCTTTTCCTTCAGAAGGAATTAGGCCCTAGGGCTGTGCAGCCTCAGGTAGGTGGCTTTCCATTGATCAACCCACGGATGTTATGTCAAATGAACCTCTTCCCAATGATTCAGGCAGTGCTAGCCTACATATTTTACTGTGGTGAGTTTTTTCAGGACCTGGGTCTTAGCTTCATCGGCCCACGCAAATGCTGTTTGAAAAACAATATACAGTTCAGCTCTGCAGCAATTTATTCTTTCTCAATCTCAGTGAATTTCCCCCTGCATGCATGCTTGTTGTATTCTTCTTCCTCATCAGCCAAGGGAAACTGTGAAGGGAGTTGTTTCCAGATGTGAAGCAGCAAAAAAACCCAAAGCCATTTCATTAATGTCATCTGGTTCATGGGGCAGATATGCCATCAGCCCTTGTGGTGTGAATGAGGGACAATATGAAAAGCCAACCCTCTCGCTTTATCAATGGTGGGAAGTGGGTTCCTCTCCCCCTTTCATTTTGCCATACTTCCTTGTTGATCATTAATATAATAGAATATAACACAGAGGCTGAAGTGGGTTGCACTTACGTTCACAATGGGTTTGCTGGTTGTGAGCGTGTGAGGGAAGGCCCAGAGGGTAGGAGTGGATCTTACTTTGAGGAGCATGAGATTCCAGAAGGTGGGAGCCAGGCCACACAGGCTTTTCTTCTGGACCCCGCTGTTGTGTCCGTCGTGGAAAGGAGACTCGGAGCCAGTGACTTAGTTTCAGCTCTTTATTAGGTTTCTAGATCAGCTTGGGGTTTAAAGGGAAAAAGCCATGGCTTTTATTCTCTAGCTGCCACGGCCAATGGCACCACTTTGAATCTCCCGTGATTAGTTTCCACCAATTGCGGGAGATTCGTTACGGGCCAATCAGCGCGGCCTGCTTGGCCGATGAGATCGCCGTGCGCTTTGGCCAATCACAGCGCGGCGCTTCCAAGTATGTAAATGTCCGTGTAGAACACCCGCCAGCTGAAATTACTTGACTGACAGCGTCTACACCATGCTCCTTTTGCCATTGTGAGCAGGGCCATGAAAGGGAGCAGCTTCCCTTTCAGCTGCCTGGAGAGGAAAAAGCTGCCTTTGAAAAGAAGCTACCTTGTCTAAAGAATCTGTCTGGTCTTGGGAGAGGGAAGCTGATGCGGGGAATGAACGAGCTGTGGGTTTGTGGCAACTGCCAACTGCAAGCTTAGAAGCTACCCAACTGCAGGTAAGTGTGTCCCCTGGTTCCTTATTGATCAGCAATGCATTTTTCAGTGAGAGGAAGGAGCGGGTAAACAGCTCGAAGATTTACTGTGGACCCGAGTCAGAAACAACTTAAAAAGCGAAGACTCCAGAGCGGAAGGGGTGAGTGTGGAGATTAAGTGGCAGCGGCTTAATTTATGTTTTTACCCTCGAACTCTGGAAGTTAAATGGCAGCTTGAGAAAAAAGTGATTAAAGGAGAAAAAAAGGGGGGACTAGACGAGAAGAAGAGGTGTGAAGAAGGTTTTTATTCAGGAAAACTGCCTTTTGAAACTGAGATTGATTATGAATTCTGATGATGGAAGAACTGGAATGATGTCTACAGTCTCCATTTAAATCAAATCACCAAAAATAATTCTAAACGGCCACCAATTGGGGAGAACAAAGGAGACTCACAGAGAATTGATAGTCTTCCTATAAATCACCCAGCCCCATTTAAACAACCCAGCTGATTAGTCAGCCTGAATTTAAATTCCCACTCAGTTGATTGGACAACCTCCACTAAACCCCCACCCAAATTTCATCCTTTCCAAACTTCAAAGTAGATGATTAGTGAGCTCATTCAAATCTTCTCCATTCAAATCTATCAAACAGCAATGCTTCCTCTTTAAAACAAAAACAAAACAAAACAAAAACCCAAAAACGTGGCTTTAAAGAAAAACAAAGGAACTTTACACCACAAACCTCCAATACTATATTACCTCCACTATTTCAGTACCTCAAGACCAAATATTTATAGATAATGCTTTGTCTATAATAATTGATCATATAATAGTATAATAATTAATTGTTAAATGACCACTAATTTACTGATTCATTGAACTGTTAGAGATTTAATACTGTATCATTGATTAGTCTATTGATTGATTGATTCTTAGTAATAAGTAGATTGATTTTTTGTAATAAGTAACCTTACTTTTGATTTGTTCTCTGACGTATCAATTAACATTTATTAATTACCAACATTCATTAAGTAACTGTCTACCTATCACATTAATTAGTTATTGTAATTGTTTAATGTACTATTGTCATTGACCATGCCAGCCAGATACTCCAGAAATTCCACTTTCAAACAACAACAAAAAATAATATCTCTACCAATGACCTCCCAGATTCCTGTACATGCTTCAGATGTCTTAAAACCATCAATGAAAGCAAAAATAACATCAAATGCTACCTATGTGACAATCAAGCCCACCTTGCCTGCTTAAACTTAAACAAAGATCTAGCTGATCTCCTAAAAGCACCAGATACTTTCCCTTGTCTATGTTCATCATGTTTTCCTAAGCTAAACAAACCAAGTACCTGCCTGACAGAGTTGATAGCATAGAATCACTCATGCACTCAATAGAAAAACGCTTAGCAACACGTTTTGAAAAAAATTATACAAGAAAGCTTAATTTCTCTTGAAAAAAAATACAGCACTGATAAGTGACTATCGATCAGCTCAAAATCAAATTCCAACCCAATAACCACTATCACAACTACTACCTCAACTACAATCACAACTACAACCAAAAATAACCACCAAACCACAACCACAAATAATTACTATTCCATCAAATAATTCCACAAATGATATCTCCTTACTCATCAGAGACACTATTGAACATGATCAGAAATGTCCAAATGCCATCTTATTTGGTCTTGAAGACACCAACAAATCAGATGACATCACCAAAGTTCATAATATCATAAGCAACTTAAATACAACAAGCATCTCTCCTGAAGATATCATTGAAGTAACCAGAGATGGTCCTGAATAAAAATACAATGATGGCTTGGTGGCCCCAAAATTTTGTAGAGTTATTTGCAAAAATGAGTCCAGCAAATGCATATTCATTCATACAATAAACGCCATTGCAAAAACTAATCACAACCACAAAAAACTTTGCTCAAGACCAGACTTAGCCATACTGCAAAGAATCCGTTCCTGTGAACTCTGCAAGGAACTCAAAAGATGTCTAGACAATGGAGAGAAGGATCTCTACATTGACTACCGCACTGATTGTATCAAAAGTAAGTCACACAACCCACAACTCCACATCCAACCCTACCTCATCCAACCCACCATTACTCAAAACTAGGCATGCCCGCTCCTAACTATCTCAATTCCAACTACAACTGGCCTTAAATGCAAGCTACTCAGTGCAAGAAGCCTTGTGAATAAAATACCTGAATTTCTCTTCTTACTAAATATGGCTAAATTTGACGTCATATTTGTCTGTGAATAATGGCTCAGTGCATCTCTCCCTGACTCGATTACCACAGTAAGAGACTATCATGTTTACCAATCAGATCATGGAATCTGTAGAGGAGGTGGTGTTGCTATCTTCTATAAAAAGTCCCTACATCTAAAAAACATCCAAGTTACCCAAGAGCTTGCTCTTCCTGAGACCATTGTCTGTGAACTGTCCTTAAATATCACATTTCAATTTTTACTATGTTACAGAGCCCCCCTGATTATGACATGGAACATGTAAACAAGCTAAATTCACTACTAACATGGGCAACATTCTGCCGACATGCTTTTATCTTTCTTGGTGACTTCAATCTACCTCACATTAACTGGACCCTAAATGAATGTAAAACTGAACCCATACATGCAACCTTCTACAATGCTGTAACAAATGCTGTAACAAACTTGCTGTAACAACTAGTAACCAACAACACTAGACTTAACAACTGCCTCGATCTCATCTTCTGCAATAGTTTGAATTCAATTTACAGAATACAAATTAAAGAACCCTTTTCCAACAGTTACCACAGCATGATTGACTTTTGTCTCAACATACTTCCACACAAAAATCAACACAATGATGTGATCCTGAATAATAACTTCAAAAAGGGCAACTATGATCTTATAAACAACGCTCTCTCATCCCTTGATTGGCAATTTCTATTCACTGGATGCAATACTGTTGAAGACTATTACAACATATTTTTACTTGAAGTCAAAAGAGTCATCAAACTATACGTACCATTAACAACTCCCAAAATCAGAAAAAACAAATTACCCAAAACAATAAGGAAGCTTCAATACAAAAAGAGATCATTTTGGCAGAAAAACAAACCTGGTCACGTTGCCAACTTCAAAAGCTGATACAAAAATTTATGCCACCAGATAAAGACTGAATGCACCAATTATCACATTAAACCAGAGGAAAACCTTCTACGCACCAATTCCACCTGCGCTTTCTACAATTTTGTAAACAACAAACCAAAAGACTCAAGGTCCATCCCACCCCTGAAAGGACCTAATGGTAAAGACTGCAACGATGACACTATTAAAAGCCAACCTCTTTAACACATTCTTTGGTTCAGTATTTGTAAACAGCAATGGATCATGCCCAGTATTTCCTAGTTGAACCACAGATAACTACAATGATGTAATACATATCTGTCAGTCTGTGCTCCCAAGAAAGAAATACTCAGACTCCATGGTGTAGAGCAAAGTTATCCTTTTACTGGAAAATAAAGTGGAAACTACAGATCCAATTCCGAAACTGAGAAATTGGCAGGTAGAACACACATACAAAGGAATAGAATTGCTCCCACCCCCCAAAGTTCAAATGATTCTTCCAATTAAAACTTCTGAATATAATCATGTGGTCATCTCCAGGTGGTGATGGGGCTTCTTGTCAGTTGACCTTGACATATTTTGATAAAAGTTTGCAGTTGCGCAAAAGAGGACAGAGGCTAGCCAAGAAATGAAAAGTTAAAGAAAAGAATCCCCCCTCCCCTTGCTAACCCAGCAAAGGAATCCAAAACACCTCCAGCCTTCTTCCCCACCAAGGTCCCCCCTCCCACCATTGTCATGATAGCTGAAAGAAGTAAAATTTGCATAGCAGCAGAGAAGCAACAGTGGAAGATATCTTGAGGTTGACAATATCGATTTTACAGTAGACAATGTTGAAAAAGCACTACACAATCTAAAACCATCTCTATCTATTGGATCGGATGGAATATGTGCCTACTTCTTAAAAAAGCTATCCACTGCCATAGCCGAACCTCTAATTATAAACTTTGAAAAATCTTTCAGGACCAGCTCCTTGCCAAACCTATGGTCACAAGCCACGGTCATCCCCATCTTCAAAAAGGGAGACCCCAGCCTAGTTGAAAATTACAGACCAATCTCTTTATGCTGCGTCATCTGTAAAGTCATGGAATCAATTATTAACCAATCCATTATCCTCCACTTAGAGACAAACAACCTACTCTCTAATAAACAATTTGGTTTCAGAAAAAAACTATCCTGTAATCTGCAACTCTTACACTGCAAAAACATATGGACTACACAACTTGATCAGGGCAAAGCAATAGACACAATCTATATAGATTTCTGTAAAGCCTTTGATTCAGTGGTACACGACAAACTACTCCTAAAACTAAAATTTTATGGTATCTCTGAACACCTGCATAACTGGATAGAAGCATTCCTGTCAAACAGACAACAAATGGTCAAAATTGGGAGTGTCCTATCAAATTCTGTACCTGTCAACAGTGGTGTCCCGCAAGGCAGTGTTCTAGGACCAACTCTTTTCATACTCTACATAAATGACCTCTGTGATCATATTAAGAACAACTGCGTCCTCTTCGCTAATGATGTAAAGCTATTCAACACCACAGACAATGCTGCTACCCTTCAAAAAGACCTCAACTATGTATCAGAATGGTCAAACAAATGGCAATTTCAAATCTCAACAAACAAATGCTCTGTCTTACATATTGGCAAAAAAAATCAGAAAATAAAATACAGGCAGAATAGTCAAAACCTTGTTGATGATCCAAACTCTGTCAAGGATATTGGAGTACTCATCTCTAATGATCTAAGTGCTACAGCCCACTGTAACTACATAGCCAAAAAGGCTTTAAGAGTTGTTAACCAAATCTTATGTAGCTTTTTCTCTGGTAATATTACACTACTAACTAGAGCATACAAAACATTTGCTAGACCAATATTCGAATACAGCTCATCAGTCTGGAACCCACATTGCGTATCTGATATTAACACAGTTAAGAAAGTCCAGAAATATTTCACAAGAAGAGTTCTCCACTCCTCTACTCGTTGTAGAATACCTTATGCCACCAGACTGGGAATTCTAGACCTAGAAAACCTAGAACTATGGTGCCTTTGGTCCGATCTAAGTATAGTATATAAAATCATACATTACAATGTCTTACCTGTCAATGAATACTTCAGCTTCAACCATAACAATACAAGAGCACACAATAGATACAAACTCAAGGTTAATCGCACCAAACTTGATTGCAGGAAATACGACTTTAGCAACAGAGTGGTCAATGTCTGGAATACTCTACCTGACTCTGTGGTTTCTTCCCCAAACTCCAAAAACTTTAACCTTAGACTTTCTACTATTGACCTCACTCCTTTCCTAAGATATCTGTAGGGGGCATGCATAAGTGGACCAATGTGCCTACCGTCCCTGTCCTATTGTTTCTTTTATTTTTCTTATATGTATCCTTGTATTCATAACTATGTTTTTACAGTAGTTATACCTGTTATCTTGTAAGCAATTGACAAACCAAATAAATAAATAAATAAATAAATCCCCATGGGGTGAAATGTTTCTTATTTTCACATAAATCAGATTGTAACATATTTGGAAGATACTACAGGTGACATGTTTGGGAGGGCATCTGCAGAAAACCAAGTGATGACATCAACCACATGCAAAGCTTGCTGTGTTAGAATTGCCAAATCAGAGGTGGAGACATTCAGATTTTTGTTCAGTATTTTGCAGCCCAAACCAGCCCGGTCCTGCCTTTATTATTTTCTATTGCTGTGTTGTTGTAGCTAAGTTAGTATTTGTACTGTAATCAGTTATAAGAACATTACTGTTTGTATGTATATAGAGCCACATCAACCTAGTTCCAATAAATGAGGTATTGTTAAGTTGAATATTTACCTTTGCGGCCCATGTAAAAAGAAAAAATGCTCAAAGAAAAGATATGCACATCCGATGGTGTAGAATCTTTCTGTTTGGTCTATATAGATGAAACAGTTTTCGATAAAACAATCCAGATCCATAGATTTTCTCTTCTTCTTTACTTCCTCTTTCACTACTTGACGTGTCAAGATAGATACAAAGTTTTGGCTCGTGCACTTCTTGCAGTCTCAACCATTGTTATTTGATGCTGTTGTGGTGTCTCTTTATTGTCTTTCCATCTTCTTCTGGGTCTGCCTTGTTCTCTTTGACTTCCCAAACTCTTTTTATATATGCATTGTAATATGGTATGGAATCTCCAGACACTCTACTTTATTTGATGGACAAACCATTTGCTATGTTTGTATGCAGTTTAATGTTGGTTCTATTCCAAGATAGAGGTGACAATAACAGGACAAGAAGGGTGGGTAGAATTGTGGCACATCATGATTCATGATGGACTATACCAAGTTTGAGTCATTCTTTAGGCCTGGGGGTTGAATTGATTATGGGCAAGGCCAGGGTCAAGAGAAGGCTAGCAATTAGTATATATACATCTCAATAGCTATGCAGCCCACATATTTTCATATTTGCACATATTCACACAACACATACTGTACTCATATAAAATAGATTCACATACTGCACTAAGCCATGGCTTGTTTAAAAGTATGTATTGACTGTATCCCAATTGGATGGGTTCACAGTGTGCTAATCATAGACCTGGCCACTATCACAATGGCTAGGTAGACATATGGTGCTAACTTCCATGAATGTGAATTAAACATTGCATCCTACTCACTCATTAACATACACAAGTATTGTACTTTGGAAGGTTGTTTACAAGATCATTTTTGCACTAATGGTTTCTAATTGTCTTCAATGCAACTTCCTATCTTCATCAATGGTTTATTGCTGCAGAGATTGCTGGATGACTTTCATGCAGAAATGATCAATATCTTGAAGAGGCAATGTTATTTCAAAAGGTGTGAGGTCACAGAGTTGGGGTGGACCTCTAATTTAGAGGATAATTATCCTTTCCTGAAATTCTCTACCTGCAGTATTGAGAAAAGGGCCAGAAAAACAATATTGTGTGGAGAACCTTTCTTGCACCCTGAAGAAATTGATTCTGCTACATAATCAAGTTTTAGGACATGAAGAAAACAATATCATTATTCAGTAAAACAGCAGGGATCAGATCCCACTTAATGATGTAAGATGGCCCAGAATTTAAAGGCTTATGTACCATAATATATTTTGGTCATGCACTGAAAATAACTTTTCTACAGTTGTAGAACAGAAGACAGAGTTACACAGTCGACCCAATGACTAGTTAATCATGTATTGTGCAATCGCTTTAAAATGAGCAAACTGTTGACTGCTTAGAAATAAAAGCTAAAGTCTGTTTCACTAAGTAATAAGATTAGGGTGAGCTTTTATAATCTCCATGCTTCCTCTTTCCCACCTATGATGCCAAATCCAAGAACAGTCATTAAAAAGAACTAACACTTCCCTATGATGAATTCATAAGCTTGCCTGTTAATTTGATTCTTGGAACAGACAGGAAATAATACTAAATGGATCTGCCATCCCATGACCTGGAATGTAGGAAGGAAACATTTATTTTTAATGTATTTCTTGTACTTCTATGGCAGCCCACTCATCAAGTGAACTAATTCCAGTAGGCAATGTTTTATCATTGCCAGTAACCAAAGGGAGAGAAGATGAAGGAATAACAAGGAATGGTGGAAAATGTTATTTATCTCCAAACTCCTTGGATTGGCATTTGGGATGATGAGTTTTATATTGTAAATGCTCCAACATTGGAAATTTTAAAGAAGAGATTGGATAACCATTTGTCTGAAATGGTATAGGGTTTCCTGCCTAAACAGGGGGTTGGACTAGAAGATCTCCAAGGTCCCTTCCAACTTTGTTTTCTATTCTATTCTATTCTATTCTATTCTATTCTATTCTATTCTATTCATTCTGTTCTTTGGCTAAGACAAGATGAAGAGATTAGGGAATTGTTTATACTTGTTACAAGAGAGTGGGAAATCATTTTCTTGATGCTGTGTGTCAATATATCATTTCATACATTTATTTTTTGCATTTATTTCTCTTCTCTTTCTCTGTTAGATTCTATTATCTTTTATGGCTCCAACCTATAGCAATAGCATATAGACTTATATAGTGCTTCACAGTGCTTTACAGCCCACTCTTCATTTTATCAACTTCAGGCTGAGTCAACCTTGAGCCAGTCAGAATTAAACACTTGGCAGTGAGCACTGAATTAACCTGCAATACTGCATTCTAACCACTGAATCACTACGGTTCCTATAATACAGGGATCTTCAAACTTGACAGCTTCAAGACTTGTGGACTTCAACTCCCAGAACTCCTCCTCCAGTCATGTTAACTCAGGAATTCTGGGAGTTGAAGTCCACAAGTCTTAAACTTGCCAAGTTTGAAGACCCTTGTATAGTACAATTATTTGAAGAAAAAAAAACTGAAACTCTTTAGAATGATGCTGAATAATGATTAGAGTTTTGGTTGCCTAACACATTCCTGTACACAAACTGTTTTATCTACTTCATATGTATCTACTAAACTTGGGATCCATACCATAGCTCTCATGAGTATCAATGTGCAAGTGTGGGTGGGTAGGAACATTCTGGAATGCTCTTAAAACTTCAAAGACTCCTACTATTCCTTGAAAGACTGGGGACTACTGTTGTAAGCTAATATCTAAGTTGACTGTCTTTTTTCTCTGCTTTGCAAGGAAAGACACATCATAGTGTGAATAGAAATGGTGGTTCAGTTATGTTTCTAAATATGTATTGAACTTCTATAGAACTTGATTCTATTGAGAAAATAAAATACTTGTGGCAATGTAGTGGCTTTTCATAGGAAACAAAATACAACGAAAGTATCCCAAAAACAAGGAATCAGTCTATGCATTCCAATTAGGATTCCTTTTGTTGACTAGTGCTTAAAATATGAGCAGTCTTATCTGGCAAGACTTTTATTAGATCATAAATAGCCTTTAAATCCAAAGAGGCACCATCAATTCATCAGGATTTCCAAACCTTAATTCACATTGTCTCGCCTTCATTTAGGTTGTTTTCATGAGGCACAAAGCAAACCAATATTACTAAGCCAGAAATAATTTCGTATGACTTTTATGCAATCAGATAATCTAATCAAATATCTTGCATATTTATATCTCCATATGGTACAAATTTAGCCCAGATTGCTTCATGCACTGGCTAGGATATTTACTATTCATTAATCTTTCCCCTATTTGAAAATGTCCTTAGAAGAAGTGACTTAAAGAGGCTACCAGCAATATTCGGAGGAACAGGCATTCTGTATCAAATGTCCTTTATTATTTGATGTATGTGTGACAAGACTTTCACTGAATCAAAATATAGGGGATTTTTATGGCATATTCTATTATATATGTAGTGCTTTTTAAGCATCAACATAAATGAATTACCGCAATATATCCCTGGGATTGGAGTTTTTCATTTTTCCCCTGGAAACAGTATTTGTTCCAAAAAAAAAAGTTAAATTTGTTTGTTCCTGGAAAAGAAAATGGTGGGTTTTTTTTTCTTTTAATATGCATATATCTTAGATTAATTGGATAATTGCTTGAGACTGCCACAAAATTTGGTAGAAGATACATGTGCTGTATTAGTAATCAAACTATTTAACTTAAGGGGTCAGGTTGCATAATAAGCCCAATCATTGAAGCCATATATTGAATAACATAGTGAGTGCTTTCAGATGTGGCTTTCTGATGAAATACCTCTCCTCCCATTAACTTAATTTTACAGACATTCTAGACAACTTTTCTTTCATCAGTTTATAGCCCTGCCATATTTTCCAATGGTTCTTCCATCATTTTCTGAGTTCTGATAGCTGCATTTTGCCTTTTGACTGTTAATGCTAACAATTCTCTATGCAAAAATATCCTGTTAGTTGGATTCACAGAATGGTATAAGACAGACCTCCTTAATTCATGATTATTTATGTTCTGGGAACACAGGCATTGATTTGGCATTCTAAATTAGCTGGGCCACTGGGTTAAATATTGTTTATTTGCTTGGGCAAAACATCTTATGTAAACAAAGACATTTATATTTTAAGAATTAAAAGTGTAAGGTTAAGCTTATGTGAAATCAGCCAATGTAAGCATGTACATATACACATACAGATGTTAGGACGCTGAACAGATCCATCCAATTAATTCCTCATATTTGACTTAAGGGCCTCTAAAGAAGAATAGAACCATGAAGAAAAAAATGCTTTTCTGAAGAGACTGAGACATGAGATCAAATAGTTAACGTAATATATGTAATGAAAAGAAGAAGACAATATATATGAGAAGTCTGTGTTTGCTTCACTTACAGTAAAGCCTTTAACTTGGTGATCATGCTAGAAAGTGAAACAAATTATGGCTGTCAAAACATCTGATTATTATTCTGAGGAATTTTTATAACAAATAAGAAACTACTGTAAGAACTGAGTTTGAAGAAACAGAGTGGTTTGTAATTGGGAAAAGACAGAAACAAGAATGTCTATAGTCTCCATGACAAATAATACATACAGATAAGGATGGCAGGTTTGGACAAGATGACAGTTGAAATTGAAGCAGCAGTTAGAAACACTAGCAATTTAAATATGCAGATGGCACCTCTTTGTTAGCTGAAAGTAAAGAAGGCTTAGAAGAGAAGGATTTTTTAAAATAAAATTTTCATTAAAATTTTTGATTATAACATTAGTAAACTGTAGTGCAAATTAAAGGAGAGGATATTTTCTTTAAGGAAAAGGAATAAAAAGTGCTAGAATAGCAATAGCACTTAGACATATATCACTTTCCAATCCTCTCTAAGTGGTTTACAGAGTCAACATATTGCCCCCAACAATCTGGGTCTTCATTTTACTAATCTTGGAAGGATGGAAGGCTGAATCAGCCTTGAGCCAGTCAGAATCGAACTGCTGTCAGCCAGCGGAATACTATATTCAATACTACATTCTTCACAGCTCAAGAAAAAAAGGAGAAGAGAAAAGAAAGAATAAAGAGAAATGAAACAAAGAAGTTACTTCCAACCATAATCACGACAAGTATAAATACATTTAATTTTGACCCCCTCTAAAGTTACAAACATTTATCTCTTCAGCCCATATCCTCACAGCCTGAGTGCCAGATGCGTCACATGCTGACCACACCCACCCTCGGTTTAGCAAAGGGGAAAAAAATCCTGATAAAAAGTCATCACGTAATGACATGACGATGTGAGTTTGACACCCCTGCCTTCACCTATCTGTAGAAACTGACATCATTACTGACACTGTTGAAACTATTTTCTGATTCAATTCTTCAAAGGTTTTGCTCAGTATTTTCATTTATAGAATGCTTTGCAATATTTTACAGGTTTTTAAATATTGCCTCTACCTAAAAAGTTTAGTTCCTGCTAGTACCCATGTTTTGAAACCATGGAATTGCATATCTTTGTTTTGTCTTGTAAAAACCAGCAGAATCTATTTCACACAAGAAGCTGCTTTTACTTTATAATTAATTCCAAAAGTTTTACTGTAAAAGTTACAATATTCCAATTTTATTTCTTAGTTCATTTATAATTCTAAGATTATAGTCTTATTTGGATTCTTTAAATTTGTAAGCTTATGATTAAAATTTTATTTCATCGGGAATTGTAGGCAAACTCATCTGGTGTTTCAAACTTGTAGATCTGAAAGCTCCCTAACAACTTAGAAATAGGTAATAAGCAATTTTTGAAAATGATTAGAAAGTGAGATTTGCAAACTTAGTGTTCTTTAAAAGTCTCTGTCCCAGTTGCAAGCAAGATGGCTAATTCCATCATCTCCCAATACTCAGACCCACGAAAAGCCACTGCCTGGCAATCTCCTCATGAGGAGTAGCCATCTGGAGCACGTGTGGGTGATCTCCTGTCCTCTCCTTAGAAATAGCAATAGCACTGTCTTAGACTAGTATACTACTTCATAGTGCTTTACAGGCCTCTCTAAGTGTTTTACAGAGTCAGCATATTGCCCCCAACAATCTGGGTCCTCATTTTACCAACTTCAGAAGGATGGAAGGCTGAGTAAATCTTGAGCCGATCAGATTATTCTCGGCAGTCTTAAGGTAAAAACAAAATGGAGAAAACAACAAAGTAGATGGATGGGATTAAGAGGGTATGAGGTAACATTATTGGAAGCTACTACTAGAGATAGGGCAAGATGGTGAGCATTTGTCCATGAAGTCATGATGAATTACAATTGATTTGATATGGTACATAGCTAAAAATAAAATAGAGACTGCTCTTGAGCTAGAGTATATATATTATGAACATTTAAATGATTGCACTGTCAGCATAGGACAAATGTTTTGTTTGATGTTAATAGAAGGTGAACCTTCTCACTGGTTATTTGAGAAGCTTTTAAATTCTAAATAATCCAACATTAAAATCAATGAAAAATACAAAAAATAATCTATGATTTTCCATCAAAATGCAGAATAGTGTAACTTTAAGTTCAAAATATGAAGTAGCATGCAAAAGAAAATGCAGAAAGAATTACATATGATCTCTAATCTGGATTTTGTAATGTTCTCGGAAAACCCTCAACTGTCTTTGCAAAACAAGATCTAAAAAGTCACTTCTTAATCCAGCTCTGAGTATACTTGGATTTTCTTTTCTCCTAAGTATTCAGCGACATTTTATCCCCCTTTCTCAGTCAGAAAATCCCAGTTATACTCAGAAACATGGGAGAGTCTAAATGAATACAGTAACAAGCAAATGTTTTAATAGATGGCAAGATTTGTTTTTTATGAAAGGACACAGTGTCTAGGCCAACACTTACTTAAGTAGATAATATACAAATCTGTGCCATTCTCATTTGCCCTATTGCATTAGCGACAAAGCAGCTACTGGGATCTAATGGCCTATTTATTGAAAATAACTGTGGGAAAAGGATAAACTTATTAATTGGTATTGCCTGTGACCCAACACCAGAACCCTCCCATCTCATAGTTCCAATAAAATAGATTATCCTGTTTTAGCATATTTGAATAAAGACTGAATACAAAGATTGGCCATTAGGGTGAATAGAATAATCAGCTGAGGCCCTCCTGGAAGAAAAAAAGCTAAAAGCTCTTAACACTTTAATTCAGATTTCCTCTTCCTTCTTTGTATAAGCTTTGATGAATTGCCTAATCCTTATGATCCTCCTGAGAAAAACACTTCAACTGATCTCAGTCTAAGCTTAATATGATTTAGACTTCAATCTGAAAATATAGGCCATCAGTTGTGCACAGCACCTTAAGACATATTTAGTGGTCCAGCAATTTGTTCAATATCATGCATAGGTGTTTTTCACTGTGTATAAGAAGCAAACACAAAATGGATCAGCATTTCCATACCTTTAATATCATTGCAATATTAAAGAATGCTGGTATTTTCTAGGTATCAGTTGTATCCTACATTTTCTCTGAGGGGTCAACATAGCATTCAAGAGAAGCAATTTATTCTTTCTGTGGAAAACTGGTCTGAGGGAGAGTAACTGCACCAAATACATGAGGTACTATTTTGAGAAGTACAAATGTGGGGAAGCACATAAAAGGAAAAAAGTAAAACAATAACTGTACCTAAATGTATCAGGCTTCCAAAGGTTATTTTACATCTGACCAAAAGAATTAAAAATAAATCTCCCCATTATCTTCAAGAGATAAGGAAAGAAGATTGAACATTATAGCACCTAGTACTAGCAATATCACTTAGACTTATATAGTGCTTTACAGAGTTTTAGAGCCCTCTCTAAGCAGTTTACAGATATTGCCCCTAACAATCTGGGTCCTCATTTTACCCACCTTGAAGGGCTGAGTCAATCTTGAGCCTGGTGGGATTTGAACTGCCAAGTTGGAGGCAGCTGGCAGTCAGCAGAAGTAGCCTGCAGTACTTCACTCTAACCATTGCACCACCGCGGCTCATCAACTAACTCCATACCTTGGATTTGTTTGAAAGCTTCTTTTTAACAAGAAGAACAGGATACAGGTAGTCAAAACAACCTGCTGTCAAAACAACCAATGATTTGAGTTTACCGCTTTCACAAGCGTCCAATCAGAGGGGCCCGTTAACAGCCAATCAGACTGGCCAAAAACGACCAATCACGACTTGCTATTTGCGGGCCAATGAGAAGTGCAGGATTACAAGCCTGCTGTAAAGTAAAGTTGTTTAGGGTTGTATCGCTGCGTTGGCTTAGTCCATAACACCCCTCCCCCCTAGGTTCCATCTGAGGGGTGGGGTGACGTATTCTCGAAAATAGGCAGGTCGCTTCACCTGTCTGCTTGACCTGCGCTGTTCCACCGGTTTCTGTCCTGGCTCTGGTTCCGGTGTGCTGCTAGCTGGGTTGGATGGTGAAAATTGTGGCCCTGGGCTGCTTTCCCTGCTTACGCCAGTGCTATCTTCCGGGTTCCCTGGATCTGTTTCCATCGCAGTGCTGTCACGCAGCGAGGCCACTCCCTGGCTCGGTTCTCCTTCTGATGGTGAGTATCCCCTGGTTGGTTGTGTAGACTGTTGGGTTTCAATTGTTATTTCTTCTTCGGCCTCCTCAATGTTCCTTGCCCCCCCCACTAGAGATTCCGGGGCTGAGATAGGACTAGGTGCTAATCTGGAATGGAGTTGGTCTATGTGACGTTTCCACATCTTACCATCTGCAGTTTGCAGGCAATAGGATTGGGGTCCCGTAAGTTGCGTTATGGTAGCAGGGACCTACAATGGGTCGCCTGAGAAGTTTTTCGCAAACACGAGGTCACCTTCCTGTAATGCCCGACACTTACTGCTGGATCCTGGGGGGTTGTTCCGGCATGTAGTTTGGGTGGAGACGATCGAGATGCGAGCGAAGTTTCCGGCCCATCAGGAGTTCAGCTGGGGTTTTGTTCATGGTACTGTTTGGGGTTATTTGCTGGAGAAGAAGCATCCGGTTTATTTTGTCATCAATGTTGCCGTGGTCCATTTTGTGCAAGGTCTTTTTTACAAATTGAACCATTTGCTCAGCCCTACCATTGGCCGCAGGGTGAGCTGGCGATGTTAAGGCATGGCGGGTGCCCCAATCTGCCAGGTACTGTTCGAATGGCAGGGCAGTGAATTGGGGGCCATTATCGGAGACCAGGACATCCGGAAATCCGTGGGTAGCAAATAGCTTATTCAGCTTTTTAGTGACTGCCTCTGTGGTGGTGCTTTTCATCTTGTGGACTTCGAGCCAGTTTGAATAGGCATCCACTGTTAGGAGGAAAGTGTGTCCTCTTGTGGGTTCCGCAAAATCGATGTGGATATGGGACCAAGGACCTCGAGGCGTTTCCCACTGAGTTGGGGGAGTTTTTGGAGGAGTGGAGTGAGTCTCCTGGCATTTGCTGCACTTTGCTACCCAGGTCTCTATCTGTTTATCTAACCAAGGCCACCATGCATAACTCCTGGCTAATGCCTTCATCCGCACGATGCCTGGATGTCCATCGTGCGACATTTTTAATACCCTATGTTGCAATTTTTCTGGGATTATAACTCTGTCTCCCCACACTATGCAGCCTTTTTGGGAGAATAGCTCTGTTTGACGATTCCTAAATGGCTTGAACGTGTCATTGGTTGCACTGACTGGCCAACCCCATTCTACCCAGCTGAGGACTCGTGCCAAAACAGGGTCCTTTTTTGTTTCTAAGGCGATGTCTCGAGCGGCGGCAATTTGAGGGTTTCAATTTGCAATACGGCTAAGGTTGGAGCTGGGTCCTCTATGATGTCTGGTAGTGGAGAGCGGCTCAAAGCATCAGCGTGGGGAATGGTTTTCCCCGGGTGGTGTTGCAATCGGCAATCGTAGGCGGCTAAAAATTCTGACCAACATGTCATTCTTGGTGATAAGATATGGGGAGTTGGTTTGTTTCCCGCCAAAATACCAAGTAGCGGCTTGTGGTCTGTAATTATGGTAAAAGGTCTCCCATACACATATTCATGGAAACGTTTAATTGCGGATACAATAGCAAGAGCCTTTTTATCAAGTTGGCTATAGTTCCTTTCGGTCTTAGACAAAGTTCTCGAAAAGAACACAATAGGTGCCTCATTCCCATTTGGTAGGACATGGCTTAAAATGGTTCCCACTCCAAATGATGAGGTGTCACAGGTAACTGTCAAAGGTAGAATCTCGTTGTATTGCATTAATAGAGCATCGGAGGTTAAGAGGTCTTTTACTTGTTGGAATGCCCTTTCTTCACGCCGTCCTCAGACCCAGGAAGCCTTTTTATCAAGAAGTCTATGTAGGGGCTCGGCTACGGTCGCCTTCTGGGGCAATAAGATGTTATAAAAGTTAATGAGTCCCAGGAAAGCTTGGAAGTCTGTCTTATTCCTAGGTCTCGGGGCATTTTTGATTGTGGTTAGTTTTTTTTCAGTGGGGTGGATTTCCTGTCTGTAGAGAAGGTATCCCAGGAACTCCACTCTCTCCGTTCAAAGTTGACACTTGTCCCTTTTTACCTTCAGACCAGCGTCTTTAAATTTCTGAAGAACTTTTCTGAGTCGTTGTACTAATAACTCTTTATGGGGGCAGCTATTAGGACGTAAAATTAGGATGCACAACGCCTTTTATGCCTTGTAATAGTCTCTCCATTAAACTTTGGAAAATGCCAGGTGCCATGCTTACTCCGAATTGGAGTCTATTGCACTTGAAGGCACCTCAGTGTGTAACTATTGTCTGGGCTTCTGCAGTTGTCGCGTCTACAGGTAGTTGCTGGTATGCCTGAGCTAAGTCCAATTTCGCAAATATTTTTCCGCCACCCAGGGAATGAAGAAGGTGTTGAACCACCAGTACTGGGTAGGTGCTCTGTTGAAGAGCATGATTTAGGGTGGCCCGGTAATCCCCACAAATTCTTAATGAACCATCTGGCTTCATGGGCGTTACTATTGGAGTTTCCCAGCAGGCATAGTCAATCGGTTCCAATATGCTCTGGGATATCAGTTTATCTAGCTGCTTGTCGATCTTCGGCTTGAGGGCAAAAGGCACCCGACGAGGCTTAAGCCGAATGGGAGCTACATCGGGGCTGAGATTAAATGATATAGGGGTCCCCTTGTACTTGCCTAATGTTCCTGTGAACATGTCCTGGAATTCCTGGATGAGAGCCTCTTCCCAGTCATCGCTTCTGGTTTGGTGTATGCCAGCTAGTTCAATCCTGAGTGGGCCGAACCACTGTAACCCTAACAAACTGGGTCGGTCACGATCGATGACAGTCAGGGGAAGCGTCGCTGTGTGGTCCTTGAAGGATACTTGGACGTGGCTGGAACCGACAACTGGAATTCTGTTTCCCTGGTAGTCTTTTAGGATGACTCGTTGAGTGCTGAGGTCCTGGCGGCAGATGGCAGGGATCAGTTGTTTGATGGTTTTCCAGGATACCATCGACAGGGATGATCCCGAATCGACTTCCATCACGCACGGTCGATTCTCAATAGTAACCCTTACGCGGATTTTTTTTGCATCGAACGATGAAGCGTGGCTGATAATAATGGTTTGGTGGGCCTCTTCTTGTCTCGTTGAAGAGGCAGGTGCTCGATTTCTATAGTAGTAGTGGTTGTTCCATTGGTGGTTCAGACGGTCCTGGTTCTCAGGAGGTTTGCCTGTCTCCCGACGGAGGTTGTTCTCCCTTCGGCTGGGACTGGACTCTCGCTTGCTTCTGCAGACTTTTGCGATGTGGCCTCTTTTTCCGCAAGTACGGCAGAGTGCGTCAAGGAATTTTCAGTCCAATCGCGGGTAGTTTGCCCCGCAACCAGCACATTGACGCGGACATCTCTGGTTCATTTGCTCTCGTTCTGAGTGGAGCCGGTTGGCCTCCTCATCCTCCCTGTCTGAGGATGACTCGAGGTCTTCGTTGTGGATGGTGGTAGCGTGCTTCTCAGCGGCGAGTGGGCTATCACCAGTGAGTTGGTGAAGCGGTGCGTTCGCTCGGCGCATTCGAGTGGCTGACTTCCTGGTTGCTTCTGCAGCAGTAGTGTCAGTGATGACATCTGTAAGGCTGATGTCTCCTTTCGCCATCAGTTTACTCTGCATTTAGTGCATTTAGTCCCAGAACTATGCGGTCTCTTAGGGCTTTCTCGAGGTTTGCAAAACAACAAAAGCCTCCTAGGTTCCAGAGGTCGGCTACGAAATTCCCAATGCTCTCGTCCTTCCGTTGGTCCGTCTGGTAAAACTCGTGTCTTTGTATCAGTGTAGGCACTTCGGATGCGTAATGGGCCCAGAGGATTGGGGCAAGGGTATCCCAATCCATGGTCTTCACTTCCGCCGGTTTGGCCAGTGCTTTAGCCATTTTGAAAATGGCGGGGCCGCAATGAGTCAGGAACATTTCTTGCCAGGTGTAGCATCTTTTAAATTGTTGATCTCCAGGAACATCTGGAAGCGATCTATATACGAGTCCCAGTCTTCGGTTGCTGGGTCGAATGGAGCGGGTGGTATGGCGCCGCTGGTCATCTTGCCGTTTGTTGCGTGCACTCTTCAGCCACGTGCTCTGTCTTGTTCGATGTGTACTTAGTCAGCTCTATCGTCTCCGCATCCCATCTTTGTCGCCAGTGTTAAGTCCTGAGCATGGGCACAAGCAACGGAGACAAGACATCATACGGTGACTTCAACTCTTTATTGTAAAATAAGAACAGAGCAAAGACTTGGGCAGCAGCAGCTCTTTTATAGAACTGGCTGCTGTCAAAACAACCAATGATTTGAGTTTATTGCTTTCACAAGCGTCCAATCAGAGTGGCCCGTTAACAGCCAATCAGACTGGCCAAAAACGACTAATCACGACTCGCTATTTGCGGGCCAATGAGAAGTGCAGGATTACAAGCCTGCTGCAAAGTAAACCTGTTTAGGGTTGTATCGCTGCATTGGCTTAGTCCATAACACAAATCATTGCAGTTAACGTAAATCATGAAATTGTAAACTGAACCTGGCTTTCCCCCTTTGACTTTGATCGTCAGAAGCTGGCTGGGAAGGTTACAAATGGGGATCACATGACCCCAGGATAGTGCAATTATCATAAATACACGCCAGTTGCTGAGTTCCCACATTTTGATCACATGACTCTGGGGATGCTGCAATGGTCATAAGTCACTTTCTCAGGGCCATTGTAACTTCAAATGGTCACTAAATGAATGGCTGTAAGTCACGGTCTGTACCTAATTAGAAAGCTAGCATAATATTCCCTGATCTTTGCAGTTCTTTCTCTTCCAGCTTCTGTTTTTATAGGAACTATGGAATGGTCACCTAAAAATAAAAGCAATTTTCATCTTTTCTCCTTCTACAGACTGGTTTTTTTGGTTTCTATTTTCATTACATTCTCTAAGGTTTGGAGCAGAGGTGGTATTCAGCAGGCTCTGACCAGTTATGGAGAACCGGTAGCAGAAATTTTGAGTAATTCGGAGCAAATGCCACCTCTGACTGGCCCCGCCCCATCTATTCTCTACCTCTCGAGTCCCAGATGATCATCTGGGTTTTCTTTTGTTGTCCTACACAGGAGAACGGAGCTGGAAATCAGGTTAGTGGGGTGGGGAGGGAAGGGAGATTTTACAGTAACCTTCCCCTGTTACACCCACCAAGCCACGCTCACCAAGCAACACCATGCCCATTAAGCCATACCCACAGAACCAGTAGTAAAAATTTTTGAATACCATACCACTAGACCTTGGGGGTACCTCAAGGCCCTCTCAGGAATCAACAAAATCAAAATTATTTGCCAGTCTATGTTGAAAAACAATATATAAATCAAACAAATGTGAGAAACAGTAGCAGCGGCAAATGCATCAATTTTAATTTTTAATAGAGTAAATATAACTCATATCAACAATAGCTCTTTGGGGATCCTTCATGATTTTTAAAGGTGACAAGGGTTTCTGAAAGACAAAAAGTTTAAGAAACACTGCTTTACAGTAAAAAGCTCCAAATAGCTCCAAATACTTTGAGATTCCAAAAGTCTAAATGTATATAGGTGTACACATATCTTCTTTGGGATGCAAGAAAAAACTAGAAGACTGAATTCTAGTATATTTTGCAGGAAATGATAACATCTATTTTTCTGAAAGAGACCAAATTCAAATGTTTCCTCAGATTATCTATGTTTGTTTCCAGAAAGGAATATATAGAGGACTGATTTGTCTTCCTAATACTTGTTTTCAGATACCTGATTGTTTTCAGATATCTGATCTATCCTTAAGCACCCAGTTAAAGAAACAGTGATTCCTTGTGCATTTATTTCTACAAGCTCTGAGATAATCTTCTGAGTTCTCCTGTGAGTCACGTTATGATTTAGATGAAGGCCTACTTAATTATGGCACCAAATAACTGAAATTTAACAAGGTAGCAGTTAATAAATGTCGAATGGAAGGTGAAGGCTATTTTTTCACCTTCCTTGGCCTTCTAACTTGGTAGATCTTTTCCACTTTATATTGTGCTTCTTTATTATTATGTTACCTTGCTTTGATATGAAATTTCTTGGAAATGCATGTTAAAATGTGCTGGGCAAATTCATTCAGTAAATTACAAATATGATGGTAGCCAACTGGGTATCCAAATTAATGAGTTGGTCTTGAGAGTCCCACTTTTTAAGTTTCCTCCTTATTTTTTTGGGAAACTTTTGGACTTATGATAACTTCTTAGCCTTCTAACATCCATTAAGGATTTTTATAGTGACAATGTAATCCTACATTTATTTTCATTTGAAGTAAATATACCTCACTGAATTCAATAGGACTTACTTCCAAAAATGATGTGTATGTTTGTTACAGATGCAAACTCAACTGTTTCCTTTATTTAACATTGATCACATACATCAAATCAGCCACCCTTCTTCTGTGTTCATTTTGCATGTGGAACAAATGTATGTCTGTAAATAGTTTCAGTGCAGCTGCATTTCTGTTTCTATTGCATTCCCCTGGTAGAATTCTTTGCTAGAATTACAATTGCTTATGGGAATGACACTTTAGCTTGTAAAAATAGAATTGGGAGATCCATTTAGCGGAAAGGATAAATGGAATGAAGCACTTTTTCAGCTCCAATCTATAGTGACTGGAATATTTTAAAGACAAATGTTCATATGACAAATTTCCCTTACTAGTTCCTATTAAAAGTCTAAAGTTAGCTGTTCCTCCTCTACACATTCAAAACTGATTGTGGCTGATTAGGAATGACAGTATATTCTGCAGTACAAACTTTGCTAAGCAAGACCTTGATCATATTCAATAAACATTGTCAAGTTCAGTTTTATAAAGTCAGCACATCATTTGGAATTGTATCTTTACAGCATTTCATTTAAATGGAATAATTACATTCTGTGGTATTGAGGTATAGGCCAGGGCCAGTTTTCTTTCAGGATGCAGTGGAATATATTCTGGTTTGTTTTCTTTAGTTTTAACTATGTTTGAAAATAGTGTCAGCTTTTCCAATGGTTTCTGGAAAGTGTTCATCTTTTCTCAAATTATATACCAACTTAATATTTTCTGTCACGTGCAATGAACTTAGTGCTGTGCTATTGGTTCAGCTCTATGGATGATTGAATTATAAACACAACCTGCTTTCTTTATTTGGATATAGATACTTTAATGCCCCCTTGCATTAACTGAATTTTAGTTTAATTTTTAATTGATGAAATTTAGTTAAATAACTTGAATGGCATCATGCATCAAGAAAGACAAGATAATGAAGGGGAAAAGAGGGGTAAGAATGCAAAGGAAGATTGGATTTTCATGGTTTGAAAGAGGTAATGGTCCATTAGATGGTTTGTACTTCATCTGCAGACTTGCAGTTATGATTTAAATTACTTAACCATAGTTATAGCTAGTTGCAATCCTAATGGATGCTGCATTGATTGATTGATTGATTGATTCATTCATTCAATTAATCAATCAATCACAAAACTGATTGATTGATTGATTGATTGATTCTTTTTTTTTTTAAAAAAAAGAATTGTATTGATTTTCTACAGACAAACAAGACAAACAAAACATTAAAACATCAACTCTCATATGTACATCCAGCGTGTCGGTTGGTTCATCAGTTTTGTGCATTCATTTTGTAGTCTCAATTACAATTATGTTACATAACAACTAATATTGTCAATCCAAACTTATATATCCTAATATCGCTATTAAAAAAAACTTTTGACTATACTTTTAATCATTCATGCTTTATGAGATAACAATACTTTAAATAATTTATTCTGTAACAAATCATATAATCATACCAAATCAATCCTAAAAACACTTTATAAATATAGTATACTGGCTAACATTCTAAATATTCTATCATCATATTTTATCATTTAGCCATTGATAAAAAAGATCCCAAATTTCATAAAATTGTTTATCCTCTTGCTCTCTAATTTCAAATGTCAATCTACTCATCTCAGCACATTCCAATATTTTCTTAATAATTTCTTCCTGTAATGGTATTTTCTCATTCTTCCAGTTTTTAGCAAATACAATCCTAGCCGCTGTTAATACATTTACAATCAGGTATTTCAAATCTTTACTATATGGATTTGGCATTTCTATCTACCTATTGACGACTTCCCAAACACTGAGACAGATGTTTTTGTTTGATGTTGTTAAATGTATGGTTGTAAGATTTAAGCTATTATTATTAGCATTTTTGAAATCACATTTATTGGGTGCCCAACTTCAGTGGACTGGATATTTAAATATAGGTCTTATATATAAAAGTGTGTACACACAGACACATATATATACACAGAGACACATATACACACATACATACATACACAGTTTTTACAATATTGTTATAACACACACACACATATATGTATGTATGTACATATTTATGTGGGTGTGTATATGTATACGTTTATGTTTTTGTACATTTTCACAGGTACAGGTATGTAGGTCTAGGTGTGTTTGGGTCTTTTCCCATGTAAAATTAAGAGTATCTTGGCGATGTTTCGGTGAGGTCCCACTTGCCATCCTCAGGCTGGTGCTTTCGGCTTCGTGCCAGTGAAAGCAGTGTGTGATCGGAGCTGCTGTCTCTCTATAAATACTGGTGGTGGGGGCTGGTGTGCTGGGCTGGTTGGTTGCACTGCTGCCTCTTGATTGGTTGATGGAGTTGATGTTGGTATAATGGACTGTGTGTTGGCCTTGTGAGTTTTGTTGTGGAGATATCCTGGATCTTGTGCTGTAATCTCCTGGTTCGTTTGTTTTGTAGTGATTTTTTTTCCATTAGCTTCTTGTGTTTTAATGGCTTGGGTAATGGTTGTGTGATGACCTCACAAGTTCTTTTGTTGTGGTATCCTGGGTCCTGCCTTGTGATCTCCTGGGTCATTTGTGTTTTGATCTCTTTTCCATTAGCCTCCTGTGTAGTAATGGCTTGGGTAATGGGTTGTGTGATGACCTTGTGAGTTTTATTGCTGTGGTATCCTTGGTCTTGTGCTGTGATTTCCTGGGTCGTTTGCTGTGTTGCAACTTCTTGAGTTTTTGTGGTATAATTTCTTGAGTTTTCTGATGTGATATCCTGAGCGGGTGGCTGTGATGTAGCATTCTGGGTTTTAGTCTGGCTTCAAGTTTGGGGTCTGGGTCTGTGTTTTTGGCATGTGTCAGCTTGTTTGGTTTTGGGGTCAGGGGGGTGCGCTGGCTGGCGAAGCAACCGTGGTCTGGTTTCTGGACGGTGGTTGTCCTTCATTTATAGGATGGGTTTGGGCCTGGGTCTGATGAGGGGTATTGGTGGTGGTATCCCGTGTTGTTTTGGGTCTGGTCTCACAATGCAGGACCCAGGATACCACAACAAAAGAACTTGTGAGGTCATCACACAATCCATTACCCAAACTGTTAAAACACAGGAGGCTAATGGAAAAAAGATCACTACAAAACAAACGACCCAGGAGATGACAGCACAAGATCCAGGATATCTCCACAACAAAACTCACAAGGCCACACAGGCCATTATACCAACATCAACTCCATCAACCAATCAAGAGGCAGCAGCGCAGCCAATCAGCCCAGTACATGAGTCCCCTCCAGTATTTATAGAGAGATGGCAGCTTCGATCACACACTGCTTTCACTGGCACAAAGCAGAAAGTACCAGCCTGAGGATGGCAAGTGGGACCTCGCCGAAATGTCGCCAAGATACTCTTAATCTTACATGGAAAAAGACCCGAACACACCTAGACCTACATACCTGTACCCGTGAAAATCTACGAAAACAAATATATTTGTTTTCTTAAGTTTTCACGGGTATTTGTATGTATGGTATTCAGCTTTGTTCGGGTATTTTCCCACGTCATTATAGTTGTGCTTTTAAAGTTGTAGCAACCTTTCGGCAGAATCTCATCTGCCATCATCAGGCTTCTGTATAGTGTTCGTCTGTGGTATAATACTACAAATTTAAAAGCATAACTATAATGATGTGGGAAAATACCCGAATAAAGCTGAATACCAAACAAATATATATCTATAATCATTTTGGCCATTATTTGTCAACTGCAGGATGAAAGCCTCTTCTGCATGTTTCCAAGGAGCCAATGCTTGGCTTTATAAGACAAGACAGAAAGACTTGCATAAGGATAGAGAACAAACAAAAGTATACAATATCATAAAGAACTGAAATGGAAATGGGCTGGTCACATAGCAAAAAGAATTGATGGCAAGTGGACTAAAACAGTTATTTGTTAAATCCAGTTTCCATATTGCCTAACTCCTTGACAACTTTGGAAAGTTTACAGATACAAGAAAAAAATGTATATAAGAAGATATCACAATTGGTTAGAAGAACAAACTTCCAACCTAAACTGATATATAGATATATGATAGATAAAGATAGAAATGATGGATTAGATAGATAGATAGATAGATAGATAGATAGATAGATAGATAGATAGATGAAAACTGAACTGAAAGGGGCTTCTACCTATCCCAAGAAGAAGAGAACCAGGTAATTAATACTTCCAAAACATTGTAAGGGTGGGAGCCACACAAATCTCTGGAAAGATATCACCACAGAGGACTGGCATTGCAATAAAGCAGGCTTGCTTCTTGATTCTTATAAAATAACATTGTTTGAATGATGGATCCTGGAGTACATAACCCTGCCATTTTTATTTGAAGTTATAAATTAAAAGATACTGTGCCTTGCCCAGTAAGTACAGCTTCTTTTTCAACACTGGTGTATTCAGTTTTGCAGCACTTTCCATTTTGGAAAAGGACAAGAAAAAAAAACAATCCTTCGATATCTAGGCTTTTTGTGCACAGCTGGTACAATTTATTTATTTTTCCTGATGATGGGCTTGAATTGGCTCAGGATACATAGAGAAATGTTGTTCTTTGCAGAGTTTCAGACTAATTTTAGCATGATGCAGTCGATTGATGCAGAAACAGGATAGCTTGGATGCCACTGAAAATATCTGTAAAATATCTGATTTCTTTAAGTACATTTCTCTCTTATGGCTCCCAACGCGTTGAGTTTTAGGAATTTTCCTTGTATTTAATGAGGCCAAGAAACTAGATTACTTTCTCATCATGGTTCTGTGAAAAAGCTTGTCACAAAAGCAATCAAACTTTATATGTTTCTCTACAGTGGTTTCCAGGCCATTGTTCAGGACAATCAGAAGAGAAAATTCTTTTAATGATCTTTCAGAAAAACATGCTACAAACAATAGGACAGTTCCCACCCCCACTTTATTTTAGCCTTCTGTGAAGTATATCATATTTCATCTACCTAAAAGTACTACAGTTTCCATATCTGATGTAATTCCTTAATTTTAGACATGAATACAATTCGCCTCTTGCAATACACAGAAGTCCAAATCTTTATATAAACTCTATGTTCTACCATCTTGCCAGGTCAACAAATACTCTCTTAATGCATTTGGAAGCCACCTGATCCAAGAATTCTAGCCTGCATTCCAGCGATTCCTGCCTTGTAGCTTCATTCCTTACAGATAATTCACATAGTTGTATTGATTGATTGATACATCAGAGTTGAATACTTGTTGTTACCTAGAAATTAATTATTGCATATTGTCACTATAGACACCAGTCGAACTTGTGGCCTGTGGGCCAGATGTGTCACACATAGGCCATGCCCACCCCAGCTCTGCAAATGGGAAAAATGTCATGAAACGTCATGTGATGGCACCTTGACGTGGTGAGTTTGACATCTGTGACATAGGAGAAGTTAGTACATTCCATGGTCCTGCCTCCAATCCCACTTCTTTGTCTAGGTAGGGATTGAAGCAAGAGGAGATAAGGGAAGTTGACAGAAGTAAGGCAAAAACAAATAAAAATTCAAAAGAGACTAAAGGACTAACAGTTTCCTCTCTGAAATGTGAAAGATGTTGAGTTTCAGACTTTACTTCAATCATCCCATAAATTTATTTTTTTCTGAGATAAGGAAAAAATCCATAGGGGAAGGGATTGGATTGATTGCACCAGAAACTTCCTGTGTGCTGGAGCTACATACTGAAACTTCCTGGAGCTACATACTGAATTCTTAAAAAGAATTCCAATTCCAGCATATGAAAATATTCCAAAATATAGCTTTCAGCGTATTTTTTGAAAGAAAGTGATACAGAACTGTTTGATTCAAAATCAGGAGAATTCATGACCCTAAGTCAAATAAAAAGAAAAATGCACAGAAATCAGTTTTAGAGTTTTCATCATAAATTGATGGTTGTTGGAACTATTTACCAATACACATAGTCCTTGCTTAGCAACACAATTTGCTGGTGGCAGCACCATGTAATTCCTGGAATTTCCTAAATTAGGATTGGCAACTTGATCATTAAGTGAAATGGTCAATAAGTAAAACTATCACTCTACTTATGACCTTACTTCAGCTTTCATTTGCTTTACAGAGCTGTGTAAGTTGCAAATGTAAGGATTGGTCACACAGTTACTTTTCCATCATTGTTGTAACTGCAATAGTTGCTAAATGAGGCAGTCACTAAATGAGGACTACTTGTGTCTTGATGGAACTGAAGAGTATTTTTCTCAGGATCCTTGGTGCTTTCTGAGCACTACCAAACTAGGTACCATCATCAGTGTAATAACTCTGCATTTCAGCCCTGAGTTACAAATATTTTCCTCTAAAGTATTTTTTCAAATAATATTATGAAATGCTGATTTATATAAATTGTCCCGATGCAATGAAAAATTATAGTTAGTGAATTGGATGTAAAGAATATACTATGAAACTGAAAATTTATATTCCCTCCAAAAAGAGAAATTTTTACAACATGCATAGAAAAAAACAGCTAGCCGATTTTTTTGCAGTACCTAATTTTGAACTTTTAAATAACCTGCTGTCTTTTAAATTTAGCTCTAGCCAATTTCCAAACCCATATTGTCTGCTTTGCTGCCTTAGCTAATTTAGTAACAACTCCATTTGCTGTTCTTCAGTTATACCAAAACCCAGACTTCCAAGGCAGTTTGCAATAAGGAAAACAGGAAAACAATAATCCATCAAAGAAACATCAGTTTTAAAATTGCCAGTAATGGTAGAAGCAGAACTTAATGGAGGCATCAGGTTCCTTCAGTTCTGATTACATGGCAGAAGGCCTGACATCACATTTGGCAGTTGGCAAGCACCCCCCCCCCCCAAGAGAGCTCTTGAACATACTGTTCTGTATGCCACAACAACAACAGCACGAAATCCAAATGAAGAGTGTGTTTTAAAAGAACCTCGAAGCAGAGGTTGGGAGACCTTTTCCAATTGATTAGTACTTTTATGAAAAAAGTTCCCAAACTGGCAAATGTCTTCTCTGTCTTTTATGAAAAAGCCTGAGGAAAACTGGCCGAATCAGACCCATATTATTTCATCAGCTTTACAAAATGGTTTTGGAGATTTTATCTATTTTCTTGACTGTGTTTTCAAAGACTTGCTGTAGTAACATACTTTAGGGTTTCACTTTAAAGAGCTCTTTTCTCTTCAGCAATAAGCTAAATATTGGTTTAAGTGCCTCTTTTTAAAAAGGTAAAATAAGAAGGGATACTTGGTCAACTTGTATAATTAGGAAAATCAATGCAACTCCAGAGTATTCTGATAGCTGTTGTCTCTATTCCCACTCTCCCCCTTCAAGAAGGAGAAACTTTCTAGATTTCATTCCAAGATAAATTTCATCCCATCTGGAAAGCACTGCAGTAAAATCTCAAAAATTACTTCCACAAGAACCATGGTACAATGGGTTAAAATTCTTATTTTGACATCCAAGTTGCTTTTCTCAATTGCAGTCACAAAATGGGAACTATCAGTAATTTGAAAGAAGTATAATATATACATGTCCCTTTCTGAAAGTCCAGTTGCCTCTTGAAAAAAGCACCTTTGGGACATCACCTGGATGACTGAGAATCTCCATAGACATATAATATTATATGCCAGAACTAATAATAACTAAATCTGAAATTAAAATTCAGGAGGATTCTTATTAGCCATCTTTCCAGGCTAATACATTTGCATTAAAACAGTGGTCACCAATTTTGTGGCTTGGTGGCCCAGCAGGGCGGAAGGGAACCAGTGGTGGATCAACTTGCAGAAGTTCAGTTGTGTGTGCACACCAGCCTACCGTTCACGGGGCCTGGTTCTGAAAAGGCCATGGCCTAATAGTGGGCTGCAGTCTGGCGGTTGGGGACCTCTGCATTAAAAGACACAAGTGAAAGTGAACACACCTTTTGAAAATAAATATTGCTAGACTGAACAGTTGCTACCAGATTCTCTTTCTTGGTTTCCATAGAATAAAAAACGAACTGTCTTCCTGCAATGTCACATAAATCTCCAGCAATCTTTCACAAAGATAACAAGAGAAATTTTATCTGAACCATAATGAGTGGGTTCTCCAATGATCCTTTCAAGACAAAATGCGTTAACAATGAAAAATTTTAAGAACATCTTAAGAAGATGAAAATAGGTATTGTGATAGGGGAAAAAAAAAGGCTGTTTAGCTTTCTTTTGAAACCCTTCCTTGTAGTTATCAGAATAAACTTGCCACTCTTTAAGTGAGCAAAGAAAGGAGCAGCAGGCCATGTATTCTAGTTGTCGTGTCCTCGAAAATGATGCCAGGAGTCGGTGACTTCAAATCATGCTCTTTTATTAAAGTAGCAACCGAACTGGCACTTTGCAAAAGGTTCGTGGCTTTTATTCTTTTAGCCGCGGCAGCCGCGGCCAATGGCACTGCTTTGAATATCCCACGATTCGAATAGACCAATCGCGGGAGATTCTCAGCGAGCCAATCGGCGCGGCTCGCCTGACCAATCAGAGTGCCCCGTGCTTTAGCCAATCAAAGCGCGGGGATCTCAAGAATGCTAATTAAGGGACAGAACACCCCTCCCCTCTTGGTTTGGTCCTTACGTCGCGTAGTCACGTAGGTAGGCGGGGCTCCGTCTGAGCCTACTGGACCTGCGCAGCTCAGTCGGAGGTTGTATCCCGGCCGGTTTGGTCGGATCTCTGTTGCTTCTGATGCCGTCGTGGGAACCGGCTGGTCGGTCGGGCTGGGCCGCTCTCCGTAGCTCTCTCCTGGGCCTCCCGGGTTGGTTGAGCTGCGGGTTTCGCCGCTCCCGCTCGGTCTCCCCAGGTCGGTCGAGCTGGCCTGGCTGTCTCTTCCTGGCAAGGGGTCGTGCTGGCTGCTTTCCGGTAAGTATGGCTGGTTTATTCTTCTTTGGTTTTGGTCCCCTGGGTATTCCCTCCCCCCTTGGTTTGTGTTGTGGGGGTCGGTTTCGCCTGTTTGTGCGTTGGTGGTCTCTTGGTTGGTAGTCCTCGACCTTAATTGGTCGATGTGGCGTTTCCACACTCGTCCGTCTGCTGTTTGTAGCCGGTACGAGTGTGGGCCTGTTATTTGTGTGATGACGGCCGGTACTCATAGTGGGTCTCCCGTCAGGTTTCTTGCGTATATGGGGTCGCCTGGTGCGAAAGTTCAGAGTTTGCTGTTTGAGTCTGGGGGCTTCTCCGGATTATACGTGGGGTGTAACCTGTTGAGTGGGGACCTTAATTTCCTCCCCATTAATAGTTCGGCTGGGCTCTTATTCGTTGTGGTATTTGGGGTTATGTGTTGGGTGAAGAGTAGTTTGTTTATTTTCTCCTGGATCTCCCCGTGGTCTATTTTCTGGATGGTTTTCTTAGTGAATTGGACCATCCGTTCCGCTCTACCGTTCGTTGCCGGGTGCCCCGGTGCTGTCAGTGCATGGCGGATGCCCCTTTCTGCTAGGAATTTTTCGAATTCCAGCGAGGTGAATTGGGGCCCGTTGTCGGAGACGACGACGTCTGGGAGGCCGTGCGTTGCAAAGAGTTTGCAGAGTTCCTTGATCACGGCCACCGTGGTTGTCGTCTTCATGTTGCTTACCTCCAGCCAGTTGGAGTAAGCGTCAACTGTTATGAGGAAGGTGTGTCCTTTTGTGGGCCCGGTGAAGTCTATGTGAATCCTAGACCAAGGTCCCCTTGGGGTTTCCCACTCTAGGACGGGTGCTGTAGGTGGGCTTGGCCTAGTTTCCTGGCATCGTTGGCACCTTGCTACCCAGGCCTCAATTTGTTTGTCCATCCCTGGCCACCAAGCGTAGCTTCTGGCCAGGGCTTTAGTCCTAACGATGCCAGGGTGCCCCTCGTGTAGCAGTTCTAGAACCTTCCCTTGTAGCTTTTCTGGAATGACCACCCTATCCCCCCATAGTATGCGCCCTTTTAATAAAGAGAGTTCCGTTTGGCGGTTTCGGAATGTTTTGACGGACTCGTCGTTGTCCCTTTCCGGCCACCCTTTCTCTACCCAATGCAACACCCGCGCCAGACGTTTGTCTTTATTAGTCTCTCGGGCAATGTCTGACGCGGTTATGGGCAGGTTGGGTAGAGTCTCTATGCTGAGGGTGGTCATCGTGGGAGCTGGGTCGGTGTCAGGTTCCGGTAGTGGCGAGTGGCTTAAGGCGTCTGCATGGGAGATCGTCTTACCCGGTCTGTGTATGAGTCCGTAGTTGTAGGCTGCCAGGAACTCGGACCACCTTGTCATTCGGGGAGACAGAATGTTCGGGGTGGCCCGGTTTCCTGCAAGGATTCCCAGCAGCGGCTTGTGGTCGGTTATGATGGTGAAAGTCCAGCCGTAGAGATACTCGTGGAATCGTTTTACGGCGGCAACGATAGCCAGAGCCTCTTTGTCCAGCTGGCTATAGTTCCGCTCCGGTTTGGTGAGGGTCCTTGAAAAGAACGCGATGGGCGCTTCTTTTCCGTCGGGGAGGGTATGGCTGAGGACAGCGCCGACGCCGAAGGGTGATGCGTCGCATGTGACGGCCAGAGGTAGGGTCTCGTTATATTGTATGAGGACGGTGTCCGAAGTGAGGAGGTCCTTTGTTCTTTGGAAGGCGGCTTGCTCGCGTTTCCCCCAAGTCCAGGTCGCCGCCTGGGCGAGGTCGAGCTTGGCGAAAACCTTGCCCCCTCCCAGTGAGTGCAGTAGGTGTTGCACTAATGGGACTGGGTAGGCGCTTTGTTGCAGTGCGCCATTTAGGGTGGTCTTATAGTCCCCACAGATCCTCACCGACCCATCGGGCTTGATCGGGGTGACTATGGGGTCTCCCACCGGGCGTGGTCTATTGGCTGTAGGACCCCTTGCTTGACGAGCTTGTCAATTTGCTTGTCTATCTTGGATTTAAGTGCGAATGGCAGCCGCCTTGGTTTCAGGCGTTTTGGGGGGACGTTTGGGTCTAGGTTGAAAGATATAAGGGGCCCTCGGTACTTGCCTAGGTTTCTGTCGAAGACCTCTTGGAATTCCCGGGCCAGTTGTTGCTCCCAGCTGTCGTCGGTGACTTGGTCGACTCCCGTGACTGCGATGGTGAGCGGGGCAAACCATTGCAGTCCCAGTAGGATTGGGTGGTCGCGGTCGACGATTGTCAGGGGAAGCCTTTCGGTGTGCCCTTTATATGTGATGTTGAAGTGTTTGGTTCCGACTACCGGGATGCGGTTTCCCTGGTAGTCCTTTACGATGAGTCTCTGGCTGTCTAGGTTCCTCCTTTGGAGGGTAGGCACCAAGCGCTTTATTTCATGCCATGCTATCATGGAGAGGTAGGACCCGGAGTCCACCTCCATTTTGCATGGCTGGCCCTCGATGCCTACCTCCATGTGGACCTTCCGGGAGTCATTGGTTATGGTGTGGCCGATGGTGACCATCTGATGGGTCTCCTCTCTTCGCCGGTTATCGCCGCCTCGTAGGGATCGTCCGTTTCGGTCCCATCTGTTGTCCGAGGGGCGATCTCTGGTCCGGGGTAGTGTGCTTTCTCTCCTCTGGTCGCTCTGGTCCCATCGGGCTGGGCTGTGGTTCTTTTTAAGGCGGCAGACACGGGCAATGTGTCCGTTCTTGTCACAATGCCGGCAGATCAACTCGAAAAACCGGCATTCGGACCTGGGGTAGTCACCTCCGCAACTGGCACAGTTGGTCCTCGACTTACGACCCCGCCGGTTCCGTGGGTCGCGGCCTGTCTGGAGGCGATGAATGTCCTCCTCGTCATCGGAAGTGCCCGATGCCGAGTGGAAATCGCCCTGGTGGGTGGTCGTCTCGGGTTGGGCCTTGGCCGACCTTGCAGGGTTGTTGTTCCCGCTGTGGTCCCCAGCATTTGGTCTGCGCATGCGGTCGGCGGATGTTCGGGTTGCTTCGCCGGCTGCGGCTGCGGTGAGGGTGTCTGCTAGGCTGATGTTGCCCTTGGCCATCAGCCGGCTCTGGAGGATGGGGTCCCACAAACCGAGCACAATTCTGTCTCGCAGGGCGTCATTCAGGTTGTCGAATTCGCAGAGCCCCCCTAGGCATCGTAGTTCGGCGACGAAGTCATTGAAACTCTCACCCGACCTCTGGTCCCGACAGTAGAACTCGTTGCGCCGGATCAGGATGGGTACCTCTGGAGCGTAGTGCCACTGAAGTATTGGCTCGAGGACGTCCCAGTCCATCGCGGTCGCATCGGCGGGTTTGGCAAGCGCCTTGGCCATCTTGAATACCTCGGTCCCGCAGTGGGTCAGGAAGACGGCGCGCTTCATGGGGCCGGTGGCGTCCTTCAGATCGCTGCACTCGAGGAACATGCGGAATCGGTCTGAGTATGATTCCCAGTCCTCAGTGGCAGGGTTGAAGGGTGCCGGGGGTGCGATTTTCGCCATCGTGGTGGTTCGTCTGGCTTCCGTCGGACACGTGGTTCGGTTCAGGGTCTGGATCCCACCTTCGTTGCCAGTGTCATGTCCTCGAAAATGATGCCAGGAGTCGGTGACTTCAAATCATGCTCTTTTATTAAAGTAGGAACCGAACTGGCGCTTTGCAAAAGGTTCGCGGCTTTTATTCTTTTAGCCGTGGCGGCCGCGGCCAATGGCACCACTTTGAATCTCCCGTGATTCAAATAGACCAATCGCGGGAGATTCTCAGCGAGCCAATCGGCGTGGCTCGCCTGACCAATCAGAGTGCCCCGCGCTTTAGCCAATCAAAGCGCGGGGATCTCAAGAATGCTAATTAAGGGACAGAACACTAGTCATGCTGGCAGGAGGGAACTGAGACGATCACTATAATGTTTACAGGCCAAATTGTAAGACTTTTTGAGAGTGTACTCTGCTCAGAATTAGATGAGCTGTTACCTCAGGAGCAGGAGATCACTTTCAAGTTGAATTGGAGTACTTTCAGAAACAGAATTATATACATTTTTAGACACAAGCAAACAAACAATCTGCTCAAGAGTGAAATATTATGACTTAGCCTCTCCCACTGATGACAGGGATTTAACACTTTCTTTCTTCAGAAGCCATTTACTGGAAATGCAGAGAGTGAGTTTAAAACTGTCACATGAAATGTTTGAGTCACTGCCTTCTTCTAAATAGATAAACATGCAAAAATAGTTGAGGCGATGAACTTAGATTAGTCATAACAAAAGTTGCTCCATGGGATTCATTTGGACACAGCTTAGATTATCTGTTAAAAAAACTGGTATTGTGATGTTTTAGACCACTGAAAGATAAACAGAGTCACATGATTATATTTAGATGTTTTTATTGTTTACTATTAACAACTCGTATATGGGCAGACATATTTGTCTTGACCATAAAGGTTGCCTTGCTCAGTCTAGACTATCTAGAAAGATTTGGGCTGTAAGTCTCAGAGAATGCCAAGTGCAGTACAGCCCTCAATTTACAACAATTTGTTTCGTGACCATTCAAAGTTACTAGGGTACTGAAAAATGTGACATGATTATTTTTCACAGTTATGATCTTTGCAGCATCCCCATGATCACGTGATCAAAATTCAGATGCTTGGCAACTGGTTCATATTTATGACTGTTGCTGTGTCCTAAGGTCATGTGATCATCTTTTGCGACCTTTTGACAAGCAAAGTCAATGGGGAAGCCAGATTCATTTAACAACTGGGTTACTAACTTACCAACTACAGTGATTTATTTAACAATTGTAGCAAGAAAGATCCTAAAATGGGGTAAAACTCATTTAAACAAATGTCTCACTTAACAACATAAATTATGGGCTCAATTGTGGTTGTAAGTTGAGGACTACCTGTATAATGTGGGAATCATTGTCCGAGCATTAGGCTAGTCGATTAACTTTTTTCTTCCCTCAGCATATGTAGCTTTGATGTGATATCCTCTAGTGCTATCAGTAGAAAATCTTTGTTGACATTTTAATTTGGGACTGTTGGCGGGGTGGTGGTGGTGGGTGTTAATAGATGATACCCTACACCTGATTTTAAAATTAAATTTCTAGGTCTGCATCAGATTGTATTAGGTCACACAGCCATTGAACATGAGGCGAATATAGAAAAGCAAGCCTGCAATCAAATGTAGGTTATTCCGTTCTATTGTGTTCCCTCCCTGTCACCACCTATGATTGGGAAAGTTGAACCTTACAAAAACAAAACAGGAAGAAAATCGACTCATTTGAGCTGCGGTGCTTGAGAAGGCTTCTGTATATTCCTTGGACGGGAAAGATGACCAATGTGCAAGGCATGTCACTAGAAGGAAAAAAAAATCATAAAACTGTGTCTCACTTATTTTGGTCGTGTCATGCAGGAGAATTCACTGGAGAAAGCAATTATGTTTGGAAGACTTAGTGGTAAAAGGAAACCAGGCCACCAAAGAACACAATGGCCAGACACTATCAAAGTTGACACCAGCCCTAAAGCATAGAACAACTCAAAGAAGTAGTTCAAGTAGTATAAGGAGAGACCCTGGTCCATGGATTCATAACATGGACCAGACACAACTGAAAGGATAATGTTGTGTCTGTGAAATGATGCCAGGAGTCGGTGACTTCAAATCATGCTCTTTATTTGAGGTTGGAACCGAACTGGGGCAAAGGGAAAAAGATTGCGGCTTTTATTCTTTTAGCCGCGGCGGCCGCGGCCAATGGCACCGCTTTGAATCTCCCGCGATCCGAATGGACCAATCGCGGGAGATTCTTAGCGAGCCAATCAGCGCGGCTCGCCTGACCAATCAGAGTGCCCCGCGCTTTGGCCAATCAAAGCACGGGGATCTCAAGAATGCTAATTAAGGACAGAACACCCCTCCCCTCTTGGTTCAGTCCTCACTTCGTGTAGTCACGTAGGTAGGCGGGGCTCCGTCTGAGCCTACTGGACCTGCGCAGCTCAGTTGGAGGTTGGATCCCGGCCGGTTCGGTCGGGATCTCTGCTGTTCCTGCTGCCGTCGTGGGAACCGGCTGGTCGGTCGGGCCGGTCCGCTCTCCGTAGCTCTCTCCTGGGCCTTCCGGGTTGGTTGAGCTGCGGGTTTCGCCGCTCCCGCTCGGTCTTTCTGGGTCGGTCGAGCTGGCCTGGCTGTCTCTTCCTGACAAGGGGTCGTGCTGGCTGCTTTCCGGTAAGTATGGCTGGTTTATTCTTCTTTGGTTTTGGTCCCCTGGGTATTCCCTCCCCCCTTGGTTTGTGTTGTGGGGGTCGGTTTCGCCTGTTTGTGCATTGGTGGTCTCTTGGTTGGTAGTCCTCGACCTTAATTGGTCGATGTGGCGTTTCCACACTCGTCCGTCTGCTGTTTGTAGCCGGTACGAGTGTGGGCCTGTTATTTGTGTGATGACGGACGGTATCCATAGTGGGTCTCCCGTCAGGTTTCTTGTGTATACGGGGTCGCCGGGTGCAAAGGTTCGGTGTTTGCTGTTTGAGTCTGGGGGTTCTCCGGGTTATACGTGGGGTGTAACCTGTCGAGTGGGGACCTTAGTTTCCTGCCCATTAATAGTTCGGCTGGGCTCTTATTCGTTGTGGTATTTGGGGTTATGTGTTTGGTGAAGAGTAGTTTGTTTATTTTCTCCTGGATCTCCCCGTGGTCTATTTTCCGGATGGTCTTAGTGAATTGGACCATCCGTTCCGCCCTACCATTCGCCGCCGGGTGCGCCGGTGCTGTCAGTGCATGGCGGATGCCCCTTTCTGCTAGGAATTTTTCGAATTCCAGCGAGATGAATTGGGGCCCGTTGTCGGAGATGACGACGTCTGGGAGGCCGTGTGTTGCAAAGAGTTTGCAGAGTTCCTTGATCACGGCCTCCGTGGTTGTCGTCTTCATGTTGCTTACGTCCAGCCAGTTGGAGTAAGCGTCAACTGTTATGAGGAAGGTGTGTCCTTTTGTGGGCCCTGCGAAGTCTATGTGAATCCTAGACCAAGGTCCCCTTGGGGTTTCCCACTCTAGGACGGGTGCTGTGGGTGGGCTTGGCCTAGTTTCCTGGCATTGTTGGCACCTTGCTACCCAGGCCTCAATTTGTTTGTCCATCCCTGGCCACCAAGCGTAGTTTCTGGCCAGGGCTTTAGTCCTAATGATGCCAGGGTGCCCCTCGTGTAGCAGTTCTAGAACCTTCCCTTGTAGCTTTTCTGGAATGACCACCCTATCCCCCCATAGTATGCGCCCTTTTAATAAAGAGAGTTCCGTTTGGCGGTTTCGGAATGTTTTGACGGACTCGTTGTTGTCCCTTTCCAGCCACCCTTTCTCTACCCAATGCAACACCCGCGCCAGACGTTTGTCTTTATTAGTCTCTCGGGCAATGTCTGACGTGGTTATGGGCAGGTTGGGTAGAGTCTCTATGCTGAGGGTGGTCGTCATGGGAGCTGGGTCGGTGTCAGGTTCCGGTAGCGGCGAGCGGCTTAAGGCGTCTGCATGGGAGATCGTCTTACCCGGTCTGTGTATGAGTCCGTAGTTGTAGGCTGCCAGGAACTCGGACCACCTTGTCATTCGGGGAGACAGAATGTTCGGGGTGGCCCGGTTTCCTGCAAGGATTCCCAGCAGCGGCTTGTGGTCGGTTATGATGGTGAAAGTCTGGCCGTAGAGATACTCATGGAATCGTTTTACGGCGGCAACGATAGCCAGAGCCTCTTTGTCCAGCTGGCTACAGTTCCGCTCCGGTTTGGTGAGGGTCCTTGAAAAGAACGCGATGGGCGCTTCTTTTCCGTCGGGGAGGGTATGGCTGAGGACAGCGCCGACGCCGAAGGGTGATGCGTCGCATGTGATGGCCAGAGGTAGGGTCTCGTTATATTGTATGAGGACGGTGTCCGAAGTGAGGAGGTCCTTTGTTGTTTGGAAGGCGGCTTGCTCGCGTTTCCCCCAAGTCCAGGTCGCCGCCTTGTCCAGGAGCCTATGCAAGGGTTCCGCCGCTGTCGCCTTTTGGGGCAGGAAAACATTGTAAAAGTTCAGTAGCCCCAGGAATGCCTGTCGTTCCGTCTTTGACTTGGGTGTGGGGGCTTCTTTGATGGCCTTGATTTTTTTGTTTGTGGGGTGAATGCCGTGACGGTCTAGGAGGTATCCTAGGAATTCGACCCGTTCCGTGCATAGCTGGCATTTCTCCCTCTTGACTTTTAGCCCGGTCTCTTTAAATTTGGTTAGGACCTCCCTTAGGCGACCCTCTAGTTCAGCTTGGTTGGTTGCTGACACTAGGACGTCGTCGAAGTAGGGTACCACCCCCTTGATGCCTTGCAATAGTCTTTCCATTAGGCTTTGGAATATTCCCGGTGCCACGCTGACTCCGAATTGGAGTCGGTTGCATTTAAATGCCCCCCGGTGGGTGACTATGGTTTGCGCTTCTGCCGTTTGCTCGTCGACTGACAACTGTTGGTATGCCTGGGCGAGGTCGAGCTTGGCGAAAACCTTGCCCCCTCCCAGTGAGTGCAGTAGGTGTTGCACTACTGGGACTGGGTAGGCGCTTTGTTGCAGCGCACCATTTAGGGTGGCCTTATAGTCCCCACAGATCCTCACCGACCCATTGGGCTTGATCGGGGTGACTATGGGGGTCTCCCACCGGGCGTGGTCTATGGGCTGTAGAACCCCTTGCTTGACGAGCTTGTCAATTTGCTTGTCTATCTTGGGTTTAAGTGCGAATGGCAGCCGCCTTGGTTTCAGGCGTTTTGGGGGGACGTTTGGGTCTAGGTTGAAAGATATAAGGGGCCCTCGGTACTTGCCTAGGTTTCCGTCGAAGACCTCTTGGAATTCCCGGGCCAGTTGCTGCTCCCAGCTGTCGTCGGTGATGTGGTCAACTCCCGTGACTGCGATGGCGAGTGGGGCAAACCATTGCAGTCCCAGTAGGCTTGGGCGCTCGCAGTCGACAACTACCATCAACCCCATACCGGCTCGGTCGTCGCCCGGGTTAACAAGGACCGCACTAGCCGCTATTCACCAGGGCGGAGGCGATAAGTATGCTACTGGTGCCACAAGATCAAGGCTCTCTGCCAGAAGTAACATCGTGACTGGCACCTGGAACGTTAGAACACTACGTGAGGATGGGAAACTGGAAGAACTGATTTACGAGATGAAAAACTACCGCTGGAATTTATTGGGCTTATGTGAGGTGCGGTGGAAGAACATAGGGGAGCTGACAACCTTTGAAGGACACAAATTGTATTACAGTGGGAAAGACGACCGACACGAACAAGGCATAGGTTTCCTAGTCCACAAAGACACCGTGGGCACAGTCATGGAGTGTCGCCCTGTCTCTAGCCGACTGATCACCATCCGCCTGAAGGCATCACCGTTCAATATCACCGTCATCCAAGCCTATGCCCCAACAACAGAATACAGTGATGACGATGTGGAGGACTTCTACAACCTACTCCAAGCAACCATCGATGAAAAACCCAAAAAAGACATCTTAGTAGTGCAAGGTGACTGGAACGCAAAAATAGGAGAGAACACTCGAACAAATTGGCCGGGTACCTATGGAACAGCCTGCAACTCTGTCACAAACGAATGCGGTCTCCGGCTACTAGAATTTACTGCTACCATCAACCTGGTCATTGCGAACACTTTTGGTAATCACAAACCTTCAAGAATATGGACTTGGAACCACCCAGATGGCCACACACGAAACCAGATCAACTACATTCTGATCCAAAAGCGATTTCGCTCAGGAGTAAAAACTGCACTTACACGCAGCTTCCCGCGGGCAGATATAGGAAGTGACCATGCTTTAGTGCTGATGACTTTCAAACTGCGCCTGAAGAAGATCAACAAGCCCAAGTTCACACGACTACGTTTCAACCTCGAAAAACTGAAAGACCCGGCAGTAAGAGAAGAATTCCAAGCAATGATTGGAGGGAAGTTCGCTCCTCTGACGGTCCTAGATGATGACGTGGACCTCGAGACAACAGTCAGCTCTTTCAACATAGCAGTGATAGAGACCGCTAATGAGGTCCTGGGGAAACACCAACGTCCCAAAAAACCGTGGGTCACAAGTGAACTCCTAGGTCTATGTAACAAAAGATGGGAACTAAAGAAAAAGAAAAGCGATCCAGATGGAGCTCAGAAGTACAGGGAAGCTAACAACAAAGTAAAAAAGGGGATGAAAAAGGCAAAGGAAAATTGGATAGAGGACCAGTGTAAAGACATCGAGGTAAACTTGAAGAGAAATAACACCAAGAAAGCATACCAAATGGTTAAAAGCCTCACCACACAGAAACAAGGGAGACCCTCGAGCATACAGAGCAAATCAGGCAAACCACTCACTGAGGAAAGAGAGGTGATGGACAGATGGACAGAATACTGCGCTAAACTGTACAACCATCAGCACAATGGAGACACTACAGTATTGCAGGGCCCACGGACAAGTCCAGATGATGCCTGCCATCCAATACTACGTGAGGAAGTCGAAGCAGCAATAAAGGCACTTAAACAAGGGAAGTCAGCGGGAATTGACAACATACCTGCAGAACTGATTCAGGAAGGAGGAGAGGCAGTGATCACCATCCTCACTGTCATCTGCAACAAGATCTGGACCACTGGAGTATGGCCAGTCCCCTGGACTCAATCATTAATCATAACCCTGCCCAAGAAGGGGAATCTTCAGTTGTGCCAGAATTATCGTACCATCAGCTTAATCAGCCACCCAAGCAAAGTCATGCTAAAAATCATTCTTAACAGACTGAAACCACAAGCAGAGACTATCATTGCAGAAGAACAAGCGGGTTTCAGAGCAGGACGGAGCACTATTGAGCAAATATTCAACTTGAGAGTGATCTGTGAGAAATATCTCCAACACCAACAGGACTTATACCACGTTTTCGTTGATTTCAAAAAGGCTTTCGACAGGGTGTGGCATGCAGCCTTGTGGTCTATCATGAGGAAATATAACATCAACGATAACCTTGTCAGAGTGATAGAACAACTTTATGAGAAAGCCACAAGCGCCGTCCTCCTGAACGGCAGCAAAGGTAACTGGTTCCGGACGAGTGTAGGAGTGCGTCAAGGATGTTTGCTTTCCCCCACACTGTTTAATGTATTCCTCGAACGGATCATGGAAGATGCCTTGGAAGACCACGAAGGCACAGTTTCCATCGGTGGTAGAACCATCACCAACCTGCGATTCGCAGATGACATCGATGGCCTGGCAGGAAATGAGGATGAACTATTGAGCCTTGTCCAACACTTAGCTAAAGCGGCTTCAGCGTACGGCATGGAGATCAATGCCGAGAAAACCAAGCTGATGACGAACAGTACCCAAGGTATCTCCTCAGACATCAGAGTCAGCGGAACACCCCTAGAGACAGTAAAAAATTTCAAATATCTTGGGTCCATCATTTCCGATGAAGGCTCAAAACCAGAAGTGATGGCAAGGATAGCACAAACAACAGCTGCGCTTTCGAAGCTCCAAACTATTTGGAAAGATAAGAACATCAGTCTGCGCTCAAGGATCCACCTAATGCGCTCCCTCGCAATATCAATCTTTTTATATGCCTGCGAAACCTGGACACTCAATGCGGATTTACAAAGAAGAATCCTTGCAACAGAAATGAGATGCTACCGAAAGATCCTTGGCATCCACTACACAGACCATGTGACAAATGAAGAGGTCCTAAATAAAATACAACAGGCAATAGGACCACACGACAACCTTCTTACTGTCATCAAAAAACGGAAATTGAGATGGTACGGACACGTGTCTCGCTCTACTGGCCTCGCAAAGACCATCATGCAAGGGACGGTAAGAGGAAGCCGCAAACGGGGAAGACAATGAAGGAGATGGGAGGATGATATCCATGATTGGACAGGCTTGAACCTGGCAGCATCCCAGAGAGCAGTGGAGGACGGAGACGGATGGAGAAGCGTGGTGGTTAAATCTTCGCAGGCGCCCCAACGACCTCAAAAGAGGTCACGGGATAGGTGCTAGGTGCTAGGTGCTTGGGTCTAGGTTGAAAGATATAAGGGGCCCTCGGTACTTGCCTAGGTTTCCGTCGAAGACATCTTGGAATTCCCGGGCCAGTTGCTGCTCCCAGCTGTCGTCGGTGACGTGGTCAACTCCCGTGACTGCGATGGCGAGCGGGGCAAACCATTACAGTCCCAGTAGGCTTGGGCGCTCGCAGTCGACGATTGTCAGGGGAAGTCTTTCGGTGTACCCTTTATATGTGATGTTGAAGTGTTTGGTTCCGACTACCGGGATGCGGTTTCCCTGGTAGTCCCTTAGAATGAGTCTCTGGCTGTCTAGGTTCCTCCTTTGGAGGGTAGGCACCAAGCGCTTTATTTCATGCCATGCAATCATGGAGAGGTAGGACCCAGAGTCCACCTCCATTTTGCATAGCTGGCCCTCGATGCCTACCTCCATGTGGACCTTCCGGGCATCATTGGTTATGGCGTGGCCGATGGTGACCATCTGATGGGTCTCCTCTCTTCACCGGTTATCACCGTCTCGCAGGGATCATCCGTTCTGGTCCCATCTGTTGTCCGAGGGGCGATCTCTGGTCCGGGGTAGTGTGCTTTCTTTCCTCCGGTCGCTCTGGTCCCATCGTGCCGGGCTGCGATTCTTCTTTAGGTGGCAGACACGGGTGATGTGTCCCTTCTTGTCGCAATGCCGGCAGATCGATTCGAAAAACCGGCATTCTGACCTGGGGTGGTCGCCGCCACAACCGGCACAGTTGGTCCTCGACTTACAACCCAGCCGGTTCCGTGGGTCGCGGCCTGTCTGGAGTCGATGGATGTCCTCCTCATCATCTGAAGTGCCCGATGCCGAGTGGAAGTCGCCCTGGTGGGTGGTCGTCTCGGGTTGGGCCTCGGTCGACCTCGCCGGGTTGTTGTTTCCGCTGCGGTCCCCAGTGTTCGGTCTGCACATGCGGTCGGCGGAAGTTCGGGTTGCTTCGGTGGCTGCAGCTGCGGTGAGGGTGTCTGCTAGGCTGATGTTGCCCTTGGCCATCAGCCGGCTCTGGAGGACGGGGTCCCACAAACCGAGCACGATTCGGTCTCGTAGGGCGTCGTTCAGATTGTTGAATTCGCAGAGCCCCCCTAGGTGCCGCAGCTCGGCGATGAAGTCGCTGAAGCTCTCACCTGACCTCTGGTCCCGACGGTAGAATTCGTTGCGTCGGATCAGGATGGATACCTCTGGAGCGTAGTGCCGCCGAAGTATTGGCTCGAGGACGTCCCAGTCCATCGCGGTCGCATCGGCGGGTTTGGCAAGTGTCTTGGCCATCTTGAAGACCTCGGTCCCGCAGTGGGTCAGGAAGACGGCGTGCTTCAGGGGGCCGGTGGCGTCCTTCAGGTCGCTGCACCCGAGGAACATGCGGAATCGGTCTGAATACGATTCCCAGTCCTCGGTGGCAGGGTTGAAGGGTGCGGGGGGTGCAATTTTCGCCATCGTGGTGTTTTGTCTGGCTTCCGTCGGACACGTGGTTTGGTTCAGGGTCTGGATCCCACCTTCGTCGCCAGTGTTGTGTCCGCGAAATGATGCCAGGAGTTGGTGACTTCAAATCATGCTCTTTATTTGAGGTTGGAACCGAACTGGGGCAAAGGGAAAAAGATCGCGGCTTTTATTCTTTTAGCCACCGCGGCCGCGGCCAATGGCACCGCTTTGAATCTCCCGCGATCTGAATGGACCAATCGTGGGAGATTCTTAGCGAGCCAATCGCCGTGGCTCGCCTGACCAATCAGAGTGCCCCGCGCTTTGGCCAATCAAAGCGCGGGGATCTCAAGAATGCTAATTAAGGACAGAACAGATAATATCATCATCAGCTTTGCTTATCCCTGTAATATATTTCCTGTAAATAAAGCTTCATGACAGTCATAAAACCTGCTTCATTCATGGAATTGAGCTGCTTGTTGCTGGAGGATACATTGTATCCCTAAGAAGATCGAAAGCGGCGGAGAAGCTGTTAAAGGGAACTTTTTTTTTATTTTTTTTTTTACTCTCTCATCCCACGGAAAAAGCAGAAATATTTGGATGTATTAGACACTGAAAGTGGATTGCTTTGAAAGCTAAGCTAAGAGACAAAGGGATTTTTGGACATTGAAAAATTTAAGAAATTGGAAAATCTCTGCTGGAGGTATGGATTTTTGATTATTTAAAATTGTTATTGCAAGTGGGAAGGGAGAAAGAAAAATTGGAGCAGAAACTGAAAAAGGAGGAGACTGTCTAGAACGTCTTGGTGGATCCCAAAAGAAGATATATGGTAATTGGACCTCTTTGATCAAAAATTAATTTGGAAAGAGAAAGAGAAGAAGGAAGAAAAGTATTAACTTTTGGAACTTTTTTCTTTTTTTCCTTTTTTTAATTGCTTTTGATTGTCTTGGATTAAAAATACTTGTGGTTGTTTTGGAAAAAGTTTCCCTTTTCATAATGGCATTCTCTGTGGATGAACTAGAGATTGAATATCAAAAATATAAAAAAGAAGATACTTTGGGCGCTTTGTTCCAATTCTTAGAAATGGCGTTATGTTCCTTAGAAAAGTTGACGCAGCAGAAGGACTGGGACAAGGAAGAAGAGGAAAAAGAAGCTATCTTTGATGAACAATGGGTTCCTTCCGGAGAGGAGGAGAAAAAGGATAAGAAAAAGGGGTTTTTAAGAATTATAAAAACAACCAAAAGAGACAAAAATGAGCGAAGAGATGGAGGCAAGGTTAGAAAACAAAAGAAAAGGAGCAAGAAAAGCGAAGGGAAAAAGCAAAGGGGTAGAAAGGGCAAGGAGAAGAATAAGCAAGAGAGAAAAGGGGGGAGGAGAAGCCTTAATGGGGGGAAGCAAGATTTAAAGAAAAAAAGTTTATTTAGAGACAATGGGTGAATTTAATTTAGACTAAAAGAGGGATTCTGGAGGGTATTTAAGAGTGTGTTTTTATATGTATGTATATTTAGAATAAAAAATTTATTATGTAATTTTAAGAATTTTTTAAACAGAATCCCAAGAAAGATTTATATGTAGTATTTTTAAGTTAGGTAATGTGTTATAGATGCAACTCCAATTGGTTTACAGGAGAAGTATAGTAAAAGAAAAAAGATGAATGGATGTTTGGAAATAGAACAGACAAAGAATGTTGTTGAAAATGGTAATAATGGAAGGATATATATGCTTTTTTTTTTTTTTGATTTTGTATATTGATAAAAGGCAATAAAATTTTAATTGATAAATAATTTGGATGGAAAAGAGAAGTAGGGATAAGATATGAAGTTAATATTATATGAAATATTGATATTATAATCTGGAAATGTTATGTTTTATTGGTCTATCATTATTATTTTTTTTTAGAAAAGAATTTATAAGCTGTTATGCCTTGATTTTGTGTGTATTGATTTTAAAAAACTGATAAAAATGGTTTTTATATATATATATAAAAAAGAAAATGATAATAAGATATAGAAGGAGACTTAGGTTGAATATGATGTTTGAATTTGTGTCTGTGTAAAGAGTTTTTAACCCGGGAACAGACAACCTTCAGAAAAGATCTTGTAGTTTTGTCTATGTTTTGTGTTTGTATGTTTGTGTATTATGCTTATGATAAAACTAACAAAATTTGTTTTTTATTAAAAAAAAAGGAAAAAAGAATCAATAAAACCTTGGAGGAATGTTAGATGAGAATAATTTAAACAAGTCAGAAAGAAAAGAATATGATGATTATAAAATGGATAAATATGGAAGAGAAATGAAATTGAATTGGAGTAAAGAGAAATAATGAGAAACTTGATGAAAGATATTTGCGTGTCCATATGGGGATGGGATAAATTGGAATTATGTTGTATAAAAATATTGTTTTGTTTGACTTGTAAGGATTTACAATATTAAGAGGTTTTATGTGTTTATGTATTTAATGGTTAATGATGTGTTGTTTTATCTTTAAAATTAATAAAAATTTGTTTCAAAAAAAAAAAAAACCTGCTTCATTAATTTTTCCTTAAGTTAGAGTCTTGCTCTCATGACCTGTTGCCTTTCTGACCATAAAACAGGAAAAAAAAAAAGTGAAATGATTTATATAATGCCACTTCTTGGCTGTTTAGATCTGGGATACTAGTTTAAGTTTTTTTCAAATTTGCTTGGGAAGACTTGTTACAACAGATGTACCCTGTGCTTTGCATTGTACCTGGAGGTTCCAGGCAGATTTCATCTATATGTCTGAGGCTGTTTGGAGAGATTATCCACTTGTTTTTCGGCAACCTCTGCCCTTTATCTGTTCTTTGTTTTTTTAAAAGCATATTAGTTTTCTATCTTTAGCCAAGGGAGAGTTTGGAGATATCTCCCTGTGCCTACTTGGCAGAGACAACTTGTAAAGATGTGTGCTCCTTCTGAGCTGATCTGCTGACAAGGAGGCTATATGTGTAACAAGAGAAAAATAATTAAATGCCTGGGAACTGATGGCATTAACTGCATTGGTTGATTTTTAACTGAGTTGAAATGAAATCAAATGTAATTTGACTTTGCTGACATTTTGAAAGTATGGGTTCTATATGTGGTGCATGGCTTGCCAAAACATATAGCTCTGGTTATTTATTATGCATTGTTCAGCTGCCACTTTAAGGAGCAGAATTGTCCAGTAGTTTCTAATTTGAATCCCAGCTGAACGCAGATGCTGATATTTGTGAAGTCACTTTCTGACCAAATACCATTTAAGTCCAAGGTGCCCATCTATGCCATTTTCAGGGATACACACGCCACAGCACTAGGGAACCATAGCAACTGAAAGGGGCTGGAATAAGTGGCCTATAAATTACTTCATGATTCTTAGGGCCAGGAAATGGAACATAAAATGAGCCATGATGGCGCAGTGGTTAGAGTGTAGTACTGCAAGCTACATCTGCTGACTACTAGCTGACTGCAATTTGGCAGTTCAAATCTCACCAGGCTCAAGGTTGATTCAGCTTTCCATCCTTCCGAGGTGGGTAAAATGAGGACCCAGATTGTTGGGGGCAATAGGCTGACTCTGTAAACCCCTCAGAGAGGGCTATAAAGCACCGTAAAGCTGTATATAAGTCTAAAGTGCTATTGCTATAAAATGCTGCCTCGTCTCTCTCTCCATTCAACTCAATGGAATGGAAAACTGTCCCCAAAACATTACAGGTCAATCTACCTCTGTTCACAGAACTAGGAGTACTTTTACAATTTAAACACAAGGAACAGACATTAGGTGGATAAGCCAGTGTTTAAAGTTTTTAAAAATTAGAAGAAAAATCCAGAAGTAAAACTGTGATAAACAAACATCCTGATGTTTCAGAGCACTGGGAAGTAGTTTACAGAATATATGAAAATAGTACTAAAACAGCATATCCGCTTAGAACTGGCAATGTAAATGTGAAATATAATAATCTAATAGAAGACTCACAGATTTTTTAAAACAGAATTTAACGTGTGCAAAACCATTAGTTAGAAGTTTTAATGAGTAAATCTATATTCTATTCTGAGAAAGAAATCCCCCTTCCCTTTTTGATAATCCTGTTGAAAAAACAAAAAACAAACTATGGAAGCTGGGTGAGTGACTTCTTGTAGCTAATAAGATTGTCCAGTGTTTAGTTGGAAAAGGGACAATGCCCACAATTGATTTACATGGCTCATGGAAGCTGAGCTGATTGCTTTTCTTGACCATTGCCAATCCTAGGCTAATGCCTGAGGCATGATAAATAGCCTGTATTATATGTTTAGTGATGAGAGAAGAAAGAAAACACGAGTCTCCTCTGATTCATCCTAATACATTGCAGAGATAGCCTAGAGTCATATTTAGGCATCTGGGTGGGAACCAACTACATATGACTCTACAGCAATCAACAGCAGTTAGTCTACAGCAGTGTTTTCCAACCTCATCAACTTTTAATCTGAGCAAGCTTCAACTCCCAGAGTTGAATCCCTGGCTGAGGGATTCTGAGAATTGAAGCGCACACCTCTTAAAGTTGATGAGATTATGAAACACTGCTATAGACTATCTCTAGTGCATTGAGATGAATCAGAGGGAATGTCGTGAGGATATGCCTCTCCACGTGGTGCTTTTAAAGTTGTAGCAACGTTTCAGCAGAATCTCATCTGCCATCATCAGGCTTCTGTATGGTGAGTTAGACTTTTACAGTGGCTTCAGATTTAAATTTGGGGCAGCCTATTGCTGTGTCAGAATGGTTTTTTCTTCCTCCTGATTGGTTGAGAGTCTTGGTCTGTGTTTATTGGTCTTGGAGTTTGCTGTGTTCTGCTACTAATATCTTCTGTCTGGGTTTTTTTTTGGGGGGGGGCTCTTTTTGTATCTTGATTGGCTGGCAACATTGTGTTACTTTATTGGAGGCCTTTAGTGCAGCTTGGCTTCGGGTAAATGGACGGCTATCATTCGTTAGGAAGCTGGGTTTCATCTGGGTGCCTGGTTGGGGTATATATTGACAGACCTACTCCAAGACCCTACATACAAACCCATAAACACAGATCCAACCACATATCTGGAAAAATTAACCAAAAAGAAAATTATAACCAGCCACATAAGCAAAGAGATCCAACACACGATCATACCCAGAGAGAAATCTTCCAGATGCCCCAAACTATACAGCCTCCCAAAAATACACAAAGAAGGCATACCTCTCAGACCCATAGTCAGCTCCAGAGGAGCACCACTACAAAACCTGGCTAAACACCTAGCAAAAGAGCTACAGCCCCATGCTGAAACAGCAGCTTCTCATGTACAAAACTCATACCACTTCTTGGAAATGATCAAAGATCTACACGTGGAGCAAGAAGATCTGCTTGTAAGTTTTGATTTGGTTTCACTATTCACTCAAGTCCCGATACAAGAGACCCTCGAAATCATCAAAAATAAATACCAACCAGCTAAACACCTCATGGAACTAACAGAACACTGCTTAACCAACACATATTTCATATACAAAGGACAAAGATACAAACAAATTGAAGGAGCCCCCATGGGATCACCACTGTCACCTGTCATTGCAAACCTGTTCATGGAAGAATTCAAATCCAGAGCCCTGGCTAATGCCATACTCAAACCCAAACTATGGTTAAGATATATCGATGACACATTCGTGATTTGGCCCCATGGACAAGAAAACCTAAACAACTTCCTAACACACCTAAACAGCGCACACCCCAAAATCAAGTTCACCATGGAAACAGAAACTAACAAACAACTACCATTCCTAGATGTACTAATCTACAAAAAAACAGATGGCACACTAGGACACACCATATACCAGAAGAAAACACACACCAACCGCTACCTCAACACCCAATCCCACCACCACCCAGCACAGATAAACTCCGTGGCTAAAACACTAATTACCAGAACCAAACACCTGGCAGACAAGACACACATTAAGACTGAACTATGCACCCTGACTAAAATATTGACAGCCAACGGCTTCCACAAAAGTATTATCACCAACTTGATCCACAAAAACACACTGAGACATAATAGAGACCCAGAAGATAAACAGACCTGTGGAACAGCTGTCCTGCCCTACATAAGAGGCACTACAGACAAAATTAGTAAGATTTTATACAGACACCACATCAAGACTGCCTTCAAAACAGACAGAAAAATAGCAGCCATCCTCAGGAACCCCAAAGACAAAATTGACCTGGAAAACCAAGGCATATATGAAGTCCCCTGTGCATCATGCCCGGCCACATACATTGGACAGACCAAGAGAAGAATAAGCACCCGCCTGGATGAACACAAAAATGCAGTCAAAAAGCTGGAACACACTTCCTCACTCGTCCAACATATGGAAGCCACAGGTCATAACATCAACTTCAATGGCACCAAAACCCTAGCCACTATAGAAAACCCCAGCCACAGAATTATCAGAGAAGCCATAGAGATTGAAAAAAGACCAGAAAGCATGAACAGAAGAGATGATTCCACCAGGCTCTCAATCATTTGGAAGCCTGCACTCACAAACTGTCGTGTCTGCAAAAAGACGCCAGGAGTCGGTGACTACGTTTCAAGCTCTTTATTTAACAGTTGTGAACCGAAACGGCGAAAAGGAAAAAGCCCGCGGCTTTTATCCTTTTCGCTGCGGCGGCCGCGGCCAATGGCAGCGATTCAAGTCTCCCGTTCTTGGAGTGAGCCAATCGCGGGAGACTTAAAACGGGCCAATCGGCGCGGCTCGCCTGGCCAATCAGAAATCCACGTGCTTTAGCCAATCAAAGCGCGGGGATTTCGAGTATGTAAATTAAGGACAGAACACCCCTCCCCTCTTGGTATAGTCCTTACGTTGCGTAGTCACGTAGGTAGGCGGGGCTCCGTCTAGTCCTACTTGACCTGCGCAACTCAGTTGCAAGCTGGATTTCGTCCGGAGCAGTCATGTTTTTGGCTGCTCCCTCTTCTGTGCGAACCGGTTGGATGATCGGGCCGGTTCCTTCTCCGTGGCTCCCACCTGGGCCTTCCGGGTTGGTTGAGCTACGGGTTTCGCCGCTCCCGCTTGGTTTCTCCGAGTTGGTTGAGCTGGCTAGGTGGTTCTTCTCCGGTGGGGGATCGCGATGGCTGCGCTCCGGTAAGTACTGCTGGTTTATTTTTTCTTGCGTTTGCTTATTCGGGTATTCCCTCCCCCCTTGGTTCGTGTTTTGGGGGTTGAGTTCTGTTGCTGTTCGTGACCTGAGCTGGTCAATGTGCCGTTTCCAGGCTCGCCCATCTGTGGTTTGGAGCCGGTATGATCGTGGGCCTGTGATCTGGGTGATGACGGCTGGGATCCATAGGGGGTCCCCCGTCAGGTTTTTCGCGTACACTAAGTCGCCGGGTGCGAATGTTCGGTATTTTGTACTTGAGTCTGGGGGCCGCTCCGGGTTATATGTTGGGTGTAACCTGTCGAGTGGGGACCTCAGCTTCCTACCCATTAGTAACTCGGCTGGGCTTTTGTTGGTAGTGGTGTTCGGGGTGATGTGTTGTATAAAGAGGAGTTTATTTATTTTGTCGTTGATCTCCCCGTGGTCCATTTTCCGGATGGTTTTTTTGGTAAATTGAACCATCCGTTCCGCCCTACCGTTCGCCGCCGGATGCGCCGGTGCTGTTAATGCGTGGTGGATGCCCCTCTCCACCAGGAATCTCTCGAAGTCGAGGGAGGTAAATTGGGGCCCGTTGTCGGAGACGACGACGTCTGGGAGGCCGTGTGTTGCAAAGAGTTTGCAAAGTTCTTTGATGACGGCCTCCGTGGTAGTAGATTTCATGTCGCTTACCTCCAACCAGTTGGAGTAAGCGTCAACTGTTATTAGAAAGGTATGCCCATTCGTGGGACCGGCAAAGTCTAAATGGATTCTGGACCAGGGCCCCCTTGGTGTTTCCCACTCCAGGATGGGTGCTGCGGGTGGGCTTGGTCTGGTCTCCTGGCATCGTTGGCACCTAGCTACCCATGCCTCTATCTGCTTGTCCATCCCTGGCCACCAAGCGTAACTCCTGGCCAGGGCTTTAGTTCTGACGATGCCAGGATGCCCCTCATGCAACATCTCTAAGACCTTCCCTTGCAACCTGTCCGGGATGACCACCCTGTCACCCCACAAAATACACCCCTTAAGTAGCGAGAGTTCAGTCTGGCGGTTTCTGAATGTCTTAACGGATTCATCATTGTCCCTTTCAGGCCAACCTTTTTCCACCCAATGTAAAATTCGCGCTAGACGCCTGTCCTTAATAGTTTCCCGGGCAATGTCTGACGCGGTAATGGGTAGGTTGGGCAGGTTCTCGATTTTAAGGGTGTTTGTCGTTCATGCTGGGTCAGGATCAGAGTCTGGTAAAGGCGAGCGGCTTAAAGCGTCCGCGTGCGAAATTTTCTTACCCGGCTTGTGTAACAGTTCGTCGCTGTAGGCTGCCAGGAACTCGGACCACCTTGTCATCCGGGGCGATAAAATGTTCGGGGTGGCTCGATTTCCTGCAAGGATGCCCAGCAATGGCTTATGATCTGTCACAATGGTAAACGGGCGGCCGTAAAGGTATTCGTGGAATCGCTTAACGGCGGCAACTATAGCCAATGCTTCTTTGTCCAGCTGGCTATAGTTCCGCTCCGGTTTAGTTAGAGTCCTGGAAAAGAAAGCGATGGGTGCTTCTCTTTTGTCAGGGAGGGTATGGCTGAGGACAGCGCCGACGCTGAAAGGTGATGCGTCGCAAGTGACGGCCAAGGGAAAGGTTTCGCTGAATTGGATCAGGACGGCGTCGGAGGTGAGGAGGTCTTTGGTTTTTTGGAAGGCGGCTTGCTCCCGTCTCCCCCAAGTCCAGGTTGCCGCCTTATCCAGGAGCCTATGCAAAGGCTCCGCCGCCGTAGCCTTTTGGGGTAGGAAAACATTATAAAAATTCAGCAACCCCAAGAAAGCCTGTAGTTCCGTCTTAGACCTAGGGGTGGGGGCCTCTTTGATGGCTTTCACTTTTTTAATTGTAGGGTGAATGCCATGCCGGTCTAGAAGGTAGCCCAAGAATTCCACTCGCTCTGTGCATAGTTGGCATTTTTCCCGTTTTACTTTAAGTCCCGTTACTTTAAATTTTGTTAAGACCTCCCTGAGTCGGTTTTCTAATTCGGCTTCGTTTGGCGCCGCCACTAATACGTCATCAAAATAGGGCACCACCCCCTTGATGCCCTGCAGTAAACATTCCATCAGGCTCTGAAAGATGCCTGGTGCCACGCTGACTCCGAACTGGAGTCGGTTGCACTTGAAGGCCCCCCGATGGGTAACGATGGTCTGGGCTTCCACTGTTTTTTCGTCGACCGGCAACTGTTGATATGCTTGGGCGAGATCGAGCTTGGCAAAGACCCTGCCCCCTCCCAGTGAGTGCAGTAGGTGTTGCACGATTGGGACAGGGTAGGCGCTTTGTTGCAACGCGCCATTTAGGGTGGCCTTATAGTCCCCACAAATTCTCACGGACCCGTCTGGTTTGACTGGGGTCACTATAGGGGTCTCCCATCGGGCATGGTCTATCGGCTGTAGCACCCCCTGTTTGACGAGCTTGTCAATCTGCTCGTCAATCTTAGGTTTTAGGGCGAATGGCACCCGCCTAGGTTTTAGTCGCTTGGGGGGAACCCTAGGGTCTAGGTCAAATGAGATAAGGGGCTCCTGGTACTTGCCCAGGCTTCCGTCGAAGACCTCCCGGAACTCCTGGGCTAGCCGCTGTTCCCAGCCGTCGTCGGCGACGTGGTTGACTCCTGTTAGCGCGATGTCGAGCGGGGCGAACCATTGTAAGCCCAGCAGGCTTGGGCGGTCGCGATCGACGATTATGAGTGGGAGTTGTTCGGTGCGGCCCTTATAAGTTACATTAAAGTTCTTGGTGCCCACTACCGGGACGCGGTTTCCCTGGTAGTCTTTTATAATAAGTCTTTGGGCGTTTATGTTCCTCTTATGGAGGGTGGGCACTAACCGTTTTATCTCGTGCCATGCAATCATGGAGAGATAGGACCCGGAGTCCACCTCCATCTTGCATGGTTGGCCTTCAATGTGGACTTCTACGTGTACCTTTCTGGCGCCGTCGGAGATGGCGTGGCCGATGGTTACCGTCTGGTGGGTTTCTTCCTTGCGCCGACTGTCGCCGCCTCTTGAGGGTCGCTGGATTCGATCCCACCTTCGTCGCCAGTGTCGTGTCCGCAAAAAGACGCCAGGAGTCGGTGACTACGTTTCAAGCTCTTTATTTAACAGTTGTGAACCGAACCGGCGAAAAGGAAAAAGCCCGCGGCTTTTATCCTTTTCGCTGCGGCGGCCGCGGCCAATGGCAGCGATTCAAGTCTCCCGCTCTTGGAGTGAGCCAATCGCGGGAGACTTAAAACGGGCCAATCGGCGCGGCTCGCCTGGCCAATCAGAAATCCCCGCGCTTTAGCCAATCAAAGCGCGGGGATTTCGAGTATGTAAATTAAGGACAGAACACAAACAAAAAAATCTCCACACCACAAGCCAGGCAAACACCTGGGCACAAACAGATCCCCCCTGATACCTCCAGCTCAAACACACCCCAACCAGGCACCCAGATGAAACCCAGCTTCCTAACGAATGATAGCCGTCCATTTACCCGAAGCCAAGCTGCACTAAAGGCCTCCAATAAAGTAACACAATGTTGCCAGCCAATCAAGATACAAAAAGAGCCCCCCCCCAAAAAAAACAGACAGAAGATATTAGTAGCAGAACACAGCAAACTCCAAGACCAATAAACACAGACCAAGACTCTCAACCAATCAGGAGGAAGAAAAAACCATTCTGACACAGCAATAGGCTGCCCCAAATTTAAATCTGAAACCACTGTAAAAGTCTGACTCACAGACAAACACCATACAGAAGCCTGATGATGGCAGATGAGATTCTGCTGAAACGTTGCTACAACTTTAAAAGCACCACTATTATGACGTGGGAAAATACCCGAACAAAGCTGAATGCCAGACATGTAAGTACCCGCGAAAACTTAAGAATATATATATATATATATATATATATTTTCAAGAGGGGATTCCAGATAATGGTAAATCAGGCATATTTATTTCCTGTTTGTGCCCCCTGAAATAAATCGACAGTTTGTCTGAACTGCTCGAGTATCAGATGAATTTGTTTTCATTTATGCTCATTTAGGGCTTTGCCTAAGAAGCAGTTCTTGATTATTTCTGTTTTTAGTAATGGGTCAATAAACCATTCTTTGATAGATACTTTGCAAATTCCATTTAATTTTCTAGATAGTCCATTTAATTTTCTAGATATTTATCTACAGTTTGTTTGTACAAACTCATTATCTTCGACTGACATGACAGAACATTTACTACACTTGTGGACTGTTTTGCCGACAATGGCAATACTGTGAGTGAAAACACTGTGAGCATTTGAGTTGGGAATACAAATCAGTGCACAGTTAATTTTTTAAAGTGCTTTGGATATAGTGATATAAATATACAATCCAAGCTATTCCCAAATGTTAAAGGAGGTGGAATTTACTGGATCTAAGAGAAGTATTTATTTTGCAAAACAGGAAATAATAGACTATAGTTCCTGTTGACAATATACCAATCTGCTTTTTTGAAAAATGTGAAAGCAGAGCTAATGGGAACAGCTCAGTACTGACAGTCAAGAAGCTAGAGAAACATAACTTGGGAATAAAAATGGTAGAAGAATGAAAACTGGTTTCAGTAATAGTAGTCCTCAAAACTATCTGGAAATACAAATTGAGAAACATATAACTAAACTTTCATAGGATAGTTATAAAATAATTATGCCACGGTATTTCACCATGATTCTTGCACAGATTTCACAGTAAATTACTTAGTCCCTTGCATACATAGGCCTGCCTTTGTTTTAATCACATCTCCTTGCCTAATTAAGATTGTAATGGTAATATTGTTCCTTGGGAATATTACCACTTCTTTCTCTGTCTTCTGGTGAGATAACTTAATTTGATTGCAGTGATCGTGTGGGTATTCCAGGGAACACTTCATTATCCTCTAGCATTTGTTCTTTTGCATTGCATTGATGAGGTTCTGTTGATTACTGGAGCAGGGCAGCAAGGAAGAGTTTAATGGCCATTAGGAGGGACTAAAGCAACAAATAACTCATTATTCTGACAGCTGAGTTGCTACAGTGGAAAGACATAGACTGTGCATACTCTCTCTCTCTCTCCCTCCCTCCCCCCCTCTCTCTGTATGTGCGTGTATATAAATCTATACACTAAGAAAAAAAGATTATTTAGTTCAACAGGATTGTTTTCCAGCTGATATCAGGTCAAATTGCATTATGACCTGATTTACTTACTACAAACACTTTTAGAATTGACATAATCTAATAATATGTGCAAAAGATTTGTATTTCTGGACATTCATCTCCAAATGTTTCATGTCCCGGTCACTTGTCATGCTTACTTTCTAAAACTCATATGAGCATCCCATGGGCCACTTGAGGTTCTCACTCACTCCAGAAATTCCAGTTACATTTATCTGCTGCCCAACTAATCACCATCATCTGAGCAATAGCAGTAATGAAGCTATGAGCTTAAGCATGGTTTATTAGATCCAAGAACAAGATGTAACTCTCATCTCTTTCTAACAAGCCTGGTCACAATTATTGCTTCTTGGTTGGATTACTGGAAGGGGGAATGTTTTATCTTGACTTTTCCCATAAGGTTCCATTTTTCTTCCTCCACTGTGAGAATACCAGGCTCCTGAAGAACAGCAATAGAATGCCAGCTCATTTTAATTTGATTTGATTGTATTTTCAGTATTCATTGGTATTCTGCTCTGCCACAGAGTCTTTTTTCTAATGATAATTGTTATCACATGTATCTAGGCTTGGAAGAGAGTTGAGTGCTGTAAAAAGTGTAGAGCAGCGTTCTTTGACTTGCCGGATTGCCTACTCGTTTAACGAAAGGCCGACATAGAGAGGGGTAAGGTTGTGGAGAATGCATGAATCTCTTTCTGACACAGGAAGTGAATCCAGAGGGAGGAGCATTAGGAATGTTCACTGCTTTCAGTTACCTACAATGTATTTCAAAGTATCTCAGGGGCTGCCACAAAGAAGAAGGGGGCAATTTATTATCCAAAGCACCTGAAGGCAAGACAAGAAGCAATGGATGGAAACTCATCAAGGAGAGATGTAGAATGGAGGAGAAATTTCCTGACAGGGAGAATAATTAATCAGTGGAACAACTTGCCTCTAGAAGAATAGTGGGATTCAATTTTTTTTTACTTTACTGGTTCTGTGGGTGTGGCTTGGTGGACATGGCAGGGAGGGATACTGTAAATGTCCAATCAGAGGTGGTATTTGCCAGTTCTTCCAACTTCTCAAAATTTCTGCTATCAGTTCTTCAGAACTGGTCAGAACCTGCTGAATACCACCTCTGCTCCAGAAGTTGTGGGTGCTCCAACACTGGAAGTTTTTAAGAAAAGATTGAATAATCATTTGTCTGAAATGGTATAGGGTTTCCTGCCTAAGCAGGGGATTGGACTAGAAGACTCCCAAGATCCCTTCCAACTCTGTTTTTCTCTAAGTAATAAAGGAAGGATAAAAAATCAATAAATAGATAAATATTAATATCATTTTACAGGTTACACATTTTATTTGAGATAATGCTGATGGAAAGTATTCTAGGAAAATCTCTTAAGTGTTAAAGATTCACAGCATTGAATACTCATAAATGTTGCAATTGCTGTAAGATTGTAATGGTAACTATTATTTAGCAACTATTTGAAAACTGACATGCAATTGTTTATTTATTAATTCATCAAATTTATATAGATACAGTCAGCACCTGCTTTAATGCCATCAAAATTGACACAGCTATTTTAAACATATAGAATCAGAAGTACATATCAAATAAGCCAGAATAAAATGAATAAGAGAGAAATTTTGTCAACTACTTTTCTGAAGTATTTTTTTGATATCTATAAACTAACTCGCATTCAATATGAATAATTTTCTTTCAACTAAAGAATGGGAGGGCATCTTGCTTGATCTTTCCGATCACTGGGTGGAGTTGTGATTGTGATCATGATCAGACGAGGACTGAGTCTGCTCTCCATAAGGCTTAAACGTGAATTAGCACATTAGGCAAGAGCCATGAAACAGTTTTGCTAGCTTGCTGAGCCATCATTGCATCATTAACCTCTTGTGGTGGCAATTGTTGTGTTGGGGGATTGTATGGGAAACAAAAGCTCTGCTATGATAGCACACATCATCAGCTGCAACTTATCAAGCTCTGACTAACAGCAGGTAGGCACATACACCCATCTACTTTTCAATCCTGGAGGCTGAAGAAGAGTAGGAAGGGAGAAAAAAAAGGAATAAAAGCAACAACATAGCTGGAGATAATATAACCTGACTTAGACATGGTTGAGTGAAGTTGCTCTCTTCCATCTCAATTACAATTTGAAGAAGGTACCCTGTGGCTCACTCTTCAGGGTCCCATGCTTGCTTGAGAACCTCTGATCTAAGATACAAAATGCTACTGTCAGAGCACATTGTGATGGGTTAGATGTGGCCATTTTGGGATTCAGGGGCTTCTTTGATTTTGACTTCATTGCATTGTACGAAACTAGTAAGAAATAACAATCACATTATCAGTGACTGGAAACCCTCATGGTCGTTTTGTTGAAAAAAGAGAAACATGAACTTGTGATTTATGATTTTGAAGATTAGAAAGGGTAGCTTATAGAAAGAAGGAAAATATAATCTAACCTTAAGAGGGAAAGGATAAAATATAAATCCATTTATAAGCACTGTCAAAAAGTTTGGAAACTGCTTTATTTGTAATTTTTACTTTGCTTGTTTTCTATTTCTACTTATATTTTCTTTCTTACATATTCAGTATTCTTCATTTTTTGTTTCTTTTGTAATATTTGAATTGTTTTTAATCTTGCTAAAATTTCTTCAATAAAAATTATACTACTAATAAAAAAGAATTAATTATGACATGGTCTTGCACAATAGAATCTGCTCTGACAAACAGAAGAGCTCCACAATTTAAACCAGAGACACAATAGCACAGCTGCTACAGTATTAGATGAGCACCAGACAGATCCAGGTTCAAGTGTATATAAATGTAAGAAACTATCATAGAAAATTATTAAGTTTTGGTTTAGGACATTTTGTGAACTACTGTATTCTTATGCACAATGCTTTCATAATAGCATTGCTAAACCAAGCCAGTTAAATAAATTGTAGCTTAATGTGATATATGAAAGTAAGGCAGCTTACATTGCATTATATTTTATGATTTTAAACTGCCTGTAATTTGATTTGTTTTAACATTTTCATATTTTGGTTTTCTAGTGATAATTTTGTTAGCTGTCCTCAGAACTGTGGCCAGAGGGGTGAACCAAACACATTGTTCTTTGACTACAAAATAAGCTGCTCTCGAACTTCCGGTTTGTGTGGCTTCGGGGCAGCAGGAATTCGCGACAGCTCGCGATTCCTGCTGGGCTAGCCGTCGAGGTACCCCCGATCCAGATGGGTCAGGGGGATATGGATGCCCTGTAGGGACAGCTGAAGATAGAGGGGAGTCGGAAAGGGAGTCGGGGGCATCGCAGACCCCCCCTTTCTCCGGAAAAACCCCTTTTTCCCAAGGCGGTGGAGCGGCGGTCAGCAATGGCCGCCACGAAGAAGCCAGCAACCGGGTAAGAACTGTGCTGGAGGAAGTGTGAAGAGTGAAAGTTCTGTCTGAGCCGGGTCAAGTAACACCTTTTAAATTGCCTGGAATTGAGCTGTTTGTTGCTGGAGGATACATTGTATCCCTAAGAAGAGCGAAAAGCGGCGGAGAAGCTGTTAAAGGGAATTTTTTTTTTTTTTACTCTCCCACCCCACGGAAAAAGCAGAAATATTTGGATATATTAGACATTGAAAGTGGATTGTTTTGAAAGCTAAGATAAGAGACAAAGGGATTTTTGGACATTGAAAAATGTGAGAAATTGGAAAATCTCTGCTGGAGGTATGGATTTTTGATTATTAAAATTCTCATTGCAAGTGGGAAGGGAGAAAAAAAAAAAATTGGAGCAGAAGCTGAAAAAGGAGGAGATTGATTAGAATGTCTTTGTGGATCCCAAAAGAAGATATATGGTAATTGGACCTCTTTGATTAAAAATTAATTCAGAAAGAGAAAGAGAAGAAGGAAGAAAAGTATTAACTTTTGGAACTTTTTTTCTTTTTTTAATTGCTTTTGATTGTCTTTGATTAAAAATTCTTGTGGTTGTTTTGGAAAAAGTTTCCCTTTTCATAATGGCATCGTCTGTGGATGAACTAGAGATTGAATATCAAAAATATAAAAAAGAAGATACTTTGGGCGCTTTGTTTCAATTCTTAGAAATGGCGTTATGTTCCTTTGAAAAGTTGATTACGCAGCAGAAGGACTGGGACAAGGAAGAAGAGGAAGAAGAAGCCATCTTTGATGAACAATGGGTCCCTTCTGGAAAGGAGGACAAAAAGGATAAGAAAAAGGGGATTTTAAGAATTACAAAAACAACCAAAAGAGAGAAAAATGAGCGAAAAGATGGAGGCAAGGTTAGAAAGCAAAGGAAAAGGAGCAAGAAAAGCGAAGAGAAAAAACAAAGGGGTAGAAAGGGCAAGGAGAAGAATAAGCAAGAGAGAAAGGGGGGGAGGAGAAGCCTTAATGTGGGGAAGCAAGACCTAAGGAAAAAAAGTTTATTTAGAGATAATGGGTGAATTTAATTTAGATTAAAAGAGGGATTCTGGAGGGTATATAAGAGTGTGTTTTTATATGTATATTTAGAATATAAAATTTATTATGTAATTTTAGAATTTTTTTTTAAACAGAATCCCAAGAAAGATTGCTATATGTAGTATTTCTAAGTTAGGGTAATGAGTTATAGATGTTACTCCAATTGGTGTACAGGAGAAGTATAGTAAAAGAAAAAAAAGATGAATGGATAATTGGAAATAGAACAGACAAAGAATGTTATTGAAAATGGTAATAAGATATGGAAAGATATATATGCTTTTTTTTTTGGATTTTGTGTATTGATAAAAGGCAATAAAATTTTAATTAATAAATAATTTGGATGGAAAAGAGAAGTAGGGACAAGATATGAAGTTAATATTATATGAAATATTGATATTATAATCTGGAAATGTTATGCTTTATTGGTCTATTATTATTATTTTTTCTTAGAAAAGAATTTATAAGCTGCTATGCCTTGATTTTTTGTGCATTGTTTTTATAAAACTGATAAAAATGGTTTTTATATATATATATAAAAAAGAAAATGATAATAAGATTTGGAAGGAGATTTGGGTTGAATATGATGTTTGAATTTGTGTCTGTGTAAAGAGTTTTAACCCGGGAACAGACAACCTTCAGAAAAGATCTTTTAGTTTTGTTTATGTTTTGTGTTTGTATGTTTGTGTATTGTGCTTATGGTAAAACTAACAAAATTTGTTTTTTATAAAAAAAAAAAAAGGAAAGAATCAATAAAACCTTGGAGGAATGCTAGACGAGAATAATTTATACAAGCCAGAAAGAAAAGAATATGATGACTATAAAATGGATAAATATGAAAGAGAAATGAAATTGAATAGGAGTAAAGAGAAAAAATGAGAAACTTGCTGAAAGATGTTTGTGTGTCCATATGGAGATGGGATAAATTGGAATTATGCTGTATAAAAATAATGTTTTGTTTGACTTGTTAGGATTTACAATGTTAAGAGGTTTTATGTGTTTATGTATTTAATGGTTAATGATGTGTTGTTTTATCTTTAAAATTAATAAAAATTTGTTTCAAAAAAAAAATAAGCTGCTCTCTTTCTCTGTGACATTCTTTACAGTTAGGAGTGTGTGTGTGTGTGTGAAATATGGTTTCGAAGCACAAAAGTAATATGGATTTTTTTTTCTTAAAGGTCTTTTAAAGGAAAGAAAATTAGTAGTGATTACTGAAAAGAATTTTATGGGCAACATGAACGCATAAAATAAGGAAGGATCCTTTTTTGTCATTCAAAGATTAGATACAGTGTGCAATCACATAAAAAGAGATAACGAGTTCAAAGGAAGGAAGATAAAATGATTCTGCTGGTATATGGGGAATAAAGAACATTTAACAGAAAAACTCTAATTACAATCTTATGAGAATCTTCCCAGAGTTTAGGAGAGGTTCTCTTTGTTTTGGGTCTCCATGTCAATGACATGATATTTCTATAAATCATTGTGAAAATAAGGAAGAATGATGTCAGATGAAGTACAGTTTGAAATTTGGTTAGTGTAGTATCAATAAGTTAGTGCTGATTTGCATTCCAAAAAGGGAGGGTCAGTTCATTGCAGAAAAAAAATATTTTGTGTGAGCGGTATCATACTATTTTAAGAATGGAAAATGAGAATTATTTATTTTTTTGTGATATATAATTTGAATTCCATGTTGCCTCTGATAGTGTTTCACTTGGTAATGTTTTCCTTTATTGTTATTATTTCCTTTCCCTTTGTTTCCCCTCCAATAGCATTTGTCCTGTGATCTTATTTTTCTGCAGCCTATAGCAAATCAATGTGCCTTTTATTTTGGTGTAACTAAAAGTCTTATTTTATATTCATCCCTGCTTTTCTTCTTATGCTCTTCTGTCCTTCTAATAAATGCAAAGAGCTACACAAATGTTTTACTTAAGAAGTAAGGGACAAATGCTCAGTCTCTTCTGGGAGTTGAAAGGGAAAGTTACACCAAAAGTATCCATAGTTATTTGTCCTTTGCATTGTATTACTTAGAAACATTGCCAGACTAATGAAGAAAGCACTAGTGTTTTTGCTCACACTGACCTCTTTTTGGCTTTTTGGTGTTCTGGCCATGATTCATTGATATTGGTCTTGTTGAAATAAGAATGGGATGATTTATGATTCAGATATATCCAGAACAAAATTAAAGTCCTGCAGGAATGGACTCTCATTCACATGACTCCTGAGCTGGCGGTGAAGCGCGGAAGAAAGCCAGTTCTCTCAATTTAGCATGGACTTGTAGCTCCCCAACAGCTGGCTGTGTTCATGTGACACCACTCTGTGTCTAGATGTGAAGAAAGGAAGGAAGAGAGAAAAGAGACTGAAAGGATATCAAACTTTGATATATGCAGCCAGATAAACGAAGAAGGCAAAAGAGTCTTATCTAAGGCTTTCTTGCCACACTTGGAAGCAAGGAAATACCTTCTTATGCTGCATACTAGAAGAAATTAAATTGGAGATTCACATTGCTCTCCTGAATCTTTATTGTTTTTCATGCCTTCCTTTCCCTCTTTCTTCTCTTTGGGAAAAACATCCCTATTACATTTATTTATGTTTCTCCTATAATCAATCAGGGTATGTAATTCATACCTATTCCATTCTTCTCCTTCTCTTCCTCTTTTTCCTCCTCCTTGTAAAAAAATAAGTAATATTTTTTAAAAAAATATTAGGGCAGCCAATATTAGAATAGCCAAGAAAATACTTACAAGACAGTTTTAACAAAATGAAAATAAAAATCCAGCATACGCATTAAAATTTAAATATTCCGTGAACTTCATAGCAATATTGGACTGGGAGTTTAGGCTGCCTATCCTGATCTCCTGAGGTCTAAATCCATTATTTTGTCAGTGCATTGGGCATATTCTCACTTCTGATGCTTTGCAGATCTATTCACGCTACATTAACACAGGCACTGTATCCAAGCAAAATTGTTACTGCTTTAACAAAACTGATTTGCTGGAACTTCCGGTTTGTCGGCTTCGCCAGCGGCAGGGTTTTGCAATCCTGCGCGATCCCTGCCGCTCTAGCCGTTTTGGTGCCTCCGATCCAGATGGGTTTGGAGGCTAAGGCTGCCCTGCAGAGGCAGCTGAAGATAGGGGGGAGCTGGTGAGGGGTTTGGGGGTGTTGCAGACCCCCTCCCCAGCCGGCAAAACCCCCTTTTCTCAAGGCGGTCAAGCGGCGGTCTGTAATGGCCGCCACAAAGAAGCCGGCAGCTGGGTAAAACTGAGCAGGAAGAAGAGGGGAGAAAGTTTTCAAGAGAAAGTTTTTTGGCTGATCCAGGACTTTAGGAGGCATTTAATCCTGAGAACTATGACTTTTTGAAAAATACTTGGTTTCCAGAGGAGGATTTCAAGCGGCAAAATTGAGGTGCTGAAAGGAAAGTTTACTCTCCTTCCCTATGGAATCAACAAATGGCCATTGAGAAACCTGTTGTTTTTTATAAAAGGTAAAAACTTGGCTTCTTGTTATAAGTGGGAAGGGAGAGGACAAAAAAAAAAAATTAAGATCTTGCTGGAGGAGATGCCTTGAAGATCTTGAGACTAGAAATTGATTGCAACAAGTCTGTAAAATACAGATTGGGCTTTTTTTCTTTTCCCTTTTACTGATACCACCCCAGGAAGAGAAAGCGAGAACTTTGTGCATTGTTTGGACTGATTGATGTCTCTGGGACTTTGAGGAATTGTTTTAACTTTTGAAACATTTTGGTTGCTCTAAGAAGAACAAAGAATGGCTTTATCTGATGATGAACTTAGAAAGGAATATCAAGAAAGTAAGGACGTTGTGAAAGAAGCTTTCCTTTCTTTAGAAATGGCGCTTGCTATTTATTGGCAAACACAACAGATGGAGGAAATAGAAGGAGAAGAAGAAAAAGAAGAAGAAGACGCCATCTTCAGTGAATCTAAAAAATTAATTAAGAGAGAAAGGAGAAAGAAAGGAAGGAAAATGAAGGACTTAAGACTTAAAAAAACACTTAAGAAAGGAAAAAATAAGATGCAAAACCAACTTAATGTTACTGAGCAAAAGGAGAAAGGATTACAACAGAGAGGGAAAATTAAAAAGGCGGAGGTTAGTCGAGGGGGGGGGGTAAAAAGGCCAGGGGGGATAAGAAAGGAAGGGAAAAGGGAGGGAAAAGCCACAAAGGTATGAAACAAGATGGGAAAAAAGGAATTTTTTTTAGGGATAAAGGGTAAGGTATAATTTCTTTAAAAAAGAAGATTCTGCAAGGTACATAAGATGGTATTATGTATTAGAAATAGGAAACTAGAATGTTATAAGAATTAATAAAAGATTAAAATATTGAAATGTTTAGTAATGACAGATTTTAAAATTTAATAAAATTGTAGCACTTGTTTTTTGAAATAGACAATCGGAATGTTATAAGATTTAATATTTAGATTTATTATCTAATTATATTAATTATTATGAATTTATTATTTTTTCTTTTTAAAGGTTAGTAGGTAGAATGTACTAAGCAGAATCAGATTGGGTATCAGGCGTTATTTTAAATATTAATTTAGGGGGAGGATAGAAAGGCATCATACTTTGATCAGTGATTTCAGGAGAAATTCTTTTATTTTTCTTACTGTAGGGAATGAGATAAATGGATAATTTGGAAAGAATGGACAAAAAATACAAATGCAATGATTTAAATTAAAATGAATTAAATAAAATAGAAATAAGAAGAATGAAAAGTGGGGAGAAGTTATATAGAAGATATAGAATGGTAAATAAGATAGGTAATGGTACATAAGATGAGCACAAATTTAACTGAAGTCCATACAAAGAGAGGTTATCTGGGGCCAAACTACTTTCTTAAAAGAAGTTTTATATTTTTGTGTTTTGTGTATCTATGTTTTGTTTGAGAATTAATAAAACCTCGGAGGAATGTTGGATGAGAATAATGGTAATCAAGTCAGAGAGAAATGAAGATGATGATTATAAACTGGATAAATATAGAAAATAATAATAATAATAATGAAATTGAATACGAAAAGAGAAATAATGAGAAATTTGTTAAGAGATATCTATATGTTTATACTGAAATGGTGTAAAACAGAATTATGTTGCATAAAATAATATTCTACTTGACTTGTAAAATTAATAATGGAAAGAGGTTTTATGTATTTAATGGTTAATGATGGTTTGTTTGTCTTTAAAATCAATAAAATTTGTTTCAAACAAAACAAAACAAAACTGATTTGCTGAGCTGCTCCTGATATGTTTTTAAAGAACTAATCTCTTTTTGAATGTACAGTTATGTGAGCAAAAAGTCTCTTCTGACAGCAGTCTTAAGCTACTTGTCCCTTGTGCTTAAAGCAACAGGAAATGAAGCTGGTCAAAGCAATTCCTCTCCAGATTTTACGTCATTCTTCAGCTTTGGCAATAATGCTGTTCAGATGTTCTTCAGATTGTCGTTACTATGGCTCCTTAGCCTGTTTCTTTACCAATTCTATCCAGGAGATCAATCACCATTCGTTTTCCTTCCTGACAGCTTCCTATCACTGTTGCATTCATTAGTGGATAAAGGGAAGAAAACTCCATTTTACCTTTCTTTCTGTCCATTTGGCTAAAAAAGGAAAGTGACAGAATTCTTATTGTTTTAATGTGATTAAAGAAAGCGGAATCTAAGATTTCACTAGCCTTCAAGTTGGAATAAAAAATGTCCTGGTGGTCCATTAAGCTGGCTTTTACTTTACTGATCATTGATATTCTGGTTGCGTGCATTTAGTTTTAGTTTAGTTTAGTTTATTGTCATTGCACCTCATACAATGAGATCAAACACCATCTTCAGTGCACATCATGACCATGAAAATAAACATAAATACACATCCTTCACACTCCACACATTGAACTGAAAACCTGCAACATCGCACCAACATTGCACTATACAGTAGAATTCAAAAGAGCTACTGCCCTGGGATAGAAGCTGTTTTTCATCCTATTTGTGCTTATTTTTAATGTTCTGTACCATCTACCAGATGATAATAGTTCAAAAAAAGGGTGCCCAGGATGAGATGAGTCTTTGAGAATATTTTGAACTTTCTTAAGGCAGCGGGAGCTATAAAGCTCTTCCAAAGAATGGAGAGGGCAACCAATGATTGTCAGCTTCTGCTGGAGTTTGCTGAAACTTGTTCAATAAAACACTCTACTCACAGTCCTGGTGTGGCAAGGCGTGTTTATTATTGCTTGTCTTCTCCAACAGCAGCAACAAATGGTAAGTCCAAGCAAAGCCAGCACTGAGAGCATCTGCCTCTCAGCGCTTTTTATAATCCCTTTCCACCCCCAATCATTAGGTAACACCCGCCCTTAGCAAATACCCAACATCCATCTTCAGCGCTCTCCCGCGCCTCCACCTAACCTGAATTCTAACCATGGTGCAAACCCCCAGATAATACCTCCCCCTTTCCACCCCTGAGACAACCAGTATCCCTCATATGAAATGCAGATCCAGCCGATACTATATCCCGAAATGTTTCCTGGCTGGTCGTGCTGAGAAGAGGGAGAGGCATTGTGCTTAGAGAGTCGCAACACACCAAGCAGCTGACAAGGCAGTCTCTCAGCTGGTCGTGCCGAACAGCTGACACGGCAGTCTCCCAGCCGGTAGCTCCAATCATGATGACGTGTCAGGCTTCATTCTGTAGGCAGCGTTGTTGAAGCCCGACATGGGGATAGGAGGTTGTGCTTGGCATTGTCAGCTGTCATTGACCCGGGATCATCAGGATAGACAACTTGCCCCCAGCCATGATAACGTGTTGGGCTTCATTCCGTCAGCAGTGTTGTTGAATCCCGACAATGATCTTCTGGCCAATGACGTTAATACTATGGAATTTTTTCCTATCTGTCACTGTGCAACCATACAGAGGTGCAGTAAGTTAAGGTGCTCTCTATGGTGCAGCGATAGAAGGTCACCAACAGTTTTTCATTCAGTTGTTGTTTTCTGAGAAGACTCAGGTAGTAAAATCTCTGCTGGGCCCTTTTGACCAGGGCTGTAATGTGAGCACCCCAGGTCAGGTCCTCTTTTATGGTAACATCCAGAAACTTAAAACTGGCCACTTGCTCCACTTGGTCTCCATTGATAAGCAAGGGCTGGATGTCTGATCTGTTCCACCTATAGTCCACTATAAGCTTCTTGGTCTTATTGGTGTTGAGGACCAAGTTATTATCTCCACACCACGAAAGCAACCAGTCTATCTCATCTCGGTAGGCAGACTCATCCCCCCTGGAGATGAATCCCAACACTGTTGTATCTTCTGCAAATTTAGTAGTAGTATTACTAGCATGAGTGGGAATGCAGTCATGCACATTTAAAGGAATTAGTGAAACAGTGCTTCAGGACACTGCTTCTTGGAGATATAAAAGGAACCCATAAGGATTGCATTCTGTTTTGGAAACTACAGTGGTGTGATCCTTTTCTTTGGACTCAGACATCTCCCAAATTGCCCTAAAAAGAAGAAGCGCATGAACAGAAGAGAAGTGGAATGTCAGCAACTCCATACAGTGCCCAATAAAACCATAGACATAGCCAAGATCAAATTAAAGCACAGCAAAGAACTCTCAGAGTCAAAAAACATCGCTTTTTAAATAGAGCAGGAGAGGACTGCAGGCTGCATCTACTCTGGGGTGTTTTCTGTTCAAGCCCTCTCATGCGGTTGTTGAGGTGTTGTTTGCCTGTAGTTGCAAGATGTGTGGAAGAGTCCTAAAATGGGCAACCTCCCTAACCTAGACCCCTTGACTCTACCTGGTGTAAAAGCATTTCCTAGCAATGTTTTTCCCCCTCTGTGGTGTCTGGGGTTCTTATGATGGGCCCTTCATCTTGTTCTCAACCTTTGTGTAAGAATAAAAATAAATTGTTCTCAACTGTTCCATTGTTAAAATGATCTTTGTCTCCTTATTCAAATAAAGTACAAGTCCAGCCTTGGGATGTATAAAAATTCTTAGGCTTTGTTACATTTCCTTAAAAGGAAATAAGTGGCAGTAGGTAACTTGAAATGGACATTATAGTCACCAAAGGGGTTAGCATTGGGACTAGTCAGTTACATGTCACTTCAAGTCAGTAGTGTGGCTTATTTCTTTAACAAATATGTATTTTTATTCAGGAAAAGTTACTTGACATAAGTACTTGACCCGAAGAAGATACTTGGAGAAGCAGTTAAACATTTCAAACCAAAGAAGAAAAGAAGTCCAGTTGCCATGACTTAACTTCCATAATTCTACCTGGATGACTGAGAATCTTCATCAGTTTACTTGATATAATTTCTCAGTTCCAGGGGAGAATGTAGAATATTTGGGAAAAGAAAGGAATATTATTTCTCAGGAATATTCAGAAAAACTCAGGAAGGTGAGGGGTTCACTATAGATTAAATATATTGTATTAAATATGAAATATGTTGCTGTTGTTATTTTATTTATTTTACAAATGAAGCCAAATATATCTGTTGTGACCAGAAGTAATTTCTCTAGTTTTCTCCAGAGGGAGAGAATAGAGACATTAACATAGTCATTAAAAGGCAGAATTATGAATTAAAACAAATCTAGATATCGCTAAATAAAAATACTTCAATAATTTACAAACAAGAGACAGAAAGACTGCCACAGAGTCTTGCTTTTAAAGAATAGAAGCTGTGATTGAAAAGGCTCCATTCAAAGACCTATACGATCAGACATGCCTTTTTAAGGAATCTGAAGGAGACATTTCTATAAACTAGAAAATAAGAGGCAAAAACAGACTGATATTTGGAAGTGTTCTTCTCAAATTATATAATCCTAATCAATTCCCTCCTTGAATGCAGATGGCATTCATTCAGGCTTCCCATCCTCATGTCCTCTGACTTTCTTGGGATTTCATCTCCTGTAATTCATAATTACCAGGCACCAGGACCAAGAAGGCTAAATAAATTAGAGGGGATGGGGTGGTGGTGGTAATTTTTGAATTGGCAATTAAGCATCCATTTTGGAGGCAATCCAAGACTTTGTAAACTCATTTCCTCATCTTCACACCAGTTTTTGGCCTGAAGCCTAGTTGCTGAAACTTTGTTTACCACTAATTTTAATTAACGGCAACAGTTCTGTATAATTCTCCTAATAACTTAAGGACAACCTATGGCCTTTGACAGATCTTCCACTCTGTCCGAGGGTTCTTTTTTTCAGCCTCTTGATTTTGAATTCCAGAAAGCCTCAGTGAAATGTAGTCCATATTCCTCACTGAGAAAACAATGTTTCCACCAGTTGATGTTCTTTAGCCATCTTTTATGATTCTTGTGAAGATTAAAAGAGAGGACAGTGAAATCTGAACAGCTGATGTTTTGCAATATATCTTGAAGGGGCCATAGATGCTATTTTGTTTGCTGTATTTATTCAATCCCCTTGAGACCTTAAATGTGATTCCCCTTTCTTTCCCTTGAAATAAATAGGGGAATGTAATTGCTTTCCTTGGATCAGCATTCACCAAAGCACCAAAAGACATGAAATTTTTTATTATATACCATGGAAAAATAACAAAGCATCAGTTCCTATGTAGAATGATAACAGTAAAATAAATCATAAAATAGATATTCTTCCCCATGTGAACAGTAGCCATTGGTAGTCTATTCTCGGCACTTTTCATCTTGGAAGGCAGACCAGGGTCACTTTCAAAATGTTTTCAGCATTAGAAGGCTGTAGGAGTAGTGGCTGGGGAAATTAAACTATTGCTTGGAATTTGGGAAACCAAAGCTTGGTACAAACTTAATACATCCCTTTTGTGCTCATTTCATCTCCCTGTGCAAAATCTAGGAATAATCAACATAAATATGGGGTGTTAAAGAAACAAAAAGGATGCTTTTAAATATAATTTAGAACATTTATTTAATATCTTAGATCACATATGAGAAAGCCAAAAACCTGGCTTCACCCAGTCTAAAGACGCTCTGGTTGGACTCTAAGAGTCATTTCAGCTTGCTTTGGGGTTTTGTTCTTGACCTTTTCATTGACTGAGCTTATCAGTCAATGTGCAGAGTCTCTTCTCCCTTCCCTTAATTGGTAACTGTTAAGGTATTCCCCATTAGAAGAATGAGTGTACTCAGGAAAACTAGTGAGAGTGGTGAGGAATAACACACAACCAGCAGACATATACACTGAATAGTAAAATGTAGGTTTTACTTCCAGTAAATGGGTAAACAAAGTCCAACAAACAGTCCAAATCATACACAGTTAAAGCGGGTAGTATTCAATACAATCAGTCCAGGGATAATCCAAAAACGAAGTCCAGTATCATAAACAAAGGTCAGTAATCGGAGTTTGCTAACAGTTTTCAAGACTCACAGCAATCCAAGCAGAACGACGATCAGGCAAAAGGCAATAGGGAAATGAAAGAAGAGAGCAAACCAGGTTTCTGGCTCCATCTTATGGCCATTGGGGGAACCTCAGCTAATCACAATTACAGCACTCTCTTAAAGATATAACAGTATGAAATAACTATCCTGGTTTATATATTGCCAACCCAACTGTTAGGTGACTATCATTTCTAACATTCTCCCCTTTGGGCAGGACAATATATAAAACCTTACAGTTTAAGTCCATATTCCTCACAACAAGCTTTATGTTTTACAATGCCTTGGGCTTTTGTAAAATGATTTGCAATGTTATTCTCTGACATGTAGTACTCCAGTATAATCATTTTACTTTGAACACATAGTCTCACATTTAGATATCGTAGATCGGTGTGTTTTGATCTTGTCTTTACAGCAAGATTGGAAGCCATCTGAATTGCTGATTGGTTGTCTTCATATACAACTATAGATTCATTTACATCAATTCCCATGTCTAGCATTAGTTGTTTATAACATACTAAGTCTGTACATAATGGAGACAAACATGAGAATTCAGCCTCCAATGTTGATAAGCTTAGATGTTTTTGTTGAATAGACCGCCATCCAATTAACATCTTTCCTAATAACACTACAGTACTCGATGTTGATTTACATGTAGGTACGTCTGTAGCGAAATTTGCATCGGCATATGCAGTTAAACTAAGTTCATTCTTAGGCTCCAAATATAATGCATAATGCATCGTTTGTTTAAGAGATCTTAACACACACTTAGCAGCTTGCTAGTGCCTTTCAGTAGGCTCAGTATTAAACCTGGCTAATTGGTTGACACTATATGCTATGTCTGGCCTAGACCAATTACTAAGATAGGATAAGCTATCAATCAATGACTGATAAATGACTTTATCAAAAACAGGACTTTGCGCATCACTGTGGCTAAACTCCTGGCTCATTGGTGTTTTAGCTGGCTTACAAAGTTCCATTTTAAAGTTCTTCAGTTTGCCTGTGAAATTTTGTAGCTCCCTTAGTTTTCTCTATTTTCAAACCAAGATACTGTTTAATCTCAACTAAATGTTTTATTTTAAATTTCTTCTCTAACAGTGCGATAATCTCAGTAGCTTCCTTCTTAGTCTTAATGATTAATGCTATGTCATCAGTGAACAATAGCAACAATGAAATTACACCATCCCTTTCCTTTTTGAATAAACATGGATTAGCCATGCCAGCTACAAAACCCATCTTTGTTAATTCCTTCACTATGCATTGGTTCCATTCATACCCTGATTGCTTCAAGCCATATAGACTCTTTTTTTTATCTCCAGCAATCAGTTTTTTTATCAGTATATAGTATGTTGCAATGGTGCATGTAGATATGCCGTCTCTACATCTAAATGGTTTATTGTGTAGTTGTAGTCATTGGCTGACTGATTGAACCCTTGTACTACTAACCTAGCTTTATGGGTAACAGTCCCATCCACACCTGTCTTAATTTTATATATGCGCTTTCACCCTACGGCATGCTTACCTGATGGTAACCTGACATTTTCATATACCTCCAACCTTTGTAAGGATTTCAGTTCCTTATCCATTGCTTCCTGCCAAGCAGCCTGATCCTTAGCAGGATACAGTTTCAGCTCATTATAGTTAGAAGGAACTATGTTTACTTGGCATACTATACTAGCCTGATATCTATCTGGTGGTCGTGTTACATGGGTTGAACGTCTAGGCAACTCAGGGCTTACTGGTGGACTCTCCTGTTCCACCTGCTCCTGTTTTTCTACCTCCTCCTGTGCCTGTTCTTCCTCTTTAATGGCTATTGATGGTTTAACTATCTCATCATTAGGGACTTCTTGGGTGTTGTTAACAACATCATTGTTGGATTCCTGTTCTAGTTTATTCCACTCAACGTGCTCAAGAAATTTAGCATTAATGCTACAGTAAATATTATCTGTACCTGGATCCCAAAATCTAAATGATTTATGGTTGGCCTCGTAACCTACGAAAAATAATTTCCTAGCTCTATATTGCCCTTTCAGTCTTACTTGTGAGGGAATATGCACCCATGCTGGAGCTCCAAATGTGTGTAGATAACTTAAATTTGGTTTTCTTTCATGTCAACAAGTGAGTGGCAATTCACCAGTTGTTGTGTTCACCACATTGTTTAACACATGGTTGCTACACATTATGGCTTCACCCCACAGTGTTTCAGGCAAATCTGAATCAGATAACATAGTGCGAGCCATGGTTTGTAACGTTTGCCCTCTTCGTTCTATAAACAAATTATGTTGTGGCCTGTAAGGGGCAGAATGCTTATGCTCGATACCAGCCAATTTCAACATTGTTTGGAATCTATTATTAATAAATTCAGTCCTGTTATCTGTAACTGAAATAATTACCTTATGTCTCATTTTCCTTTCTGCAAATCTTAGCCAATTAAAGAAATGTTGGAACGTTTCTGTTTTGTTTTTCATCAGATAGCAGAAACCGTACCATGACAAATGGTCCATTATACTCAAAACATAGCAGGCACCTCCCAAACTGGGTTTCTTAGGACTAATTATGTCAGCAAAAACAACCTCTAAAGGTTCTTTGGTCTTAAATCCATTCAGTCCGTTTGCTGAAGTAACCTTGCTTTTTTCCTGATTACAGGCATTACAGTTTAAGTACTTGCTACAGGGTTTTAATTTTACTCCCTCTGATAATTCGACAGTTTGTTTCAGCATTTTGAAATTAATGTGCCCTCGACGTCTATGCAGTAAATGTATATATTCGTCATGTAGCTTAACATTGTTATAAACCGAGTTAGCCATCTGCAACTGGTCATTATGTATCACATATAAATCATTATGAAGCAGTAACACTTTTACCCTCTTGCTCTATTATACAGTTATCTCCCCTAAAGGTTACTACATAACAATATTAACTAAAGCCCTTACTGATAACAAATTAAATTTCAGTTTAGGTACATATAACATAGGTAAATGCTCATTTACATATGAACAATATGCAGTACCTTCACCATATGCTTTCATCTTCCATCCATTTGCCAATGATACATGTTGCTTACTTTTGGACATCTTTACAAACCTCTCTCTATTTCTAGTAATGCACTGCGATGCTCCATTATCAACTACCCACAAATCATGGTTTACAGTTGAATTGTTAGACATAACTAAATTAACATTCTTCTTAGCCTTCTGGTGATTACCCGTATTCTGTCGTCTGCCCTTCTTACAGAGAAGGCCCCTAGCCCCACAAGAATAACATTTCCAAACAGTATAGGCAGTTGAAAACAAATCCTATTTTTGTGGTTGTTTCTCTCTCACTTGGTCTCTATCCTGCCTTCATCTTGCCTCTTCTAATGATTATCCAGTTATGTCAATCAATGTCAGTTCATTTCTGGTCAGGACTTCCAGTGAAGATACGTAATCATCATAACTTTCCTCCAATGAGGAAGGAATGATGTAAACCTGATGTAGCTCTGAAAAAATCAGTTCCTTTTCATGTAGCTCTTGAAAAGTTCTTTTCATGAAGTTCAAATGAGCTAACCTTTCAGAAGACGTGCTCTAAACAGTTTACGTGTAAGATGTATGTGTGCACCTACACTGTCATGAACATAAATCCTCTTCAAATTCCCCCAACACCTAGCAGCAGACTCTTCTCCACGAATATGGACTAACTGCTGGTCACTCAGTGTTAGTCCAATTATACAAAGAGCTCGTACATTGTTCCATTTAAAATCAGCTAACTTTTTGGCATTGTCCTCATTATTTGGATGCCAAGCATTTACATCTGGTGGATCCTGAACTGCAGCCTATAACACTTCCCTGCACAGAATTAGACTGCACTTCATAGACCAGGAAACATAGTTTGTTCCATCCAACCAGGTTATCAGTGATAAACTTGTTGACAGGTCTTGTGCCATCTTTACCAGGACAGTAACTCACAATTAAACAGTAAACAGCTGTCTGTATATGGTACTGTGTATTCACACTAACTCTCAGTGTTATCTGAATCTGGTATGAACTGGGCCCTTAACCAGTGTTAAGGTATTCCCCATTAGAAGAATGAGTGCACTCAGGAAAATGTAGTGAGAGTGGTGAGGAATAACACACAACCAGCAGACATATACACTGAATAGTAAAATGTAGGTTTTACTTTCAGTAAATGGGTAAACAAAGTCCAACAAACAGTCCAAATTATACACAGTTAAAGCAGGCAGTATTCAATACAATCAGTCCAAGGATAATCCAAAAATGAAGTTCAGTATAATAAACAAAGTTCAGTAAATGGAGTTTGCTACCAGTTTTCAAGACTCACAGCAATCCAAGCAGAACGACGATCAGGCAAAAGGCAATAGGGAAATGAAAGAAGAGAGCAAACCAGGTTTCTGGCTCCATCTTATGGCCGTTGGGGAAACCTCAACCAATCACAATTACAGTACTCTCTTAAAGATACAACAGTATTAAATAGCTATCCTGGTTTATATATTGCCAACCCAACTGTTAGGTGACTATCATTCCTAACAATAACTATATAAGAAAGACACATAAATAGGATTAATGGGAACTAGTAGATAACCCTAAATGCTCTGAATGGATTTTTTTAAATTGATGATTTAAATAAGAAACTGGAAACTGAAATATGTATACCTATGTGTATATGTGTGTGTGTGTGGAATAAACCATTAGGGAGGTGTCAGTATGATAGATTTGTAGTTGCTTTCAATTTTAGTTATTTATTTTTATCCCACCTTTATTATTTGTACAAATATGGCAAATAAATCCAACATGTCTTCTGCCTCCTATTTTCCCCACAATAATCCCTATGAAGGGAGTTGGGCAGAAAGAGAGTATCTGGCCCAAAGTCACCCAGCTGACTTTCATGGCTAAGACAGGAACTTATTGTACATACTCCTGGTTTCTAGCCTGGTGTCCTAACCACAATTCCAATTCAATCAGCTTTAGTATTTAAACAGTGACTCTATGTAACTAATTCAGTTTGTGTTAATAATTAATTATAATTACAATAATTGCAATAAATGATCGGTGTTTGTGAAGAGTCTCACTAATTAGCAATTAATATCACATAGCAATGATTTATATGCAGTAGTATCTCTCATAATGTGGGTTGCATTTCTCTCTCTCTTTCTCTGTCTCTCTCTTCACCTCCTCCACCCATATATACATACCAAGCCATATTAGCCTGATACTCTGATAGCCACTAATTCTGTCCAATTATTCTGGCTGTACTCAGTCATACAAACTGGATCAGAACTACTTATCCAGTTTTCCTTAAGGAAATGCCTGCTACTGTTGCACCAGCAAAATAATTCTTTTGGCCCTGCCAAACAGGACAGGGGCTTGACTTGGATACTGCAGGCAGACAATACTAGGGACAAATATTTTCTGCTTTGTGTATTCTGCCTTGCTTCTTCAACCATTCCTGCATTGCTTGCTCTTTCCCTTATAGAACAGATGAGAAGAGGCAGGATTTGCAAACTATCTAGAAGCGATTAAATGAAGGCATTCACACAGTATGTTTCACTGGGTTAGGGTAATTTAATCCAAACAAATCTAGGGCATTTTGGAATTAAAGCTAACCTTAGAGTTTCATTAAAACTAATCCACTGCTGATGGGATTATTGTGTCTGAATAATTCACTGATTTGTCTCCTGTGGGTGTGTAGGAAAGTTGAAATCTAGGGCAGCAGCAGAGCAAATAAGAGCCACCAGATTGCTGGTGATGCTAAACACATCAGGACAAGATGCCTCCTTCATGCACATCCATGCACCCCATGTTTACTCTTGGAGCAACTCAAACTGCTGTAAGAATAAAACCTTACTTGACCTAGGGGAGTAGATGAACTGATTCTCAGCAGCCTGTCTTTGGCTGACCTGGAGACATAAGACAGAACCTGTGTGCATGTCCTAGGAAGGGAACCTGCGGTACCCTCTTGTTCAACCCATTGTGTTGGTGTAAAGAATATTTAGCTATGTTTCCTTTTCTTTTTAATTGGGTATTTATTTCTTTTATAGCCTTTTCATAACATTGTTTATCCCAAAAGGGAATTGAACGATGGCTATGATCACATGCATTGGAATACATTCAACAGCTTGGAATTAGACAGCCCTTGTTTGGCAACCATGACTGAAACCCTCTTAGAAAAATGGTCGCTAAGTGAAACCATGCTTGTACTTATAATCTTACATCAGCTTTCCTTTGCTGTACAGATGTGCAAAGGTGATACATATGAGAATTGGTCATAAAGTGGCATTTTCATCATTGCTATAATTTTGTACTGTCATTAGACAGCGATTACTTGTACACAAGAAAGCAAAACAAACAAAAATTTCAAAACAAAGCAAAAGAAAACAAAAATCTGCCAGGATAAAATAATTTATTATACAACTTCAAGCATGCACACAAACACACCACATTGCACTGCACTCTACTGGTGATGAACTAACAAAGTTACAAGAGCAAAGTACTGTTGCAGCATCTGCCTAAAGGCCACATGTTTTTGATTAATTTCAGCCTGTTGCTTGGGTGATGAAGCCATCAAAAAGATCTTAGCATATTTGTGTTGTTGGAAATAGGTTTTTTTTTTTCTTCCCTAGAGAAAAGGTCAATGCAAATTTACAGCCAAAAATATCTACCACCTGTCTCTCCAACTGGTTAATAGTTCATTTCTTTCAAAATACTGTAAGCACTCAAAAAGGTTGTCCATCAGGAGTCAAGGAGTTAGTGTGTATATATTATTGTGATGTATACTACTCTTTTAATTATGCATTTTTGTTGACATACTGCGCTTTCTTTTAGATTCTCTAAAATCCCAATAAAATCCCGTTTCATTTTGCAAAATCACACATATCGGGTAGTGTTATTATTGTTATTGTTATTGTTATTGCTATTGTTATTGTGGGATTTTGATTGCTGATGTTGTTCTTCTGCATTCAGTCTCCGTTTGTTGATTCACATTTGCTGAATTGTTACATCTCTTTCAGTGCTAAACTGCATCCAAGAGTCCGTTAAGCCATGTGGCGGGTTACACAGTTTAAGAACAAATCGCTAAACAAATAAATATATTCAAAGCACACAGAACAAGAGTGACAGTCCAACCTATGAGAACCTAATTGTTTTCTTCCTAGAGGAGTGACTGGGAGTCTAAATTTGCTAATCCTTTTCAGCCAACTACACACTGATTTCTTAGGCTTTGTTGCTCCCAATTAAGGCCATCAGTCTAAACATTAATTTACCCTTAATGTGACAAACTGTTGACTAGCTTTCTGTCCTAGCATCTCTTCCTCAGCAGAGTCTACTTCAAGGGAATACTTAGGCTTTCTAAGTAGGACAAATGCTGTTTCTTTTTGGAATATTTGAACTCTCTTAGTGTCAACTATAAATCAGCTTACATTACAAGTGTTTATTTCTATGGAAAATTAAAACAAATGATTTTTATAGGCTGAAAAACAGATTGAAAAGTAATGCATAATATTATTCATAAGCAATGATAAAAGAAATGTAAATTTATGAATGTAATCAAATGCACAGATAGGTTATGGAATACTGAGTTTGGTATTAATACTTTTGAAAAAAACATTAGAATGATGCTATTTATCGTTTCACTGAGTATGTGTTAGCAGCATAGGAAAAAGAGATAATGTAAATACAATTTCAGACTACTTCAGCAGAAGTAGAAATTTCAAATCTTGGAAAAATAATCCTGAGCATGGAAATAATGAACTCTGCTCATTTTATTTAGCCTCTCAGATTTCAAAAATATTTTACATAATCTTCAAATCCAGCAGTGTAGCTTTAAATCAACATTGGTACCTTTCTATTATCAATACTGGCTATGAGAAAGTTGGCTTTTACCAAAAATTGAACTTATCAACATTATGGAGAGTAATGAACTTCTTGCCATACATTACATTTCTGTATGTTTCAAGTCAATGTCAACCCCAGGGTTAACCTTAATAAACACTGTCAATTCATTATTTATATCATGGCCTCCTCATAAATTAACAAAATGATGGCTAGGAAACTAGGAAACTGTGACTTAGTTAACAGAATAATAGAGTTGAAAGAGACCTTGGAGGTCTTTTAGTCCAAGCCCCTACTAAAGCAGGAGACCTTATAGCATTCCAGTTAAGTTAAGTGGCTGTCCAGTCTTTCCTTAAAAGCCTCCAGTGACAGAGCACCCGCAACCTCTGAAGGCAAGTTGTTCCACTGTTATATTGTTCTCACTCTCAGGAAATTTCTCAGGAATTCTGCTACTCTCCTTGATTAGTTTCCATCTATTGTTTCTTGTCTTGCCTTCTGGTGCTTCTGGAGTATCAACATCTTTTTTATAATATGGTGACCAAAGCTGGAGGCAGTATTCCAAGTGTGGTCTTACTTTATGAAGTGGTATATTACTTACTGAGGCTTTATAAAATGGCTTAGAATTCTGGAAAATTTCATTCCAAATTTGTTGAAGGGAAAAGGGGGAGGTTTTCTTACAAGGAACATGGAATTTGTGATTTCCACCAGAAATCCCCTATATTTTATATGTGATATTGTATTTTGATTATGATTTCCTTGGATTCCTTCTTAATACCACTGTAGTTTTGCTTTGGTTACTGAACCCTTATTCACTGGGGGAGCAGTATTTTTATTTTGCTAATCTACAATTCCATCCTAATGAACTAGAATAGCAATTCCCAGTCTTTTTGGCTGGGCATATTTGATATGAAAGCACGTCATGAAAGCTCTCATAAAACAGTTACCATGAAGGATGTAGCACATTTTCAGAAGGCAAACTAACAAGATTGCTTCTTGTCATACTTCTTTGACAAAAGGGTTTTTTAGCCATTAGTAATACTAATCCTCAAAGCAACTGATTCATCTGCTTCCTCCCAAAGCATGATGAATATGGCTGCTTCCATGACCTTTTGAAGGCACTTGCTCATACATTGATTATAGCCCTATTTGTGTTCTCTATTTTGCCTTTGGCTTGATGGTTAAAGGCAAAATGAAGGATGGTCATTTGCATATGAGTAACAAATATACCTTGATAACCACTCCCCACCTGCCTTGTCTGCATGCCATTGCCTTTATCTCACCCCCAATTCACCAGTGAGATAGGGTTAAGTTATCCTTACCTTACTGGGATTAATGCAGGGGTGGATTCTACATGGTCAGACCAGTTCTATAGAACCGATTGTTTTGATTCTGCCCAGTTCGGAGAACCAGCAAATTGCACCACTGGCTGGACCTTCCCTTCCCCTCCCTGCCCACTCACTCCTTACCTGGCAGGTGTGCCACCAAACTTGCCTGCTAACTTGCTAATTTTCCTTCCCCCCTTCCCCTAGCCAGGAGATTTAGATTAGGTAGAAAGTAGGAAATCATTGGATTTCTTGCTTTCCAGCTAATCTAAAAGCAGTGCTGAACCTTCCTTAGGACTGAAGCTTCTACTTTTCAGTGCAGACTCAGGTAGCAGATGGGAGATAGATAGATCTATGAGTGAATCTGTGATTCTGTGAGCAACTCAATCTGCCTGCCTGCTTTGCCTGCTTTTGGGTAAAAGTTGCTCATTTTTAATAAAAAAAAATCAATATTTACATACACGGTGTGTTGGGAGTTAGTTTTGCGAGTTTGCTTTCTAGCAAATTTTATGAGTTTGCTTGCAAACAAATTTTATGTGACAGACTCAGGTAGCTGATGGCAGATAGATCTCTGGATGATTCTGTGATTCTGTGAGCAACTCAATCTGTCTGCAGCTTTGCCTGATTTTGGATAAAAGTTGCTCTTTTTTAAATCAAAAATTCAATATTTACGACCCCAAATTTCATAAAATTGTTTATCCTCTTGCTCTCTAATTTCAAATGTCAATCTACTCATCTCAGCACATTCCAATATTTTCTTAATAATTTCTTCCTGTAATGGTATTTTCTCATTCTTCCAATTTTTAGCAAATACAATCCTAGCCGCTGTTAATAAATTTACAATCAGGTACTTCAAATCTTTACTATATATATCAGGTAAAATTCCCAATAAGAAGATCTCTGGTTTCAAGTCTATGTATTTCTTTGTCATTTTTTCCAACCACATGCGAATTATAGTCCAATATTTTCTAGCGTCCTCACAAGTCCACCACATATGGTAATACGAGCTGGGTATCTGATGACATTTCCAGCATTTTTCAGATTTGTTCTTAAACATTCTTGCTATTCTTGTCGGGGGAAAGTGTCACCTGTAAAACATCTTATACAAGTTTTCTTTATATGCTGTTGACATTGTCATTTTATAATTTTGAGACCATAATTTCTGCCATTTCTCTAGATCAATCCCATATCCAAAATTCTTCCTCCAAACAATCATAGTTTCTTTGACTTGTTCTTCCTCTAATTTTATTCCCAGTAAATAACCACATAATTTTTTAATCACCTTCTCATCAGTACCCATCAAGATCTTATCTAAATCAGTCTGCTTATCATAGAATCCCTCCGTTTTAAAATCTTCATCATACCGTGAATGTATTTGCGCATATGAAAACCAATTCATCCTTATACCTTGTTCCTCTAAGTTTTGGATCAATTTAAGTTCACCCTTTTCATCCAAGAGTTCCCCATATCTAACTGTTTGTTCCTTCTTATAAATTATAGGATAGGAAAAAGCTTCAATAGTCGATAACCAAACTGGAATTTTCAAATAACATTGTCTTTTTATCTTTTCCCAGTTTAACCACAAAGACTCCCATATATAATGTCTTCTAAAATAACCCTGTGTTTTAGTTCCCTTATACCATAAAAAAGCATGCCAGCCCAACAGCAAATCATGCCCTTCTAGTGTCAACAACCTATGCTTTCTTAATGTTATCCAATGGCTAGATGATAAAATATGATAATAGAATATTTAGAATGCTAGACAGTAAGGAATATCTTTATTTTGCTATTTTGCTATTATTTTGTTATTTGACATTATATTTATAAAGGGTTTTTTAGGATTGATTTGATATGATTATATTTGTTATAGAATAAACTGGTTTAAAGTATTGTTAGCTCATAAAGCATGAATGATTAAAAATATAGTCAAAAACTTTTTTTAGTGATATTAGGATATATAAGTTTGGATTGACAATATGAGTTGCTATGTCACATAATTGTAATTGAGACTACAGAATGAATGCACAAAAATGATGAACCAACTGACACACTGGATGTACATATGAGAGTTGATGTTTTTATGTTTTGTTTGTTTTGTTTGTTTGTAGAAAATTAATAAAATCTTTTTCAAAAAAAATAATTCAATATTTACATGAATATTTACAATATTTGCATACAAGCCATACCCAGCCAGTCACATGACCACCAAACTACACCAAGTTAGCAAGCCACACCCACCCAGTTGTATGACCACCAAGCCACACCCACAAATTAGGCCTCGGCCACAGAACTGGTTGTTAAGAAATTTGAATCTCACCCCGGATTAATGTTCACGCTAGCAACCTTAACAGTATAAAATCAATTCACTCTGTTATCTTAGCAGGTATTTTATCAGGTATCTAGCTGAGTTTTCCACCAGCTCAAGGGTGTCTGGAGAGCATGTCAATTCTTCCCTGAAGAAAAAACCTGTAGACTTTTTCTCTGGCAGGTGGACTCTCATTAAAACAGGGTTCAGTTTCAGTCACTCAACATTTTTATTTCTGAATCAAATTTTTGGGGCCTATCTAGCATCCAAATGCATCATAGGAACAAAAATCTAAGTATATTGGTTCTCATTTTTTAGCATTCTGATTTCTTTTTTTAAGTTATTCATTTTTTCCTCCAAAAGGGGTCAAATGGTTCTAATAGTTGCCCGGAGCTTCTATATTGGGGACTACCAAATCTAGAAGAACTTTTCTGAAGCTTTTGGAGATTTCTAATAAATATTGTAATAGCCTGTGCAGAGGATAACTGTGGAAATGTAGAATAGCACATGACCTATGAAGTAGCTGCTAAGGACAGCATGCTGGAATGTACTTCTATTAAATGGCTGCATTCCCACAGTTACAAACTTATACACATCCTGAGCAAAAGCAAAATTAAGTGAGATGTTAGTGTCTGCAGGAAGCTCAGCTACCATTTAAGTTTATGGGAAAAATATGTCTCAATTTTTTTTCATCTCTGAAAAAACTAAAACAAAATCGGGCAGGATGCTAATGACACATTTTAAACTTGAGACAAAATCTCATTCGGCATTCTTCCCTTTTGCAAAGTTGCTGGACATCTGACATAAACAACGTATTAAGCTATTCAAAGAACCAGATATATATGTGTGTGTGTGTGTGTGTTGTATCTTATAATTTTGTTCCTGTAATATTATAAGAATAGAAATAATTTTAAAAAGAACCATCTGTACATGTTGGTATGCATCCCAATATTTATGAATGTGCACACATTCTACATCTACATTTGCCTGTCAGGAAATAAGAACTGGATATGCATTGTGTGACATTATTATTAATAATAGAAATAGAGAATATTGATTTTGTTACACAGTTCCCATATAACACTGAAAACAAATTGATAATTCATAGCCGAAAATGTCCTACATCCTAATATAAATGTAGTCATTCTCTCTGAAAATTTAAATCCTGGAAATAGGGCTATTAATTCATAGAATGTACTATGATTTAGATTTGAAGACCAAAAGGTAATTTGAAATACAAATCACACTTTCTGCTGCTTCTTAAAGCAGCCACCTCTTTTCCTTCAATCACCTGGCAGATCCCCACAGCAGTACTAATTTCCCAGTTGTTGATTCCCTGGAACTCCAGGCCTTCAGTCTAAAAGTAAGCAGTCCCAGGATTACTTGATGGTGAGAAGAATAGCATACAAATTAGCAATAGCAATAGCACTTAGACTTATATACCACTTCACAGTGATTTACAGCCTTCTTTGAGCAGTTTGCAGAGTCAGCATTTTGCCTCCAACAATCTTGGGTCCTCATTTTACCAACCTTGGAAGGATGAGTCAACCTTAAGCCATTCAGAACTCCTGGAGTGAGCAGTGTAACTCAATACTGCATTCTAAGTACTGCACCACCACTCTAAATTAATTAAGTAATCAAACAAACAGGCACACAACCCAGAGCAATCCTCCCTCACTAAGGAGTATCTGGGCCTGAATCTACGGAGGTTTTATTGGGCAATTAACAAGAATCTCACCATGTACCTCTGGGCTTCTCTTTGGTTTTAATCTGCTTTATAGGTGGCACCATGGAAAATCCTGGATTTGGTTTGAGAGACACAAATAGTGCAAATAGTGTCAAGAGAGCACTAAATCAGCACTTGATGTGTTGGTCAGCAAGTTAGATTCCCATCCTACTTCAGGAGATCAAGGAGACACACCTAATTCTATTTCCCCCACCCACAACAACACTGGGAGAAAAGTTAGATTGAGAGAGAATGACAGAATCAAAGTCCCCCATGAAATTCCCTTTAGTAGGCTGGACCTGAGTCTGGTACTCTCACTTGTGATTCAGCATCTAAACCACAACACCATACTAGCAAACTGAAAACACAATGAGGTGAAACTAAACTTTTATGTTCGTTCGTTCATTTGTTTGTTTCCGGCCTTTATTATTTTTACAAATAATTCAAGGTTGTGAATATATCCAATGTACTTTCCTCCTCCTATTTTCCCCATAACAACCCCAACCTGGGTTGGGCAAAGACAGAGTGACTGGTCCAAAGTCACCCAGGCTTTTTTGGCTAAGGTAGGACTTGAAATTATGGTTTGCCACTTTCTTGCCCAGTGCTATAGACCTAGACCATTAGACCATTAGACTCTTGTTACTGCAGATTAAGAGATCTTGCAATAACCTGTAACTTCCAATAACCCCAAACGCCAGTCCTTTTGATATCCCCTGAAAACTCAGTCCCAACACATGGCAGCATCTAACTGACCTTGCATCTTCCTGGGCTTGCAAGCTAAGCAGGTTCAGGGAAAAGCAGAAAGGTCTACCAGGTAAGAACATGAAGTCAAAATTATTCCTAGGCAGGCAGTGGAAAACTTCTTTGGTAACCCTGCCAGGGAAACTGCCTTGTTATGTCCATCTGCTCTGAGGAGTCATGCCTGGCTGAATGCATTTTTGTTTACCTGGAGGCAGACAGCCAGAACACTGTTAATGATATTGTTTTCTAAAAAAACCCAAAAAACTACAGGCATAAGGTTCTTCTTTCACATTCTTTAGAATTTCTTTCTGGAAGACTGTACATGTGTTGTGTCTCATAGATAACAAGAGTGCATGGAAAAGTAGGCTGGCATTTAAATGCTTTCAAGCCTCTTTGAAGAAGCAGCTAGACTACAATGCATTTTGAAAGGTAGTGCATGATATAGGTAGATATAGTTATAATTAAGGGAGAAAACTTGGAACAACCTAAGAGGTACTCAGATTATAATGCTGCTCTTGGCATTTCAGTAAAATGCTTTTTTAAAAAAAAGCTAGAATTCTTTGTACAAGTGTTAATCACTGCATATAAAAAGGAACTGGGACTAGGCCAACACAAAGAGAGGAAATTTAAAGAAACCCACACACAATTGTCAATAATTATAAATATAAATAAATATTATAAAACCATAATAAAAGCATGATATAGAAAGGAAACTAATTAGTAGCATTATGTCCCATCATTATAACAATTATCTCAATACATCATAGATTATATGATGTAATCCATCCTTGAAACATTTTCCCTCAAAAACTCTGTTCTTTCCCCTATCATAAGGTCTTCTGTGGCTCCTATGTACTGCTAACCATGATGCTGGGAAAGCTGCAATGCCCTCAACTTGACCTATGAAATATCAGTAGGGGAAAATATATATACTATTTACACAATCCAAAGAGAATCAGTCCCAGGAGTTCTCAGAAGGCAGTGTGAAACTGACAGAAGAGATTATGAAATTGACTAAAATAGATTGTACTGTGTGGAGAAATTTTCTAGAGAACCCATGAAGTGTAAACAGGCTTATGGAAATAAGTTCTGCTTCCCCAAAAGAAGAAAGATAGATTATTTTAAAAAGACCATCAAATGGCAAGGAATTAAAAAGTTTAGTAACACTTTTTCTAACACATTTTATTAAAAGGCACTGTGCTTTTATGTCCTGCAACTCTTCATAACGTGCATTGTTTCACCATCATAGACTAACACAACACTCCTCCTACAGTATCTATACCAAATGGGTGGAAACCAAAACACTTGCTTTGGACCCCTCCCTATAGCAGACAGAGAATTAGATTAACCCTTTATCTCATTAATTGATGCCAATTAATTTAATGCAATTTATTACAATATTTTATTTCTCTCATAGTTATTTAGACATTATACTGCACTGTTCATCAATTTCTTACTCAAGAACAGTTGAACTTTGGGCCCACCTCAGTGCCTTGGGGAATCCAGCATTGATTCTAACATGTATTCCAATTTCATTTTCTTTCTGTAACTTCATTATTTTTCCCCACCTGTGAAATGGAACCGTGAATTAATATCTTATACTCACTTAGCTTAATGTCCCCAAATTATCTTCCCCATTTTATTTGCTGAGGGAGAAATAAGGATGCAGTTTGGGGAGACTGAAGTTAATTCAAATTCATTATCTTTTCTTTTATGTACACTGAGAGCATATGCACCAAGACTAATTCCTTGTGTGTCCAATCATACTTGGCTAATAAAGAATTCAATTCAGTTCAGTTCAGTTCTATTCTATTCTATTCTATTCTATTCTATTCTATTCTATTCTATTCTATTCTATTCGATCCGATCCGATCCTATCCTATCCTATCCTATTCTATCTTCCCCTTTTTATTTGCTGAGCGAGAAATAAGGATTTGGGGAGATTGAAGTGAATGCAGATTCATTATCTTAGCAAAAACTGTGTAGAGAATAACTTCTGGAATCCATTTTATTTGGACAGAGGGTTACAAATGGTGAATAATGGGCTGGAGCAGGCAAAAAACGAAGGGCAATCAGCCCTAGCTCTCAGCAGTAACGTCAAGTGTTTGTAGTATTGGAATTCAACTTTGCATCGCTAGCTTTATGCCACCCATATAATCTTCCCGAGTCCTGAGGCAATAGATGTTAAAGCAGTTCAGTAAATTGTTTCTTTGTGTAAAGGACTTTGCATATGTCTATGTGACAGTCTCTATTGATTAGATCAGGACTTTTACCACTTACTTCTTCTCTTAGTCTAGTTCTCATCCTCTTTTGATTCTGATTTGTCAAGTTCAGGCTCTTTCCTGACCAACTGTTTCTCAGTAATGGAGAAGAGCATATTACAAGAACCGAAAGATATAGTAACATTGGTTTCCAATGTCACTTTCTGTTCTTTTCTAAATAAAGATGCATTTCTTTTCTTTCTTGCAAGAAGAAAGAAATTCTTCCACCTTCAAGGATATTGTCTTCTAAAACTTATATTTCTAACTTCATCGTTTTTCTCCCCAGGTGTTATTTTCACTAGTTACAACAAATGCATCCTCTAAAAACAAACAAACAGAGAAGTTATTTCTATTTTCTATTTTTCTCTCTCCCCAGGCTGTATTTTTATCACACATCAATAAGTGTGGAGTTTCTGAGGTTTGAAATATCCTTTAGTTCCTGCTATGAAAGCTCACAACTGAAACTCATTTCAGGAAGAATTGACTGATTCAGATGGCAATCCTGAAAGTAAACATCAGGGAAAACGAATGCCACCAGATGACACTGCAGAGGGGTCAACTTTTCCAGTAGGGAGATCCAGGCCAAGATTTTCATGAGAAAAAGGAAACAAGGCCATTTAAAGCAGAGAAATGTGTGTGTGTGTGTGGGGGAAATAGGAAGCTTGTCATGAGGGCAGAGATGCTGCTTGCTGACTCCTTGACTGACCTGTAAGGATGAAAGGATTAGACCCAGTCAGTTTCTCCACTGTGAGACTTAGCCATCAAAATATTACCCTAAAGACGTGTGCATTCACAGATATCAGTGAGAGAAAGCAGTTTGTCTTTCATGCTATTCATGAAACACTGCTATTCATTGATAATGTGACTTTGTGGGAACATCAATAAATGCTTTGGGCTTCTTCCTGCTTCTCACACTGTGAAGGAACTCTGTCATAGATTCCTTCCATCTAAAGCCTATATTTCAATCATCACTGCCTAGAGAGACAGATATTATCCGTTCCAAAGCAGATCAACAACCTTTGAGTGCATGGGAATTACTCCTGGTCAAAGTCACCTTACAGACAGTTCAAGCAATATGTGGAGATTAATGTTGCATGGCCTCTCTGGTACATCTTCTTTTACATATGTACAGAAAAGGGTGGGCTAATATCAATCATTCTGACAGACAGGAGATTTTTGGCTGCAGTTCTCTGACTAACAAGAGATTATCTCTGTCAGCTTTCCCTAACTAGGCAACTTCCCTTGTGTTGGATTACAACTCCCAGTATTCCCAGCCAGCATAGACCATTTGGGGTTCTATAATTCTAACACAGAACACATCAGGAAAGGAAACTTGTCCTACTTTTGACTAAGAATTAAATCAAAGAGCAGTTAATGGTGGAGTGCAAAACAATTATTATTGTGAGGTTTGAAAGCAGGGATGGGATTGAAATTTTTTAACAACCGGTTCTGTGGGTGTGGCTTAGGTGGTGGGAGTGGCTTAGTGGTCATCATGTGACTGGGTGGGTGTGGCTTGGTGGACATGTTATTGGCTGGGTGTGGCCAACTCAATATCACTCACATTGAGGGGATGCTGCAATAGTCATCTCCTCGCCGGGCCTCTCATGACTGTGAGGATGCTGCAATAGTCATAAGTGTGAAAAATGGTCATAATTCACTTTTTTCAGTGCCACTGTAACTTTGAATGGTCACTCCACACAAGCAAAGTACCAGCAAAGGAGGGGAAAAAAACTCCAGAGACATTCCTGAGACAGGAAGTCTAGTCTTGCCAAGAATGTAATAAGGGTTAACGGAGAGGCAGTTTCTGTAAGCAACACCAGAATGTTTCCTTCCTGCCTTCCTTACAGGATTAGGCCAGTAATTTCTTCCAACAACCGGTTCTCCAAACTGCTTAGAATGTTAACAACCAGTCTAGCGAATAGATGCAAACTGGTAGAATCCCACCCCTGTTTTGAAAGCCTGATCAAGAGATTTATTAATGATTCAAAAAAATTGCAGTCAAATGGCAGTTTGCTGTATTGTATATTGCCAATACAACCAACATATCTTTCAGGAGTTCTGTGAATTGTAAGAAAAACATTCCCCTATTTGTTACAAAGTTTAAAAAAGGCCTGCCTCTATTTCACCTTATGCAATGCATAAACAACACTTTATTATTGCAGTTATATTCTGGCTTTTCTACAGAAGCTCCTCCCATTGTATCTTCACACCACACAGTTGTTGTGATTAATCACCGTGTTACAGTACAGCTATGTCTTCAAAATTTGCTAGCTTTTGCCATTATAGATAACACAACAGGATACAATAGAGGGGAATTCTTGTCCCCTAGCCTCCTAGCCTGGAATCTGGAGATGATACTAATAATGACAAGTTTATTCTACTAAGTGTATCAGTGTAGTTTGTGTTGCTGTAGGCTCAAATGAAAACTATAATTTTGAAACCTATTTAAGAGAATAATTCTTTGAGTGAGAATCTCCTTTGAGATCAATCCAGTGTTAGAGAGAGAGAAAAAAAATCACACGTAAAGCTATGTAGTATCAATAATATTCTTGGATCCCAGTGCAGAGAAGTAATTGTTATAATAACTGCAAATGTTGTACCCATTCATTTATAGTGCTTTTTCCCCAGATATGTTAACTAGAACACTTATCATTCCCTAGCCAGCATGTCTACCAGTTTAGGAAGATGGATGCTAAAGATATGCGAAGGTTGCCAGAATGAGAAAGGTGATCTATAGCATCCATATTATCAAGACATGTCAAGCAATTTATGAACTAATCTTATGAATCTCAGTCAAAAAAGCCAAGACAATTCTAGGCTGCATAAACAAGGATTAGAATCAAGATCATGTGAAGTGTTTATACCGCTTTATAAGGCCTTGATAAGGCCACACTTGGAATACTGCATCCAGTTTTGGTCGACAGTGTTAGGGATACACCCTAGCAGAATCTGCACGGCAGGCAGGCAGGCAGGCAGGCAGGCAAATATGTGAGATAAACGTTTTTGTAGCTTACACTCAGTAAAACAGATACACTGTGCTAGTTAAATAGTTTATTCCAGTAAGAGTTTTAGCATAGTCAAAACAGTCCATATATCATTCACTAGTTCAGTCCGCCCGGGAATTATTCAGTTGCAAAGTCCAGTGTCGAAAAAGAGGTCAGTAAACTTACAAATCAGTCTAGTAATATATCTCCTCGCAGTAGAGATATGAAGAAGTCAAACTTCCTTTCTTCCTTCGACGTTCAAAAACTCAGCAGCAGGAAACACGCAATTAGCAAACCATCAACCCATCATAGTCAGTCAATCCAGCAAGTTCTCTTGCTCCCTCTTATGGCGGTTTTACAACCGCACCCAAAATTACATGCTTTGCAGTTTAAAGTGACACACACTTAAACTCACTATCATAGTTTATATATATTATTTTACCCAAACTATGTTAGGTAACCTTGTTATTCCTAACAGACAGGATGTAAAAAAGACATTGAGACTCTAGAACACATTGTCAAACTTGCAGTGTCGTGTTGCTGTCATGTGACATTTCATGACATTTTTTTCCCTTCGTGGAGCTGGGGTGGGCATGGCCTGCATGTGACACATCTGGCCCGTGGGTTGCCAGTTTGACACCCCTGCTCTAGAAAGAGCGCTGAAAAGAGCAATAAAGATGATTAGGGGACTGGAGGCTAAAACATACAAAGAGCAGTTGCTGAAATTTGGTGTATCTACTTTGATGAAAAGAAGGACCAGGGGTGACATGATAGCTGTGTTCCGATATCTCAGGGGCTGCCACAAAGAAGAGGGAGTCAAGCTATTATCCAAAGCACCTGAGGGCAAGACAAGACGCAATGGGTGGAAACTAATCAAGGAGAGAAGCAACCTAGAACTAATGAGAAATTTCCTGACAGTTAGAACAATTAATCAGTGGAACACCTTGCCTCCAGAAGGTGTGAATGCTCCAACACTGGAAGTTTTTAAGAAGAGATTGGATAACCATCCATCTGAAATGGTAACATAGGGTTTCCTGCCTAAGCAGGGGGTTGGACTAGAAGACTTCCAAGGTCCCTTCCAGCTCTATTGTTTTAATTTCTTTCTTTTTTGGGGGGCCTTGTTTTGGCATTGCAGCACATGGAAGAAATTCTCCCACAATAAAAGATATGGGATGTGATTTCATTAAGTATAGGAGATACTATTGTAGTTCTGAAGAACTCAGCTGGCTCTTTGCAAGGATCTGAGACAAATCAAAAACAATATAGGACTATTTCTTAGATAAATTTCTGCCTCGTAGCAACTATTAGCCCACAAGCATTTATTAAACTGTGACTTTTTGGGCCAGCTGTTTCTTCCTAAAGTCCAACTTTGTATCATTTCTCTGCACTGGTCATCAGAGAGGTTTACTTGATTAAAGTGCTAAATTTTGTTACATTCCTGCCTTATTATTCGACATGTTTCATTAATGCATTATTCTGTACTGCATATGAAAAAAGATGCAGAGTGAAGAAAATTCTTGGTGGATATTTAATAGATATGTGTGGGAGTGACATATCATTGAAACAGAGGAGACTGAATTAATATATATATTTTTCTCATGTAGAGAATGACACTTTTGTCATTGTGGATATCTTGTGGCGCAGAGAACCAAGGTAGCAAAATTGCACTGAATGGAAACATTATTATAATTCCTTTGATACTTCATCTTGGTTCATGTTTGTTTAAAATAGTTAGGATTTGGCCACAGTCTGACTTGTAGTCTCTCTTTTTAGTGAGCCATTTCAACCCAGCCTTTCAAGTCCTTTTGAACTTTATTACATGTGTGCAGATTAACAAGGTACAAGAAAGCCTTACTGGAGGACAAAACCAAATTATTACCAGGTAGAATTTTCTCTTACAATAAACAGGTCGGTCAACTGCTTTCTAAGTTGCTTGTTACATCAGTTTTCAGGTAAGTAAGATGGCAAGTTTTCTTTTCTCTTAAATTATTTCATTTATCATTTCATTCATTATTTATTTTGTTTCACTTTTGCAAAGCCAAAGAACTAAGAATACCTTCGCATCTGTGTGGCCAAAATCTTTGACCAGTTTCTGCTCCAGAAATGAGATAGTTTGGTCAGTGTGCTATAACTTACACAGTCTTTTCCTGTCACCTCTCCTCTGAGCCATCCTTGTTTTTCCAAGATGCAAGGTTGTTGTTTTTTTGCCTCTTATTCTCCAATTATGGAACATAGTCACTGGAACATTACCAACACCTGAATGCCTGTGATTGATGGAGTCCTGCCAATGAGGTGTGGAGCACAGAAAGACCAGCTAAATGCGTCAATTGAATGGATGCCCATAAGATTGTGAATCACCAAAGTTGTGAATGCAGCCCCATAGGTTGCAATAAAATATAACTACTGCCTACCTGGGATGTAAAAACAAGGAAGTTGATAAGCATCTGGTATTTACTGTAAATGGTGAATGCCCTGCAATTAGCCTTAGAGGTCAAAAAGTGCGCAGATCTAAGTTGGAGGAAATATTATTGCTTCAGATTTTGGTCTGATTCACTAGAAACGTGAAGTAATGGAAACATTGTATCATAGATATTTGCATACTGTTTTAAAAATATATGGAACACAATAATGTGGCAAATAGGAGGAAGCATGATTGATATGGTTGTTTCTCATGTCAACATGATTTCCTGTTATTATGTACAGCATTAACATGTTATTTGTATGTGTTGAGATCTTGAATTCCATTCTAATATCTGAGTCAGAAGTTTTAACTGACAATGCACCTTGGAGTTTCTGCAATGATATAAATCTTACATTAAATGTAAATATGTGGGCATGGATTAGTGGATGTGGCAGGGGAAGGATATTGTAAAATCTCCAGTCAGAGGTGGTATTTACTGGTTCTCTGAACTACTCAAAATTTCTGCTACTGGTTCTCCAGAACTGATCAGAACTTGGTGAATACCACTTCTGAGTTTAATATAGTGATCAGAGCATTTCCAATAAATAAAAATGACTGAAAAAATTCATGAAGGACAGGACTATCAAGAGCTATTGATCTTGAAAGTTTGGTGTTATTTTTAAATTTTATTTTAGAATTTTTATCCTGCCTTTCTTATTTTTGTAAATAACTCAAGGCAGCAAACTTTCCTAATATTCCTTTCTGCTCCTGTTTTCCTCACAACAATTACTCTGTGAGAATAGATTAAATTGAGAGAGGGAGTGACTGGCTCAAAGTCACCCTGCCGGCTTTCATACCCAAGGAGGGACTACAACTCATAGTCTCCTGGTTTTAACTGGTTGCCTTAAAAACTAGAGCAAACTGGCTCTCTTCATTATCTTTTGGCTGAGGCCAGGAGGCCTCCAAATAAGAGTTGCATGGGGATGTTGTTGGGACAATGTCCTGTCTTTATCTTTTACTTGTGAGCACCCCAGAAGCATCTGCTTGGCCATAATGAGAAACAAAATGCTGGGCCATGATAGTCTGTGATGTTATCTAGGTAATCTTAAGATATTTGCTTAAGATAGAATAGAAACAACAAAGAACTAAAAAGTTACATTATGAACAATAATGATGAAACAGAAGGATGGAAGATATCTGACACATCTCCACAAACAGACAAGATGTTCATTGGAGTTTGCCAATTGGTAGAGCCACAGGCAGAGATTCTGGAACAAATGAAGATCAGCCTCATATGTTCTGGGAAAAGCCATTTCAGTCAATTTGGAAATAAGTGCCATACCATCATTGACAAGGGCTTGTTTAACACACCTAAAATTATCCAGGTATAAAATCTAAGCTAAATAAATATTGGAGATGTAATTATTGTTAATAGTGTAGAAAACTAACATTACATCACTTCCAATCCCCAATCCCTCCCTGACCAGTTTGAAGCAACTTTAATTTTTTTCTGGGGTTGAAAATGCAGAGAACACATTCCCTCCAATCATTCAACCAGCTAACAATAACCAAGCTACAAAAAGGAAATAAAATGTATTGCAACTCCACCTTACCCCATCTATGTTTCAGAACATATTGTGTGAATGTATATGGTTGTGGCAAAATTGGAGCTGTTGCTATTAAGAGATTGCTATGAAGAAGCTTAGTTCCAATTTAATTTTTGTATTTAAAACTTTTTAGCTATGATGGCGAAAGGGCATCACACTAGCAGTTTTGCAAGCCTCCCTCCACTCTCCCATCTGTAACTATGGTTGCATGTTGCTACAGTGACTGAAGTGAAGAAGAGGGGAAGAGACATTCTAAATAATGTCTAAAGATAGGGACAGGATGCTGAAATTGCTTGTTGAGATGGCTGACGAAAAAGCCAGAATCCTCACATTCCCCCACGTGCATGAAAGAGAAAGAAAGCAAATTGCAGGAACACATTGTCCAGCAGACATGCACTGGAACAAAATAGCAAATCTCTAGCCAGTTGATTCCTTCCAAAAGAAGTGGGAAACAGCCTGAATAGTTACCAATTTCTCCCGGTTCCCTTTGCCGGGGCCACAGTGCATGTGGGGAAAGTGACAAGGATCAGCAAGCCATCAAAACAACCAATTCAAGGCTTACTGCTATATAATGTGGAAGAAGGTGGGCATTTGCCTGGCTATATGCAAAATGAGTAGAAAAAGAGCAAGCAGTGGCTGAGAAGGAGGAACTGCGAAGCCATCAACATCTCTTTTCTCTCTGCAGGCTATTAGGTGAAGTCCAGGAATAGGGAAGCAAGAAGAGACATGAAAGTCTATCATTAAAATAGGAGAACAGTCCACAAGTTTTTGTTTACAGTGATTTAGGACAGATTGTAACTGACACAGAAACAAATCATCTCAATGGGTGATCATCTGCAAAGATAAGGGAAGAACACAGAAAACCTAAGCAAATTCAAGAACAGTGAAAAAATCTGACTGAAAATGTCTGTAAAATGTTTTTTTAAAAAAATTCACTTCAATAACAGTTATAAACACCACATAAAAGATAGAATGATCACAAACATTGTGAAGAAATAGTCAACAATAAACAATTGCTGCGACAGGTAGTCCTTGATTTATGACTGGTTGCTTAGTGACCATTAGACATTATGATGGATTTCCTATAAGATACTTATGACCTGGTTTTGAAATTCCAACCCAGTCACATGAGTGCATTTTGGGTACACCGCTCAGCATTTACAGCTCTTTGCAGTGCCCCGCAATCACATGACCATGTTTTATGACATTTTTGCCAAAATGTGGCATTTACTTTTGGTTTTTGATGAAAACAAAAATAATAATGTCAGTGTTCGAGCAAGCCTTCCTTCTAACCAATAACTCTGAGAAAGATGTCTCTCAAAGGTTCCTTTATTTGGATAGTAACTGGCCCATCTGTGGAATCCCGAATCTGAAAGTTTCGGGCTTTCTTGCAAAAGTCAAAACTACAAATCCATTCCCCCTTAGCCATCATCACATCACACGATCTAATCACCATCCATCCTAAAGTAATATTCCCATTTCATTATGCACAACACTCCATGACCTTGAACCAGCAAAAGAATTTTATTTTGTCCAACTAGATATACTCGAATGAATTCCCCCCTGCCACTTTCTCAGGGTCAATTGTGGCAGCGTGGGAGCATCAAGTATCAATATGGCTTCCAAAGCTGACAAACACCTCATAGCAAACATGTGAGTCCACGGTTGTAAAGTGAACCCATTTACGATTGCCGCAAAGAAGGTCATAAAATCAGATTGGTCACGTGATGATTCACTTTACGATTGCTACGACTTATGACTGTAATGGGCAGGCTGTCAAGTCAGGAACTACCTGTGTGCATAAAGCAAGAAGAAGAAATAGATCAGGGCTTAGAAAGAGAAGGATTTGTCTTTAATTGATAGAAGATGTGTAGTCAAGGAACATTTGGCCAGGAGTGGAGAAGCAAAGCCAGAATTGCAAACATTTTTTACTGGAAAATAAATCCTAATGTATATTTGAAAGCAACACCCCATTGAAAAACAGATGATTGCTGTTTGAATAAGTTTACATGGGAAAAAGCAGACATGCATGGATCATGGGCTCGTATGTGATCTCTAGCCAGAACCATAAAAGAAAGTAATGGCAAGGATTAGGTTTTCCCACACTTCCCTGTTACATGACTGGAATGGAACAGGAGAAAAACCACAGGCTCCAAAATCACTCAGACTGAGATGACTTAAGAGCCACTCAAAACATGCTACTTCGGAGCAACACAATTCTGTAAGCTGGCAGTATTCCGCTTCTGAGAACAGCATATAAACAAATAGGCCCTTGGAATTCATTTGTTCTCTGTGACTTTTCTTGAGCAAGCAAAGGAAGCAATCTGAAAGCTACAGCAACTCTGTAGTGTGTCTTCACAGAATGGAGCTCACTTCTGGGATGGGAATCACTTTGGAAAGAGGGTCTTTTTCTGTCCAGTTAATTTGTGGGAGCTGAAAACTATGAATTGCCAGATCGACTAGTTAATTATTCCGCACCCATTACTCTCTTGTTCCTGTTTGTACAAGTGTATATATATACTGGTGCTAAAAAATAGAAGTGCCACTAGGCATTCTAGGTAACCTTAATCATGACCATGCCACAAATTTCATAACACTTTGCACAAAGAACTGGAAGTACCGGTGACTCAGTCACACTTCCTGTTCTACTGCTTCCCTGATCAGCAAGAAGTTCTAGCAGCAACCTTATGATCTTCTGTTTCCATGTGAGGCAACCATATTGCCAATGATCTTGTAATCTTGGTTATTATTACATTATTATTAATTAATTTAGTTATTAGAAATAGTTTCAGCCTGAATGTTGCGAGGGGAAGGGGATATTGCAAAACAGGCAGCACACCCAGATCCTTCCAAACCCACTTCCTCAGAGTCAATTATTTCATCAGATAATTCCCGTGGGGTGAGCAGGCTTCCTAGCCGTTGTATAACCCTATACATTTCGGCTTTGGGAAATGAAATATCAATCAACTTGAATCATATTTTAACACATTTACACCTGAGGTCAAACTATAGGGCGATAATAGAAAGTGCTGTATTTAGTGATTCCCCCTCCCATTCTTTCTCTTCAGTTCTACCTTCTCCAGGTACTATCAGATGTGCTACCTGAACTTTATAGACTTTCTTATTGACAATCAAGTCTGAGGTCTTTATCAGGTGGCTGCTTGTTTGTTTGAATTTTAAAGTCCCAAAGCATTTTAGCTTCTTCGTTTCCTATTACTTTGTCTCATTTGTGGTGCCATCAGTGCTTGTTTGCAGATGTACCATTGTTGCTATTCTCACACTGTTGTTTGTTGTCAGTCTATCTGAGCTTCTTGCAGCAGCTAACTAGCTAGTCCAATAGGAAGTGCCCCCTTATTCACTGCTGTACTCTCTCTTGAAGCTGTCTCTGTTGCTTTTCCCCTCATGTCTTCATCTCCTGTATAATGCAATGGGGGAGGTGTGAGGTAAAACAGGGGCCAAGGGAAAAGAAATAAAACTGGACTTTACTCAGATGTCTGTGTCAGATGGTAATTCTATCCATCTGGCAAAAATTGGCCTCCTGGATAAAATATGAGGCATGCTGCTTCAGCTCTAGCTTAGTCAGGATAAAGAGGAATATAATGACTATGATTAAATAACATCTTTACATTAATGACTTTTTTAAAAAATGAAGTCAGGAAATAATGCATGGCAAACAGTAAACCAGGGTAGGAAGAATCAGGAATTCTTTTGATTCCACTGATGCAGAAGTCCCCAAACTTGGCAACTTTAAGACTTGTGGACTTCAAATTCCATAATTGTCTAGCCAGCTATGAGAATTCTGGGAGTTGAAGTCCACAAGTCTTAAAGTTGCCAAGTTTGGAGACCACTGACCCTTTCAAACAAAACTGGCTCCTAAAAGCAGCTTCAAATGAACCTAATAAAGCAGGAAATAATTATGAGAAGCAAGATTTTTGTGCATTGCCCTTTTTGCTTCAGTTGTGCCACTGAATCTGTTATGTTCGGTGCGTGGCGCAAGAAGCGGAGACGAGTCGACGAACAGTGAACTTCAACTCTTTATTTAACATGGTGCAACAGCTCAGAAAATGGCCTCAACAGCCCCCTTTATATAGGCAAGCTCTTGGGTATTTAGCCAATGAAAACACAGGAACGCTAGCTCTTTTTAACCAATGAGAAGGGCTCGTTAATAGCCAATCAGATTCTCCTGAACAGACCAATCCGATATCGCTATTATCGGCCAATCAGAAGTGCAGGGCCAGAACCCTGCACTTTACTTTAAGGTTTCAACAATCTTTATTCAAGCACTTTTATTAATTCACAACAGAACCAACCTATTTTTACATCCTGCAAGCCTCCCTTATTCCTGCTGTTGAAAAGAGTCTTCTTGTCCCAAATCTGGAACAGTTGTGAGTGGGCTCTTGCTTCTGACCTCCATTTTGGTTCCCAGCCTTTTCAGTGCTTGCCCACCAACCATGAATGCTCTGTCCTTGGGATTTTTCTGATTCAAGGAGGGAACAGTTTCTGATTATAAAGAGAACAGCTGCATCCTAGGGTACCATTATTGCCTCCAAGGATTTGAGTACAAAGCTTTTCAATAATAGTGAGTTTTCCAAGCTACCAGGTGCTAAAATGGTCGCCATTTCCCACTCTGTATGCCATAGGATGCTTTTGGGTGTCCAAGCTTATCTTTATACTGCATGTATTCATTTCATACCCATCAGAGGTGGTATTCAGCAGGTTCCGACCAGTCCTGGAAAACTAGTAGTGGAAATTTTGAGTAGTTTGGAGAACCAGAAAATACCACCTCTGACTGGAGATTTTATAGTATCCTTCTCCTGCCATGCCCACCAAGCCACATCCAAAGAACCAGTAGTAAAAAAAATTGAATCCCACCACTGATACCCATCCCCAGATTATTCTTTCGCACCACAAGAAGAAAGCATTGAGACTAATGACACAATGGTGTGTGCAATTCATCAAGTTCCTGCAGTCCTAGGCAGGTGCTGCCTTCAGTTTCCTATTCTTTTTATAAATGGCAAAATCAGATGTTATCTCTTTAAATTTGAAGTCAAAGAAGACAACCTTTCATCAGTTCCACCTTTGGAAAGTAAAAGAACATCTCTGACAATTCCATAGTAAAGTTCATTCTCCTGCTGCTAGATTAAACCCAGCAATCAAATCCTAACAAATGTTTGCTGGATGTTTGCTTCAGTGATGGGATTCAACTTTTTTAACTACCAGTTCTGTGGGCGTGGCTTGGTAGGTGTGGTGTGGCTTCATGGGCGTGGCTTGGTGGGCATGGCAGGGGAAGGATACTGTAAAATTCCCATTCCCTCCCCACCCCACTAACCTGCTTTCCAGCTCTGTTCTCCTGTGCAGGGGAACAAAAGAAGACCCAGCTGATCAGCTGGGACTCAACGGGAGGCAGTGAATAGATGGGGCTGAGGCCAGTCAGACATGATATTTGCCAGTTCTCCAAACTACTCAAAATTTCCGCTACCAGAACTGGTCAGAACCTGCTGAATACCACCTCTGGTTTGCTTCCTTGTTTTCTCTATTGGTGTGTTTCCTTCCCCATTGGCACTCTTAAGGGAGAAAATTGCACATGTTAAGTTCTCCTTCTTGCCCTTGCTTCTTGGTTGGGTATGCAGCTTAGCATTGTTTTCACAGCTGTAGACATATAAGCTTGCTGAAAATGATGGAAAGATTTAAGACCGAAGGTAGATATTTAACTTGGTTAAGCAAGGAGGAAAACTTGTGCTCATGCACTAAAACAGAAAAATGCAGGCTAGGTTTGGGTTTGAAAAGAAAACAGGAAGCAAATGAATGATAGTAGTTGAAGACAAAAGGAGATAACCCAAATGTAGAATTATTTCATATTTATATAACAGCAGCCAGTCATATGGAGTTTAATTAAATTTCCTAAGAAAATAGTTCATTTGCCATCTTGGGGAATGCACATTTGTGTTTCTCCCCTAATCTTTTCACCTGACAATTAGAATCACTTGCATTGCCGGTGATTCCATGATGGAGTTGAAAATGGATTGTATTTTATTTTACTGTTGTATACTTTTAAAAATATGTACCTTTAAAATAATGGTTTGAAATCACTATGCATAATTTGTGGTTGGAAACAACTGTCAGTTATTTTTTCACAACTGTGGAAAAATACAACCAAATAAGGGTGTCCTAGGGTGGGTAAAAATCAAGGTGGTTAATACACTTCAAGGTGCTTGCAAAACTTTTTATAGCTTAGACCAAGGATCTCCAAACTTGGCAAATTTAAGACTTGTGGGCTTCCACTCCCATAATTCTGGGAGCTGAAGTCCACAGGTCTTAAAGTTGTCAAGTTTGGAGATTCCTGGCTTAGACTGTTGTTACCCTCAGGACTGCCTGTTCCTGGTGGAATTGTGATCCACCCGTCAAGAGGTGAAGATATCAGGAACCCATAAGATGGATTTTTCAGAAGTAGCCTCTTCCTGTGGGATCCTATCCCCAGAATCAGGATAGCCCCCATCCTTTTGTCATTTAGGAAAGGAGCAAAAACACTCCCTTTTCATAGGTCTTTGGAATGGAATAACAGTGCTCTGTGACGTCATGCTGGTGGAAATGTCTTTGGACAGTGCTGGCTCAATGGCCTTGAAATGGAGTTGAGTACCCTATAGTCAGGAGCAACTAACGGAGTAAAATTTGCAGGGCTTCCTTTATCTTTACTTTTTGGAATGGGTGGTCTTCAGTGGTTGATGGTAGTGGAGAATAATATCCTTTTTTCCAACATTTGTATTTTTATTTTCCATTATTGTAATGTTTAATATTGTCCAAATGTCCAGCAACTAGGCCACATACTAATTTGTTATTGTAATTAAATACAGTGGCAATTTCATTTTAACATTCTGCACAGTCTCTCAACTTTATGCTGCCTATTCTGCAGCTGCCCTTCAAATGAAGGTGTTTGATTCATTTGCTGACTGGTGCTAAAAATAACAGCACTTTTCTATTTTCAATGGAGCTGCTATCTTTGATAAGAACAATGTAAGTGCTGCACAGTCTTTTTCATGTATTAGTATTAGCTGACAGGTAGCTGTGTTGCATGCATAAAACGGACATCATTTTTCTTCCAGCATGGAAATTATTTCTGGGTAAAAAGGGGAAAAATGAACTGTGTTGCCTAGGATTAGAAAAGAAGCATTTAAATAAAACATAGTGTGTTTCTATTATCCTTGTATCCTTGGATTATTCATTTTGGGAGCTATTCTGGGGCTCCAAAAGTGGGCTCAAAGCCCCAACCCTTTTAATATATGTTGATGTATGACACAAGTGAAAAGGGTTGGTCCCACAGAGACATTTTTTAACCTGCACATGGATGCCCACAGCATCAATCCATTCATTCAATTTTGCTGATTTAGGACCTAAAATACAGTGTGTAATGTTGATAAAACCATGCTACAGGTATAGGTAGCTACTGGAAATTTTTTAATTAGAAACATAGGTTAATAAAATAGGTGCAATTTAACTTTCTCATTTTTGTAATCACCACAACATTGTTTCTATTTGTACGGGTATGTAAAATCAAAAAACAAAACTGTAATCCCAGGAGAGTTGGAGAAGATTATTTTGAAATCAGATTCCAAAATATGCTTTGCAGGTGGGAATTTGAATGGCTAGTTCTCATTAGATTTTAAATATATACAGTACATTTCTCTCCCCTCCTCCCTGTTGTTTCCTGACATTGAACAAGTACATTTACATAACTCACCTCAAGCACATAAATAATTTTCAGTTTGTAATTTTATTGTAACTGAAGGCAATAAACAACCGAAGAAGTTTCTTGGATGTGAAGCGAAACATGTTCAGGAAAAACTTTGTTTTACAGAAGTACCTTTGGTACAACCATGACCTACTGTAGATAGCTGAAAATCTGTATAGACAATTGAAGACAAGCAACATTTGAAACTTATTGGTTCATAAAACAACCACCACCAAGCTTTGCATAGATCAGGGAGTACCCAATTGGGTTGTTTGAAGGTTTTTCATGTGTTGAAAAAAGAAAGAAGAAGAAAGAAGACAATGATTCAAATTATGGCCTTGGGATCTGCTTTCCTTAATTTAAAATTGTATAACAATTGTATTCTCCCTTTCATCTGTATTCTCAAATTACTAAAAAGTAATGACAGTGATTCCATGGGAAAAATGGCAGTTAACTAATCATTCAAGACAGGAAAGATCTTAAAGAATTATTATTATAAATATCCCATGAGACATCTAAAGAAGTGAAGGTTTGAGAATCAGTTCCCAACAGAAGAAAAAAGCATGAGAGAGAAAAATGATTATTGTAAAAAGGAGGAAAGAAAATATTTTTGAACAAACAGAAAATCGTGTGTGTGTGCGCGTGTGTGTGTGTGTGTGTTTGAAGAATTGTTTGCACAAGAATCATTCCTTTGATTGATCCTTAAGTAACATTTTAAAACACAAATTTTGATGTTTTGAAGATTATGTTGAAAGTAGCAATTTGACCTCACCTCTTCTCTGCTCCAGCTTCTGGTAAGCTTAATGATTTCATATGGAATAAGAACAGGGGTGGGATTCAAATTTTTTAACAACTGGTTCTGTGGGCGTGGCTTGGTGGTTGTCATGTGACTGGGTGGGTGTGCCTTGGTGGTCATGTTATTGGCTGGGCGTGGCCAACTTAATATCACTCACATCAAGGCATGCATCTCCTTGCCTGGCCTCTCATGACTGTGGGGATGCTGCAACAGTCGTAAGTGTGGAAAATGGTCATAAGTCACTTTTTTCAGTGCCATTGTAACTTTGAATGGTCACTCCACACAAGCAAAGTAACAGCAAGGAGGGAAAAAACTCCAGAGAAGTTCCAGAGACAAGAACTCTAGTCCTGCCAAGAATGTAATAAGGGTTAATGGAGAGGCAGTTTATGTAAGCAATACCAGAATGTTTCCTTCCTGCCTTCCTTACAGGATTAGGCCAGTAATTTCTTCTAACAACCATTTCTCTGAACTGCTTAGAATGTTAACAATCTGTTCTAGCAAATAGATGCAAACTGGTAGAATCCCACCCCTGAATCAGAACTTTGAACAATCCTTTTCACCCTTTTTTCAGCTAATGCTTCAGTGGGAAGAGAGAACTTTTTCAAAGATATTGATGTTACATCATGATCCCATTCATGCCTTCCTAAATTATACTGACCATTAATCGTGGATTAATATGTCATCTCAAGGTAATCAAGTTAACTATATTGGCAGTAATTCTTGCATTTTCTGCTGCTAAAGCCAGATATCCCAGCTACTTTTGTACTAGGTTTTCTGTATTTTTTTATGTTAATCATCATTGTTTGTAACTAACAAAAAAAAAAAAAAAGAAATCTACAGTGGCCAAATCAAAGACATGGTGTGAGGAATAAGAAAGGATACTTCCTATTTTAAGTTACTCCTCATTTAAATAACCTGTGTTTTTTTTTTTTAAAGAAAAAGACCAATGGTTGCTCAGTTGTAAATTAGCCATTAATACGGGTTTGGACATATATTGAACAATGATTAAGACATGCTATTAATAAGCCATGGTTACAGGCTATAAACTATCCCAATGATCTGGGTACAGTTAGCATGGTAAGTCTAGCTGCTGTCTATATTAACATATTGTGCAGAAGTGGTCAGAGTTTTATACAAGATGTTATTAGGAAAAGAGTGGTTTTAAATATAGAACTTGTGTGCTTTAGCACAGAATCTCTTAGGCATGTGGACCAGAGCCAGTGATGGTATTCGACTGGTTTGGCCCAGTTCTAGCGAGCCGATGGCAGCGATGAGCAGTGGAGACAGAACCAGTTTTTCTCCACCCCTCTGCTGTTGGGCCCACCTGCCTGCCCGGGCTCCCATACTCACTTTTATCTGCTGAATTTGAAGCGCAGCTGCTTTGCAGAATAGCACCGTGTGGCAGCTGCTGAAGTGACCGGGATTATGCAGGCTTGCAGGAGGCGAGTTAGAACGCCTATGCGCCTGTGCAAATGCCTCCGCAAAGTGTGCATTTGGTGCACGCATGCACGCAAAGTGTGTGCCCATGCAAAAAGTGCACCCACCAAGCCACGCCCACCAAACCGGTGGCAAAAATATTTGAATCCTACCACTGACCACAGCATTTTAGATTTGATTGTAAAACGGTGGTTTGGAATACATAAGATTAGCAAGTCTTTCAAGCAGCCACAAGCATATCATGCCTTTGTTTGTTTAGAAGTTTTTGAGTGACTACAATATTTTAAAATGCATTCTTGTTCTGAAAGTCTGCCTAAGCAATTCGGAAAGAGCAAGAGTCCAGATTATTTATTCAATGATACTTCTTGTATGGCATATGAGATGTTCCACCTTGTCACAGTTGGTACATTCTCAACCAAGAGCTCTGCTTAGGCCAGCATACCTTTCCCAGGGCAGACAAATGGCACAGAAAGCTCTGTCCTATCAGCCAGAACCCCTTTCTAGTGGGAGAGGTCACCCATGTCATTGTTTTTGAGTGAGCAAAATAAAAGGGTTCATCAAAACTGACAGACTTTCTTGAAGATGTGGATGGAAAGGGAAACATTTAGTTCTCTTTGACACATTGGCTGACACCTGCTAACAATATGTTGGTTGAACATTAAGTGGACCAATCAATGTAGACTTGTGTGGATGGCATGGATGACTGGAAATGTTTCCAGGAAAGAAGAAACAATTATTTTTCCTACTTGTCACTCACTTCTCAAGAGCAGATAAATTGGAAGATGTTTTACAATTAGGTGCCCTTGAATATGCCATTTTGAGCAGAACAGGCAACTCTCCCTGCTTCTATGCAACTCACATTTTTGTGGCTGCACTTTCACATTTCATTATCACTATTATTTTAAAATCTGGCTTGTGGTATGTCTGGTCTGCACAGAAAATTAAGTTTGAGCTCAAAGACAAAATTGTCTTTGGCAGTAACTGCCAAAAGAGTTCCGTGATAAAAGTTGCTCCATACCTGCAGAGAGATCAAAGTGAATTATTTCAGTCTGTGAAGCAAAAATGAATACATTTTAAAAGGGACTTCTGATAGAAAAATGTTTCCTTCAATCTGCCTAGGCAATAAAAAAAAAAAATCATAAAGAGGCATCACTAATTATAAACAGGTTACCTCCAGACCACAGTCCTGGTTTTCCATCATCAGATGAAAGCTGAGTTAACTCAATGGCAATTCATAGACTTTATTATATTAAACTCTTAGCCTGCAGTGGCAGTTCCCACAATCAAGATCTTTCTATATTACTTAATTGGAAGCAAATTGTACTGTTTCTGATTGTACTCACAGTGCACTTGACTGTGGGGGAAATGTAGCCACTGTTTAGCTCAGTGGTTGCCAACCAGTGGGCCGGGGACCACTGGTGGTCCACAAGAAAATTGTGGTGGTCTGCAGAGAAATGGCTCCCTGAAAGCACTCCCCACGAACAGTTAATCCAGGCTATGCAGGAACACAAGGCTGCACTGCCCACATGGCCCGTCAACCTGCTGGCCCTCACCCATCGGCCAAGTGCAAATTTTACCTTGAGTAGAGCCATGCGAGCTGGAACTGGAAGGTAAGACCAACAGCGGGGGAGGGAAATCCACCCCGGGGTAGCTTGCTGATGTTGGTGGGAAAGTCAGTCCCATATTCCAGAGCTGCAGTAGTCACAAGACTGGCCCTTTGGTCATCCCGGAGCAGCTCCTCCAGTCCATGGCAGGCCGATACACCCGGGTGGAGGAGCAGCTGTTCCAGGATGACCAAAGGGCCAGTCCTGTGACTACTGCAGCTCTGGGATATGGGACCGACTTTCCCACCAAACGTCAGCAAGCCATCATCAGTCAAAATTTATATTAGTGGTCCACAGGATTTAAAATTATGAGTTTGGTAGTCCCCGGTCCAAAAGGTTGGTGATCTCTGGTTTAGCCTGTTGTCTGAAACATCATCACCCCTTAAATCTTTCTATGCTGCTGTTATGTATGTAAATAGTTAAAATAAAAGCAAGCTTGGGGTAAAGTGCAGGGTTCTGGCCCTGCACTTCTGATTGGTTGTTAAGCGGCTCGATCGGATTGGTTGGGTTCAGAGAATCTGATTGGCCCTTAACAAAGGACTCTTACTGGTTTTGGAGCTAGCGTCTTACAGCTCCCTATTGGTTATTTCGCATTAAGGTTGCCTATATAAGGCAGAGTTGTTGTTATTAAATTCTTAAGTCACTATGTAATAAAGAGCTGAAAGTTCACCAGCTAAGACTGTCTCCATTCATTTCACCCATGCCTGAAACCATATCACTGGTGATGAGGATGGGATTTGGAGACATCTGAACTTAAGGAACTTGGAAGAAAAACAGAGCACGTGTTAAGACGACGCCACCAACGGAAACCATGTCTAGCGGCATCGTACCACCCGCTCCGTTCGATCTGAACCAAGAGGATTGGGAATCCTACATGGATCGCTTCCAAATGTTCCTCGAAACAAACAGCCTGAAGGACGCCACACCAGCCAAGAAGCGGGCGCTGTTCCTGACGTACTGCGGCCCGGCTGTCTTTAAAATGGCGAAAGCACTCGCGAAACCTCGAGAAGTGAAAGCAATGAGCTGGGATGACCTCGAATCTCTCCTGAGAGACCATTACGCGCCAACCGTACCTACACTCATGAGACGCCATGAGTTCTATCAAAGAAGCCAGCGAAAAGGAGAGAGTGTGGCTGACTTCGTGGCAGACCTCCGACACTTGGGAGGCCTCTGCGGGTTCGCAGACTTAGATAAAGCACTGAGAGACCGCTTAATTCTGGGATTAGATGCACTAGGCGTGCAAAGCAAGCTGATGGCAAAAGGCAACATCAGCCTTGCTCACGCTATCGCCGAAGCCACTGCTGCTGAGGTGACCAAAAAGTCCGTGGCGCAACTACGGCGAAGCCGAAACCCAACGACCCCACCGACAGGCGACATTTTATCCAAGTCAGAAGAGCAGCTTGTTACGACGCACCACGAGGACCTCTCTTCGTCGCCAGACAGCGACGAAGAAGGGGTCCATTGACTGCGGTCTGACCGGGACCCTCGCTCTAAACCCTCACGCCCTTGCGCTGGTTGCGGGGCAAACCACCCCAGGGCAGACTGCAAATTCCGTGACGCGCTCTGCCATGAGTGCGGAAAACGAGGCCACATCAGTAGAGTCTGTCGCAGTTTACCGGGACCAAGTCAGGCCTCAAGGGGAACCAACTTTCGCCAATTGGCAGGAAACCGTCCTGTAAGGCGAGATCCAGCAAACCACTCCTACAGATATCGAGCGTTGCAGAAAGAAGAGGCTCATCATACTATCACTATAGGTCACGCCTCAGCTATGGACGCTAAGAAGATTCGAGTTACAGTAGCCATAGAGAACCAACCTTGCCACATGGAGGTCGATTCCAGATCGTCCCTCTCGATGGTGTCGTGGAAGACATTAAAGCAACTCATTCCTACCATCCAACACCAAGACCTTCGAATGCAATGTCTCATCCTTAAAGACTACCAAGGGAATCGGATCCCTGTGGTTGGGTCTTGTCGAGTCCGCGTCTCGTTTAAAAAGCATACGGTATACTTACCTCTAACGATCATCGATAGGGACAGGCCTAGTTTGTTGGGCCTCCAATGGTTTACGCCACTCGGCATCGAAGTAGCCGGTATGAACCGAGTTGGTGATTGCGAGTGGGAGGAGGACCTTATTTCTGAATTCAGCGATGTCTTCGCAGATCGTCTGGGCGAGTATAAGGGGACCCCAATTTCATTTAGCCTTGACCCTAAGGTCACCCCGATCCATTTAAAGCCCCGTTGAGTTCCGTTCACCCATAAGGCCAAGATAGATGAACAACTTGACAAACTAATTAAACAAGGGGTACTGCAACCCATTGATCATTCTCCATGGGAAAGTCCTATTGTAACCCCCATTAAGCCAGATGGGTCAATCCGAATCTGTGGGGACTACCGGGCCACTCTAAACCACGCCCTCCAGCAGAACGCGTATCCAGTGCCGGTGGTGCAGCACCTCCTTCATTCCCTGGGAGGCGGAAAGGTTTTTGCTAAGTTAGATTTAGCTCAAGCCTATCAACAATTGCCCGTGGACGATAAAACAGTCCAAGCTCAAACGATAGTAACGCACAGAGGTGCTTTTAAATGTACCCGATTGCAATTCGGGGTAAGTGTAGCCCCGGGAATATTCCAAAGTTTAATGGAACGATTATTGCAGGGAATCAAGGGCGTGGTTCCGTATTTTGATGACGTCCTAATTGCAGCTCCTAGTAAAAAAATTCTGCAGAATCGTTTAAAATGTGTTCTTAAAAAATTCCAAGAAGCGGGACTGAAAGTAAAAAGGGATAAATGTCATCTGTATACCGACAGTGTTGAATTTCTAGGTTATCGCATTGATAGTCAGGGTATTCACCCTACTGAGAGTAAATTAAGGGCGATAAAAAATGCTCCCAGACTCCATAACAAAACAGATCTCCAGGCATTTTTAGGCCTTATCAATTTCTATAATGTGTTTTTACCACATAAGGCGACTGTGGCTGAACCGTTACACCGGTTATTAGATAAGAAAGCATTGTGGGTTTGGGGTTACCGGGAGGAAAAAGCGTTTCGAAATGTAAAAGATTTACTTACATCTGATTCTGTACTTATGCAATATAATGAAACATTACCATTGGTTATAACTTGTGATGCCTCACCGTTTGGGGTGGGCGCTATTTTGAGCCATGTGCTACCTAATGGAAACGAGGCCCCCGTTGCATACTTTTCGAAGACTCTTTCCCAGGCAGAACGTAACTATGGACAAATAGATAAGGAAGCTCTTGCAATTGTGTCAGCCGTAAAAAAATTCCATGAGTATGTATATGGAAGGACATTTACCATTGTAACTGACCACAAACCTTTACTGGGGATAATCGCTGGGGACAAACCAACCCCCTATATATTGTCCCCAAGAATGACTCGATGGTCAGAGTTCCTAGCTGCTTATAATTATCGATTGTTACATCGCCCGGGGAAAGCCATTCCCCACGCCGACGCACTCAGCAGAGCACCACTACCAGAGACTCTCGACGATCCGGCACCAACAGTATCGGCGTTACAAATCGAGACGCTCAACTCACCTCCTATGACCGCTCGAGATATCGTGAGGGAGACCAGACGAGATCACACCCTAGCTCGAGTCCTAGGCTGGGTAGAACGTGGATGGCCATTGGACCAGGTCCCAGATGACTTTGCGCCATTTAAAACAAGGTAGACTGAACTTTTTTCGCAAAAAGGCTGTGTCTTCTGGGGCGATAGAGTCATCGTTCCAGAACTACTCCAAAAGACACTGTTACAAATTTTGCACGAAGGACATCCCGGGATCGTGTGGATGAAAGCACTTGCACGGAGCTACGCTTGGTGGCCAGGCATGGACCGATACATCGAGCAATGGGTCAAGGCCTGCACTAAGTGCCAACAAACCAGCAACGCACCGCCAAAAGCTGCACTGACTGAATGGGAGACGCCACATGGACCCTGGTCCAGAATCCATCTGGATTTTGCAGGGCCAATTAAAGGACATACATTGCTGTTGACTGTCGATGCATACTCTAATTGGTTAGAAATTTATCGAATGACCAATACAACCTCCGAAGCAGTCATTAAAGTCCTTAATAGACTCTTTGCAACTCATGGATTGCCAGACGTCCTGGTGTCCGACAACAGACCACAGTTTACAGCGCTAATGTTTGAACAGTACCTTGCTGATAATGGCATCCACCATGCGCTCACCTCGCCTGCGCATCCTGCTACCAATGGCCGAGCGGAACGCATGGTCCAATTTGTAAAAAAGACTTTGCAAAAAGTGGACTATGATAATATTGACGAAAAAATAAACCGCATTCTACTTCTACAACACATCACTCCGCACAGCGTAACCGGCAGAACTCCCACAGAACTTCTCATGGGGCGAAAACTCCATTCCCGCCTCGACCGACTGCACCCTGCTTACGAACCAGAAAAGCCTGCAGGATCTAGTGGACGCTACCATACCTTCAAGGTAGGTGACCCCGTTTATGCAAGAAATTTATTGGGCGACCCGGTTTGGATTGAAGCAATGATAATACGCGAGACTGGGCCCAAATCCTATATTATAAGATGTATTGATGAAAGACTGTGGAAACGACATATTGACCAATTACGGTCACGACTCATATTGGCCAGCCAACAACTCCCCTACGACCAAACTGAGGGGGGGGGAAGGAATGGAAGAAGACGACATTCCAGGGAACATGTTCCAAGAGAGCGATGAATCAAGTGAAACTCAAGAAATGGAGCAGGAGGAAGAATCGTACGCTCCAAGGGAAATCACACCAGAACGAGAAGCTGAGCCACTGCCGAACAACATTCTACCTCAACAGGACTGCACGCAGCCAGTCCAAAGAAAATCTGATAGACCCAAAAGACAACCGTCCCATTTGAAGGACTATATTGTCACACAGTAATTGAGGAGCCAGGGGGAAGGGGTGTTATGTATGTAAATAGTTAAAATAAAAGCAAGCTTGGGGTAAAGTGCAGGGTTCTGGCCCTGCACTTCTGATTGGTTGTTAAGCGGCTCGATCGGATTGGTTGGTTTCAGAGAATCCGATTGGCCCTTAACAAAGGACTCTTATTGGTTTTGGAGCTAGCGTCTTACAGCTCCCTATTGGTTATTTCGCATTAAGGTTGCCTATATAAGGCAGAGTTGTTGTTATTAAATTCTTAAGTCACTATGTAATAAAGAGCTGAAAGTTCACCAACTAAGACTGTCTCCATTCATTTCACCCATGCCTGAAACTATATCAGCTGCCTTATCACAGTGGAACAATGAAGCAATGAATGCTGAGAGGGTACGTCAAGATCATACGCTCTCTGCAGAGTCGTCCAAATTCATCTTAGCAGCCCAGCAAAAGCAAGCAGTTGCCTATAGAAGGCATCAGGCAATATAGGAAGATGCTGAAGGTGGCTGGTAATTTTGGTGAGAATGGCAAAGGCCTCATTTCGTACTATGCCACAGAAGGAATGCCAAACCATTCCTGTATTTCATCGAGGAATCTACATGGATAAACAAGATAAGAGAATTGATAATACAATACTGGATGATGGGTTTTTCAGATGGGTTGCCACTCAACATGTTATTGTAGAAGAGCTGAGAACCCTTTGGAGTACTAATGGTGTTTCTGATGTAGTTTGATCAAAACGTTTGGGATATCTAATTGCTGATGTCACCACTTAGGAAGAAAAAAAGCTGAAGCCGAAAAGATGGAAACACAGCAGGAACATGGAACGGAAGAAGCACGAACACGTAAAAGCTCAACCCAGTGAAAGATGAAATCAGTTGATTACACAGAGGTGGATGCTATACTTTTAGAAGATCTGAAGGGGCAGGTAGGAGCCCTGAAAAGCTAGGTAGGGGACAGATCCTGGAGAAGGTTTGTCTATGCAGTTGCTAATAGTCAGCACTGATTTGATGGCACACAATCAGCTTGAATCAAGGCCATTGTATTAAGAAATGTAATGAGGAAGAATAGTTATTTCTCTGCCATTATTGCATCTGCTGATAGTAGCCCTGTTTAGGGGGACCTTCGCCCTATTGAGAATGCTGGGCCAATGGACCATTTCTCTGGTCCAATGGACCATTCATGCTGTCTGGTAGACAAAGTCGCTCACATTTGCTTGGAGTGGAACTTGCCTGGGGCACAGTCTTGTGGTGTTACTTGACTGAATTTAATTCTGCACACCCAAAGGATAACAAGATCCTTTGGACAGTTCAATTGCCTGTTGTTAACCCTGGCTGCTCATGGGTTATTAAAGGGCATGCCTCCTCCTCGAGAGGACATCACCGAAGCACTCCCAGTTGGATCATTACCAGTCACTTTCAATCTTCTCTTTGCAGGGAAAGTCATGGGAAAGGTGCTTGGAAGACAGCTACAAGAGATCTTGGAAGAAACAGATTATCTGGATCCATTTCAGTCTGGTTTAAAAACCAGTGTATAATAGTCAGCATCATCATGTTTGTTGATGATGTTTGGTGAAGCCAGGCTGATGACACTAGGTTTACATCTCAGATAATCAGAGTTGGAAGGGACCCTGTAGGTCATCTAGTCCAACCCCCCGCCCAAGTTGGAAACCCTACACCAATTCTGACAAATGGCAGTCCAATCTCTTCTTGAAAGTCTCAACCACAAGGTGCACAAGTGAATCTGTCAATGTATTTACAGGCTTTAATTCAGTGCTGACAAAAGTAAGTGGATACTACTGTATGCCTGTCAGGGTTTGGCATGTTAATATCATTGGTCTTGGGTTTTTAGAAAATCTCTCTCTCATCCACAAGCTCATCCACACTTACCCATATCCTTCTCAACCGCCCAGAGGGACAGAAGTTGCCACATCTGGAACTAAATACAACTCAAAGAGTGGGTGGTCTTCAGGACTGCTCTATTCCCCCAACACAGACCTCCTTTGTTGATTCTTAAGTCTAGTAGCTGTTGATGGACCTTGAGAAGGAGTTTCCCATGTGCTCAGGCCTAATTTCCCTTGTCTGCTTCAGGACAGGAATCTTTAGAAAAGATTTCTTGGTTTTGTGCACCCTGCCTGCATCATCTTTAGACTAGCTTTAGACTAGTCTCAAAACTTTCTCCTGATTTCTAGACTGGTGCCTTAACCACTATACTAAATTGGTTCTTAGCTATAACGTAGCAGGAGTTATTCCCTGAGTGAATGTCCAGGGTACCCTTCACAAAAGGAAAATACTCCTTTTGGTAAGAATTCCTAGACATTAGGGTTAAATTTATACTAAGGTTGCATAATGTTTTTTCCATTTTTACTTGGCTGATTCCAAGTTGTGCAGAGTCTGGAGACTACATATTTTACTGTGAATATTTTGGCTCATGTAACAGTGCAAAACCTTATTTCCTGCCACAGATCTATATTTTAGCAGATGGGGAAGGAAAAAAAAAATTCTTTTAACTCTTGCCCTCTCCCTTTCTTTTATTTTCTTTTTCTCCTTAACCCTTCAAAGAACAGTGGATGGTTCATTTATGAGAAAATCTTATGAATTTCAGGCTTTTAAAATAATATTGGTTAAATAATAACCATAAAGACTGGATGCTTCTACTCCTGGATTCTTAATCCTTTTAGAGCAAATGAAAACATTTAAAATGTAATTGAAATTATGCAACCAAGATTCTCTTTTATTGTGATCCCATTTATTGTCATCTGGTATGTATCAGATTAAATTCAGCATTGAGGAAGGGTAAAACCATTGACCTTCTATTTACCAAACTTCATGGCCAGCCTCAGTGTCAGATAGATCTCCAGCTAGTTCTTATTATATGCTTTAGTGAAGCCACCAAGATTCACTTGGATAAACAAATGTATGCTATGGAAGCAATATGATTTCCTTTGCTGAAGCAAATAAGCCCACTCCACTCCCACTTAGTCTCAACAAAGCAGTTTAAGAAGCCTCAAATCATTTCAGTGATGGGGGGAAAGGGATTTTTTACTTTATTGCCCCAGCATTGGCCAAAATGCTTTCAAGCTGAGTGGTTTCAAGACTGTACTAGTGAGCATTGAAGCTACTCAGTCTAAAAAACCTTCAGCACCTCAGAGGAGATTCTTGGGTGAGTAGCCCCATTGTGCTCCCTGAAGCCGCCCACCTTGGAACTCTTTTAGAATGTGCTGAAGATTTTCCAGGATGACAACTTTGTTGAGCAAGGCAGGATTACCAACAATACCCATTAAAGCAGGCCAACTGGAAAAAAAGTTCAAGGTTTGGTTCCTCAGCCTTGGTAGGTTTCAGGGGATTCATTTGTCAAGAGCTTAGGCCAGGGGAGGCATGTGGGGCAGATAAGGCAATACTGTTGGCTTGCCTCTCTTGGACTTGTTTGGCAAGAGACCTGGTCAGTGGGTACTGAGGAGGAGAGTTGTGATTGAGACAAGAGTTTTGGTCAAGGGGAATGATGGAGACAGGCCTTTGTGTAGTCTGGAGCTTTTTAGCATATCAGTCACCAACCCAGAAACATTTTGGCATTCTGAAGGGGATCTTCAGAATGGTACTCTTGAAAGTCCTCTTGTCACATGCTGAACATTTTCCAGGCTGCCTTCTTCCACACCCACTCCTAAAGGGCCTTGGCAATTATTCTATTTCTCTCCTTCCATCAATAAATGGTTGAGGCACAGGTGATATTCAGCAGATTCTGGCCAGTTCTGGAGAACAGATAGTCGAAATTTTGAGTAGTTTGGAGAACCAGCAAATACTACCTCTGACTGGCTTTGCCCCCATCTATTCTCTACCTTCCAAGTCCCAGTTGATCGGCTGGGTCTTCTTTTGTTTCCCTGCGCAGGAGAATGGAGCTGGAAATCAGGTTAGTGCAGTGGGGAAGGAATGGGGATTTTACAGTATCCTTCCCCTGGAGTGGGGTGGGAATGGAGATTTTACAGTATCTTTCTCCTGCCACGCCCACCAAGCCATGCCACGCCCACCAAGCCACGCCCACAGAACCAATAGTAAATTTTTTTGAATCACTGGGTTGGGGCCTGAAGCTGATCAGTGGAAATTAACAAGGTCTTGATCAGACAGAACCATTATGTAAACATGAAAAGAGGTGACTGATATTCAAGGCCAGGAAAACATATTCTATCTCAGAAAGAAAGGGAAAAGTTTAGGCTGCTAAGCATGTGTTTTCTGTACATGTAGATATACACAGTGTATATATCTATAGTATATTATATGTATCTCAACCCTGCTGGTCATGAACCCAGTTTGTCAATGCTTTGCTTCAATATCAGTACCAAGCTGTGAGACAAATGGACCAGTTCATCCAGCAAATGAGGCAGAATATGCCACGAATGTGGCTCCAATATTGGGCACTGTCAGCAATCCTCTGATACCAAGTTCCTGCCCTGTCTGCAAATAATTAAATAAATAACCTTGTTCAGTGTAGCTGCAGCTGGTGATGTATGAGCTAATAGATATGAGGTTGGATAGAAATGTAAACATGGAAAAGATGCTTCAACATCAAAGACAGCAGAAAGAAGTCAATTGGCTAAAAGGATGGAGGAAAGGCTTTAGACAGACTGATGGACAGACAAACTCCTGTCTTCTGGAAGTGTATTACTTCGTTCTTATCTTTGGTAAAGCAATTTATGTATCCATGTCAAGTCTATAAAGCTTCTGGTATTAGCTGTTAATGAATTTGTGGACTGCAAAGATTTATTGTCCTGCCTAAGATGAAGCCCGAGAGGGCCACAATTGTTCTAACCAAAAATGATCAGAAAACCTTGGTGCAGGACTTCAAGAGATGGTTCCCTTTGTCAAAGCTCAACTGGAACATTCCCTCAAAGCTGTCTCATGTAGCCAAAAGCAATAGGGCCTCTTGCTTTGCTTCACCTCCAGCTGTTGCCTCTGGCACTTGAAGGAACCAGAAGTGACTTCAGTGCTTATGAAACACTGTGTCAGAACCCTCTTCCAGCCTCTATCAGTGCCAGTTGAGGCTGCGTGGCAGTATAAAGTGCTCTATCAAAGCAAATTGCCTCAGTGAGATGAACCTCCTCCTTTTTGCCTCCTTTGAGGCAAATCAGTGCTGCCTCACACAGGCCAACTATGGGTCCCAAAGCCATCTATGTACACTTATAATAAACCATTGTTTTTATATAGCCTTTCTAGTAGGAAAGAAAATGAAATAATATTGCTATTGGCAGCAGATGTTCCCTAGTCAAAACCAAATATCTGAAACACATCAATCGCACTTCAGTTTTTTAATATATCTGTGTGCTTTCTCTATAGCTCTGCTCTTCCAATGTTTTTACTATATACAATTCTTTTTAGAATTTATATAAGCCAGCCTTAAACCCTAACAAGAAGTTCTTCATGTTCATCCAAGAGATAGTTCCCTCAGTTACTAATGCCTATTTGGTACACTGTAAAGCTGAAATGGTTTCTCATTCGACAAAGACTTTGGGTTAGCCAGTGCAGAAAAGTTAAAGTCTGACAATAAGCAAACTTATGAACAGGAAAACTCTATCCATTTTAAAGAAAACATTCAGATTTCATCAAAGGAGCTTACTCCCAAGGATTTAGGGATCTGTGAATAAACTTGTGAACTCTAACAGTGGAAGATTGAAACAAATGTTTTTTTTAAATAAACTAGGGATCAGTTAAGTCGCCTCTAGCTCCTTGAGTCTGTACAGAAAGCTCCTTTTGAAGCATGTTTGGATGAGCACTCTGATGATGCCAAGAAAATGGCATCACCACTCTCCTCTTTAAATATTTATATTTGGAAACCAAATTGGCACTGAAGGCACTTCTTCGTGAGGATTTTGCAACAGAATGAAAGGAGTTCTGGATCTCTGTATTCCCATGACATCAGCAGGGGTAGTTAGCCAAGATGATTTATTTCTAGCTTAGCTGTGGTCTAATTGAAACTGCTTCAAAATCTTTTTTTTTTTCCTTTTCTTTTTTCAGTCACTGTAGCTCCCTTTTTCAGCTGGAGGGGACTCTTACCATGTTTCTCCTCCCCATTTCTGTGCTTCAGGCCCTGTGAAAGAAATGTTAGCTTGGCCAGTTCATATTCAGTAGCCAGTCTAAAATTAAAAAGAGTCTTGTCAGCTACCCCTTCTCTTCTGTGGAAGGCTAGCTTGCCTGTTTGACAAGCTATAGACTCTTTTCCTTTTGTTAGTTGTTTTTGTGTGCGCCTAGAATGGAACTATGGATCTTTCTGTTGCTGAAACATGTGAGCCAGAACAGGATGAGGTTTGTTTGTTGTTTTCTATACTGCCCATCTCACCAAAGTGACTTACAGTCAGCCATTCTACTTAGCAGAAGGGAAGAGAATTACAAATAAATGGCTTCTGGGGGTTTGGGGAGTGCAAAGAATAGCAGAGGGTAAATATTTTCAAGACATTTGGACCTTTACTGTTATCTGCATGCAGACAAGGAATAATGGATGGAAACTGAACAAGGAGAGATTCAACCTGGAAATCAGGAGAAATTTTCTGACAGTGAGAACAACCAACCAATGGAAGAGCTTGCCCTCGGAAGTTGTGGAAGCACCATCACTGGAAGCTTTCAAGAAGAGACTGGACTGTCATCTGGCAGAAATGGTGTAGGGTCTCCTGCTTGGGCAGAGGTTTGGATACATGACTTACAAGGTCCCTTCCAACTCTATTAAACTATTAAAGTGTTCCGAACTAGCAGGCTCGTAGGCCTGCAAACCTGACTGGTCTTTTCCACAGCAGGCTCGTAATCCTGCAAGTTTGATTGGTCCATTAACAGCGGGTCGCGATTGGTCGTTCAAGGCTGATCCGATTGGCTAGTTAACGGGCTGCCGCGATTGGACGCCCCAAGCGCGGCAAACTTAAACCATTGGACACTTTGACAGCAGCCAGCTCTATAAAAGGGCTGTTGCTGCCATACATTTTAGCTCTGTTCCTGAAGTCACTAATAAAAAGTTTGGAGTCACTATCCGATGTCTCGTCTCCGTTCTTGCGCCTACCCTCCGAGATAGAACATAAAGTATCTGAAGGATATACTCACTTACACATCTCATCGTATCTAAAACAATAGACTCCCTGTCCCTAGTATCTTTATTGGGGCAAAGGCATGTTTCAGCAGGACTGTGCAGAAATGGAGTTGAACTCAGTGCCACAGACATCAAGCCCTATCAACCTGACATCCTTGAGAGGAATGTGGTGGATACAGGTGTCATATCTCTCAGATAGTATAACCAATAGCCATATGGCTGGAAATACTAGAAACTATATAGCTTATATAGCTATACATACATATTCAGTGAAGCACAGCTTGCTTACAAAAGCTGAGGATCATATAAAGTAGCCTTTATGGTGGCATTACTGATCTTCTGGAACAACCTTATAAATGTTGGATTAAGTCAAAATCTGAAAGTTAATTTCCCAGATGCTCATGTCTTTGTAGATATGCAAGTGGAAATGGATCCAGTGGATGAAAAGTCAGAGAAGTTAGTGGCTAGTTGATAATTTTCATCTTTTCATTCTGTCACTAAAAGTGTTGTTTAGCTGATCCCATTCTTCTTTCCAGGTGCTCAAAACAAGAATTTTAAATCAGGACAGGAATGCTTGCTCTTTGGAACCACACCATGTCACAAATTTATTAACTTATTCAGTGTAAATTACTCTGATGATGGGGCTCACATGCTGTTAAACTAATTCACCTTTTATAAGGAGTAGCGATACAGTTGCTGGTCTGGCCTTAGTCAACATTTCTCATCTAGAAAGGTATAACAATACTCATTGCTACATAGTAAACAGGAAACCCATAATATTTGATAGATCTGAAATAGTCACATTCTTCCATGGCTTTTCTTTTAGAGAATTCTTGATAACTCCAAATATTTTGTGTTCAACTCTCTTCAATTCTCAATTTCCCTATAGTTTTTTCCCCTATTAAATTTATCTTCAGGCAGCCAAGAGGGGGAAAGTGGAGTGAATGGGTGCTTTTTAAGGGATAGGCATGCATTTTATTTGCCCCAGCACAAATATGTCCTGCTAACCATTTATAAAGGATATGAATGGACAAAACCATTCTCAACCCACTACAAAGGTCCCGCACATCTTGTATTTCTTTTTTCAAAAATAATGGTTTTTTACTTCTGCTGACACAAGCCAAGCCTAGGGACCAATCTTCCCTTATTGGCCTTTGCGTCTACAGTGGATATAGTTCTCTGGCCCCTAATTTTCAGGGCCAGTGGTGGGATTCAATTTTTTTTTACCACTGCTTCTGTGGGCATGGCTTGGTGGGTGTGGCATGGCTCGGTGGGTGTGGCAAGGCTTGGTGGGTGTGGCAGGGGAAGGATACTGTAAAATCTCCATTCCCATCTCACTCCAGGGGGAAGGTTACCACCGGTACTCTGAACTACTCAAAAATTTCTGCTACTGGTTCTCTAGAACTGATCAGAATCTGCTGAATACCACCTCTGCCTTTGGCATGGAAGATGTTCTGTACCTTAATTTGAATTCTTGAGATCCCCGCGCTTTGATTGGCCAAAGCGCGGGGCGATCGGATTGGTTAGGCAAGCCGCGCCGATTGGCTCGCTGAGAATCTCCCACGATTGGTAGATTCGAATCACGGGAGATTCAAAGTGGTGCCATTGGCCGCGGCCGCCGCGGCTTGGAAATAAAAAGCCGCAAAAGTTTCCTAAGAGCCAGTTCGATTCCTGACTTCAATAAAGAGCTTGATACAAAGTCACCGACTCCTGGCCTCCTTCCACGCGGACACAACACTGGCGACGAAGGTGGGATCCTGATCCTGAACCGAAGCACGTGTCCGACGGAAGCCAGCCAACCGACGAGATGGCCAGCATTGCGCCACCAACCCCCTTCAACCCCGCTAGCGAGGACTGGGAATCTTACACGGACAGATTCGAATGCAACGACCTGAAGGATGCCACCGGACCGAAGAAACGAGCCGTCTTCCTAACGCACTGTGAGCCCGCAGTGTTTAAGATGGCAAAAGCGCTAGCCAAGCCCGCCGATGTTACCGTGATGGATTGGGATGACCTCAAGCCATTACTCCGGAGACACTACGCTCCAGCCGTACCCATCCTCATCCGACGACACGAATTTTATCGGCAGGACCAGCGGTCGGGCGAGAGTTTCAGTGACTTCATCCCAGAGCTGCAGCGCGTTGGAGGACCATGCAAGTTCTCCAATATGAACGAGGCTCTGCGGGACCGAATCGTGCTCGGCCTTTGGGACCCCATTCTCCAAAGTCGGTTGATGGCCAAGGGCAACATCACCCTTGCCGATGCCATCTCCGAAGCCACGGCAGCCGAAGCAACCTGATAATCAGCAGACCACATGTGGAGACCGAATGCCGGGGACCGCACCGCAAAGAACCATCCTGCAAGGTCGACTGAGGCCCAACCTGAAACTACCACCCACCAGGGCGAACTCGACTCCACTTCGGGCACTTCAAACGAGGAGGAAGACATCCACCGTCTCCAGGCAGGCTGCGACCAGAGCAGCCGACGGAGTCGTAAGTCGAGGACCGCGTGTGCCGGTTGCGGAGGCGACCACCCCAGATCTGAATGCCGGTTCTTCGACTCAGTTTGCTGGCACTGCGACAAAAAGGGCCACATCGCCCGCGTCTGCTGCCTCAAGAAAACCCACAGCCCCAGATGATAGGACCCGAGTGAGTGGAGACGAGAGAGCACACCCCCCAGGACCAGAGACCGCCCAGCAGACAACTGTTGGGAACAGAATGGACGAGCCCAACGAGGGGGCGAGAACCGGCGGAGAAAAGAGACACATCAGATGGTCACCATCGGCCACGCAACAACCACAGATGCCAGAAAGGTCTACATGGAGGTAGGCATCGAAGGCCAACCCTGTAAAATGGAGGTGGACTCTGGGTCCTACCTCTCAATGGTAGCCTGGCAAGAAATTAAACATTTGGTGCCTACCATCCAGAGAAGGGAACTAGAAAACGAGAGACTAATCCTCAAAGACTACCAGGGAAACCGCATCCCTGTAGTCAGAACAGGACAGTTCACAGTGATGTACAAGGGGCACACCGAAAGACTTCCCTTGACCATCGTCGACCGAGACCGACCTAGCCTGCTGGGACTTATGGTTCGGACCGCTCGGCATCGCAGTCACGGGCATCGACCACATCGCCAAAGCCGACTGGGAGCAGCAACTGGCACGGGACTTCCAAGAAGTGTTCGACGGCACCCAAGGCAAGCACTGAGGGCCCCCTATATCCTTCAGCCTAGACCGAAACGTTCCCCCAAAACACCTAAAACCAAGGCGGGTACCTTTCGCACTCAAACCGAAAATCGACGAGCAAATTGACAAGCTCTTAAAGCAAGGGGTCCTACAACCCATAGACCATGCCCAGTGGGAGACCCCAATACTCACCCCAATCAAGCCTAATGGGTCAGTGAGAATCTGCGGGGACTATAAGGCCACCCTAAAGGGCGCCTTGCAGCAAAGCGCTTACCCCGTCCCAGTAGTGCAACATCTCCTACACTCACTGGGAGGGGGCAAAGTTTTCGTGAAACTCGACCTGGCCCAAGCATACCAGCAACTGCCGGTCGACGAGGAAACTGCAGAGGCGCAAACCATAGTCACCCACCGGGGAGCCTTTAGATGTAACCGACTCCAATTCGGAGTCAGCGTGGCGCCTGGAATTTTCCAGAGCCTCATGGAAAGATTCTTACAAGGCATCAAGGGGGTGGTACCCTACTTCGATGATGTACTAGTATCGGCAACCAACCAGGCCGAACTAGAGAGTCGCCTAAGGGAGGTGCTAACAAGATTCAAAGAAACCGGGCTTAAAGTGAAGAGGGAAAAATGCCAGCTGTGCACAGAGCGGGTCGAATTCCTAGGATACCTCCTAGACCGACACGGCATTCACCCCACCGACAAAAAAATTAAAGCCATCAAAGAAGCCCCCACACCCAGGTCAAAAACAGAACTGCAGGCATTTCTGGGGCTACTTAACTTTTATAATGTCTTCCTGCCCCAAAAGGCGACCGCGGCGGAGCCTTTGCATAGGCTTTTGGACAAGGCGGCTACCTGGACTTGGGGGAAACGTGAGGAAGCCGCCTTCAGGAAAACCAAGGACCTGCTCACTTCGGATGCCGTCCTCATCCAGTATGAGACCCTAGCACTAGCCATCACATGCGACGCATCACCCTTCGGCGTCGGCGCTGTCCTCAGCCACACTCTCCCCGATGGAAAGGAAGCACCCATCGCGTTCTTTTCAAGGACCCTCACCAAACCGGAGCGGAACTACAGCCAGCTGGACAAAGAGGCTTTGGCTATCGTCGCCGCAGTAAAAAGATTTCACGAGTACCTCTATGGCCGGACGTTTACCATCATCACCGACCACAAACCGCTGCTGGGAATACTCGCAGGGAACAGGGCCACCCCGAACATTCTGTCTCCCTGAATGACAAGGTGGTCCAAATTCCTGGCTGCCTACAACTACGGGCTCACACACCGACCCGGTAAGACTATCTCCCATGCGGATGCCTTAAGTCGCTCACCGTTACCTGAACCAGACATTGACCCAGCACCCATGACGACCACCCTCAGCATAGAGACTCTACCCAAACTACCCATAACTGCGTCAGACATTGCCCGAGAAACTAATAAAGACAAACGTCTGGCGCGGGTTTTGCATTGGGTAGAGAAAGGGTGGCCGGAAAAGGACAACAACGAGACTTTCAGGACATTCCAAAACCGGCAAATGGAACTCTCGCTACTAAAAGGGTGTGTACTATGGGGGGATAGGGTGGTCATCCCGGAAAAACTGCAAGGGAAGGTACTGGAACTGTTACACGTGGGGCACCCGGGCATCATTAGAACGAAAGCCCTGGCCAGAAGTTATGCTTGGTGGCCAGGGATGGACAAACAGATCGAGGCCTGGGTAGCAAGGTGTCAATGATGCCAGGAAACTAGACCAAGCCCACCCACAGCACCCATCCTAGAGTGGGAAAACCCCAGGAGACCTTGGTCTAGAATCCACATAGATTTCGCCGGGCCCACAAAAGGACACACTTTCTTAATAACCGTAGATGCTTCCTCCAACTGGCTGGAGGTAAGCAACATGAGAACAACCACCATGGAAGCCGTGACCAAAGAACTCTGCAAACTCTTCGCAACACACGGCTTCCCAGACGTCCTCGTGTCCGACAACGGGCCCCAATTCACCTCGCTGGAATTCAAAAAATTCCTAGCAGAAAGGGGCATACGACACGCACTGACAGCCCCGGCGCATCCGGCGGCGAACGGAAGGGCGGAACGGATGGTTCAATTCACAAAAAAAACCATCCAGAAAATAGACCACGGGGAGATCCAGGACAAAATAAATAAATTACTCTTCATACAGCACATAACCCCGAACACCACAACAAATAAAAGCCCGGCAGAACTGCTAATGGGGAGGAAAATAAGGTTCCCACTCGATAGACTACACCCCACTTACAACTCAGAGAAACCCCAGACTCCACCAGCAAACACCGAACCTTCGCACCAGGCGACGCCGTCTACACGAAGAACCTAACCGGACACCCATTATGGGTACCAGCAATCATAACACAGCTAACAGGCCCACGCTCGTACCGGCTACAAACAACCAATGGACGAGCGTGGAAACGCCACATCGATCAATTAAGATCGAGGACTGCCACACAAGACACCACCAACACGCAACCAAACAAAACCAACCCCCTCAACACAAACCAAGAGGGGAGGGGATACCCCGGGAACCAAAACCCAGAAGAAAGAAACCAGCCATACTCACCTGCAAGCAGCCAGCATGAAACCTCGCCAGGAAGAGACAGCCAGGCCAGCTCAACCAACCCGGGAAGACCGAACGGGAGAGGCGAAACCCGCAGCTCAACCAACCCGGGTAGCCCAGGAGGGAGCTGCAGAGAGCGGCCCGGCCAGACATACCAGGCGGTTCCCATGGCAGAGTCAAGAGAAACAGAGACCCCGACGAAACCGGCCAGGATCCAACTTACAACTGACCTGCGCAGGTCCAGTAGGCAAAGACGGAGCCCTGCCTACCTACGGGACTATGCTACGTAGGACTGAACCAAGAGGGGAGGGGTGTTCTGTACCTTAATTTGAATTCTTGAGATCCCCGCGCTTTGATTGGCCAAAGCGCGGGGCGATCGGATTGGTTAGGTGAGCCACGCCAATTGGCTCGCTGAGAAATTCCCGCGATTGGTAGATTCGAATCGCGGGAGATTAAAAGCAGTGCCATTGGCCGCGGCCGCCATGGCTTGGAAATAAAAAGCCGCAAAAGTTTTCTAAGAGCCAGTTCGGTTCCTGACTTCAATAAAGAGCTTGATACAAAGTCACCGACTCCTGGCCTCCTTCCACGCGGACACAATAGAAGAGTCAGGTTTCCCCATTGCTCCAAAAGACCATCCCTCCCATTCTTCTTGTCGACCTATGAATGGCAGTCAGGTGGGCAGAAATGGGGAAAGAAGGGCAAGAAGAGGATTTTGGAAGTGCCAGCATTCCCAACCAAAAGAGACCCCACAAAAATACAAAGAGGGAAACGGGGGGTTTTGGACTCAATTCTCCAGACCAGTTTCCTTATGTGGAAGGTCCACTTAACTGAAGGAGTGACAGTGACACCTTTAGAAACTCTTCCCCTTTGGACCATTTTCCTTATTTCCCCCTGCCTTCTAGGGAAGGTGGTGGGCATTTTATACGTGTGCCTGCCCAGCAATCTTATTCAAAATGTTTTCTGTCTAGACTGTCAGATATAGGATGAGAATGCTCTCAGTGAAGGGTAGCTGTACTATGGTTGAAGTGGCACCTTTGTAATCAGCTACCTCTCAACTCGTCAGTGGCAGGAATAAAATGGGGGACTAATGCAGGTGAAAACAGTCCCTTTGCTGCCAAGAAGACCTTTGCAGAGGTGGTATTCAGCAGGTTCTGACCAGTTCTGGAGAACCAGTAGCGGAAATTTTGAGTAGTTTGGAGAACCAGCAAATATCACCTCTGACTGGAGATTTTACAGTATTCTTCCCTTACCACGCCCACCAAGCCACGCCCACAGAACCGGTAGTAAAAAAATTTGAATCCCACCACTGGACCTGTGGCTCTCCTGCTGCCAGTAACTGCCACAAAAAGAAGTATTCCCTACCTCACCTGTCTCCTCCTCACAACTCTATAGCAGATAGGTGCCCTGGCCTTCATTCTTGCCTAGGAAGAACAGGATTTAGAAGTGCAGTTAGCACTTCTTTAATCTAGCATGGCTATCTCTTAATTCCTCTCTGGGTAAAACAATTCAGAGTTGCAATCCTAGCCCAACATCTAGTACCCTGGGATTAATTTGTCATTTGATAGAGGCAGAGATTCTTCCTTGTTGGTCATGATCTCTTGAAAGTAATTACCTAGACTTCGTTCTGCTTAGCTAAACTTTCACAATTTCCTTGAGTTCCTTTTTTGTTTGTTTACATACCTTAGTTTTGTACAACTTCTCTTCCAGCTGGAAGTTATATAAAATGACAGCTGCATATAGGAGCTGCTTGATGACTTGATGAAAACCTCAGTGTAGGTCCTTTCATAATCTTGAAGATACAGATTTCAGCTCTCAAATAGAGATTGTTTTTCATGATCATATACACAAGATGGAACTATGTTCAGTACATGAGAGGTGATCCCTATTTCAAGTTTATAGTTCCTATACACCAAATAGCAAACAGTGATGTTATCCAATTACTCCATATTTAGCTAACTTTATTTGCTATAGTTAAAGTGCAGTGACAAATGAGAAATATCAACAAGGTAAACATTTAAAACTTGAGCTCAACATTCTGAATTGTTCCTTAAACATTGTCAGTAAAAAATATGGAAGTTGGACTTCTCAATTTCAAGCACTGACATTATTTAATTCATATCTGTTTTTCAGAAACTGTTTTATATTAGCAGAAGACGTTTATCTCATCTTCCCCAACTGATTCTTTCCATATGTATTGAACAAGGCAAGACTAAATGTCTTTAGCTCTTCAGCCATAAAAGAAAGCTTCAAAGCACCATGGATTCCCAGCCCAAAATGGTTACAGGTGCCAAAGAAAAGGTTTTAGGTTTCAAGCGTTGCAACCCTAAAATCCAGATCCAGGGCATTTGCTTCATTTGTGCCAGTTTCTTTAAAGCGCTGTCTTTTTCTATTACTTGAAATAATACATACTTGCCATGATCATACAAAGGAGGATTAAATCCACTAAGTAGCCAGTAATAATCACACCTTCTTCTTTTTTAAATGTAATTTTTATTAAAAAAAATAATTTACATTAACAATAGCACTTAAACTTATATACCACTTTATAGTGCTTTACAGCCCTCTCAAAGCGGTTTACAGAGTCAGCATATTGCCCCTAACAATTTGGGTCCTCATTTTACCCACCTCGGAAGGATGGAAGTTGAGTCAACCTTGAGACTGGTGAGATTCGATCTGCCAAATTGCAGGTAAATTGAAAAAAAGAAGGAAATATAAAAGGAATTAAAGAAAGGTAAAAATTGACAAACGCAACAGAAAGTGGGGAAAGAAGAAAGAAACCCAAAGCATCTTCTGATACTCTTTGAACAGTTATCACAATCACCACCCTCTCAAATTACATGTCATTGTTCCCTTCTTCCTCCAAAATATAGCTCTTTAATCAATAAATCCCCAAATCCTATATTGATTTTTACCCGTTTTCAGCAAACAGTCCATAAAGAGTTTTCAATCAATCACACTGGTTTGTAAACAACAACACAAAAAAGTGAAATAATACAGGATAAAGCTTTTAGCTCATCAGATCCTACACTTTTACATAAATGATGTTTATTCTGTTGAAAATAATAGCTCTAAACATTCCTTAGTTATTATTTATTTTGTTCAGAGCTAACAAGAAGCATCTATTGAACTATTAAAATTGTTTTAATATTTCTCTTCTGTATAATTTTGCTTTCGGTACTATTCCCAGGAGTCAATACTAACTTGAAAGCACACACAAACACACCCATGCTCACACAATGGTTGCCAGTAACTTGGCATTTTGCAAGATATATTTGATTTTATCATCAAATCACAGACTTTTCTTGGGCACTCAGTTTTTAAATGATGACAGAAGACTAATGTAGAAATGCCATGCTTTGATTTAAAGAGCAAATGCGGGATTTTTCATTAAATACTAATACACTATTTCTTGATGGTTATAAGATAAATAAATATTTTCAAAAAGTGTTTGTTTGTAGAATGGCCCAACTTGCTGCAGCCAACTCACCAGGGCCAATTCCCTGATGGATAATTTAACAGTTAAATTTGATTATTTAAAATAAATAAAAAATACTTTAATTTTTGTCATTCACGTTTCATTCTGTCCCTCCTTTTGCATCCTTTTTTTAATGATTCTATTCTACCATTTTTTTGATATTGGTGTAAATCTTGTCCCACAGTGTGTTGTCCTGTGGCAAGTTGGTGCAAGTGCACCAACATGCCTACAGTCCCTGTCCTATTGTTTCTTTTATATATTTTTTATTTTTCTTATATGTATCCATGTATTCATAACTATGTTTTACTTATACCTATTATCTTGTAAGCAATTGACAAATAAAAATAAATAAAATAAAATAAAGTTGGTCGTGGCGAATTGGCCATGGCAAATTGTCATGCTTCCATTGATTTGATGCCCCCAAATGAGCAAAAATTAAAGCAATTTATTGAGCAAGTATAGTATGTTTGTCAGCAAAACAGAATTGATTATTTTTTTAAGAAATCCAAGGAATCAGTGTCCCAATGGCTTATATCCTAAAATACAACAAATTTAATAACAATGAAAACTGAAAATTATCTTTAAAACTGTTCCAAAGAGATCTTACACACCTCTACTTTTTAAAATATAGCTGTAAAATTTTCCCAGCTGGTGCCAAGTTAAAATTTGGCAAACAGTTTTGCTTTTCCACAAAATATCCTTTCATCACTTTAAACCACTTCATGACAGAGGGTAAGGTTAAAAGAGAAAATAGTTGAATCAATGTTCTTTTTTTCCACATCAGTTAATGCTGGGTCTGAATATGCATTTAAATATGTAAAAAGAAGCCTATCCCAATAGACATATACTACTAGATGAGGCAGACACTTGGGGTTACAGCGGCATCAACATGACGTATTGGAACTTTTTTCCCCTTTGCTAAACCAGGTGTGGGTCTGGCCAACGCAGGTCAGGAGTTTGACAGCCCTGTACAAGATGAATTATTTTTCAAATATAAATATTATCTGCCTATTGTTACTTTAATTTCAACTAAATATCATATTAATTTAAATGAAAGAGCTAGATAGAGAAATATCCCAACTTAGTGTGCACCTCTAATGAGTTATGCAATTATGAGAGCAAGACAACCATATGGAGATTATCAACTCCAAAGTGAAGCAACAGAAAATCATAATTTTCTGTGAGTGACTTCTTCTTAGAGTTGGACAGTGAGCAACTGACTACAGTAAATGACACAGGAACTGGAAGCCAGCTGGTATAACATAAATCAAAGGCTGGTATCAAACCAATAAAGAGGGGGGAAAAGTTGAAATGCAAATTTGGCATGCAAGATAGGATTCGTGCTCAAAATGGTTACAAGGCAAAGGTGATGGCATTGTCAAGGACCTGGCTTTCAGAAGTAAAAGTCAGACTAACAAACAGTGTTGAGGTACAAACCCAAAGTCACAGATGAATAGCTCTGGAACATGTATGCTTGGGTGATATTATTTACAAAATATATAAATAACCCAAGTTTTTGCTGATAGATGTGAAAGCAGCAGAGGTCCAGAGGTAAAATTGGATGGAATTGCTCTGTTGGCTCTTTGGCTCGCAGGTACTGTGCTATGGACAGTACACCACTCTTCCAGAAGCAACATGTGAACCAGTGGTGGGATTCAAATTTTTTTTCTACTGGTTCTGTGGGCGTGGCTTTGTGGGTGTGGCAGAGGAAGGGTATTGTAAAATCTCCAGTCAGAGGTGGTATTTGCCGAGTCTCTCAACTACTCAAAATTTCCGCTACCGGTTCTCCAGAACTGGTCAGAACCTGCTGAATACCACCTCTGTTTGTGAACCGTGATCTATTACCTCAGAGAACTTTTACAGAAAGGCAAGAAGTCACATTGTGATCCAAGTTCAAACACTTTTTTACATCTGTGGTGACACTAACTCATGTACAAAAGGGATTGGGATTGCAAGCTGTTTCTACCATCTTGGGGTTTTTTTGACACGCCACCACCATTTTTGTTTGGAGATTCTAGCAGAAGGATACATCTCTCATATACCCCTTGGCTGAAGTGGTGGTACCCTTCTCCTAAGTATGCAGCCACAGGAGGGATACACATGGAACTGTGAGGGATGAAAGAGAGCCCTACTAATCATTTCTGGGTAGTGGTATCTATCAATGGGTGACAGATACCTCAGCCAGATCACATTCATGTTCACAATACACAATGGTACTTAGCATTTTCAGCACCAAAATGGGTAAATTCAGTCCAGCTAGTTCTACTCCCCTGCCCCCAGTCCCAAGATTGTTCTTCTAGCTCCTCTTCAGTTTCCTGTTTTCATAGTAGTTGACAAGTACTTTCAAAGTGACATAACTGAACATACATCTTTTTAGTCAGACTGCTCTTGCTGTCAGCATCTTGCTGTCAGCAGATGCCAACAGTTCAAGGGTGCATACTTATCATCGGTGATGTTAAGACCTTTAGGCAACTTATCTGGGCTGCAATATGCATCAAGATGATTGGTCCAGATTACATTTCACATTTCTATTTTTATTTTACTTTGGATCAAAAAAGCCTTTCACCTTTCATTGAAATTTATATTCTTGCAGCAGTATTATCAGGCCTCCATTTGAGGAAGATACTCTCAGGCATTAGTGGTTTTGTGCATGCAGAAGAATTGGGTTCAACTATTTTAATATTCTCTTGTATTTAAGAGTCAAGATAACCTCCCATATACCAACAACTTAAAAAGTAATCCGTAATGAGACAGACTGGGAGCTGTTAATGGATGGAGCTTCTTCTGGTTAGCTAGAAAAACTGGTATTTTTCTCTTATCCAAATAGTCTGTGTTTACACGGGACTAGGAGAATGGTTTTCACAATGTACAGTTCTTTTTAACAAAATAGCCAATTGACTTTTCGACATCCAAGTCTGTGTTTTGAAGAAAATCCATGACAGGACAGTATTATCATCCATGGCTTTACTCCTCAGGTCCAATTGAACAAATTCCATCTTTTGGGTACTTGGGCTCAGTAGTAGGAGCAAGCTGATTTCTGGAATTGCAACTCTTTGCTCGGCATGATGAGGCCTCATCATTGAAACCATATGGTCTTGGAATTTCCATATGGCCTTCCTGCCAATTTGCTTGAATACCCAATAGTTTAGTCTCTCCCTCCCTCCTTTTTCCTCTTGATGAAGGCAGTGCTAAAAATAGCAAACTCTGAATTTGCTTGTGTTATTTATCCATTTGTAACATGGAGACCTAAAGAGGATGCAGAGGTGGAGGTGGAGGCGAAGAAGGAAGACAGCCAACCTTGATGGGTAGCACGAGTGGTACAGGCTCATGGTTTAGCTTTTTACGCATCATAACACAACTGTCAACTTAAAAGAAAAGCAATTTAAAAAGGAGTAGCAGAAATTTGCATGGTGGTTAACATTACATATTAAGAATAACTGTCATGTCCTTGGAGGAATCTGGTAAATACATAATTAATCTAGAATAGTATGACTAGCTCCTTGACAATAAAATGACATATTGTACAAAGTACATTATTTTATTTTATTACAGCAGAAGCCCTTTCTATTGTTTCATCTGACCTTCTAAAGAGCAGTCAGGGTTGATCTCCTCTAGGACCAGAGGTGGTATTCAGCAGGTTCTGACCAGTTCTGGAGAGCCGGTAGTGGAAATTTTGAGTAGTTCAGAGAACCGGCAAATACCACCTCTGACTGGAGATTTTACAGTACCCTTCCCCTGCCATGCCCACCAAGCCACGCCCACAGGACCGGTAGTAAAAAAAAAAAAAAAGAATCCCACCACTGTCTAGGACTGACTGGTTTGATCACCTTGCAGTCCAAGGGACTTGCAGGAGTCTTCTCCAGCACCATAGTTCAAAGGACTTTAATTTTTTGGTGCTCAACCTTTCTTATGGTCCAACTTTCACAGCCATATATTGCAACTGGGAAAACTATAGCCTTGACTACACACATTTTTAGTGAGTTGTCTAGATTTGCCATAGCTTTCCTCCCCAGGAGCAAGCATCTTTTAATTGATAAAAGATACCACCACCCCCAAAAAACAATTCAACAATTATGAGATTAGAAAGGTCATGTAATTCTTACAAAGATGCTAACAACTCAGGTATGCTTGATGGAATCTTATAAAATTCTATAGTTTAACAAGATCTGGGTCTTGTAGGCCATTGTGAATATGAATAGTGGTGCTCAGGCCAAGAAAAATGGCTTTTTCAGGTCCATAGTCTTCAGGTTTTCTACCTCCCAAGAATTCTATCCAGTGGTGGTATTCAAATTTTTTTACTATCGGTTATGTGGGTATGGCTTGGTGGGTGTGGCAGGGGAAGGATACTGTCATATCTCCAGTTAGAGGTGGTATTTGCCAGTTCTCTGAACTACTCAAAATTTCCGCTACTGGTTCTCCAGAACGGGTCAGAACCTGCTGAATACCACCTGAATTCCATCCCTATAAATCTACAACAATGAGCAAAAAAGGTCCATCCTTCAATAGTAGGTGTGCAATTTCCTCTACTGAATCAGCCAAAGCCACATATTCTCTTGTACTACTCACAAAATAACAGGTTCTCAAGGCTCAAGAGTCTTCTTAGCTTTGCTAACAGAACTCCCAATTAGTAGACTCTGAATCCTGGGCCTTTTCTGTACAGAGACCTCATTCCACTATTAATGCTTGGAATTGCCCTGTTCCATTACTTGTCTTTCACTGAGCCTATGGTTCATGTATATGGCATCCAGCCTTTGGGGACCAAGCCATCACTCTGTGTAAAAGCACATGGTTGATGATCATTCCATGACCCATGAACTACATGAGATTTTCTGGGGCCACCTGATGAGAGAAATTCAGGGGCTAATTTCAATGGTGCAATTCTCTACCTCCCCCACATGTATTTGAAATTCCTTTTTTAAAGGAAGCCTAAAAATAGATGGGTAAAACTGTACTATGTTTGTTACCGTTATTTTCCTTAGTCATTCCTGCCACCCTCTCACCCTTCCCCCACCCATTAAAATTTGAAAAGTGCAGTTCCTGGCTACAACAACATAGCCATTTCCATTATAAGATAATATTGGTAGCACTGGAAGAACTGCTGCTAGAAAAGAATAAATGACAAACCTTTGAGGGCTTCCAGATTTCCTAGACTGGATTGAAATCACAGCTGTGCAAGATCAAAGACTGCTGCATAGATCAAAGAGATAGACCCAGTAATGGTAGCTGTAATTACTATTTCCATTACAGTGCCTAGGATCCAAATGAGGATAACATGATGAAACATTTGTTATTGGAGCTTAAAATATTTACATTTTGTGTTCAGTTGATTGTTTTACAAACACTAACCTCAGAGGCAAAGTCATTCTGTGCTTTGTTTTTTCACTCTTATAAATGTCTGGCAAAGACCAAAACTCTCCTCCTCCTCCTCCTCCTCCTCCTCCTCCTCCTCCTCCTCCTCCTCCTCCTTTCTTCTCCCCTCCTCTGCTTTTCTTCTTCTCTTCCTCCTCCTCTTTCTTCTCCTCCTCTTTCTTCTACTTTTCCTGCTCTTTCTCCTCCTCCTCCTCCTCTTTCTTCTCCTCCTCTTCCTCCTCTTTCTCCTCCTCCTCCGTTTTCCCCCCAATATTGGATTAGAATAGCAAAGGAACCACTTTATTGGAACCCGAAGTGTACCATGTGATGAATTCTCTTGCTTTGCTAAATTAAGCCACTCTGTTTCTTTTTAATTCTAAAGCAAAACTGCAAAGGTTTGAAAACATGCCACGAACAGTAGGAAAAAAATACCTGCTGAATCCTAAACTGTGAAGTTTGCTCAGTTATATAATGCTTTTAGACATCAAGTATAAACCGTGGTTTTTAACAAAGGATTGAGCTGGAGTACTCATTTGGTACAATTGAATATTGCAGTTTTTACAAAGTAATAGAAAGATAAGGGGTTACAAATAGGACAATGGCATTCAGTTTTGATTGGGACCTTTGTTATCTACCTGGTAAAATACTTAAAGGCTTGATGTTCTTTAAAGATAGCATTCCCTCAGCTTATTTTACAAGTCTCTTTCTTTTGTTGGTCGTGGCCACATTTCCCATCTCCAGCACAAGGCTCATGCCACAGAGATGACGGGGTCAAGCTATTTTCCAAAGCACCTACAGGCCAGACAAGGAGTAATGGATGGAAACTGATCAAGGAGAGATTCAACCTAGAAATAAGGAGAAATGTTCTGACAGTGTGAACAACCAACCAATGGAACAGCTTGCCTTCAGAAGTTGTGGGAGCTTCATCACTGGAAACTTTCAAGAAGAGACTGAACTGCCATCCGTTCAAAAATGGTATAGGTCTGCTTGGGTGGGCAGTTTGGACTAGATGACCTACAAGGTCCCTTCCAACTCTGTTAATCTGTATCAGTAGCTACTGTTCATTTGCCCCCCCTAATTATACCAACACGGGTAAACAATGACTTGTAAATGTAGATTCCACATTGGCTAGCTCTCAGCAGCCCTACAGTGTATGGTAGGGAAGTTTTATTATCACCGTATTATTGGTAGTAGAATAACTGAGATGCAGAAAAGAGAGAGTCTAGTGGACTTATAGCTACTAAGTTGCATGAACAGGCTGACTTGTATAGGAGGCAAGAAAATGCACTCAAATCTTCACTTTGAATATCTTCACATGCCTAGGTTATCCACAGTCAGTATAGTAGGAGATTTGCAAGCATTATTGTCTGAAGGCACTTGCAAAACTATCTAAAATCAAAAAAACCTGCCTTACTATGGTTCATACTAAGTTCCAATAATGTCTAGAGAATCCACAGGAATATAAAACCACTGAGGAAGGAGGTGACCAATGTTGTGGTTTGCCGGCAGCAGGTGTGGATGGCTGAGGTCTCAGAGAGCGAGGACTCAGATGAAGGGCCTGCGTGTGATGCAGGGATGGGGCCAGGACCATCAGGGAGTGGAATGCTGCCTTTGGAGATTGTGGAGGCTGGCAGCAGTGATGAAGAGGCCCCCGAAAAGCTTGTGCTCAGTGTGCACAGGGCTGCTCAAAGGAAAGAGTAGCTGCAGCAGCATGGGGGACTCAGGGAGTAAGGCTGCAAGGTAATGGCCCCTCCCTTAAGAGATAAAAGCCAGCTGAGAAACTGGAATTCTTTGCAGGAAGCAAAGGCATTTTGCACTCGAGCATTGTGGACCTTCGGAGTATCTTGGTTGGTGTTTGGAGACTCTTCGTGTTTGAAATATTTCTTAGTAACTTTAATCTAGTGTTTTTGACAGTCCTTATCAGAGACAATTCGTTTGAAACAGCCTTTTAACCGTGAAGGAATGGAATTCAAAAAGAATCGTTAAAAGTTTTTGCTGTTATCTCTGTTTCGTGTTTGATCCTTGGAACAAGGTTCGGGTCAGAAAACCCATTGCAACACTTTATCCCACTCCCAGTTAATCCAAAACGATACCCTAGTTGATGACATCAAAAGTCATGGAGAGATCAAGTAGTACAAGAAGGTACAATTCACTATACAGGTAGTCCTTGACTTACAACAATTCGTCAATAGGGGAAGCCAGATTCACTTAACAGCCAGGTTGCTAACTTATCAGTTGCAGCATTTCACTTAACAACTATGGCAAGAATGGTCATAAAATCGGGCAAAAGTCACTTAACAAATGTCCCACTGAGCCACAGCAATTTGGGGCTCAATTGTGGTCGTAAGTTGAGGACTACTAGTATAGCACTGAATGCCTGATTGATACTCCTGAGGACAGAAGACAAGGCAGCTGATACCATGAGATTTTGGGGTAATTGGTAGCAGAAACCATATTGAATATTGGAGTCCGACGAGCCTCCGGGCAAATCTCCATCAGATACGTATTTTTTATAAAAGGCAGATTAAAGCAACAGAGACCACCAAGTCCAGCTTTAAAACAAAAGCAAAATATATATTTAAAACCTAGTAGCAAAATTGTCCAAGCCTGGTACTTTCAAAATTAAGCATGGACATAGGACTCCCATTGCCATTCCCACAGTTTAAATATCACCCCTTCAGAAGGCCTCCAATGGCCATTTGAAAAACACATTTCAACCTATTTTCAGATCTTTGCAACCTCCGCCTAACCTTTGTCTTAAAACTTTTTAAAATGCCCACCAATTTGGTCACCCAAATGGCAGTTGGGAGATAATACTAGATTTCATTCTTTCTTCCTGTATTTCCAAAACTCTGGAAGTACAAAGCACATTGCAATATTGGATGGGGATGTCAATGATTAAACCAGGAAAGATATGTGTATAAAGATTGCCATGGTGATCTCTGTGTATAATATTCATAGCATAACCGAAGTTATTTTTCCTGCTTAGACCAGGCAGCCTGTATCTAAAACTGCAATTCTGGGCCAACTTCTTTGAGGGTAAACTTACCATCCTGGATGATTCTATTCTTCTTTTCCAATTAATTCAATTGCAGGGGGATACAAGAAGCAAGCCAACATTATGGGAGATGGAGGAAACAGATGGTCACCTGATAACTTACTTCCACCAAAGGGAGGATTGGAATGTTAAGAGAAATGATTTAAACCAGATGTGACCAGCTGTAAGGAATATCCAGGAAACTTTGCAAATAGGAAGGTGGGCTGCAATCATATTAAAGGTAATGTGCCTGTATCAAACGCAGATTTGGGCCACAGATGCCTTCCTCCTCCTCCTCCTCCTCCTCCTCCTCCTCCTCAGATAGTGTTGTGTAAACTGTTGTGATTCCTGCCCTAGGTTTTCCCTTCACTATTTTTTATGCAATTTCATCAGCCAAATAAATAGATTCAATCATAAACTGGAGTTAGACTAGAATTGCAAAGCGCAATGTTCTCTGATAGCAAAGAATTAAGTAGAATGTTCTGGTTTTCAATACTTTTTCCCAGCCTAGATCTGGTAGTTGTATGCTTAAGCCCAAGTCCACAGTGTGAAATTGAAATGGAAATGACATGTTTGGGATGAGATTTTTATTTGCTAAATGCCAAAAGAATTCCGTGGAAAGGTTCCAAGCCAACACTATGCTTTTGGGAATTGCACCAAGGATGCAAAGTAGAAATTGGAGGAGTCTCAGGCAGTGTAGATTACTTATAGGTTGGCAGTTACCATGCCAAGACAATTTAGGAAGTATGCAGACAGAAGTATAAGATTTGAAACCTGATCTTCTACCATGAATAATCCACTGATATTAAAAACAACATTTTGGTTTTGTGTTCCATATGAAAACAATGTCTAAAAATCCAAAAAGTCATGAAATGAATACTACCATTCTATGAAAATAGAAATAGTTCATCAAAGAGAAGGAGGAGGATCTTGTGCCCATTTCTCTTTCTGGTTGATCTTCCAACCTGTTAGATCTGGAGCGTGGGCGCAAGGAGTGGAGACGAGACATCGAATAGTGACTCCAACTCTTTATTAATGACTTCAGAACAGAGCAGAGCTACTGGGCAGCAGCAGCTCCTTTTATAGAGCTGGCTGCTGTCACAATAACTAATGGTTTGAATTTGCCACGCTGGTAGCGGCCAATCAGTGGCGACCCGCTGTCAGCCAATCAGATTAGCCAGAATTGGCCAATCACAATCCGCTGTTCGCGGGCCAATCAGAAGTGCAGGATTATGAGCTTGCTGTGGAAACAAAACTATTAGGATTTTAAGCTAAAGCGTTTGCTTAGTTCGTAACACCTCTCCCCCCTAGGTTCCGTCTGAGGGGTGGGGTGATGTATTCTCGCAGGTAGGCAGGTCATTTCACCTGTCTACCTAATCTGCGTTGCTCCACTAGTTCTTGCCCTGACTCTGGTCTCAGTGGGCTGCTTGCTGCGCTTATTGGCAAAGATGTTCTGCCCTCTCCGTTGGGTGACTCGGGGTTGTCATCTCTGCTTCCGTTAAGGCTGTCCTCCGGATCCCTTGGATTTGCTGCTGTCGCACTGCTGCTCTATGGTGAGGCGATCGTCTGGCCCGGCTCTCTTTCAGAAGGTGAATATCTCTGGGTTGGTTGTGCTGATTGCTGGTTTTCACGTACTGGGTTGTATGCTAATTCTTCTCCGGTCCCCTCGATTTCCCTTCCCCCCCCAGGTTTGAGGTTTGGGGTTTGTGATGGGGGTAGATGCCAGCCTGGAGCGCAGTTGATTGATATGTCGCTTCCACATTTTTCCGTCAGCAGTTTGTAAACGGTAGGAAGTTGAGTTATGGTAGCGGGGACCCACAACGGGTCACTGGAAAAGTTTTTTGCGAAGACTGGGTTGCCTACCTTGAAGGTGCGATACCTGCTGCTGGACCCCATGGGCTTTTTGGGTGTGTAGGTAGGGTGCAAGCGGTCAAGATGTGAGCGAAGACTCCGGCCCATCAGAAGTTCGGCCGGGGTTCTGTTTGTAGTGCTGTTTGGGGTAATACGTTGGAAGAGAAGCATCTGGGTCACCTTGTCATCGATGTCCCTTTGCTCTATCTTTTGTAAAGTTTTCTTGACGAATTGGACCATTTGCTCAGCCCTGCCATTGGCCGCAGGGTGAGCTGGCGATGTCAACGCATGGCGTATCCCCCGCTCTGCCAAGTACTGTTCGAATGCCAGAGCGGTGAATTGGGGGCCATTATCTGAAACTAGGACATCTGGCAACCCGTGCGTAGCGAATAGTCTATTTAGTTTTTTAGCGACGGCTTCTGTGCTGGTGCTCTTCATTTTGAGGACCTCCAGCCAGTTGGAATAGGCATCCACTGCTATAAGAAATGTATGTCTCTTAGGGTTTCCGGTTTCGCGTGGCTTCGGGGCAGCAGGAATTCGCGACAGCTCGCGATTCCTGCTGTGCTAGCCGCCGAGGTACCCCCGATCCAGATGGGTCTGGGGGATATGGCTGCCTTGTAGGGACAGCTGAAGAGAGAGGGGAGTCGGACAGGGGGTTGGGGGTGTCACAGACCCCCTCCTCCTCTGGAAAAACCCCTTTTTCCCAAGGCGGTGGAGCGGCGGTCAGCAATGGCCGCCACGAAGAAGCCAGCAACCGGGTAAGATTGCGCTGGAGGAAGTAAGAAGAGTGAAAGTGCTGTCTGAGCCGGGTCAAGTAACATCTTTCAAATTGGTTGGAACTGAGCTGTTTGAATTGCTGGAGGATACATTGTATCCCTAAGAAGATCGAAAGCGGCGGAGAAGCTGTTAAAGGGAACTTTTTTTTTCTTTACTCTCCCACCCCATGGAAACAGCAGAAATGTTTGGACATATTGGACATTGAAAGTGAATTGTTTTGAGAGTTGAAGCTAAGGGACAAAAGGATTTTTGGACATTGAAAAACTTAAGAAATTGGAAAACCCTTGTTGGAGGTATGGATTTCTGATTATTTAAAATTGATATTGCAAGTGGGAAGGGAGAGGAAAAAAAATTGGAGCAGAAGCTGAAAAAGGAGGAGATTGCCTAGAATCCCAAAGAAAGGTATATGGTAATTGGACCTCTTTGATTAAACATTAACCCCAGAAAGAGAAAGAGAAGAAGGAAGAAAAGTATTAATTTTTGGAACTTTTTTTGAATTATTTTTGATTAAAAATACTTGTGGTTGTTTTGGGAAAAGTTTCTCTTTTCATAATGGCATCGCTTGTGGATGAACTAAAGACTGAATATCAAAAATATAAAAAGGAAGATACTTTGGGCACTTTGTTTCAATTCTTAGAAATGGCGTTATGTACTTATGAAAAGTTGACTACGCAGCAGAAGGACTGGGACAAAGAAGAAGAGGAAGAAGAAGCCATCTTTGATGAACAATGGGTTCTTTCCGGGGAGGAGGAGAAAAAGGATAAGAAAAAGGGGATTTTAAGAATTATAAAGACAACCAAAGAAGAGAAAAATGAGCGGAAAGGTGGAGGCAAGGTTAGAAAGCAAAGGAAAGGGAGTAAGAAAAGGGAGGAGGAAAGACAAAGGGGTAAAAAGGGCAAGGAGAAGAATAAGCAAGAGAGAAAGGGGGGGAGGAGAAGCCTCAATGGGGGGAAGCAAGATATAAAGAAAAAAAGTTTATTCAGAGATAATGGGTGAATTTAATTTAGGATAAAAGAGGGATTCTGGAGGGTACATAAGATTGTGTTTTTTATATGTGTATTTAGAGTATAAAATTCATTGTGTAATTTTAGAATCTTTTAAACAGAATCCCAAGAAAAATTGTTATATGAAGTACTTTTAAGTTAGGGTAATGAGTTATAGACGTTACTCCAATTGGTGTATAGGAGAAGTATAATAAAAGAAAAAAGATGAATGGATAGTTGGAAATAGAACAGACAAAGAATATTATTGAAAATGGAAATAAGATATGGAAGGATATATAAAGGTTTTGTTATTTTTTTTTTTTGGATGTTGTATATTTTTTTAATTAATAAGAAATAATTTGGATGAAAAGGATAAGTTGGGATAAGATATGAAGTTAAATAGACAAAGTATTGATACTATAATTTGGGATTGTTATGTTCTATTGGTTTTCTTCTTTTATTATTTTTTCTTAGAAAAGAACTTATAAGCTGTTATGCCTTGTGCATTGTTTATATAAAATTGATAAAAATGGTATATATATATATATAATATAAAAAAGAAAATGATAATAAGATATGGAAGGATATTTAAAGTGAATATGATGTTTGAATTTGTGTCTGTGCGAAGAGTTTCAACCCGGGATCAGACAACCTTCAGAAAAGATCTTTTAGTTTTGTTTGTGTTCTTTGTAAAATTAATAAAACTTGTTTTCAAAAAAAAAAAAAGAAATGTATGTCCCTTGGTAGATCCCGCAAAATCGATGTGGATACGGGACCAGGAACCTCGAGGTGCTTCCCATTCAGTCGGTGGTGCTTTTGGTGGAGATGAACGAGTGTCCTGACACTTGCTGCAAGTGGCCACCCAGGTTTCTATTCGCTTATCTATACCTGGCCACCAAGCGTAGCTCCTTGCTAGTGCCTTCATTCGCACGATGCCCAGATGGCCATCGTGCAATAGTTTTAGGACTATGCTGTAATCTCTCTGGGATGATTACTCTGTCTCCCCACAAGACGCATCCCTTTTGGGAGAAAAGTTCTGTTTGCTGGTTTTTGAAAGGCTTGGAGGTGTCGTTTGGTTCGTTGTCAGGCCAACCTCTTTCTACCCAGCTGAGGACCCGTGCCAAACAAAGATCCTTCCTTGTTTCTGAGGTGATGTCTTGTGCAGTCAGCGGTGGTGAAGGAAGAGTTTCAATTTTTAGTGTAGCTAGGGTTGGAGCTGGGTCGTCTATGACTTCTGGTAACGGAGAACGGCTCAAAGGATCAGTGTGGGGAATGGCTTTCCTTGGGCGGTGTAGCAGTTGGTAATCGAATGCAGCTAGAAACTCTGACCAATGTGTCATTCTCGGTGATAAGATGTGGGGAGTTGGTTTATCCCACGCCAAGATGCCAAGTAATGGTTTGTGATTGGTGATTATAGAAAAGGATTATAGAAAAGGATACATACTCATGGAATTGTTTAATCGCAGACACAATAGCGTGAGCCTCTTTATCAAGTTGGCTATAGTTTCTCTCAGTTTTAGATAAAGTTCTTGAAAAGAACGCAATAGATGCCTCAGTACCATTTGGTAAGACGTGGCTCAGGATGGCTCCTACTCCAAACGGTGAGGCATCGCAGGTGACAGTTAAAGGCAAAGTCTCGTTATATTGAAGCAATACAAAATCTGAAGTTAACAAGTCCTTTATTTGCTGAAAAGCTCCCTCTTTGCAATGTCCCCAGACCCAGGAAGTCTTCTTATCGAGGAGCCTATGCAGGGGTTCAGCAACAGTCGCCTTCTGGGGCAAGAAGATGTTATAAAAGTTAATGAGTCCCAGGAAGGCTTGGAGGTCTGTTTTATTCCTAGGTCTTGGGGCGTTTTTTTATTGCAGTGAGTTTTTTCTCCATAGGGTGAATTCCCTGTTTGTCAAGAAGGTACCCAAGGAATTCAATCCTCTCAGTACAAAGTTGGCACTTGTCTTTCTTGACCTTCAGGCCAGCGTCTTTAAATTTCTGGAGGACCATTCTGAGTCATTTTTCTAGCAGGGTTCTGTTGGGGGCAGCTATTAAGGCATCATTGAAGTATGGCATGACCCCTTTTATTCCTTGAAGCAATCTTTCCATCAGACTTTGGAAGATGCCAGGTGCTACACTCAAATTGGAGTCTATTACACTTGAATGCACCTCTATGCGTTAGTATAGTTTGGGCTTCTGCAGTCTCTGCATCTACGGGCAACTGCTGGTACGCCTGAGCTAGGTCCAATTTTGCAAATATCACCTAAGCCACACCCACAGAATCGGTTGTTAAAAATTTTGAATCCCACCCCTGAGTCTATCTCTTTTCCTATATGGCTGGATGTTGTCTGTTTTTGAAGGATTTAAGAAGTCACACAACCATTTTACTGTAGTTGAATTTAAAAGAATTCTGCTATCATAAATAGATCATTACCTAGCAGGATTACTATATGATTCCAAGACAGGGAGAACTCATGCTGTTTATTACAGCAGTCCCCCTTTTTTCCAGGCTTCCATGTTTATCTGGAAAAAATGTGTATTCCTTAAAGGTAACACCTCATAAAACAGTGGCACTTTTTTTTTCAGGCTCAGCAAATTGTTGAAATTGTTTTGTATGTATTATAAAAGTTCCTATACTCTGTAGAAATGAGTAGAAGAGAAGCCTTTACAAAAAATCTCACTGTGGTCTGTTTGCAAAATCCCTTACTGTCCACTCTGATTGTGTAATGCCATTTGTGCTACTTTGAGGAATAGTAGTGTGCATTTTCTACCACACCACTATATGGCTCACTAAACTTGCCAGAACAGAGCTGGCTGATTGAAGGAATAATAAAGGGCCAGTTGCTGCCTCTTCAAAGTAACAGGAAAGATCTTTAAATCATTATTAGCTTCCAGCATCCTAGAGGACTTCTTATTCTTTGCCTTCCTGTTCATTTCTGTGTACAATTTAGACTGATGGTTTTGATATACAGAACTCTAAAGGTTTTGTAGTGAAGCTATCTGAGGGAGGAATGTTTGCAATAAAGGAGAATATTTGTCCTTGGTGCTCTCTGACCTTGGTTGTTTTCCTGCAGACATTTCATTACCCAAACTAGCGTTAGAGGAGTGTTTCCTTCTTTACCAGTCTGGCTAATCATTGAAAGGCCTTTTATATGTTCCATAATCTAGAGCAGCCTCTTTCAATCTTTTTAATCTGGATGATTATTTTTTCTTGAAACATTTTTCAGGTCTCAGAGAACTCCTCCATAACCATGGCAGAAAGGTATGAAAACTTCACACTGCAATTCACTTTTGTTGTGAATTAATAAAAGTGCTTGAATAAAGATTGTTGACACCTTAAAGTAAAATGCAGGGTTCTGGCCCTGCACTTCTGATTGGCCGATAATAGCGATATCAGATTGGTCCATTCAGGAGAATCTGATTGGCTATTAATGAGCCCTTCTCATTGGTTAAAAGAGCTAACGTTCCTGTGTTTTCATTGGCTAAATACCCAAGAGCTTGCCTATATAAAGGGGGCTGTTGTGGCCGTTAGGAGAGCTGTTGCACCAAGTTAAATAAAGAGTTGAAGTTCACTGTTCATTGATTCGTCTCCACTTCTTGTGCCACGCACAGAACATAATACTGGCGACGAAGGTGGGATGTGGAGACGTCAGAGCTGACTGAACACTACAGAGTGATAACTGAGCACGTGGCTGAAATGCACCAACGGTGGAACCATGTCCGGCAGCGTCATACCACCCGCTCCATTCGACCTGGCACAAGAAGACTGGGACTCATCTATGGATCACTTCCAGATGTTTCTGGAGACCAACAATTTGAAGGATGCCACTACCGGAAAGAAACGGGTGGTATTCCTAACTCATTGCGGACCGACCGTATTCAAGATGGCCAAGGCACTAGCGAAACCAGCAGAAGTGAAGTCCATGGACTGGGATGTCCTCGAACCCCTGCTAAGGGCCCACTATGCACCGACCGTACCAACGCTCGTGAGAAGGCATGAATTTTACCAGAGAGATCAGCGGAAGGGAGAAAGTGTTGCAGATTTCATAGCTGATCTCCAGAATCTGGGAGGCCTATGTGGGTTTGCCGACCTCAAAGAAGCCCTGAGAGACCGAATAGTTCTGAGATTAGATTCACCAGGTGTGCAGAGTAAGCTGATGGCGAAATCGACATTAGCCTTACAGATGCCATTGCAGACGCTACTGCAGCAGAAGCAACCAGGAAGTCGGCTGCCCGAATACGCCACACCCACGCTCCACTTCGCCAACTCGCCAGCGAAGTTTCACCTCACTTAGAAGAACAGGCAATGACAGCCCACCACGAGGACCTCAAATCGTCATTGGAAAGCGATGACGAAGAGGTCAACCAGCTCTCGTCTGAATGAGACCAACGCCAGAGATCGCAGTACCAATGCACTGGTTGTGGGGCAAACCACCCCCGATCAGACTGCAAATTCCTCGACGCGCTCTGCCATGTGTGCGGGAAAAGAGGCCACATCGGACGGGTCTGTAGAAGCAAACAAGGACCCAGCCAGCCCCCGAGGGGGGCTAACTATCTCCAATCTACAGGAAGCCGTCCTGTAAAGCGAGAACCCTTGAACCACCAAGGGAACAACCACTCCTACAGAAACAAACCCCTAAACCACTCAACGAAGCGATAAGAGGCACACCAAACCATTATGATTGATCATGCCTCATCACTGGATGCCAAGAAGATCCGGCTGAAGGTTGCTATCGAAAACCAGCCTTGCATGATGGAAGTCGATTCAGGATCATCCCTCTCGATGGTTTCCTGGAAGACCCTCAAGCAATTCATCCCTACCGTCCAACGACAAGACCTCCGATTCCAAAGAATCATGCTCAAAGATTACCAGGGAAATCGAATTCCAGTCGTTGGATCCAGCCAAGTCCGTGTCTCATTTAAAAATCGTACTGCAACTCTACCCTTGACTGTAGTCGACAGGGATCGGCCTAGCTTGTTAGGCCTCCAATGGTTCGCTCCACTTGGAATTGAAATAGCCGGCATTCACCTAACCAGCAGCAACGACTGGGAAGAGGCTCTCGTCCAAGAATTCCAGGACGTCTTTGCAGATAAACTAGGCGAGTACAAGGGGACCCTGATATCATTTAACCTCAACCCCAAAATAGCTCCCATCCGCCTTAAGCCTCGTTGAGTTCCTTTGCCCTTAAACCAAAGATTGACGAGCAGCTTGATAAATTAATAGCCCAGGGGTTGTTAGAACCAACTGACCATTCTCCCTGGGAAACCCCAATCGTGACACCCATCAAGCCGGATGGATCGTTAAGAATTTGTGGGGACTAACGAGCCACCCTGAATCACGCCCTGCAGCAAAACGCTTACCCGATACCGGTGGTGCAACACCTTCTCCATTCCATGGAGGGCGGAAAAGTCTTCGCTAAACTAGATCTAGCCCAGGCATACCAACAACTGCCTGTAGACAAAAAAACGGCAGAGGCCCAAATGATCGTTACGTACCGAGGTGCGTTTAAATGTAACCTACTCCAATTTGGAGTAAGCGTGGCCCCGGGAATCTTTCAAAGTTTGATGGAAAGACTATTACAAGGGATAAAAGGCATTGTCCTCTATTTTGATGATGTTTTAATTGCTGCTCCGACTCAAGAAATACTAAGGGAGCGCCTGGGGTTGGTTCTTCAGAGATTTAAAGACTCGGGTCTCAAAGTTAAAAAAAACAAGTGTCAACTAGGTACGGATCGAGTAGAATTTTTAGGATATTTAATAGATAAACAAGGCATTCCCCCCACCAATAGCAAACTTAGGGCAATCAAAACACCCCCAAACCCGCAATAAGGCTGATCTCCAAGCTTTCCTAGGCCTTATCAATTTTTATAACGTCTTTCTGCCTCACAAAGCAACCGTAGCCGAACCCCTACATCGTTTATTGGACAAAAAAGCAACCTGGGTTTGGGGGCACTGGGAGGAACATGCGTTTCGACAAGTAAAAAACCTATTGACCTCCAACGCTGTTTTGATGCAGTATGATGAGATTTTGCCTTTAACGGTTCCATGTGATGCATCACCATTCGGAGTGGGTGCCATTTTGAGCCACGTTTTACCAAACGGAAGTGAAGCCCCTGTTGCCTATTTTTCAAAAACGCTATCAAAAGCAGAATGCAATTACAATCAAATCGATAAGGAAGCTCTTGCTATTGTGTCTGCTGTTAAACGATTTCATGAATATATTTATGGGCGAGCTTTCACTATAATAACTGACCACAAACCTTTACTGGGAATAATAGCAGGAGATAAACCAACCCCTTATATATTATCTCCCAGAATGATTCCCTGGTCAGAATTCTTGGCTGCCTATAATTATAAGTTGCAACACCGCCCGGGGAAAGCCATTCCCCACGCTGACGCATTGAGCTGTGCACCTCTTCCAGAAACCATTAACGACCCTGCTCCTACCATCACAACACTGCAGATCAAGACACTCCAAAAACCGCCGCTGACAGCTTGTGATATTGTGATTGAAACTAAATGCAATCCCATTTTAGCACGTGTCCTCAGCTTGGTAGAGCGTGGATGGCCATTGGACCAAATCCCTGACAACTACGTTCCCTTCAAAAGTCGACAGATGGAACTGTTTTCCCAAAAGGGCTGCATCATTTGGGGCGATAGAGTCGTTGTCCCAGAGCGGTTACAGCGAGCGGTACTGAGAACCTTGCACGATGGCCACCCCGGCATCGTGCGCATGAAAGCACTCGCACAAAGCTATGCGTGGTGGCCGGGCATAGACAAGCAGATCGAAGCCTGGGTAAAGACTTGTCACAAATGCCAGGAAGTCAGCAATGTCCCACTGAAAGCAACCCCAACAGAATGGGAAACACCCAGGGGACCATGGTCCCGTATTCATCTGGACTTTGTGGGACCTACGAATGGACACGCATTTTTATTAACAGTAGATGCCTACTCGAACTGGCTTGAAATCCATGAGATGAAAAATACAACAACCGAATCAGTCATCAGGAAATTGGACAGATTATTTGCAACACACGGACTACCGGATGTTCTGGTATCCGACAACAGGCCCCAGTTTACTGCGCTTTCTTTTGAACAGTATCTGGCGGACCACAGTATTCGCCATGCGCTAACTTCACTGGCGCATCCTGCGGCCAATGGAAGGGCCGAGCACATGGTACAATTCGTCAAAAGAACTCTATATAAAATGGACTATGGCAATATCGAAAACAAGATTAACCGGATACTCCTTTTGCAGCACATCACTCCACACAGCATCACCAACAAAACTCCTGCTGAGTTATTGATGGGACGAAAACTCCGCTCCCACCTCGACCGACTACATCCATCGTACGAACCTGAAAAACCACACGGATCCAGCGGGAAATGCCATAACTTCCAGGTAGGCAACTTGGTTTTCGCGAGAAACTTTTATGTGGAACTATTGTGGGTCGAGGCAACTGTAATCCAAGTAACCGGACCCAGATAGTACCGAGTGAAATGTCGCGACGATAGAATATGGAAGCGCCATATTGATCAGCTGCGTTCAAGGCTACAGTCTGGGGTCTGCAATTCCGGTGATTTCCAAACTGAGGGGGGAGGAGAAGCCGAGGAGGCTGAGTTTGGAATGGCGGAAAGCACAAGCGGAAGAAATGACCGCTCAGACACAACAAGTGAGGAAGGATCGGGGACAGGGGTAAATTCACCTCAAAGGGATACTGAGGACATTAGTGGTAACGGAAGTTTAGATACAGAACCAGAGGCACCCTGTTCACCAGATAACATCCTACCCCAACAAGACTCTAGACAAATACCGGGAGGACAACGTAAATCAAATAGACAATCAAAACAACCGGCCTACCTCAAAGACTACGTGACCGCACCCCTTAAATGGAACCTGGGGGGAAGGGGTGTTCTGAATTAATAAAAGTGCTTGAATAAAGATTGTTGAAACCTTAAAGTAAAGTGCAGGGTTCTGGCCCTGCACTTCTGATAGGCCGATAATAGCGATATCAGATTGGTCCGTTCAGGAGAAGCTGATTGGCTATTAACGAGCCCTTCTCATTGGTTAAAAGAGCTAACGTTCCTGTGTTTTCATTAGCTAAATACCCAAGATCTTGCCTATATAAAGGGGGCTGTTGTGGCCATTAAGAGAGCTGTTGCACCATGTTAAATAAAGAGTTGAAGTTCACTGTTCATTGATTTGTCTCCACTTCTTGCGCCACACACAGAACATAACAACTTTTAAACCATATTATTCATCCTTTTTGGGTTTGGGGTCTGGCTAGTCTAAATAAATGAAGAATTGGGGGTGACATAATAGCAGTATTCCAATATTTGAGGGGCTGCCACAAAGAAAAGGGCGCCAATTTATTCTCCAAAGCATCAAAGGACAATGGTTGGTTCTATTCTATTCTATTCTATTCTATTCTATTCTATTCTATTCTATTCTATTCCATTCCATTCCATTCCATTCCATTCCATTCTATTCCATTCTTTGCAACATTTATAACGGCAGCAAGGGGCAGTCTGGCAGCCGAGTCACAGTGTAAAATAGTATTATGTGGTACATGAAGTTCAAAAAATGGTGTTTGTTTCTTTTTTTTCAACCACAATCTCTTGCAGAATCTCTAGTGACCTCTTATAGAACCTCAACTGAGAAAGGCTGATCTAGGTCAGTGGTCCCCAAACTTTTGGATGTCACGGACCACCAAACTCATAATTTTAAATCCCAGGGACCACTAACCGGTTCTGTGGGTGTGGCCTAATTTGTGGATGTGGCTTGGTGGTCATGTGACTGGCTGGGCATGGCTTGTATGTAAATATTATAAATATTTATATAAATATTGAATTTTTTATTAAAAAGAGCAACTTTTACCCAAAATCAGGCAAAGCAGATAGGCAGATTGAGTTGCTCACAGAATCACAGATTCATTCAGAGATCTATCTATCTGCCATTGGCTAGCTCAGTCTGTCACATAACATTTGATTGCAAGCAAACTCATAAACTTTGCTAGCAAGCAAATTCACAAAATTAATTCACAACACACCATGCATGTAAATATTGATTTTTTTTTATAAAAAAGAGCAATTTTTACCCAAAATCAGGCAAAGCAGGCAGGCAGATTGAGTTGCTCACAGAATCATTCAATGATCTATCTACCTGCCATCAGCTAACTCAGTCTGTCACATAAAATTTGCTTGCCATGAATCTGCACGGAATAATAGAACCTTCAGCCCTAAGGGAGGTTCAGCTGTGCTTAAAAGCAGAGCCGAAGACCTAAAGACTAGCTAGAAAGCAAGAAATCCAACCATTTCCTGCTTCCTAGCTAATCTAAATCTCCCAGCACAGCAGAACAGCTGATGGTCAGAAAAATAGCAATTTAGCAGGCAAGTTTGCCCAGTAAGGAGTGAATGAGTGGGGAGAGTTCCTGCAGTCCATATGGATGGCACAGCTTGTTTTTCTGAGCAGCCTGGATTAATTGCTTTGGGGGAAGTGCTCTGGGGGTGAGATTTCTCTGCGGCCCACCAAAATTTTCTTGTGGCCCACCGGTTGGCAACTGTTGATCTTGGTTATATAGGAATACAGTCTATAGGAGTATAAGCTGAGCACTTGACACAGAGTTCTTTATGAAGTTGCAGCTCAATTTTTCTTGTTTATTAGAGATGAGACTAAGTCCTTCATTACATTACATTCATTGTAAAAGACTAGAAAGTACTGATCTGTTCTATAATATCTTGGAGGATGGGTGTAATAACGGAGACGAGACATCGGATAGTAACTTCAACTCTTTATTAGTGACTTCAGAACAGAGCAATGAGCCTGGCAGCAGCAGCTCCTTTTATAGAGCTGGCTGCTGCCAAAGCGTCCAATGACAATGATTGAAGCTTGCCGTGCTTGGAGCATCCAATCGCGGCAGCCCGTTAACTAGCCAATCGGATCAGTCTGGAGTGACCAATCACGACCCGCTGTTGACGGACCAATCAGGATTGCAGGATTACGAGCCTGCTGTTGATGGCCAATCAGGTTTGCAGGATTATGAGCCTGCTAGTTCGGAACACCCCTCCCCTCTAGGTTCCGTCTCAGGGGTGGGGTGATGTATTCGTGCAGGTAGGCGGGTTTTCGCACCTGTCTACCTGATTTGCATTGTTCAAAATGTCTTTGCTTGGTTTCTGGTTCTGACGGGCTGCTTACTGGACTTGGTTGTATTGGTGACCTGGATTCTACACTGGGTATCCTTGGAGGTGATTCGGGGATACCTGCAACGCTTCCTTCATTCCTGTCATCTGGATTCTCTGGATTCGCTGACCCTGTACGACTGCTGTTACCTGGAGAGATGACCATCTGCCACGGTTCTTCTTCGGTTGGTGAATATAGTGGGCTTTGCTGTGCTGGTTGTGGGGGCCATTGTCGGAAACCAAGACATCTGGTAGCCCATGAGTTGCAAACAGTCTGTTCAATTTTTTGATGACTGCTTCTGTGGTGGTCGTCTTCATCTTGTTAACCTCGAGCCAGTTCGAGAAGGCGTCTACTGTTATCAAGAAATTATGTCCCTTTGTAGGTCCCACAAAATTGATGTGGATGCGGGAACTTCCGGTTTGCGTGGCTTCGGAGCAGCAGGAATTCGCGACAGCTCGCGATTCCTGCTGGCTAGCTGCCGAGGTACCCCCGATCCAGATGGGTCAGGGGGTTATGGCTGCCCTGTAGGGACAGCTGAAGATAGAGGGGAGCCGGTTAGGGAGGTGGGGGCATCGCAGACCCCCCCCTTCTCCGGGAAAACCCCTTTTTCCCAAGGCGGTGGAGCGGCGGTCAGCAATGGCCGCCACGAAGAAGCCAGCAACCGGGTAAGAACTGTGCTGGAGGAAGTGTGAAAAGTGAAAGTTCTGTCTGAGCCGGGTCAAGTAACAACTTTTAAATCTCCTGGAATTGAGCTGCTTGTTGCTGGAGGATACATTGTATCCCTAAGAAGATCGAAAGCGGCGGAGAAGCTGTTAAAGGGAACTTTTTTTTTTATTATTTTTTTTTACTCTCTCATCCCACGGAAAAAGCAGAAATATTTGGATGTATTAGACACTGAAAGTGGATTGCTTTGAAAGCTAAGCTAAGAGACAAAGGGATTTTTGGACATTGAAAAATTTAAGAAATTGGAAAATCTCTGCTGGAGGTATGGATTTTTGATTATTTAAAATTGTTATTGCAAGTGGGAAGGGAGAAAGAAAAATTGGAGCAGAAACTGAAAAAGGAGGAGACTGTCTAGAACGTCTTGGTGGATCCCAAAAGAAGATATATGGTAATTGGACCTCTTTGATCAAAAATTAATTTGGAAAGAGAAAGAGAAGAAGGAAGAAAAGTATTAACTTTTGGAACTTTTTTCTTTTTTTCCTTTTTTTAATTGCTTTTGATTGTCTTGGATTAAAAATACTTGTGGTTGTTTTGGAAAAAGTTTCCCTTTTCATAATGGCATTCTCTGTGGATGAACTAGAGATTGAATATCAAAAATATAAAAAAGAAGATACTTTGGGCGCTTTGTTCCAATTCTTAGAAATGGCGTTATGTTCCTTAGAAAAGTTGACGCAGCAGAAGGACTGGGACAAGGAAGAAGAAGAAGAAGCCATCTTTGATGAACAATGGGTTCCTTCCGGAGAGGAGGAGAAAAAGGATAAGAAAAAGGGGTTTTTAAGAATTATAAAAACAACCAAAAGAGAGAAAAATGAGCGAAGAGATGGAGGCAAGGTTAGAAAACAAAAGAAAAGGAGCAAGAAAAGCGAAGGGAAAAAGCAAAGGGGTAGAAAGGGCAAGGAGAAGAATAAGCAAGAGAGAAAAGGGGGGAGGAGAAGCCTTAATGGGGGGAAGCAAGATTTAAAGAAAAAAAGTTTATTTAGAGACAATGGGTGAATTTAATTTAGATTAAAAGAGGGATTCTGGAGGGTATTTAAGAGTGTGTTTTTATATGTATGTATATTTAGAATAAAAAATTTATTATGTAATTTTAAGAATTTTTTAAACAGAATCCCAAGAAAGATTTATATGTAGTATTTTTAAGTTAGGTAATGTGTTATAGATGCAACTCCAATTGGTTTACAGGAGAAGTATAGTAAAAGAAAAAAGATGAATGGATGTTTGGAAATAGAACAGACAAAGAATGTTGTTGAAAATGGTAATAATGGAAGGATATATATGCTTTTTTTTTGATTTTGTATATTGATAAAAGGCAATAAAATTTTAATTGATAAATAATTTGGATGGAAAAGAGAAGTAGGGATAAGATATGAAGTTAATATTATATGAAATATTGATATTATAATCTGGAAATGTTATGTTTTATTGGTCTATCATTATTATTATTTTTTTAGAAAAGAATTTATAAGCTGTTATGCCTTGATTTTGTGTGTATTGATTTTAGAAAACTGATAAAAATGGTTTTTATATACATATATAAAAAAGAAAATGATAATAAGATATAGAAGGAGACTTAGGTTGAATATGATGTTTGAATTTGTGTCTGTGTAAAGAGTTTTTAACCCGGGAACAGACAACCTTCAGAAAAGATCTTGTAGTTTTGTCTATGTTTTGTGTTTGTATGTTTGTGTATTATGCTTATGATAAAACTAACAAAATTTGTTTTTTATTAAAAAAAAGGAAAAAAGAATCAATAAAACCTTGGAGGAATGTTAGATGAGAATAATTTAAACAAGTCAGAAAGAAAAGAATATGATGATTATAAAATGGATAAATATGGAAGAGAAATGAAATTGAATTGGAGTAAAGAGAAATAATGAGAAACTTGATGAAAGATATTTGCGTGTCCATATGGGGATGGGATAAATTGGAATTATGTTGTATAAAAATATTGTTTTGTTTGACTTGTAAGGATTTACAATATTAAGAGGTTTTATGTGTTTATGTATTTAATGGTTAATGATGTGTTGTTTTATCTTTAAAATTAATAAAATTTGTTTCAAAAAAAAAAAAAAATTGATGTGGATGCGGGACCATGGACCCCTGGGCATTTCCCATTCAGCTGGTGGTGCTTTCGGTGGGGCCGAGCATGTTTCTTGGCATTTGCTACAGGTGGCAACCCAGGCTTCAATTTGTTTGTCCATACCTGGTCACCTGGCATAGCTCCTTGCCAGTGCTTTCATTCGTACAATACCCAGGTGTCCATCATGTAGTAATTTTAGAACTTTCTTCTGTAGTTTCTCTGGAATGACCACTCGGTCTCCCCACAACACACATCCTTTTTAGGAGAAAAGTTCTGTTTGTCTGTTCTTGAAAGGTTTAAAGGTGTTGTTGGGTTCGCTCTCTGGCCATCCCCTCTCCACCCAGCTGAGGACCCGTGCCAAACCTGAGTCTTTCTTTGTTTCTAGTGCGATGTCTTGTGCGGTTAGTGGAGGTGAAGGAAGCGTCTCGATTTGTAGTGTTGATAACATGGGAGCCGGGTCGTCTAGGAGCTCAGGTAGTGGAGAGCGGCTCAAAGCGTCAGCATGGGGGATGGTTTTCCCTGGTCGGTGTCTTAACTGGTAATCATAAGCGGCTAGGAACTCTGACCATCGTGTCATCCTTGGAGATAGGATGTGGGGAGTTGGTTTGTCCCCTGCCAAGATGCCAAGTAATGGCTTATGATCTGTGATGATGGAAAAGGATCTTCCGTGCATGTATTCGTGGAACCTTTTGATCGCAGATACAATAGCGAGGGCTTCTTTATCTAAGTGACGATAGTTTCTCTCTGTTTTAGACAAAGTTCTTGAAAAGAATGAAATAGGTGCCTCTGTACCATTTTGTAGAGTGTGGCTCAGGATGGCTCCTACCCCAAAAGGTGAGGTGTCACAAGTCACAGTCAATGGAAGTGTCTCGTTATATTGGATGAGCACTGCATCCGAAGTTAAAAGGTCTTTTACTTGTTGAAAAGCCTGCTCCTCCCGACGTCCCCAAAACCAGGAAGCCTTCTTGTCAAGGAGCCTTTGCAGGGGTTCAGCAACAGTCACCTTCTGGGGTAGGAAGATGTTATAAAAGTTAATGAGTCCCAGGAAGGCTTGGAGGTCTGTTTTGTTCTTTGGTCTTGGGGCATTTTTAATGGCAGCCAATTTCTTTTCAGTAGGGTGAATCCCTTGTTTGTCAAGAAGGTAACCAAGAAATTCAACCCTCTCAATGTATAACTGGCACTTTTCCTTCTTAACCTTGAGGCCTGCGTCTTTGAATCTTTGTAGGACAGTTCTCAGGCATTTCACTAACTGACTTCTTGTAGGGGTGGCTAATAATACATCATCGAAATAGAGCACGACCCCTTTTATGCCTTGTAACAATCTTTCCATCAAACTTTGAAAAATGCCAGGTGCTACGCTTACTCCAAACTGGAGTCTGTTACATTTGAATGCACCCGTGTGCGTAACTATGGTTTGGGCTTCTGTGGTTGCTGCGTCTACTGGTAGCTGTTGATAAGCTTGGGCTAGGTCAAGCTTTGCGAATACCTTTCCGCCCCCGAGTGAGTGAAGAAGATGTTGGACCATGGGTACTGGATAGGCGCTCTGCTGTAACGCGTGGTTTAGGGTAGCCTTGTAATCCCCACAGATTCTCAAAGATCCATCAGGTTTTATGAGAGTTACAATTGGGGTCTCCCATCAGGCGTGGTCGATGGGTTCTAACATGCCTTGTGCAATTAATTTGTCCAATTGCTCATCAATTTTTGGTTTGAGAGCAAAAGGGACTCTTTAGACGAATGGGTGCGATATCAGGGCAGAGATTGAACGAGATAGGGGACCCTTTGTACTTGCCTAATTGTTCAGTGAAGACTTCTTGAAAGTCACAGACGAGGGCCACCTCCCAGTCTTTGTCTACAGTCTGGTTGATGCCTGCCATTTCGATTCCTAATGGCGTGAACCATTGCAAACCCAATAAGCTGGGCCGGTCTCTGTCAACAATGGTGAGAGGTAGTATTGCGGTGTGGTCCTTAAAAGAGACCTGGACATGACTGGAACCAGCAACCAGGATTCGATTGCCTTGTTAGTCCTTTAATATAAGTCTCTGAGTGCTGAGATCCTGGCGGCGGATGTCAGGGATCAGCTGCTTGATGGTTTTCCAGGAGACCATGGATAGGGAAGACCCGGAGTCCACTTCCATGATGCATGGCTGATTTTCAATGATGACCTTTACCCGGATTTTTTTCACATCCAAGGATGAAGCGTGGCCGATGGTGATGGTCCGATGTGCCTCTTCCCATCTGGTTGCGCCAGTAAACATTCGGTTTCTGTTGTACTGGTCCCACTGGTTGTTTGGGCAGTCCCGGTTTGTTGGTGGGGTGCCTGATGCTTGTCGGAAGTTATTTTCTTTCCTCTTGGGGCTGGATCCTCTTTTGTTCCAGCACACTTTAGCAACGTGGCCCCTTTTATCACAGGAATGACAGATGGCATCTAGGAACCTGCAGTCTGATCGTGGGTGGTTTCCCCCACATCCGGCGCATTGGAAATTGGATTTAGGACCCCACTGGTCTCACTGCTCATGCTCTGACCTGAGTCTGTTGACTTCTTCTTCCTCACTATCCGATGCGGACTCGATGTCTTCATGGTGGGCAGATGCTGTGTGTCTTTCTGAGCATATTGCTGTGTCGCTGGTGGGTTGGCTGGCCCCATTCGTTCGGTGTATTCGGGCTGCTGATTTGCGAGTAGCTTCCGCTGCAGTGGCATCTGCTATGGCATCTGTGAGGGTGATGTCTCCCTTTGCCATAATCTTGCTTTGGACAGTGGGGTCTCTTAGGCCGAGGACAATCCGATCTCTCATAGCTTCTTCTAGATTTATGAAGCCACACAGTCAACCCAAATTTCTTAGATCAGCTACAAAATCCCCAATGTTCTCACCTTTGCATTGGTCCCTCTGGTAAAATTCGTGTCTTCTAAGAAGGGTTGGAACTGCTGGAGCGTAATGAGCCTGAAGGATGGGAGCAAGGGTATCCCAGTCCATCGTTTTGACTTCAGCCAATTTTGCAAGTGCCTTTGCCATTCTGAAAACAGCGGGTCTGCAATGCATTCGGAAAACCGCACGTTTTTTGCTTGATGTGACATCCTTCAGATTATTTTATTCCAGGAACATTTGTAACCTTTCCATATACGAGTCCCAATCTTCACATGCTGGATCAAATGGGGTGGGTGGTATAGCACTGCTGGCCATTCTGCTGATATCTGTGTGCATTCAGCCACGTGCTCTGTCAATTCTGCAAGTGCTCAGTCAGCTCTATCGTCTCCGCATCCCATCCTCGTCGCCAGTGTAATATCTTGGAGGATGGGCGTAATAACGGAGACAAGACATCGGATAGTAACTGTTAAGCCTGGGTTCCCCAACCAGGGTTAAAGAGACAAGCTAAACAGAATGTGCAGCGTTAGTCAGATAGGCACACAGATAAATGAGTGAGATATGCTTGTATGTTTGTTAACATACAGTGAAAATAACAGATACACTTGTGCTATCAAAAATATAGTTTATTCCATTTGTAGCACAGTCAAAATAACAGTCCATTAGTCATGTATCATTTAGTCAGTCCATTCAAGGATATTCAGTTAGCAAAGTCCGTGTAGAATATCCTATGTCAGTTCACTTACAAATCAATCCTTTGTCTCTCTCCCGTTGGAGTAACGCAGTCTTGAGTCCATGCAGTAATTAGGGATCATCAAAGCCAGAGAGAGAGCAAGCTGTCGTCTTGCTTCTTTTAAAGTGCTTTCACAACCACTCCCCTAATTACATTCCCATATTTAAAGTTGCAGACACTTTAACTAATAAACTATGATTACATATTTATTATTTTACCTAAACCAGTTAGGGTAAACATTGTTATCCCTAACATTCTCCCCTTTTAGGAAATAATAATAAATATAACTATTTACATATTTAAATCATATTTGTTACAACTCTCTTTAAACTTAATTACTCCTTGAGCTTTTGTAAATTGGTCTGCAATGTTTTCTTCTGTCATGCAGTATTCCAATTTAATTAGCCCATTCTTTACAGATTCTCTAACATTTAAGTATCTTAAATCAGTATGCTTTGATCTAGTTTTAACAGCAATACTAGTAGCTAACTTTATAGCTGCTTGGTTGTCCTCGTACACAATAATGGAATCTTTAACAGTTATACCCATGTCTAATAATAACTGTTTGTACAAAATTAAGTCAGTGCATAGTAATGACAGACATGAAAATTCTGCTTCCATCGTGGACAAGCTAATATGCTGTTGTCTGATTGACCTCCACCCTATTAGTGTCTTACCAAATAATATAGCCATCCCAGATGTTGATTTTCTAGTGTTTATGTCAGTTGCAAAACTTGCATCTGCATAGGCACTAAGACTCAAATCACCCTTTGGTTCTATATACAATGCATGGTTCACTGTTCCTTTAAGATATCTTAAAATTCTCTTTAATGATTGCCAATGACATTGATGTGGATCTGAATTAAAACGTGCCAGCTGATTTACACTATAAGCTATATCTGGCCTAGACCAATTGCTTATATATGATAAGCTGCCAATCAAAGATTGATATGTGGACTTATCAAATTTGGGACTTTGATCATCAGTTTGGCAAACTTCCTGACTCATTGGAGTCTTTGCCAGTTTACAAAGTTCCATTTTATACGTTTTAATTAATTGGCAAATATCTTCTTGAGATATTATAAATCCATTTTTTGTTTTGTTAATTGTCAATCCTAGATACTTTTTAATTTCACCTAAATGCTTTAATTTTATCTTTTTAGCTAATAATGATATAATCTCATTAGCTTCATTATTAGTCTTTGTTATCAAAGCAATATCATCTGTAAATAATAACAATAATGACACCGTTCCATTATTTTCTCTTTTAAACACACATGGATCTGCTAAACCAGATTTAAAACCTATATTGTTTAATTCTTTCACAATATATTGGTTCCACTCAAAGCCAGATTGTTTCAACCCGCAAAGACTCTTTTTGAGTTTCCAACAATCATTACTATTTACTTTATTGTCTTTTATAATAATTGGCTTTTTCAAATATATAGTGTGCTGCAATGGTGCATGCAAATAAGCAGTTTCTACATCTAAATGTTTAATGATACAGTTTTTCTTAGCTGCCCACACTAAAGCTGCTCTTAAAGATGTAGCCTTAAGACTTGGTTCATCGTAATCAGATGCAGTTTGATTAAATCCTTGAGCTACCAACCTAGTTTTATGGGTAACAGTCCCATCATTTCCAGTTTTTACTTTAAATATCCATTTGCACCCAATGGATTTTTCTCCTGGAGGTAATTTAGCATCTTCATATACTTTCATTACCTTTAATGAATTTAGTTCTTTTTCCATTGCCTTTAGCCAATTCTCCTGATCCTTAGCAGGATACATCCTAAGTTCATCTACACTAGTTGGAACTTTAGTTACTTGGCAAACTATACTTGCTTGATACCTATCAGGTGGTCTAGTTACACGTGTAGTACGTCTAGGTATTACAGGACTTACAGGTGGACTTTCATTTATTAACTCTTCTTGATTATCTAACTCTTCCTGATCAACAGTTTCCTCTTGTTCTGGTCCTATTTGCTCTTCGTGGACTTCTTCTTTAATTGGACTCTTCTTATAACGAGTCTGATCTTTTTGCCTTTTGTAGGGTTCAATAATTACTTCATTATTTAAATCTTGGTCTAATCTATTCCATCCTACATGTTCTAGGAATTTAGCACTAGCACTGGTGTAAACTCTAGATGTACCTGGTTCCCAGAATCTATAAGATCTATGATTAGATTTATATCCTACAAAAAATAATCTTTTAGCTCTATGCTGTTCTTTTTGTCTAAGTTGTGTAGGGATATGCACCCATGCTGGTGCTCCAAATGTGTGCATGTAACTTAAATCAGGTTTTGTACCATGCCACAGTGTGAATGGTAATTCACCTGTTGTTGAATTAACAACATTATTTAATATATGATTACCACACATTATTGCTTCTCCCCATAAATTGTCAGGTAATCCTGAATCAGACATCATAGTACGTGTCATTGATTGTAATGTTTGGCCTCGACTCTCTATAAAGGCATTATGTTGTGGCCTATATGGTGCAGACTTTTTATGTTGAATACCTAACATCCTAAGTCTATTCTGGAATTTATTATTTGTAAATTCCGCACTATTATCTGTTATAAGAGTTACTAATTTCTTTTTAGTTTTCCTTTCAGCAAATTTTATCCAATTAAAGAGATTTTGATACGTTTCAGTTTTGCTCTTCATTAAATAGCAAAACCCATATCTAGAATAGTGGTTATACTTAGTATGGATTGAGTTCCTCCTACACTTGGTTTTTTTGGACCTATTAAATCAGCAAATACTACTTCTAAAGGCTCTTTGGTAGTAAATCCATCAACTCTATTAGCCGGTATGACCCTGCTCTTACTTTGACTATAGGCATTACATTGCAAATACTTATTACAAGGTTTCAAACTTATTCCTTTAGATAATTCAACAGTTTTCTTAATCATTTTAAAATTTAAATGCCGTAGCCTTCGGTGTAACAAGTGAATACATTCATGATGAGGTTTCTTATTATCATAAACCGTGTTAGCCACCTCTAAACCATTATCATTTAAAACATATAATTCACCTCTTAAAGATGCAGTAATTTTCTTATCTTCTTTTTCAATTATGCAGTTATCTCCTTCAAATGTAACTACATATCCTAGTTTAACCAAAATTCTAACTGAAATTAAATTAAACTTAAGTTGTGGTGCACATAACATTTTTATATTCTCTTTTATGAAAGAACAATATGCTATACCTTGACCTTTAGCTTTCAGTTTCCAGCCATTGGCTAACGATATCTGCTGTGTACTCTGGGACATTTTAATAAAATTTTTGTTATCATTTGTTATACAGTGGGATGCTCCACTGTCAACCACCCATGAATTATTTTTTACAGCTCCATTAGTAAACATAGCTAACTCTAAATTTTTATTTATCTTTTGATGACTTTTTGTATTCTGGCCAGCGTTCTGGCGCTTTGCTTTTTTACAAAATCTTGCCAAATGTCCTCTTCCTCCACAATTAAAGCACTTTTTAATTGCGTAAGCAGTAGGAGATTCATTATCTTCTTTTTGAGGTTGCTCCCTCCTTAAATGGTCTCTTTCAAGTCTTCTTCTGGCCTCTTCAATCAATCTGCCAGTTATATCAGTTAAAGTTAGACTTTCCTTAGGCAAAACTTCAAGGGAAGTGACGTAGTTGTCATAACTTTCATCTAGTGAAGATAGAATTATGTAGACTTGGTGTAGTTCAGAGAAAATAAGCTCTTTCTCATGCAGTTCTTGAAAAATGCTTTTCATAGTTTCCAAATGACTAAGCATATCACCATTCGTCTGGAGATGCATCATGAAAAGCTTCCATGTAAGATTTATGTGAGCACCAACGTTATCTCGAACATAAATCCTCTTCAGCTTCTGCCAACACCCAACAGCCGTTTGTTCTCCGTGGATATGAACAAGTTGCTGGCCAGTTAATGTTAAACCTATTATGCAAATAGCTTGTTCATTTTTCTGCATAAATTCTTCTATTTTTAGTCTATCTTCATCATCCTCTGGATCCCATTCTTCTACGTTTGGTGGGTTTTCAATTATGTTCCACAGACCTTCTCTTCGTAGAAGTAGACTACATTTCATAGACCATGATACATAGTTTGTTCCATCCAACTTGGATATAAGGGACAAACTTTGTAGATTGACTTGTGTCATGTTTTCTTATATGGATATAAAACTATAATTAATAAAACACAGCTGTCTGTTTCCTGTAATGTATAACAACACAAACTCTCACTTTTACATAAATCTGTTTTATCCTAGTTAAACTGACTTTGCAGCCTCTGGGCCCATAACCAGTGTTAAGCCTGGGTTCCCCAACCAGGGTTAAGTAGACAAGCTAAACAGAATGTGCAGCGTTAGTCAGATAGGCACACAGAAAAATGAGTGAGATATGCTTGTATGTTTGTTAACATACAGTAAAAATAACAGATACACTTGTGCTATCAAAAATATAGTTTATTCCATTTATAGCATAGTCAAAATAACAGTCCATTAGTCATGTATCATTTAGTCAGTCCATTCAAGGATATTCAGTTAGCAAAGTCCATGTAGAATATCCAATGTCAGTTCACTTACAAATCAGCCCTTTGTCTCTCTCCTGTTGGAGTAACGCAGTCTTGAGTCCATGCAGTAATTAGGGATCATCAAAGCCAGAGAGAGCAAGCTGTTGTCTTGCTTCTTTTAAAGTGCTTTCACAACCACTCCCCTAATTACATTCCCATATTTAAAGTTGCAGACACTTTAACTTATAAACTATGATTACATATTTATTATTTTACCTAAACCAGTTAACATTGTTATCCCTAACAGTAACTTCAACTCTTTATTAGTGACTTCAGAACAGAGCAATGAGCCTGGCAGCAGCAGCTCCTTTTATAGAACTGGCTGCTGCCAAAGCATCCAATGACAATGATTCAAGCTTGCCGCGCTTGGAGCGTCCAATCGTGACAGCCCGTTAACTAGCCAATTGGATCAGTCTGGAGTGACTAATCACGACCCGCTGTTGACGGACCAATCAGGATTGCAGGATTATGAGCCTGCTGTTGATGGCCAATCAGGTTTGCAGGATTATGAGCCTGCTAGTTCGGAACATGTTCCACCGGACTTTTAATGCTGTTTAATGTTGTTTTGTATCATTGTTTAGTTTTAATGCACTTCTCAAATTTTATGGGGTTTCCTCACAATCCTTGCTATTATAATGTCAAATGTTATAGAATGTTTTTATTATACATCAGTTTAGATGTTAGGTAAGCAGTTGTTTACATTAACCAGGATTGTTTCTTTTTTTTTTTTACAAAAGAAAGGGAAAGCACGTTTTGTACTCCAGTCAGGTCATGGTACCCCAGTTATTCCGGGCAGAGTTTCTTATTCTTGAATCTTGCTGTACTAAAGAAATGATCACTATTCGCACTGTAGCAATTTAATAGGTAATAGGTGTCTTCATATTTTCAAGCTATCTCCCAAATTTGTCTGTCTGCCAAAATACTGAATTATTTTATAAATTTCATGAGATTGTTCATGGAAATGAAAATAGTATCCATTCTTAGGAAAAAGGCTCATTTGAAGTGAGAGGTGGTATTTTTGAAATATCTGAAGAGTATCTTATACAAATGTTTTGCTTGGATTCATGATAGTCAACAATGGTAGGTGGTTATTGCTTTCTGATCCAATTCAAATCTTGTTTATCCAGAAGACAGGAAAAGCACAACATTCTGAGTTAGTACCACTGATGGCCTTCCCAACTGCATTATTACAGGGAATCTTTGACTTACAACAGTTCGCTTAGTGATCATTCAAAGTTACAATGCCACTGAAAAAAGTGACTTATAATCATTTTTCACACTTATGACATTGCAGCATCTCATGGTCATGTCATAAAAATTCAAATATTTGGCTATTTATGACAGTTCAGTGCCTTGGAGTCATGTGATCACCTTTTATGACCATCTGAGAAGCAAAGTCAATCGGGAAGCCAGATTCACTTAACAACTATGTATTAACTTAATAACTGCAGTGATTCACTTGACAAATGTGGCAAGAAATGTCATAAAATGGGGGCATAGCTCATTTAGCAACAAAAATTTTGGGGCTCAATTATGGTCATAAATTGAGGACAACCTCAATTTATTTGACTGTTATAATTGTACCAACTTTAATTATTTTACTGCTTTATTGATAGCCTGCTGACTCTTGTCTTCCATATATTTTGTTGAAATTGCAGCAATGTTTTTGGAAGTGACTTGCCAAAACTTTCTTCTTAGGATTGGGAAAGAGCAGCTGGCCCAAAGTCATCTTATTGGCAGATCTAGAATTCATAATCTCTTGATTTCTGCCCCAATTTTAACTACTGACACACAGGCAGCTAACTGAACTTTCCAAGAAAGAATATTCCACCACCCACGGTCTACCCCCGGCCCTGTCTACCCAGTCAGCCATGATGACAATGCCATGCCTCCCAGCTCCCTCAAGGGAAAATAAACTCCTGATATGGCCCACGATGGGATCAAGTTTGACACCCCCTAATTTAACCCTAAGCAAATATAGATGCTTTTCCAGAGCCCACTTTGATGCCTTCTCATCAGCTCTACTGGATGGAAGATTTCATGGTACTCTTTATTTGCAGAGATGTTTGTCCTTGTAAATCCAGGGAAGTAGAAATGTTCGCTCATACAGTCTTCTTTTTATAATATTCCAGTATATGCTCTGATTGCCACAATCGTTTCCAAATATGAGGGCTGGACAGATAAATTTTATGTTTATTATTTTTTAAGGGATGCTAATGCCACTTCACATATCAGATGACTTAACCTTAACTGCAATAAATAACTCTGAGACAGACATGTTCTCAAAGTTTCCTTTTATTAGAGCAGTAAACTGGCACATCTGGGAAATCCTGAATCTGAAAGTTCCGGGTTTCCCTCCAATAAGTAAAAATTAAAAATTCACCCCCTGCACCTATCATTCCATCACATGCCCCAATCACCATCCATTCCAATTTGAGATGTCCCCTCAACTACTCCTCAGCCAGGTGCAGGAATAACATGACCTTGACTTTAAAGAAGAATGCTATTAACCACATACGCTCTATGAAATTTCCCCCTCCCATTTTCCCAGGCTCCAGCATGTGGCAGCATGGAAGCTTCTGGTGGTAATATGGCTTCCAAAGCTGACAGACTATATATCTTCACAAAGTCATACAACTGCAACATTTTTATGTTGTTATATTGTCCTTATTGTTTTCCCTTTCTTGATAATAAATTGCTATTTTAAACTATTTCCCTTTTTTACTCTACTCTTTTTATTGTAAAGGCTGGACAAAGATCATAATAAATATATTTGTAGAAGAAATCCAGATTAAGAAGCACCCATGGACCTTCTAGTTTCCTTTAGGCCAGACTGTATTCCAAATCTAAATTAGTCTTACTGAATTCCAGCATTACATTTTATTCAAATTTTATTATCTTCAGATGCTAAAAGATTATGTAGAAGGCTGGATATAGGGTATCATGTTAAGATATTTTGTTAAAAAACTTTCTAAAAAGATTATCTTGATGAAAACATATTGTCTTCTCTTTTGAAATATTTTAATCTTCTTCATCAAATTGAATGAGATTTGGAAGTTTTGTGCCTCCTGATTTTGGAAATACCACAAACAACCCATAGCAGCACTGGCGTCAGAAAATACCATAGATGACTATTCTTCAGCACTGTTTTTAGACTGATAAAGAATTAAAAATATGATATTATCTCTGCCTCATTTATTTTTGCGAGAATATAGCCTTAATGAAAGGAAACTCATCAGAAGAACTTTCATTCTGAAAAGTAAAGAAATAGAATTTAATCTTGTTGTTGTTCTATTTTTTATCTTTATGACAGCAATAAGGGTCTTGGAATCTTGCCTCAATACCATTCATCTCAGAATTAAGCCTGCTGTCATTTCTTATCTAATGGAACAAGACTGCTCCCAAGCTTATTCTGCACCTTTAAATTGTCCCCGAAGCCTGCCTTCTGGTTACACTTTCTTTGTATAGCTTGAATGTTAGCATGACAGCACTTTATGCTAATAGTGCCTAAATCTATTATATGGGGATTGTCCAAATGTTTTCTAGATGGCATCAAAGAATTAGCAGTTTCAATATTTCTTTGCTGGCATTTTGTGAGTACCCAGATTTTTATAGCCCAGATAAAGTCATGCTAATCATGCCTAAGTATTTCACAAAGATATTAGAGATGAATCTACCCTGAATCAACTTCATCAATGTGCCTATAATTTCTAAATCAGTCCTTGTTGCTCTTTACTTTGAAAAAAGACACTGTGATTTTCACAGATAACTTTCAGATGTTTTTTGTTTTTTTTTACTGTAGGCCTTTTTGTACAACACGTTCTTAATCAATGCATGTTTTGTGTATGGTTTCCTTTATTATTTCATTTAATAGCCAATTGCAAAACTGAAAAAAATGTGCAGTTGGCAGCTCATCTTACATGAATTAAAGTGCTTGGCTTCAACTAGCAGACTAAATGTAATACTCCTCCACCTCCACTTGTCACAGACATATTTAAAGTAGTCATTCAAAATTTAAAAAAAGAGATAAGGCAGACAATAGATACTGCAGTTAGAATTACACATCTATCTTCTGGAATCTCCATGGCTCAAAGGAAATATATATTGGGGATTTATTTATGCTCTGTTACTTACTTGAACATCCCTGTGGTCTTGCCATGTGCTTTCTCAGTAGTAGAATAGCTCTGCAAAACAGGGCCATATGATGTTCCCTATTTATATAAGTACCAGCTCTACCATTGATTTGCTACAAAACTATGTGATCGGGCTTAGTTTTTGGGGAGGAAAATAAGGGGGAAAATTGTGCCTCTGCCTACCATCGGCATTCATCCTGTCAGTGTATGAGAGAGTTGAGGGCTGTTGGAAACTGAAACAGTATTTGTTGTGTGAGCAAGACGCAGACAGCAAAGAGCTTGGGCGTGGCTTAGCTCAACTGTTCTGTACTAAAGCTGGTTGCTGCTGTGAAACTGAAATTCCTCTCTTCTGCTTGTGTTTTGCATTTGGAACAGATTTATTCTCAGGTGGGGAGGGGGAGTAGAACTCAGCATCAGAGCATGTTAGTAATAATATATGAAATACTAATGCTCTGATGGTCATTTCAAAAAATCCTTTCTTAGAACCTAGAAACCAAGATACCTAAAAGTTTTTTTTTTTTGTAAAAGTTTTATTGATTTTAACAACAGACAAAAAACATATAAGACATAACACATGACATTAAAAAAAATAAAAAAATAAAAATAAAAAATTTAAACATTCTTCATAAATTTACAGTGTATCGGTTGGTTTACCACTCCCTTTTGTGCATCCATTTCATAGTCATCAGAATAATTATATTACATAATAACTCACATTATCAATCATCAATAAAATATCCCAATATCATTATTAAACAATCATTTGACTGTAATTTTACTAATTCATACAAGCGAGATAACTATAATTAGGTTAAATTATTTTATGACAAATCATGAAATCATATCAAATCTATCATAATAAAATATTCTTAAGAATTATCAAAACCAAGAAAAATTATATATTCATTATTTCCTAAGTTTCTAAATATTCTATTATCATATTGTATTATCTAACCATTGATAAAAAAGATCCCAAACTTCATAAAATTGTTTATCTTCTTATTCTCTAATTTCAAATGTCAATCTACTCATTTCAGCACATTCCAATATTTTCTTAATAATTTCTTCCTCTATTGGTATTTTCTCACTCTTCCAATGTTTAGCAAATACAATCCTAGCTGCTGTTAATACATTTACAATCAAATATTTTAAATTTTTATTATATATATCAGGTACGATTCCCAATAAAAAAATCTCTGGTTTCAAATCTATGTGTTTCTTTAGCATTTTTTCCAGCCATATGCGAATTTTAGTCCAATATTTCCTGGCCTCCTCACAAGTCCACCACATATGGTAATATGAGCCAGGTATCTGATGACATTTCCAGCACTTTTCAGATTTATTCTTGAACATTCTTGCTATTCTTGTCGGGGGAAAGTGCCACCTGTAAAACATCTTATACAAATTTTCTTTATATGCTGTTGACATTGTCATTTTATAATTTTGTGACCACAGTTTTTGCCATTTCTCTAAATCAATCCCATATCCAAAATTCTTCCCCCAAGCAATCATTGTTTCTTTAACTTGTTCTTCCTCTAATTTAATTTCCAACAAATAACTATATAATTTTTTAATCACTTTTTCATCAGTACCTGTCAAAATCCTATCTAAGTCAGTCAATTTATCATAAAATCCTTCTGTTTTAGAATCTTTAAGATACCTTGCATGTATTTGCGCATATGAAAACCAATTCATCTTTATACCTTGTTCTTCTCAATTTTGCATCATTTTAAGTTCACCCTTTTCATCCAATATTTCCTCATATCTAACTGTTTGTTCCTTCTTATAAGTTAAAGGATACGAAAAAGCTTCAATAGTTGATAACCAAACTGGAATTTTCAAATAACATTGTTTCTTAATTTTCTCCCAATTCAACCATAACAATTCCCGTATATAATGCCTTCTGAAATAACCCTGTGATTTAGTTCCCTTATACCATAAAAAAGCATGCCAACCCAATAATAAATCATGACCTTCTAATGTCAACAATCTAGTCTTTCTTAACGTTATCCATTCTTTAGCCCACATTAAGTTTGCAGCTTGATAATACAACTCCCAATTAGGAAGGCCAAATCCTCCTCTAATTCTAGCATCCTGTAAAAGTTTTAATTTTATTCTCGCTTTCTTGCCTTGCCATATATACTTCAACACAATTTTATTTAGTTCTTCGAAGTAATCCTTACTTAACCTAATTGGTATTGTTTGAAACAAATATAAAATTCTGGGTAAAATATTCATCTTGATTGTTGAAATTCTACCTATCGATGACAATTGTAGGTTTTCCCATTTTTTCAGGTCGGATGCTATCTGCTGTTTAAGCTTAATATAATTATTCTCTTTCAATGTAGTACACCTTGACGTCAAATATATCCCCAAATATTTAACTTTATTCGTAACTTGAATTTTCAATAAATCTGCCAGCTCTTCTCTTTGTCTTAATAACATGTTCTTTATCAAAATCTTTGTTTTGTCTTTATTTATTTTTAAACCAGCCATCTCACCATACATCTCTATCTTTTCCAATAGTTTTAAAGCTGTCTCTAAAGGGTCTTCCAAAAAAAAGACCAAGTCATCCGCAAAGGCTTGCAATTTGAATTCCTCTTTTTTGACTTTCATTCCTTTTATGTTTATATCCTCTCTAATATTTCTATTTAAGACTTCCAAGGTCAATACAAATAACAAAGGAGATTATGGGCATCCTTGTCTTGTACCTTTTTTAATATTAATAGAGTCTGTGAATTCTCCATCTATCATTACTTTTGCCGTTTGTTTATAATATACGGCTTCTATTGCTTGTATAAATTTTCTAGCAAAGCCCATCTGTTCCAATAATAATAACATAAATCTCCAGTTCACATTATCAAATGCCTTTTGGGCATCTAAGAATATCAAAGCCATTTGTTTTTCCGAGTGCGCCTCATAATATTCCAATGTGTCCAGGATTACCCTCATATTGTCTTTAATCTGTCTCTTTGGTAAAAATCCATTCTGATCAGAGTGAATAAAATTATTTAGGTATTTTTTAAGACTTTCTGCCAAGATTGAAGCAAAGATTTTATAGTCTGCATTCAATAAAAAAATAGGTCTATAGTTCTTAATTTGTAATGGGTCAACCCCTTCTTTTGGAATAAGTGTAATATAAGCTTCTGACCATGTTTCAGGTATTTTCTTATTTATCATAACGTCATTCATGACTTCTAACAGTGGAATGCTCAGTGATTCTTGTAGTGTTTTATAAAATTCTGCCGGGAAACCATCTGGTCCTGGTGCTTTCCCATTGTTCTGTCTATTAAGTGCTTCAGTTAATTCCATCATTGTTATAGCACTTTCTAACATTTTCCGAGTTTCATCAGGTATCTTAGGTAGGTTAGCATTTTGTAAATACTGTTTAATTTTTCCCTCATCAAGATCCTCTTGTTTATATAATTGTCCATAAAAATCTCGAATGATTGCCTTTTTCTCCTTATTACCATAACAAATTTGACCATCTATTAACTGTGATATTTTCCTTGATTCTTTCTCTTTTCTCAGCTTATATGCTAACCATCTACCTGGCCTATTTGCATCTTCAAAATAGTTCTGTTTAGCACTTCTAATTTTTTGTGCCAATTCTTCTTTCTCTGCTTGATCCATTTTGTGTTTAATTATGTCCATTTTAAGTTTGATATCTTTTTCTGTGGCATCTTCTGTAATTCTTTTTCCAGTTTTTTATGGTCATCTTCTAGAGCTTTAATCATTTGCCTCTTCCTAATGTTCTTTTTCTTTATATAGTCCATTATTAATCCTCTTGCATATGCATTCATTGTATCCCAAACATTCTGTATTGAAGTATCTTCTTTTTTGTTTTCATTGAAGAAGAAAGCCAATTCTTTTTCCATCCATTGTGTAAAATCTTTTTCCTTTAGAATAGTATTATTTAATGTCCATCTAGATCTTCTTTTTTGTCCTTTCCATTTAATTGTCATTGGATTATGGTCTTCCCATGTACTTGTTTCAATATTTATTTCTTGAATATTAGATAATAATTCTGTTGATGTCCAAATCATATCTATTCTGGACCATGATAAATGCCTGTTTGAATAAAAAGTATATTGTTGAGTTTTAATATTTCTTTCTCTCCATATATCTTTTAAATTTAGTTCATCTGTCATTTTAAAAAAGGATTTAGGGAGAGTTTTCCTATTTTGTCGTGTTGTTTTTGCTGTATAGTCCAGTTTATTGTCTATAATTCCATTAAAGTCCCCCATCATAAGTATGTTAACATAGTCCAGTTCAATCATTTTCATATGTAATTTTTTATAAAATTCTTCTTGCTTATCATTTGGGGCATAAATTGCAACCTAGAGAGTTTTTATATTATTGTCCACTATTTCAACTATTAATACTCTTCCATCTTCATCCGTATAAATCAATTTGGCTGGAGTGGTTTCTTTAACGTACAAAACCACTCCTCTTTTCTTACAATGGGTCAGAGAAGTAAATATTTTCCCTAACTTTGGTCGTATCAATAATTGTTCATGTTGTTTTTTAATGTGTACTTCTTGTAAGCAAATTATATCAAATTTTAGCTTCTCTAATTTATAAAAAGTTTTCCTTCTTTTGATAGCTGAGTTCAGTCCATTTATATTCAAAGAAATCAGTTTTTTCTCCCCCATAGTTATGTTTTATATTTAGGTCTAACAGCTCTCGTGGATCTTATTTCACGTTGTTCTTTGATCTCCATTTGTCCACCTATTGCGCCTTCTTCTTTTTCCATCTCCATTTGGCCCTCTTCAAATTCAATTAAAATCTTTTCTTTTTCCGTCTCCATTTCTCTTCTTTCAAAAAATTCCTTGTAAAACATTTCTGCTTTTGCAATTGAATTAATTCTGTATCTCTGTTCTTGCCATATAAACATTAATCCTTCTGGAATCAGCCATCTATAATTCACCTCTTTTTCAATAGCATTTTAGTCAAAAATCGATACTCTCTTCTAATCTCTCTCATTTTTCTAGGTACTTGTTTTAAGACCAGAATCTCTTTGCCTTTATATTTCAACCCCTTCTCTCTTACCACTTGTAATATTTGGTTTTTAATAGTTTTTTTAGTAAATCTAACATGGACCTCTCTTGGTAATTGATTCCTCATCGCATATCTTGTGAAGACTCGATATATCTCATCTACTCCATCCATCATCTTTTCCTCTATTATTTCCAAGACTCCAGCCAAAATTTCAATCATTACTGCCGCCAAGTTTTGTCCTTTTTCTTCCTCAATATTTTGGAATCTAAGATAAAATTCTGACCTGTCCATCTCCCACTTCAACATCCCACTTTTTTCTTGTTTGACCATTGTTAATCTGTTATCAATATTCCCAATTGTATCATCTCTTTGCTTGTCTTTCTCTTCTATTTTTTGGATTCTCTCATCATGTTTCACTATCATTTGTTGAAAATTTTCAATTTTCTCATCCATCTTTCCAAGAAGGCGGAGCTTTGTCATCACGATACAGCTGCGATCTCGGGGCTCCGAGATCACAGCTGATATCTTCGCCCCTGGTCGGTCCTAATGGACCTAAACCGTCTCGTAGTGACGGTGACAGTAAGGGGCGCGTTCTGTAGATTCCGGGGACATCACAAGTCCCTGGTCGATCCAGAAGAAGCCCCTTTGCCAACAGCGGAGAGGCAGCCATTAGGCTGCTGAAGCTGGGACAGCTCCGGAAGAATGGGATAGAAAGAAGTGTATCAGCTGGTGAGGATCTTTTTTTTTGCTTGGGACTCAAGAACACTCTAATATTAGAAGAAATCTGTAAAATTATTGACAGAATTTGACTTAGCAGCGATCTATTTTAGTAACGTCAAAGTGAGGCTTGGCTTTTTATTTTTACTTTTTTTTTTCTTTACTGAATTTCTATTGCGATATAGTTAACCAGACTGGCTTTTTTCTTTTATATTTTTATATTTACTTGTTTTCTCTTTGCTTTTCTGACTGTTTGTATTTTTAAAAATAGAGGCCCCCTTTAATATCTTTTTTAAATATATATAAATATACATACTTATTTTTTTTTCTCTTTTTAGGCTTTTCTCTGGGGGGAAGAAGAGGGAGTGGATTGAAGAAACTTTGTAACACTGCCAACTAGAGGCTTGGAAATATTCTGTTTGAAGTTGAAAAACTTATGTTTGAAAAACTTTTCTCAAGTCTATTGGAAATGATAAGATAGAGGGAAGAGTACTGGAGGATGTTTATACAGGTGCTCTTTGGAACTTCTATTATTAAATGAATATTTGAAGTTTGGCTTTGAAACTAGTGGAGAAGTCAAATAAGAGCCTTGGATAAATAAAAGGCAGTGTGTGTCTTTTTTTTTTTTAAACTCCTTATTAATTGTTTCATCCCTCCCCTCCAACCCCACACTATTTTGTAATATTGATATATTTATCTTTTATCTTTTATTATCTTTTATTTTTTTTATTTTTTTTTAAAGGGGAAGCCTCAGAATACTCTTTTTTTGCTTCTTTTCTTTTTTTTATAGGGATGTCTGCCTTTTTGATTTCCTTTTTTGACTTATTTTTATGGCTTTTTTTCATTTTCTGTGGTTTTTCAATTGGATTAAGGTGGGAAGAATTTGAAGAACTCTCTTTTTCTTTTTTTTCCTTTTTCTTTGCTTATTATTTTTTGATATTATTGGGCTTTATTTTGCTCTTTTTTTTTTCTTCATCTTTTTATTTTTACTTTTGAATTATATTTGCGTATTTTACAATTGGATTAAGGTATTGAAGAACCTGAAGAATCTTTTTCTTTTTAATTTTGGGCTTTTTACTTATTACTGGTTTTGTTTTTGTTTTTTGTGGTGTTTTCCTTTTTTTAAAATTGGATTATAATTGGCTACCTCACTAATTGGATTAAAAGATCCGGAAGACCCTGAGTTATCAAAATGAGTAAGAAAATTTTACCTTCGGGCATCTCAACTTCTGCTCCTGTTTCCCCGTCATCTGGAGGACGACTCTCAACAATGGCGAAGCAAGACAAAGCGCAAGTGGATTTAACGATGGTTATGCAAGGAATACAAGATCTTAAAATGAGTATGGAACAAAGAATGGAGAGTATTGAGCATACCTAAAAGTTTTATGGTCACTGATTTCACTACTGTGACATTGAGCAGCTAACAATGAATTAACCAAAAAGGTATCCAAAATAATTCCAGTAAGAGATTTCAAGCACCCTCAATATATCATCTACCAAAGGTACACAGTCAGATAAGAAAGCTTCTTGTTTGTGTTAGTGAGTCCATTAATTTTCCATTCTTCCTGGTGCCCTCCCACATTAAATTCTCCTGGCCAAATCTTCATTGAATTTCTCAAGCAACCTCTGCTCCATCTCCCTTTCCAGAAAAACTGGGAGGCCCATTTGAGGACTCATTCTTGACTGCTACTCTTGGCTTGAATTTTCACTGTCATTTGTTCCCGCAAGAATATTTCCTTGAGGTTACTCATCCAGATTGTGTTTACATGTGGGAAAGATTACAGGAAGGGCCATGCAACACTTTACATTAAAAATACTGTGTGCAATGATACTAGTAAGAGAATGGTTCTAAAATTTTAATCAGGGTCACTGCACATGAGAAGATTTAGGCCTCCTTCCTCCACCACCCCTACATTTTCCATATTCTCTTGTACATGTGGCAAATTATATATCTACAACACGTACATTAAATTAATGCAAGTAATTGAAATTATTAGATACCTATATTTATGAAATCTTTATATGCTGGTATAAATACAATAGTATTTCACTCCAAAACATGGTAAGAAGATATAGCTACTCTTTTCCCCTAAAGGCTGTGCTGTTAATGGAGTCCACTCACTAGGAATATTGACTGAGTGATAAGGAAAGAAGATAACCTAAGTATTGGATCAGTCCTGTCCAATATATTACCTCACTTCAATTCTGCTGCTGCAGTTGAAGAGGCTATTCCAGTTTTGATATAGCTGCTGATACTCTGGAGTCTTTGCTAAGATCATTATCCCACCAGTCAATTACTAGCTAATGCACATTATAATTCTACTGGGTATTACCATGATTGTTGGTTGTAGTACAATGGATTCAAATAATGTAAATGTAAGTAAGTCTACTAAGCTAATGTCTATCCTGGCTGGGCAAGTCATAGCAAAGGATCCACTCACATTTTGACTCTGAATTGTCAGGAGACACAGAATATTAATCCACAGCATATTGGAGGGAAAAAAGAAAAAGAGAAAAATAGTGGCTTTCACAAAAAGAGCTTAGAAGCAAGCTACCTATATGATCTGCATCTTGGCCCTTTCTAACTACATTAATAGTCCTTTACTTTGTAACATTTGTACTGTCTAAATGACTTTGGAGCTTTTGAGATTTTGTGATACTACAACTCCCTAAAATGGTAAAATAACTTGGGTGAACCAAAGCACACGATGTCACTGGATTTAGGATTGAATAAGAAAGAATATATGCCACAAACTTTTGATAACTATATTTTAGAATATATATAAAATATGTAAAATCTCTACAATTTTACAAAATCTTACAATTTTATAAAACTGTTTTGTTAGAAATGAACAAAAAAAAAAAACCCTTATCAAATTTTAAATCATGTTTTTAGTGGAAAGGATGATTTTGTTTATTTCTGCTTTATTCCTGGAATCTGGGTATCTTTTCTGAGAGTGTTAATTTTTCGTATCCCATTTAAATTTGATTGCTATTTGATCCTTATAACAGCAAGTGTTGACATAATTTCTGATATTCTTTATAATTATTTGCATCTTGATTCCAAATTCAAACTGTGATAGATATTTTTAGTTTTAAAGAAGTGTTAGAAGAGACGTGGATGAATTGCTCATCCTAAGTAGAACTGTACTGAAACATCAGACACCCGTTTAACTGGATATTAGTCCACTAATTTCACTAACATATATATGTCTAGAGACAATCCAAAGAGTGGAGCTTATCATTACATGATGATGGATATTCATAGGCGAAGCTGAACCCAACTCCAATAATTATTTGCCATATTATCAATAGGAGTCAGTTGATCTTCAGAAATAAGACTCGTGTCATCTTTACAATGTAATATTCAGATCTGGACCAGTATTCAAGGTGGTTTTTACTAATATAGAAGAAATTAGTGTCCGTATTAGGCTGTGGTGCAGCCTAAAAGTTCCCTTGAACATTTTCCCAGGGAAGAAGACTGAATGAACATTGTAACGTTAGGTCTGAGGGGAAAAATGCTTGAAGCTAATCCATAGCCTTTGAAATATCCTTTTTTTCTCCTATCAAACCAAGACTTGTGCTTCAGCTCTTTGGACAACTGCATCTGGCAATGACACAATGATCCTTGATTGAAGTTGAGAATGTTGATTGTCTGTATTTTGCCGTCCTGTCATCTGGTGTTTCTGTTGGAACCAATAGCTGGGACACAACGATGCAACTGCCTTGGGCGAATGGCACTTCTGTGAGTACAACTCAATGGTTAGCTGTTCATCACGTACAACTCTGAACTGCTATTGTACCTAAAATGTCTTATTATTCGCACTGGGGAAAGAAGGGAGTTTTGAACTGTATATAGCATTTTTCCTTCCAACTTCATCAATCTTTGTTGGAAATGTTTCATGACTTTGCCAACCATTAACTTCCATTGAGCTTAATAGGATTTCTTTCTGAATAGACAGGACAGAGTTGCATTGTTTATGGTGCCACATGGCCCACATGTTTGAGTGCAGGGAAAAACCAGAAGATTGAAAAAGAACTAACATTTTTACAATTTTTTTAAAAGATAAAAAAATGGGCCAGAAAAGTAGAGACCAATCAGCTCAACCTCAATATCTGGGGAAAGAAAACCCTAGCAAAGGTAATCAACTCATAAATTTGCAAGTACTTAGAAATCAACCAGGTCTTTACTGCAACCCACCAAGTGTTTATTATAAACAGGTTGTGCCAGACAGCTCTTATTGCTTTCTTTGTACAAAGTGATTCAAATGGTAGACAAAGAGAACACTATAGGTATAGCGTACTTCAATGAGGCATTTGATATAGCTTACCAGAGTCACTTTCTTAATAAAAGGGAACAATGTTGGATGAATGGTCCCATAATAAGTGGATTCGCAGTGAATAGAACAACTGTACCCAACAGTTTTTAGTTATTCACTTCCCTCCCCTTCTTTATAATTTCAAAGAAAAAAACAAAAAGAAAAGAAACAATGCTGATAGAAATATAGATTTAAAAGAATGTAGAAAGTACAGTGGATAACTCATAAGTCTTGAATAACCAGCAAGTCTACAGAAACATGGTAATATATTCCAATATACAATTAACAATAGTTAATTAATGCCCAACCAATGTGAGGTTCTTAATGGACAAGGAGAAATGTATGCAGTGGGCACCCTCAAGGTTCTATTCGGTACCCAGTGCTTTTTAACATTTTTATAAATGATTTAGATACATAGATAGATAGATAGATAGATAGATAGATAGATAGATAGATAGATAGATAGAGTTTATTTGTCATTACACTCGCAAGCGGGTGCAACGAAATGAGGTACTCTTCCACAAGTAAAAACTGGACAAACACCACTAAAAGAAAAAAAAATTAAATTAAATTAAAACTAAACACAGCCGACCATACAATGATCTCTATGCAATTTAAAAATGTAAAACCCCATTACTCTCATTCACTTCCACATAAATCTTATGACCCTGCATTCAAACTCAAAACTGCACTTGGATAAAAACTGTTCTTAAATTTGGTCGTCCTTGTTCTTAATACCCTAAATCTCCTTCTCGATGGTAATAGTTCAAAGAGCTGATGTCCCGGATGAGAGGAGTCATTCAATATATTAAGTATCTTCCTCCTACATCTATTCCTATACAGTTCTTCCAAAGAGGGAAGTGAGCAGCCAATGATGTTTGGGCCATCTTAATCACCCTCTGAATTGCCTTTTTCTCTGCCACTGTGCAGCTCAAGAACCATACACAGAGACAGTAGGATAATATACTCTCAATTGAACTCTGATAGAAAGTAGTCAATAGACTCTCAGCCAGTTGTTGTTTCCTAAGAATCCTTAGTAAATACAACCGTTGTTGTGCCTTCTTAATTAAAGCAGCGGTGTTTGCACTCCAGGTCAGGTTATTTGTAATGATGGTCCCGAGAAACTTACATTCAACCACCTGTTCCACACGAACTCCCTCTATATACAGTGGCTGAATGTCTGCTCTTTTTTTCCTATAGTCCACTATAACCTCCTTGGTCTTCTTGATATTAAATAGAAGATTATTATTTTTGCACCAACGGGATAGCTGTAATACCTCATCCCGATATGCAGACTCATCATCCCCAGAAATAAGTCCTACAAGCGTAGTATCGTCTGCAAATTTCATTATCCTATTGTTGGGATGTTTATTTGTGCAATCAGATGAATAGATGGAGAACGAAAATGGACTTAGGTGAGGAGAAGGGATTCTCATCAGATCTGAAAATGACACAGATCTGGAAGATTGCTAGCATTTCTGAAGACAACCACAAGTTTCAAAAGGAATTCGATAGACTGGAATATTGGCTCTATTTAATATTTCTCAATGCTGAGAAAAGTAAGGTTCTACATTTAAGTAGGAAAAACCAGGTGATAGGTATAGGATGACAAATATAAATAGACAATAAGTGCCTCCACACTAATGTTTGTAACAAACATCTGGGCATCCTAGAAGACAACATGTGAAGCATGAACCAACAATTTACTGCAGCTGCTGAAAGAGCTGATGCAATCTTGAGCTGCATCAACAGAGGTGTCATGTTGAACTCATGGAAAGTAATAGTTCTGCTATATGCTAGGGATGTTCAGATCATACCTGGAATACTTTATCCAGGTCTGGTCATCACAATGTAAGTAGGATGCTGAGGAATGGAAAGAGTATAGACAAGAGCAACCAGGATGGCCAGGGGCTCAGACATTAAATCCTATGAGGAACAGTTAAAGAACCTGAGTATATTTAAATTGAAGAAGAAACAGCAATACTTTTCAACAAAACTTCAGTCCTTTTAGACCTCTCACAAGAAAGAGATTGATTTATTTTCCATTGCTTCTTAGGATAGGACAAGAAACAATGGACAGAATTTTACAAAGGGAGATTCAAAACAGGAGAAATTTCCTGACTGCAAGAGCCATTAAAGTTGGTGTAGTTGTACTGTAGGTGCTACATCATGGGAAGTTCTCAAGCAAAAGTAGGATAACCATTTGCCTGAGATGCTCTGAAAATGACACATTCTAGGCAGGGCATTGAACTGGAAGAACTCCAAAGACTTTCCAACCCCATGATTCTTTGGCTCTCTGAGAACAATACATGGCTTCTGCTTGTAGACAGGTAAAGGTTTTTTGAGCTGAGAGCAATTCTCTCAGAGCTTCAGGGTCAAATACTGCCTCAATGGAATGGGAAAGGCTTCTTTAAGCTCTGTTTCATTTGATCCATTTTCAACTTCTCACAGAATAGAATCTCTTTCACTACCTTTTCTACAAGTGGAGTGATTTCCCTTCAGAACTAAGAAGGATCTCAAAGACTCTTTGACCGTCATTCCCAGCCTCTCAATTAAGCATTAACTGGCTATTGTGCCTACCCATAGAGAAGCAGGCTGAAACATACTTCTATTCTAAACACTAGCCCTGGTCTGTGTTTTTTTTCCTGATTCATGTTATAAAACACGGCTATCTAACTAACTGTGTTCTCTCACATGTGCATGGGCATGAACACAGAAACAGTTTGTAATTAAGAAAGAATCCATAGACAGAACAAGCTCCAGCCATATTAATGCTGTTCATACTGTTAGGTCTAGGAGAGTGGGCATAAAGAACGGAGATGAGGCATCGAATAGTGCATCCAACTCTTTATTAGTGACTTCAGAACAGAGCAAAATACTAGGGCAGCAGCAGCTCCTTTTATAGAGCTAGCTGCTGTCACAACACCCAATGATTTGAGTTTGCTGCGCTGAGAGCGTCCAATCAGTGGTGACCAGCTAACAGCCAATCAGATCAGCCAACAATGACCAATCACGATCCGCTATCAGCGGGCCAATCAGAAGTGCAGGTTTACGAGCCTGTCGTGGAAGGAAAACTGTTAGAATTGCAAGCTAATGAGTTTGCTTAGTTCGGAACACCCCTCCCCCCTAGGTTACGTCTCAAGGGTGGGGTGATGTAATCTCGAAGGTAGACAGGTCGTCTCACCTGTCTACCTGATCTTCATTGCTCCACCAGTCTTTGCCCGGACTCTGGTTCCGGTGGGCTGTTTGTTGAACTCAGCGGTAATGGTGATCTGACTTCCCCGTTGGGTGACTCAGGATTGTCATCTCTACTCCCGTCAAGGCTGTCATCTGGATTCTCTGGGTTTGCTGATGCCGCCGTGCTGCTTCGTGGAGAGATGGCCATCTGCCCCGGCTCTTCTTCAGAAGGTGAATAATCCAGGTTTGGTCGCGTTGATTGCTGGGTTTCGAGTATTGGGTCAGGTACTAGTTCGTTTCGGCCCCCTCGATTTCCCTTCCCCCCCCCTGGTTTGGAGTTCAGGGCTTGTGAAGGGGGTAGGTGCCAGCCTGGAGCATAGCTGGTCGATATGGCGCTTCCACAGTCTCCCATCAGCAGTTTGTAAATGGTAGGAACGGGGACCTGTAAGTTGAGTTATGGTAGCAGGGACCCACAATGGGTCACCGGTAAAGTTTTTTGCAAAAACTGGGTCACCTACCTTGAATGTGAGATACTTGCTGCTGGACCCCAGGGGCTTTTCCAGCGTGTAGGCAGGGTGTAGTCGGTCAAGATGTGATCGAAGTTTCCTGCCCATCAGGAGTTCGTCTGGGGTTTTGTTTGTGGTGCTGTTTGGAGTAATATGTTGGAGGAGAAGCATCCTGGTCACCTTGTCGTGATGTTCCCTTGTTCCATCTTGTGTAAAGTTTTCTTTATGAACTGGACCATTCGTTCAGCCCTACTGTTGGCCGCAGGGTGAGCCGGTGATGTTAAAGCGTGGCGTATCCCCCGGTCTGCTAGGTACTGTTCAAATGCCAAGGTAGTGAATTGTGGGCCATTGTCTGAAACCAAGACATCTGGCAAGCCGTGTGTAGCAAATAGTCTGTTTAGTTTTTTAACGACTGCCTTTGTGGTGGTGCTCTTCATTTTGTGGACCTCAAGCCAGTTGGAATAGGCATCCACTGTTATGAGAAATATATGCCCCTTGGTGGGTCCCGCAAAATCAATGTGGATATAGGACCAGGGACCTCGAGGTGCTTCCCATTCAGTTGGTGGTGCTTTTGGTGGAGCTGAGCGTGTTTCCTGGCACTTGTTGCAGGTGGTGACCCAGGTTTCTATTTGCTTATCTATACCTGGCCACCAAGCGTAGCTCCTTGCTAGTGCCTTCATTCGCACGATGCCCGGATGTCCACATGCAATAGTTTTAGGATCTTATGCTGCAGTCTTCCTGGGATGACGACTCTGTCTCCCCATAAAACACATCCTTTTTGGGAGAAAAGTTCTGTCTGCCTGTGATTGAAAGGCTTGAAGGTGTCATTGAGTTCGTTGTCAGGCCAACCTCTTTCCACCCAGCTGAGGACTCGTGCCAAACAAGGGTCCTTCCTTGTTTTGGATGCAATGTCTTGTGCAGTCAGTGGTGGTGAAGGAAATGTCTCAATTTGTAGTGTAGCTAGGGTTGGAGCTGGGTCATCCAGGACTTCTAGTAGCGGAGAGCGGCTCAGGGTGTCAGTGTGGGGAATGGCTTTCCCTGGTCGGTGTCGCAGTTGGTAATTGTATGTGGCTAGAAACTCTGACCAGCGTGTCATTCTTGGCGATAAGATGTGGGGAGTTGGTTTATCCCCCGCCAAGATGCCAAGTAATGGTTTGTGATCGGTGATTATAGAAAAGGATCTTCCATATACATACTCATGGAATCGTTTGATCGCAGACACAATAGCTAGAGCCTCTTTATCTAGTTGGCTATAGTTTCTCTCAGTTTTAGATAAAGTTCTAGAAAAAAATGCAATGGGCGCCTCAATACCGTTTGGCAGGACGTGGCTCAGGATGGCTCCTACTCCAAATGGTGAGGCGTCACAGGTGACAGTTAAGGGTAAAGTCTCATTATATTGTATCAATACAGCATCTGATGTTAAAAGGTATTTTACTTGCTGAAAAGCTCGCTCTTCTCGATGTCCCCAGACCCAGGAAGCCTTCTTGTTGAGGAGCCTATGCAGGGGTTCAGCAACAGTCACTTTCTGATGTAGGAAGATGTTATAAAAGTTGATGAGTCCCAGGAAAGCTTGGAGATCTGTTTTGTTTCTAGGTCTCGGGGTTTTTTTTATTGCAGCCAATTTTTTCTCAGTAGGATGAATTCCCTGTTTGTCAAGAAGGTAACCAAGGAATTCAACCCTCTCAGTACATAGTTGGCACTTGTCCTTCTTGAACTTCAGGCCAGCGTCTTTAAATTTTTGGAGGACCATTCTTAGTCAGTTTTCTAGTAGACTTCTAGTGGGGGCGGCTATCAAGACATCATCGAAATATGGCACGACCTCTTTTATGCCTTGTAGCAATCTCTCCATCAGACTTTGGAAGATGCCAGGTGCTATGCTCACTCCAAACTACTACATTTGAACGCACCTCTGTGCGTGACTATAGTTTGGGCTTCTGCGGTCTCTGCATCTACAGGCAGATGCTGGTACGCCTGGGCTAAGTCCAATTTTGCGAATATTTTTCCGCCCCCAAAGGAGTGAAGGAGGTGTTGGACCACAGGCACGGGGTAAGCGCTCTGCTGAAGTGCATGGTTTAGGGTGGCCTTGTAATCCCCACAAATTCTCAAAGATCCGTCAGGTTTTATAGGGGTTACAATTGGGGTCTCCCATCAGGCGTGGTCAATCGGTTCCAACACGCCCTGGGTTATTAATTTGTCCAATTGTTTATCAATCTTTGGTTTGAGTGCAAAGGGCACTCGACGAGGCTTCAGGCAAATGGGCGCAATATCAAGGCAGAGATTAAACGATATGGGGAATCCCTTGTACTTGCCTAGCTTCTTAGTGAAAACTTCCTGGAATTCCTGGACAGGGGCCGCTTCCCAGTCATCACCTTCAGTCTGGTTGATGCCCACCAGTTCAATTCCTAGTGGCGCGAACCACTGCAAGCCTAGTAAGCTGGGTCGATCTTTATCGATGACAGTAAGAGGTAGGGTTACGGTGTGGTCTTTGAAGGAGATTTGGATGTGGCTGGAACCGGCGACTGGGATCCTATTTCCTTGGTAGTCCTTTAATATAATTCTCTGAGTACTGAGGTCCTGGCGACGGATGTCAGGGATCAGCTGTTTGAGGGTTTTCCAGGAAACCATTGATAGGGAAGACCCAGAGTCGACTTCCATAACGCATGGTTGATTCTCAATGGTGACCTTTACTAGGATTTTACTTGCATCAAGGGATGAAGCGTGGCCGATGGTGATGGTTTGGTGCGCCTCTTCTCGTCTGGTAGAAGTGGCTGGTGCTCGATTTCTGTGGCAGTGGTTCCATTGGTTGCTTGGGTGATCCTGATTTACTGGTGGGGTGCCTGTTGTCTGCCAGAAATTATTTTATCTTTGGTTTGGGCTGGACCCTCGCTTGCTTCTACAGACCTTTGCAATGTGGCGCCTCTTTCCACAGGAATGGCAGAGGGCGTCTAGGAATTTGCAATCTGATCACGGGTGGTTTCCCCTGCGTCCAGCACACTGATATGAGGGCTTACGATTCCGTTGATTTCGCTGATCGCGTTCTGACCTGAGTCTGTTGACCTCCTCTTCCTCGCTTTCTGATGAGGATTTGAGGTCTTCATGGTGGGTGGTCATTGTGTGCCTCTCGGAAAGGGGCATAGTGTCACTGGCGAGTTGGCGGTGCGGTCTGTTTGCTCGGCGCATTCGAGCTGCCAACTTCCTGGTTGCTTCTGCTGCAGTAGCATCGGCGATGACATCTGCGAGGCCAATGTCCCCCTTTGCCATAATCTTGCTCTGGGTTGTGGGGTCTCTTAGACTCAGAACAATTCCATCTCTCATGGCTTCTTCAAGATTTGCAAAGCCACAGAGTCCCCCCAGGTTTCTGAGGTCCGCGATGAAGTCTCCAACACTCTCGCTTTCCTGTTGGTCCCTCTGGTAAAACTCATGTCTCCTGATGAGTGTTGGCACCGCTGGGGCATAATGGGCCTGGAGGATTGGGGTGAGGTTGTCCCAGTCCATCATCTTGACTTCAGCTGGTTTTGTGAGTGCCTTTGCCATCTTAAAAATGGCGGGCCCGCAATAGGTGAGGAATACAGCTCATTTCTTGCCAGGCGTAGCATCCTTCAGGTTGTTGGTTTCCAGGAACATCTGAAACCTGTCCATATACGAGTCCCAGTCTTTGTTAGCTGGATCAAATGAAACGGGTGGTATGGCGCTGCTGGTCATTCTGCCGCTATTGGTGCGCCCTCAGCCACGTGCTCTGTTAGCGTTCAATGAGTGTTCAGTCAGCTCTATCGTCTCCGCATCCCACCCTCGTCGCCAGTGTTAGATCTGGGAGAGTGGGTGCAAAGAACGGAGACGAGGCATCGAATAGTGACTCCAACTCTTTATTAGTGACTTCAGAACAGAGCAAAATACTAGGGCAGCAGCAGCTCCTTTTATAGAGCTGGCCGCTGTCACAACACCCAATGATTTGAGTTTGCCGTGCTGGGAGCGTCCAATCAGCGGCAACCCACTAACAGCCAATCAGATCAGCCAACAGCGACCAATCACGATCCGCTATCAGTGGGCCAATTAGAAGTGCAGGTTTATGAGCCTGTCGTGGAAGGAAAACTATTAGAATTGCAAGCTAACGAATTTGCTTAATTCGGAACACATATAATGTGCCCCAGAGCACAAACATTCTCCCAAGCCCACTTTGTGCATTATTGTCATTCCACAGCACACAAAGAATGAAAGCTTTGGGGCTCTTGAGATTTTCAAGCATATCAGATCAGAACACCTGGTCAGTCCCTGAGATAATGAAATGTTCTATGAATTCAGAAACTTGGTGACGGCTTTACAATCCAAGTTGGCCTTGTCCCAGTTTTGCTGCACCCTCAAAACAGATTTTGCAGAAAGTTGCTGATGAAAATGGAATATTGGCATATGAGTGTACATGGGACAAAATACAGGCAGCCAAACTTATATCCTTCCTTACTGTTTATACATAAGATGATCTCCCACAAAAAATGTATTTAATAACAAAAGTGAAGTCAACATTGACATCACTCTTAAAAATAATAAACATTTAAAAACTTGGAAAATAAATGTTTTTTTTAACCTGTTTCTAAATTGGAAGAACGGGACCCAGAAACATCTTAGGGAGTACACGCTATGTCTTCCTAAATTTTCCATAATTATTCTTGTACACAACAGGATCTTTAGAAACACAAGCTTTGAAACACAAGCTCTAGAAAAATATGATCACAAACCCAAACTCTGGCTCAGATACGTAGATGACACCTTCATAATCTGGCCATACGGGAAAGAAAAACTGAACAACTTCCTCACACACCTCAACAGCCTACACCCCAAAATACAATTCACCATGGAAACAGAAGCTAACAACCAACTTCCCTTCCTAGATGTCTTGGTATACAAAAAATCCAATGGCTCCCTAGGACACACCATCTACCAGAAGAAAACACAAACCGCTATCTACACGCACTCTCACACCACCATCCAGCACAGATCAATTCCGTAGCTGAGACACTCATCTCCAGAACAAAATGCTTAGCCGACGAACAACACCTAGAGACCGAACTACACACTCTCACCGGCGTGCTGACAGCCAATGGATTCCAAAGAAAGAAGATCACCCACCTAATCCAAAAAGAAACCCCAACCAAAATCCAAGACAGAGAACAAGAGAATGGCAAAGCCCTCCTCCCATATATAAAGGCACTACAGACAAAATCAGCAAGATCCTCCAAAAACACAACATTAAGACAGCATTCTGCACAAACAGAAAGATATCCACCATCCTAAGAAACCCTAAGGACAAAATCGAGTTAGAAAATCAAGGAGTATACGAAATCCCTTGCACTGCCTGCCCCACCACATACATTGGACAAACTAACAGAAGACTAAGTGCGCGCATTGAAGAACAAAAGAACTCAATCAAAAAGGAAGAACTGACCTCTTCCCTGGTCCAACACCTCAAAGCCACAGGACATGAGATTGACTTTAAAAATACCAGAACTATCGCCAAAACCGAACACTTCAGCAGCAGAATAATCAGAGAAGCCATAGAGATAGAAAAACGCCCACACAGCATGAATAAACGAGATGATACCTCCCGCCTACCAGCCATTTGGAAACCCGCCCTCATGAACAGACGAGTACCTAACATGAAGAATGACACCAGACCCACACCCCTGAGAGCCACACAAGATGCCACCACCACACTTCCATGTAGAAAGCAGACTCACACCCACACAGAAGATGAGACACGACCACGGACCAGAAGCCACAGTGCAGCTGCCTCACTACCCACTTCAAACCCCTCTGAGCCATACATGAAGCGAACTGACCCCCACCATGAAGATGCAGCACGACCACAAACTCGAAGCCAAACAGCAAGATCACAGCTCACCAGCTCAAATCCCCCAGCAACTAAGACTAACCTGAGCACAACCAAGCCCCCACCTGAACAGAACACGCCTCCAGCCAATCAGAACACAGCCAACCCCCCAACCAATCAGAACACAGCCAAACCCCCAACCAATGAGAACACACCCCCACCCAATCAGAACACAGCCAAGCCCCCAGCCAATCAAGTCACACCCTCACTAGCAGTTAAAAGGAAGAAGCAGCTGCAAGCTCACATCACTCTGAGAAGCACAGAGCTGATATATATATATATATATCTGGCATTCAGCTTTGTTCGGGTATTTTCCCACGTGGTGCTTTTTTTAAAGTTGTAGCAACGTTTCAGCAGAATCTCATCTGCCATCATCAGGCTTCTGTATATCCTGTATATATAGAATGTATGTCTTTAGTGCAATGTAGCAGGTTCAAGGATGTGTAGTGAATACTTCCTTATCTCTCCTCCTTCCACAGTTAAATGCTGTATAAAATCAACTTGTTAGAATAATAATTAATCCTGGACGTTGCGTTATGCTGCTGAGGTGTCTTCAAGCAGTATGTACTTTGAATGACCCCTTTACCTGTATCTCCCTTTTTGTTATCTTATATAATTATTGCCTGTATTTAGGATCTTTATAAAAGGAGTCCATTCTTAAACTTTATTTTATCAGTATTCTATATCACACCTATGTAATCTTGTAAAGTTTGATCTTGGCTTTACTGAATGCAAGAGGTCAGACTGTAGTACAGGTCGCTGTAACCTGCTAGCTGTACAGGTCACTGTAACCTGCTAGCTTTGAAATAATAAAATGCTTACACAATCCTCTTCGGTTATTGGCACTTTGCTGGGTGACCTTTCCATCAGAGTTCATAACTGAACAGAGGGTCCTGCAGAGAAGCTTAAAGATCTCAATAGTGCAGCAATCAACCATGCCTCTTGTATACCAATATACAAGCCAAAGGCCTAGATGGCACAATTTAGACCAATTGGAATTTCAGAAGAGTTTACAAGAGTGGACCCATATAAAGTATACTGCAGTAGTAACCAAGGTGTAGATAATGGTCACTAGGTCTGTTTACCTCAGGCAGGGTTGCAGAAGCTCAATCCATCAAATTAGTGCAAATATATCCTTGTCATAATGGCCACCTGCAAATCTGGTGACAAAAGTATTCCCAAGCTGCGAACCTGTTCTTTCTGGGGAAATGAAACCTCATCCAAGAGACATCACCTTAATCCCAAAGCTTTCTCCTTGCAAGGAGCACCTCTGTTTTCCCTGGGTATATAGCTTGATTTCTCTGTTTCCCACTGACATTCCCTATTTCTACTGCCTCTTAGTCCCTTCCAGTTATTAGAATTTCCTCCTGGATAAGAGTTAACAAGGAGTAACTGGTTTCATACATCTTAGGGCTACACTCTTGTGGAATTGGATTAAAGAGGAAACTGCTATTTTAACACCACTATATGAAGGGCAACCCAAGGTTTGACTAACATATGTTGGAGATGAGATGCAGAGAATGTCATGGGGATTCGGCAGATAAAGGATGTTGCCAACGAAAGTTTGTTCCAGGTTTAGAGGCAGAAGGAGAAAAGCTCTACAACTGCCTGAAAAGAAAGCATACATTATGCACAAATTAATTGAACAAAGATATTTTTAGAAAAATGGAAAGACTGTGATTTCCAGGGAAGAGAATGTTGGATAATTTTGTTGTTGTTGGTAGTTCTTTGCTCCAAATTACCTCTTTAGCTTAAAAGATGTTTTCCCCTCCTTTGGGGATCCAGATGTTTCTTTGCATGCAAAGAACAGCTTGTGTCTCTCTGTGTGCAGGTTGGAGGCAATTTTGAGCAGCAAAATCAGTTGGCAAGAGAAGTGTCAACCATCTTCTCCCTGGTTCTTTGTAAAAATGTGCACTCCCGGAAGCTTGTTTTTCATGGGAAAAAAACAAACCCAGAGCTATTGGAGATGAGTTACATGCCATGTATGTACATTTTCATCTCTTCTTCTTCTCCTTTGTAAGTTTATGTATTTTTTGGGGGGGAGGATTATGGCTTGTTGTGAAAAGCTGGATTAGAGTTGCCCCCACCACAGCAAACTTGTTGAATATTTTAATTATTAACTAAATTTTCAAGGTCATCAAAATGAAAATATGCCTATATTACAAAGCACTGTAATTTGCTGAATTCAATACAATGGGACTCTTTCAAAATGGGGTCCTTTATTCTGGCAGGTTGACTCAGTGGGACTTAAAAAAGAACAATCTAGAAGGGTCAACCTGTTTTCCACAGCATCTAAAGGCAGGACAAGAAACAGTGGATGGAAACTAATCAAGGAGAGAAGCAACCTGAAATTAAGGAGAAACTTTCGAACAGGGAGGACAATTAACCAGTGGAACAGCTTGCCACCAGAAGTTGTGCTTCATCACTGAAGAGTTTTAAGAAGAGACGGGGCAGTCATTTGTCTGGAATGGTATAGGGTACGGGGGTCAAACTCGTCGCATCATGTTTCCGTCATGTGATGTTTCGTGACATTTTTCCTATACGTGAGGTTGGGGTGGGTATGACCTGTGTGTGATGCATCTGGCCCATGGGCTACCAGTTTGACACCCCTGCTTAAGTAGGGGTTGGACTAGAAGATCTCCAAGGTCCCTTCCAATTCTATTATGCTGACTTTCAAGTACTTCCAGGTGTTGTAACTACAATCTGGATCCCTCTAAGGTAGTTATTCTCCCCTATCACCACCCTTAGTGGCAAAAGACAGCACCTGGAGACATTGCCCTCACATTCAACACTAATACCAGTGTGGGAGTTGGAGAAAAATATGTAATTTTGTCGGAAACTAACTCTCTCTCTCCCCCCTCCTCCCTTCTTTCTCCCTGTGTGTGCGTGTGCACATGTGTGCCAACTGCAACTGAAGTAAAGTACCAGCTTATTTACATGTAAATCTAGTGACCAATGCTTTGGCAGGAAGCTTTCATTTTAAGAATGCCCTTCCTAGAGCTGCGTAGGAGGTTCTATTAAGCATGTGGAATGTTTACTGCATACCAGAAGCAACAGATTATACAGACACAGAGATTAAAAAAACACACACAAAACACCTACTATTTCTCAACTACATATGGTGTCTGTAGATTCCCTTCTGCCAGTTCACATGGAAACACAAACACACGCAACCCTCTTTTCAAAGAATTGTCTCTGAAATGTTCCCAAAGCAGTATAAAACAGACAACTTCCTACCATGTTGTCAATTGTGCATTGTGATAGCTGCTGCCTTTAGGCTGGTGGGTGCTGGAAGAACAGGGCTTTGGCCCTGACTCAATTGCTCTCTGTCCAGCTTTCCAGGAAGAAGTTTCAAATTTAGAGCCTAGAAGTGCTTGGTAGAGAAATGAGGAAGCGGGTCAGAGAAGTCTATCAGCTGCTTCAAGTTCTGGAGATTTCCTCTGGGGAAATTGCCAGAAAATTCAGTATTTGTGAGACAATGCAGGCAGTGTGTCAATGCCAGGAGGTGAGAAATACTTAGATCAGGCTACAAGAGTTGATAAGTTATGACAATTGGAGAGAAGACAAGGTCTAGGGAAATGGATCTGCTGCAAGAATCCAGTAACAAAGAAAACACACCTTAACTAGCCATTGTTGCTTTCAACTGAACTTAGAACTTTTACCAATGCAAGAATTGGGGCTATTTGTGGGCTATTTTTCTTTGATAGTAAGATTGCCATTAAAAATCCCTTGCATTATCTTTTAAGAGTCTAGATGGAAAGGCCCAAGTAGCTTCCCAAGAAAGCTCATAAAACTCTCAGGAGGCAGACACCAATTCTTGATGTTAGTTAATTTCCCCCACCTCATGACATTGTTTAAACAGATAACAGTAAACTGCAGCCTGCTCACTTGTCAGTCATTTGCTAGGCCAGGTGGAAACCAGAAAGGAAATAACAAATTACTCCAAAGGCTTGTTATGATCTGTGCTCTACCTCTATCTGGATACACTTTGGTGATCTCCATATCTTTTGAATTACAGTTCCCATTGTTCTATAGTTAGCATGGCCAATGGCTAGAAATCCAAGGGAGCTGCAGCCAATCAGATCTAATTTTTCAGCTATGGAAATGCTATGATGATAATAACTATGGTGCAAAAATAAAGGAGATATTAATCAAATATTGTTGCATAAAAGGCAAATTCATGGTTGGGATACATATCTAATGTTCCCAGAGTTCTATATTCCACATATACACATGGCACCACCCCAGAATTTTATATATAAAATAAATGTTAATAGACAAAAAATTATGAAGCACTGAATATTTTCTCAAGATCCTATTTTTTTAAGCATTGCTCATATTACTTTTCTTCTTCCCAAATAGCTGGCTCATCTCTATATTTCATTTGAGCAAAGACTATATAACATTTACAGGATATTTTTCCTTATCTAAGTATGTAGGAATCATACTCCCAAAATACAACAATAATACTTCTTTGATAATATAATGCTGTGAATATAGTTTCTGAAGTTAATAACTAAATTCCTTTGGCTACAGGAAAAATTATCAGAAGAACTCTTGAATATCTGTGTTTAACGTTAGGTTCAAGCTGTATGTTGATATTCTAAACATTTCTGAAGAAAATAACATGGAATTTTAAATATTATTTCTCAGTGGCAAATGATGAAAGTTGATTTCTTTAGGATAAGAATTTCTTCAGCTTATTCAATATTTAATAACAGTTTATGAATATTTATTCATAAAGATCATGAAAATGAATTGTGATTTTTTTAAAAAAATTGTGGGAGAAATCCAGTTGTGGGATGCTTATCCAGATGAGGATACCCAGATCTTAAAATATCAGAGTTATACTTTTTGCATATTTAGCTAGTTTCCAACATATAATTTTTTTAAACATTTGATTTACTAAAAATGACAAATATATTTATAAATAACACAAAATGGTACAGAGATTATGTAACTGTGTAGTTTTCAGAGAGTTATTTCCATTTTAACAATTTGCTTATGGGCTTTTTATAATATTTCGGTTTGTTATGTGTTCTCTTTCCCTCTTTTTTCAAAGTTATTTGATGTTAGTCTCTGCTTAACCACAAATGCTGTCAGTGCTAACCCAAACATTTTCTGCCTGAGCCAAAGTACAGCTGGTAACCAGCTCCAGACCTCGCTGTAAGGATTATTGTTTCACCCTTCACCTTCTCTTCCAGGACCATCAGAAATAAGTTTCTTCATTATTTTCCTCTAGGGCCAATATTCATGCCTCTGTTAATTTATCCACTATAAATCAGCAAAGGTCTGTTATATCTTGCCAGGGCTTCTAGGATTTTGTGTGAGAAATCCAGATGAAATCTTTCCACATTTGTACAAATATCTAGGATGGTTATGAGGGTGGGTCATAGTCAGATGTTTAGATAGCATTTGACATTTTTGTCCACCTGTTGTGTCCTTCCTGAGGACCTGGGATAGGCAGATGTTGCTGTTTGATGGTGTTAAAGATATTGTCGCAAGCTGTTCTAAGAAAAGTTGCCTTTTGCAATTGACAGATGGTGATTTTGCCAATGCCAATGGTGTTCCAGTGGTTTGAGCTTTGCATCTGAGGGCATATTACTGCTGACATTATCTTTGTTTTCTTTTGCCATATGTTCTGTTTTTATTTTATGATTTTCTCCAGCTCTTTCTCTTCTGTTTTACTGCTTCCAAATATTGCAACCTCCATTATCCAGACTTTTATTCTTTCTCTTCAACAAAGTCAGCTGTGTTATATAGCAGGTGCCATATAATTTAAATTCTAAAGTCCTAGGACCCTTTAGCTTCTTCATTTTCTCTTACTTTGTTTATTTTACGATCCCACCAATTCTTGCTTGCAGGCAAGTAGTATTTCTTACAGATATTCCAATGCACCTTTGCTGCTACCACTTTTACAAAATTTGGGACTGAGAATTCTGGAAGTTCTTATCAACACATCTCAAAGCTACCATATTTGGAAAGGTGATGACAGAAAGTGCAGTTTCTTCATTTGATCCTGTAAATGTGTTATTCCAGTTTCATAGCTTAGATGCAATTTACTGCTGTTGACTAAAAGATTGTCTTTGCTCACTTTCCCTTTTCACTAGATTTACAATGTGAAGAATCACACCTCTCTTTCCTTTGCCTTGTGACACTATGATTGACTAGCTTCCATTCATTTTTTTTCCAGCTTTCTACTATCAACAGTCCAAACCATTCAGTAGAACACACCTTCATGTACAAACATCCACGACAGCCTGGAGGGGCAAGTAGAGGTAGGTCAGAACAAATGCATGATTAATGGAGTGTATCTCTAAAGATAATCTCTTTGGATAAGAACTCTCCTTCCAACAAGGTGATTTATCTATGCCTAAAGTAGGTGACATAATCCCACTGCTACCTAGATAATAAAACAGAGTAATCAGTTACTTATTAATGCAGTGCTAACCTATATTTCCACATTATAATCTGCTCTGAGTTCAGGCTAAATTTAAAATACATCATTTTAGACCTATAGAAATTACACAGCCACGTATACACTGCTGTGAAATGGGCAGCTCTATAAATCAAGAAAATAATAAAATAAAAACAAGTGAGGAATAGCAAGATAAAGTTTCAAGGAAAACATTAGAGAAGATGAATTATCAAGTCCAGAAGATGCTATTGAGAGACTGTGATATGCTCCTTTACATTTATTTCATGAAGCAATAAGAAGTCCTATTTTGTGTCTCGTGTTATAAAATATTTGTTTACTTATTTATAACATTTATAAACCAATGTACTCTGGAAGCTCTAAGTAGTATAGAAAGTCAAACAATACAAAGCATAATGTAATTTAAAAAGCAACAACTATGAACTTTGACAATGACATGGCTCTTCCTCCAGCTACTCAATGACTGAAGGCCTTTCCCATAAAGTTAGGTTTTCACTATTTTCCAGAAGGTGTAAGAGTGAAGACCATTCTTATATCAAGAGGTAAGCTGTTCTAAAGGAAGCAAGTAGCTATGGAGAGAAGTCTAATATTTTACCTGGAATATACAAAACTGTTTGAGGTTATCAAGAACTGAAGGTGCAATATTATCATCACTGAGTAAGGCTCCGTTTTGCATAAATCATATTGATTCTCTTATCTTTCTGTATTTTGATACAATTAATGGAATCACAGAGAACCTTCAAACAACTCTTTATGAAAGTCCCTATTTCACATGCCTTTAAACATTAGAAAAAAGCTTTCCATTGCCAGATACTCCACCTTCCCCATATTAATTGTCTTGTAAAGAGGACACATGTGGCAAATGAGGAATGACTTAAGCTTGCATACATATACTTCATCCATTTTTAAAGTTCTTATATTTTTTATTTTCAATGGTACTACTCCAATTCATGAAAGCAATATACCAAGATTTCTTGATTGCACTGAAAAAGACAACATTATCTTTTCAAGACGAGGTTGTGTTGTGTTCACAAACATATCCAAGATATTTCATTCTAAGAAGGAGGAGGCACTGGATGAAGAGAACTTATTTTTCTGAAACTGCATAATTTCATTACAAATAATTGTAATTCTTCTTGGTTAAATGGTTAGGAGTTAAATTGACATGGCTAATTAGAGAACAACTCTTCATTCATATCATCACAATTTATATTCAACAGGTCATTGGGCATAAAGAAACCCTCTTTCTATCCTATATATAGTCTTCTAAAATTATCACCCCAGTGACCATATTTTAATCATTTTAGGTTATGCAATATTGTTTTACCTGAAAATGACAATTATTGGTATTGGGTGGTTTTTGATCTGTTCAAGGAAAACTCAAAAAGACTTTGAATGAAATGAAATAAAATGTTGAAATTGTTCAAGTACACCTAACAACTGCTTTACTTATAACAGGAGTGTCAAACTCGCATCATCATGGCATCATCATGTGACGTATTGCAGCTTTCCCCTCTTTTGCTAAACCGGGCATGGGCATGGCCAGTACATGATATATCCGGCCTGCGGGCCACCAGTTTGACACCCCGACTTATAAGAAGTCTTCATCTAATAGAATAGAGAAGGGCAAATCTATGATTGAAGATCACAGGTGATAATATGAAATGGCTGTTAAAACTCCTTCTGATTGTGCTGCAGAAATTCAGTGATGCAACTGCTAAAAACATAGTGGTATGCATTTCTGACTTTTTTTTTTTTTGACAGGAAATATATGAAACATGTGGTTCTAAGTATGATTAATGTAGTTTAACAAAAATCTCAAGCCAAACCTCTGAAAATCCCATATTTATTTATAAACATGACACAACTTCAGTGCCCCATTTATTGGGACCTCAATTCTTCCACATTATGTATGGTCCCAAGGCATCAAAATGCAATCTCTTTTTGCAATAGAAGGTTTAGAAAAAGTGGCTTTCTCGTTCTGACCCAGGCTTTGTCAAACTTAATAAAACACAAACTGATGTTAAAAGTAAAACCTATCTTAATGCAATGCTGGGAATTACTTGCATTCCCAGTCAAAACTAATTATACACAGTTCCTCCAGATAAGAGCACGCTTTTCAGTTCTGTAGAATGCTGCCAAAACATAGAAATCCAATTAAGGCTAACATAAACCAACCCAATAACCCAGAAAAAAACAAGTACAGAGCTTCAAGAAGAACTCAAAAATTACTGAACTGCTTTGCTTCCTGCAGAGCTTTTCGTCATTGAGGTCTGACTTTTATCCCTTATGGGAGGGGCAATCACCTCCCAGCCTTACTCCTGAGTCTCCCCTTCCACTTCAGCTCCCTCACCTTCTAACAGCTCTGCGCACACATGCATTGAGAACAGTCTCCCCTGGGTCCTCTGCTTCGCTGCGGCCAGACTCTGAAGGCTCCAAAGACAGCACCCCGCTCCCAGATGGCCCTGGCCCCATCCCTGCAATGGATGCAGGACCCTCGTCCAAGTCCTCTCCAGACTCCCTGACTGGTTCCCTTTCGTCCTCACTGTCCAATATCTCTGCCGTCTGCACCGGCTGCCACAACATTTCTGATATTTAATAAGTGCATATGTTTGATTTGGTCCAGTTTTACACACTGAACTTATACAGTGAAGAGAAAATTGTCTTCAATGTGAAGAGTATTATAAATAACAAGGACACCTCCTGACAGGGACTAGCTTTGCTCTCATAACCTAAGAAGTATTTTTAGGCCAGACATCTGGCAGAGATTCATGGTGAATTATTCTTTCATATTGCCAATATAATTTTAATACCACTTTGCTTATTTCAAGATAGGAAATATGTTTTAATTGAAAGTATTGGCACTGCTCGGTTGACAATAATCTTTATATTAAAACTTCTCCAATAACAAATCACTGAATTTACCATGTAATCCTAAAAAATGGATTTTAACTATGCACTTCATATTCTGTTCAGGTTTCCCATGAAACAAATGTTACCAAATGGTTCATATTTCATTTGCTTTTTAATAAAGCAAAAAAATTCAGGTAAAAAAATTATATTGCATATATTTGGACCCCAGTTAAATCTGTTTTCACAAAATCAGATTGAGTGCAATGGCTAAAGTAATGTAGAATTTAAGTAACCCATTGTCTCAACAAACACAGTAAATTTTTTGACACATCAAATATCTTAAATTGATAGGGTACTTGTACTGATTAATCTATCTACATGTATTCTTCACCTATCTATTTATTCCTCCCTCCCTCTTGGTCTTATCCCAGGTTAAATCCTGCATAAGTTTAGCCACTCCATTTCATCTGATGAACTGAGCTGTAGCACACAAAAGCTTATGGATATTAATAATATTTATTAGTCTGAAAACTGCTAGGAGAGTCCTTCTGATTTGTAGCTACCACAAACTAACGTGCAAAGCTATCTGAAGGTTTTGCACCAAACACAAGAAGAAAAAAACTCAAAAATCTGTATTACACAGCTACGGTTTTGTGCTCAGTACCTACTAAGGATGAGAAATAGCTAGAAAAAAATCAGAATTCAGAAAAAGATTTTCCCCCTTCCCCCCGCTTCCTCATGAAGTTACAGCAAACCAAGTAGCAGTGATTCATTTATTTAGCTAAGAGAAACCCATCTTTGGTGTCTCAAAGCCAAAATTAGAAGATGTAACCATGGTGTAGGTCTACCACATACACCAAAATGAAGATCACCATTGACAGCACATCTCTTAATGATCCTTCATTTGTGATCCAAATTTACTTCTGCCTTCCACATACTAGTAATTATGTAATTTACCCTGCCCTAAGTTACAGGATTGCAAAATGTCAATATGAACTTGAACCCATTTCAACCAGGTGGGCAGGATTATGAGTACAGAAAGACATTTGCTCTTTTTATTTTTTAGTAGAAATGGGTAAAATAGCAAATGAAAACACCAGTTTAGTTGACATTCAGTACCACAAAGTGGGGGAGGCAATTCCTGGAAGTAAACTTCCTCACCTCTTCCTGACCCCAAACAACTTTGAGCATTTCTTTGTATTTGCTCTTTCAGAGAAAGTGATTTGGGTTCCATTTGATGTTTCAATCCGCAAGTTTGGAAGGTGGGGTTGGTTAAGGATCTTGCTGGAGCTTTGGTGATGCTCTTTAGCTTAGCTAGTATGTTCACATTAAGCTATTCCTAAAGAGTCTTCATGGAATTCCTGTGGGAAGTCAATTGGTGAGCAACTGGTAGAATATTGTTAGAAGCAGTCTTGCATCTTTTTTTTTTTTAAATATACATTTTTTGCTTCTATATACACATCGTTGTGTGAACAGTATGGTCCCAGGCCATTTTACATTTTAAAACAAACATGTCAATGGTTTCACCTTGATATTATTAACTTTCTGACATAATTTGATATTAATACATATTATCAATCTTAACTATTCAATGTTCTCATGTACTGTTTTGTGTCAATCTCTATATTTTTAACATCACTTCTTTTGTTATAAATTCTATATTAGTAGTCTTATTTGCAGTATTTGACATATTATATAATTCAAATAGCCATTCATAAAATCATGTTAATTTGTATTTTCTATTGTTTATCCCCTTTTCAGTTCTTGGTTGTGTCACCATTACACTTACAACAAAGTTTCTTCCTATTCCCAATTGTAATAAAATAAACAATATTCATCCTGTTCATATTTAACATATTATACCATTTGAATAATACTATACTCCCTTATCTATTAGCATATTTCACTATCTTATTTTTAAATCTGTCAGGTCTCACATGTTATTTCTTTTCCTACCTCACAATATTAATTTTCATATTTATTGCAGTTCAATTATATATCTTTCATGCTAATCCTCTAATAATGTATTTATTTCATGTTTATTACAATTGACAGTTATACATCTTAAATAATAATACATACGTTCATGTGAAACCCTTATCTTTTCTTTTTCAACCATCATCTCTTATTTTCATTAAAGCATTGATTTGTCTCTTTCCATCTTGTCTCCTATTTTCTATTTTTTTAACCTTTCCTCTTACTCATTCCTCCCTTCTCTGTTAAATTCCATTGTGTCTTTTTCCAAATATCTAGTTTTACCCCTCTTCTCAGCATATTTTCTCTGAGATTCCAGTTTTCCATATGACTTGTTACAATACATAGATGTTACAATAGAAAATATATATACTCACTATTACAATTACATTTAAAACTGTATTCACATCCTGAGCTACTTTTTTTTAAAAAAAATCATAAAATAATATGAAAGACAGTAAATGTCCTTGGAAATATTGGAATCAGGGGTTCAGGCATGAACCATTGTTTAGTTGAAGCTATTATCTGTCTCCCTGGTCTCTCTCTCTTTTTGCAAAACAAACTGTTGCCCACTTGCACCCCCAAATAAAATATCTTTTAACATCCATCCATAGCTTATTGACTGTCTGTCCTACATGGCCTAGACCATTAGTGGCTAACCTAGTTCGGCTCCCGTGCCAATAATTGCATGCATGCTCAATCCCAGAAGGCAATGCATGCTGGGGCCCCCATGCCCCCTGCACATGGGCGTGCATCCCTCATGCATCGCACATCTCTGCACATGCAAACATGATTCCCCCTTGTGTGCCGCGTGTCTGCACATGCGTGCCCGATTCCTCCCTCGTGCACCACATGTTTTTATGCATGTGTGCACGATTCTCCCTCATGTGCTGTGCATCTCTGCGTATGCGCGCGTGTCTCTCTCATACACTCCTTTACACCAGTTCACACCACTTCGGGAGAACCGGTTGTTAACTTCCTGAGCAGTTTGGTGAACTGGTTGTTGGAAGAAATCATTAGGGCAGAGAACTGGTTGTTAAATTATTTGAATCCTACTACTGCTTTCCACCCCCTGCACTTGCACGCCAGATACCTGACAATCAGCTGTCAGGTGGTGGCGTGCACGCATGTGCAATGGGGGCTTTTTCCTGGCAACTTCTTGTTCCGAACTAGCAGGCTCATAAGCCTGCAAACCTGACTGGCCCTTTACACAGCAGGCTCGTAATCCTGCATATTTGATTGGTCCGTGAACAGCGAGTCATGATTGGTCATTCCGGACTAATCTGATTGGCTAGTTAACGGGCTGCCGCGATTGGACTCTCCAAGCGCAGCAAACTTAAACCATTGGACGTTATGTCAGGCTCTTTGCTCTGTTTTCCTGAAGTCACAATAAAGAGTTGAAGTCATTATTCGATGTCTCGTCTCCATTATTGCGCCCGCTCTCCAGGACAGAACACTTCTCATGAGCCAGGGGAAATGGCTCCGCATGCCACTTCCGGCACGCATGGCATAGGTTCGCAAACATGGGCCTAGACTGTGAGATAGAGGCTAAAGACTGGGAGATTCTAATTTCATGTCAGGGTTAGTCACAGTTATTTCTTGTAAGACCTTTCTTTTTCCTTTGGCCAAGTGTAACTCCAGAGAACTGGAAAAGTGAGGTAGAGGCTAAGAGAATGAACAGGTAGAATGAACAAGTGGAAAGTGAACTAACTTATCTCCCTTTCCTTCCCAAAAATGTATTTAGTGACACAATTTCAGCGATGGGCTCAACAAACATAAACAGTTCACCCCCAAAGCTAAATTCCTTTCCTGGAAGCTCAGGTGCAAGTGCCAATTTTGGAAACACAGACTTCAACGCTGAAAATCACTTTGCAGTCCATTCATACATTCAAAGAAGCATGGCTCCACAAAGAAGGGAAGGAAAAACAGGAAGGTCTGAAATTATGTTGATTTTGAGACTGGATGAATATTTTGCAAAGTCAAAATGGTTTCCTTGCTCTAAAAGCCAAAATAAATGTTCATCTGAAATAGCTATCCTGCTTTCAGTTACCTCTTTTGAATACTTAGCTTTACCTCTACTTGTCCTTAGCACAATAATGGGCTAGTTCAGTTCTGGGAAGTCTATGGACCTATGTAAATCTGAGAGAACAAAATATCAGACAGCAACATTGGTTTGGACCCCATAGAGCAGGGGTGCTAAACTCATATCGTCACGGTAGCATCACGTGATATATCAGGATTTTTTTTCCCTTCGCCAAACCGGGTAGGGGCAAGGCCAGCATGTGATGCATCTGGCCTGTGGGCCACAAATTTGACCCCCCTGCCATAGAGTGATCTGGCTGTATTGATGTGATGGGTCCGAATAAAGGTTGAAATCAGGCACAATCTAACTCCTGGTAGTCCGTGTAAAATAAAAACACCATGCAGGACACGCACTGTGTGAAAATAGAAAAACGTGTCTCCTCTATGGGGCTGGATATCCTGTAATCCTCACATATGAGGACATAACATAACAGCTTTGAGAACTTAATGGAAGCTGGAGAGTATACATAATTATGACAATAGATTATATGGATTTCTACAAGCAGACACCTGCTATGGGCATTAACAATCCCATCTGGCAGGCCCCTTGAAGAACTCATTCTCCTTCTTTGTAGGATTTCACATATCTTTGTCATTTTTCAAGAAGTTATGGGAAAGGCTTGGAGCAGATCAGAGTCCTTTTGCTGGAACTGAGATGGATAGACTCTAAAAATAAGGACCAGTTGAAGCTTAGCCAAGAGAGAAGCATAAAAGTTGTACTATATATTACCTTGCATTATATCTGATGCTAAGGTGGAAATGTCCTACCTACATGAAAGAAGCAACATTAAAGGTATTTCAACACACACCCTTAGTCTTATATATAAGCTTAGTACTATAGAACATTCAGCAGTTGTACTTTAGGCCTAATAAAATGCAGCTGAAACAATCTCTGGTAAATGTTTGAGCATGTTTGCTTCCTGCTCTCTGAGATCAAAAGGGGTCCTCACCTGCTTAGCATTCAGCACATTTCACAAGCCACAAGAGGAAATGATCAAAGGCGGTGTGTATTGTTTTTTACAGCTCACGGATCAGGGAGTTTTCTAGCCAGCGTCTGACCACAATTTAAAAAGTTACATTTGCTGGAGTTGATCTTGCTGTCTTTGTTGCTAGCATTCACACTCTTCAAAAATAAAATAACTAGACTCTCTAGTCCCTGAACATTTAATAGAACAGTGTCTGTATCTGCCATGAGTCACAAGGAGTTAAATGCCTTAAGGGTTGTGGAGCTGCTCTGAAGCCATTTGCCATTTGCCATTGTCTGCCTCTGCCTCATGAGGCACTGCCTCTCATTCATATAACTAGACATTATTTGCTTGAATAAGAAGCGGAGAGGCTCTCCTGTGCTTTGCTTTTGTCAGCATTTTTTTTTCTTGTCTGAAAAAATGTTGCTTATCATTCTATGGTTGCTGTCATCTATTTTGAGTATAGAAAGAGGAATTCCTTCCTGTTTAAAATAATAAGCTCAATGGAAGGTCACCTACTGTGTGTGTGTGTGGGAGGGGGGAAACGGCTTGGCTAAAATCACAAGAATAAAATGAAGGGGCCCCTTTGCAAAGAGATCATCATATCTTGATCAGGGACAGCCATATTACAATTAAACATTGGGCTGCCATAAGCCATAATCTTTAAGAAGTTGAAAAGAATCCTGGTTTAGAAGAACAAACTATTGCCAGTTATAAAGCCCCCCCCCCCCCCCAAGTGAAGTAAATATGTAAACCACTGAATTTGGCACAATGTTTTCTGGCCATAAGGACTTTTAAAAACATAAGACGATATTGGAAATATTGGTTATTTGATGTTTTCCCTTTTGAGAGAGAGAGAAGAAGAAATATTATTCTTCATGCACTATCCCAATTTAAAATCCAGGATTTGCTTTCTGTTATTTTAATGTTAAATAATCTGTAATCTGATAAGCGATGATAGATTTCCTTGTAATAAAGAATTTATATTTCTTATTGATCATCCCAAAGTAAAGTCTCTTTATAATTTGGAATATAATTTAAGATAACAACATACTATACTTCGGTGCTTCTGTGGTGAAAGTATCAATTGATGCTATCACCATTGCCTGGGGAATACCCAGTTGGGGGCCCTTTCACGTCCCTGTTAAGTTGCCTATCGGGGTGATACCCATCTATCTACTTGCAATTGCCTGCTTTCAAACTGCTGGATTGGCAGGAACTGGAGAGAGTGATGGGCAGCTCATCCTGCCCTGGGGCAGCAACCACATCTCAGACATGAGCTTGCCAATGTCAGAACAGTCTCCTAGCCACGAGTCACAGGGTTCCTTTAGATAACAGCATTAAGGATATGGACAGCCAATAGAGCTGCCTTGAAAGGAATAAAGTAACATCTGAAAGCCTACAAAACAATCTAGCAGAATTTCTGATTTCTTAATACCCATAGCCTGTCATTTGTCAGTCAAGCGTGTCTTTTCCAAGTTGAGATTGTCACTAGTTTTCTGATGAATCTCCCTTACAGAGTTATAAAATGATAAAATTTCTCAAGAGAAATATCTATGCCTTCTTTAAGGAGCAGAGAACTTTATATTTAATAAAAATTCATTTAAAATCATGTCTAACCATTTTTCATCTTAATTACAGTGGTAATATGGGTCAGCTTTTCCTCAGCTGGAAACCTCAGAATTAGATGCAGTGGGAATGTGCAAAAAATAATTCCACTCTTTTTCATATCTAAAACCTCACTGTCCAAACTGAACTTCTGTTTTATGTCACTTTTTAAAAAAGAAATCTAATCGGCATAAAGTTCATTTTATCTATTTCTCCAAAAATCAGACAAATGAGGAAAGAAAGGTCCTATTTTTAGATAATTTATACAAAGGCTTCTAAGAGAGTAACACATTTTTGCAAGAAATTAATTTAACTGACTGAAATTAATGTAACTATTTATGTGAACTTCAATGTTCTGGTTTTGTGAGCCAATGGAAGGTAACTTCAGAAAGGCAAATTAATTATTTTTGATCATATAATGCAACTAATACAACAGTATCTTCTGTATGTGTGTATGCCTTTGTGTATGTACATGAGATTGTATGATATATCAGAGAGTGTTTAAGGCTGGATGCAATCACTTTGATGCTGAAGAACCAATTTAGTAACTGAATTCTTACAGTCTGGATTTGTGTTTGAGGGGATCCAGTTCTCTGCTTCTCATACGGTCTGCTCCCACACCTAAAGAGAACTGTGTAGATAGAAATCTCCTTAGAATGTTAGCTTTGCAAAAATGGGCTTTATGTTGGAGCCTGGAATTTTGCCAAAGCCTATAGAAAAATTCAGTTTAAACACATGTGGACTAAACAGGTGTGTTTACAAGCCCATAACTCAAACTCTTAGTTCCTGGCCCAGTTCCACTGATCATCAAGGACTGAAGAAGGCTTCCAGTCATTTTCATTTGTGGAACTCCCAGCCTAACCAAAACCCTGGCTAGAAACATGGATAGAAACATGGCTGGAATTATATTGCTAATTATTTGGAAGCAAATTAGCAATACATTTCTTGTAGAATCCATTTTGGGTAGGAGATCCACCTATACAGTAAACCAGTGGTAGTATTTAGCACGTTCTAACCAGTTCTGGAGAACCGGTAGTGGAAATTTTGAGTAGTTTGGAGAACCGGCAAATACCACCTCTGACTGGGGATTTTACAGTATCCTTCCCCTGCCATGGCCACCAAGCCATGCCCATAGAACCAGTAGTAAAAAATTTTTGAATCCCACCACTGCAGTAAACCTTTCATAAAGTAAAGCTGACCATGATTCCATGATTCAAATTTGTTTTATAACCTTTTTTTCTGATAACTGTAACAGCTGGATTTTTTTTATTTTAAAGTTTGAGATTCTCAAAATGCCAGATTACATGCTAAACACAGAACTCTTGTATACATTTCATAGCAGAATTGCTATAGGGACTGCTCTTCCATTTGGGTAAGATTCCATAGGTGCAACCATTTATAGATACACCTAAAAGTTTTGTGGCAAATTAAAACTCGCACATTTATGGTCTGGTTGAAGCCTGCCAATTCAATTCCTGTAATCCCACTTCCTGCAATCCCAATTCCTGCAAACCACTGTAATCCCAACAAGCTGGGTTGATCTCTGTCAACAACAGTGAGAGGTAGAGTTGCGGTGTGGTCTTTAAATGAGACCTGGACGTGACTAGAACCAGCAACCGGGATTCGATTGCCTTGGTAGTCTTTTAATATAAGTCTCTGGGTGCTGAGGTCCTGGCAGCGGATGTCAGGGATCAGTTGCTTGAGAGTTTTCCAGGAGACCATGGATAAGGAAGACCCGGAGTCAACTTCCATGATGCACAGTCTGTCTTCAATGGTGACCTTTACCCAGATTTTCTTCACATCCACTGATGAGGCGTGGCCAATGATGACGGTCTGATGTGCCTCCTCTTGTCTGGTAGAGGTAGCAGGTGTTCGGTTTCTGTTGTACTGGTTCCACTGGTGGTTAGGGCAGTCCTGGTTTGATGGGTGGTTGCCTGTTGTCTGCCGGAAAATTGCTTCGTTCCTCTTGGGGCTAGATCCTCGTTTGCTTCTGCAGACCTTGGCGATGTGGCCCTTTTTATCACAGGAATGACAGATGGCATCTAGGAATCTGCAGTCTGTTTGAGGGTGGTTTCCTCCGCATCCAGCACATTGAAAACTGGTTCTACGACCTCGCTGGTCTCGCTCTGATCTGAGTCTGTTGACTTCTTCCTCTTCACTTTCCAACAAGGATTCAATGTCTTCATGGTGGGCTGTTGACGTGTGTCTCTCTGAGGGTGTTGCGATGTCGCTGGGGGGTTGGCGGTTTGTTCCATTCGCTCAGCGCATTCGGGCTGCTGACTTCCTGGTTGCTTCTGCTGCAGTAGCATCCGCTATGGCATCTGTGAGGGCGATGTCTCCCTTTGCCATAATCTTGCTTTGAACGGTGAGGTCTCTTAGACCTAGGACAATACGATCTCTCATGGCTTCTTCCAGATTTGCGAAGCCACATAAACCTCCCAGATTTCTTAGATCAGCAACAAAGTCCCCGATGCTTTCACTTTCCCGTTGGTTCCTCTGGTAAAACTCGTGTCTTCTGTTGAGGGTTGGGACTGCTGGGGCATAATGAGCCCAGAGAATGGGAGCAAGGATGTCCCAGTCCATAGTTTTGACTTCAGCTGGTTTCGCTAGTGCCTTTGCCATTTTGAAAACGGCGGGTCCACAGTGCGTTAGGAACACCGCGCGTTTCTTGCTGGGCATGGCATCCTTCAGGTTGTTGGTCTCCAAGAACATTTGGAACCTGTCCATGTAGGAGTCCCAGTCTTCGTTTGCTGGGTCAAATGGAGCGGGTGGTATCGCGCTGCTGGTCATTCTGCCATCTCTGCACGTTGTCAGCCACGTGCTCTGTCACTACTTCGTGAGTGTTCAGTCAGCTCTTATCGTTCCACATTAGCTCTTATCGTCTCCTCATCCCACCTTCGTCGCCAGTGTTCTATCTCGGAGGGTAGGCGCAAGAACGGAGATGAGACATCGGATAGTGACTCCAAACTCTTTATTAGTGACTTCAGGAACAGAGCTAAAAGGTACAGCAGCAGCAGCCCTTTTTATAGAGCTGGCTGCTGTTAAAGCGTCCAATGGTTTAAGTTTGCCACGCTTGGGCTATCCAATCGCCTCAGCCCGTTAACTAGCCAATCGGATCAGCCTTGAACGACCAATTGTGACCTGCTGTTAACAGACCAATCGAACTTGCAGGATTATGAGCCTGCTGTGGAAAAGGCCAGTCAGGTTTGCAGGCTTACAAGCCTGCTAGTTTGGAACACATTTCTTATCAAACAAGCTTGCATGGATCATAGCATACCCCATCAGATTAATAGTTCTGAGAAAATCCCATTTCACATACAAACCACAGTTCTGAAGGAATAGAAAAGAATCTGGATTTTTGAGAAGGTGAGTACAAACAGAACCGAACATGTGGGACATAGACATCTTTGAACTGCAGGGAGTAAATAATATATTACTGCAGTTTTATTAGACTGTTAGTAAACATAATTTTATGGGCAAGACACTTGGAAAGGAAATAATAAGTATGTGTGCAGGGAACAGTACTTAGACCTGTATCCTACACTTACTTATTCTTATCCAGGCTGTTTAAATTTTATCCAAATGTTGGTGTTCCAGACATTGGTTTAAGCAAAAAACACAATTACGTCTAAATTTCACAAAAGCAAATGTAATAAATGTGTAGTGTGGCTGGAATTCTGGGAGTTGTAATCCAATAAACTAGTGAGCAACAGGCCAGGGAGCATTGTCATAAGCCAGAAGAGGACACAGTAACTTTCTGAGTATGGTTAATTAAATGAAACAAGGCACATTTTTACCAGTTCCATATGAATACCCTTTCATATTAGACAGTTTTGATCAAAATATAGCTAATGCCAAAAGCATTAGCAATACCTACTCCTAGCAATAGAGAGAAGCAATTCTACTCCAACCAAGTAAGGAGTTCTAAAGAACACTGATAAAGTTTCAAATCTGCTTTTTAAAAAATGAGTCAGATGCAACCCAGATTTAAGCCTCTGCACGCAGTATTTTCCAGCCACCATCTGGAAACATGGGTTTTATATGGCTTTAGATCCTGGAGTGTAACATTTTAATTATATTCCTTGGGGGAATTAAATATTTTGGTGACAGACAGCAGTTCCACTTATTGCCAACAGTTTTATTAACATAGCCAAATGCTTATTTCCTTTTCCTCACCCTCACTTTGCATCTGTCTTTTAAACATTTGCCTTAGTTGCAAAATCAGCCAGGATACTTGTCCAGAGATGTAGGCTTGGAAATATTTTTTTAAAGTGTTTACATTCTCTAGGAAATCTGACGGCTGAGAACTATTGTTAAGAAAAGTACACAGATGTCCATTTCCACAAAAATGGAAATGTTGTCTCAGAAATAATCATGGATAACATTTATCTCATTGTAGAATTGTCCCATGGCAGATTGGTTGTGGTGAGTTGGCCACAGAGAGTTGTCCCATTCCGTACTTTTCTTGAAAATGTGAATCAATTTTGTCTAAGAATTTATCACCTGTGGACTTTCACTGTTAGTCAATGGAGCCACAAAACTTTTCATTATTTTTTTCAAACGGAGGTTTGGAGATGAATCAGACTGCCTTCAAATAACCTCAAACAAATAGATCTATATTATGAATCATGTGCCTGTACCACAACTTATTTTAGTGCACACTACTTTTTCTCTAAAGTTTCTTTGTATAAAAATCTCTGCATGAAAATGATATCCTGGAATTACATTTCTCTTGAAACAATTATGCAGTTATTTTCATTTTGTGGACTAGATGGCAATTCCTCGCCTCCCTCTCATAACATTTCTGTCCTCAGGATACCAAATTAGACAATGAGACTTCTGTTAGTCATTACACAAACAATTACAAGGAAAAGCTAACTGGGAAAACTGAGTTTGTACAGAATTTTCAGACTGTCCTCATTATCCAAGATATTATACATCTTGGACCATGAGCATATTAATTTTCAGTTTTTTCCAAATTATTCATAATGGATTCAAAGATTGAATGTTCAAACTAATCATATTTGATATCTTCAATGGCACATATTGTTTTGGAACTCACATTAGTCCTAAAATTCTCATAAAATTTTCTCAAAGTCAAATCTAAAATTTCCAAAATTTAACGATAGACTTCAATGTTCTGCTTAACTCTAAATTTTACTACAAAGAATCCACAGATTGTCCGAAAGAAGGTTGCTTTACTTTCTGGTCACTGTGAAAATAATTCTGTTTGCTGGAAAATGCAGGCTGCATATAAATAACGAATTGACCACATAGTCTGCTACATTTCTTTTTTACACAGTAAAAAAAATATAGAATCAATTGTATAAATTATTTCCATTTGACAGCCTGCTACAAATAGTTTATTTCTCTATATCTACACTTTATCTGCGACAAGAGGGGAAAAAACCCAAGCCTTGTTTTTAGTTCCTGTTGATTCTTGTTGACTCTTGAAAAAGAAATTACGGTGACTTGAGAGAGGTGGTTTATAATCTATAACTTGTTTGATCTTTACTTATGGTAAATAATGTATGTGCATTTTTCTTTTTAAAGAAAGAACAACACGCACAACAGAACACTTCTTGATGAAAGGAAAACGTGGAACCTACATAAAAAATGATACATCTCTAAAACCAGCATTAAGCTCTTTTAAAAATTGTTGTATGGACTCTGTTGATTGACATATTTACAACTAGTAGTGCACAAAGGCCAGAGTAGCAAGATTCAGCACCAAACACAAACAAATCAAGCTAACCTGGAGCACAGGTAAATGCTCGATCCCTGTCAAAAGATGGCCTTTTATCTTTGTGTAGCTTTGTCAATTACAGTGAGGTCTTTCAGATGCAATTCCATACTAATAATCCATAATACTAATAGCCATTGGAGTTTGTGCCAATGAGTTCATGCCCATTCTAAATTCAAGATGTGAGGATTGCTATGAAATTATCTGAGACAATTATTATTATTATCATCATTCTTCAAAGCTTCAAATAGAAAGACATTACCAGAGATATAATTTAATTGCCAGAGCAGAAATCCTCTGTTGAAAAACACAACAAATTGCAGACCACTTTCTTCCTGCTTTTAGAATTTCAGAGTGGGGGGAGATAATACTGAGAGGCTCTTTCTGCTTCACCTCAAAATGCATTGCACTCTCTCTGTTGACAGAGAAGAGACAGAGATGAAGTTTCTGCATAATTAATCAAAAGTACCTCCAAGCACATTACAGTTTCTTCTGAGTCTTCTTAATTTTAGCAGAAACTGCTTTTGGGTCACATTAGTAATGATTTCACTAGGGTGCAGAATGCTACTCACTGTCTCTCTTTCAAAGGAAAGTAGTCAAATGGGAATTCAGAATTGTGTTAGCATTTTGATAGTAATTAGCATTCCAGTTAGCATGCTCCTATGATGGATGCCATGATTAAACAGAAGGGGGAAAAAAACCCAGATGCTGCTAAAAGCTCATCCTTACATTTTGCTAACCATAACATGAAGGCACTGATATAGTTTCAGGCATGGGTGAAATGAATGGAGACAGTCTTAGTTGGTGAACTTTCAGCTCTTTATTACATAGTGACTTAAGACTTTAATAACAACAACTCTGCCTTATATAGGCAACCTTAATGCAAAATAACCAATAGAGAGCTGTAAGACGCTAGCTCCAAAACCAATAAGAGTCCTTCGTTAAGGGCCAATCGGATTCTCTGAACCCAACCAATCCGATCGAGCCGCTTAACAACCAATCAGAAGTGCAGGGCCAGAACCCTGCACTTTACCCTAAGCTCGCTTTTATTTTAACTATTTACATACATAACACCCCTTCTCCCTGGCTCCTCAATTATGGTGTGATTATATAGTCCTTCAAATAGGACGGTTGTCTTTTGGGTCTATCAGATTTTCTTTGGACTGGCTGCGTGCAGTCCTGTTGAGGTAGAATGTTGTTTGGCGGTGGCTCAGCTTCTCGTTCTGGTGTGATTTCCTTTGGAGCGTATGATTCTTCCTCCTGCTCCATTTCCTGAGTTTCACTTGATTCATCGCTCTTTTGGAACAGGTTCCCTGGAATGTCGTCTTCTTCCATTCCTTCCCCCCCCCTCAGTTTGGTCGTAGGGGAGTTGTTGGCTGGCCGATATGAGTCGTGACCGTAATTGGTCAATATGTCGTTTCCACAGTCTTTCATCAACACATCTTACAATATAGGATTTGGGCCTAGTCTCGCGTATTATCATTGCTTCAATCCAAACCGGGTCGCCCGATAAATATCTTGCATAAACGGGATCGCCTACCTTGAAGGTACAGTAGCGTCCGCTGGATCCTGCAGGCTTTTCTGGCTCGTAAGCAGGGTGCAGTCGGTCGAGGCGGGAACGGAGTTTTCGCCCCATGAGAAGTTCTGCGGGAGTTCTGCCGGTTACACTGTGTGGAGTGATGTATTGTAGAAGTAGAATGCGGTTTATTTTTTCGTCACTATTATCATAGTCCACTTTTTGCAAAGTCTTTTTTACAAATTGGACCATGCGTTCCGCTTGGACGTTGGGAGCAGGATGCACAGACGAGGTGAGCGCATGGCGAATGCCATTATCAGCAAGGTACTGTTCAAACATTAGCGCTGTAAACTGTGGTCCGTTGTCGGACACCAGGACGTCCGGCAATCCATGAGTTGCAAAGAGTCTATTAAGGACTTTAATGACTGCTTCAGAGGTTGTATTGGTCATTCGATGAATTTCTAACCAATTAGAGTATGCATCGACAGTCAACAGCAATGTATGTCCTTTAATCGGCCCTGCAAAATCCAGGTGGATTCTGGACCAGGGTCCGCGTGGCGTCTCCCATTCGGTCGGTGTAGCTTTTGGAGGTGCGTTGCTGGTTTGTTGGCACTTAGTGCAGGCCTTGACCCATTGCTCGATGTGTCGGTCCATGCCTGGCCACCAAGTGTAGCTCCATGCAAGTGCTTTCATCCGCACAATCCCGGGATGTCCTTCGTGCAAAATTTGTAACAGCGTCTTTTGGAGTCGTTCTGGAATGACGACTCTATCGCCCCAGATGACACAGCCTTTTTGCGAAAAAAGTTCAGTCTGCCTTGTTTTAAATGGCGCGAAGTCATCTGGGACCTGGTCCAATGGCCATCCACGTTCTACCCAGCCTAGGACTCGAGCTAGGGTGTGGTCTCGTCAGGTCTCTCTCGCGATATCTCGAGCGGTCATAGGGGGCGAGTTGAGCGTCTCGATTTGTAACGCCGATACTGTTGGTGCCGGATCGTCGAGAGTCTCTGGTAGCGATGCTCTGCTGAGTGCGTCGGCGTGGGGAATGGCTTTCCCCGGGCGATATAACAATCGATAATTATAAGCAGCTAGGAACTCTGACCATCGAGTCATTCTTGGGGACAATATATAGGGGTTGGTTTGTCCCCAGCGATTATCCTCAGTAAAGGTTTGTGGTCAGTTACAATGGTAAATGTCCTTCCATATACATACTCATGGAATTTTTTTACAGCTGACATAATTGCAAGAGCTTCCTTATCTATTTGTCCATAGTTACGTTCTGCATGGGAAAGAGTCTTCAAAAAGTATGCAACGGGGGCCTCGTTTCCATTAGGCAGCACATGGCTCAAAATGGCGCCCACCCCAAACGGTGAGGCATCACAAGTTATAACCAATGGTAATGTTTCATTATATTGCATAAGTACAGAATCAGATGCAAGTAAATCTTTTACATTTCGAAACGCTTTTTCCTCCCGGTAACCCCAAACCCACAATGCTTTCTTATCTAACAACCGGTGTAACGGTTCAGCCACAGTCGCCTTCTGTGGTAAAAACACATTATAGAAATTGATAAGGCCTAAAAATGCCTGGAGATCTTTTGTTACGGGGTCTGGGAGCATTTTTTATCGCCCTTAATTTACTCACAGTAGGGTGAATGCCCTGACTATCAATGCGATAACCTAGAAATTCAACACTGTCGGTATACAGATGACATTTATCCCTTTTTACTTTCAGTCCCGCTTCTTGGAATTTTTTAAGAACACATTTTAAACGATTCTGCAGAATTTTTTTTACTAGGAGCTGCAATTAACACGTCATCAAAATACGGAACCACGCCCTTGATTCCCTGCAATAATCGTTCCATTAAACTTTGGAATATTCCCGGGGCTACACTTACCCCGAATTGCAATCGGGTACATTTAAAAGCACCTCTGTGCGTTACTATCGTTTGAGCTTGGGCTGTTTTATCGTCCACGGGCAATTGTTGATAGGCTTGAGCTAAATCTAATTTAGCAAAAACCTTTCCGCCTCCCAGGGAATGAAGGAGGTGCTGCACCACCGGCACTAGATACGCGTTCTGCTGGAGGGCGTGGTTTAGAGTGGCCCGGTAGTCCCCACAGATTCGGATTGACCCATCTGGCTTAATGGGGGTTACAATAGGAGTTTCCCATGGAGAATGATCAATAGGTTGCAGTACCCCTTGTTTAATTAGTTTGTCAAGTTGTTCATCTATCTTGGCCTTAAGGGCGAACGGAACTCGACGGGGCTTTAAACGGATCGGTGCGACCTTAGGGTCGAGGCTAAATGAAATTGGGGTCCCCTTATACTCGCCCAGACGATCTGCGAAGTCATAGCTGAATTCAGAAATAAGGTCCTCCTCCCACTCGCAATCACCGACTCGGTTCACGCCGGCTACTTCAATGCTGAGTGGCGCAAACCATTGGAGGCCCAACAAACTAGGCTTGTCCCTATCAATGATCGTTAGAGGTAAGTATGTCATATGCTTTTTAAATGAGACGCGGACTCGACAAGACCCAACCACAGGGATCCGATTCCTTGATAGTCTTTAAGGATGAGACGTTGCATTCGAAGGTCTTGGCGTTGGATGGTAGGAATGAGTTGCTTTAATGTCTTCCATGACACCATCGAGAGGGACGATCCCGAATCGACCTCCATGTGGCAAGGTTGGTTCTCTATGGCTACTGTAACTCGAATCTTCTTAGCGTCCATGGCTGAGGCGTGACCTATAGTGATAGTATGGTGAGCCTCTTCTTTCTGCAACGCTCGATATCTGTAGGAGTGGTTTGCTGGATCTCGCCTTACAGGACGGTTTCCTGCCGATTGGCGAAAGTTGGTTCCCTTTGAGGCCTGACTTGGTCCCGGTAAACTGCGACAGACTCGACTGATGTGGCCTCGTTTTCCACACTCATGGCAGAGTGCGTCACAGAATTTGCAGTCTGCCCTGGGGTGGTTTGCCAGTGCAAGGGTGTGAGGGTTTAGAGCGAGGGTCCCGGTCGGACCGCAGTCGATGGACCCCTTCTTCGTCACTGTCTGACGACAAAGAGAGGTCCTCCTAGTGCGTTGTCGCTAGCTGCCCTTCTGAGCTGGGTAAGATGTCGCCTGTCGGTGGGGTCGTTGGGTTTCGGCTTTGCCATAGTTGTGCCGCGGACTTTTTGGTCGCCTCAGCAGCAGTGGCTTCGGCGATGGCATCAGCAAGGCCAATGTTGCCTTTCGCCATCAGCTTGCTTTGCACACCTAGCGCATCTAATCCCAGAATTAATCGGTCTCTCAGTGCTTCATCTAAGTCTGCGAATCTGCAGAGGCCTCCTAAGTGTCGGAGGTCTGCCACAAAGTCAGCCACACTCTCTCCTTTTCGCTGGCTTCTTTGATAGAACTCGTGGCGTCTCACGAGTGTAGGTACGGTTGGCACGTAATGGTCTCTCAGGAGAGGTTCGAGGTCGTCCCAGCTCATTGCTTTCACTTCTCGAGGTTTCGCGAGTGCTTTCGCCATTTTAAAGACAGCCGGGCCGCAGTACGTCAGGAACAGCGCCCGCTTCTTGGCTGGTGTGGCGTCCTTCAGGTTGTTTGTTTCGAGGAACATTTGGAAGCGATCCATGTAGGATTCCCAATCCTCTTGGTTCGGATCGAACGGAGCGGGTGGTACGATGCCGCTGGACATGGTTTCCGTTGGTGGCGTCGTCTTAACATGTGCTCTGTTTTTCTTCCAAGTTCCTTAAGATCAGATGTCTCCAAATCCCATCCTCATCGCCAGTGATATAGTTTCAGGCATGGGTGAAATGAATGGAGACAGTCTTAGTTGGTGAACTTTCAGCTCTTTATTACATAGTGACTTAAGACTTTAATAACAACTCTGCCTTATATAGCCAACCTTAATGCTAAATAACCAATAGGGAGCTGTAAGACGCTAGCTCCAAAACCAATAAGAGTCCTTCGTTAAGGGCCAATCGGATTCTCTGAATCCAACCAATCCGATCGAGCCGCTTAACAACCAATCAGAAATGCAGGGCCAGAACCCTGCACTTTACCCCAGGCTCGCTTTTATTTTAACTATTTACATACATAACAGGCACCTTGCTAAACATTTTGAGAAGGCAGATCCTCTGCTACTCACAGCAGAAGCAATTTACAGTTGTCATTCACTCTTGCAGTTTTAAAGCAGCTGTCTGTTTAAAGCCTGGTAGATCTATTTTTAAACAAACAGGTCTGTGGCTTTCCCTGACCCACCAACTTCCATGCTTTGTTCAGGCAACTTGAAAGTAACCAAAGCCTTTCTCTGAGGCACTGCCCACCCATCTAATGACCCACAAGCCAGTCCCATGACACATAGAGATGTGCTTATTTTTTTTTTTTTGCTGTAGCAAGCAATGCTTGAGGAAGAGGAGAGCTAACCACTGTTGCCTGGCCTATACTGTCTCTGAAAGAGCCCCAGTCTCCAGCCTCATCAGTGAGGGAGAAGAGAGCGCAGATATTCAGGCAGCACTAATTTTGTAGCATACTTTACTTACTTTACTGTCAACTCAAGGATGGGAGAAATGTCCATTATTGAGGAAAAGCCCTGAATTTTAAAAAATAATCCCACTGCATTGCTCAATATTCATAGTGGCCTTCATTTCATTCCCTCATTCTATGGACTCTGAAGACAACATTCTATGATTCTTCATGGCAGAGGTGGCCTCTTGTCCATTGTGAACAGAAAGTCATAATTCTGTGCCTCCAGTGAACCAGGATGATTTGTTCTATTGATGTGTGGAATATTGTTTTTACAAAAAGAAAGTTCTGTTTTGCACATCTAAATACTTCTGTGTCTCATGCTCTTTGCTTGTATTTTTATGTGGTAGTTGGACACTGTATGAACATAATTTAAAATATAGCAAGGTTGATACTAAGCAGTTGTAAACAACTGGACTCACTTGTTCAAGACAGCTGATTTCCATTGTTTACATATGTGAAAACTTTAGTCCTAAGTTAACTTGGGAGGGATGGGGGAGAAACTTAGGAAATGTTAATTAAAGGGTCAGTGGGTCAGAAATATCAAGAGCTGAGGAAATCATTGCCAACTGGTGACTTGAGCATTATTTCTTGTGAGCACCTCACCAAATTGAATATGACTTATGGATAAGTAAACAACTTATTATCTTGTTGATGATAAAGTTCAGAATCTGAGGCACTTGATGAACTCTCTCACTTTTAGAAAACAAAAGGGGATTTTTCTGTTTGAAAATGATGCCACATTAAATCTTGAACTGTACAGCAAGATCTTTAGCAGATTGTGAGTTTACTCTTCAAAGAACTTGAAAAATATGCATGGATATCACAGTACCATTTTTTACTTATTCAAGGGTAGCACAACAAAGCAACTTAAAAATAATCTTATGGCTGTTGGCCCTGTGCAATATTTTTGCAGCCCTAACGTATATATTCTTTATGAGATTGCATATTGGACCACACTGGATTTTTGTTTTCTTTCTGATGTCACATGATATTTATTTATTCTTCCTTAACAAATAATTTATTTCAGATAACTTCTAGAAATAGTTTCTATGGAGATCATTCACATCTGTACACCAGGTAGATTACACCTCTGGTTAGCCCAGTTCTCAACCTCTCTGAAAGTATATCCCATGGTCTCTTTGTGGGTTATAACCAGAGGTGATATTCAGCAGGTTCTGACCAGTTCTGGAGAACCAGTAGTTGAAATTTTAAGTAGTTCGGAGAACTGGCAAATACCACCTCTGACTGGCTCCAGCCCCATCTATTCTCTGCCTCCCGAGTCCCAGCTGATGGGCTGGGTCTTCTTTGGTTGCCCTGCAGAGGATAACGGAGCTGGACAGCAGGTAAGTGGGGTGGGGAGGGAATGGGGATTTTGTAATAACCTTCCCTCAGGAGTGGGGAGAGAATGGAGATTTTGCAGTATCCTTCCCCTAGTCTGGGTTGAGAATGGAGATTTTACAGTATCCTTCCCATGCCATGCCCACCAAGCCGCACCCACCAAGCCATTCCTACAGAGCCGGTAGTAAAAAAAAGGATTATAACCATTGGTTATAACCAAAAGGAACATGGGTTCTTCAATAGGTTTTTTTTCTTACTTTGTGCTTTCATGTACACATACATATCTATAAAAATAATTGTAATAAATGAATGCAGGTTCTATATCAAGTATAACTGAAACTGAATACAATAGGACATCTACACAATTAATTCTAATGTCAAACAATAAGCACTCTTCTGAATAGATATATCTTAATCCAATTGTTAAAATTTGAGCATTTCTTGAGTTCATTGTTGTCTATGCTTGAAACAACTGCTGTTAGTCTCCATGAATGCCTTTTGCTTGAAGTCTAAATCTCAAGCTATGGGACTCTTAAGAATCATACTGTAATATCTTGGAGGATGGGCGTAATAATGGAGACAAGACATTGGATAGTAACTTCAACTCTTTATTAATGACTTCAGAACAGAGCAATGAGCCTGGCAGCAGCAGCTCCTTTTATAGAACTGGCTGCTGCCAAAGCGTCCAATGACAATGATTCAAGCTTGCTGCGCTTGGAGTGTCCAATCGTGGCAGCCCGTTAACTAGCCAATCGGATCAGTCTGGAGTGACCAATCACGACCCGCTGTTGACGGACCAATCAGGATTGCAGGATTATGAGCCTGCTGTTGATGGCCAATCAGGTTTGCAGGATTACGAGCTTGCCAGTTCGGAACACATACGTCTTTATTTCATTCAAATTTACAATTGAAGAAATCTGGGGGAGGTGCTCAAAGTTTTAGGGAGCAATGTAGTTCCAGGCTTATATATTATATTCTCACCTTGAGCCTATGGTTACTTGAGCCTTGCTGAAAAAGGGTGGCATTGACTTCATATGCCTTTTACAGATCCTGAATATAATTAATAAATTATTCAGGTCAACATATCTCATCTTCATGAGAAGGAAACTCCGAAACTAAATCTATCTGAGAGTTTTTCTTATGTTATTTCACAACAACAAATGACAAAATTGGGAACCCTTAATGGGGATACTTTTGAGCCATGTGTATTTGATAAAGATACTATACAATGTGCTTTTGTATATTAAGTTGGAAATGTTTGAAAAAGCAGGACACTCTCATAGAGAGAGAATGAAGCTATAAATTAATAATAAGAATAAGGATGAAGACAGTGTTGGGAGCATTATGAAACAGAGAAACAGATTGGAGAAGAATGGCACAACCTCTTCAGCGTTATGTGATCATAAAGGAAAAATAAGTTCATCCAAAGTTTAATTCATGTGTTGGCTTCATTTATTGGTAAGGTACAGCTTCCTATTTTTCCTCACAATAACTTTCTGAGATAGTGGTGAGATTCAAACAATTTAACAACGGCTTCTCTTCCCTAATGACCAGCTGGGTGGTATAGCTGGGTGGGCATGACAGCACTCAGCCTCCTGCAGAAATTTGCCAGCCAAAACGGGGCACAGGGGTTAATTACAAAATGTAAGCTTTGCTTTGTGACATCCAGACCCAACAAGCAAGGGGTATGAACTGCACAGAAAATATACTTTTGTTTGGTTATGAAGACATATCCCCAAAGTCAGAGGTACACTAAATGACTTTTAGTTACACACCTCCCCAGCAAACAGCAAATTTTGAAGCTCCAGGTAAAGAGGATTCATTTTAGGATGAGTAACCACAGCTTGCATGTTGGAGGTCCTTAAAGGAATGCTGGGAAACTCTGTATTTTAAAGAACATTTGAGGGAGGGGTGCAGAATAGCCCTTCTCTGCTTGAGGCTGTAGAGAGCCGGCACCCATCAAAATACTTTTTGTGAAGCAATTGATCAACACTGACAGGGTAAGCCACTAGTATATGAAAATAAGAGCAAACTCCATTCCCTTCTAGTACTGATAATGTTACCTTGTTTGGTAATGAAACCTCTCCAAGAAAACCATCAAGCACAGAGAGCACCAAGGCACCCACAGTTCAACCCTGAGCTACATATATTCTCTTCTATTGAGAAACATGTTTGGGTTAGAGGGACTCAGAGCCTCCTTATATGAGATGGCTCCCAGTAGATTTCATTCTAAATTTTGATATGATTTCTGTAAATAAGGAATGTAGAGTTATAATGGCTGAATATTTGATCCTTAATACATACAAAATTACAAAGCTAAGGGGTAAACAAATAAAAAACAGATTTGAAAAAAGAAAAGGCTCAGGAAAGAAAAAGAGTGAAAGTGCAAAAAAGAAAGAGGAAAAGAAGGAAAACTGAAAAGAATGACTTCCAACTTTCTTTGGTACAGATATATAAAAAAATATATCAAACTCTTACTCTAAGATTAACATTTGTCTACGTTATTTCCATAATCCATTATTTAATCATCAAAGCCCAGATCAACTTTTATTTTCAGTTTCTCACAAAAAGTCCAGTAATGGTTCATATCGCTTTAATAGCTGTTTGTTAATGAAACCGCAACTGATTTATTTAATTGCACCAAACTTTAAATAGAACAGTAATGGAAAATCCTAATCACTAGTGTAGACCTATGCTTCTCAGCTTTGGTTACTTTAAGGTGCATGAATTCCCAGAATTCTCCTGGCAGCATGAAGTTTGCTCATCTTAAACTTGCCAAGACTGGAAAACACTGATCTACAGGTAGGGATTTTTCCATTCCTTTTTTACTGGTTCCTACTTACTTATGAGCAATCATAGTGCAAAATCCCCATTGCCAACTCACCCAACAGTAATGATCATGCAAAATTTCTATTCCCAACTGATCCTAGAGTAGGGGTTTTGGGTCCTCCTGCAGCACCCTGGAAGCCAAAATGGGGCATGGTGGGGGGACTCCTGGCAGAGGTGGGGCAGGGTGTGCGGGGCCAGCCAGAGGTGGGATTATCTGGTTCACTGTCAAACTACCTAGTAGTGCTGTATTACTATTAACCTTCTCATCTTTCATATTACCTATTTCTTTATCTTCTTATGACCATAACTTTGTTGCTTGTATCTTACAATTTACATTGTTTTATTTAGCATCTTAGAATGATTTGTGTTGATTGCTTATTTAGTATCCTATGACTATCTGAGTGTTCCATCTTATGGCTTATGATGAATGTATTTTACGATGATTATGATCATAATTTATCACCTGTTGCTTATATGTACACTAAGAGCTTATGCAATGGAGATAAGTTCCTTGTCCAATAAAAAATTCTAATTCAAATTTTAATAATTCTAATTCTAACATAGTGGTTTTAGTGCTATTATGTCACAACTGTTAGAAATGGAAAAGTCTGGTCAAGGCAAATTGAGTAACAAATAGCAACATTTTCCATTTCAACTTGAAACTTTCCAGATATTTTGAGATTTCTAGAATTCCCATTTGGCACAATCACCTGACAATGGATTCTGGGAACTCTAAGTAGAAGATATGTACAGTTTCCTGCATTTCCTTTAGTTTGCCAAAGATATCTGATGAGGCAAAGTGTGCACTCAGTCTGTTGCATATATACAGCATATGGTAGAACAAATAATGTGTAATCCTATATTAATCAACCCATCTGCATAAAAAAATGATGTAACAAAATTTGTCCTCAGATTTTCTCTATAAAGTAAGGATAAAAAATAAAAACTAATGTTTCCTGGAATTGATGCAAGTGGAAACATTAGATATTATGAAGTTTTTCTCATAAAAACAATGATACTAATTTTTGTTAGTGTGAATTTGTGCTGGAGTACAATGCCAAATATTGAGCTTCTTGCACTGTGCGGAAATATTCATTTTTCTTTCAAACATCCAGAAACTCTAGCCAATAAAACAGTTTTCATTTCCTTCATATGAGCTGTTTCTTTGGCTCTTAACAGCAGGATATCCAAGTCCTGGAAGAGTGAAATTGGGATCTTATTACAGCACAGCAATCTCTGGGTATCTCTTCTCTGTCAGGCAGAATTCTGGAAAACTGTTTCACATAGATTTTAACAGTAATACGAAATTCATTAAATATGCATGCTGAAAGCTGTGTAAAACAATATAGAGGCTACTTGCCTAAGAGAGGAAAAGGAAAGAGAGTGACTAAAATATATGCAGTATTGAAGACTAGCTGGTATTTTTTGCCAAATGCAAACATTTGGATCCGTTCGTGGCTATTAATTTCAAATTATAATTCTGAAACCCAATGATGCTAATGGGCAGGTCTGGAATTATGGGCCTTAGAAAATAAACAAAAAATAAGTTACCAGAAGCAAATTAGGATTATGTTAAGTCAAGTTATAACTGTGCTAAATCAGTACAATGGGAATTATGGAAGCTGAGTTCTTGAGACTCTCAAAGGAAAGGTATTGGAATGGCTTCTGGAGAGATTTTTGTGAAGTGCCTTGGGTCCGTAGAGAAGTACCCATAATTCATTGTCTTCCACAGGTGCAAGCCTATGAAACTTTCCTGTCACAGAAGAGCAACAACCTTATACTCTTCTGCAGAATTTCTTCTTGCAAGTCAGTTGTTAAAGGAGCAGAAGCCCAAAAATATACATATTAAATCTTTCAATATTGCCACAGTAGCACTCAACTATGGCTCAACTATAATTAGGCTAAGAGACAAAAGTAATGAAGATGAATAAATAGTAGATGAGTCAATCTACAGTATATAATAAAATGATAAAGAAAAAACAGAGGTGGAAGAGACTCTGGAGGTCTTCTGCTCCAACCTCTTGCTCAAGCAGAAGATCCTACATCATTCCAGACAAATGACTGTCCAATCTTTTCTTAAAAACTACCAGTGATGGAGTCACCCACAACCTCTGAAGGCAAGCTGTCACACCAATTAATTGTTCTCACTGTCAGGAAATTTATTCTTAGTTCTAGATGGGATCTCTCTGGATAAGTTTCCATCCATAACTTGCTTTCAGGTGCTTTGGTGAATAGGTTTCTTTGTGACAGCCCCTTAAATATTGGTAGAATGCTATCATGTCAATCCATGTCATGCATTATTAATTGGCCTGTCCTATTTGGGTTTGAGCAGTTCTGCATGTGACAACAGAGTTCAATTGTTCAATGGGCCATGCAGTCTTCACCCTTATAAAGTGCATCATATCTTCACATTGCCAAGTACAGAGATTTTTCGTATGTTATCCAGAGGCAGAAGGGAAAAGGCCATACCTGAAAGGATAATAGGAAATCCAAAACATTGAAAAGTTCCTATGATTCTTTGTTAAGTGTAAAGTCAGTCATGTGGCTCACATAATCCTCAGCCTGAATGGGTGATTGTAAAGGCCTTATTCCAGATTTCCCTTACTAATTCTTCCACCCAGTTATAGAAGTTGTGCCAGGGTATTTTAATACACTATTGCTGTTGACTGATAATGTACATGCGAGAGAGCAAGAAATATGGGGAATCTCTATGGCAGCAATTGTGCTCATTCTAGAGGCCAGCTTCTAGCATGCTGATTTTCAAAGCCTCTGCAAGCTTAAATGGGTAATCTGAGCTTCCTTTTGAAGTGTTGTATGAAACCCATTAAACCATGTGAGCACCAATGGTCCTTCATCTCTGCAATTCAGTAACATTGATTCATATCATGAAATATTTTAGGATTTTCATCCACTCAACCCTCATTTTCAGTGTCCTTCTTGAAATAAAAGTATGATTTAAAAAGTAATAGTTGAGGAAAATAGATTTAATAAGGGGAAAAAATGAAATTTCAGGCAACCCACGCAAAACTTACCAGCTCATACAAACCAGGAAGACAAATGGTGTGTAGGTCTTACCTTATGTCTTGTCTTACTGATCTTGTATCAGTCACAGTATCATTGGTGCAATGCCATTCTATGGGGAAATAACATGAGGGCATTTTCAAAAGATTATCTCCTTCAGACCTTAACATCTGGACAGGTTGACATTGGGGAAGTAGTCAGTCAGATAGTCATATATAAGTCTTTTCAGGTCAACAGAAAATTATAGCTGGGAAACTGCTGAACCCCTTGTGTATCTATTAATATGGATATCATATTCAATATAGGTAACATGTGTTGGTTAGTTGCCAGTGGCCACATTTTGCACCAAGTAAAGCCTGTGAATATTTTTTAACAGAAGTCCTTATGCTATTGGTCCATTGTAGAATTCAAAATGGATGTCGGGGATGACTAACGGTTGAAAATCTTACCGGTTTAGAAGTGGTTTCATCCGAATCACTAGATTTGATTGACTTTCTGCTTGTTACAGATGCTACCAGCAATCTTAGTATTATATGAACTGTGGTGGTGCAGTGGTTAAAATGCAGTACTGCAGGCTAAGTCACTGCTTATTGCCAGGAATTCAATTCTGACCAGCTCAGGTTAACTCAGTCTTCCATCCTTTTGAACCTGGTAAAATGAGGACCCAGATTGTTGGGCGCAATATGCAGACTCTGTAAATTGATTGGAGAGGGCTGTAAAAACACCATGAAGTGTTTTTATATATTGTAAGTCTGAGTGCTATTGTTATTGCTTAATAGCAACTGACAGTCAATAAACATTCTTTGAACACAGTTCTTCAAGTTACGTGTTGTTCTATCCTGCAGAAGTTGATTCTGATTTCTGAATCTTGTTTTCTCTTAACTAACAGCACCTCCCTGGATTTACTATCAATTAATCCTCTCTGATCTCATAATCAAATTTAATCTACTGTCTCTCCATATATTTTACTAAAATCAGAGGTAAATATACAGGTGGTTTCACACTGGGGCAGTTGTAGGTGTATCAAGAATTTTGTGAATTGTGCATTCTACAGATAAGGTACTGTATTGTAATAGGTATAGGATCTTGAAATTAGGGATTGTTATTTGTTTGTTATATTTATATCCTATTTTAATCCTGGAAGTTAATTACCAGCTAAAAGGAAATGAAAAGTGAAATGAAAAATAATAGTAAATGCTGCAGTGCAGAGAGAACCAATAAAAATACTTGAAATTTGTTAAAAATGTTCTCACTGGAATAATTGAAAAGAGCCCATTTTTAATAATGTATCAAGATTCAAGTGAATTTTAATACTTATTAAAAGCTCCTAACAAAGAACTTTTTTCAAGATAGCATTTTGAAACTTCACGTGGTCTGCAAACCTTTGGATTGTTTAAGGAAAAAGAGCATAAGACTAGGGACTTGGGTCAATTGACTCCTTCAATATTAAATGCATTAAAGTATTATTGAAATCACATGATAATTTTACTTAATTTTTAAGTAAAGTACTTTGGGATACATGCGCATCTAACTTTGTTCAGGTATTTTCTCTGACAGAGCAATTAAACAGTGAAAGAACTTGCTTCCAGAAAGTGTGGGTACTCCAACACTGGGAGTTTTTAAGAAAAGATTGGACAGCAATTTTTCTGAAATGGTATAGGGTTTTCTGCCTGAGCAGGAGGTTGAACTAGAAGATTTCCAAGATTCCTTCCAAATCTGTTATCCTGTTATATCTTACTGAACACAAGATGCTGCATTTTCAGTTTGCCAGCTTAATCATCTAGAGCAGGGGTTCCCAACCTGGGGTGCTCGCACCCCCTGGGGGTGCGAGACGATATTCCAGGGGGTGCGAGAAAAGTCCAGGTAAATAATAGGATATTGGCTATATGTTGGCATTTTTATTTATTATGCAATGGATTAACTTTGTTTTCATTTTAGAGTTAAGTATCGTTATTTAGTGGCCATCACATACATAGCTGAAAAGATTCAATCCTACCATATATTTAATGCATTCAGTAGTTCCTAAAGTCTAAATTTCAGGGGGTGCGAGGTTCGAGTGAAATTTCTTTAGGGGTGCAGGGTGAAAAAAAGGTTGGGAACCACTGATTTAGAGGCTCCATACTCAGTGTTCTGGCATCTGTTTGGTTTTATATTGAGTAAGAGCAAGCTCATACTGAACTGAAAGGAAACCAGTGGGGCTCTTTTTACATTCTTTCAGAGTTTAGTAGTAATGATATACAACTGACATGTCTGGACATATTTTCGTAATGTAAGTCAAAAAAGAACAAGTGATTCTTTCATGTTTTTTTTTTAATGTTGCAATGTTTCCATGTACTTTGGGTTGTAAAAACAACCAATGAAACCTGAAGCTGAGGAATATTAAGGGGACAAAATTTGTTTTTTTCAAGTGCATAGCAGAGATGTTCTGTCTTTGATCCAAAGGCTGAGTAATGTCCTGGAGTTGTGCTTCCCTCAACAGGTGCACTTAAATATAAGAGGCACCCAAATGAACAATGCTTTTCTTTCCATGCTCAGTTTCAGCATACACTAAATTGCTTTTTCTCAAATAAGAACTATTCTCTTTCCAAATCTAATCAAAACAGTAATGGCTTATATTTTTTGTGGCTTTCTCTGTGAAGGATGATAAAAACTATTGCTGAGTGGGGAAAAACATAACCCATGCTATGCTAATACTACTCTCATAGCTGAAAATGCAAAGGAACACTCCATAATGAAAGTCAAGTTGCAAAGTGGAAAAAAATGGGATTAAGATTAAATGTAAAGAAGACCAAAACCATCAAAAATGGTTTTGGTCAACAGCAACCAGCCTCAAAAATGGTAATGACAGTTTTGAAATGGTGGATAGCTTCTGCCTTTTAGGATTGACTGTCAACCATAAGGGAGCCAACAGTCAAGATTGATATTGTATGATAGCCCTTTGTCTGATAACAATGAATGGAACAGGTATTCAGATTCCTTGATCTGGGTACACAGATAAGAATTATTCAGGCGATGATTTTCTATATGACGCTCAATGGAAGTGAAAATTGGACTTTGAAGAATCAGGATATAAAAGAGTATTGACATTCTGGAGCTTTGTTGGAGAACAGTCCTGAAAACACCATGAATAAGAAAACAAATAAATGGTTCATGGAGCAAATCAATCCAGAGTTCTCACTTGAGGCACAACAAATTACTTCCTCATCTGTATGATAACCTTTCAGGTATTCAAGATGCAATCATTTCAATCTTCAATATTTTTTTCTGTAGGCTAAAAGCATCCAGAACTTTGAACCATTCTTTATAAAATTTAGTTTACAGATCCTTTTGATGGCCCTTCTCTGAAATCACTTCGATTTGTTATGGTCCTTTTTGCCTTGTAATGACTAGAACTGGACACAATTCCTGTCAAGGACCTTGGAGTACTCATCTCTTATGATCTAAGTGCTAGAGCTCACTGTAACTACATCGCCAAAAAGGCATTAAGAGTTGTTAACCTAATCCTACGTATTATCTCTGATAATATCACACTACTAACTAGGGCATACACAACATTTGCTAGACCAATATTCGAATACAGCTCATCATTTGGAAACCCACATTACGTATCTGATATTAGCACAGTTGAGAAAGTCCAGAAATATTTCACAAGAAGAGTTCTCCACTCCTTTACTTGTTTCAGAATATCTTATGCCACCAGACTTGAAATTCTAGACCTAGAAAACCTAGAACTATGATGCCTTTGGTCCGATCTAAGTATAGTATATAAAATCATACATTACAATGTCTTACATGTCAATGAATACCTCAGCTTCGATCATAATAATACAAGAGCAAACAATAGATACAAACTCAAGGTTAATCACACCAAACTTGATTGCAGGAAATACAACTTCAGCAACAGAGTGGTCAATGTTTGAAATACTCTACCCGACTCTGTGGTTTCTTCCCCAAACCCCAAAAACTTTAACCTTAGACTGTCTACTATTGACCTCACCCCTTTCCTAAGAGGTCTGTAGGGGGCATGCATAAGCGCACCAACATGCCTACCATCCCTGTCCTATTGTTTCTTTTTATTTTTCTTATATGTATCCATCTCATGTATTCATAACTATGTTTATACTTATACCTGTTATCTTGTAAGCAATTGACAAATCAAATCAAATAAATAAAAATAAAATAAATAAAATAAAAGAAACAATTCTCCAATTGGATCTGATTGAGGCAGCACCCAGGGATACAGTTACATCCTCTGATCTCAGCTCCATGCTTCATTTTCCTATTTTAGCAGCTGCATCACATCATGGGTTTATGTTCAATCTGTTGACAAGAATGCCCAGATTGCTTTCACAGGTATTACTGTCAAGCCAAGCCATGTACTTGTTTCTTATATTTTTTCCTACCCAAATGCAGATGGGCTGGTAGGTTGGTGAAATAAAATATGCTGCATTTCTCCTCTTGAAAAATGATTAGTCCATTTGTACATATCAGTCCACTCCTGCACATATACAGCTTTAAAATAATTTTTTTCCTTCTCATTAAAATGAAAAATTAAGTCTCTATCTTTCTATCTCCTTTATTAGATTTTTAAGTTTCCCTAATTACAGAAGTAAAACCAGGAATGCTCTTGATGTACTAGCAGTACTAAATGGAATTCATTCCATTTGCTCCATAGAAATAATCAGATGCTAAGATCAAGAGCAACATTCATTTTAATTTACTCTTGTGCCTTAGATAAGAGATGTTCAAATTAATATTTGCTGAAATTGAGTAGCTGGGGCATAGGCTTTTACTTAGTATATTTTTGTGACCGTTGATCCAAAATATTTGTTGATTGGGCTGAAATTTTGCCAGAAAGGATTTTGAACACCAAGTATCAGTCTAAGGGGTGGTGTTGGATGCAAGTCTCAAGATGAACATAGAACATTAGAACATAGAACACATTCTATGTTGTATGTTCTAAGATGAGAAGGAGGAAATGTTAGGAAGCAGGGCTGTGCCAAGCTTTATAGATTTCTTTGCATGATGCTTCAATCACCAACTGGAGTATCAGTGCAACATTGTGAACCATTTTTGAAGTGTCTATACCAAGCCAAGCATCATGTCTCCTGATCTAAAATATGAAACAAAACTACCAGTGTGATTCAGTTAGTGTTATTCCTCCAGCCTTCTTCCTCCAGCCTTCTTCAGCACTTCTGAAAGCATTGAAAGAGGCTTCAATGTATACACAGAGTGTATGCACAACAGCACCTTCCATTAACTGAATGTGTCCATTTGCTAGATGTACTGTCAAAGTGAAGCAAATTAACTAAAGGAGAGAACTGTATCATTGTTGCATTTTGATGAGCTGAACAGATTTTCTGAAGTTTATAACAAGGCAGTTTGTGACTGTACCTCACAGGGTTATTAGAATGGCTTAATTTGATTAGAATGTGGTAGCCACATTAACCTTCGATTGCTAACAGAAGCAAGGAGTCATACGGCACTTTATAAATGATCTAATTTATTATCATCTAATACATCCATTAGCGTTCTTTCCACAGCGTTCTTTCATGAATTAATTATGTTTGTTTCTGCTAGATGAAAATCTGATTTCATACCATACAGAGATGGAAAGGGCCATTTAGGCAGAGGTGGTATTCAACAGGTTCTGAACATTTCTGGAGAACCGGTCGTGAAAATTTGAGTAGTTCGGAGAACCGACAAATACCACCTCTAACCGGCCCCATCCCCATCTATTCCCAAGTCCCAGCTGATTGGCTGGGTCTCCTTTTGTTGCCCTACACCGGAGAATGGAGTTGGAAACACCCACCAAGCCATGCCCACCAGGCCACATCATGCCCACCAAGCCACGCCTACAGAACCAGTAGTAAAAAAAATTTAATCCTACCACTGCATTTAGGCCACCCAATCTACTCCTTTATTTGATGTAGCCATTCACATTAAAGCACCCCAGAAGGTTGGTAGCCGAGCAGTCCTTGGGTGAATACATTCTCAGAAAAAAAAAAATCCATCACCTCTCTGTATAATTGGTTCCACAATCAAACTGTTCTTAGTTTTCTCTAATATTCATTTTAAATCTGCCTTTCTATAACTTAAATTATTTTCTGTCCTGCACTTTGGAAGGCAAAGGGGATGTTGATTTACTTACTTAATGAAGATATTTCTACTCTGCCACAGAAAACAAATAACTCTCAAGGTAAAGCTTTCTTTACAAAATGCATTTGCCAACAATTGCAGTATAAAACATCAACGGTAGTAGAAGCTTGAACCCTATACCAAAGGATTAACAAAGATCTAAATAAAAAGGTACACATACCAGAAATGAAAACTAAAACAATTTCAAATGGGTCTAATAGAAAAAGAAGAATTAGCACAGAAAATTAGAGGTGCTAAACAGAACTACTTTGAAGATGCAAATAAACCAGGTAGATGGTTAGCATATAAATTGAGAAAGGAGAAAGAATCAAGGAAAATATTGCAATTAATAGATGATCAAGGCCAAGTTTGCTATGGTAGTAAAGAGAAAAAGGAAATCATTCGAGACTATTATGGGAAACTATACACACTAGAGAATATTGATGAGGAAAGAGTCAAACAGTACCTACAGAATGCTAAGTTACCCCAGATACCTAAAGAGTTTGAAACAATGTTAGAAAGCAATATAATGATGATGGAGTTAACTGAAGCACTCAAGAAGCAAAATAATAGAAAGGCATCAGACCCAGATGGACTTCCGGCAGAATTTTACAAAACATTACTAGAATCGTTGAATCTTCTATTGCTAGTAATTATGAAGGAAGTTATGTTAAAGAAGAGGATACCTAACTCATGGTCAGAAGCTTATATTACACTTGATCCAAAAGAGGAGGCCGATCCATTACAAATCAAGAACTATAGACCTATTTCCCTACTAAACGCAGATTATAAAATTTTTGCTTCAATATTGGCAGAAAGACTTAAAAAATACTTAAATAATTTTATCCATCCTGGTCAAAATGGATTTCTGCCAAAGACACAAATTAAAGACAATATGAGAGTAATCTTGGACACTTTGGAATACTACAAGGCACATCCTGAAAAACAAATGGCTTTGATATTTCTGGATGCACAGAAGGCATTTGATAATGTGAATTGGCGATTCATGTTATTACTGCTGGAACAGATGGGCTTTGCTAGAAAATTTATTCAAGCAATAGAAGCTATATATCATAAGCAAACGGCAAAGGTAATGATAGAGGGAGAACTGACAGACTCTATTGATATAAGAAAAGGAACAAGACAAGGGTGCCCACTATCACTGTTGATTTCCCTTCCGCCCATGCCACCGCCACATTTGGAGCTGCCACTTCCATGTTTGGAGCACCACTGCTGTTTGGAGCACCGCTGCTATTTGGAGCTGCTGCTTCTGCATTTGGAGCTGCTGCTACGTCTGGAGCTGCTGCTTTTGCATTTGGAGCTGCCGCTGTGTTTGAAGCTGCTGCTTACATGTTTGGAGTGCTATCGCTGTTTGGAGCACTGCTGCTGTTTGGAGCTGCCACTTCCACATTTGTAACCCCACCGCTGTTTGGAGCACTGCTGCTGTTTGGAGTTGCCATGTCCGCATTTGGAGCTGCCGCTTCCACGTTTGGAGCACTGCTGCTGTTTGGAGCACCACCGCCATTTGGAGTGCTGTCACCACTCCAAACACAGCGGCAGCTCCAAATGCGGAAGTGACAGCTCCAAACATGACGGCAGTGCTCCAAATGGCGGCAGCATTCCAAATGGCAGCGGCACTCCAAACACAGAAGCGGCAGCTCCAAACGTGGCAGCAGAATGGGCAGAAGGGAAAGCAACAGCGGCGGGTGCCAAAGGTCTTGGATCTGCAGCAAAGGTGTTTGGTGGGAGTAGGGAGCTCTCTGTGCTTCACCATGATCACCCGTTAGGAGTGGCTGGTGGCAAGGCTGCCCACAGGGCACTCTAGATGAGGATGCAAGGGGGAGAATTAAGTAACCCCCGAAAAGACAGCCTAGCCGTTTTTGGGGGGCTCAAAAAAATATAAGACTCAGCCTTATTTTATGAGAAACAAGGTAGATTTAAAACCAGAGATATTTTTATTGGGAATTTTACCTGAAATATATTGTAAAGACTTGAAATACCTGATTGTAAATGTATTAATAGCGGCTAGGATTGTATTTGCTAAAAACTGGAAAAAGGAGAAAACACCATCACAGGAGGAAATCATTAAGAAAATATTGGAATGTGCTGAAATGAGCAGCTTGACATTTGAAATTAGAGAATAGGATGATAAACAATTTTATGAAGTTTGGGATCTATTCTATCAATGGTTAGACAATAAAGTATAGTAACGAAATATGTAGACTTTTAGAAAATACTAAATATATAAAGATGTATTCTTTCCTTATTATATCTACAAAATGATTTTAGGATAGATTTGGGGTGATAATATGAATTGTCACAAAACAAATTAAATAAAATATGATTATTTCATAAAACATGAATGAATAAAAGTATAGTCAAATGATTGATTAATAATGATACTAATGTATTTAATATTGGATTGAAAATACAAAATCATATACAATGTAATTGTAATTGAAGACTACGAAATGGAAGCACAAAACAATTTGTAAACCAACCGGCACACTATATGTACATATATGGAAGATGGCCTGATGTTTTTATGTTTTGTTTGTTTATGTTTGTTTTAAAAACCAAAAAAACAACAACCCCAATTTCAAAAGGAGTGGGGGAGAGGATGACTGAAGTTAGAAACTCTCTTGATAGGCCTCAAGGTAGCTTGCCTAGAGTTGACTCATGAGATGGATGGCATAGAAGCTTAATAATTAAATAAATAAAGTTAAGAAGTTTTATTTTGCGGTTATCAGTTTCTTCCTTAGCAATAGCACTTAGACTTATATACTGCTTTATAGTCTTTATATCCCTCTCTAAGTGGTTTACAGAGTTAGCATATTGCCCACAACAATCTGGCTCTTTATTTTACTGTCTTCGGAAGGCTGGAAGGCTGAGTCAACCTTGAGCCAGTCAGGATTGAACTCGTAGCAGTGGGAATGCTAAGTTAGCCTGCAATATTGCATTCTAACCACTGCATTACCATGGCTCTTTCTACCAGTTTGTTCAGTTAATAACTTTTCAGAATTGGATGGGGATGACTTTATCCTTGAAAGCTTCTCATACATGAATTCTAGAAGGACAATCCTAAATTTAAAATGATTTCTTCCAAAAAAGAAAAGTGAACAGGAAATGGAAGAAGATATAAAGACATGTGGAATGTCCAAGTTTACTTTGGAAGGAAGGAAGGAAGGAAGGAAGGAAGGAAGGAAGGAAGGAAGGAAGGAAGGAAGGAAGGAAGGAAGGAAGGAAAAAAGAGGGTATGCATGGATATGTTTTGAAAAATATGCTGAACTATCTTTCACCATGCCACCCATGCCTGTTCTTATCTGATTCTGTTTTCTCATATAAATGTCCTGGAGGAAAACTGGCAGTCTTTCTCCCTATAAATCCAGCACAAAGGGCCTGCCTGTAGGAGCTGCTGTAATACAAACAATAGTTAAACTTGTGAATGATAAATGAAGAAAGTGCAAGGCAGTGAGAATGGATGTATCAGGTGGTAATTCATTTTCCCTGGTTTGCCATTGTTTTCCCTGGAGCAAATCTACACATGTTGCCCTTGTTGATTCGAGGGAGGGAGAAGGAAGCAATTAAGATGGGCTGCCGCAATATTTACCAAGGAGCCTAAGCACTTTGGCTCCCTGTCTCAGTTGGCTATTTTCCCACATGGAAGCAGACAGTGATGGCCTGCCAGGAATAAGACATCCCATCTCTTGAAAATTAATGACTGTGTAGGTCCCTCTCTCTGTGTGTGTGTGTGTTTGCAGAAGCTCCAACTCAGAAGACAGGCTCTTTCCCCCTGGCTTGGTGATTTGTTGTGCTATGTTGGCAAAGCAAGATCCATTGGGGCACGCCCTGGAACAGCACAGAATTGCCTAGGCGAGACCAAGCCTGTGCCACTTGCATTGCCAACGGAGCTCCCCAATGTTAACTCTTACAGTGCTGATTTTGATTGCCTTCTTCATCTCTGCTCTAGTAGGGCATTTCCCTTTGATCAAAGTGGAGCAGCTGCTGTGATAGACAAGGATTGATGTTTTTCTACTGGCTGGACTTGACTTGGTTTGTTTAGAAACTTGCTTCTGCATTTGAGAAATTCATTTCATAGCCGAGAAAGGCTTGGTGACTTCATTACAGCACAAACAGCAGAGATGGGTTGCTCAAGAGAGTCATTATTAGTAAGTAAACAGAACTCACCCAGCCTTTGTTTGAAGTATGGCACAACAGCCACCAAATGAGAAGTGTTGTGCTTTTTTGGAAATAGCAGAGTGTAAGATCTAGCTGAACAGAAACCCAGTCCTCTTTCTAGAGCATATTGTTCTATACATGTGAGAAGCATAGTTTTCATATACTTTTCGAGATGAGGTGAACACTTCTTATATCATAGCTTCTAACGGTCCACAAAAGAGACCAGCAACATTTGATGTGCATGGGTTTCAAAGCTGAATTCTCATCCTCTGATTATCTACTCTCAGAGGTGTGAAAATTTGCCCAGATTTGGAAAGTAAGAAGGCAAAGTAGACTCTCATATCTTTGTAACTGGAAATTCTCTGGTCATTGATCATAGACTAAAAAAACCTGTATTTATGGAGCTGGCAGGAAATAGTGCCATGGTGTAGGACTTCACAAAACATTCCCACACTCAGAGAAACAAAAGTACATGTTTTACTCTGGGTATTGAACTGGACCTGCAAGATGTTGGGTATAAAAACCCATCTAAGATTTTCATAGGTTAGATATTAGCTTTTACATTTATTAAACATTACTCCAGTGGTTTTCAACCTGTGGTCTGTGTGGATCCCTGGGGGGCTGGGATGTCATCAAAGGAGGTCCAGGAAGGCTTGAAGAAATGTTAAGATTTAAATCTTCAGTTATGTCTTGGGGTCCATGGTCACAAAAGGTATTTAAAGGGGTCAGTGGTGAAGAAAAGGTTGAGAACCACTGCATTAGTTTATTTATAGTATTTGTTTGGTGGTTACTCACTTAATAGCTCAAGATGGCTTAGGTAGTGCCAGTATTGTGTAGTAGTTAAGATACTGCCTAAGAGTAAGGAAGCACAGCTGCAGGTACTTCCTTAGCTTTGAACATTCACCGAGTGACCTTGGCCATTAATTTTTCTCTGCCTCAATTGTGGGAGTTACAAAGAAACCTCTGAGTAAATTGCATTTTACTCCTGAGGAAAGGAATATATAAATTAATGATGATGGTAAAGGCAAAAATACAGTAAAAACTATTGTTTAACTTCATTTAAACAATAATTGTAAAATGATTTAAAAGTTTAGTTAAAATGATTCAAATTCTAACAAGTATATTTCAAATACCTTCCAAAACCATAATCAGGAATGGTCTGCCTTTAACTCATAGGTTGTTCCAAAATATGAGCCCTACCACAGAGAAAGGAGAATTAATCATGTCAAGTGTGTGTGCAGAAGGTGCCTGGGGTAATATTTCATTGTGTGCACTGGATTGTATAGGAACGGGCCATCCTGCATGTTGCTTGGTCTGCAAGTCATTGCCAGATTGCTTTCAGCCTTGATGAATCTCTTCTGATGGAACCTCTTTCAATTTGTGGCCTACATCCACCAAATATCAAGTAGGCACCCAGCCTTTTCATCCCCAGGTTATTTTGGCAATCAACAAACACAGGACATAAAGCTATTTGTTCTAAAACTCAAGGCAGCTTGTAAAAAGTAGAGAATATTTCTATATTATCCTGCAATGCATAATAAGTTTTGTCATTTTCTTATTTATATGCAATGGGGTACTTCAAGGCTCTGTCTTAGGCCTCTTCAATATCTTCATAAATGACTTAGACCAGAGGTAGTATTCAGCAGGTTCTGACCAGTTCTGGAGAACCAGTAGCGGAAATTTTGAGTACTTCAGAGAACCGGAAAATACCACCTCTGACTGGAGATTTTACATTATCCTTCCCCGCCACGCCCACCAAGCCACACCCACAAAACCGGTAGTAAAAATTTTTGAATCCCACCACTGACTTAGACTAAGGTATGGAAAAGGAACTCATCAAATATGAAGACAACACCAAGCTGGCAGACAGCCTACATTCCATCCAGAAGATAGGCTCAAGATATGGAAGGATCTCGATAGAGTTGAATAAAATGAAATTCAGTGGTGAGAATGGAATGGAATAGAATGAACAGAATAGACTAGACTAGACTAGAATAGAGTAGAATAGAATAGAATAGAATAGAATAGAATAGAATAGAATAGAATAGAATAGAATAGAATAGAATAGAATTCTTTATTGGCCAAGTGTGATTACACATACAAGGAATTTGTCTCCGGTGCATAAGCTCTCAGTGTATATACAAACAACAGGTGATAAATCATGATCATAATCATAAAATACAATCATTATAAATCATAAGATACTACTCAGTGATAATCATAGAATACCAAATAATCAATTAACATAAATCATAAGGTTCTACACTTATGCAAGAAAAACCAAATGCACCGGTTGTCAGCTTTGAAATTCAAATGCCACATTTTTTTAGAGAGTTAGAGGAGTTGAAAAGTTCAAGGTTATTCTGTGTGTCGTATTAAGAATTTCCAGTTGCAGTTAATTGGTTCTCGTGATTTATGAAGTATAGAAGTGGGAGGAGAGAAAGTGGGTTCTGTTTAATGTGCGAAAAAACTTTCACTTGGGAAAGTTTTTGACATGCCAGATCTGTTCCTAATAAATCAATTGGAGAGATAACATCTTGGAATGATTGATATCATGGATACTTCCTGGATGCTTGACACCAGTATAAAATAGGATGTACTCAGCTCAATAGTTGTAATTGTGAGATGGATGTTGGAGTCCTAGTGGACAATTCTTTAAATATGAGTCACCTGTGTGCTATAGTTGCCCCCCCCCCCAAAAAAGGCAACACAATCCAAGTCTGCATTAACAAAGGGATAGAAAAGAGATCTTGTGAAGTGTTAGCACCACTTTATACTGCCTTAATAAGACCACACTTGAAATACTGCATCTAGTTTTGGTCTCTACAATATAAAAAGATGTTGAGACTCTAGAAAGAGTGCAGAGAAGAGCAACAAAGAAATTAGGGGACTGGAGGCTAAAGCATATGAAGAACAGTTGCAGGAATGGATAGGTCTAGTTCAATGAAAAAAAGGAATAGGAGTGACACAATAGCAGTGTTCCAAATATCTAAGGAGCTGCCACAAAGAAGAAGGAGTCACACTATTCTCCAAAGCACCTGAAAGCAGAACAAGAAGCAATGGATGGAAACCAATCAAGAAGGGAACCAAGCTAGAAACAAGGAAAAATTTCAGTTAAAACAATTAATCAGTGGAACAACTTGCCTTGTTCCATTGATTAATGGTGAGTTGTCCCTCATTGGAGGTTTTTAGGAACAGATTGGACAACCATTTGTCTGAAATGGTATAGGGTTTCCTGCTTAAGCAGAAGGTTGATTAGAAGATCCCCAAGGTCTCTTCCAACTCTGTTATTCTGTTATATTCCCAGCAAGACTGCAAGACTGTTTAAAGTGAACAATAATGTTTTTTTAAAGCAACTAACCAGGGATGTGAAACTGGCAGCCTGCAGGCCAGATGCGTCACCCGCACCAGCTCTGCAAAGGCAAAAAAAAATGTCTCAATACATTAATATGAGGTGGTGAGTTTGACACCCGTGAACTTATCCAAAATGCAAAGTTGATATATGGAAACATGGACAGAGTATTTTTCTCTCAGAATCTTAGTGTCCTCCACTGAATCTGTCTCCACACAATGACAAGGTTGAGAAATTCAGCAATTTGGAAAACATCAAGAGAGAAATTTAGAAAAAATAAGGCAGTCACCAACTGCTAATTCTAACTGCTACCTCTCAATCAGAGCAGCATGTTTCAGAATATCAAATTGCTTAGAATTAAAACCTGAAGAGAAATGCTGTTTTCATACCCTACTTGTAGGCTTCCTGCAGCTTTTAGCTTTATTACAAGAATGATTAATTTGGATCAGGAAAGCTTTTTTTTTTTTTTTAACAATAATCTTATGTTCAGTACACAGTTATTCCAAATCAATAAAAGGGATGTGTTGCTATAGTATATGAAATAATATGATGTTGATTTCTTTGCTTATACCACATTTTAGATTATATTGCTGTGCTGGTGTATAACAACTGAAGAGCACATACGATATGAGATGGAAGAAAAATGATCCTTCAGGCAAGAAAGGATTTCTGAGGAGAAGAGCATATTTTGGAAGCAACCTTCTTTTGTTGGAGCATGGCAGTGGCTCAGAAATGATAGCAGACAGAATCTGGATGTTTTGACCTTTTGAAGAGAAAAATTGGAGATTTTGAAAAGCAAAAAAGCTAGAAACATAACATATCCATTTTACTTTCTTTTTTTTTAAGAGAAAGAAATACTTTAGCAATGAATTTTCTATAGGTACAGATACTATATGTGGGGCTTTGAGGGTCTCTAATGTATGGGAACACCATGATATATGTTTTCATTTCTCATTGAATCCATAAGAATTTTATTCATTCCCCATAACTTTATCCATTTTAACTTAACTTAGTTTGCCAAGAAAAATGTTAAATGTGGATAATTATATCCAGGCATCCAAATACCATGAATACATTTGAAGCAATATCCAATAATAACACCACCAAAAAAAGTGGGTGGGTGAAGAAATGGACTCAGAAACAATCCTATGATATTATGAAATGATCAAAAGCAGTCAGAAACAGCCCCACTCTTCAAGTTTCTTTAAAAAATGTCCAACAACTTTTTTGCATGCCTTTAGTTAACCATTTTTATTTTGATGATAATATAATCATGTGTCCCAGTTGCCCACATGCAATAATGTATCTGAGGAAAAAATCCTTCTCATTGTTAAATTGCTAAAATGTTGTTTAAATTGCAAAAATTGAAAAAAGCACAAAGACCGCACACAGGGTCTCCCTACTATTCCTTAAACTCCTTGTCCCAAGCCTGTAATTTTTCAGAGTCCTTCCATGGATTGTATCATTAGTAACTCAGCAAAAACCTTTCTCTCCATACACCTCTTCCTTCATCTACCTTTTGCCATGTATGCTCTCCATCCTCAGCAGCCTGTCTGTAGTTGGGGCATACAATCCACCTTAAGGGTCTGGCTTGAAAATCAGTTTTCAGCAGAAATTTTGCTTCTGCAGATAGAAATGGCAAGTGCACTTTCTGTTGAACACTCAATATCTCACTGAAGAGGAAGGTTCATCACATGTTGGGGCCATGTTGTGATTCTTCTGAAAACATCCTCGGATTGCATTCATCAAAATGTTATGGCAAAAATTCCTGCATTCAGTGCCACAATTCTCTCTCCTGCCCCCACCTCTTGTTCAAATCTCTGCAAGACATAATGTGTCCATTTGGGTCATTAACTCCCCTCACACACACCAACCCCAAGCCACCCAAGCCAGCTGTGCTTATTCTGGCTATGGATAAGAAAGTATTATTCTGGCTATGGAAAGAAAGTAAAAGCCCAGTCATAATAAGATTTATCATTGCTGCAAACAAGGGATCCTGTGACAGCAGCAAGAGGAAGGGAAATCATCTATAAAATCTGTTCAAAAATTTATTGCAAATGCTAAACTTTAATCAAATTAACAGGAACTCCTTTAATTCTTTTTCCTGACAGTGATGGATATAATTAGTTGATATCTTTCTTCAATCTGAATACAGTCGATTGCTTGCCAACAGCAAGCCAAATTGTAACAGTAGGCAATAATTAGCTGGACTGCTGGGTGGATATCATGATATATAAATTAAATAAATAAACCAAGCCATGTTCTCTGGAGTGTAAACCGGGTTCATCTCCTAAATTTAAAGACAAGGAAGAAAGCCAATGTTTATAGAGAAAAAAGGAAGTTGTAATATAGTTTACAGCAAGATAGCGGCTTGTGAAACAATCCATGAAGAACTGTGGGTGATTTCAGTTGTTTACAAAATCAGCTTACGAGATTTTTTTTTAAATTAATGTATGCAAGGTACATTAAGAACAAACAAATGTTTTACTTTCCACCAAAGCACACCACAAAAACCATTCTGGAAGGAAAGTGGGGGAAGTTCAGTACTACTTTAGAAACAATAATTGTTTATGACTTACGGATATATAGCCTTCTTGTCAAATAATGAAAGACAGTTAAACATTGTTGAAATAAACCACCACGTCATACCTGAGAATAAGATGACCGGAGGAAGTCAAATAAAATTTATGTATATGTTAGTCTCTAGATTTCAAATAAATAAGTAAACCACTTACTTATTCACCCTAACTTATTCAGCACAATTGAATTAGAATTATGTGAGCTAAATTATAAGCTAAATTAAAAGTTAGTCCTTGACTATCTGGTAACTCTCAGGGCCTCTTGTATCATATGTCTTAGCCCACCTTACATGGTCCCCACTGCCATTTGTTATATTTGTTGACAACTCACAGAATCCAGAGTCTAATTATAAATACTTGACATTCTGCTACTTATTAATATTTCTATAGTACTGTATAAACTTGATTTTTTGCTTTTTATTTTATATTACATCTTCTACTATATTAATATTCATAATACGTTGTTCTATTATAGTAATAGAGAAATGCAACATAAAATACAAAGGACAATAGGAAGGAAAAGTCACAAAATGGCAAAGTTATGGGAGGTGGGGAAACTACATACAGAATGGTGCCATGAAAAATAATAGTGAAAAATCAAGATAAAAAAATGTACATATAACACTAGAAGCTATGCATATTAGGTTGTTCATTAAGAGAAGAGCTTCCCATAGTTTTAAACAAACAAAAATGTAGATTTAGACTTTACATTGTAAAAAGTTTGGGTGAAATTTTCAACATGTAAGGGGAAAAAGAAATATGCCACTGGGGGACGTAAGTGAGTTCTACAAGGCAAGACAAATAACATTTTGAAAGATGAGCAGACAGTGAAAAGGATCAATGTGAATTGTAAAAAGAATTCATTTGGAATTGTTTATTATTCATCTGTTTTTTGTTTTATTCTCACGCCTGGATTCCATGTGTATAAAGGGACTTTCATAGATCTACCTGGATGTACTTTTCTTGATGAACCATCTGTTATGGATTAAACCAACACAGTGACACAACCCTAAGCAGCTTCATCTTACAGCAGGCTTGTAATCCTGCAATTCTCATTGGCCTGTGAATAGCGAGTCATGATTGGTCAGGTTTGGCCAGTCTGATTGGTTGTTAACGGGAACCCCTGATTGGACACTTGTGAAAGCGATAGACTCAGTTCATTGGTTGTTTAAAGGCAGAAAGCTCTATAAAAGAGCTACTGCTGCCCAGGTCTTTTGCTCCGTTCTTTCTTGTTAATTAAAGAATTGAAGTTACCATCCGATGTCTCGTCTCTGTTCTTTGCGCCCATGCCCAGGACTTAACACCATCTATGGATACAAATGATTGGCTGTGCTGGAGAGAAAAATTTTCTTTCCTTTTAAAGTCAAATGACTTTCTGTCTGGTCTGTGCTCTATTTACATTCTGCTGGAAGAATTCTCATTTGTGGTCTCTTAATTACGTTACTGAATCACCACTCACATTCCTTGTGGATCTTTAGTGCAGCCTCCAAGTCAGAACCATGATTCTTCAAAGAAAACCTGGCATTTTATGAACATTGGTTAACCTTGTAGGCAAACTTTTAGAATCAAAATTATTTGGTGACCTTTAGAGCCTCTATTTGACCCTGGTTTTATATGTTCTGGGATATGAGTCAGTTTAGGCTGTATCTCACCAAGAAAACTTAATAAAATTGGGACATGTAACCTCTAAAAAGTCAGCTCCTGTCCCTTTGGGTTTTGTGGAGTACTTTGCACTCTTTGAGCTTGGTTGGTTGTTTGCAGACATTTCATTGCCTTTCTAGGTAGCTTCTTCAGTTATAGCAGAGAGTGGAGTTTGCTTTCTGCTTATATACAGTACATTAACTTTCCCAGTTGGTGGAGGAGTTGTTTTTTCCTTGATAGTTCCTTGTTAAAGTATTGTTTACTGCTTGATTCTTTTGTTTTTCCCTGTGGAAAACTTTTGAGACAACAATTCTTTATCCAGCCAGAGTCTATTCCTCAGAGAAGTCAAATCTACTGGTGCCCATAGAGAGCTTTTACAGAATATTATGGACCTGCAGGGTGATGGAGAAATGTACAATTGAAAAGAGACAATCCTAGCGCTCCTGCCAACTAGCAATTGTGAAAAAAATACTATACCAATTTCAAAGGAAAAACCTAGAATGAAATGAAAGAGCAAAAGCTGATTCTATAGGAGAATCAAACTTCCAAAAAAGTAGGAAGCATCTTTTGGATAAAAAACATACTAAGGATGGATTTCAGCACATTATGACCTTTAGAATAGAGTTATAGTGAATAGCTTTAGTTAAACCAAACTCATTCCAATTGCTTTGGAAATGTAATTTCCAGTGTTCCTACTCCAAAATGTAAAGCCAAAGGTGAGTTGTGATCTCACTTCCTTTGCTACTGTGATTTCTGCAATTGTGTGCTTTTTATGCAGACCTTTTTATGCAGATCTTCAGGAATTTGATTAAATCCAGCAACAAGTGCAACAAGTTATCAGATCTCATCTCTCCCCCTGGCAGATTCCCTAATAGTGATATATAGCCTCTTTTACATTACCCATGGGTTGTTGAGGCCAATTGCCTGTCCTTATTACTTTATTTCAACACAAAGGTAGTTGATGACTCCAAAGGTAGAGGGATATTCTTCCTTTCCCTCTCCCGCTCCCTCCCTCCCCGCCTTCTCTCTTACACATTGTGAAGGCTGAATATTAAGTATTGTTCTAATTGAAGAGCAGAGAACTAAACAGGGTTGAGCATGGCTTAGTACTTAGTTGGGAGACTGCTAGGAATACCCACTGTTGGGAAACCTGCCAGAGTAGATTGTGAAGTTAGAAAATGGCCCTAAAGTGGCAAGAGCAAGCAACATTGGTGCAGTGTCCACAGAGTCACCAGGAATCAGGTTAAACACTAAAGAAATTTGATCTTTATTTATATTATCCAAACTCTGCTCAGCACATCTCTTAAATCAGAGATAGGCCTTGGTATGCCACAGAAGAGGAGCTTTGAGCATCCCTTCTTTTTGTCTTGACTGCCTGGAGATTTCCAATCTCTGCTTTAAGGCACTGGCATATTTTTAGAGGGGATGCAGTGGCTCGGTGACTAAGACTGAGCTTGTCGATCAGAAAGGTCGGCAGTTCAGCAGTTCGAATCCCTAGCACCACGAAATGGAGTGAGCTCCTGTTACTTGTCCTAGCTTCTGTCAATTTAGCAATTTGAAGGCATGTAAAAATGTAAGTGGAAAAATAGGGACCACTTTGGTGGGAAGGTAAGAGCATTCCGTGCGCCTTCGGCATTTAGTCATGCCGGCCACATGACTACCGAGTTGCCTTCAGACAACACTGGCTCTTCGGCTTTGTAACAGAGATGAGCACTGCTCCTAGAGCTGAAATGACTAGCACATATGTACAAGGGGAACCTTTACCTAGTAGTACTACTAGCAGTATTCCTTTATCCTGCCTTTTACGGTATATATTTTTGCCAACTCAAGGTAGCCAAAAAAAAAAAAAAAAATAGAAGGAGGTTTGCTACCTACTTAATACTTCTTCCTCCTTCTATTTTTCCCATAAGAACCCTGTGAGTTGGGTTGGACTGAGAATGACTGGCTGAAAGTCACCAATCCAGCTTTCATGCCTAAAGGAGTCCTGGAACTCACCCTCTCCTGGTTTTCTAGGCCAACACTTTAACCACCACACCAGTAACAGTAGAAATATGCATAAATACTGTAAATCTCATGCTTTCTCGTCCATATATACTATAAATGACATATTCTATATCAGGAATGTCAAACTCAAGGCTCATGGGCCAGTTCTGACCTGCGGGGCTGCCCTGGAAACAGTGAAGGACCGACCTGTGGTGCCTCTGCCAACAAAAATGGAGCTTGGGAGGGCTGTGCACAGCTTACCAGGGTTCCATTTTAAGACACAATGGCCTCCTGCAGCCCTCTGCCAGCAAAAACAGAGCTCAGGAGGCCCTCCGAGCTCCATTTTCACAGGCAGAGGGCTGCAGGAGGATCTCCCAGCCCTGCCTGGGCCACCACAGATGCCCCTGACACAAATGATATCACATCCTGGCCACTCCCAACCTGCTTCCCAAGGTCAAACACAAACCTGATGCAGCCCTCAATGAAATCTTGTTTGACACCCCCATTTTACATGGATCCATATATAATTGACAGTGTGAAAGAGAACATCAATGCAAATATCGAATATCTGCTGCTTTTGGATAATCAGGTGATTTTGGATCTTGTCATCCTTTGGTTCTTTTGCAAAAGGACAAAGGATGTAATGTTAAATATACTTATGGAATAAGTCTCACTGAACCTAACAAAACATGGAGTGCTTTGCAATCAGCATATATATATATACTGCTCTGCAAACTTATTAATGTGCCATATTTTGAATGAGTTGCTCAGTCTGTGCCTCTGTTTCTTCTGAGCAATGTATTATCCTAGGAATAAAAATACATTCTGGTGGGTTGCAACAATCTTAATACACTACAGCAAATTTAAATTACAGCAAAAGTAAATTCAAAATCACTGAGCTAAGATAATCTAAGTAGAACAAGCCTGAGGCTGGATGATATTGACGTTACTTAACCAGGACAGAGATGACTCAGAGATGACTTGGCCCATGGCAGATCACAGGCGCATTTCGAAATGAACTCTGCCCACTTTAGAAGGTTCAGATCCTCCTTCTCTTTGGGTGGATTTAAAGAAAAGCAGATGGTCGTTGTCAGAGTATTCATAAGCAGAGGACAGATCAGGAAATGCTGGACCTGGGAAACATGAAGATAAATATTACTAATTTTATTGCACATTCCATCTCTTTTCATATGGAGGGATGATTAGACTGTTTTGTAAAGCACTTTGGGGTGTGGGTACTGAAGGTGAATGACTCCATTGAGCTCAGATGCTTTGCATGACTCAAAAAAAAAAAAAAAAAAAGCAGCTCTAGACTTGAAATGGGACTATCAGGATCCAATAAGCTGAAATTTGTTCTCCTCATCAGAAGTGAATCCTACAGTTCTTCCACTAAAAGAAAACTTCTTCAAGCCCAAATGTGCACACATCTGCAATTTATCTGGCTGTGAATCACCACGCATGTGGAGAAAAAACATGGGAGAAGAAATTCGGCTAGAAAGAAACAGACGTTCGCCTGAAGCTACAATTCAGCAATGGCTGAATTGTTGTTGCAAGATTTGGCTTGTCCGTAGGAGCTTTCCATAAATGTGGGAAAGTGCCATTGAGAGAAAAAAGAAATATGGCCAGAGTGCACTACAGCTTTAGATCTAAGACTAAAATATGACTTATATAGGGTCTGTGAGCCTTCTGTAATATTGTAGAAATGATAGTTGCTATGTGCCCTGTTAAATTCTGCGCATGGGTGCAAGGAACGGAGATGAGATGGTGAACAGTGAACTTCAACTCTTTATAAATCATTCTGAACAGAGCAAAAACCCTAGGGCAACAGCAGCCCTTTTATAGGCAAGCTGCCGCTCTAGTAAACAATAAGAGACATGGAGTGTTAACCCCCTTAACCAATGAGAGTGGTTCATTAACAGCCAATCAGATTCTCCTGAATGGACCAATCCGATATCGCTATTATCGGCCAATCAGAAGTGCAGGGCTAGAACCCTGCTATTTTCTAAAGCTTTTGATAAACTTTATTTAAGTGTTTTATTAGTTCATAACACCCCTTCCCCCCGGGTTCCGTTTAGGGGGTGCGGTGATGTAATCTTTGAGATAGGAAGGTTGCTTTGACTGTCTATTGGATTTACGCTGTCCCACTGGTTCTTGTCCGTAAGCCTGTTTTGGCGGGGCGTTCTCGGGCAAGTCAGGTGCCAGTGGTTCTTCGTTGGAAGACTCAGTGCCGCTAATGTTCTCGTCGTTGTCCTCTGGCCCTTGCAGGCTTGCCTCTGTTGAGGTATTCCTCTGTGGCGAGGCCACACCCTTCCTTGATCCTTTTTCATTAGTTACGCCTGATTGTTGACTTCTTTCATTTCTGCTTTCCGCCATCTCGAAATCGGTTTCTTCGACATCCCCTCCCCCCTCAGTTTGGGAGTTACCAGAGTCGCGGAAACTAGGTTGTAGCCTCAAGCGAAGCTGATCTATATGGCATTTCCATATTTTTCCATCGCAGGTTTTCACCCGGTATGACCTGGGTCCAGTGGCTTGAATAACAGTGGCCTCAATCCACAACGGTTCACCAGAAAGGTTTCTAGTGAAAACTAAGCCTATCTTGAACTCGCGGCATTTTCTGCTAGATCCATAGGGTTTCTCTGGCTCGTAAGACGGGTGAAGCCGGTCGAGGTGGGAGCGGAGTTTGCGTCCCATCAATAGTTCCGCTGGAGTCTTGTTGGTGATGCTGTGCGGAGTGATGTGTTGGAGAAGGAATATTCTATTTATCTTATCTTCAATGTACCCATAGTCCATTTTGTAGAGGATTTTTTTAACAAACTATCATGCACTCGGCTCTTCTGTTAGCTGCAGGGTGCGCTGGCGAAGTTGGCACATGGCGAATACTGCCGTCCGCTAAGTATTATTCAAAGGGGAGCGCAGTAAACTGGGATCCGTTGTCAGATACCAGAACGTCTGGCAGTCCATGTGTCGTGAATAATCTGTTCAACTTCTGGATGACGGACTCGGTTGTGGTACTCTTCATTTCGTGGATCTCGAGCCAGTTTGAATAGGCATCCACTGTTAATAGGAACGTATGTCCCTTAATACGGATGCGGGACCACGGTCCCCGAGGTGTTTCCCATTCTGTCGGAGTTGCTTTTGGTGGGGCATTGCTAACTTCCTGGCACTTATAAAAAGTCTTTACCTTGGCTTCGATCTGTTTGTCGATGTCCGGCCATCACGCGTAGCTTCGTGCGAGCGCTTTCATACGCACGATGCCGGGGAGGCCCTCATGCAGTGTCTTTAATACCACTCATTGTAACCGCTCTGGGACGATGACTCTATCCCCCCATAGGATGCAGCCTTTTTGCAAAAAAAGTTCTGTTTGCTGATTCTTGAAGGGGATGAAGTCATCAGGGGTTTGATCTACTGGCCCTCCTCGTTCGACCCAGCTAAGAACTCGCTTTAAGATAGGATTGCGTTTTGTTTTGATCGTGATATCTCTAGCTGTTAGTGGTGGTGAATGTAGCGTTTCAATCTGTTGTAAGGGTTGGAGCTGGGTCGTCGACAGTTTCCGGAAGTGGTGCACGGCTCAATGCGTCAGTGTGGGGAATGGCTTTCCCCGGGCGGTGTTGCAGCTTATAATTGTACGCAGCCAAAAACTCTGACCAGCGAGTCATTCTAGGTGATAATATATAGGGGGTTGGCTTGTCTCCTGCTATAATCCCCAGCAAAGGTTTGTGGTCAGTAACAATAGTAAAAACTCGTCCATAAACATATTCATGAAACCGTTTAACAGCAGATACAACAGCAAGAGCCTCTTTATCGATTTGACTATAGTTACATTCAGCCTTTGATAGGGTCCTTGAAAAATAGGCAATAGGGGCTTCACTACCGTTTGGTAACACATGGCTCAAAATAGCTTCTACTCCAAATGGTGACGCGTCACATATGATTGTTAAAGGCAAAGTCTCATTATACTGCATTAAAACAGCATCTGAAGTTAATAGATTTTTCACTTGTCGGAACACGTGCTCCTCTTGGTGCCCCCAAACCCAGGTTGCTTTTTTGTCGAGAAGCCGATGTAGGGGCTCGGCTATGGTCGCTTTGTGCGGCAGGAAGATGTTGTAAAAATTAATAAGCCCCAGGAAAGCTTGGACATCAGTCTTATTTCTGGGTCTTGGGGCGTTCTTGATTGCTCTTAACTTGCTACTGGTGGGGTGAATGCCTTGTTTATCGATTAGGTTCCCCAGGAACTCTACTTTATCTGTACACAGTTGACATTTTTTTTTTAACTTAAAGGTAAGAGTCTTTAAATTTCTGGAGAACCAGTCTAAGACGCTCCTTTAGTATTTCTCTATTCAGGGCAGCAATTAAAACGTCATCAAAGTATGGTATGACCCCTTTTATTTCCTGTAATAGTCTCTCCATCAAGCTCTGAAAGATCCCTGGGGCCACGCTAACTCCGAATTGGAGTCGGTTGCACTTAAAAGTGCCTCAGTGCGTAACGATCGTTTGTGCCTCTGCTGTTTTTTTTATCTACAGGCAGTTGTTGGAACGCCTGTGCTAAATCCAATTTAGCGAAGACTTTTCCGCCCCCCAGGGAATGGAGGAGGTATTGTACCACCGGCACCGGGTAAGCATTCTGTTGAATGGCGTGATTCAGGGTGGCACGGTAGTCCCCACAAATCCTTAATGATCCATCCGGTTTGATGGGTGTTACGATTGGGGTTTCCCAAGGAGCATGGTCGGTTGGTTCTAAAACACCCTGGGCTATTAATTTATCAAGCTGCTCGTCAATCTTTGGTTTAAGGGCAAAAGGGACTCGATGAGGCTTAAGGTGGATGGGGGCTACTTCAGGGTTAAGGTTAAATGATATCGGGGTCCCCTTGTACTCGCCTAGTTTGTCTGCAAAGACGTCCTGGAATTCCTGGATGAGGGCCTCCTCCCAGTCGTCGCTGCTGGTTTGGTGAATGCCGGCTACCTCAATCCCAAGTGGAGCAAACCATTGAAGGCCTAACAAGCTAGGCCGATCACAGTCAACTACGGTCAATGGTAAAGATGCAGTACGATTTTTGAATGAGACCTGGACTAGGCTGGATCCAACGACCAGAATTCGGTTTCCTTGATAGTCCTTGAGAATGATTCTTTGGATTCTGAGGTCTTGCCACCGGACGGCAGGGATTAATTGTTTAAGGGTCTTCCAGGAAACCATCGAGAGGGAAGATCCTGAATCGACTTCCATCATGCAGGGCTGGTTTTCGATGGCGACCTTCACTTGGATCTTCTTTGCATCTAATGATGATGTGTGACCAATCGTGATGATTTGGTGTGCCTCTTCTCGTTTCGTTGAATGGGCTAGTGGTTTATTTCTGTAGGAATAGTTGTTCCATTGGTGGTTCGAATGTTCCCGATTCACAGGACGAGTTCCTGTGGGTTGGCGGTAGTTGGTTCCCCTCTGAAGTGGGCTGGATCCTTGCTTGCTTCTACAGACCTTTCTGATGTGGCCTCTCTTCCCACAAATATGGCAGAGCGCGTCGAGGAATTTGCAGTCTGATCGTGGGTGGTTTGCCCCACAACCTGCACATTGATACTGCAGTCTCTGGTTACGCTGGTGGCGTTGGTCTCGTTCAGACCGGAGCCGGTTGACTTCTTCCTCATCATTTTCTGATGACGATTCGAAGTCCTCGTGGTGGGTTGCCATTGCATGTCCCTCAAGGCGAGGTGAGGTTTCGCCGGCGAGTTGGCGGAGCAGGGCGTTGGTGCGGCGCATTCAGGCAGCCGACTTCCTGGTTGCTTCTGCTGCAGTAGCATCAGCGATGGTATCTTCAAGGCTGATGTCGCCTTTCGCCATCAGCTTACTTTGCACGTGTGGTGCATCTGAACCCAGAACTATTCAGTCTCTTAGAGCTTCTTCGAGGTCGGTGAACCCGCAGAGGCCTCCCAGGTTCCGGAGATCCGCGATGAAATCTGCAACGCTTTCTCCTTTCCGCTGGTCTCTCTGGTAAAATTCATGTTTTTGGACAAGCGTTGGTACGGTTGGTGCATAGTGGGCCCGTAGGAGGGACTCGAGGACATCCCAGTGCATGGATTTCACCTCAGCCGGTTTCGCCAGTGCCTTAGCCATCTTAAAAATGGCAGGTCCGCAGTGAGTCAGGAATACCGCTCACTTTTTTCCAGTAGTGGCATTCTTCAAGTTGTTGATATCCAGAAACATCTGGAACCGGTCCATGTATGAGTCCCAGTCTTCTTGTGCCGGGTCGAATGGAGCGGGTGGTATGGTGCTGCCGGTCATGGTTTCCGCTGTTGATGCGCCTTCAGCCACGTGCTCTGTTTAGTGCTCTGTTGTATTCAGTCAGCTCTGACGTTTCCGTATCCCACCCTTGTCGCCAGTGTTAAGTTCTGCGCATGGGCACAAGGAACGGAGATGAGATGGTGAACAGTGAACTTCAACTCTTTATAAATCATTCTGAACAGAGCAAAAACCCTAGGGCAACAGCAGCCCTTTTACAGGCAAGCTGCCGCTCTAGTAACCAATAAGAGACATGGAGTGTTAACCCCCTTAACCAATGAGAGTGGTTCATTAACAGCCAATCAGATTCTCCTGAACGGACCAATCCGATATCGCTATTATCGGCCAATCAGAAGTGCAGGGCTAGAACCCTGCTATTTTCTAAAGCTTTTGATAAACTTTATTTAAGTGTTTTATTAGTTCATAACATGCCCCATAATTCTTGTGCCCATGAATATGAATAGACCATAGAGACAAAACATATGAACAAAACATTGCATAGCTCTTTTTGTTTTACTCCATTGGGCATGGGCCTAGTTTTTCAGAGCTGAAGATCTCATTCAGTCTTATGTGGCATGCAAAAGCAGAAGCAGACAGAGACAAAATGCATGCATAAATACACCACATATTCTGTCTTTATATAGCCATCCTGATACTTCCAAGGGGCTAGCAGGCAGGACAACAAAAATAAACTCTCAATTATACACTATAATTAAACAATTTAAAAGTAATTGAATTATTTTTAATTAATAAATTCAATTTTTTTAAATAATTTAAAACACTTTTTTCATCAGTCTCTGCTACCTAAAAAAAAGAATGTTGCAACTGCAAGCATAAATAGATCAGCTCTAAAATACCCTGAAAGAAATCTTTGTAACCTAACCTACCATGTTAAATACACTTTAGTTTTCATTAATTGGTTTGTTTGTTTTTGCTACTTTAACATAAGAGAGTCTATTTCAAAGGAATTCTGATTTTACTAATGATTGAAGGGCTCATCCTCAGCTTTCTAGCCTTAGTATGAACATGGGCCACTGCTATTAAATGCCATGTCTTTATGGTATTATTTTATCTGTCTCCAACTCAGATTTGAAGCTGGTGCAGGCACACCCTTCTTGTCTTTGGGCAGTCTTCTCTATCATCATTGTGATTAGGAGGCTGATCAATGGCTTGCTGTGCAGGCAAAGCCAATGCAGTCATCCTAATTCTTATTACTGTTATTCATAGGATTTGGCAAAATGACTCCTGGTTGCGCTCAGCAATTGTGTGCCTGAAATTGAAGAGTTGATTGGATAATACCCGAACCTTCACAGATGAGTTTATTGGAAGACATGTCCAGAAGTTATTTGTTTCATGAAAATTCCACAAAATTCCTATTTTTTTTAAAAAAAGTTTTGAATAATTCAGATGACATTATTAACAGTCTTGATTTGATCCTCAGAAGAGCACACAGCTACATTTGGAAGAAGATTCTTTTTTCCTCAGCCTAATTCTCAGGGTGCTTTAGTAATTATTCCAAACTCTTTGGGTTTATTTGAGATGAAAGAGGGCCCTGCTCTGTTCTTCTCCCTTTTCCTGAAAAAAGGAAAAAAGAAAAAAATGACAGGAGTTCCCTCCAAAAAACCAGGAGAACCACACACATTGTCCAGCCAAGCCAAGGACAAGAACCTCACACATTCATGAGCTTGTTGTTGTGCTCCAACTAAAACTAAGAGAGTTCTGGATATAAAAACATTTATTTCAGATTTTCCATGCTTAGGCACTGGTAGTTGATAAGGAATCTGGTATCACAAGCCTTTGCCATCCAAAGCCTGAAGATCAAACTCTTGTCATCTGCATATTCTATATAGACTGAAACTAATGGGAGATGAAATCACAGCTGTATTTAAAAAAAAAAATCAGGACACAACCATGTTCTGGATACTTTCTGATATAAAATCTAATTGAATTACAGCATGATACCCAGCAGGATTGCTGACTTTCCTCCTTCCTTCCTTCCTTCCTTCCTTCCTTCCTTCCTTCCTTCCTTCTTTACTTCCTTCTTTACTTACTTATTTTTGAACCATTAACAAATTCTATTAGGCAGTTTGATAATATATTTTAGATGCCAAGTGCAAGAAAATCAGGTACTCCAGGCAATTTGAAATACATACAAATGTTTATTGCATACACACACACACACACACACACACACACACACACACACACACACACACAATCTCTTAGTGGCCATTCAGCTTTTGCTGCATGAACAGCACTTAATTGTAAGTTAAAAATGAGTAATGGTGGGCTTTTTCCTGTTTTCCTCCATTCCATATAAAAGAACATTCAAACTGATGATGCTATTTTGACAATTTTTCTTTATTTTCCCAGAATTCCAGAGTCTTCAGCACTAATAAAACCAAACACCTAAAGTATGATCCTTGAGATACATTCAACCAACTGTTGTTGCTGTTATAGTTGCCTCTGAAATGCATAATCCCTGCATCTCCAACAAGCCTTGGCACAAGTTGACATGGCATGACTGAATGTTGGCTAGAATTCAACTTGGAAACAAGTCTACACACACACACACACACATACACACACTACTTCCTCTTTGGGTTTTTTGAGATTGGGAGTTTGGATGTTAAAACAGACTGGAATGGCCCTATATATTTGTTCACATGACACACCCTATAATCTAGCATCATCGCTGTTCTCTTTGCTCCAGTGAATGTTTTATGGCCTACTTGAGCTTTCCTTGACAACAGTTTCCATAACCTGGAGGTGACTGCTGGAGAAATGAGTCACGTTCTTCTTCCACCCTTCTTCATCCCACCATCCTTCTCTGTGTCAATTTGCCAAAGGCTTTCTTTGGCTAATGAGCTGATGAGCTGGTGAAATGATTCATGGAACTTGTATTAACCAGCTTCTCTTGGCAGCCACCTCAGCTTTCCACTTTCAGAATGGCAGGTTAATATTTGATCAGGCAGTAGAATATGGATTAGGCTTTAACTCTGGCGTTTTAAAGTTATTTATTTGGCTTTTTAAATAAGTGATCCTGAAAAGTTTTTGGACCACAGGGAGGATTCCTATCAAAGTGGTTTAACCATTTTTCCATGGAAAGAGAATATATGCATTGTCAGTTTGTGCCAGCCAAATCATTGTTACTAGAATGAACATAACAGGCAAATTCAGGCATTTTTCAAGTCTCTTGACCTGCTTGGCACTGATATTTTGTAAAGTCATGGCATTTAACCATTTCACGTGGCCATAGTTTTATTCATGCTCCAACTCTAGCTTGACTAAGATTCTGCTAGAAATGGGACTGCTCTTGAACATTTACATGAAGAAAGTACAGTCTATCTTTTGAATAAAAAAATACTTTGGTACTTGTTCAGCAAGAGTCAGCCACTGGGTCAGGGATTAGATACATTAGTAATTGGGCTATTTCCCATAAAATCTCATGAATCCAAACAGCTTTGCAAGTATCTTATTCAGATGAGTGTTTTTTTTTAATGTTGAAAAAATTCAGGCTGGGGAATCACTTGGTTCCTTACTCATATCCAAATATTTTTCACCGACTTTAGATTTCTGATTCTGAATCATGTAGAAATACTATCCACAGAATCATAGATAACAACCACAGCAGCAATAGGGCATTGGAAAAACAATGGATTAAGTTGGTGGAAGCCCTAAAAAGCAAACCCTGACTGCCTGATGAGAATGAATTTGTGAAGGCAACAAAAAATAATGTATTGCAAAAAAGAGGGAGAAAGAGAGAGAATGAATTTGTGAAGGCTAAGTGAAGGATCAGCACTTCACATTCAACCCAATATTTATGCATGTTTTTTTCCTGATTCATATGGCTGCTTCTGTTTTGTTTTTAAGTGTTGGAGATCACCATTTCTTTTCTAAAAAAAAACCTTCCTATGGGGAAGCCCAAAGGAGCACCTTTGTGGAAAACCTTGTTTTATATTTATTCCAAATTCTCAAAATGGCACGTCTAACAAAATGGTTGTGAAATCAACAATTACTTTAATTTTTTGATATCATAGGTTCCATAAGTAATTTATGACTCATTCTCAAAATTTGTGCTTGGAGTATGTATGTATCCAGAATCTGGTTGCATCTTTTCAACTGCTCCAAACAGTAATTATTCAGTTCAAAAGGAGGTTTGTTTTAGTGACATCTAATAACTAGTAAGGGAAGGCCTACATTTGTATGCTCTATCAGTCTGAAAGTCATGCGTCAGACATGAGTTTGAGTTCTCCACAAAGTTAACAATCTTGTATTTTGCAATTCTTAGTAAGCAGATAAAGATGCCCGTAAGACATACTTGAATCCTAATGGACGGGCACTATCTTTTTCTAGAATGCTTTTCTAACCTAAAAATCTAGCCAATAACTGTGAAATTCCTGGTTCCTCATCCAACCACTCCCAGGGCTGACCTTGCTTAGCTTCCATGGTTATCCAAAATTATCAAGGTGTCATGAATTGACATTCACAGAGTTTTTGAGTTCTCCAAATTATTTAGGTAGGTAGGTAAGTAGGTAGGTTAATAGTTTATTAGCACTAATGCTCTCAATCACAAAATGTTTAGCAAGTTTTCAAACAAAGTAGAAGAGGAATGGAAACAGGAACTTTAAAAATGCTGGCACTGAAGCCATCCAATTTGCATTTAGCAGTATTTAAAAGAAGTGCAGACCTTCTAATAAGACCTGCAACAATATTATGATACAGCTAGGGCTCTTCCCAAAGTTTGCCAGGATGACTGAACAAGAAACAATTGTTTTGTTCAAGTGATAATGTGCACCTGAGTACAAGAAATGTTTGCAGTTCTCTATTTATTGTCATCAACTCACTGTCAACCCTTAGTGACCATATTGATAGGTCTTCTCCATGATGATCTGGTCCTAACCTGGTACCTCAAATTTCCAATGATACACTTCTCACTACTGTAACTGATTCTATTCACCTTATAACAGAATAACAGAGTTGGAACCTTAGAGGTCTTCTAGTCCAATCCCCAGCTTGAACAGGAGACCCTACACCATTTCAGATAAAAAGTTGTCTAATGTCTTCTTAAAAACATTCAGTGATGAAGCACTCACAACTTCTGAAGGCAACCAGTTCCCCTAGTTAATTGTTCTCACTGTTAGAAAATTTCTCCTTGTGTCTAGGTTGGTTTCTTCTTGATTAGGTTAGTCATCCTTTTTTCTTTCTTTCCACCTTTCCCAACATTAGAGTTTTTTATAAGGAGCTAGGTCTTCACAAAATGAATCCAAATAGGTTATTTTGAGCTTATTCATTTGTGCTTCTATAAGAACTCTAGGTTGATTTATTGATAATCCATCTGTTTTACTTGGCTGTCATGACATTTTCAGGGGTCTTCTCCAACATAAAGTTCAAAAGTGTCAATATTCCTCCAATGCTGCTTCTTCAAAGTCCAATTTTTGCCTCACAGAGATTACCATAGTTTGATGATTCTGATCACATTATTTGAATATCTTTTACAAAACTTCTTGGATGTTCTACCAAGTGTTAATTTGGGGTATATATCTTGACTGTTTGTTGCTTTATTGCTGATGGTTGATTTTGAAAGACAAGAGCTATACCGATCAGTGAGCTGCTTTCAGTCTGATGAGTCACAAATCATGCAGGTCAAATCGTGTGGGGTGGTGTTTATTTTGTTTGGTGGTAATGCCTATTTTTTTCAGGCAGAAAGCAAGTAATCATAAACCATAGGAAGAAACCTGTGATTAGTGTCCCAATGAAGTTAATTAAAGATGCTGCTGCTACAGAACAGGCACTTCTCCAAAGCAAAATACTAGAGGTATATAATTTTGTCAAGCAACAAATATATTGTGTACACACACACACACACACACACATACACATGATGCCTCCACAACATACATTTTGCTAGACCTCCAGTTTTTTGTGTAGATACCTCCAGTTTTTTGTGTAGATAGATAGATAGATAGATAGATAGATAGATAGATAGATAGATAGATAGATAGATATAGATATAGATATAGATATAGATATAGATATAGATATAGATATAGATATAGATATAGATATAGATATAGATATAGATATGGATTAGATATAAATATAGATATATAGATATAGTGGATATTGATACACACACACATACATACACATATATATACTGGGAATGCACTAGGACAATTCTGTATCTCTTGCTCACTCGTAATTAGTAATCAGTACATAGTAATACATTGTTTTCTGCTTATTTCTGACCACTTATGAAGCTTAAGAGAATGCTTTGTATAAATAATGGCTATGGTTAAAAAAAAAATCTTTAACAACTATGAGCACTATACTGTCAAGGTAATTATTAATCCTGGGTATTCATAAAAAAGGATGTGTCAAGCATCAGGTCAAAGCATCATATGAGTGATTGACTTTAACCTTTAGACACTAGTATCCTTATCTGTACTCATTCTGAAGTTATAATTTTAAAAAACTATCTGCAATCAGAGGAAGTAAGGATTTGCCATGTGTTACTGTAAACCAGTGCTTCTCAATTATTTTCTGTCATGCCCCCCCTAGTAAGAATAAAACATCTCGTGCCCCCGCGTGACTATAAATAGCTTTCGGGAGATTTTTGTTTGTCTCTTTATCTCCATCTCTCTCCGCCTGTCTTCTCATCCCTGTTAAATATTTTTTCATGGTGTCACTTGAGGGTAAGCTACACTTCGTGTCTACACTTCATACTCAAACTCTGTGCTGTGTGCAAAGCCCGCATGCTCAGTGCAAACAAAACTCCTACACCACCGAGCGAATGCTCCCTGTGCACACTCTGCCAATGAGAGCGCCACTGCCCCCTAATGTAGTGGAAGTGCAATTGCACTTTATTCTAGGACAGTAAAAAAATCAAAATAAAAAAGCATGTTCTCCGAGGTCAAACGCGCCCCCCTTGACGGAGCCTCGCGCCCCCCCAGGGGGGCGCACCCCACTATTTGAGAAGCACTGCGAGACAACCACAAGATTGCATAATTCCAAATATCAGCTAAATGTGAATAAAGTTAGTATAATTCTTTTTAGCCATGATAAATTTTACATGGCTTTTAGGCTGTTTAAAATAGTAAGATGATGTATATCAGATATATCTGTCCTGAGCTGATAGAACCTATAGAAGTATTTATTTATTTATTTAGAGTTTAATCCCACCTTTATTACTTTATAGATAAATCAAGGCAGTGGCTATATACTCCTTCCTCCTCTCATTTCGTATATCATTGTTACTGACTGTTGTTACACATATGCCTCTGAACACCAGTATCTCCTCAGAATCTATTTGTCAACCCTGAAGCTGACCTGGCCGATGTCATTTTGGAGCTTCAGTGCTGCCAAATTGGAGTGAGGGATAAGGAGGGGGAACTAGAGATAGCTGGGGTTGTGTAGTCAAAATAAAGTACTTCCTCTTGGGAACCAAGGACATTCTCGTACCTGGAGGAAGGAGGAGTGATGTCACCAGACCAGCGGATGCTGCCTTGATTGGGCCATGTGACTGATTGTTTGGGATTGAGGGGAAAAACTTAAAAGTTCTTCCCCTTTTAATTAGGGGAAAACCAAGGGGCCTCTCAGAGTTGGTTTTCACCAGATATGTGCCAATGTGATAGTTCCAATAAAGCTATTCTTTGAAGAATTCACCTGCCTCGGAGTTTTTGTTGATCTTTTACTTGGAACCCTGACACTATTCTTCTTATGATAAATGCTGGAAGGAGTTGAACCCTCTGAGAAGGCCTCCTGCCTGAACTCCATGCAGGGGAGGAAGCATCCAGCTTGCCTCCAGCAAAGGTTTGGTTGTATCCTAGGAAAACAGCAAGCACAGGCTACTTGATGATTTGCCTATGAAGTGAGGAAACTCATTTGTCCTTAAGCTGGAGAATTTGGACCAACATAAGAATAAATGCCATGGACACCATCCAAGTGGATGAACCAGCTGTGCACTTTTGAGAGCCATCTGCAGAGCAATAATCAAAAGTAAGGCTCTTAACTGCAAAAGCGAGTCTTTGAACATGCGATTCTGCTTTTATATTTTATCGTCCTGTATATTCCCAAGGAAATTTTCTATAGTAAATTAATCTCAATTTACCTTTTGTACCTTTGTCCAGCTTTACAACGTTTATGCTGTTTTATTATTATTATTTGTCTTTTGGGGCAGTTAGTAGTAATGGGGACACATCATCAAGTTTTACGGTGGGTCATAATTGGGTCTGAGTCATAATTGCATGCATGCTTCACCTTACAGTTAAGATAAGCTACCAAGAAGCGACATAGTAAATCACAGAGTACAGCAGGGAGAGGTGGCAGAGGGGGAGAGGGAGAGGAGAAACAACAGTTGTATAAACACTCAGTAATTTGAAATAATCTCTTCTTTCAGAAACACATGAGATGAGGGACAAGTAATGATGGAATTATATTTTAACCTATATGATTACTACAGCACCTGGGGGCAAACTAGGGCACGTCTGCAAGGAAATAAAGTAAAGTACTTCCCCATGAAGCTTTGGTGCTGCTTCAGGATACCCTGTGACCCTATATATCCATTATACACAGAGTTCAAAGTGGGATGTTTTCCAATCCGTAGAAACTTTTGCTCCGTGGCTCTTGCCTCCACATGTTCATTGGTTACATCTGTGTTGTACTGAGTACTGTGTCGGCAGTGGTGCGGCGGTGCTTCCTCGGACTGCTCAGAAACAGTTACTGTTTTAGAAATACAGCACAGGGGTGTGTGGGATTATTTGGCCTGAAGAAGCAAAGGGACTTTATCATTGTTTCAAGGCCTCCTGTGATGAGGATACTTGCAGTTAACTCAGCTTCATGGAATCTGAGCAGTGACAGTGGTGGCATGTCTGTTTCTCCATTCCTAAAACGTTTATTTCCTCTTTCATGGATAGCCCAAGTGGAGAGCAAATTTGATAGATGATAGGCAGGCAGACAAAAGAGAGAGAGACAGACACACAGAAAAATCCAAGTGACACATTGGAAAAATGCATACATAGAATTTTATTTATGTCTTTTCTTTGTTTCCCAGATTTATTCTGAAGATAATGCTGTTGGCAGTAATGGAGGTGACAGTATGTGAAAGTGCCAGTGTTTGGTGTGTGATTTAAAAAAAAAAAAACCACACGCACACACACAAAACCTCACACTAAAGCTACATGCCTGAAATATTTATAGTACCAGCTGAAGGACCAATTTGGACCCTTCAAAGTTGTGTGGGAGAGCATTTCCTAGCCAAGTTGCACAAAAGCAATATGCAGCTCTGGCATGGCCTCAAAATGAGCCGTTTGTAAACAATCATAGCATTAAAGAAGCCGTAGAAATTTGTGCAACAGATGGTTGTTTACAGCATGGAGTTTTGAAAGGTTTCCACCTCCCTCCTTTTATGCTTCCTACGTTTACATATTTCTCAGTCTCTTCAATTGGCAGTTGGGGGGGGGGGGGGGAAGAGGGCAGGAAACTCCACTCTAGCTGCTTTGTTTGTTTATATGTGCTCTATCGTAGAAAGTTGTCATCAATTCTGAGCAACCCAACCAAAAGCTATCATTTTGTAAAAGGGCAGAACGTGATGTTGGTCTTCAGGATATTTTAGCTTTTGTATAGCTCTTGTTTGAGAGGGGAACAAAATGTAATTTTCTAGCTTTTCCAGTACAGAAAATGTTGCAAACTCCCTTTCAACATCTTTCTTTTTGCATTTTTCTGAGGAAATCTTCTAAAAGACTTCTTCAGAAGGATGCAACAAAGTACAGGCTCTTTTCTTCAAATGAAACAGAAGCTGGAGAAGACGTAGTTGAAAAGATGTTGCTTATTCCCAGAAAATCCATACATAATTAGGCTCCTGAAAGGCAGCTGCAGTTTGCATCAGTGAGGTACTTCCCACTGCAAAGGTAACACTTTTTTTCAAGATGTTTTGCATGAGTTGGACTTTGCATCATCAAAACAATATTCTGCTTGGAAATCTTGCAGTGCTACTCGCCATAATGTAGCATGATTGTGGACCTATGCACACAGTACTGGCATTCTTCTTTCGGCATTAGTATGTGGGCTAAATCTTGTTGAAATGAATTTTGCACAACAGAGCACAGGATCATTGTTTTCTGTACAGCTGGCCCTTCTACCATATACAGAAAAATTGAGCAGGCAGGCAGCTGAATACAAGCCAGTAAACAGAAAGTACAATTGCTCCTTGAGTAAATGCCCAGTTTGTATGGTACGGTCAACTCTGGACTCCAACATCTTCCCTCAGTCCTTAGGAATCTACTACCTGGCAGGTGACTGAAGAATGTAGCTACTTTCATGTATCACCTGTTTAATTTGGTGTGAATGTGTTATGTAAACTCAGCCACATTTATCTATTAATTATGATGGGATGACTCAGTATAAACCATAATAGAAGGGTCCATATTAATATCCAGAAAGCTCTCTTTTCTATACTTTATTTAATAAAATTAAAATTTTGTGTGTGTCCGTATGTAAAATTAAAAATATTTTATTACTTATTATTTAAATGCTTTCAATCACAATTCTGAAATTAGGATAATATGTAAAAGGCATGACAAAAGTGATCAGCCCAAAATGGAACACAGTAGCACAGAGTTAAAAGGTTCAGCGAGTTCAATTAAAATTTAAAATCAAAATAACACATGTTTCAAAATTCATTACCTTGGTGTATAATGTAACATTTCAGTTTCTTTCTGTCAAGTACAGATGTATATCATTGAATTTACAGTAAAAAAAAAAAAAAAAAGCCTTAATGACCCTAATGAAATCATCACATTTTCTATTTCAGTAAATAAAATCTCTTTTAAATCATGTTCTACACCTGGGGACTTCATGGTCATGCCTATGTATTTTCTTGACAAGATTATGGAAGTGGTTATAATAGAGTAATAGAGTTGGAAGGGCCCTTGGAGGTCCCCTAGTCCAATTTCCTGTTCAAACAGAAAACCTTATACCATTTCAAACAAATGGTTGTCCAATCTCTTCTTTAAAGCCTTGGGATTTCCTAACAATCAATTCAAGGTAAGACATGCCATTGTTTAAAAATGCCATAACTATTTCACTGCCATGGACTACTAGGGTCTGCTTGCTCAATCCAGCCGACTAATCCCTCTGCTCTGCTTCTTGTTTCTGGCATCTCAGCCCATAAGGAAGCAGGAGGGTTTGCTTTAGTTGGAGTAGGGCAGTAGCAACAGCCTCCTGGTCATTGCAGTGGTGCATGCCAAACAATTTTTGGAGTGGAGAAAATCATCCCGCAGAGTTACATTGAATCGGATTAGGTTTATTGTTCTTTTGAATATGACATGAGAAGGACGAAATTTTCCCATTGGTAGGAAAATATCTTTGGGGAAAAGGATTCTTACTTTCTAAGAAAGGACACCTCATTTTTTTCCTCTTTAATATAAATAATACCATGGAAGCATTAGGATATGCCTGCCTTCTGGCAGCTCTCTTATCTGACTTTTCCCTGTTGAAGGCAGCACCACATCACTCCTTGCCTCATCAGGCAGAGAAGAGATAGAGGATAATCCACAATATGGGGAAAAATTGGTAGGGGGTAAAAGACTTGAATAAACTCCTGAGGTGTAACACTGAAGGTCCAGCTTGAAGCTGAATAACCCTGCTGCCATAATAATTGCTACTGGAAGAGGCTGTGGGGTTCATTTCTCAGCTTCTTACCCATTGTTTCCAATAAGTGTCTTTAATGCAAGTGCCCCAATCTGGCATCCCTACATATACTGGGATTGTAACTCCCAGAATTCCTAGCTAGTCACTTCTCAATGTCCCATTCTTGGCTTAGTGTCATATAAGAAATTGTTGGGAAGAAATAATTCAGATAAAGTTAAGTGAACCGATTTCTGCACGAGCACATTTAAAAGAAACTAATTATTTCATCCCATGAAGCTCTTATATACATTGATCTACCTTTTTTTTTTTTTAAATGGAGCATTAGAATAAGATATTTAATTTCCCAAATAGCTACTATGCTGATGGGACACAGGTAATCATCATTAATTCTGAATGGGGAAAAAAAAACCCTTTAGAACTTCCAGTATACAACTCCTCCATCCTATTGATTTCAGAAAGACTTGTGTGCTTAAACTATTCTGAATTATACCCAAGAGATATCAAATGTCTCGCTTTAAAGGGTTGAAGGGTCTGAATTTGTTCCAGAACATCAGGCATTAGAACATTCACTTGGTTGAATTCATTCATTTCCTATTACCAGAGGGAGTTGTAATGATCTTTGACAATAAAAGCAGTAAAATTACTTGCGGTATCAGAAAGACTCATACGTTTATTATCACATAAATTTGAACAGATCATAATCCATTTCATCAGAGCTAACTGCCACAAAACTCTTTGTTGTGTTTACTTGCCCATAATGGAAGGTAATGAATGTTCTTTTTAAATCGAATATTGCAGGCCTACTAACTTTCACAGCCTAGTCAAAGATAATCAAAGCACCCATTTAGTTTTTAATCCTATATGAAAAATGTGGAGCCAATCTGTGCTTTGTTTCCAGACGTGGTGGTGGATAAATAGTGACACAGAAAGACAACTTTTTGTGACATCTTCAGCAAATCCTGGCTTGTCTGACTTCAAGCTAGTATGTAGGGAGACTATCTGCCTGACTTTATATAGAGGATGCTCAGAAGGTCAATCTAATTCCAGGCCAGAGAATTTAGAAAAAAGAAGCTGAAGTTGAAGTTGTCCAGTTGAAGTTGTCCATCCATATACAATACCTGCAGTTGCTCTATGACACAATCTCTACTGAGCATAATGTATTTCTATTATTTCACATGCATCTCTCTCTCTATATACAGTACATTAGTGTATACTGATCTTATGCAGATGTGTTTCCTTTTTCATACTTTTTTCCTGATAATCCTTTCCTCTTTGGGACATTTTATTTGTATCAGAAGATAAGAACTCTCCCTCCTCCTTTCCAGTGATGCCTTTCAGTTTTGGAAGGTGACTGGGAGGGAAGGGAAGAGAGAAGATTCTTCTATTGGGCCTTCCTGATCTCTTGTCTTCTTCTGTGTTTAATCAACTGGACATGCATCTGGTGAATTGGCATGGAGCCTAGTTCTGGAATTGAACTCTTGATCTCAAGAAATTCACCAAGGGTTTGTTCACTGACATTGTTTATGGTTTGAACTTCGAACATATTTTAAAACCCAATGTGTTCTAGTCACAGGAACTGTTGGTTTTTCTTAGTTTCTCATTTTTACAAATATGTTCACATAAAATATTACATATATTTTGGTTCATGTTTCTTCAAAATACTTTTTTTGTAGCTTTACCTGCAAATGATATTAGATTACAGTTTTAGCTTCTTGATTATGGTTTTTATTAAAAAGAAAATTAATATTTGGCTCAGCCATACATTTTGTGCATCACATGTGACTCACACATTTCTGGATGTTCATTCCACTTTGAATATTTAATCCAGTAACTCTTTTTAAAAGCAAATTAATAGTTTCAATTAAAGTACACAAACCTCTAACACTTACAAGCATCAGCATTGTTCTGCTGATGATGCTAAAAATACAGCATCTTCTTAAAATACCTAAAAATACAATGTTCTCTTGGATATGTAGTGAGTAAAAAGTCTGATATGAAAAACTGCTTATACTGAATAAGGCTAATGAAGCAAACATATGTTAACAGACTCATTGGGAAATAGCATTACAGAGCTAGTTCTTTTAAATAAAGATGCTACCCTTAAAAGTATCATAATGGTATATTCACTTTCCCTTAAGCACTCTCAAAAAGAGAGAGAAATACATATGTAACTTTATGCCATGCCCTTATAGATGAGGTTTTCTGTGCCTTTTACCCCCTCTTAGAGGAGGGGGAATATGTACTTATTTGCACACAATATGTCCTATATACTGTTTTCAGACTGTTATTTTTCAGGGCAGGATTTTAATGTAATTATGATAGCAGAATTTCTGTTTAAAAGGACGTGAACAGACTGAAGCATTAGATTTTATGACAGCATTCCAACACTGTACTTGTATGAGCTGTAATTGTCTTAGGAATGTTTAAAATTCCTTGTTGCTTGGAACAGAAATTGTGTATTTAAAAATATTTGCTAGAGATACCTTAAAAGTCCTTGGTGTAGCACATCCAGTCATGTTATGCACAGGGACATGCAGAGCTAGCTCTTTCCCCAGTCAACTCAGTTTTAAATAATTGCTTCTGTTATAGAGAATCTTCATGGTGCCAGAAATATATGTAATCTGAAATGTGAATGTGTGCTTGTGTGTGTGCAGCAAAGTCCCTGTAAGATGCCTGACAAATAAATGCTGGCTGAAAGTCATGGATGTTATGAAACTGTCTCAGGCCCAATCAGATAAGTATATGCTAGCATAACTCAGCCAGTTTATTCAGGATATTTCCTAGCCTTAACTCAAGAACTTATTTCCTCATGTAAGTAAACAGTGAACAACATGCCAATGTCACTATCAGCCATTAACCATTAGGAACTAGGAAGACAGGAAACAGCAGCCAGGAGTTTAATCCAAATAACTTCAATTCCATAAGCCTTATTGACTTCCCTTAAATGGCTATCCTCTTATTTTTCAAATTTAGTCTTCATCAAACCTAGTTGGGTGCCACCATATTGGTTGAGAATCTTGTATTAAGGCTATTAATCAACAATTTAATGAGGTACCACAGTTACAAGAAGTCTGTTAGGAATGATAGTCACCTAACAGTTGGGTTGGAAATATATAAACCAGGATAGTAATTTAATACTGTATCTTTAAGAGAATGCTGTAATTGTGATTGGCTGAGGTTCCTCCAATGGCCATAAGATGGAGCCAGAAACCTGGTTTCTTTCTCCTTGCATCTCCTGTTTTGCGGAATTGCCTGATAGTTGTTCTGCTTGGATTGTTGTGAGTCTTGCAACTGTTAGCAAACTCCGTTTACTGAACTCTGTTTATGATACTTGACTTCGTTTTTGGATTATCCCTGGACTGATACTAACTGATTTAACTGTGTATGATTTGGACTGTTCGTTGGACTTTGTTTACCCGTTTACTAGAAGTAAAACCTACATTTTACTATTCAGTGTATCTGTATGCTGGTTCTGTGTTATTCAACATCACTCTCACTATGTTTCCCTGAGTGCACTCATACTCCTAACGGGAAATACCTCAATAAAGCCAATCTCAAACAGAGGATCCCAGAAGAGAAGATGATCCAGGCTTAAGATTGAGGACTAAACAAGGTTTTATTTGCATGTTGAGGTCCATCTCTCCAAAGTGTTCAGAATCAGGACTTCATTTTAAAACAAGATTCCTGACTTTTATGGAATGAAACAGTACCTTAAGCATTTTCATTTGCATATTAAAATTCCTTAGCCTCCCAAAATGGGAGAGGGGAACAAATTTGGAGCTCATTTTTTTCTGTGCTGCTCCTGAGACCACAAAAGTATGCTGGTACAGTGCATGCAACTCTAAGGCTATGTTTTCTCCACCCTTCATCTAAGTAACAGATATTTGGACTTAGGCCTAATTGCTGTTTGTTCTGTCTTTATATCCTTTTTTTTTTTTTTGCAATTTGTCTATTTTTAATTCCATCCCAAATCGTTTCCAGGTATCATTAGCCTTTTATTTTGGTCTCTTTTTTAAGGCCAATATCTGATAGCTAGGTTAATATACCCCTACAGACATATTTACAACATTCCATAAGTTATAATACTGGTCATAGTTTTGTCTCCCCAGTTTGTACACAACTGTAAGAAGTTCAAAAAAAAAGGATTGACTATTGAAGGAAGAGGCAGAATAACAAAAGTGTATGGATTACACTCTATCTGTGAGATCTGACAGAGCTTCACCACATTGCTTTCCTATCGCAAACTTCTGTATCTAGTGAAGGCATATCACACCATCTGAATGAGTCATGTGCAGCCCAGGTTCTCTAGATTGATGGATCTACTAAGTTCTGGCCATGAGGAGAGGCTGCTCTCATTGAATAAAGCCACTGCAATTCACCTGGACAGAATCTGGGTGACATTTTGAAAGGAATTTGAACTGATATAGCATCGGTGTCAAACTTGTGGTATCACACTGATGTCCCATAATGTATCACAATGGTTTTTTTTGGCCTTCACAGAGTTGGGGTATGCATGGCCTGTGTTTGACACATCTGGGCTCTGGGCCACCAGTTTGACACCCGTCAGGAATCGAAGTGTAACTTCACTGATCTACATCACCGCTTCTGCAAATCCTTGATGGAACTCTTTCCTACCTAGATATTATATCAGATGTCAGAAAACTCTACTAGAAAACTCATTGATGAAGCAACTGACCTCATGCTTATTAAAATATTCCTTATTGCCATGCTTTGTATGGCAAAAGCTACTGAAGTATTTTGTCTCCTGTGGCAATTGCAACTTGTTCTCCCCTGTTAATTGTTTACTCAAGTAGGATGCTTACACTCAAAAGATGTCTCAAAAGCAAGCATCCTTTTGAAATTCCTAACTGTCTGTTCAGTGGTTACAGAAAATGGATTATTTCCCCACATAAAGAATGTTTACAACATGACCTTTTTCAGTCCTCATTGTGGCTTTTAGTTCATTAGCTTGCCATAATTTCTTTTATAGACTTGATTTCAACTGAACCCAGTTTCTGTATACGCCAGTATACAGTACCTAATGATTGACTATTTAGGTAATCATTGCCCACAAGTTGCAGAAATAAAGTCTAATCAGTGACTGGTTGAGGAAGTGACCTTGTCTGATCTGTGATGCAAGAAAGGAAATGACCAAATGAACTAACCTTTTCACAGCTGAATTCTAGTGAAGGGCACAAATGAATGAATCAGCACTTTAGATCAAGTGCTTCAGAGCACAGTAAAGCTCCAATGGTTCTTACATCCTTTTCTTTTTTCTGGCCTGATGGGGGAAATTTTGTTTCACAACTCAATGTGCTACTTGGCTACAAAAGGCACAGAGGCAAATGTAAAAATTATATTTCTGTAATGGAACCAAGCTTCATTCTGAGATCTCAGCATTTAACTGTCATCATTCATGGGTTAGTGACAATTCAAAATCTCTTGAAGAATCATACATGATCAAAAGTGAGTTGATAAATCTGAAGACTTATTGTCAAATTGGATTGAACATGGAAGATTTATGCTCAAAATTTCCCACAGTATTTTTTTTTATTAAAAGCAGTTACTTCCCACTATTCCATCCACATTAGCAGAGCAAGCCAGGGAGGAGAGGGTTGGGAAGTTCAATTCCCAGTTCTGTTTTCCTAATTTAAAACACATGAAGAGTGGGAAGGCATTTTGTGGTGGTGGAAATTGTCTCAAATTTTGACTTAGATATCTGCTTTCCACCCAAAACCAAGTCTTCTCTAATAATATCATACACTGAGTAGTTGTAGAATACCTAAGTGAAGATTCTCAAGGACAGCTAAACCACCTCTGGCAAGTCAACAGGGAATAATTGTCTGTGAGAGTGGAACTTTAAAAATGAGATGACACAAGATTCTGGGAGAGATGGAGAATGAGATGCAGTCTTCTCTGAAAAACCCATTCCCAAGTACTCAATGTTGGTTCCTGTAACGTGGTTCCAAAGAACAAAATTGTTTTCAATCTGCCACTGGAACCTTACCAAAAATATTGTGGGTAAAATAATCACAGAAGAAATAGTTGAATAAATAAACCACCCTTCAGTTCTGAATTAATTGGAAACCTATGGGAAGCTCATCAAAATTTCACTGAAATTCAGATGTATTTTCAAGGCTGTATTGGATAAACCTCTCTTCCTGCCTGTAAGCCCTGGGTGCAAAGATGAGTCTTCCACAGTTAATGTTATAGGAATCCAATATATAAAAGGGGGAAGAGCATTTCAGACAGAAAGTGCTACTGTCAAGAAGGCCTGTCCATAAATACCTTCCAGATATAAATACACAGTTTGCAGAGGATGCAATATGTGTCCCCTGGATAATCTTAGCAAATCAGTAGAAAAACTGCTAGTTATTCCACTCCCAACTCTTAACATTTTAAAGATTTTTGTGGCAACAATAAAGTCTTAAATATGAACTTATCTGTAATTCCTTGGGAATGCAATTCTTTCTGCATTGTGCAATACTGCATGGCAAGTGCCATATTCACAGTCTTCTGATTAATCCTCAAATAATTACTTCTAACAATGTTGACACGTTATTTGGGAAAATGAATGTGAAAGAGAAAAAAGGAACATGGGCTAGAAGAGTTCTGTCATATATTTTTTAAAGTATACATCAATGAATAATAGCATTTCAAAATGTCCTGAATATCCTAGTACCATTCTTTAAAAAAAAAAAAAAAAGTTATCTGCTCACTTTAATCAGCCTACATAAGTATTTTTTTTTTCCTTATGATTGGTTGATTGGTCCTGTCTTTGAATTTGTGACAGGTTCTCTAGCATGAGGGATCAGTCTTCTGGGATTGGTTCCCAAAAATATAAGACCCCAATGGTTTCTTAACAGGATGAAGTTGTTGCTGTTGTTAATAATGTGATAAAACACTAGCAAATAGATACAAAAGAATTGTGTGGAAAGGTAATTGTTGACTTTCCTTTCATGCCAACAGAGTTCATATACAAACCATCACTGCATCCCTAGTCACTTTTGGAGAAATCAAAATGCTTTCAGACAGGGTGGCATGTATTAGTCTTAGCACCCAGACTGTCTCTGCCATTTGGTGCCTGACAGCATTCATTGCGCTATGCTGCCATACTACTTTCAGGATGTGAGACGTGAAAGGCTGCTCATTTCCCCCCAAGACAATATTCATCCCATAAGTGAGGATTATTTTATTAACTTGCTAACTTTCTGCCAGGGATTATAAGAAGCCATTTCTAAACGTTGCTTTTGGCAAGCACCAATATTTACTAAAGAAGTTCTGCCAAAGGCTCTGCTTGTGTTATGTCTTGTACATCCTCTTTTTATATTAATGCAATTGTTTTACCCAGAGCGGATGTTATTCACCTTGAGAATGGGATGTTTAAGCAGTGGATGCCTTGGCAAGTGGATGTCTCACGCTTCCTCTTCCTCCATTGGAATCAACAGAAAGGAAGGCTGCCAATCATATTTACAAATGGACAGGATAAGAAGGAGAATGGGACCCCAGAAGCAGAAATAGCTAAATGTGTTTGGTTCCTGAGACACAGAGTGAATGATGAGCATTCCTTAACACAGGCACATGCACTCCAGTCAAATCACATATTATCCAAGGCACGATTCTGGGGTCTGAAGCAGGCATTTTTATATGGTGGGGGGAAAATACAGCAATAATACATTACATTACTGGATACCTTTTCATTTATTCCCATGTCTCCTTATACATACCCCTCACGGCTGACCTAATAATATATTGTGGTTCAATGGTTGCTTACAGTTAGAAATCTTTTTCAACAAATGGTTTTCATATGAGCCCAAGTCTTTTCATTGATGGTAGGGTTTCATAATGGAAAAGCCATCCTTTGATAGGCTGTTGCTAAACTCTTGGTGACTTCTAGAAGGAAAAATGGGGAAGTGTCATGTTTTATTAAGCTATAGAGTAGGTAAGTGGTAGAATATTGCCTGCTGTGCTACTTTTACTTGCCACAAAGATGGTAGTTATAAATTCAGCTTTCACAGATTTAATTATGGAGGTTACTAATATCTCTGTAAATAAACTTGCTAACAGCAGTCCCTATGTTTTTCCAAGCCATATACAGTCAATCAAGAACAATGTGCAATCGGTATCTCTCAGGATATCAAGTCGCTTTTGCGGAGTGTCCCATCTTTTTGCCAGGGTCATGTTAAGTCCAGCCTTTTGTGAAGCTTAAGTTGTTGGGTATCCCTTTCCCCTAAGAAAACAACAAGCATAAATAAGAGGATAATAACAGATTTTTACCATGCCTCTCTGATGGTTAAATATTGAATATAGGTAGTCCTCTACTTACAGCTGCAACTAAGGCCAACATTTCTGTTGCTAAGTGAATTTTGCCCCATTTTATGACCTATCTTGCCACAGTTGTTAGGTAAATCACTGCAGTTGTTAAGTTAGTCACATGGTTGTAAAGTGAATCTGGCTTCCTCATTGACTGTCAGAAGGTAACAAAAAGTGATCACGTGACCTCAGGACACTGTAACCATCATAAATAGGAGACAATTGCCAAGCATCTGAATTTTGATCACGTGACCATGGGGATGCTACAATGGTCGTAAGTGATAAGAGGTGGTCATAAAGTCACTTATTTCAGTGCCATTGTAACTTCGAACTGTCAGTAAATGAACTTTTGTAAGTCAATGACTACCTCTACATCATAAACTTGGCTTCACACCAATAAAAGGGAATCAGTGGTTGAGATGAATCTGCTTCCATTTTCAATGATACTCAAATTTCCAATGGATTTTTATTTCAATGTATTTATTTCCTACTGTTGGAAGAAATATCCTTCTGGGATCAGTTCCAAGTGGGAAAAATATATATGGTACAATTGAATAGAAGGGCAAATGTGTTGGTTGAAGCTATGGCAGAAAGAGATAAATGCTGTTTGGCAGAAAGATTGTTGCAAGTCTACACAAAATGAAAGTGCAAGAGAGATCACAGCTATAGTTCTTCCAGTTGTGAAAGGTGAATCCTCTGAAAGCCTGGATGAAAGGCTGAATGAGTGAAAAGGCTGGGTGAAAGGCTGAATGAAGAAAAATTGATGCTTTTGAATTGTGGTGCTAGGCAGAATTGTTAAGAATATCCCGGACTTCAAAAAGAACAAATCTTTTAGTGCTATAAAAAGTTAGATTTGACTGATCGCTGTAATGTTACCAGAGAAGCAAAGATCCTTTGGACACACAATGTGAAGGCAAAAGTCATTGAGGAAGTCTTTGAAGTTTAAAAAAATCAAAGGAAAGTGAGAAAGAGGCTGACAGAATTCATAGCTAGATGGCAACACTGATGTGAGCTTACACAGATTTAAAGAAGCCATTACTAACAGACAATCCAGTTACAAAAAGTCAGAAAGATTGAAGAATTCTGTTTGCAATGGATCCAAGAATTCTGAACTTCAAGCCTCTGCCAAGTCCCTGTCAACCTTGGGCTTAGTTGATATTCCTCATCCAAATTTACCAAGCTTTCTTTTTTTTTAAAAAAAAAAGAATTTTATTGATTTTCTACTGACAAACAAGACAAACAAAACATTAAAACATCAACTCTCATGTGTACATCCAGCGTGTCGGTTGGTTCATCAGTTTTGTGCATTCATTTTGTAGTCTCAATTACAATTATGTCACATAACAACTCATATTGTCAATCCAAACTTATATATCCTAATATCGCTATTAAAAAAAAAAACTTTTGACAAAACTTTTAATCATTCATGCTTTATGAGATAACAATACTTTAAATAATTTATTCTGTAACAAATCATATAATCATACCAAATCAATCCTAAAAACACTTTATAAATATAGGATACTGGCTAACATTCTAAATATTCTATCATCGTATTTTATCATCTAGCCATTGATAAAAAAGATCCCAAATTTCATAAAATTGTTTATCCTCTTGCTCTCTAATTTCAAACATCAATCTACTCATCTCAGCACATTCCAATATTTTCTTAATAATTTCTTCCTGTAATGGTATTTTCTCATTCTTCCAGTTTTTAGCAAATACAATCCTAGCCGCTGTTAATACATTTACAATCAGGTATTTCAAATCTTTACTATATGTATCAGGTAAGATTCCCAATAAAAAGATCTCTGGTTTCAAGTCTATGTGTTTCTTTGTCATTTTTTCCAACCACATGCAAATTTTAGTCCAATATTTTTTAGCGTCCTCACAAGTCCACCACATATGGTAATATGAGCCAGGTATCTGATGACATTTCCAGAATTTTTCAGATTTGTTCTTAAACATTCTTGCTATTCGTGTCGGGGGAAAGTGCCACCTGTAAAACATCTTATACAAGTTTTCTTTACATGCTGTTGACATTGTCATTTTATAATTTTGAGACCACAATTTTTGCCATTTCTCTAAATCAATCCCATATCCAAAATTCTTCCCCCACAAAATCATAGTTTCTTTAACTTGTTCTTCCTCTAATTTAATTCCCAGTAAATAACCATATAATTTTTTAATCACCTTCTCATCAGTACCCATCAAGATCTTATCTAAATCAGTCTGATTATCATAGAATCCCTCCGTTTTAGAATCTTCATCATACCTTGAATGTATTTGCGCATATGAAAACCAATTCATCCTTATACCTTGTTTCTCTAAGTTTTGAATCGATTTAAGTTCACCCTTTTCATTCAATAGTTCCCCATATCTAATTGTTTGTTCCTTCTTATAAATTATAGGATAGGAAAATGCTTCAATAGTCGATAACCAAACTGGAATTTTCAAATAACATTGTCTTTTTATCTTCTCCCAGTTTAACCATAAAGACTCCCGCATATAATGTCTTCTAAAATAACCCTGTGTTTTAATTCCCTTATACCATAAAAAAGCATGCCAGCCCAACAGCAAATCATGCCCTTCTAGTGCCAACAATCTAGCCTTTCTTAATGTTATCCATTCTTTGACCCACATCAAACTTGCAGCTTGATAATACAATTCCCAATTAGGCAGGCCAAAACCTCCTCTAATTCTAGCGTCTTGCAAAAGCTTTAGCTTTATTCTCGCTTTTTTACCTTGCCATATAAACTTCAACATGATTTTATTTAAATCTTCAAAATAGTCTTTTCCAAGCCTAATTGGTATTGTCTTAAACAGAAATAGAATTCTGGGTAAAATATTCATCTTAATTGTTGAAATTCTCCCTATTAATGACAATTGCAAGTTTTCCCATTTCTTCAAGTCTGCAGCTATCTGTTGTTTAAGTTTAATATAATTATCCTCTTTTAATGTGCTACATCTTGCTGTCAAATATATCCCCAGATACTTAACCTTATTCGTAACTTGGATTTTCAAGAGATCTGCCTCAGTAACATGTTCTTTGTCAAAATCTTTGTTTTATCTTTATTTATTTTCAAACCAGCCATCTCACCATATGTCTCTATCTTTTCCAATAACTTTGGAGCTGTTTCTTGCGGATCTTCCAGAATAAAAGCTAAATCATCAGCAAAAGCTTGTAGTTTGAATTCTTCCTTTTTAATTTTCATTCCTTTTATGCTTTTATCATCCCTAATATTTCTATTCAACACTTCCAAAGTCAACACAAATAGCAAAGGAGATAGGGGACATCCTTGTCTTGTGTCTTTTCTTATATTAATAAAGTCTGTGAATTCTCCCTCCATCATTACCTTTGCTGTCTGTTTATTGTATATGGCTTCTATTGCTTGAATAAATTTTCTGGCAAAACCCATCTGTTCCAATAGTAATAACATAAATCTCCAGTTCACGTTATCAAATGCCTTTTGAGCATCTAGGAATATCAAAGCCATTTGTTTTTCAGGATGAGCCTCATAGTATTCCAAAATATCCAAGATTACTCTCATATTGTCTCTGATTTGTCTCTTTGGCAGAAATCCATTTTGATCTGGATGGATAAAATTATTTAAATATTTTTTAAGTCTTTCTGCTAAAATTGAAGCAAAAATTTTATAGTCTGCATTCAATAATGAAATAGGTCTATAGTTCTTAATTTGCAATGGGTCAGTCTCTTCTTTTGGAATAAGTGTAATATAAGCCTCCGACCATGTTTTGGATATCATCTTCTTTGACATAACTTCATTCATAACTTCTAACAATGGGATGCTCAATAGTTCTTGAAATGTTTTATAAAATTCTGCCGGAAGCCCATCTGGACCTGGTGCTTTCCCATTATTTTGTTTCTTAAGTGCTTCATTTAATTCCATCATTGTTATATTGCTTTCTAGCATTTCTTCAGTCTCTTTAGGTATCTTCGGTAAGTTAGCATTCTGTAGATACTGTTTGACTTTTTCCTTATCAATATTCTCTTGTTTATATAGTTGCCCATAAAAATCTCGAATAATTTCCTTTTTCTCCTTATTACCATAACAAACTTGGCCTTGATCATCTATTAACTTCAATATTTTTCTTGATTCCTTCTCCTTTCTCAATTTATATGCTTGCCATCTGCCTGGTTTATTTGCATCTTCAAAGTAATTCTGTTTAGAATTTCTAATTTTCTGTGCCAGTTCTTCTTTCTCTATTAATTCCATTTTATGTTTAATTACATCCAGCTTCAATTTAATATCTTTTTTCTGTGGCATTTTCTGTAATTCTTTTTCATCTTTTATACTCATCTTCCAAGGCCTTAGAAGCTTGCCTTTTCCTAATATTCTTTTTTCTTGTATAATCTATTATCAAACCTCTAGCATATGCCTTCATTGTATTCCAAACATTCTGCATTGAAGTATCTTCTTTTTTATTTTCTCTAAAGAAAAAAGCCAGTTCCTTCTCCATCCATTGTATAAAATCTTTTTCCTTTAAGATAGTATTGTTTAATGTCCATCTCGATCTTTTTTTTTTGTCCCTTCCATTTAATTGTCATTGGGCCATGATCTGCCCAAGTACTTGTTTCAATATTTGTTTCTTGAATATTGGATATTAATTCTGTTGATATCCAAATCATATCTAATCTGGACCATGATAAATGTCTATTTGAATAAAAAGTATATTGTTTGGCTTTAACATTTCTTTCTCTCCAAATATCTTTTAAAGTTAATTCATCTGTCATTTTAAAAAAGGATTTAGGGAGAGTCTTTCTATTTTGCTTTTTTGTTGTTGCTATATAGTCCAGTTTATTGTCCACAATTCCATTAAAGTCTCCCATCATAATTATATTAACATAGCCCAGTCCAATTATTTTCATGTGTAGTTTTTTATAGAACTTTTCTTGTTTATCATTCGGAGCATAAATTGCAATCAAAAGTATTTTTATATTATTGTCCATTATTTCCACCATTAGTACTCTTCCGTCTTCATCCGTGTATATCAGTTTTGCTGGGATAACCTCTTTAATGTATAGAACCACTCCTCTTTTCTTACACTGTCAAAGAAGTAAATATTTTCCCTAATTTTGGCTGTACTAACAATTGTTCATGTTGTTTTTTAATATGAACTTCTTGCAGACAAATTATATCAAATTTTAATTTCTCTAATTTATGAAAGGTTTTCCTTCTTTTAACAGCTAAATTGAGTCCATTTATATTCATTGTAATCAGTTTTTTTTTCTTCCATGATTATGCTTTATATTTAGGTCTAACAGCTCTCGTGGATCTCACTTCACGCTGTTCTTTACTATCCACCTACTGCACCTTTCTCTTTTTCAGTCTCCAGTTGTTCCTCTTGAAACTCAATTAATGAGACCTCTTTCTCTGCCTCCTCTTCTCTTCCAAAAAATTCTGCATGGAAAAGTTCTGCTTTCTCAATTGAGTCAATTCTATGTCTCTGCTCTTGCCACGTAAACATTAATCCTTCTGGAATCAGCCATCTATAATTCACTTCGTTTTCCAGTAGCATTTTGGTCAGAAATCGATATTCTCTTCTCATCTCTCTCACTCTTCTGGGTATTTGTTTTAAAACCACAATCTCTTTGCCTTTGTATTTCAATGTTTTCTCTCTTACCACTTGTAGTATTTGTGTTTTAATGGATTTTTTAGTAAATCTAATATGGACTTCCTTTGGTAATTTATTTCTCATCGCATATCTTGTATAAACTCGATATACCTCATCTACTCCATCCATCATCTTTTCCTCTGTAGTTTCCAAAGCATCTGCCAAAATTTCTATCATTATCGCAGCCGTTTTGTCCTTTTTCTTCTTCTATATTTTGAAATCTGAAATAAAATTCTGACCTTTCCAACTCCCACCTCAACATCCCACTTTTATCTTGTTCAACCACTGTTAATCTACTGTCAATATTTCCAATCTTCTCCTCTCTTTGTTTACCTTCTTCCTCAATTTTTTGGAATCTCTCCTCATACTTCACCATCATTTGTTTAATATTTTCCACTTTTTCATCAGTCTTCTCTGTTCTTTGTTCAATGTTTTCTATTCTTTGTTCAATGGTGTCTGATTTTGTCTTGAGAAGTGAGAAGGCAGAGCTTCATTTTGGCGATACAGCTGCGATCTCGGGACTCTGAGATCGCAGCCAATATTTTCGCCCCTGATCAATCCCAACGGATCTAAACCGTCCCGTAGAGACGGTGATCATGAAGGGCAAGTCCCAGGATCCCAGAGATATTGCAAAATCTCTGGTTTGATCCGGGAGAAGCCCTTTTGCTGGCAGTGAAGAGGCAGCCTCCATAGCTGCTGAAGTCGGGACAGCTCCGGAAAGAAAGTGGCTGGAAGTGAAAGTGTGTCGGCTGGGTGAGAAACTTCTTTTTTGTTGTAAATTCGCTGAGATTTGAAAGGGCACCCTGAATACAGAAGAAACCTGTGAGTTTTTTTTTTTTTTTGACAAAACTGTATGAGCAGCGTTTTTTAAAGTAATGTCAAATTGAGGCTTGGATTTTTTTTCTTTTTCTTACTTTTTGGGGGGGACTTTAGTGTGATTTTGTAGGTAACTGGATTGAATTTTCTCTTACATATATTTTTATGCTCCTTTTGATTATTTAATTTTCTTTTAGAATAGAGGCTCCCTTTGGCTATTTTTTTTTTTTGTCTAAATTATCCTTTTTTCTGGCTGGGGGGGGAAGAGTATTAAGAAACTTTGTAACACTGCCAACTAGAGGCTTGAAAATATTCTATTTGAATTGGAGAGAACTGTAAGAAGACTTCTTCTCAAGGACATTTTAATGTGATAAGATAGAGGGAGAGCATAGCAAAATATTATTACAGGTGTTCTCCTGGACTCTTATCAATATTTCAACACTTGAGGCTTGGCTTTGAAGCTGGTGGAGAAGAGAGTCATAATAAGAGCCTTGAACAACTAAATAAAGTGCAGTGTGCTTTCCCCTACTCACCAGCCGCTTTGTAAATTCCAATTCTAGTAATATTCTTATTTTTGCTTTTTATTTCAAAGGGAAAGCCTCAGAGTTTGTTCTTTATTTTTCTTCATTTTTCTCCTTATTTTTACTGGGATCCTTTTGCTTTTTCTATTCATGATGTTGGACCACTCTGTTTTTTCTTTTTGATTATTGAGACTTCTCAATATTTTGTTCTTTTTTTTTCCTTAATCAATATTATTATTTTGGGGTTTTTTTTTCTTTCTATTTTTCATTTTTTATGGTGGACTACTTTGTAATTGGATTAGGGTCTAGAAGAACCTGAAGATTTTTCTTCTTCTTTTTCTCTTTTTTTTTTTCTTTGGTTTTAGGCCTTTTACTATTGGATTTTTCCATTTTGGATTATAATTGGCTACTCTACCAGTTGGATTAAAAGTCAAAAAGAATTTGAAGTTTTGGAAGCATTAAAATGAGCAGGAAACCAATATCAGCTGGTGTTTCTACCTCTACCTCTGCCTCCCCAGCAGCTGGAGGACAACGTTTAATTCAGACAATGTTGAAGCAAGATAAAGAACAAGAAAAAGTAACTTTACAGATGATTATGCAAGGAATCCAAGATCTCAAGACAAAATCAAATTTACCAAGCTTTCTGAAGCACACAGTGAAGGGCTCCCCTGGCATTGCATTCAGCTCCTTGTGGAAAAATAAGTAGCACATGGGACCTTGATTTTAAGAAATATTTTTTAGTAAAACGTTGGTATTCTTTGCAGGTGATTTTGCAACATTTCCTTCCATCGTACAGCTCAGGGTTGTTGTCACATGATGTATCACGACTTCCTCCCCTTCATTAAACTGCACGTGAGAATCCAGCCTACAGGCCGTGAGTTTGACACCCCTGTTATAACTGAATGAACTTCTGGAAGGTTGCATTTGAAGAGGATGAAATTTACTGGTGGACCAGTTAAAAACAGAGCCAAACACCCTTGTCGTTTTGAGCTGACTTAAACTGCAATCCAAATGATTCATGCTTATAGGTTGTATGTTCCCTCTTAGTCACTTGCCAAATGAAATTAAGCAGACAGGACATCAGTCTCAGCATCTCCTGGTTCATAGTTCTCCTCTAGGCTACATTTTGTATATGTGTTGTTGTCACCACTTACACTATTCCTGCTGCATTTTTCATTAGTCCAAGCCAAGGCAATATCCATCTCTTCTTTGGAAACTGTCTCATTAATCCCATTCCTTTTCTTGTTTTAGACAATTTTTTTTTGGGGGGGGGCAGGGGTAGAATGACTCTCTTTCCTCTTGGCAGCTGCCATTTCCTGTGGCCATCTTCTTGCTCCATAGTGCATTCAAGGAAAGATGTGCTTATTCTTTCTTTTAAGCATCAATAGTTTAAATGAAAGTGAAAAGTGGGTTTAAGGAGAAACAGAGAAAGCCAAAGGATAGGAGTTGGTGCAAATGTGGCTGAGGTCATTCATCAATCCAAGCGATGATTGGCTGAGTGAATTGTGCAAAACCATCTTTCTAGGATTTATTTAGTAAACAGTATGGCTTTGCTAAGTACATCTGGCATGACCTAGTTTAACTGTGTCTGTAGAGATTTTCAGTCATGCAGGTCCTGGTTGTCCCAAAGGTGCTTTTTCAGGAGGCTACTGGACCTTCTTGTTTTTTCTTTTAAAGACGTTTCGCTTCTCATCCAGAAAGCTTATTCAACTCTGACTGGATGGTGGGGAATGGAAGGATTTATATTCCTTTCAGACAGCTGGACATTGAGGCCACTTGGGGGTTTTATCTATGTCCTCAGGGTCACCTGAGTAGTGCTCCTAGTTCCTATAGTCTGCAATTTTTCCTCTGGAAATCCATTTCTACTCCCACACCATTCAAAGGATGTTCATCCCAAATTGTATGGCTAAAAGTCTATAGACACTTTTAGAAAGAAAAAAACAAGAAAGTCCAGTTGCCTCCTGAAAAAGCACCTTTAGTTTAACTGTGATTTTAACTAAGGCTGCTGAGGGCCTTGTATTTGAAGGCTAAAAGATGCTTCAGAACACACAGATGTAAATGCATAGCTTCTGACTGCAGTTCCTTAAACCAAAAGCATCTTCTTCTGGGCCTGGCTTGCAACTGCATGATCCTGGGAAGTGAACGCCCATGTTCTTGCTGAAACACCTTTTTGTTTTTTCAATCCAAAGCTCTGCACTGCCCTAATTTTAGCTGTTTTTAAAAAATATTTCTTTAACTATTAACTAGTGTGAGGGTGCTGTGGTCGGAAAAATGGAGAATAAATCAGATAACTTGAGTAAATAAAGTCATACAATATGTGAACACAGTCTATTTTTAATACTTGACAATATTTTTCTGTGGGTTTTTTTTTTTAAAATTCATCTGGAATCTCATAGAAGGGCAGAAAAAATGAGGAATCATTTTCTGATCAGACCTAATCTTCGGATTCGTCAGCTGAAATAGTCTGATGGCACAAAATAGGAATCTCCTCTTGAGAAAGTTGCCAACAGATAGGAGATAGACAATAGCAAAATAGTTAGGCAAAAAATAGGCATCCCCTCTGCATCTGAGTGTTTATCATCTTTGGTTTTGGATAGGATTGCACTACCCAGACAAACCTAGTGTATAATCAGGAGTCTCATCTGCTTAAAGAGCAGGCGGCAATCATGGCTAGGAGGCCTTTGCTCAACTTTGTGTTATGTGCCTGTTATGACCTTTCATAGGCTCACTGCTCAGTCATTCATGCCCTGGTCATCTCCAAGCTGGACTATTGCAGTGTGCTCAACATGGGGCTACTTTAGAAAAATATTCAGAAATTTCAGCTGGTACAAAAGGAAGCTCTGCATTCAATCTTGGCCATTGAAAGAATGTCACATATAACACTTCTATTGTGCAAGCTGCATTGGGCACCCATCTGCTTCTGGGTCCAATTCAAGGTGTTGGTTGTGACCTTTAAAGCCCTACACAACATTGGGTCAGGTTATCTACGGAACCATATTCATCCCATTATATCAGCCCATTCCACCAATCAGGCAGGGGAGGCATGTCATCCACAGAATTATGATTGGCAGGGTCCAGGAAGGGAGCTTTCTCTGCTGTTCCTCCCACCCCCACTCCCCACTGTGGAACATCTCCCTCCAGAAGTGAGCAGACCCCCATTTCCCTTGACTTTCCAAAAGGGGGTTGAAACATGGTTCTGTACCCTTTCTTGGGGTGCACAGAGCACACAGCCATGGGGCTGGCTAGCACCCTGAAAGCCTTAATCAATTTTTAACATTCCTTTTCAGTTATAAATTTTACACACCATTTTTATGCTTTTAATATGTTCACCACTCTCTGTGAAGGAGATGGGTGGTTCTTAAATAAATGCATAAAAATATAAGCTAATGTCTTAGAACCCTTTTGTAATATAGAATAGAATACTTTATTGGCCAAGTATGATTGGGCACACAAGGAATTTGTCTTGGTGTAAATAGTCTCAGTATACATAAAGAAAAGATACATTCATTAAGAATCAAGAATCATAACGTACAACACTTAATGATAGTCCTAGGATACAATCAACAATCAATCATACTAGGAAACAGTCAATATAAATCGTAAGGATACAAGGGACAAAGTTACAGTCCTACATCCACAAGTGGGAGGGGATGGGTGAGAAGGAGTGATGAGAAGATTAATAGCAATAGTAGTGCAGACTTTGTAAATAGTTGGACAGTGTTGAGGGAATTATTTGTTTAGCAGAGTGATGGCTTTTGGGTAAAAAACTGTCCTTGTGTCTAGTTGTTCTGGTGTGCAGTGCTCTAGAGCGTCGTTTTGAGGGAAGGAGTTGAAACAGTTTATGTCCGGGATGTGAGGGGTCTGTAAATATTTTCACAGCCCTCTTTTTGACTCGTGCAGTATACAGATCCTCAATTGAAGGCAGGTGGGTAGTAATTGTTTTTTCTGCAGTCCTAATTATCTTTTGAAGCCTATGTCTGTCCTGTTGGGTTGCAGAACCAAACCAGACAGTTATAGAGGTGCAGATGATGCTTATGCTTATATGCTTATGCATTTGAGCTTCAGAAGGTTAGAGTCTGTCTTCATACTGTACGAACAGAGAGGCTGGTCTGGAATCTGCATTATATTTATCACAGTTATTTCAAGTGTTTTTGAAAAGGTATATACCTTTCTTGAACCCCTTGTAAATTCTTCCCTAAAAGAGCTCTCTTGAGTTAAGTTGGATTGGCTCCTTCACAGTACATCGGTTATATAATCCTATTTAAACAAGTTCGGGGGGGGGGGATGTTTCTTCCTTTTTTTTTTTTTCAGAAGCTCTCCTTCAAGGAGTGGCTCAGGAACAGGTTTGTACTGGTCTGGTGGATGTAAACAAGCCAAAGGGAAAGAGGCCATAGCTTTCAGATACTCTGATGCAGTGGGCACTCTGAATAGAATTAAGAAAGCATAGCTCATGGTTGGCCAGCCTCCAGAAATAGTCTGTTAGTGAACTAAACTTTTTGCTGTAATTTTAGACAGATGACTGCTGTCCAAGAGTAATAAGAAAGCCTGATGTCACATTTTCAACATGGACTCCTCTACTGCTTGATGGGGTATATCACATGAGAACACTGACAAAGAAACTAGGAGAGGACCAGGCTGTGCCTGAAGGAATGGTCAAGTGCACCATCAGTTTGGAGTCCCTTTCTGCCCACAAGAGATCTAAGTCTAGTCCACCTTGAATTCTGTCGACTCTTATTTACACAATTTATCTTGACCACTAGTAATTAAGATTCTTGTTTAGAGGTAGTGTAGATTAAACTTTTTACCTTTGAACCTTTGTTCTTGATATCTAGCACCTGACATTAACATAAAGATTTGTCTCTTTCCCTGAGACGTGTGCTGTGAGTATGTATGTATATGTATGAATGTATATATGTGTGTGTGTGTGTGTGAATAGTGCAATGGCCTAGAGGGGAGACATTTACCTCCCACTCGGAAGAGTTTAATCCTAGGCAGCTGTAGATATTTCTCTATCAGGGTGTAAAAAGAAAACATCTGCTGTGAACTCTGCATAGGTGTCAGAAAGGGCATCCAGGTAGTAAACACTCAGTTCCATTTAGTCACTCTGACCCCACCCCAAATAAAGGGGATTAAATGGTCATTATGCATATAAAGAGGGTCATTATATATCTAAAAGAGGCCACTACAAGCACATTGCTTAGCTCCCTTCTAGATATCTTCCTCAGAGTCCAGAGTAGAATATTCCATGGTCCCAAACATTTATAGAATGGCTGCATTGGTAATAAAAGGCAGAAGTGATTCTCTGATTTCAGCTATTTCAGAGTTAGGAGTTTCTTATTAGTTACATTTAAAACAGTAAAGAAACAAAAGGGAGAAAAAAGCTGGTAAGGAAATAGTTACCAATTATTTATTGCAATATATGATCATAGCCTGCACATACCAATCAATACCATTTATGGAATATAAATTATTTTACAGTTGAGGAACACTATGCTGGGAGATATACAGTAAATTATTGACCAGAAAACAATCATCACAGGAGTTTTTCTCACTTGGATTTTATTGACCATACTTAAACTATTGGATTTAGGCACTAAGACTCTAGTAATTTCAGGCTGTCTTCTAGTTACAATTAAAATAGTAATTTTAGCATGGATGCTTAAGGCTGAGTGGCAGTACTAAACCATATGGACTTCTGCTCCTGAGTGCTAAGGCTGTGCAAAGCTTTGAAAATGTGCTTTGCTTTACTGAGGCTGTGAAGTTGTTTGATGAAGCAACAGGGTCCCTCTCCTAGCCCCCACTTTCTAAAAAATGAAATGAAGCTTCCATGTTGTTTTGGTTCATGCTGCTTTTTCAGCCTCCTTCCACTCTTTTTATAGCCCAAGAAACACAAATGTCTACTGGAAACACTAGAGAAGATTGTCTGGACTACACATATTTCCTCAGTGGAGCAAATGGCATCATTGCTTGCCTTGACAAAGCAAAATGTCATCTTCACTGTTCAAAGTGTCTCATCAGGACTAATTGTGATGGTCTTGCATGGGCTTGTTATGGATGCTGCAGTACAAATATATCTCTTTCATCCAGTCCAATGCCTTTTCAGTCTGAAGAGTATTAAAGCTGATGATATATTTATAAAGCATCACCAACCAGATTTCGCTAATAGAGAAGTGCTACTTTCACACAAAAGAGTTGAGTAGTCTACCTGCAGCTCACCAACCTCCCCAATTATTCTTTGTCAATCAGCAATGACAGAAAAAAAATGTAGTTAAATGCATATAATAAAATACATATATAATTTGAGATTTATTGCAGCTTACAAACATTTTCGGAGAGTAATATACAGTATACATTACTTTGTGATCTACTTTCATTATTGAAGGAGAATGAGATTTCAGATAGAGTTTGGTGAAAACAACAGGGTTTTTTTTCCTATCCAAATTCATGGACCATCCTGAAATCTTTAGCAGATTAAAAATTACATTTTTTAAAACCAGAAAATAAAAAAATATATAGGGGGAGAAACTCAGTTTAATTCAATACCATTGGGATGTGTGGCATGTGGTTGGTGCATTCAAAAAAAAAGCTGCACCAAAACCTGTGCATTGGTCATATATTGTAGAGCAGGGGTCTCCAACCTTGGCTCCTGGAAGCCTGGCGGACTTCAACTCCCAGAGTTCCACAGCCAGCTGGCTGTGGAATTCTGGGAGTTGAAGTCCACCAGGCTTCCAGGAGCCAAGGTTGGAGACCCCTGTTGTAGAGCAAAACCTCAGTCTTAATATTCCCTTTACCATATACAGTGTATCAGGGATGCACAACATTTTGGGGCTAAATACTTTTGACCTTTGGATAAAGAGCCATAGACCAGACCTGCAAACATAAGGAGGGCCAGGTCAAAGAAGGAACTTGGGCCAGGACAACCTTCCAAATAAATGAAAGTTTGGATTTAATCATAAATATGAATTTCATCAATTATTGTTTAATAAAATCCACTACTTTTCATGTGTGTAATAATTTATCTTTCCTATCTTTAGGAAAGTACTTTAAAAATCACCTTAAAACATTAGAGAGAATCATAGGGTTCACGTCTGGCATAGGATGCTTTATGTTATGGATTAAACCATTGCAGCGATACAACCGAAACAGCTTCATCTTACAACAGGCTTGTAATCCTGCAATTCTTATTGCCCTGTGAATAGCGAGTCGTGATTGGTCAGGCTTGGCCAGTCTGATTGGCTGTTAACGGAAGCCCCTGATTGGACACTTGTGAAAGTGATAGACTCAGTTCATTGGTTGTTTAACGGCAGCAAGCTCTATAAAAGAGCTACTGCTGCCCAGGTTTGCGGCTCCAGTCTTTCTTGTTAAATAAAGAGTTGAAGTCACAGTCCGATGTCTCGTCTCCGTTCTTACAGGACTTAATACTTTAGATCACCTCTGATTTAAGATTCCACACACTGGCGACGAGGATGGGATGCGGAGATGATAGAGCTGACTAGAACATATTGGACAAAGAAAGAGCACGTGGTGAAAGAGCGCACGAAACAGACGGCAAGATGACTAGCGGCGCCATACCACCCGCTCCATTCGACCCAGCAACCAAAGACTGGGACTCGTATATAGACCGCTTCCAGATGTTCCTGGAGACCAACAATTTAAAAGATGTCACATCTGGCAAGAAATGAGTGGTGTTCCTGACTCATTGCAGCCCCGCCGTTTTCAAAATGGCTAAAGCACTAGCAAAACCAGCAGAGCTGAAGACCATGGATTGGGACACCCTCGCTCTAATCCTCAGGGCCCATTACGCACCCGCCGTACCTACACTGATACGAAGACACAAATTTTACCAGAGGGACCAACGGAAGGACGAGAGCGTTGGTAATTTCGTAGCTGACCTAGGAGGCCTTTGTGGTTTTGCAAACTTAGAGGAAGCCCGAAGAGACCGAATAGTTCTGAGATTAAATGCACCACACGTGCAGAGTAAGCTGATGGCGAAAGGTGACATCAGCCTTACAGATGTCATCGCCGATGCTACTGCAGCAGAAGCAACCAGGAAGTCAGCCGCTCGAATGCGCCGAGCGAATGCACCGCTTTGCCAACTCGCCGACGAGGCACCATTCACCACTGAGAAGCATGCTACCGCTACCCACCACGAAGACCTCGAGTCATCCTCAGACAGTGATGAAGAGGAGGTCAACCGGCTCCACTCAGAATGAGAGCAAAGGAACCAGCGATGTCCGCGCCAATGTGCGGGTTGCGGGGCAAACCACCCGTGATCGGACTGCAAATTCCTCGACGCACTCTGCTGTAACTGCGGAAAGAAAGGCCACATCGTGAAGGTCTGCAGAAGCAGATGAGAATCCAGTCCCAGCCGAAAGGAGAACAACCTCCGTTGGGAGTTAAGCAAACCTCCTGAAAACCGGGACCGTCTGAACCACCAATGGAACAACCACTACTATTACAGAAACCAAGCACCTGCCTTTTCAACGAGACGAGAAGAGGCCCACCAAACCATTATCATCGGCTACGCTTCATCGCTTGATGCAAGAAAAATACGAGTGAAGGTTACTATTGAGAATCGACCATGTGTGATGGAAGTCGATTCGGAATCGTCCCTGTCGATGGTATCCTGGAAAACCCTCAAGCAACTGATACCTGCCATTTCCCGCCAGGACCTCAGCATGCAGCAAATCATCCTGAAAGACTAACAGGGAAACAGAATCCCAGTTGTCGGTTCTAGCAACGTCCAAGTATCATTCAAGGACCGCACAGCAACGCTTCCCCTAACTGTCGTCGATCATGACTGACCCAGCTTGTTAGGGCTACAGTGGTTCGCCCCACTCGGAATTGAACTAGCTGGCATACACCACACCAGAAATGACGACTGGGAAGAGGCCCTCATCCAGGAATTCCAGGACGTGTTCACAGGAACATTAGGCAAGTACAAGGGGACCCCTATATCGTTTAATCTCAGCCCTGATGTAGCTCCCATTCAGCTTAAACCCCGTTGAGTACCTTTTGTCTTAAAACCTAAAATCGACGAGCAGCTAGATAAACTGATAGCCCAGGGTGTCTTGGAACCGATTGACCACGCCCGTTGGGAAACCCCGATAGTAATGCCCATGAAGCCAGATGGTTCGTTAAGAATTTGCGGGGACTACCGGGCCACCCTAAATCATGCTCTTCAACAGAGCGCTTATCCAGTACCGGTGGTTCAACACCTTCTTCATTCCCTGGGTGGCGGAAAAATATTTGCAAAACTGGACTTAGCTCAGGCATACCAGCAACTCCCTGTGGATGCAGCAACTGCAGAAGCCCAGACAATAGTTACACATAGAGGCGCTTTTAAGTGCAATAGACTCCAATTCGGAGTAAGCGTGCACTGGGCATTTTCCAAAGTTTAATGGAGAGACTATTACAAGGCATAAAAGGCGTCATGCCTTATTTTGATGATGTCCTAATAGCTGCCCCCACTAAAGAAGTATTAGTTCAACGGCTCAGAAAAGTCCTGCAGAAATTCAAAGACGCAGGTCTTAAGGTAAAATGAGACAAATGCCAACTTTGTATGGAGAGAGTGGAGTTCCTGGGATACCTTCTCGACAGACAGGGAATCCACCCCACCGAAAAAAAACTAACCGCAATAAAAAAAACAACCCAAGACCTAGGAATAAGACAGACCTTCAAGCCTTCCTGGGACTTTTATAACTTTTATAACATTTTCTTGCCCCAGAAGGCAACCATAGCCGAACCCCTACATAGACTCCTCGATAAAAAGGCTCCTTGGGTTTGGGGACGGCGTGAAGAGATAGCGTTCAAAGGGATAAAAGACCTTTTAACCTCCGATGCCATATTAATGCAGTACAACGAAACTCTCCCTTTGAGGTCACCTGTGATGCCTCACCATTTGGAGTAGGAGCCATCTTAAGTCATGTCCTCCCAAATGGAAATGAGGCACCCATTGCGTTCTTTTTGCGAACTTTGTCTAAAACTGAAAGGAACTATAATCAACTTGATAAAGAGGCCCTCGCTATTGTATCCGCAATTAAATGTTTCCATGAATATGTATATGGGAGACCCTTTACCATAATTACAGACCACAAGCCATTACTTGGGATCTTGGCGGGAAACAAACAAACTCCCCATATATTATCACCAAGAATGACACGTTGGTCAGAATTTTTAGCCGCCTACGATTACCGATTGCAACATCGCCCGGGGAAAACCATTCCCCACACTGACACTTTGAGCCACTCGCCACTACTAGACATTATAGAGGACCCTGCTTCGACCATTTCCGTACTACAAATAGAAACCCTCAAATCACCGCCATTAACCACTCGAGACATAGCCTTAGAGACAAAAAAGGACCCTGTTTTGGCACGAGTCCTCAGAATAGAATGCGGTTGGCCGATAAGTGAAACTGATGACACGTTCAAGCCATTTAAAAATCGCCAAATGGAACTGTTCTCCCAGAAGGGTTGCATAATATGGGGAGACAGGGTCATAGTCCCGGAAAAGCTATAATATAGGGTATTGAAAATGCTGCACGAGGGACATCCAGGCATCGTGCGGATGAAGGCATTGGCCAGGAGTTACTCATGGTGGCCTGGTTTAGATAGACAAATAGAAACTTGGGTAGCAACATGCAGTAAATGCCAGGAGACTTGCCCCGCTCCTCCGAAGACTCCCCCAACTCAGTGGGAAACGCCTCGAGGTCTGTGGTCTCGTATCCACATCGATTTTGCGGAACCCACAAGAGGACACACTTTCCTCTTAATGGTGGATGCCTATTCAAACTGGCTTTAAGTCCAAAAAACGGAAAGCACCACCACAGACGCAGTCACTAAAAAACTGAATAAACTTTTTGCTACCCACAGACTTCCTGATGTCCTCGTCTCAGATAATGGCCCCCAATTCACTGCTCTGTCATTCGAACAATACCTGGCTGATCGGGGCATCCACCATGCTTTAACATCGCCAGCTCACCCATATTATGGTAGGGCTGAGCGAATGGTTCAATTTGTAAAACAGACCCTGCATAAAATGGACCATGGCGACATTGATGACAAAATAAACCGAATGCTTTTTATTCAACACATAACCCCAAACAGCACCACGAACAAAACCCCAGCAGAACTCCTGATGGGCCGGAAAATTCGCTCACATGTTGATCGCCTCCACCCAAACTACACGCCAGAACAGCCCCCGGGATCCAGCAGTAAGTGTCGGGCATTCCAGGAAGGTGACCTCGTGTTTGCAAAAAACTTCTCGGGTGACCCATTGTAGGTCCCCGCTACCATAACGCAACTTACGGGACCCCGATCATATCGTCTACTAACGGCAGACGGTAAGATGTGGAAACGCCACATAGATCAATTCCGTTCCCGATTAGCGCTGGAACCTCCAGCTGGGGGGGGGAAGGAACAGGGAGGAGGATGAAGAAGAAATCGAAACCTAACAGCCCAGGGGATACTCACCATCCGAGGGAGAACCGGACCAGGGAGCGGCCTTGCCATGTGACAACACTGCGATGGAGGCGGATCCAGGGAACCCGGAAGACAGCACCGACGAGGGCAACCCGGAACTACAGTCTTCACTATCCAGCCCAGCGAACAGCCCACTGGAGCCAGAACCAGAACCAGAACGAAACCAGGTGGAACAGTGCAGGTCGAGCAGACAGGTGAAGCGGCCTGCCTATTTGCATGAATACGTCACCCCACCCCTCAGATGGAACCAAGGGGGGAGGGGTGTTATGGATTAAACCATTGCAGCGATACAACCGAAACAGCTTCATCTTACAACAGGCCGCTGTAATCCTGCAATTCTTATTGGCCCGTGAATAGCGAGTCGTGATTGGTCAGGCTTGGCCAGTCTGATTGGCTGTTAACGGAAGCCGCTGATTGGACGCTTGTGAAAGCGATAGACTTAGTTCATTGGTTGTTTAACGGCAGCAAGCTCTATAAAAGAGCTACTGCTGCCCAGGTTTGCAGCTCCAGTCTTTCTTGTTAAATAAAGAGTTGAAGTCACAGTCTGATGTCTCGTCTCCGTTCTTACGCCCATGCCCAGGACTTAACACTTTAGATCACCTCTGATTTAAGATTCCACACAACAAAAATAACAATACCAGCTCAGACCCAGAGTGTTGCTCCTTACCTTTCTACAGGCAAAACAGGACAAGATTCCAGAAGTATAATGCACATTTTTAGGTTAAAAGCCCCTCTCCTTCTCCCAATAGGAAAAAGGCCAGGGTAAACCACTTTTGAAAATACTGCAAAGGAAATTGCAAGGATTTGTGCAAGTAGTTGCCAGAAGTCAAGTATAATTCAAAGAAACAGACACATACACACAGACATACACACACACACACACACACACACAGAGGAATCACTTCAACTCTGAATTCTATATAAAATAGTCAGCCTGCTTGTGCTGATCCAACAAAACTAAAGTGCCAACATACACATGCATCAACTAATTGTGTTATTGCCAGCACAGGGCAGGAAGTGATCAGCTAAAGTGTGATAAGAAGACATGATTTTCTGCTTGACTATCATTCATTTCGCACAGTGACAAAGTCTATGGTTACCAAATCTTCATAAACATTTACCTTTTCCATTACCTAATTCAAAACATGGTTGGGAAAATGCAATGAACTCCAGTTGAGGAAGTTGATAAGAAAAAAGACAAGATTTTATACTGTATCTTTTTTGCAACTTGAAGGATTAAATCTGGTTACAACATTTTATAAGCAAACTCACTAATTTCATGGGGTTAATCTCAGTTTTATCTTGAAATGGCCCATCATACATGAATATGAATATAGTCTATAATCTCTGCAGTGGTAAAATGAAGACCACTTAAATAAAGTTTCTTATTTCGCTCTGGTCTTTAAGACAATCTGAAGTCAGAGAGTTATTTCATTCAGAGAAAAAGCAAATTTCACCACGTACAAAGCATACTCTTTGAATCAGTAGCCTGAATAAGACAATTGCATTCCTAATTGCATTAGGAAGAATTTCATTTCCTGATGGTAAAATTGGACTAAAAGCAATGTAATGTAATATAGTGTAATTCCATGGATGGCTTTTATATAAAAATCCTTACTTCACATACAGGTGAAGTGGTCTGTCTGAAATCATCTCAATTTTTTCCTTTTCTTTCTTAAAGATAAAATCTCTTTCAAGTAAAATGGAATTCCTGGTTTCTTTATTGAATGTCCCTATAATTAGTTTGGCAATAATTCAGAAGTGTTTTGCCAGAATCTTCTTCAAGGAAGTGTTTTACATATTTCCCCACAACTCCCACCCAAGAACTATTCATGGCTGCCTCTGCATCGCTTCCAAGTCCAGACAAGATCAGCAAGTGAGTTGCCATTATTCTAGGTGCAGTGAGCAAACAGACTTTATTCAAACTTAGTGAATAGGATTGAATAGGATTGTGTTGTTAATTAGTCATAGATCACAAAAATTTCTTTTTTGCTTTGCTTTGCTTTGTTTAGAAGGGATGGGGCATAAAAACACCATTCTGGAGCAAGTACTGGTATTACATAGGCCAGAAGCCTGAGGTTTGGTTTGTAAAATATTCGCCTAAATATTCCAGTGAATATTCCTTGGGCCTTTGTTGTCTCTTGTTCACCAAGCTTTACAGAAACATATATGTATACAAAGTAAAGGAGAAAGTGAATGGGACAAAGTCAGTGGTGGGATTCAAAAATTTTTACTAACAGTTCTCTGGGCTTGGCTTGTTGGGCATGGTTTGACTTGGTGGGTGTGGCTTGTTGGACATGGCAGGGGAAGGATACTGTAAAATCTCCATTTCCACCCCACTCCACTAACCTGCTTTCCAGCTCCATTCTCCTGTGCAAGGCAAAAAAACAAGACCCAACCAATCAGCTGGGACTCAGGAAGCAGAGAATAGATGGGGGCAGGGCCAATCAGAGGTAGGATTTGCTGGTTCTCTGAACTACTCAAAATTTCTGCTACCAGTTCTCCAGAACTGGTCAGAACCTGCTGAATACCACCTCTGGACAAAGTAACCCAAAGGACATTATGGAGTACATGGCATTTGGCCGAAGTTCACTATAGCCTTGAAGACAGAGGATCTTCACTTCCTTCTTGTTGAATCAGTCCAGATCAGTAGATAATTTGATTTCGGAACAAAGTTGCAATGGTATATATATTTAAATGCAAAACATCACAACAGTATTGTAATTGGCCTATCACTTTCAGAAATAAATGGATTGAGTGGTTATTATAATCTGAACACTGTTGTTCACTTATGTACATACTTTCATGAAGGCAAATGCAATTCATGTGAAAATGATCATATGGGAAGGAAGGAAGGAAGGAAGGAAATCAAGCATACGGGTATATCTAGTCAGGTGGCAACTTTATACATGGATTATTGTCCTCTCTTATCAGAAGAGTGCTTTGGTGGCACAATATAGCTGGTTTATGTACACCAGCACTTTGCCTCTTTCCCTTAATGAGCTGTTTGTTCAAGTCACTTTCCAAACTTTCATCGCTGTATGATAAAGGTCAGTGAAATGCAAAAGGCATAAAGAAATTGCATGAAGCTGCTTGGCCAGAAAAACCAACAGTATGCTAAGGAAAGGAAGACCTGAAAATCTGCAATACAATTTATGAAAAGAAAGTAAAGGGAGACTAACAGTTTGAAGCTCTACGTCTATGCAGATTCTTAGTCATCCAGGTCATGGTTGTCCCCAAAGTGCTTTTTTCAAGAGGCAACTGGAGTTTCTGGTTTGTTTGTTGTTGTTGTTTTTCTTTGAAGAAGTTTTGCTTCTCATCCAAGAAGCTTCTTCAGCTCTGTGTTTAAAGGAAAAAAAAAACCAGAAAGTCCAAGTGCCTGCAGAAAAAAACACCTTTGGGAGCTTGAAGCTCTCCACAGCTAAAGCTGATTGGAGCAGGAGGGGAGCTCAAAAGTTTCCTTGCCCCATTCAGCCCAAAGGAGCCTGTAGTAATGGGTCTTGAATCGAAGATCTACATAGAAAATAAGTGTGCTATGACTAAGTATGGCTCCTCACTGAGTAGCCATGAGATTGCCAACACAGAGACCATTTTCTAGGGCAGCCTCTGTTATTAAATACTGCGTAAATGGAATTTCTGGCAAGCTGCACTCAGGGTGATTTCCATTGATGCCTTCATGTTCTTGGGAATGTGGGAATCATGCAGTAGCAACAATACCATCCAGTTGAACTTCTGTAACGTTCTGTATGTGGGTGACTTAGAGAATTACCAAAAATCCAGTTGGTACAAGATATGGCAGCTTCCTTGCTGACAGGAGCCTCTGATACTGTTGCTGAGGCCTCTATCTATTTTGATTACTCAGAGACCTCTCAATATAGTTCAAAATGCTGATTTTTTTTAACCTAAAGAAACCCATTCGGCTTGGCACCAAGAGACGTGCAGGACCACAGTGGGTTCATTTTGGTAGAAGCATCTGGGATTAAGGCCAGGCAATGTTGTTTCTTTGTTGTGAAACTGACATTCTAAAACAGTCTCTGTTGGCCATATACACTCTTTACATTGGCAAGTTTTAAAGAAACGTTGGCTCCCATGCTGATTGTCTTTTGGAAACTGGTGATTGTAGAAAGCCTTTGGTGGCTTAAATGTCATTGTATATATGAATTGAAATACAGGTAGTCGTCGACTTATGACCATAATTGAGCCCAACATTTAAGTTGTTAAGTGAGACATTTGTTAAGTGAATTTTGCCCCATTTTATGACACAGCAACAATCATAAATATAAACCAGTTGCCAAGCATCTGAATTTAGATCACATTATCCTGGGGATGCTGGAAAGGTCATAACTGTGAAAAATGGTCATAAGTCACTTTTTTCAGTGCTGCTGTAACTTTGAATGATCACTAAACAAACTGCTGGAAGTTGAGGAGTAGCTATATATATTTTAGGATGTTTGTTACTGATTGAAATGTAATAACTACATAAATCTCGATAACAATGTTCGACAGGGATTCTGAGATGCTGAAGTATATAGAAAGGGCTGCCTATCATTGCCAAAAAAGATAGGTCAGTGCTGACTGGGCTTGAGAACAATCTATGGGTTAGTATTATCTTTGTTTTTAAATAAAAAACAGAGATCATCAATCTTTGGGGGTCACTGAAAGCTGACTGAATGGGACTAACTGCAAGAGCCCCTTTGCAAGGGAGATGGGCAGTTAAGAGATTTAATGGAAGATAGATAGATAGATAGATAGATAGATAGATAGATAGATAGATAGATAGATAGATAGATAGATAGATATAGACAGACAGATAGAAATAGGTAGGTAAACAAATATAAAATAAAATAAGATTATCATTCATTCATTCAATTTCAATAGCTGCCATTCTCAACCAAGGCTCTGGGCAATTACTATGCTTATTCTCTGTGTTTATAGTATGATGCATAAATGTCTCATTAAAAAAAGGAACTTGTTAAGGCAGTGCAGATTTGAATATAAGTACTTCAGCAACAAGGGGTAAAGCTTTCATGATGTCTGAATCAACATGCCAAGTTTTCTATCAAGTTTGTTCCTGCACAAGTAACACAATGTTCTGTTTCTAAGTTGTGTCTGATTGCTAAATCTTAACAAAAAAAGAACATAAGTGAAGGAGTTTGTTATCAAATTGCTTTTTTTTTGCTGCTATAACATTGGAACTATGCCAATGATTCAGCAGCATAGAATAAAGAAAAAAATAGGTCATGGTCCTCATGCAGGAGTTTGATTTTCATTTATTACTTAAATAATATATCGATAAGCCCAATCTCAGATGTACGTTGAAGAGGAAAGCAACATTAGCAAGGAGGTTGTTGATTGTAGCATCAAGTATTTGCATAGCACACAGCAAAGAGTGTTCTGGATTCATACATCAATCAACTGAGCTGCATTTTCACAAGATGATAAGATACGAAAAACTAACTAACTAACTAACCAGCTAACCATAATGCATTGAACAAATGCATTTGGTTAGACATTTTATAAGAACATAACCCTAAGTTTGTAGTCACAGCATCTAATCACTAAAATAAATACCATTCAGAAATGTAAATACTGTATTGTTGCTAGAAGTATGGTGATTAAGCTATCCTCAGAAGGCAAAACAGCCTCAGACAGGACAACAAGAATAGGTTTGCAACTATTTTAGCAGTCTTAGGTCTCTTGTGAATGTTTCACTCTTCCCACTATAAATCCAGTTGAACTTGCATCTAACCAATTAAGTATATACATATTGATACTGTGGCAGGAAGAACGCAGCCATATTAAATCAGAATGGCAAATATATATATATATCTCATTATCACATAGTGGGGTGTTTTTGGTACATACTGTATCTCCAAGCTCTTATTTGCATCTTATCGCAGGGTGGTCCTTGAGAAATGACAGTCAATTTTTACATAGCATTCATATTTGAACAGGAATGTTGCTCTGTGGTACTGTATGAGCAGCTGGTGCATTCTTCTCATCTTCTGTTAAAGTGGGAATATTTCCTAAGCAGCTACTCTTTACGCAAGGAAAAATCCAAACTGCTGGAATCTAACCACCAGGCAAAATGGCGACAAGGTTCTGCACAGATGCATTGCTGGTGGTTGCAAGGGAGGGTGGATAGGCTTCTTCCTTCAGCAAATTGATGTTGCCTAGCAATCAGAATGATCTGTCCAGATGTTTGTCTTCTTCCATTTGCTCAGGTTGTGCATGTATGAACAGATATGGTCAAAAACACCATATCATTCCCAGCTTTTTCTTACCCCAAAGGAAACAATTTCTCTGGGCATTCTTCCAGAGACATATGATGAAGCATTATACAACATAAGCACAAAACTAAGGTTATTCTGCATTAATATACATATATTAATTTAATGTAAAATATATATATTTCATCCATGTTGCATTCTATAGCTATTGTCGCCTTCTATATTTCGTCTTCTGCTGTTGTTTACACTCCTATACAAAACCAGGCATGCATGTTTCTAAGTACACTTCATTTCTATCCTGAAATGAATTTAGATGCTAATAATTTATGGGACATTAAAAATTGTTTATGTGGCCTTCTGCAACCCAGTATCTTCCTCCAATTTAGTGCCTTTCATTGCTGATATGGGTGACATAGTAGTGTAGCACACGTGTAAAGCACCTCGCTGAGAATGTCAATCATTCCTGGATTATTTGTTTCACCCCAGCCTCAAACAGAACTGTATTAATAGAATTAGGAAATTAGAAAGGACAGTTTGAGCCATTAAATCCAAACACTTATTTAGTGCAGGAATCCAGGCTGTTTCGGTTCTTTTCCAGTGATTACCTGTCTTTCTATTTCCTATATGTGATATTTTGTTTGTTTCGAATATTCCTTAAGATTTTTTGGGGGTAGTCATTCTGGTTTCTTTTGCTGCCTCCTGTTTTTTCTTTCAAATATTTGTTTGCAATTCTGTTTCTAATAATTCTCTTTGTCTCTGTCTCTCTCTCTCAGTAGAGTTTCTATTCACTGGGTCTTATACCTTGATTAATAATCTTTGGCACTTAAAAGATGAGCAGGCATGATACTATTCATACAGTCTTTCTTGAACCACTTCCTTATATCTGGCACTTTCCAGATACATAAGAATGTCCCAGCCATTCTCTCTCTCTCTCTTCCCTTTCTTTCTTTTTTTCTTTCTCTCTTTCCTTCCTTCCTTCCTTCCTTCTTTCTTTCTTTCTTTCTTTCTTTCATTCTCTCTCTCTCCTTCTCTCTCTTTCTTTCTTAAATTTATTCCCTGCCCATCTTACCACAGGATTAATCTGGGGGCAGCCTACAGTGTTAAAAAGGATAAAACTGTACAAAGCCTATATATAATACGAATAAAATACTATTAAAATATAAATCCAGACTACAGATATAGTCACAAAATGTTTGGTGGAATATCTAATTGGGAACCACTTTTCTGGGTGTTTCCATGGCTTATTCCCTTAAATCTATATCTTTTTACTTTGCATTATCATAATCTTCTTCATGAAAATAGCTTGATTGTATCCTGCCATCATAAATTCTGCATGGAAACAGTTGGGACAGATTTATAGAGGATGTGTTGCTAGAGCTATCGATGATTCACAGCTCGCTGTTCTCCAATGTGTTTTGCCCAGAGGAGATAAGATATCTTCTGGTAAATCATTTATAGATATTTGGCAGCCTGGATTTCAAGGGTTGGCAGTTATACTGAAAGTGAATCTAACCTAAAAAGCCATGATATGAGAAATTATGATGGCGTGCCTGCCTGGGAATCTTTGTTAAGAAAGAATAAGTCCTTCCTCCCTCCCTCCCTCCCTCCCTCCCTCCCTCCCTCCCTCCACACACACACACACACACACACAAAATGCCAAGAAGCTGAACGTGGAAAGAGTTCAGTGAACTCTTATTACTAGTATTTTATTAAACATTAGCTATGTATATAATATATACTTGTGTATATAAGCTTTTTTCTATAAAATGGACAGAAAATTTGTCCAGATTACTTTCAAATCTTCTTTGTATATATTTATTGGAGAAAAAAATTAATTCAAAGGTTGATGAATGACGCACATTTTCTGCTTCATGCCTTTTCTGCAAAATTCCCCAAAAAGTATTCTAGAAGTAATATTAAGAGATGGTGAGAGCACAAAGTCACAGATATGTGAGTTCTGCTGCTCACACATGAAAAATATTCCTAGTTGTTGCTGTTAACCAACATTACTAGGAGATTAAAAATCATGAAAGCACTATTGCCTTTTTGTATGGACTGAATTATCACAAACGAATACATATTCTACTACATACTGCCTCACACATTTCTTCTGTCTTAAACTCTTGAGGTTTCTGACATTTTTTTCACCCTTTGAACTGGTGAGATTTTGTTTTTCTAATCTGAATCAGATAAAGTTTATCAAATTTTCAGTTCTCTGTACTGATCCTGCATTTACAGATGTAGACTGGCAAGCAATAAAAGAGGCTTTGCTTAAGCTTTGTTTTAACTTTAAGAATGGATCTCTATGTTTTGTTGCAGTACAACTGTTATTGCAAAATACTGGGGAGCAGGATTAGCCAATGACTCTGTGTTCAGGACATTTCATGGCTCAGAAAATAACTAGGGCATGATTTTTATTGGGAAATCTGTGAAAGACAACCTCAAGAAAATATCAGAATATACATATCAGCATTACAAAGGTTTTCAGGTGATCTTGAGTTCCAATTTATTTATGTCTGTGTTTATGTGATTTATAGCTGACAGTTGTCTAATCATGGCAAGTTTAATGTATGATTAATGGAAAATACCTATAGCAGGTCTTATCTAAAACATTGAGAGGGCACTAGTTGACTGCCTCCAGGACTCGGTTAGGGATCAAAGCACAGGATTGAAAACCTCAGCCCATCTGAATGTTAAAATAGCTAGATTAACTGGGAGTCTTCCAAATATTTGAGAGGACCAAGAATCTGCTAAAATTCAGACAGTGGCAGTTAAGGTGGAGAAAATGCCACTATTATATTTCTTTCCATCACTCTATCACTATGCAATCTCTCTGGCTGCCCCTTTTTATGAGGTCAAAGAGTTTTCCTATGATGTCTTTCTTTTTTAATGTAATTGCAACTAGGTAGGTGTAGAATGGTAGAGAGATGAGCCCATAATAAAAGGCAGGATGCTAATACAAGTAGCTTGTGTAATACAGAAAGCCACTAACAATCCAAGGGATTGGATTGATTAACTAATTATCCTCCCTTTGGAAACCATTTTCTTTTGTCCTTTGAGGTCGAATGTGAAGGGCAAAAGAGACTTTTCTCAAAGCATGGGGAGAAAACTGTGCGTTCTAGGTTTGCCATGAAAATAAGTAGAAATACTGGTGGGGACAATTTCTCCTGAATACATAAACCATGAATCCAGATATAATCTGTGCCTGGTCAAGTAAGAAATTTAGCAAATTAAATGCACAGAATTGCCCATACCCATTAAGGCTCAGCATAGATTTATAAGGAGCAGTTTAGGGGTGATCAGTTCATGATCAATGCCTTGATGCTTGCAAGAATGTATCAAAATTCTTTGTTTTGTTCCCTAGCTTCTGGATCTAGACGTGCATAGTATTTCAATGGGAGGCCACTGGGCAATTACAGGGCTGGAAATACAAACTCAAGTTATAATGGCAAAAATCACTTACAGATTATTTCCAAGAAAATTATATGGATGCTTCCATATAAAATCGGAAATTTACTTGGTTAAACTCATTCCAGGGAGTCTTTATCTTGTAATCCAAAATGATCTGGCCACTGCTATTGTACCCTAATCTGCTAGGCATGGAACAAATTCCTACATTCTTCTCCTGGTAGTTGTCTCTTGTATTTTCTGCTTTAAAGAATGCTGTCTATAGGAGCTCCAGCCATTTGCAGGAGGCCCAATAAAATCTCTGTTCTCACAGTCATCTTCAGCCCTTATGCAACAAAAATTCCATAGGCTTTGGCTGCCGAACTCCAAACAGGGCATTATTGTTCCAAGCTCTTCCAGTAATCACTTGCTTTCTTCTTCCTACCAAGAATATCCCACATGGCTCTTTGCACTATTAATCATCTGTGCTTTGTTTTGTTTCTATGCTTTATTCAACATGAGTCATATCCCGTTGGGCCTGTGGTCCCAGTCCTAAATACACTCACTAGTGTATTCCGCTGGCTGGAAATCTCACTGAGGTTTTTCTTATGAAGCTTGTGGCTACACTTTCATGAAAGAAATTAATTTTACAAAGTTTGGATGATCTGGAATAGTTCCCCACTAAAGCAATTCTGCTTCAGCACTTTTATTGTGGGGAAGATAACCTGTAGCCCAGGAACTCCCAACTCCAAATGCCATTGCTGGTGGTGAACGTTATGCCAAATCTTCAATCTTAGGTTCTAAAATAGATTCTACATGTTTTAAAAGCAAAACAAATACTAGAATTCCCTTCTTAAAACTCAGACTTTACGACACTTCCTCATTCAGATTTAGGATTCCCAAAATACAGCATCTCTCAGCCAGCCACTAAGTTGTTCCTTCTTAAGAAAAATTGATGACAAGAATAATACAACTACAGATTATTTGTTGGATCTTTTGACCCAACAAGATCCACCTGGTCCGTACCCAGATCCAGCAATGGTAAAGCAGAAGTCTAGAAGATGAGAAAATTATTTTGAATTTTTTTTGTGCATAAACAAGAAAGCCTCTGTCCTAAACCTAATCTCACAAAAGATATCCTTAACAAATGTTTTTATTTGTTAGATTTGCTGGCTTTCTTTTGGGTAATAGGCAATAGGCAAATTTTGGGTAATAGGCAAATTTTGGGTGCCTAAGGGCTCTGCTGAATATTTTGGGAAGAATGGTATTTAGAAAATTATGGAGCCATTAAAGTTTGGAGAATAATTTTGTTGAAGTATTGGAAGGACTTTTTTTTAAACTATAATCCCCATCTATTTTCCACTTCAAAATGGTGGAAAGTCTTCCTTTGGTCTTCAGCAATTATAATTAAAGAAGCTTTTTGTTGACCACAAAAAGGATCACATCCCTAGGGCCATAGACATCTCAATAGTTTCAATGACTGAGTACGGACTTAATGGGTTCCTTCCTAGTTGTAGGTCAATCCCATAAGCAGTATATTATCCTGGATCTCAATAATAACAACAGTAGCAACAACAGCAACCTTTTCATTGCAAGTTCCCAGTCTTCCTTCAGCACATGCTAAAGTCAGCACTTTCCATGCAAAGAGGTTTCTACCTATATCTACATATCAGTCTATGGCAGCAGTATCCTGTCCTTCTCTGTAAATGTGACAAAGATAGAGATCAGAAGAGTAAATCTGGCATCATGAGAGGCAGAACTGTCACCTGTAATCCCTCCCACAGCTCTTCAGACACATCATGCTACTTTGCATCAACACTTCACTTGAGGAAGACTTAATGAGCACTCTCTTTTAGCCTTTCTTAATTAAACTGGAGAAGGATTCGGTCCTAATCATTTTTTCTCTCTATAACTAACCATTGGTTTTCAAAGCATTTCCCTCTTGGAAAATAACTGCGTTGGTGTTTCAATATAATAGTCTACATATTGTCCTGATACTGGTAGTATGGTATCTTTGATTTCCAAGCAACTTGATAACAATTGCTTACCCTGTAAATGAGATGCTTATTTGTCTCCTTTCCTTATACATAGTTTAATAAAGCTATGTTTCTGCCCGATGCTGCCCCATGCATAACCCATGGCAACAATTCACTTAAGCAGAGGGAAGAACTATTCTTGCCCAGAAATGGATGTAGCTGCTAAGTAGCTGGCCAAAGGTACTCAATGCCACGGAAGTCAGCTGGTCTCTTGTGACAATTCTGGAACTAGACTGTGAATCTGCTCACTCAACCATCCTTTAAACCTGACAACTGCCTGCCTACAGGCTCTCCCTCTGGTCATGGATAATACTTATATAGGAAACTGAAGATCAGGGAACAGTTGCCTGTATTATCCTGCTAGTTGGATAAATGTGCTAATTGCTCAAAGAAGCTTCTTTTGACATTTGGAAGTTATTTCAGCAGCAACAGCATCACTAGTATATCCTGAAACATCAAACACATAGAAGCCCATTCCCACTTCACTTTTAACATTCCCACTTCACTTTTAGTCAGGGAGGGAGACTTATTATACAAATCAAAGGCAACTAACCCAAGGGACATAGATTTATCCCTAAACCAATCCAAACCTGTTCAGAATTAAACTAACATCTTCTGGTCAGCTAGGTCATGTGGGAACATGCAGCCATGGACTTATCTAACCCAAGATTGAAAAGAATAGCAGATTTACATAGTTGTACAGAAACTGTAAACGGACCCTTAATTATTGTGAAGGAGGGAGAGGAACAGAAATGGGTGGGAGGCAGATAAACATTTCACTACCATAGTTTGTTCCTTAATGCTTGGGTTGTGGGGAGAGAAAAAGAGAAACAAACAGCCTCCATGCTTCAATCGCCATGATTTGAGTGTCTGTCCATCTGTTGGCTGGACAGACACTCAATTCAGGAAGTTGAAAGCCATATATCTTAAAATGGTCAAAATTAAGAAACCTGGTTTACCTTATGTTGGTCTATGATTGTAATAAATATTTGATTTGAGTGACTATCAAAAGGAAGGCAAGCCAACCATCCTTGATCAGTAGTGCTGGTACCTGACCGGGAGTGTATAAATTGGAAAAGGAGATGAGTGAGTTATTTGTCTTGTGAGAACAGAGCCAGTGAAGATTACAAGATTGTAGCTATAGTAGGCCAGAAAAAAAAAGAGGTATCAGCACATGCCTGTAATTTTGAAGTGTTTCTCTCCCCCCCCCCCCAAAAAAAAAGGAGCTTTAGCAAAAGTTTAAAAGCATCTTTGACGATTGTTTTGAGTGAGAAACAGGAAATCGTTGCAGAAGAAAAATTGTTGGAAGAGGGCATGACTGGCTAACTGCCTCATTGTATAGGAGCATTCTTCTTTAAGATATTTTGTTATAGTTCCCATTTGTTCCTTCAAATTGCAAACTCAAGTTGCTGAGTACCAATGTTTTGGAAATAAACAATAATTTACACGTATTTGGACTTCTTAAAGGCCATAGAAAAAAATCAATGTGTAATTTAAAAGAAATTTAGTTATTCTGGACTAACAATTTCCAAAGGTTCTAGTTTTTCCCCACAGAAAATGTAGCTCTTTACTTTTGTGTAATAAAACTTATTTAGGAAAAAAAAGTAAAAAAGAGAATGAGCTGAGAATGCTTTGAAATTAAAGAAAAGCTGGTGATATTTCAGGTGCACAGATATTCACTAAGGTTCAGTAAGATTTATGGGCTACCACTAGAACTCAGCCTATAGGCTTCTCTAGATTATATCAATAAAGAGGGAAAGTATGGAGCACTTAAGCAGCTATTGGAGCTCGGCAGCTGTGTGGCCTTAGCAGCAGACCTTCCTTTAGAAAAGAAGTATCTGAATCTGATGCCAGGCAATGTGTTGATATGTTTCCCCTCACATTTGTTTCTCTTCTGTGAGCGCAGACTATTGATGAGAGGTTGGAATGTCAGAATTCATAAATGGCCTGGGTCCTGTTTCCAAATCCAAGCCCTCAGCCTCAGAGTCCTATCTAAGCAACACTTTCCTAAAAAAACAGATAGCTTCTAGGAAGAAATGGCAACTGCCAAGCCTGTGCCATTCTTCTCTTGCTTGTGTGAGGCATTTTTTTTCCTCTATCTTCTGTTTCCATCATATTGGTGCATGGTTGGGAGTTTGCCAGCGAGGCTTATCAAGTTATGAGCACATAAGCTCTAATTGGAAGAAGAGGCTCAGCCTACCACTCAGCACTCTGCTGCAAAGGAAAATTAGATGAGCATTAGGAATAGAAACCTCTCTATGTTATTTGTTGCTTGTTTGCTCAGGTTAGGTCCCACTCTTCTTTTCACAAAACCTCCATGGCACCAAAAACAGTTTTGTTTTTTTTGTTTTTTTTTTAAATGCAGCTCTCCAAAGAAAGGAGATAATGGTAGTTTAAATATTGTAAGGCCAAGACCTTTTTGCCCTTTTTCCAAGGGAGATAAAAAACAGGCATTCAGATGGAAGGAAGGCAGATTCTGATTGAAAGTTAAGGATTTTTTTTTTCTTATGCTACAAGCATAAGAAAAAAAAAATCCTTAACTTTCAATCAGAATCTGCCTTCCTTCAATCAGAATCTGCCTTCCTTAACTTTCAATCAGAATCTGCCTTCCTTCAATCAGAATCTGCTACAAGCAATTCAACCATAGGTTCAGTTAATCAGCATAATAGGCTGTAAGAATATGCCCAGAAAACAGGAAAAAGATCCAAAGCCAGAGCAATGGTCAGACAAGACATATCTCAACCCACAGAAAGATTGGGGAAGGAGAAATCATCTCAAAATGAAGCCAGCCTATTTCTCAGGAAAGTAAAAGCAAGGAAAGGGAGAGGTGTGGTGCCAGATTTGCAAGGGTTATTCTGAGAAGCAGCAGTCCCAGAAGTACTATAAGGTTACATTTACACAATATTTCATCCCTTTTCCCCTCACTTGGACAATCCAAGAATTGAGGGAGGGTCCCTCCTGAGATTTGCCACACACCCATTCCTTCAGCTGCTGCTTTGTCTGACTATTGCTTATTCTGACTTTTTTTTCCCTGTTTCCCAAGGTCATTCTCACATACCATTACAAGTGTTTTCAGACTTGCAAGATTCTGTTACTGAAACTGTTCCGAACTAGAAGGCTTGTAATTCTGCACTTCTGATTGGTCCGTGAACAGTGGGTCGTGTTTGGTCGTTTAGAGCTGATCCGATTGGCTGGTAAACGGGCTGCCGCGATTGGTCGCCCCAAGCGCGGCAAGCTCAAATCTCTGTCATTGGACACTTGAGCAGCAGCCAGCTCTATAAAAGGAGCTGCTGCTGCTAGGCTTTTCACCTCCGATCTGAAGTCACTATTAAAGAGTTGAAGTTACTATCCGAGGTCTCGTCTCCGTTATTGTGCCCATCTTCCCAGACTTAACACTGGAGACAAGGATGGGATGTGGAGATGATAGAGCTGACTGAGCACTTGCAGATTATTCAGACCACATGGCTGAAAACGCGCAGAGAACGGCAGAATGGCCAGCAGCGCTATACTACCCGCTCCATTTGACCCAGCTAGCGAAGACTGGGACTCATATATGGACAGGTTCCAAATGTTCCTGGAATCTAACAATTTGAAGGATGCCACATCAAGCAAAAAAAAAGGGTGGTTTTCGTAACGCATTGCGGACCCGCCGTTTTTAGAATGGCAAAGGCACTTGCCAAACCAGCTGAAGTCAAAACAATGGACTGGGATACCCTGGCTCCCATCCTGCATGCCCATTATGCCCCAGCAGTTCCAACCCTCATCAGAAGACACGAATTCTACCAGAGGGACCAACGTGAAGGTGAGAGCATCAGGGACTTTGAAGCTGACCTACAGAATTTGGGCAGATTATGTGGCTTTGTAAACCTAGAAGAAGCCATGAGAGGTCGAATTGTCCTTGGTCTAAGGGACCCCACTGTTCAAAGAAAAATTATGGCAAAGGGAGACATCACCCTCGCAGATGCCATAGCCGATGCCACTGCAGCAGAAGCCACTCGCAAATCAGCAGCCCGAATGCGCCGAGCAAATGGGGCAGCCGACAGCCACTCAGCGACCCAGCCACCACCTCAGAGAAGTACACATCATCCACCCACCACGAGGACATCGATTCTGCATCAGATAGTGAGGAGGAAGAAGTCAACAGACTCAGGTCAGAGCGCGAACAGCAAGACCAGTGGGGTCGTAAATCTAATTTCCAATGCGCAAAATGCGGGGGAAACCACCCATGATCAGAATGCAGGTTCCTAGATGCCATCTGTCGTTCCTGTGAGAAAAGGGGCACATTGCTAAAGTGTGCCGGAACAAAAGAGGATCCAGCTCCAAGAGAAAAGAGACTAACTTCCGACAAGCAGCAGGCACCCAACCAACAAATCGGGACTGCCCAAACAAGCAGTGGAGCCAGTACAACAGGAACCGGATGTTTACTGGTGCAACCAGACAGGAAGAGGCACATCAGACCATCACTATCGGCCACGCTTCTTCCTTAGATGCAGAAAAAATCCGGGTAAAGGTCACCATTGAAAATCGTCCATGCATCATGAAAGTGGACTCCGGGTCTTCCTTATCCATGGTCTCCTGTGATATAGTTTCAGGCATGGGTGAAATGACTGGAGACAATCTTAGTTGGTGAACTTTCAGCTCTTTATTACATAGTGACTTAAGAGAGTGAACAACAACAACTCTGCCTTATATAGGTGACCTTAATGTGATATAACCAATAGGGAGCTGTAAGACGCTAGCTCCAGAACCAATAAGAGTCCTTCATTAAGGGCCAATCGGATTCTCTGAACCCAACCAATCCAATCGAGCCGCTCAACACCCAATCAGAAGTGCAGGGCCAGAACCCTGCACTTTACCCCAAGCTTGCTTTTATTTAAACTATTTACATACATAACATCCTGGAAAACCCTCAAGCAGCTGATTCCTGACATCCGCTCCCAGAGGCTCATATTAAAAGACTACCAGGGCAATCGAATCCCGGTTGCTGGGTCCAGTCACGTCCAAGTCTCCTTTAAGGACCACACTGCTATACTACCGCTCACCATCATTGACAGAGACCGGCCCAGCTTATTGGGTCTGCAGTGGTTCGCACCATTAGGAATCGGAATGGCAGGCATCAACCAGACTGTAGACATAGCCTGGGAAACAAAAAAGGACTCTTGTTTGGCATGGGTTCTCAGCTGGGTGGAGAGGGGATGGCCAGAAATCGAACTAAATGACACCTTAAAACCCTTCAAGAGCAGACAAACAGAACTTTTCTCCCAAAAAGGGTGCGTGTTATGGGGAGACCGAGTGGTCATACCAGAGAAGCTTCAAATGGAAATTCTACACTTGTTACACGATGGACACCTGGGCATCGTTCGAATGAAAGCGTTGGCAAGGAGCTATGCCAGGTGGCCAGGTATGGACAAACAAATTGAAGCATGGGTTGCCTCTTGTAGCAAATGCCAAGAAACATGCTCGTCCCCACCAAAAGCACCACCAGCTGAATGGGAAACGCCCAGGGGTCCTTGGTCCCACATCCACATTGATTTCACGGGACCTACAGAAGGACATCCTTTCCTGATAACAGTGGATGCCTACTCTAACTGGCTCGAGGTCAACAAGATGAAGACCACCACTACAGATACGGTCATCAAGAAGCTAAACAGACTTTTTGAAATGCACGGATTACCAGATGTCTTGGTTTCCGACAACGGGCCCCAATTTACCGCCTTGGCTTTTGAACAGTACCTTGCAGACCAGGGGATACGCCACGCCCTGACTTTACCTGCCCACCCGGCGGCCAATGGCAGGGCTGAACAAATGGTTCAGTTCACTAAAAAGACATTACAGAAAATGGAACAAGGAAACATCCACGACAAAGTCACCAGATGCTCCTTCTCCAGCATATTACACCAAACAGTACCACAAACAAAAGCCCAGCTGAACTCCTGATGGGCAGGAAACTCAGATCGCATCTAGACCACCTACACCCAGCATACACCCTGGAAAAACCCCTGGGTTCCAGCAGTAAACACCGCTTCTTTAAGGTAGGAGACCCTGTATTTGCAAAGAACTTTTCAGGAGACCCCTTGTGGATCCCTGCCAAAATAACGCAAATCACAGGCCCCCGTTCCTACCGACTAGAAACCACAGATGGGAGATTGTGGAAACGCCACATAAACCAGCTACGTTCTAGGCTGCCCACAACTCCCATCACTAACCCCGACCTCAAAACCAGAGGGGGAAGGGAATCAGGGGTTTTTGAAATTGAACCAACATCTGGCTCAGGAAGCATAACCCCACAACCAGCACAGCAAAGCCCACTATATGCACAGACAGAGGAGGAACTTTGGCAGATGGTCGTATCTCCAGGAGCTAGCAGCCAAACAGGGTCCACGATTCCAGAGAACCCTGATGACAGCAACAATGGAAGCATTGCAGGTATCCCTGAATCACCTCCTAGGAGACCCAGCGTAGAAGCCGGGTTGCCACACTAGACAGTTCCAGTAAACAGTCCATCAGAATCAGAAACTGAGCAAAGATATTTTGAACAACGCAAATCAGGTAGACAGGTACGAAGACCCATTTACCTGACAGAATACATCACCTCACCCCTTAGACGAAATCTAGAGGGGAGAGGTGTTCCGAACTAGCAGGCTCGTAATCCTGCACTTCTGATTGGTCCGTGAACAGCGGGTCGTGATTGGTCGTTTAGAGCTGATCCGATTGGCTGGTAAACGGGCTGCTGCGATTGGTCACCCCAAGCGCGGCAAGCTCAAATCTCTGTCATTGGACGTCTTAGCAGCAGCCAGCTCTATAAAAGGAGCTGCTGCTGCTAGGCTTTTTACCTCCGATCTGAAGTCACTATTAAAGAGTTGAAGTTACTATCCGAGGTCTCGTCTCCGTTATTGCGCCAATCTTCCCAGACTTAACAGAAACCTTACAGTAAAGACAGTACCAGTAGTTATAATTTTGATTTCCTTCCTCAACTAGGCCAATAACTAGAGAAGGGTCCCCCTTGTCTGGATGTGTTCAAATAGAAGCTGAACAGGAATCTGTCATGGATTTTGCTTGGATTCCTGTTGGAAGTAGGGAAGTTCATTCAGTGAATTCAAGTGAACTCTTTCAACTCTATGACTTTTGCAAGCACTTAGTTCAGGGATGAGAAATAAGTTCTAGGGAATAGGAAGAGATGCTTCTTTGGTTAGCTAGAAAAACACTTGCTTGTATTAGCCTTGGTGATTTTTGCGGCACAGTCGCTATAAATAGCTCATTGCTCAGGTATCATGTGGGGAAAAAAACACTGGTCAGTTTCATGGAGAGAAAAAGAATGGGTTTTACATCAGTCTAGGAACAAATGGCTTTGAGGTTATAAAATCCTCATAATGGAGAGAAAGGTCTACTGTCCTATCTTTAACTGTTGATGGACTATACTTCCCATCTTGGGTCCAGTGTGTGTGTGTGTGTGTGTGTGTGTGTGTGTGTGTGGTGGGGGGTGTCATTAACCAAGCTTGCTAGAAGGTCTGGGAGTTAGAAACAGTAATGTAGGTTAACAGTTTACTCAACATTTGTCATCATCTCTTTGAAGCCTTTCTGAAATAAGAATTTCTAAGTTTAGAAAATAGATCCTAGAGGTGAGTGGTTGAGATAAAGGAGTTGCTTGAAAACAGTTTCTCTCCTGATAGTTGGAGGTTTCTCTCTGATCATGGAACAGGGAATTAATCTATCTTGGGACACTTTCCCAGAAGTACTGGATCACACATTATTGTGCCAGAAACTGACAGCTCAGAAAAGTGAACCCAAGAGGTCAAGAAGAGCCATATATGAATTAATAATGGGTTTTGAGGGCAGGGGGCACTATTACCTTGCAGATATGAATCACTGTAGCATTCCACTTACAAAAGATGAATTCAGATAACTCTTTTCTTAAATACTGTTGTAGGATCGCTGGAGAGAAGAATTTAAAACATAGCCACCAATCATACTTCCTGATTTTCAGCATGATGTGATTGTTCTTCTTCCACAATAGATTCATTCAACTTACAAGAGTGAAAAAGAGAAGGAAAAGGGACCTAAAATGCCACTGAAGCTGCCAAATTGTGCTAATACTTTTTTGGGACTTTATTTTTCAAAGGCTGAGTATAATTGGTTTTTTTTTCAAAGAAACAAAATAACATCTATGACATTGCAAACAACCATAGTTCTGAAAATGCTTCAATTATTGATTTAAATTCACCCTTGCCCCAAATTTTATCAAAATTTATAAAACTAAATTAAGTGCAAATCAGAAGTTTAGAACATATCCAATTCCACTATTCTAAAATTCTTAAATCCATGAGATCCCATTATCCCAGTACAATGTTTAGGTATTCACTCTACCCTTTTGTGAATTAGCTTCATTCTACTATTATCATCTTTCTAAATATACTTATCACTTTGTGGGTCTACTTAGGGAGTTTATAAAGATGGTAATTGATACTTGGGTTTCATCCCTTTTTCTTTCTGGGTGACCAACCTTCTTTCCTTCTGAAGCTGTCTTGCATGTTGGGAATAACATGACAATACACACATATAATTTATCTCTAAAGAAGAGAAAGGCAAATTGATATGAAAGGTCAATCAACTCCTTCAAAATAATGTTAAGAGAGGTCATTTAGGAGATCTTTCTTTTAGTATTAGGGTTCTTTTTGACCATCCTCATGGCTACAAGTTACATTGTTCATGGAAGCATGTTTCTAATAGGTTACAGTCCTGACATCAAACAAGTCACAAGCCTTTAAGACTCAGGCCAAGGCAAGCTTATGTTGTTGGTTTGATGATTTGGTTGCAAACGTTTCATCCTCATTCAAGGAGACATCTTCAGCGTGCTTTGGATTGTCAAACCTGGACAAGCTAAGAGCGTAAACCAACAACATAACTACCAACTCACAATATTCAAAGACATTTTTGGCAAGCTTCCTTTACTTGATGTAGACTGTAACAAACACCCTCTCTATCAAGTTTGGGAGACCACGCTTTTTAATCTACTATAGATAGAGAGTCCCTGCTTGAGAAAGGTTGATCTTCAGGATGGATCATGACAAGGCAAATAGTTACATAATAAGATATAGCTACTATATATCTTGTAAATTATTGTTTGTGCTTTCCTCTCCCGGCTTTTGCCTGCCTTTTATCCCATTTTTGTCAGTTTAAAGTGTTGATGCTTGCTGATGTTTAATAAATAAACATCAAGCTCTATTTTTGCCAGCTGAAATGAGTGTGGTGTGTTTGCTATGATGTGTATGTAAAGATTGATTGGGAGTATGCTGGGTGTAAACTAAGCTGAAAAATACCAGCAATGTAAACCATCAACAATTTCCCCCTTCCTTGCCATTCAAGGAAAGATTATGTCAATAAGTATTTCAGGCTTAAAGCCTTTCAGCTATTCAGATTACCTGAGGTGGAAGTGCTATCATATACTACAAAATGTCCCTATTCTGAGTCTATGCACCTTGCTACTGGTTACCCTCTTCTATTTTCTCCCACCTTTCCCAGCATTGGAACTTTCTCCAGAGAGTTGGGTCTTCACATAATGTTGCTGCACCTAATGCACCTAATGTGTAGGATACTCTGAATCTGGTCGTTTGTGCCTTGAGTGAGAACTTTGGGTTGATTTGTACTGTTCTATGTGAAGCTATAATTCTACCTTTTCCTGGGTTTCTCCTCCATTGAGGCTGGCAAAAGTAAATTAATGAGTGCTGCTTATTTTTGATATTTTTGTGTAATTATTGTTCCTTCATTTTAAACGGAAGGATGTTGCCATAACTATCTTCTCATCAACTTGCTGAAACAAGTTGCTTGGTATGATAATCTTTATTCTTTCCATTTTATCTGCATTCGAGTCACTTGAGTTCGTTTGTATTCAATTCCTAAATATGGCTTATTAGAGCACCAGTCTCATACTTCTAGCCATTATTGTTCAACACATCTGTTGAAAAATTTGGGTTAAACTGTTTTGTTTACAGACAGTTAATAGCATTCAACCAGCATAGTAGATCAGTGTGTGTATGTGTGTATTCTATTTGTGGTCTGGGTTAAAACCAAATGTCTACTGGTGGTTTAGGGATAGCTTTAATTTTGATTTGTTTGTGCAGAACAGCCAAAGTACATTCCAATTCTCCTCAAACTACACAAATGCTAATAAAGCAAACAATTTGTAAGAACTCTCATAGCCAGAATTGGTATGAAATAGTCATCAGTACTGAGACTTTACATTAACACATTCAGAAAAGTTTTCATCAGGTTCATGTATCATATCTTCATTAACGACTTAGATGAGGGAATAGAAGGGGAACTTACCAAATTTGCAGATGATACTAAGCTGGCAGGAATAGCTAACACCCAAGAAGATAGGCTCAAGATCCAGATGGATCTTGACAGACTAGAACACTGGGCCATATCTAACAAAATGAAATTCAATGTAGAGAAAAGTCCTACACTTAGGCAAGAAAAACCAAAAGTACACATATAGACTGGGTGAAACCAGGCTTAATAGGAGTAACTGTGAGAGGGAACTTGGAGTCTTAGTTAAATATGAGCCAGCAGTGTGCAGCCCCAACCAAAAAAGCTAATGCAATCGTAAGCTGTATTAACAGAGGGATACAATCAAGATCAAGGGAAGTACTAATAAAGCCTTAGTAAGACCACACCTAGAGTACTGCATCCAGTTTTGGTCACCACATTATAACAAAGATGTTGAGATTCTATAAAAAGTACAGAGAAGAGCAATCAGGATGATTGGGGGACTGGAGGTTAAAACATACAATGAACAGTTGCAGGAACTGGGCTTGGCTAGTCTAGTGAAGAGAAGGACCGGGGGAGACATGATGGCAGTCTTCCAATATTTGAGGGGCTGCCACAGGGAGGAAGGGGTCAAGCGATTTTCTAAAGCACCTGTTGGCCAGACAAGGAATAATGGATGGAAACTGAACAAGGAGAGAGATTTTACCTGGAAATAAGGAGAAAGTTTCTGACAATTAGAACAATCAACCAATGGAACAGCTTTCCCTTGGAAGTTGTGGGAGACTTTCAAGAAGAGATTCTGACTGCCATCTGTCAGAAATGGTGTAGGGTCTCCTGCTTGGATGTGGGGTTGGACTAGATGACCTACAAGGTCCCTTCTGTTATGTATTCAAATGGTATACTCGAAATCCCCGAGCCTTGATTGGCCAAGGCACGGGGATTTCTGATTGGCCAGGCGAGCCGCGCTGATTGGCCCGATTGAGGTCTCCCACGATTGGTGCAAACCAAGAGCGGGAGACTTGAATCGCTGCCATTGGCCGCGGCCGCCTTGCGAAAGGTATAAAAGCCGCGGGCTTTTTGCCTTTCGCCGGTTCGTTTCCCCCTAGTTAATAAAGAGCTTTGAATGAAAGTCACCGACTCTAGTCGTCTTTTTGCGGACACGACACTGGCGACGAGGGTGGGATCTTGCCCCTGAACCGAACCCCGTGTCCAAGAACCAGTTCCAGCGCGAAGATGGCGAAAATAGCACCGCCCGCCCCGTTCAACCCCGCAGCCGAGGACTGGGAATCATACTCGGATCGATTCCGGATGTACCTGGAATGCGCCGGGATGAAGGACGCCCCGGCCCCGCTAAAACGCGCCGTCTTTCTCACACACTGCGGACCAGAGGTCTTCCAAATGGCCAAAGCCTTGGCCAAGCCAGCAGACGCCACAGCCATGGACTGGGACGTCCTGGAACCCATACTACGGCGCCATTACGCTCCCGAAGTCCCCATCCTGATACGGTGCAACGAGTTCTACCGCCGAAACCAGAAACCAGACGAAAAATTGAGCGATTTCGTCGCAGAACTTCGGCGCCTGGGAGGACTCTGTGAGTTCGAGGGTCTAAACAGTCTCATAAGAGACCGCTTCGTACTCGGGTTATGGGATCCTACACTTCAGAGCCGACTTATGGCCAAGGGCGACATCAGCCTAGCCGATGCCCTTACAGCAGCCGCAGCCGCTGAAGCAACGCGCACGTCGGCAGACAGCATGCGAAGATCTGACGCGAAGGGCGGAAACAACAACCCGGCAAGGTCGGCCGACGCAAGAAGTGAAGCAACCGCACACTACGGTGAATACCAGTCAAACTCCAGCACGTCAGAAGACGAGGAGGACATTCACCGAGTACAGACGGGACGCGGCGATCAACGAAGTCGAAAAGGTCGCAAGTCGAGGACCAGTTGCGCCGGGTGCGGCGGCGACCACCCCAGGTCAGAATGCCGATTTTTTGACTCTATCTGTAGGCATTGTGAACGAAGGGGTCACATCGCCCGAGTTTGCCGCCAAAAGAAGACTCGCAGCCCGCCCAAATGGGAACAGCACGACAGACGGAGAGAAAACTCCCCACCCAGAACCAGAGAACGCCAGCCAGACGGTCGGTGGGACCGCGCTCAACGATCTCAAAGAAGCGGCGACGGTCGGCGGAAAGAAGAAACCCACCAGACGGTGACCATCGGCCACGCCATCTCCGACGGCGCCAGAAAGGTACATGTAGAAGTACATATAGAAGGCCAGCCATGCAAGATGGAAGTGGACTCTGGGTCCTACCTTTCCATGATTGCATGGCGCGAAATCAAAAGACTGGTGCCTACTCTACAAAAGAGAAACGTGCATACACAAAAGATCATCATTAAAGACTACCAAGGGAACCGTGTCCCAGTAGTGGGCACCAAGAATTTCAACATAACTTACAAAGGCCACACTGAACAACTATCACTCACAATCGTCGATCGCGACCGCCCAAGCCTACTGGGTCTACAATGGTTCGCCCCGCTTAACATCGCGCTGACAGGTGTCAACCAAGTCACCATCGAAGCTTGGGAACAGCGGCTAACCCAGGAGTTCCAGGAGGTGTTCGATGGAGGCTTGGGCAAGTACCAGGGGCCCCTTATCTCGTTTGACTTAGACCCAAGGGTTCCCCCTAAGAGACTTAAACCTAGAAGGGTACCGTTTGCATTAAAACCAAAAATTGACGAGCAGCTCGACAAGCTCGTCAAACAAGGGGTATTGCAACCGATAGACCATGCCAGATGGGAAACCCTTATAGTGACCCCAGTAAAACCAGACGGGTCCGTGAGAATTTGCGGGGACTATAAGGCCACCCTAAATGGCGCATTACAACAAAGCGCCTACCCAGTCCCTATAGTACAACATTTACTACACTCGCTAGGAGGGGGCAAAGTCTTTGCAAAGCTCGACCTTGCCCAGGCATATCAGCAACTACCTGTAGACGAGAAAATGGCGGAAGCCCAAACAATAGTGACCCATCGAGGGGCTTTCAAGTGTAACCGGCTCCAATTCGGAGTCAGCGTGGCACCAGGCATTTTTCAAAGCCTGATGGAACGTTTGTTACAGGGCATAAAAGGGGTGGTGCCCTATTTTGATGACGTATTAATAGCGGCGCCAAATGAAGCCGAATTAGAGAACCGACTCAGACAAGTCTTAACAAAATTTAAAGAATCAGGACTTAAGGTTAAGCGAGAAAAATGCAATCTTTGTACAAAGCAAGTAGAGTTTTTGGGCTATTTCCTAGACCAGAAGGGCATTCACCCTACAACTAAAAAAGTAAAAGCCATCAAGGAAGCCCCCACCCCAAAATCCAAAACGGAATTACAAGCGTTCCTAGGATTACTAAATTTCTATAATGTCTTCCTACCTCAAAAGGCAACGGCGGCGGAGCCCTTACATAGACTCCTAGACAAGAAGGCAGCCTGGACTTGGGGGAGGCGAGAACAAGCCGCTTTTCAAAGAACCAAGGACCTCCTCACCTCCGATGCTGTCCTGATGCAATTTAGTGAGACTTTACCCCTAGCTGTCACTTGCGACGCATCACCCTTCAGCGTCGGCGCTGTCCTCAGCCACACCCTCCCAGACCAGAGAGAAGCACCCATCGCCTTTTTTTCCAGGACTCTGACCAAACCAGAGCGCAACTATAGCCAGCTGGACAAGGAAGCTTTGGCTATAGTTGCCGCCGTTAAACGTTTTCATGAATATTTGTACGGCCGCCCGTTCACCATCGTGACGGATCACAAGCCTCTGCTGGGCATCCTCGCGGGAAACCGAGCCACTCCCAACATCTTGTCACCCCGAATGACAAGATGGTCGGAATTCCTGGCAGCCTACAATTACGAACTGCTACACAAGCCAGGTAAGAAAATCTCGCACGCGGACGCTTTAAGCCGCTCGCCCTTACCTGACTCAGAACCTGACCCAGCACCAACAACAAATACCTTGAGCATAGAAAGTTTACCTATTACCGCATCCGACATTGCCAGAGAAACCATTAAGGACAGGCGTCTGGCACGAATCTTGCACTGGTTAGAAAAAGGCTGGCCGGAAAAGGACAGTGACGAGACTTTTAAAACATTCCGCCAGCGCCAGACCGAACTGTCACTGCTGAGAGGATGCATTCTATGGGGTGACCGGGTGGTAATTCCAGATAGATTGCAAGAAAAAGTCTTGAGGATGCTACATGAGGGTCATCCTGGCATCGTCAGGACTAAAGCCCTGGCCAGAAGCTACGCTTGGTGGCCAGGGATGGACAAGCAAATTGAGGCATGGTCGCCAAATGCCACCGATGCCAGGAGACCAGATCCAGCCCATCCGCAGCACCCATCCGGGATTGGGAAACACCACGGGGGCCCTGGTCCAGAATCCATCTTGACTTTGCGGGCCCCACAAATGGATATACATTTTTAATCACAGTCGACGCATATTCCAATTGGCTGGAAGTCAGCGACATGAAGTCCACTACCACAGAGGCCGTCATTAAAGAACTGTGTAAACTGTTTTCCACACACGGCCTCCCAGACGTCGTCGTCTCAGACAACGGACCCCAGTTCACGTCCATCGAGTTTGAACGGTTCCTGGCGGAAAGAGGTATCCGCCACGCATTAACAGCACCGGCGCATCCGGCGGCGAACGGTAGGGCGGAACGGATGGTCCAGTTTACAAAAAAGACCCTCAGGAAAATGGACCACGGGGAGATCAACGACAAAATCAACCGCCTACTCTTCATACAACACATCACTCCCAACACTACAACCAACAAGAGTCCGGCAGAGCTGTTGATGGGCAGAAAGCTGAGGTCTCCACTTGACAGACTGCACCCGACTTACAACCCGGAGCAGCCCCCAGACTCCAGCTCCAGGTTCCGGACATTTAACCCAGGTGACCTGGTATACGCAAAAAACATGACGGGGGACCCCCTATGGATCCCAGCCGTCATAACGCAAGTCACTGGTCCAAAGTCGTACCGACTCCAAACCACGGATGGGCGAGCCTGGAAACGGCACATTGACCAGTTAAGGTCCCGAACGGCGACTGACCTCAACCCCCAAGAAGCGAACCAAGGGGGGAGGGAATACCCGGAGAGACAATCGCAAAATAAAATAAACCAAAAATACTCACCAGAAAACAGCCATCGCGAGTCCCCTCCGGAGAAGAACCGTCTGGCCAGCTCTACCGACTCGGAGAAGCCAAGCGGGAGCGGCAAAATCCGCAGCTCAACCGACCCGGTAGGCCCAGGCGGGAGCCACGGCGAAAGAACCGGCCCGATCATCCAGCCGGTTCGCAAAGAGGCAGGAGCAGCCAAAGGAACGACCGCTCCGGCCGAGTTACAACAGGAAAGTGAGTTGCGCAGGTCAACTAGGACTCGACGGAGCCCCGCCTACCTGCGTGACTACACCACCTGACGGACCATACCAAGGGGGGAGGGGTGTTATGTATTCAAATGGTATACTCGAAATCCCCGAGCCTTGATTGGCCAAGGCACGGGGATTTCTGATTGGCCAGGCGAGCCGCGCTGATTGGCCCGATTGAGGTCTCCCGCGATTGGTGCAAACCAAGAGCGGGAGACTTGAATCGCTGCCATTGGCCGCGGCCGCCTTGCGAAAGGTATAAAAGCCGCGGGCTTTTTGCCTTTCGCCGGTTCGGTTCCCCCTAGTTAATAAAGAGCTTTGAATGAAAGTCACCGACTCTAATCGTCTTTTTGCGGACACGACACCTTCCAACTCTGATTATCTGTTATCTGTAGCCTCTTTGTAAAGCTAGGGTCTTCAAACTTGGCAAGTTTGAGACTTGTGGATTTCAACTCCCAGAATTCCTGAGCTAACAAGACTGGAGGAGGAATTCTGGGAGTTGAAGTCCACAAGTCTTAAACTTGCCAAGTTTGAAGGGCCCTCGTGTAAAGTAACTGAGCGGCATTCTCCTAGCTTATCTGTTTCAGATTGGGTAGTTGCCTGTATGAAAATAAGGGTATAGATTTCAATATTTTGGTTGTTGTTAATGGGAAGCAAAGAAATGTTGAATACGGTACTTGCAATAGCACATAGATTTATATAATGATACATAATGCTTTACATCACTTCCTATGCAGTTTAAAGAATTGCCCCCAATTTGGGTCCTCATTTTGCCCCCAATATTGCCCCCAATTTGGGTCCTCATTTTACTGACTTCAGAAAGATGGAAGTCTGAGTCAACCTTGAGCTGGTCAGGATCAAACTCATGGCAGTAAGTAAAGTCAGACTGCAATGCTGCATTCCAATCACTGTGCCACCATATGTGTTTAAGCTTTGGGGTAATATAGTAAAGTGGCTTGCCTTGTAGAAGAGCTGCCTCCTATCTTCTTAGTGATCTGAACTGGGCCCCTGCTTGTAATTTCCAGGTACATCATATCACAGTCTAGCCATCATGTCTGTTGGTCTTCTGCTTCCATCATTCCTAGCGAGCCAGGTCTCATTTGTAGGAATGATGGAAGTCATGCCAATAGGAATCTAGAAAACATTAGTTTGGGGTAGGAAAGACTTGTCTTTTCCCTGTTTGCTCCAAATATTCCAGTGATGGGATTCAAATTTTTTTACTACTGGTTCTGGTGGCGTGGCTGGGTGGGTGTGGCAGGTGAAGGATACCGTAAATCTCCAGTCAGAGGTGGTTGGTTCTCTGAACTACTCAAAATTTCCACTACCAGTTTTCCAGAACTGGTCAGAACTTGCTGAATACCACCTCTGAAATATTCATTTTGAATGTGTTCTTTCTTACTATTGTCTTGTTTCTACTATTCTTGTTATGTCTCATTCTAATAGGTACTTGAAAACAAGATTGAAAAAAACAACATCATTAAATAGGATCTCTGTTTTCTAAGCTGAAGCAAAACAACATACTCACAGAGAATTGTTCTCTTGACTTTTATACTGGACATTTGAACAGTCATCACATCTCCCTACATTATCCTCTCTTATTACAATCACTTCCCATTTAGAATAGACATAATCCTTTTCTATTTCTTCTCTAAGCCGTGATTACTTCCAAACCAGATGCTTCTCAGCTCCTGCCAGCCTTCCTTTCACCTTCAGATTAACAGCTGCTCTGCCTTCTTTTTAATTTAAGTGCTGGTAGTTTGGTTCTGTTTTGATTCAGGTAGAGCCCACCCCTCTTGTACAGGTCCAGCTTTTCGCAAAATGTTTTCAATGCCTAATAAACAGGATGTTCTCCTCTTGGCACCAATATTTCTCCCATACACTAAGACATTTTAACTCTGCCTGCTTAGCTAGCCGTGTAGATGGAACAGGTAGCATTTATTTATTTATTTAGCGTATGGCACATGTTAGCCAGGGATCACTGAGGTGGCTGGCTGCCTCTGTGAAATGAATTTTTAAGGTAGTGTTTACCTCCGGGATGCCTGAATGCCAATATGCATTCAGGGGAGGCTCCTTTCTTGTCCCTATGTGGTTTATTCACTCAGGGAAATTGAACCGCTGAGCTTCCAACCTCGGTGGTGCACAGGCACAGCGTCTTACCATGTGAGCCACTGCAATTCCCTATGCAAATAGTGTGTGACATCTACAAGCTTCACAACAGATAGGCAAGTCACCATGCGATTAGCATGCCCAGCAGATAATCAGATATCTGCATTCTTAATTATTGAATCATTTATACCCAGAAGCCCTGCTTCCCAGGATAAGAATCCACAATTTGAGAGGAAGTTCTGAGGAAAAACTTCTCTTTTCTTCAGTCTGATATTCTCCTTCCCCAGGAACCTCATTTTCTGCAACAGCCACGGATCTGTCTCCTTGCAACGAGGTCTGTGCCATGAAGTCTCTGAAAACATCTGTCTTCTCTCTGTCTGTCCTACATATTCCAGTAGAACTACCTTGGCCTCAAAGGATCAGAATTGTCCCCTGGGTGCCAGGAGCTCCTTGCAACATGCACAAAGCTACAATTTCTGTCCAGAAACTAGATGTATGGGTCAATCGATCTGGAGGGCACTTTATATTTACCTGCAACCATTTCTCATTGGTGTTCCAATAATTCAGCAGTACTTTCTCACAGGTTAGCTCAGTAGAACTGGGAGAAGACATCCAGCATTCAAGCAGCAACATGTCAATGTCATCATTTCATATTGTGTCACAGCAGAATATATTACTAATGTTGGCAGATACTATAGGGAAGGCTCCTTTCCTCTTCAGATTAGTTTCTCCAAAAACAACAGGACAGAATTTAATCAATATAAAGGCAGGCACAATTCTCGCTTTAAGCTATCCCATGGGTGGAGAACCTGCCACCCTCAAAATGGTGCTGAGCCTTGCAGGCATGTTCATGGCAAAAAAAAGGGCTCCTGAGATTCATAACACACCAATATCTCAACCCAATAGATGATCATGTTGTGCCATGTTACTGTGACCAGCTCTTAATCTATCAGAGTTATCTAAACAGAATTAAAATGTGGAATTAAAATGTGAAGCTACTAGAGTTTCCCATACTTGTAATACTGTTCTGAAGCATAGGCAGGTTTTCAACTAATTGCCATCATATTGGCCATAAAGCAACAAAAATAGGCTAAAGCCGAAGGCTGAACCAAACAGGAAAAAGAGGATAAGATGTTTTTATTAAATGTTTGTTCATATAGAAGCATACATTGGATTCCATGTGGATGGCCAGGAAAGCAACAATTTTCAGAATTGTCTCTTCATTAGGATTAGCGGCCCAGTGTCTTTTGGGGAACAACTGTTAGCCAAAAGGAGACAACTGTGTTCGTTTGTGCAAATGAAGGGTATTCTTGCACTTTTAAAGGTGGGGCTGTTATCTGGCCCATTTGACATGAAAACAGGTAGGTAAGAAATGTTTAAACCAGATAACCTCCAAATGTAAATTCCAGAATTCCCAGCCAGTTTAGGAATACCTGCTCTTTAAAAATAAAAAAATAAAAAAATAAATGGCAAGTTTGAGTGAAATGTGAATGATAAATTTTATGAAGGAACAAGTCTCCTTTGGAGGTATTAAGATGCTACTAATACTATTTCAAAACCAAGATACCAAAAACAAAGAGGTGAAACTCGAAAAATTAGAATATCGTGCAAAAGTTCATTCATTTCACTAATGCAACTTAAAAGGTGAACTTAATATATGAGATAGACTCATTACATGCAAAGCAAGATAGTTCAAGCCATGATTTGTCATAATTGTGATGATTATGGCTTACAGCTCATGAAAATCCCAAATCCACAATCTCAGAAAATCAGAATATTGTGAAAAGGTTCGATATTCTAGGCTCAAAGTGTCCCACTCTAATCAGCTAATTAAGCCATAGCACCTGCAAAGGATTCCTGAGCCTTTAAATGGTCTCTCAGTCTGGTTCAGTAGGAATCACAATCATGGGAAAGACTGCTGACCTGATAGTTGTGCAGAAAACCATCATTGACACCCTCCATAAAGAGGAAAAGCCTCAAAAGGTAATTGCAAAAGAAGTTGGATGTTCCCAAAGTGCTGTATCAAAGCACATTAATAGAAAGTTATGTGGAAGGGAAAAAGGTGGAAGAAAAAGGTGCACAAGCAGCAGGGATGACCCCAGCCTGGAGAGGATTGTGAGGAAAAGGTCATTCAAAAGTGTTGGGGACTTTCACAAGGAGTGAACTGAGGCTGGAGTCAGTGCATCAAGAAACATCACACACAGACAGATCCTGGACATGGGCTTCAGATGGAGTATTCCTCTTGTCAAGCCGCTGCTGAACAACAAACAACATCAGAAGTATCTTACCTGGGATAAAGGAAAACAGAACTGGTCTGTTGCTCAGTGGTCCAAGGTCCTCTTTTCTGATGAGAGCAACTTTTGCATCTCATTTGGAAACCAAGGACCCAGAGTCTGGAGGAAGAATGGAGAGGCCCACACTGCAAGATGCTTGAAGTCCAGTGTGAAGTTTCCACAGTCTGTGTTGATTGGGGGAGCCATGTCACCTGCTGGTGTTGGTCCACTGTGCTTCATTAAGTCCAGGATCAATGCAGCCATCTACCAGGAGATTTTGGAACACTTCATGCTTCCTTCCGCAGACGAGCTTTATGGGGAAGCTGACTTCATTTTCCAGCAGGACTTGGCAACTGCCCACACTGCCAAAAGCACGAAAACCTGGTTCAATGACCGTGGGATTACCATGCTTGATTGGCCAGCAAACTTACCTGACCTGAACCTCATAGAGAATCTATGGGGCATTGCCAAGAGAAAGATGAGACACATGAGACTGAACAATGCAGAAGAGCTGAAGGACATTCTTGAAGCATCCTGGTCTTCCATAACACCTCAGCAGTGCCACAGGCTGATAGCTTCCATGCCACGCCACATTGAGGCAGTGATTGCTGCAAAAGGGGCCCAAACTAAGGACTGAGTACATATGCATGCTTATACTTTTCAGAGGTGTGATATTGTTCTATGTACAATCCATGTTTTATTGATTACATGTAATATTCTAATTTTCTGAGATTGTGAATTTGGGGTTTTCATGAGCTGTAAGCCATCATCATCACAATTATGACAAATCATGGCTTGAACTATCTTGCTTTGCATGTAATGAGTCTATCTCATATATTAGTTTCACCTTTTAAGTTGCATTACTGAAATAAATGAACTTTTGCATGATATTCTAATTTTTCCAAGTTTTACCTATACATCTATCTGGACCTGTGATATTTTTGAGAGAGGGAAGTGAAATGTATATCATTTATTTTTCTGTTAGATTCACTGATTGATTCAGTAAGGCATGTGTGCAGTTTTAATCATCTTGTTCATGTTTTCTTTGTTACCATTTTTTTGTATTTTGCATTTTTTATTTTTTGATGATGTTTGCCACCTTAAGGATATTGTTATGAATGAAAATCTGAAGTAAACTGAATAAATAACTCATGCATAATCCTTGAAGCTTCTTTTATTTTAATTGTTTGTGAAAAGAGAATTTTCTTGCCAATTACTTGTGTTATGCTCAGACACAAGAGTATAATTTCAGCCACCCGTGCCTTGCCCCAAACATAATCCAGAGAGGCTTCTGATATGTTTTTTTTTTCTCTCAAGGTTGTCAACACTGGATTATTCCACACTATTCCATTTTATGTTTTTAAAGGGAAAAAATATCTCAAATTCCTTTAGTGTATAGTTTCAAAATATGTAATGGAAATACCCTGCTATGCTCCTTAAGGAACGTTGGGTGTCCTCTTTTTTGCTAAAGAATATCCTATGATCTGATGTTTATTTGGCTTCCTGTTGGCTTCAATTAATTCCAACAGAAGAGATTGGCTGGAATCTCTTCCAACTGGACTTCTTCCAATAGGAAGCATTGGGCAGCAAGAAAAGCTACAGAGTGATGAAGAACAATATCAACACCAACAAAATAGATGATGAGGATGCAACAACCTCCAAGCAACAATGCAATAAGCTCAGGAATACAAACTGCCAAAGTGATTTTTAATGAACATTTTAAATCTTCTTAAGAATGGGACACAGCATTCAGGAAATAGGACAGCAGAATATAGGCACAGTATTAAAATGAATAAAGCAACTTAAGTATAAATAGAACATCTATTCATAAGTTAATGTCAAGTTACCTACTCATTACAGAGAACCCTCGCAAATTCCCATTATTAGTTTTTTTTCCCCATATGCCTAAAGCATGGACTCTTTTGGACCACAACTCCCATCACCCCAGCTTGAGGATGTGGTCCAGTTCATTCAGAGGGCACCAGGTTGGAAACCCCACTTTATAGAATATTAGACAACTTATGGTGTGTTGGATCATCACTTCAGAGATCTTTCTTTACTTAAACAGAGAAACAGATGACAATGGGTGGGCAAAAAAGTAATAGGAACAGGGATGACTTCCAATTTCCTGCTGGCATCCCAATGACACTCTTTGTATGAAATTGGAAGGAGCATTCAATATTACAATTATGTGACCATGATTGACTACAATAGTATAGCAGAAGCACTGAAGCAGCCATAACTTTGCCAAATTTCAATCCCACAGGAACCATGAGTCCCAGTTTTCAGACATATTCTCTAAGTTAGCCCATTTGAGCTATGCTGATTCAAAAATTGCTGCCCTGTGGTGCCCCATTTCTCTCATCAAAGGTTACAAACAATCAAACAACATGAGAGTTTTAGTCATATATGGATAGGGTTTTTCTATCCACTCTATCTCTTTTCTGTGTTACTCAATCATAGAGGGGGAGAAGAGGCTACAAAAAGCGAAGCTCTGATGATCTCATTGCTGACATGTTTTGTTCCATGGCTTGTTTTAACTTGTGAAGAATTTCCCCCAGGCTCCTACCCTTGAGGACAAACATAAACACAAAGAATGAGGGTTGTTCTGACGTTCACACATGGTGTATTCATATGGAATAAGGTGTGGCAGCACATAGGACAAATTCAGAGAAGCCTCTGGTAATACTAGTCAGATAAGTTGTAGTGAACACATTTGAAAGTTCATTGATTTCCATTCACTCATTACCCAACGGAAGACAGTATTCATGAAGCAATGAAGGATGAAACAGCTGAATGGCACCAGAGTGTCCTGAAAAGATAGGAAAGGAAATTAGAACAAAAGCAATAAACATAGCCAAGTTTTTGTTAGGTAATTACTCACAGTTTACATGGGAAATTCTCACAAAAGAAAACCACCTTTTGCAAACCAAGCTTGCATATAGGTGCCATTTCTATTCCCCTCCCCCCAAAAAAACTCGTAACAACACAAGCTGCCTGTCAGATTCATTGATCTTGCTGAAACAAATAGTCCTGTCTAAGGCTCCTATTGTTACAATGGTAATGTAGCCATATTCTTGTACATTCTATCCCAAAGCAATTAGGAAAAAAGACGTAGAATGTATCAGTAAAAAAAAGGGGGAGAAAATATATCACAGTGTTTGCTTCCACTCATTTCTATGATGGTGGTGGCAGGCCATACATCAATTATGTTCTGGACTAGCAGGCTTGAAAGTCTGTAATCGGATTGGTCCACTAACAGCGGGTCATGATTGGTCGCTCCAGACTGATCTGATTGGCTAGTTAACGGGGTGCCACGATTGGGCAAACCAAGCGCAGCAAGCTCAAATCATTGTCATTGGCCATTTAGCCACAGCCAGCTCTATAAAAGGAGCTGCTGTGGCTAGGATATTTCACTCAGATCGGAAGTCACTAATAAAGAGCTGTAGTTACTATCTGAGTCTCGTCTCCGTTCTTGGACCCATCTTCCAGACTTAACATTGGTGACAAGGATGGGATGCGGAGACAGCAGAGCTGACTGGGCACTCACAGAAGATTGACAGAGCATGTGGTTGACAGTGCGCAGACGTCGGCAGAATGGCCAGCAGCGCTATACCACCCGCCCCGTTCGATCTAGCCAGCAAAGACTGGGACTCATATATGGACAGGTTTCAAATGTTCCAAGAGTCCAACAATCTGAAGGATGCCACTCCCAGCAAAAAAACGAGCAGTTTTCCTGATGCATTGCGGACCCGCCGTCTTTAAGATGGCCAAAGCACTTGCAAAACCGGCTGAAGTCAAATCAATGGACTGGGATACCCTTGCTCCCATCCTTCTCAACCATTACGCCCTAGCAGTACCGACTCTCGTCCACAGACACGAATTTTACCAAAGGGATCAATGCGAAGGTGAGAGCATCAGGGATTTTTTTGCTGACCTAAGGAATTTAAGTGAATTGTGTGGCTCCGCTAATATAGAAGAAGCCATGCGGGATCGAGTCATCCTTGGCCTAAGAGACCCAACGGTCCAAAGCAAAATCATGGCAAAGGGAGACATCTCCCTCGCGGATTCTATAGCCGATGCCACTGCAGCTGAAGCCACCCATAAATCAGCAGCACGAATGCACCAGGCAAATGGGGCCAGCCGCCAACCCACCAATGATACAGCAATGCCATCAGAGAAATACACGTCAGCCACCCATCATGAAGACATTGAATCCTCATCAGATAGTGAAGAGGAAGAAGTCCACAGACTCCAGTCAGAGTGTGAGCAACGAGACCAGTGGGGTCGTAAATCAAATTTCCAATGCACCGGATGCGGTGGAAACTACCCACGATCCAAATGCAGATTCCTAGACGCCATCTGTCGTTTTTGTGAAAGAAGAGGGCATATTGCTAAAGTATGCCGGAACAAAAGAGGTTCCAGTCCCAAACAGAAAGAAAACAGTCTCCGACAAACAGATGGCACCCCCACCACAAATCAGGACTGCCAAAACAACCAGTGGAACCAGTACAACAGAACCCGGAAGTTTACTGGAGCACCCAGATGGGAAGAAGCACATCAAACTATCACCATCAGCCACGCTTCATCCTTAGACACCAAAAAAATCTGTGTAGAGGTCACCATTGAAAATCAACCATGCATCATGGAAGTGGACTCCAGGTCTTCCCTATCCATGGTCTCCTGGAAAACCCTAAAGCAGCTGATTCCCAATAACTGCCGCCAAGACCTCAGCACTCAGAGACTTATATTAAAGAACTACCAGGGCAACCGGATTCCGGTCACTGGTTCCAGTCATTTCCAGGTCTCCTTCAAGGACCACACCGCAATACTATCTCTCACCATCTTTGACAGAGACCAACCCAGCCTACTGGGTCTACAGTGGTTCGCGACATTAGGAATCGAAATGGCAGGCATCAACCAGACTGAAGACGAGGACTGGGAAGCGGCCCTCGTCCAGGACTTCCAAGAAGTCTTCAGTGAAAATCTAGGCAAGTACAAGGGGTCCCCTATTTCTTTTAATCTCCACCCTGATATCGCGCCCATTCGCCTAAAACCACGCCAAGTTCCTTTTACTCTCAAACCAAAAATTGACGAGCAACTGGACAAACTAATTGCACAAGGCATGTTCGAACCCATCGATCACACCCGATGGGAGACCCCAATTGTAACTCCCATAAAACCTGACGGATCTTTGAGAATCTGTGGGGATTACAAGGCCACCCTCAACCACGCGTTACAGCAGAGAGCCTATCCGGTACCTGTGGTCCAGCATCTCCTTCACTCACTTGGGGGTGGCAGAATATTCGCAAAGCTTGACCTGGCCCAAGCTTATCAACAGTTGCCAGTAGATGCTGAAACCGCCGAAGCCCAAACCATAGTTACACACAGAGGCACGTTCAAATGTAACAGACTCCAGTTTGGAGTAAGCATAGCACCAGACATCTTCCAAAGTCTGATGGAAAGGTTGTTGCAGGGCATTAAAGGGGTCGTGCCCTACTTCGATGACGTGTTAATAGCTGCCCCAACAAAGAGTCAGTTAGAGAAACGACTAAGAACAGTCCTACAAAAGTTTCAAGACGCTGGCCTCAAGGTAAAGAAGGAAAAGTACCACTTATGCACTGAAAGGGTTGAATTTCTTGGTTACCTTCTTGACAAGCAAGGAATTCACCCTACCGAAAATAAATTGGCGGCCATCAAAAATGCCCCGAGACCAAAAAACAAAACAGACCTTCAAACCTTCCTGGGACTCATTAATTTTTATAACATTTTCCTACCCCAGAAGGCGACCGTCGCTGAACCCCTTCATAGACTCCTCGATAAAAAGGCTTCCTGGATTTGGGGACGACAGGAGGGACATGCCTTTCAACAAGTAAAGGACCTTTTAACTTCGGATGCAGTGCTCATCCAATATAATGAAACACTTCCATTAACTGTGACTTGTGATGCCTCACCTTTCGGGGTAGGAACCATCCTGAGCCACGTCCTACCAAACGGTACAGAGGCGCCTATTGCATTTTTTTCAAGAATTTTGTCAAAAACAGAAAGGAACTATAGTCACCTAGACAAGGAAGCCCTCACTATTGTATCTGCAATCAAAAGGTTCCATGAGTATGTGTATGGGAGATCATTTTCCATCATCACAGATCATAAACCATTACTTGGCATCTTGGCAGGCGACAAACCTACTCCACATATTTTTAAGCCTGGGTTCCCCAACCAGGGTTAGGGAGACAAGCTAAACAGAATGTGCAGCGTTAGTCAGATAGGTACACAGATAAATGAGTGAGCTAAGCTTGTATGTTTATTAACATACAGTAAAAATAACAGATACGCTTGTGCTATCAAAAATATAGTTTATTCCATTATGAGTTCATAGCATAGTCAAAATAATAGTCCAATAGTCATGTATCATTTAGTCAGTCCATTCAGGGATATTCAGTTAGCAAAGTCCGTGTTAAGCCTGGGTTCCCCAACCAGGGTTAGGGAGACAAGCTAAACAGAATGTGCAGTGTTAGTCAGATAGGCACACAGATAAATGAGTGAGCTAAGCTTGTATGTTTATTAACATACAGTAAAAATAACAGATACGCTTGTGCTATCAAAAATATAATTTATTCCATTATGAGTTCATAGCAGTCAAAATAACAGTCCAATAGTCATGTATCATTTAGTCAGTCCATTCAGGGATATTCAGTCAGCAAAGTCCATGTAGAATATCCTATGTCAGTTCACTTACAAATCAGTCCTTTGTTTCTCTCCCGTTCGAGCAATGCAGTCTTGATTCCAAGCAGTAATCAGGGATCATCAAAGCCAGAGAGAGAGCAAGCTGTCATCTTGCTTCTTTTAAAGTGCTTTCACAACCACTCCCCTAATTACTTTCTCATATTTAAAGTTGCAGACACTTTAACATATAAACTATGATTACATATTATTATTTACCTAAACCAGTTAGGGTAAAACAATGTTATCCCTAACATTCTCCCCTTTTAGGAAATAATAATAAATATAACTATTTACATCTTTAAATCATATTTGTTACAACTCTCTTTAAACTTAATTACTCCTTGAGCTTTTGTAAATTGGTCTGCAATGTTTTCTTCCGTCATGCAGTATTCCAATTTAATTAGCCCATTCTTTACAGATTCTCTAACATTTAAGTATCTTAAATCAGTATGCTTTGATCTAGTTTTAACAGCAATACTAGTAGCTAACTTTATAGCTGCTTGGTTGTCCTCGTACACAATAATGGAATCTTTAACAGTTATACCCATGTCTAATAATAACTGTTTGTACAAAATTAAGTCAGTGCATAGTAATGACAGACATGAAAATTCCGCTTCCATTGTGGACAAGCTGATATGCTGTTGTCTGATTGACCTCCACCCTATTAGTGTCTTACCAAATAATATAGCCATCCCAGATGTTGATTTTCTAGTATTTATGTCAGTTGCAAAACTTGCATCTGCATAGGCACTAAGACTCAAATCACCCTTTGGTTCTATATATAATGCATGGTTCATTGTTCCTTTAAGATATCTTAAAATTCTCTTTAATGATTGCCAATGACATTGATGTGGATCTGAATTAAAATGTGCCAGCTGATTTACACTATAAGCTATATCTGGCCTAGACCAATTGCTTATATATGATAAGCTGCCAATCAAAGATTGATATATAGACTTATCAAATTTGGGACTTTGATCATTAGTTTGGCAAACTTCCTGATTCATTGGAGTCTTTGCCGGTTTACAAAGTTCCATTTTATACGTCTTAATTAATTGGTAAATTTTATCTTCTTGAGATATCTTAAAACCATTTTTTGTTTTGTTAATTGTCAATCCTAGATACTTTTTAATTTCACCTAAATGCTTTAATTTTATCTTTTTGGCTAATAATGATATAATCTCATTAGCTTCATTATTAGTCTTAGTTATCAAAGCAATATCATCTGTAAATAATAACAATAATGACACCGTTCCCTTATTTTCTCTTTTAAACACACATGGATCTGCTAAACCAGATTTAAAACCTATATTGTTTAACTCTTTCACAATATATTGGTTCCACTCAAACCCAGATTGTTTCAACCCGTAAAGACTCTTTTTGAATTTCCAACAATCATTACTATTTACTTTATTGTCTTTTATACCTACTGGTTTTCTTAAATATATAGTGTGCTGCAATGGTGCATGCAGATAAGCAGTTTCTACATCTAAATGGTTAATGACATAGTTTTTCTTAGCTGCCCACACTAATGCTGCTCTTAAAGATGTTGCTTTAAGACTTGGTGCAAAAACTTCATCGTAATCAGATGCAGTTTGATTAAATCCTTGAGCTACTAACCTAGCCTTATGGGTAACAGTCCCATCATTTCCAGTTTTTAATTTAAATATCCATTTGCACCCAATGGATTTTTCTCCTGGAGGTAATTTAGCATCTTCATCAACTTTCATTACCTTTAATGAATTTAGTTCCTTTTCCATTGCCTTTTGCCAATTCTCCTGATCCTTAGCAGGATACATCCTAAGTTCATCTACACTAGTTGGAACTTTAGTTACTTGGCAAACTATACTTGCTTGATACCTATCAGGTGGTCTAGTTATACGTGTAGTACGTCTAGGTATTACAGGACTTACAGGTGGACTTTCATTTATTAACTCTTCTTGATTATCTAACTCTTCCTGATCAACTGTTTCCTCTTGTTCTGGTCCTATTTGCTCTTCGTGGACTTCTTCTTTAATTGGATTCTTCTTATAACTAATCTGATCTTTCTGCCTTTTGTAGGGTTCAATAATTACTTCGTTATTTAAATCTTGCTCTAATCTATTCCATCCTACATGTTCTAGGAATTTAGCACTAGCACTGGTGTAAACTCTAGATGTTCCTGGTTCCCAGAATCTATAAGATCTATGATTCGATGTATATCCTACAAAATATAATCTTTTAGCTCTATGTTGTCCTCTGTGTCTAAGTTGTGAAGGGATATGCACCCATGCTGGTGCTCCAAATGTGTGCATGTAACTTAAATCAGGTTTTGTACCATGCCACAGTGTGAATGGTAATTCACCTGTTGTTGAATTAACAACATTATTTAATATATGATTACCACACATTATTGCTTCTCCCCATAAATTGTCAGGTAATCCTGAATCAGACATCATAGTTCGTGTCATTGATTGTAATGTTTGGCCTCGTCTCTCTATAAAGGCATTATGTTGTGGCCTATATGGTGCAGACTTTTTATGTTGAATACCTAACATTCTTAGTCTGTTCTGGAATTTATTATTTGTAAATTCCGTACCATTATCTGTTATAAGAGTTACTAATTTCTTTTTAGTTTTCCTTTCAGCAAATTTTATCCAATTAAAGAGATTTTGATACGTTTCAGTTTTGCTCTTCATTAAATAGCAAAACCCATATCTAGAATAGTGGTCCATTATACTTAATATGTAACGAGCTCCTCCTACACTTGGTTTTTTAGGACCTATTAAATCTGCAAATACTACCTCTAAAGGTTCTTTGGTAGTAAATCCATCAACTCTATTAGCCGGTGTGACCCTGCTCTTACTTTGATTACAGGCATTACATTGCAAATACTTATTACAAGGTTTTAAACTTATTCCCTTAGATAATTCTACAGTTTTCTTAAGCATTTTAAAATTTAAATGCCCTAGCCTTCGATGTAACAAGTGAATACATTCATCATGAGGTTTCTTATTTTCATAAACCGTGTTAGCCACCTTTAAACCATCATCATTTAACACATATAATTCACCTCTTAAAGATGCAGTAATTTTCTTATCTTCTTTCTCAATTATGCAGTTATCTCCTCTAAATGTAACTACATATCCTAGTTTAACCAAAATTCTAACTGAAATTAAATTAAACTTAAGTTGTGGTACATATAACATTTTTACATTCTCTTTTATAAAAGAACAATATGCTATACCTTGACCTTTAGCTTTCAGTTTCCAGCCATTGGCTAACGATATCTGCTGTGTACTCTTGGATATTTTAATAAAATTTTTGTTATCATTTGTTATACAGTGGGATGCTCCACTGTCAACCACCCATAAATTATTTTTTACAGCTCCGTTACTATACATGGCTAACTCTAAATTTTTATTTGTCTTTTGATGACTTTTAGTATTCTGGCCAGTGTTCTGACACTTTGCCTTTTTACAAAATATTGCCAAATGTCCTCTTCCTCCACAATTAAAGCACTTTTTAATTGCATATGCAGTAGGAGATTCATTATCTTCTTTTTGAGGTTGCTGCCTCCTTAACTGATCTCTTTCAAGCCTTCTTCTGGCCTCTTCAATCAATCTGCCAGTTATATCAGTTAAAGTTAGACTTTCCTTTGGCAAAATTTCAAGTGAAGTTACGTAGTTATCATAACTTTCATCAAGGGAAGATAGAATTATGTAGACTTGGTGTTGTTCAGAGAAAATAAGCTCTTTCTTGTGCAGTTCTTGAAAAATGCTTTGCATAGTTTTCAAATGACTCAGCATATCACCATTCGTCTGGAGATGCGTACTGAAAAGCTTCCGTGTTAGATTTATGTGAGCACCAACATTATCTCGAACATAAATCCTCTTCAGCTTCTGCCAACACCCAACAGCCGTTTTCTCTCCATGGATATAAACAAGTTGCTGATCAGTTAAGGTTAAAGCAATTATGCAAATAGCTTGTTGATTTTTATGCATAAATTTTATGCAGAATTGCGCAGCGGAAGCGTGCTGGGCCCATAACCAGTGTTAAGCCTGGGTTCCCCAACCAGGGTTAGGGAGACAAGCTAAACAGAATGTGCAGCGTTAGTCAGATAGGCACACAGATAAATGAGTGAGCTAAGCTTGTATGTTTATTAACATACAGTAAAAATAACAGATACGCTTGTGCTATCAAAAATATAGTTTATTCCATTATGAGTTCATAGCATAGTCAAAATAACAGTCCAATAGTCATGTATCATTTAGTCAGTCCATTCAGGGATATTCAGTTAGCAAAGTCCGTGTAGAATATCCTATGTCAGTTCACTTACAAATCAGTCCTTTGTTTCTCTCCCATTTGAGCAATGCAGTCTTGATTCCAAGCAGTAATCAGGGATCATCAAAGCCAGAGAGAGAGCAAGCTGTCGTCTTGCTTCTTTTAAAGTGTTTTCACAACCACTCCCCTAATTACTTTCTCATCTTTAAAGTTGCAGACACTTTAACATATAAACTATGATTACATATTATTATTTACCTAAACCAGTTAGGGTAAAACAATGTTATCCCTAACATATTCTATCCCCTAGAATGACACAATGATTGGAGTTCCTAGCCGCCTACGACTACCAATTGAGACATCGCCCGGGAAAAACCATTCCCCACGCAGATGCTTTGAGCTGCTCTCCATTGCCAGAACTCCAAGATGACCCGGCTCCCACACTACCAACACTACAAATTGAGACACTTCCCTCACCTCCACTAATCGCATTGGAAACCAAAAAAGACTCATGCTTGGCATGAGTTCTTGGCTGGGTGGAGAGGGGATGGCCAGAAATTGAACCCAATGAAACCTTTAAACCCTTCAAGAACAGACAAACAGAACTCTTCTCACAAAGAGGGTGTGTGTTGTGGGGAGACTGAGTGGTCATACCAGCAAAACTACAAAAAAAAAGTTCTACAATTACTGCACGACGGGCACCTGGGCATCATACGTATGAAAGCGCTGGCAAGGAGCTACGCCTGGTGGCCAGGTATGAACAAACAAATTGGAACCCGGGTCGCCACCTGTAGCAGATGCCAAGAGACATGCTCAGCCCCACCAAAAGCCCACCAGCCAAATGGGAAACGCCCAGGGGTCCTTGGTCGCGCATCCATATCGATTTTGTGGGACCTACAAAAGGGCATACTTCCCTAATAACAGTAGACGCATACTCTAACTGGCTCAAGGTTAACAAAATGAAGACTACTACCACAGATGCAGTCATCAAGAAATTGAACAAACTTTTTGCAACGCATGGTTTACCAGATGTCCTGGTATCCGACAATGGCCCTCAATTTACCGCTTTAGCCTTTGAACAATACTTAGCAGACCGTGGCATACGACACACATTGACATCACCGGCTCACCTGGCGGTGAATGGTAGAGCTGAACGAATGGTTCAGTTCACAAAAAGAACTCTACAAAAAATGGAACAAGGCAACATCCACAATAAAGTCACCAGGATGCTCCTTCTCCAGCACATTACACCAAACAGTACGACCAAAAAAAGTCCAGCTGAACTTCTGATGGCCAGAAAACTCAGATCGCCTCTAGACTGCCTACACCCTGCATACACCCCAGAAAAGCCCCTGGGCTCCAGCAGTAAACACCGCGCCTTTAAGGTAGGAGACCCTGTATTTGCAAAGAACTTTTCAGGTGACCCATTGTGGATCCCTGCCAAAATAACTCAGATTACAGGCCCCCGCTCCTACTGTCTAGAAACCACAGATGGGAGAGTATGGAAATGACATCGACCAGCTGTGATCCAGGCTGACCACATCTCCCATCAGTGACCCCAACCACGAAACCAGAGGGGGAGGGGAAACCGGGGGTTCTAAAATTGAACTAACATCTGGCATAGAAGAACAAACCCCACGATCACCACATCAAAGCCTCACCATCAAATACTCACATCAAATACTCACCAGCTGATGAAGAGCCTTGGCAATCATTCGTCTCACCTAGTAGCAGCAACCGAACAGGTTCAGCGAACCCTGAGAGCCCAAGCGGTAGCAACGAAGGAGGCGTGTCAATCATCCCGAGGTCATCAGAAGGTAGTCACAGCTACGGAACTGGCTCACTGTTCCAGGCAATCCCGGCAAGCAGCCCGTCAGAACCCGAGACCGGGCAAAGACATTTCGAACAGCTCAAGTCAGATAGACAGGTGCGAAGACCCGCCTACCTGCGAGACTACATAACCCCACCCCTTAGACGGAACCTAGAGGGGAGGGGTGTTCCGGACTAGCAGGCTTGAAAGCCTGCAATCGGATTGATCCGCTAACAGCGGGTCGTGATTGGTCGCTCCAGACTGATCCGATTGGCTAATTAATGGGCTGCCGCGATTGGGCAAACCAAGCGCGGGAAGCTCAAATCATTGTCATTGGCCATTTAGCCGCAGCCAGCTCTATAAAAGGGACTGCTATGGCAAGGATATTTCGCTCAGATTGGAAGTCACTAATAAAGAGCTATAGTTACTATCTGAGTCTCATCTCCATTCTTGGACCCATCCTTCCAGACTTAACAAATTACAATACTATAGATGACACAGTTAATATCAAAAGGAATGTTCCAGAAGGAGAGTATGGAAATAATTCATAATAATTGTTTTCTCTTCTTAAATACTCAGATGAGAATATATTGAGCCATCACCCGTCCAAAATGGAACGTTGACATAGGCCTTTCTGGCTATTTGTTCATTGTAAAAGAAATGCTATTATTATTTCATATTACTCAAGTTAAAAAAACTTAATATACTATTATATGAAACAGAAGCAGAGAATTAAAGTTCAGAAGCAATGCCAGAGTCATTAAAAGACTCAGGAAGCAAAGTTCAGCAAGCCAAGAGCAATCAAGTTCACAAGATAGTATGTTTGATAGAATTTGTTCCAGCACTGGCTGCTAGGAACTAAAGGCTTAGAAAGCCAGAGGTTCAAAAACAAACAAACAAAAAACCTATCTAGGCCAGAGATGAAGTTGTCAGGTCATTTAGAAGAAATTTATCTTGGCAGGTAGGATCCTCCTTGAAAGGAAACATTTACTCATGACTGAACCTGCTCCTTAGTTAAGTGCTATATCTCTGGGCTGAAACTTAATCATCTCTCTAGGGTTTGGTAGTACTTTAACCTCTCCCTTCGTATCAGATGCTTGGTGGATCAGACACAACTTTGGACAAGGAGTCTTCCAGAAATCATGTGAAAGCAGCAGGAAGGTGGAATTGCACATTGTAGAGATATAAATGAATGACTTGAGGAACCATTGGAGGTCTTAAAACTGGGACTTGCAGAATCAGTGCAGCAAAGCTAAAGTATTTCTGGGATTTATTATGAGCAGGGATCTTTATAAGCCTGAACTGAAAATAGAAAGCAATTTTCAAAAAAACTTTGAAGAACATCTATGGTTCTTCCAAGGAGAAACAAATTCCTTCAATGTTCAGTGTCTATATTAGGAGGAAAGTAAGGTATATATTAATTTTGCAAAAGCTAAAACACCAACATAGCCATTGTTGCTTGAAGCAAGCATGAATATGTGCCGCTCCATTATTTAGGCACTATTGTTTAATTAAACCATTATGCATATATTAAAGTCCCATTTTAGGGGGTAGAATATAATTTTAAAAAGCATTGTTCCACATAATAATATGTGTTCATTAGCCTCTTTTCTATGAAAATGAAACATTTATTTTAAACATCTATCCGGGAACAAATATGTTGATGCCTTGTCTCTGAATCTTCAAATTAGTTGTCACTGAATCTGGTTGTCGCATTCCGAGTAATGCACTCATTGAAAGCAGAACTCCAAGGCAGGTAAATTCCTCAAGGAATGTGCTTATTGGATACATCATATCAGCACAGCCAGTGAAAACCAACTCTGAAAGATCCCCCGGTTTTCATCTAATTAAAAGAGCCCCTCCCAGATGTCACAGGTCACATTGTCCAATGAAAGTAGCTGGCAGACTGTTTGGTCACTCCTCCTCCTTTCACAGACACCTGTTAAGATGACTTTGGTTCCCACTGGAAAACTTTTTGTTTTGGCGGTTAGCTTGTCTATCTACTTCCTCCCTCCCTTCTCCCTCTCACAGCTCATGGGAACCATGAGGCAGAAAAAGATGGCTTCAGCCAGGTTCGCTTCAGAGTTGACACTAGTTGGATTTTTCTGCTTCACAAAAAGAGAAATGATGCTATTTTAAGGATGCTGGAATGAACATTCCTTCTTAATAATGAACAAAATGAGCATCCATCCAAAGTGAACCAATATAGCATACATTCAGTTGTATTGTGATAGCTACCTATTGTGACAGAGATAGATTATGGGATGGAGTGTGGCACCTAACATGATTCAAGAGTCCTAGAAATACTTAAATAAAGCTTTGTGTGGAAAAGAAGCACCCAGATATGAAAAGCAACCACAGATTATCCCTGGATCAAGAGTTAAATCAAGCAAGAAGCAATCTTACCTTACTCTTGCTTGGTTGCACTATTTCATAAGGCAGGTGGAGTCTGAAAACAGAGTTATGGGATTGTCAGCATTCAGAGTTTTGAAGGCAAAGGAGATTAATTATCATGGCAAGCATAGAATGATGGGGAGTTGTGAGTAATTTATTCTCTTTTATTTTTGTGAAGTGGGTAGAGATGTATGTTTATACACAAATATGAGGGGACAAGAGGATGCACTTAGTTATTGGCTAGCAAATGGGCATTGATTGGATGATAGTTATTTGTGCTTAGCTTCTGGCAGAAAGAGCAAACATGGGTTAGCTGACAGCTCTGTTCCAATTCTAAGAATACACAAACATGTAAATATGTGTTCCCAAAGACATTTTGTGTTCAAATAGATCAGGAAATAGTCGAAACAGCTGAGGTGAACTTCAGGTGCATTTTCAAGTGGATCCAGAAAGGTTGAGAGACTGGCTGTTTGGAAATGACTGAAATAAAATCAAACATACACTAGAATAAGTAAAAGATTGTTATCTTTAAGCAAGGAATAGAATAGAATGGACTGGGACGGAACGGAACGGAACGGAACAGAACAGAACAGAACAGAACAGAACAGAACAGAACAGAACAGAACAGAATAGAATAGAATAGAATAGAATGCATGGGGGGCATGCACATGTTGCATTTTGAGGATGTGGCACACGCGCTTTGGCACTTGGTGCTGAAAAGATTAGCCATCACTCATCTAGAGAAAATAGGGTGATATGATACAGTGTTCCAGTATTTGAGGGGCTGCCACAAAGAAGAGGGGATCAACTTATTTTCCAAAGCACCAGAGGGTAGGTGCAAGAAACAACAGATGGAAACTAATCAAGCAGAGAAGCAATCTGGAATTGGGGAGAGACTTTCTAATAGTAAGAACAATTAACCAGTGGAACAGCTTGCCTTCAGAGGTTGTGGATGCTTCATCACTGAGGGTTTTTAAGAAGAGACTGGGCAGTGATTCCTGCTTGAGCAAGGGGTTGGACTAGAACAGTGGTCACCAACCGGTGGGTCATGGCCCACTGGTGGTCTGCAAGAAAATTTTGGTGGTCCACAGAGAAATATCACCCACAGAGAATACCCCCCAAAGCAATTAATACAGGCTGCACAGAAACACAAAGCTGTGCTGCCCACATGGCCCGCCCACTCACTCCTTACCTGATAAATTTGCCTGCTAAGTTGCTATTTTTCCTTTTTCTGACCATCAGCTTTTCTGCTGTGCCAGGAGATTTAGATTAGCTAGAAGGCAGGAAATCATTGGATTTCTTGCTTTCTAGCTAATCTTCAGATCTTCGGCTCTGCTTTTAAGCAGAACCGAACCTTCCTTAGGAGTGAAGCAGTGCAGACTCAGCTAGCCGATGGCAGAAACACAGATCTCTGAATGAATCTGTGATTCTGTGAGCAACTCAATCTGCCTGCCTGCTTTACCTGATTTTGGGTAAAAATTGTTCTTTTTATAAAAAAATTCAATATTTACATACATGGTGTGTTGTGAGTTAATTTGCTAGCCAATTTTATGGATATGCTTGCAAGCAAATTTTATGTGACAGGTTCAGGTAGATGATATCACAGATCTCTGAATGACTCTGTGATTCTGTGAGCAACTCAATCTGCCTGCCTGCTTTGCCTGATTTTGGGTAAAAGTTGCTCTTTTATATAAAAAATTCAATATTTATATAAATATTTATAATGTTTACATATAAGCCTTGCCCAGCCAGTCACATAACCACCAAGCTACAGCCACAAATTAGATCATGCCCACAGAACCAATTGTTAAAAATTTGAATCCCACCCTGCCTCTGTGTGTTTGTGTACGTGTGTGTGTGTATGTGTATGTGTATGTGTATGTGTGTGAGGGGGGGCAGGAGGGAGAAAGAGAGGTTAGATCAGATCTCTCTCTCTCTCCCACCAATGTCAGCAAGTCAAAATTCATGTTAGTGGTCCCTGGGATTTAAAATTATGAGCTTGGTGATCCCTGTGGTCCAAAAGGTTGGTGACCCCTGAACTAGAAGCCCTCCAAGGTCCCTTCCAGTTCTACTCTACTCTATTCTAATTATATAATCCTAAAGGTCAAAGATATATAAGACATTGAAAGATCCAGGAATATCAACTGGGACTTGCACATTCTGTTTCTCTCCTAATACAGATCATCCATCAGGTTGAACCAATCCACCTTTATACCAACTTCTTTCCTAGTTCAAGACTGCAAATGATCTGAACAATCAATTTCCTCTATTACCTATTACAATTTTCTCAAACAAGTTTGCTAAATTTGAAACATTAACTACCGGCTTACACTTCTTAAAAAATATGTGGATTTTGAGATGGCTCAGTATAGTCTTGCCATCACTCGCTTTAACCCTGGGGAAAAAAACTCAGCAAAAAGATAAGTATTTTTATTCATCTGAGAAATAATTAGCAGAACAAGAGCCTTAAAGGCTCTTCTAAGTCAAGCTGAGGAAAGATCTGATATACAGTACAAGAAGCAGTAGATATAGATCTGAAAACCTTATTCATTTCCTTAGGAGAGAAACACTATAACTGGCTCACATATATTATTAGATGATAAGATGGACACCTTAAGTACAGTGTTGTCAAATATGGCATCAAGCTTAGGGGAGTTTGATTTTATAAGACTACTCCCAAATGGTAGTTGAGAGTTGTGATTCCACACCACCATAGAACTCTCTTCCAATGATATCTAAGAAAGGAATGTTTCATTTTATGTCTTCCATGCTAAGCAATAGAAGCATTCTACATTTATCTGGTCTTTGGGATGCCAAAGAGCCCTTTGGCATTTTGTATTTGATAAAACTTAAATTGTAATTGTGAGATAGTAGTCAGATAAGCAAACCTCTTGAAACAATTACATCCAGGCTTACATGAAAGCAATGTCTGAATGGGATTTATGATATATCAGGTGGCCAATCTAAGTTTGTTTTCCATGGTGGTGATGTGAAAAGAATTTGGGAGTGTGGCTTTTGTGCCTCAGATATGAAGAATTTGTTCAATGCTGTAAACCAAAAAATCAAGTTGCAACAAATCCCTTCTTCTTCTTTGTTGTTGTTATCTGCTGGAAAAAGCTGCTGGAAAATAATATTCTGCCATCAACTAAAAGTCTGAAAGCCAGGTGGGGGAGAAGGTTGTGAATATAGCTTCTCCATATATGCTGTCTTTTGTTTTCTGAAAAGCAGCAATGCAAAGTACAATTGATGGGAAGGGGATGCTTTACTTTGCAGAGGTCAAAATGTTCTTGCCTTTGTGTGAAATATTTTTGGTGAATTGTACTTCCAAAAACCTTCTACTTATCTCTCTCGTTCTTTTGCTTGATATTTCTTTGCTTAGATGACTTCCTTAGTTGAGTTGTCATCTAGAAGCCACCACAGGCTTCTTGTTTTGCTCGGATTTGTTGCTGCTATAGCCTTTCTGAGGAAGAAGAGAAATTAACTGCATGGTGTCACCAAAATAATTTATTGAAATTCCTGTCCAGCTTTGTCTTGGGTGGAGACTATAGGAAGACTATAATGAATTATAATGGTAGACACACCAACATCAGATGAGATGAGATGAAATGAGATCCAGAATGCACTGCAGGTATTCTTAGCTTTGATAAGTTGCAATTAATTAAAGTTTCCCTCAACGGACATACAGTCTAGGACATTTGAACAAGATAATTAGCTCTCAAATTTTAATAAATTGCTTAGTGATTTCTCCAACTCTGTCAAATGAAGGATGAGTAATAAAGAATTCTTCTGAGCATAACACTTTTAAAAATAATATTAAAAGTTTCTGGTTTATTAATAACAAGAGGCCACCACCCTGATGTACAAAATGATAACTAGCTTCTGTTGGCGTACTCCAATTGCTCTGATTCAACCCAAGACTGCAGACATGTTTGAACTAATTTTTTTCAGAGTAGAATTAACAAACAATGCAATGAATAATAGCTCTTTTAAGATCCAGACACGTTAGGAATTTTTAACTGAATGTCTCTGAATGCATCTATAGAATTTTCTCTATCTCATGTTTTATCTGAGAACATAAATAGCATTTAACTGATCAATATATTTCTTCAAGAAGATTCTCCAAATCCATGGCAGTTTTCAGAATAACATGATTATTTTAACTATTGCGATTATCTGTGAATTCTTATTATAATGGCAACCTCGGCAAACAATACACAATCCCAAGGTTAGAAGGAGAGAGGAACAATCATAGTATAGGAATATTTTTCACTGATTAATTTTACTAAGTATAATTCCTCTGTTTACCTTGTATATTACAAATAAAATTGCTTTAAAATTATCACAATAACTACTTTTGTTTCAATCACTTTTGTGTTCCATTATACAGTATATTTCTTTATAATAATTTATAAAGTGCTACTGCTTAAGAGTTTCAGCTAACCAGCATTTTTCCAGGGTACTCGACTACAGAATATCCAATTAAGAGTTGTTAACCTAATCCTATGTAGCTTCTTCTCTGGTAATATCACACTACTAACTAGAGCATACAAAACATTTGCTAGACCAGTACTCGAATACAGCTCATCAGTCTGGAACCCACATTACGTATCTGATATTAGCACAGTTGAGAAAGTCCAGAAAGGACTTTCACAAGAAGAGTTCTCCACTCCTCTACTCATTGTAGAATACCTTATGCCATCAGACTTGAAACTCTAGACCTAGAAAACCTTGAATTACGCCATCTTTGGTCTGATCTAAGTATGGTATATAAAATCATACATTGCAATGACTTACCTGTCAATGAATACTTCAGCTTCAACCATAACAACACAAGATCACACAATAGATACAAACTCAAGGTTAACCGCACCAAACTTGATTGCAGGAAATACGACTTCAGCAACAGAGTGGTCAATGCCTGGAATACTCTACCTGACTCTGTGGTTTCTTCCCCAAACCCCAAAAACTTTAACCTTAGACTTTCTACTATTGACCTCACCCCTTTCCTAAGAGGTCTGTAGGGGGCGTGCATAAGCACACCAACATGCCTACTGTCCCTGTCCTATTGTTTCTTTTATTTTTTTTATATGTACCCATTTCATGTATTCATAACTATGTACAGCAGGGGTGGGCAACTATGGCCCTTTTATGATTTGTGGGCTTCAACTCCCAAAATTCCTGAGCTAGCATGGCTTGCTCAGGAATTCTGGGAGTTGAAGTCCATAATTCATAAAAGGGCCATAGTTGCCCAACCCTGATATACAGTATATACTTATACCTATTATCTTGTAAGCAATTGACAAATCAAAATAAATAAAACAAAAAAAAAATAGAGTAGAGAACAGCTTTCAAAAGTGTACATTGTTAAAAGAAATTTAAGTATCATTGTAGCAAACAAAAATCAGACATTTTATATTATGGGGAAAATTAACTCATTTGAATATAACCACCACACAGGTGTAATGTTTTGAACTGCCTATGAGAAAATTCATTTGTATTTGTTGCAGTTTTAAGGATGGAACAAGCCAAAGAAAAACGCAGGCCAACTTTTGATGGGAAAACTACTTTTATTATAAAAAATAAAGTTATCAGATCAAATACTTCGATATTCTATTTACAGTGAAACAACATACATTTTCTTAATTGTATGTGTTATTTTTCTATCTCCTACCATATTGTTTCTTACATAGTTCTTACCTTCATACTAACCACCTAAATTCCTAGGGTTCTATTTCTAGATATCTTATTTCTATTGTCTTCTCTTATTTCTACTTTTTTACTTCTACTTAAGAGAGAAGTGGCCTATTTGATTTGTAGATCTTGTCTTTTATTTCTCCTCCAGCGTTATTCTTTGGTTTTATTTTTAGACAATTCCTTTTTTCCCTTTCCTTTCTTTCTTTCCTACCGATCCAGATCTCATAGCAACCTATTGGGCTCTAATTAAGGACTTAGCTGTCTGTGCCAATCTGCCAACTATATCATAGAGGAGACATCAGCCTTGGCCTCCATTACACCAGTCCTAATTTCTGCCACACAGTCCTGTCACCCATTCTTCCTTGTGCTGTTTTGCTGAGGGCTATCATTGGGATCTTTGTGAATCCTGGCTCTACTCCAACCATCAGTTTTCTGTCATTAGTCAACAACAGCATTTTTGATGGCTGCTTTCTTTCCTGGGATCATCTTTCGCCTAAGGCAAGATCACCCTCCATTCTTATGGCTTTGGCTTTACTAGGTGATTAAGCAGGTAGAAAATGATCCAATCTATTGATGGTTATTGCTTACCCTAGTTTAGGATTTTACTGGTTTGTACTTTTTTTTCCCCTTGTATTGGGGTTTTCTTTTTGTAAAATGTCAAAAGCCTCTGATGTAGGCTGATTTATAAATCTTATAAAGAAATAATGTGTACATTTTTGATTGCCTTCCATCATTTAACTCAACAGTGACTGCACCAATATTATTTATTTATTATTTTTTAAAAATGTTAAAACAATAAAATGATATAGCCTTCAGTCTGCCAGTAAACAGCAACTACCTCTCAAAAATAAAAAAAAAATCACAACTTTATTGAAAAGTGTTGTGTACTTTGGCTTATCTTCAACAAAGGTAAGTGTATACATGTGGAATGAGCTGGATGTGTGAAAGGTAAGTGCAGGCAGCTTTGCTGCTTCAATTATCATTTTGCAAGATTATTTCAGACGGATGCTAAACTAGATTGTGATCTTTGTGGGCAGGAAGTAACTGGAGATGGGAGAAGAATAATAAGCAACAACATATGTTCACTTAATATATGTTCACCCAGCCTCAGCAATTCTGTGGTAGAAGAAAGACTCCAAACAATAGCTATAGCACTTGACTTATATACTGCTCCACAGTGCTTTACAGCCCTCTCTAAACAGTTTACAGAGTCAGCCCCCAACAATCTGGGTCCTCATTTTACTGACCTTAGAAGGATGGAAGGCTGAGTCAACCTTGAGCCGATGGGAATTGAATTGCCAAACTGCAGCCAGCAGTCAGCAGAAGTAGCCTGCAATACTGCATTCTAACCACAGTGCCACTCAGGACTCTAAGGCTTGAATTTCATAAGGAAACATTGAATAGCCAGTAATCTCAGATGTTCATCATGCAACAAGGCTTCTGTTGTTGCTGACTTGCTAAGTACATGAGTATTTGAAAAAGTCAGCTGAAAAATCACCTCTGATATAAACAAGTTAGGATTTTATGATGTGTCTCTCAGTAGGAGATGGATGCACAATAGATAGATGAGAGATAGATTGAAATCGCTAGAGGATAGATAGGTGATAGATAGAAGATAGATAGATAGATAGATAGATAGATAGATAGATAGATAGATAGATAGATAGATGGATGCAGGACTTGTAGCAGAGATGGCATGTGCTTCTACCGAGTGCCAGACCATGGCTGCACTTTGGACAACTGAAGCCCCATGTGCCAATCATTGTAATAATCCAAGAGAATGGTGATGAGGGCATGAGTCACAACAGCAAGTTCTTGTCACTCAGGTAGAGCTGCAACTGGCATTCTAACCAAAGTTGAGTAAAACCTCACACTTTCTGTTCAAGCAGACATTGCAACTACAAGAAAATCCCTAAGTCATCAAACTGCTTCTTCCCCAATAGTGTTTTCCTATCTAGGCACACCACTGGACATACCAGAAAAACCAACAGTGACTCTGTTTTACTAAGATTCAGTTTGAGCCTGTTCTCTGACCTTTCCATATACTGGGATAAGAGTTCAGCATTATTCTAATTTGGTGTATTTGTCTGATTGATTAATCGTGGTTTATTATATTGTTCCTGTTATTATTCTTAGCTGCCTAGAGTTCACATGTAAGATGGTGGGCCATATAAAATTTCTAAATAAGTAAATGAGGAAAAAGCATCAGCATCAGGGCCTGGAGTGGTGATGTAGGATTATCTTCAAAATATCAATAATATCTAACACTGAACTGCTGAATGAATTGTCCCGGTGGCTTCCTGTTGAGCCTTGGTGAATTTGTTGGAAAAGTTCCCATGCATACACCAGAATTCATCTGGAACCATGAAGAATCTTGGAGGGGCCAACCAAATGGATCCAGACCTGCAGACGTGACAGACAGCTGTCTACATCTAGACCAGTAAATGATCTGACTGCAATAAAGGGGTAATAGCAATGCCCTCTGTTAAGTTTTGAGCATGGGCGAGAAAGAATGGAGACAAGCTTCTGAATGGTGAACTTGAGCTCTTTATTTACATCGTGACTTCTCACTTTAACAGCAGTTGAACCCGCCTTATATAGGCAAACCCTGTAACTATTAACCAATAACGAGCTAGGAACGCTAGCTCTTAGAACCAATAGGAACTCTCTGTTAAAGGCCAATCGGATTCCCCGGAACGGGCCAATCCGGTCCGGCCGCTTAACAGCCAATCAGATGTGCAGGGCCAGAACCCTGCACTTACTCCACGCTCACACTTTATTAATCATATTGCATACACAACACCCCTTTCCACTGGCTTCTTATTTGCAGGGCGCAGTTACACAGTCCCTTAGGTAGGACGGTTGTCTTATTAGTCTCTTTGATTTCCATTGTATCGGCTGGCTGCAATCACGCTGAGGTAGATCGTTGTTTGGCAGTGGGGCTGTTTCTGGTTCAGAGTTCACTTCTACGTCGTTGCCCACATTCTCTGCAATTCCCTGAGGTGCAACCATTTCTCCCTCCGGCTCCGCTTCCTGAGTTTCTATTAAACCGTCGTTTCTTTTGAATGGGTTTCCTAGGAATTCATCTTCTTCCGTAACTCCCCCCCTCTCAGTTTGGTCATAGGGGAGTTGCGGACTGGCCGCTGGAAGCTGCGATCGTAACTGATCAATATGCCGTTTCCAAAGTTTATTGTCAAGGCATTCTACAAGGTAGGATCTGGGGCCGGTTACACGTACTACTGTCGCTTCCACCCACAACGGGTCGCCCGATAGGTTTTTAGCATAAACCAAGTCTCCTACCTGGAAGATATGACAGCGGCCGCTGGATCCTAATGGTTTCTCCAGTTCGTAAGCCGGGTGCAACCAGTCAAGGGGGGAGCAGAGCTTTCGTCCCATTAGCAGTTCGGTGGGAGTTTTGTTGGTGACGCTATGTGGGGTGATGTGTTGCAAGAAGAGGATTTGATTGACCTTGTCGTCAATGTTCTCGTAGTCTACCTTTTGCAAGGTTTTCTTCACAAATTGGACCATGTGTTCTGCTTTGCCATTGGTCGCAGGGTGCGCAGGCGAGGTGAGCGCATGGCGGATGCCGCGGTCAGCGAGGTACTGCTCGAACGCTAGTGCGGTAAATTGAGGGCCGTTATCAGATACCAGGATGTCTAGTAATCTGTGGGTTGCAAAGAGTCTGTTTAAGATTTTGATAACCGCCTCGGAGGTCGTAGTCGTCATGCGATGGATTTCGAGCCAATTCGAGTAGGCGTCGATGGTAAGCAGGAAGGTGTGGCCTTTGGTTGGCCCCGCGAAATCCAGGTAAATTCGGGACCAGGGTCCACATGGTGTCTCCCATTCAGTAGGCATGGCTTTTGGTGGGGCGTTGCTGACTTCTTGGCATTTGGGACAAGCTTTAACCCACTGTTCGATTTGCTTGTCAATGCCCAGCCACCATGTGTAGCTGAGCGCAAGGGCTTTCATTTGCACGATGCCGGGGTGGCCATCGTGCAAGGTTCTCAGCAGCGCTTTCTGGAGTCGTTCTGGGATAACAACTCTATCGCCCCAGATGACACAGCCCTTCTGGGAGAAGAGCTCAGTTTGTTGAGTCTTGAATGGTGTGAAGTCATCTGATAGCTGGTCCAATGGCCATCCGCGTTCTACCCAGCCTAGGACTCGTGCTAGGGTGTGGTCGCGTTTGGTTTCTCTCGCGATATCTCGGGTGGTTAGTGGCGGCGAGTTGAGTGCCTCGATTTGTAACGTGGTTACCGTTGGTGCAGGATCATCGAGAGTCTCTGGAAGCGGTGCTCAGCTCAATGCGTCAGCATGGGGAATGGCTTTCCCCGGGCAGTATTGCAGCCGATAGTTATAAGCAGCTAAGAATTCTGACCATCGGGTCATCCTAGGGGATAATATGTAGGGAGTCGGTTTATCTCCGGCTATTATCCCCAATAAAGGTTTGTGGTCAGTCACAATAGTAAAAACGTATTCGTGGAATCTTTTCACAGCTGAGACAATTGCGAGGGCTTCTTTATCAATTTGTCCATAGTTTCGCTCAGTCTTTGAAAGAGTCTTTGAAAAATATGCAACAGGGGCTTCATTCCCATTAGGCAGTACGTGGCTCAAAATGGCGCCCACCCCGAAAGGCGATGCATCACAGGTTATAACTAATGGCAAAGTCTGGTTATACTGCATGAGTACAGAGTCAGAAGTGAGCAGTTTTTTAACATTTCGGAACGCCTGTTCTTCACGGTAACCCCATAACCAATTTGCTTTTTTATCTAACAACCGGTGTAACGGTTCAGCGACAGTTGCTTTGTGCGGCAAAAATACATTATAAAAATTGATGAGGCCTAGGAATGCCTGGAGATCGGCCTTGTTTCGTGGCATGGGAGCATTTTTGATCGCTTTTAATTTACTTTCGGTAGGGTGAATGCCCTGGCTATCAATCAGGTACCCTAAAAACTCAACACTGTCAGTACATAATTTACATTTGTTTTTTTTAACCTTAAGACCGGCCTCTTGGAATTTTTTTAGGACTAATTTTAACCGGTCCTGTAAGATTTTTTTGTAGGTGCTGCAATTAATACATTGTCAAAATAGGGGACCACGCCCTTAATTCCTTGCAATAACCTTTCCATAAGGCTCTGAAAAATCCCCGGGGCTACACTAACTCCAAATTGCAGCCGGGTACATTTAAAGGCACCTCGGTGTGTCACAATAGTTTGGGCCTGTGCCATTTTTTCATCTACTGGTAATTGCTGATATGCCTGAGCTAAATCTAATTTAGCAAAAACCTTTCCGCCCCCCAGGGAATGGAGGAGGTGCTGCACTACCGGAACTGGATACGCGTTCTGCTCTAGGGAGTGGTTCAAAGTGGCCCGGTAGTCCCCACAAATTCGGATTGACCCGTCTGGCTAAATGGGTGTTACAATAGGGGTTTCCCAAGGGGAGTGATTGATGGGCTCTAACACCCCCTGAGCTATCAGTTTGTCGAGTTGTTCGTCAATTTTCGATTTTAAGGCAAACGGAACTCGACAGGGCTTTAGGCGAATGGGCGCTACCTTTGGATCTAGGCTGAATGAAATCGGGGTCCCCTAAGCTGTCTGCGAAGACGTCCCTGAACTCATAGACAAGGTCTTCCTCCCAGTCATAGCCACTGACTTGGTTTACGCCGGCCACTTCAATGCCGAGTGGTACGAACCATTCGAGGCCTAGGAGGCTAGGCCTATCTCTATTGATGACCATTAAAGGTAAGTACGCTGTGTGCTTCTTGAAGGAGACTCGGACTCTGCAGGACCCAACAACGGGGATTCGATTCCCTTGGTAGTCCTTGAGGATGAGGCGTTGGAAGTGGAGATCTTGGCGTTGAATTGTGGGGATGAGTTGCTTGAGTGTCTTCCAGGACACCATCAAGAGGGACGATCCCGAGTCGACCTCCATGTGGCAAGGCTGGTTCTCGATGGCTACCGTGACTCGGATTTTTTTAGTGTCCAAGGCTGAGGCGTGACCGATAGTGATAGTATGGTGAGTCTCTTCTCTCTGCAAAGCTCAATTTCTGTAGGAGTGGTTTACTGGCTCTCACCGTACAGGACGGTTTCCTGTCGATTGGCGATAGTTAGACCCTTTTGAGGCCTGGCTGGGTCCTGGCAAGCTGCGGCAGACCCGTCCCATGTGGCCTCGTTTCCCGCACTCATCACAGAGTGCGTCGCAGAATTTGCATTCGGACCTGGCATGGTTGGCTCCACAGCCAGCACAAGGGCATAAGGGCTTCGGGTGGTGGTCCCGGTTGGACCGCAGTCGATGGACCCCTTCTTCGTCGCTGTCTGACGATGAAGAGAGGTCCTCATGGTGCGTTGTCGCAAGCTGCCCTTCTGAACTAGGTGAGATTTCGCTGGCCGGTGGTGGTACCAGAGCGTGGTTTCGGCGTAGTTGTGCAGCAGACTTCCTGGTTGCTTCTGCTGCAGTAGCATCGGCGATGGCGTCGGCAAGGCTGATGTTGCCTTTCGTCATAAGCTTGCTTTGGATGCCTGGTGCATCTAATCCCAGAACTATGCGATCTCTTAGTGCTTCTTCTAAATCGGTGAATCCGCAGAGACCTCCCAAATTTCAGAGGTCTGCTATGATGTCGGCCATACTTTCTCCCTTTCACTGGCTTCTCTGATAAAACTCGTGGCATCTCACGAGCGTAGGCACAGTCGGGGCATAGTGGTCCCGTGGGATAGGTTCGAGGTTGTCCCAATCCATGGCCTTCACTTCTCGGGGTTTGGCTAGTGCTTTAGCCATTTTAAATATGGTTGGACTGCAATGCATTAGGAACACCGCCCATTTCTTCCCGGCTGTGGCGTCCTTTAAGTTGTTCGTCTCTAGGAACATTTGGAAACGATCCATGGAAGACTCCCAGTCTTCCTGTGTTGGATCGAACGGAGCGGGTGGTACGATGCCGCCGGACATGGTTCCATTGTTGGCATCGTCTGTCACGTGCTCGGTGTTCTTTGAAGTTTCGTTGGTTCAGATATCTCCATATCCCACCCTCGTCGCCAGTGTTAAGTTTTGAGCATGGGCAAGAAAGAATGGAGACAAGCCTCTGAACGGTGAACTTGAGCTCTTTATTTATATCGTGACTTCTCACTTTAACAGCAGTTGAACCCGCCTTATATAGGCAAACCCTGTAACTTTTAACCAATAACGAGCTAGGAACGCTAGCTCTTAGAACCAATAGGAACTCTCTGTTAAGGGCCAATCGGATTCCCCAGAACAGGCCAATCCAGTCCGGCCGCTTAACAGCCAATCAGATGTGCAGGGCCAGAACCCTGCACTTACTCCACGCTCACACTTTATTAATCTTTATGCATACACAACACCCTCCATGCTCAGATCACATAACAGTTTTCTACTGTAAGGTCTAATACACCAGCAGGTAGATCTTCAATTCTAACTGGGACAGAGATTTTTGCATGTCAGGTCCAAATTACTGGGGACAAATCTAAGGTTGCCATAGAAGCTATGAACCTCTGGTTTCTCTTAGATCTAGCCACCACCACATGGATTATTGCCTAGGAATGCAATAAGAAGGGATACGTTTAATGTTTAGTAGGCTATAACGCATGACATCAATAATGCATTTAACTTGGTATATTGTTGTTTCACAGATTTGCATTACTTTAAATATTTTAAGAAATGCAGCATAAAATTATATTCATTCATTTATTTATTCATCCTTCAGTAGTCTTCAAGAATCTATTTCAGGTTCTATTCTGACCATTCTGGATCTAAGCAGCCATCAAGCTGCTGAAATCTGTTTCTTGGTCTTCTGAAGGACTAACTATTCACATGCAATTTCAACAGAAATCTGCTCTTCAAGAAAATTGCCTTTCACCTGATATTCAGGTAGAAATTAACTATTTTTAAGGCAACAATCAGCAGGAATTTGATGAAAATTTACATTTTATGCTAAATCTTGATATTTTCTCTTCTTGATTCATTTGCTAAAACGTTAGCATTGGCATTGAGTAAGATTTAATGCAGTCCTTGGCAGTAATGATCAGATGGGGTAGTGGGTAGGTGGCAGCAAGACAAATAAGGAAAGAAGGACAAAAACTAAATTTATTTCTGAAATGGATACACATACATTCAAGAACACACATGCTCATCTGATTCAAGAAAGTCTGGGACATATTATATACTGTCTTACTGTTGGCCTGCTGCTTTTTCCTTGCAGGCAAACTAACGGGAGCCTCATAGGACGGGGCCAGAGAAAGGGTTTTTCTCTGCAGCTACATAAGCTTTTCTGCAAAGACCCCACTTGGATGCTTTGCCTTGTTCTTCCAGCTCAGGTTAAGCTGAAGTCACCTCCTCTCCAATCCCTTAATGCAGAGACAGTGTTGCCAACAAAAACAACATGCAAAAGATCAGCCCTTGCTCCTCTGAATTCTGTATTTCATTAATTCAATCAGCATACAATTAATGCTATTAACATATACACATATAATCATGACTATTGAAAGTGGAGAGAAAATTGCAAAAAGTTTGATGTTGAGCATTTCATGTTTCACTGATATTGAGCCCACATGTTAAAAAATGCATTTACTGGTATTTTTACCTATATTCTATGCTTGTTGCTTTCTCTAGTTGCATACAATTCACTGATCTATTCGTCAGAATATATACAGTGATCATCTTAAGGTTTTATTCCCCTTTTCTCTGTTGTTGGTTTATTTTTTATTAAGTTTTAATTACACACACACACAAAATTAAAGCTTGAAAAAAACCTATTTTATTGTGATGTGTGTGTAAAAATATTCCCATTCCAATTGAGATACCTTTTTTCAGATTCATGCTAATAGTTGTATGATTACCACTCAATGAAGTAGAATAATCAATGCAATTTCAACAGTCTAATCCCTGTCTATTATCACCATCATATGCTGTAAAGAACTGCGCAAGTTGATCTCAACTACTTCAGACTATTTAAGGACATCTGATGAAATGAAAAAAATATATATTAAAAGCTGTTACCATTGCAGTAGCACTATTCAGAATCCTGTGGTGATGGAAAAGGTGGAAAAAAGAAAACCTTATCAACATTATTATGTGGGTAATCCAAATCAGAATCTTATTCTTTAAAACAGGGCTGGTTAGTAGTCATCTAGATTTTACATCCCCGAGATGGTCACCTACCCCATATTATTACTGGGTCAAAATATCCAGCCTGAGGATGAACAAGACTGCATTTTGCATCTCAATAGCAGAAAAACTTATCAATACATGTTCCATAGGAACATCAAGAACCATATAAGCAAAACACAAATGAACAAACAAATAAGACCCTGAAGAGGAAGCAGTGCCTTCAGACACTGAGGAAGGTTTTCCAGCAGTAACTGCTCCCTCATCTTCCCTTGAAACATGCATCAAATGTTATTTCAGTGCAAGAAGAGAAGCAGCAGCTGTGTGCTCTCCCTCCTTCCATCATGTTAGCCATCCCCAATCTCTAAAATTGGAGAATATTAGTGCCTGAACTCTCCTGCCAGAATTTGGTCCTGGGGCCCAGGGAACTCTATGCCTAGTCTCCCAATCACTTGCATTAGATTAAAACCAGTTATCTGAAACCGTGTTTTAGGAGGAAAGTCATTTTCAGGGATATCTGCAGTGTGTGTGTGTGTGTGTGTGTGGTGAGGGGAATAAACAAAACCTAATGAATGTGAAATGGGATGGGGCTTCAGTGACACAAGTGTGGCTGCCATCTTGACTTTTTTGCCCCATTCTTTCAATCCAGCCCCTAATGTGAGGAGAATGTAAATAGACTCTTGGTGGCATTTTCCAAAATCTGCCTCTGAAGCTACTCAAGAATTTGTGGGCTTCAAGTGCAAGGAGAAAGATTAGTATTCAAAGTGGCACCAAACAGCTTCAGGATTGTCCCTGCAACACAATGCAATTAAAATTGTCTGGGCCTTTGGTAGAAGTTAGCATCGTTTTAAGTTTTCTTTAGAAGCCTTTCTTCTCAATGCCTCTCAAAGTAGTTCTATTTTAGCTAGCAGCCAAAATAAGAAGGGCTTTTGGAAGGTCTGCCATTGTCACAAGTGAATTCACTCCTTTCAGTGACCAGCTCCCGTAATTTTATCATTGGCCATCTTGACCATGAACAACAATTTGGGCATTATCTCCAGGGCATTGCCTTGGGGAAGGATGCTTTCCAGGGCTTTGTGTCCTGAACATGCACATTTGCTATAGCCTTCCCTCCCCCCTTTTAAATCTCCAAGGATGGGTTATCTTAATATTGCTCATAGTATTCAGCATAATTGAAAGCAGCCTTGGAATTTTGGATTGGATGCTCCTTGGGACCTTTGTCAACAGAGCTGCGTGTATGAAAGAGGTTTTGTGTAATAGTTAGCTCACTGATTTGGATTTTGTTCTGTTTCTTTGTGGGGTTTTTTTTAACTTGCAGTTATGTGTGATTAAATAAATCTCTTGCCAAAGTAATCATATCTTGAGAGATGAGATTTTCTCATCCAGATACCTCCTGTAGTTCTGGCATTTATCCAGACAGTAAGCAGCAATCTAAGAACATTTCACAAAGCTGGGGCAATAAACCACTGGTGAGAGACTTCTGGAAAAAGATGCCCATCTTTTTATCTATTTTGTATTTTTCACATCAATCCTGAACAATTAAGATTTCAATCCTGCTTCTGGCTGATATATGGGATTAGGGATATTTTGTGGGAAGTGAGAAACTGGAAGAGGGATCCTTTTAATTCTCCAGGACTTCTTAATTACCTTTTGTATTCTTGACCATGAAACTTCCCAAACTGTTTGTCAAAGCTGAGTAAGTATCATCTCACTTCTCTTTTTTTTTTTACCAGTTCATATCCAAAAGGTGGAGCTGAATGTTGAAGTTCAAAATCTCAGTATTTTTCAAATGTCTCCATAAATACATGTCTGTACAGAAGAGGTTCTTCTCCTGCATAAATTCCAAAAGATGGAATGTCTTTCTTGGAAGTAATGGTTGATGTGTTTAGAAAAAGATGATGATGTATCTCTTTCCCTCTGCATGGTTTGAATAGTGGTTTTATTAATTGTGGATGTATTTAATTTGTCCTTATGATGTTGAGTCTCCATGTCTGAACAAGAATGGAGTGAAGAAATCAAACCAATAAATCAACAACTGGCAGCAACCAATCAATCAATAAAAATAGCAGAAAAAACCAACAGCAGCAAGCAGAACGTCTTAAGTTCATGAACAGGAATGCACGTGAAATATAGATTTCTTTAGTTTTTCCAAAACCATTGTTCTGGTTCCTTACTTTCATGGGTGACAAAAGGATACTGGATTCTGTTTTATTGTTTTACTTCATTTCAGTTAACCCATGGATCATTTACCAAATGGAAATTGGTGGTGGTTGAGAATACTGTGTTTCTCATATAATAAGGCTGGGTCTTATTTTTTTTTTGAGCCCCGAAAAAATAGCTCGGCCGTCTTTTCGGGGGTGACTTAATCCCCCCCCTTACATCTTCGGGCGGGTGGTGACGGCTTGGATGTTGACCTCGGCGTTGGTGGGGCACTTCGTATCGGGGTCAACGCAGGCAGCACCATATCCGGGTGTGCAACAAAAGTACTTCCTAACGGCAAGCTCCCCCACCATTCCCTCCCATTTTGCATGTTTTAATATAGGCCTTAATTTGGGGGGAGGGGCTTAATTTCATTTCATGCCTATAAAACATGCTGGGATTTCCTATTGGGGGAGGCCGTATTGTTGGAGAAACAGGGTACAATTCGTACAAGATACAGTTGCAAAGTTGGCACCAGCCTTAAATCAGTGATGCCTATCAGTCCTGACATCTTTTCACAAACCTGTCAACAAACCTAAAGAGGATCAAGTCTAGTGCTAAGCAAAATAAGGCAGCTTATTCCATTGCACTGGCAAGGTTTAGCTGTGTCTGGGCTGCTTTCATCCCATCTCCTCATCTTCCAGTTCACAATAAACACTATAGAATGGCAGTGCTACTCTAGATTAGAGATGAAGAACAATTGACAATGACAAGGGATCCGTAGCAGGAAGTAACTAGCCAGGATGTACACTAGCTAGTATTGATCCTTTCCCCAAAAAATCTGTGAGTTTTTATAAGGTGGCTATTGTTCCTCATGCCATTGGTTACTGAATCTACTTACCTAATCATAGCTATTTACAAATAAAGGCAGCTTGGCTTTATAAATAACTGTTTCATGTCAGCACTCAGTTTTGTCTTGCTGGAAGTGAATGATTTTGTATATGTGTACAGGAATAGCACCAAAGCTGTTGCCTTCTTGGTTTCAAGCAAGTATAACTAAATTTTACTACCAGATTCCTTGTTGTTAGACATATATATTCCCTCACATATGCATAAGTACTAATGTTTGGAAACAACACGCAATTAAATATACATATTTGTTTGTTTTGGTTTTTAATGTATCATCCCTTAAAATCTGGCAGGCCAGTTAAAGGGATTTGAGTGTATCTGTTGCCTTTAGCAAAGTTTCTCAAGAAATATAAGAATGGGAAAATAAAGCTCTGGGTACAAGATAGCCCCTAAAACTGGACTCTTTTCTCTCTGTCTCCCTGGGACTGTCGAACTCCACAAACAAAAAGACTTGTTGGAAGTAATCATGTCATCTTTTGGGCCAGAGAACTGGCTTGACTGCTTGAATTTTTGAAGCTTAATAGATAAAATGAAGGAAGCAATTTTACTTCCAGCAAGTTCTTAGGCACAAAAAATGCTGTATTTGTGTTGAGCTGTTTGCTCATTTTTGGCTTGGACTCCATTTCCTCAGTCCTGTATGTGGTGTCTTATGTTACTGCATTTCACTTTCCCCAAGGCCACCAAGGGGGCCAAAATCAATTTTCCAAAGGCAAACAGGCCAAAATATACAATGGGACTGGAATTCTGAATACAGGATAATTTTACAGAGTGGCAAAACATGTTTGTCACACTTGGCCTTCTATGAGGATCTAATCAAAGTGTAAAACAAGCATCAAATGGTTAATCTCAGAATAAGCAACTCCAACAAAGCAGCTTTTGCATATGGATCTATGTAAAATCCTGCTGGATCAGGCTGAAAACTCAGCAAAGCATCTGTTTCCCACTATGATCAACAGGATGCATCAAAGACATCTGTAAGTAGGATATGAACACTCTCAGTCATATACCTTAAATGCATTTATGGTTTTGCTTTTTGGTTTTAAAAATGATCTACTAGTGATGATTACATAGATAAATGCATAAAATGTTCTTTGCCAAAATACATAAATGATTTGCCACTGCTTTCTTCAGAGGGATTTTGTCAACTCTCCCATTTAGCCTACAGCTCTAGTATTTCCTAGTAGCCTCCTATCCAAATACTAACCATGTGTGACCTTACTTAGCTTTAGGGTCAAGAAAGCTTATACCTACTGTAGTTAATCTATCAAATCAAAAGTCGATTTGGGATATGTAGACATCACTAAAAGCAGCCATCATCAAAAATGTTACCCACTGAATTCCTATGACAGAGAATTCCATAATTTGTCTACTTTGTCAAGCAGTATCTCTGAATCAATATTTAGCTCCACTAGATAAGATTACCTATTTGAATTAGGAATTCAAAATTGAAATAAGACCAATATTTCTCTATTCATTTTATCCACAATTTATGTACTTAAATGCAAGCATCATATTCCCATTCACTTTCCATTTTTCCCTAGTATTTGATGGAATAACCATGGAGTCCAAGAGGTTATTTAGAAATAAAATATAGGTCCTGTGGGAGAAGGTTCAACATAATTTCTAGAAAGACAAGCCCTATAGAGCTGGCTGGGGAATTCTGGGAGTTGAAATCAGCCAGGCTTAAAATTGCCAAGGTTGGAGACCCCTGCTGTAGAGCAACTCTTTAGAATTCTTTGGATGTCAACTAATTATTGGCAGATATTGTTTACTTGAACTTTCAAAAGCTTTTGATAAAGTCCTTCACCAAAGACATCTTTGTAAACTGGGCAGCAAGAGGACAAGAGAAAAACTCTTAGGAAAAGAAGAAAAAGCAAAGAATAGCAACAAACAAATACTTTAGGCTCTGAAAGGATGTGACTTTGGGGAATTGGTCAAGGATTATTGAGATTGAAAAATGTGCTAAAGTCAGCAATATTAATGTTAAAATAAACAGTGGTAGGTTCCCAGAAAAATCTCTCCAAATTGGAGAATTGACATCAATATGGAAAATGCAAATCAAAGTATGCAAAAAAAAAAAATCAATATATCCCAATTTAACATATGATTATGGAGACAGACCAAGAGATTCTGAGGTCATGGTTGCTAGCTTCAAATAAATATTGATTAATCATTGACTGTGCTTTAAAAAAAACAAATTGGGAAGTATTGACATTTGTGTAAGACTTCCATACAATTCAATGTTATGAGTATGGTTAGAGTACAGAGTACAGTTCTGATCAGTGTGATTCAGTTGCTGAATTGGAAATGATACAAACAGCAGCCTATTTAGCAAGGATAAATCACATTAAAGAAAAGTCACATGCTATTACTCTTTACTTTAGAAAAATGGTGTGGGATTGGCAAAAATGTTTAATTTAAATCCAAATTGTTGGAAGTGCGGGAAAGAAAAGGGCATTTATTTTCATATTTGGTGGACATGCCCGAAAGTGAAGAAATACTGGAATACAATCAGACAATGGCGAGAGGAAATTATAAATCAGAAAATTGAATTCAATCCAGAATTTTTTTTATTAGGTATACTAACACAAAAATGCAGTAAAAAAGATAGGTACATTATATTACGTATACTAACTAGCTGCAAGGATTTCGTATGCGCAACTTTGGAAGGAGAAAAGGATACTATCAGAGGATGGTTCTAAAGAAAATAATAGACTGTATAGAGATGGACAGGCTAACATTGAAATTAAAAGACAAAGAAGATTCAATATATCATACAGCCTGGAATGCCTGGTATGAGTGGTTTAGAAATAAAAAGAAAATAAAATGGCATTAAGGAAAAGAATGAGGAAGTATGTAAATATGTATATAGGTTATAAAAAAGATTGAACTGTAAGATGAAATATATTGATTTGTAACAAGAGTAAGATGTAATAGTAATGGAATAAGTCACTCTATATTGAAAAATGTAAGGAAATGTAAAAGATGTCTTGATGTGGATAACAATACATACAGTTTTATTTTATGTTTTTAAACTTTGGAAAATTAATAAAATATTTAAAAAAGAAAAAGAAAAATAGTGTGGGAACATAATAGAGATGCATAAAATAATGCATCATGGGAAATGGAGAGAAAGAGAATGGTTCTTCCTTTTGCTTTTTTACTAGGCTTTAAGGCCTAGTGATAGTTCAATATTATCTGAATACCAGAGGCAGCATGCTTCCAGCTGAGATAATTTAACAGTGGATCAGTTTCTCCAGGTCCAATAATCAGGACTGTCAAGTGCTGTCTCCAATATTAGAGGCAATCTGTCCCTTGATATCAGTTGCAGTTAAATTAATGGGGAACGTTGCTGCTTTCATCTTATGCTTATGCATTTTCCATAGATCTCTGCTGCAGCTGAAGAAATAGAATGATGGACTAAAGAGTCAATGAATACTTCAGCTTCAACCATAGCAATACAAGAGCACACAATAGATACAAACTCAAGATTAACCGCACCAAACTTGATTTCAGGAAATACAACTTCAGCAACAGAGTGGTCAATGTCTGGAATAATCTACCTGACTCTGTGATTTCTTCCCCAAACCCCAAAAACTTTAACCTTAGACTTTCTACTATTGACCTCACCCCTTTCCTAAGAGGTCTGTAGGGGGGCATGTATAAGTGCACCAATGTGCCTACCGTCCCTGTCCTATTGTTTCTTTTATTTTTCTTATATGTATCCATGTATTCATAACTTATGTTTTTACTTATACCTATTATCTTGTAAGCAATTGACAAACCAAATAAAATAAAATAAAAATAAATGTCCTTAACCTTTTCACATAGAAGAAATGATCCAGCCCCAGAATAATATTGCTGCTTTATTCAGAGGGGCTAATTGGCTACTGAGAATTAGGTTTATATGATCAGATGAGAAGTTTACCATAACTCTATAAATACCCTGTGTCACAACTTCTGAGTTTCTGCAGCTTCTAGTTCAAAATGGAACAATTGAGATTTTTTGGTTCTTTATTTGGTGCCTGTTTCAGAGCTTGTTTGTGCCATGCCAGAGGTCACTTGATATTCCTGGTTTTTGCACTTCTCTTGCAGAGCATGCAACAATACTCATACATTTCAATTATTAAATAATCAGTTAATCTGGCTATTTAGGGACAGTTATAAATATGCTCTAAAGACAACATATTTTAAAAGCTGGTTATCATACAATATCAATAATGAACTATGACAAAACAATCCAGTAAACAATTTTAAAACTAGTAAAAATCTAATTTGCCAGACTAAAACTTGCCAGAGATAAATCAGTAGAGAACATCCTACATAAATGACGTTTATGTAGGACAAGTCCTACCTAAACATCAGCAGGAAATAAGTTTCGTAAGTGTGATGGCACCACTTTTTTTTACTGGTGCTTTCACCAAAAAGAGCTTTGTTTTGGATCAAATGGATATTCTCAAAGTTGGGCAAGTCAAACATGACTTAGTTGGTGATTTCAGAGATGGGGCAGGTTTGTAAATAAATTAAGACTGAAAACAGTTTAAACAGTATTGACACTCTGAAAATGAGCTTGTCTCCTACTGATTACATGGTGATGTTCCATATAGAAATTGTTTGCTATTAACTTCTTCCAATTTTATTTTTGAAACTTCCCAATCTAAATGACAATCCTGGAATTTCCTGGTGGAAAGTACTGGCCGGACTACCTCTCCTTAGTCTAAAAGGTTATCCAAAATCAACTAAATGCTGTCACTTGATGTAACTTAAAGATACAGTATATAACAGCACTGAAAATTATGTTTGGTTAAATAATTAGTTAACCAGTGAAGTATCATTGAGATTTATAATTCCACTCAAGCTAGAGTTGTGCCTGGTGTCTTTTATTTCAGCTGTTAGGAAGGTAGCAGAAAAATAAGCTTCAGTAAAATTGTCTTTGTCTTTTATCATCACTTCTTTATTGCAGTATGATCTGTAGAACATAAATATAATTGATTTCAGTGGAGTGTAAGCACCCTTCCATTCCTGGGAAGGAATTTATTGACTCTAACTAACTAGCAGTCAGCACGGGTTTGTTAAAAACAGATCATGCCAAACCAATCTTATTTCATTCTTCAACGCAGTGACTAAATTAATAGACCAGCAAAATACCGTGGACATAACATATTTAGATTTCAGCAAGGCATTCAATAAAGTAGACCACAACCTACTTCTTAGTAAGCTAGAAAAAAGTGGAATAGATAGCACCACCACTAGATGGATTCGCAACTGGCTGGCAAACCGTATTCAATGAGTAGTCCTTAATGGGTCTAAATCTACATGGAGGAAAGTAAGCAGTGGGGTGCCACAAGGTTCTGTCTTAGGCCCAGTATTTTCAATATCTTCATCAATGACTTAGATGAGGGAATAGAAGGGGAACTTACCAAATTTGCAGATGATACTAAGCTGGAGGGAATAGCTAACACCCAAGAAGATAGGCTCAAGATCCAGATGGATCTTGACAGACTAGAACACTGGGCCATATCTAACAAAATGAAATTCAATATAGAGAAAAGTAAAGCCCTACACTTAGGCAAGAAAAACCAAAAGTACACATATAGACTGGGTGAAACCAGGCTCAATAGCAGTAACTGTGAGAGGGATCTTGGAGTCTTAGTGAACAACCAGCTAAATATGAGCCAGCAGTGTGCAGCAGCCACCCAAAAACCTAGTGCAATCCTAAATTGTATTAACAGAGGGATACAGTCAAGATCAAGGGAAGTACTAATACCACCCTATAAAGCCTTAGTAAGACCACACCTAGAGTACTGCATCCAGTTTTGGTCACCACATTATAAAAAAGATGTTGAGACTCTATAAAAAGTACAGAGAAGAGCAACAGGATGATTAGAGGATTGGAGACTAAGGCATATGAAGAACGGTTACAGTAATTGGGCATGGCGAGTCTAGTAAAGAGAAGGACCAGGGGAGACATGATAGCAGTCTTCCAATATTTGAGGAGCTGTCACAGGGAGGAAGAGGTCAAGCTATTTTCTAAAGCTCCTGTAGGCCAGACAAGGAGTAATGGATGGAAACTTAACAAGGAGAGATTTAACCTGGAAACAAGGAGAAACTTTCTGACAGTGACAACAATCAACTAATGGAACAGCTTGCCCTCGGAAGTTGTGGGAGCGCCATCAGTTGAGACTTTCAAGACGAGATTGGACTGCCATTTGTCAGAAATGGTGTAGAGTCTCCCGCTTGGGCAGGGGGTTGGACTAGATGACCTACAAGGTCCTTTCCAACTCTGATTATCTGTATCTGACTCTCCTGCATCATGTGTTCTGTTATCTGCAAAAGGATAATGCTTTTATTCTTTGTTTTTTGTATTTCAGTGGTATGGCCCTTTCTTCAGGAAAATTGCCTTGGAGCACATCTTGGATAAGATCTATAGACCAAATTAAATTATCTTTTTGCATTGCTTTCTATCAGCCTTTCATACCCTTTTAGTACTTTTATGTTCCAATATGGCAACTTTAGATATGCTGGATTGAAACTCTTCTAATTCCCTAGTAAAGGGGTTATACAGTAGTAAAATGCATCTGAAAAACTCCAAGTTGTAGAAGACTACTTCAAGTTTTCTTTTTATTGTGGTACAATGAACTCTTTAAAAAGAAGACATTCCTTATATAAGTGTACCCTTATCAGGAGTGGCCACTTATGAAAAGACTGTTATTAAATGTAGGCAACCCTCATTTTTAAGCACTTGGTTTTTTGCCCATGAATATCTCCACTTACTTGTTGCCAAGGTGTCATAAGATGCTTCTTTTTCTCCCTGAACTGCACTTAAAAAAAAAAAAAAAGTCTGTTATTTTCATATCATTACTGTGATCGAACAATAAGGCAAAACCTGATGGCTTCCTTCAGGACCTCTGGAGAATTTGAAACTGAAACTTCAAAGACATAAGACACACATGGAGTAAGAAAGCATACCAAACAGACATTGTGGGTACAGGATGTTCTTTAGAGTAGAATAGCTACTTAGTCCTCAGTGACTTATTGTGATATTATTGGACTCATTTGTACTCAAGAACTCTATTCAGAAATTATTAAAATATTTGGCCATATCTGCAAGCCAGTGCTAAGCCATACCACCCAAAGTTATATATGTTCAGAGGCAGGGAAAGTGAAAAAGCCGATAGAGAAGGACCATTCTCCTATTTGCTCATTTGTAGACCTGCTGCACCAGATGGCATTACCTGATGGATCTTCATGAATCTTGACAGAAATTAAGTAGGATCAGGCTTACTTAGATGGGAGACCACAGGAAATTTCAGGACTATAGCTAGTCTAGGACATCAAACAAATATCCTGGCAGAAGGTAACAGCAACTCGCTTCCATGTTATTCTCAAGAACTTGTGAGCTGGGGCCCATTATTGTCACTCCTTTGAATTCCTATGGAGATTTTTTTTGCACTTATTTTTTTTTCATATGATAAACATTCACAGACAGCCAAATCTGCAAAGAGAATACTGGCCTATGGCAAGAGGAGGAACTATTTGATAGATATATAGATAGTGGAACTACATAATGGCACAGTCCTATTCCCTGTGAGTATGCCTTGAGAGCAGGGGTGGGATTCTACTGGTTCAGACCAGTTCGGGCAAACTGGATGGTGTTTTTTTTTTTTAAGCAATTTTTTTTTAATTTTTAAAGACATACAAAACATAGATACACAAAAATACAAAACATAAAAATCTCTTTTCTGAAAGTTGCTTAGTCCCGGGTTAAAACTCTTGGTACAGACACAAATTCAAATTCACATTCATTTTACATACCATTCCATATCTTTTTAACATTTTCATTTTTCTATATAACTTCTCCTTTCTTTTAAATTTTCTCAACTTTATTTTACTTATTTCCTCTCAATTCAATTCAATTTTTTTTTCAAAGAAGAAAGATAAATGGATAGTTGGAAATAGAACAGACAAAGAATAATAAATATTAGGGCAAACTGGATATTAAAGTTACATCTGGTTCGCTGAACCAGTATTTCAACCAACCGGCTGGCCTCTCCTACCCTGCCACTCCCCTTGAAAACAGTCTCCCCCGGGCTCTGGAGGCCCACCGGAAGCTGGAAACAGGAGGCCATGCCCACCAGCAACTGGGCAGGAAACCAGTTGCTGGGATTTTTGAATCCCACTCCTACTTGAGAGTCCGTATTTCATTTTCATATCATGCTATACTGCGTTGTAAAACACATACTTGTTCATTGTAGCAAAGGCAGGCATCACATTTCTGTGCAAACAGTTCACCAAAGACTCTTCTTGAGCTATTGTTTGTGATGCCAATAGAACTTTGTGCCCTTATTACAAAGTAAAAATACAATTTTCATTGTCTTGTCAAACAGTTAGAGATATTGTACTCTACAGTTTTCAACATTCCTGCAGAAAGTTTATTTTGCCAACCAGACCAATGTTCTGATGTATCTGCTGGGGTAGAAAGGATCAATTCACACAAGCTATTTAAGGAGAGGGTTGTGGTGGTGGATTCTGAGCATGCCCGCCTTCAATTATTTAACCATGTTTGTCTATTAGTAACTATGACTGTCAAAAACAAAAGGCTCAAAATTTGTTTTGAGTCACAAATATACTTTTAAAACATAATTAGAAGGAAAGCACACACCAGGCACAAAGAATCACCTGTTCAGAAAATTTACTGCTCAAGCCTATACGCAATAATCTAGTCAGCTAAAGTTCATTACTAAATTGGCATGAAGGCTCAATGGAATTCAAGATGGGTTGGACTTAGAACGTTTGTGACAATGGAATGACTCTAGGCTGATGACTTGTTTAGCTCCACCCCACCCCACCCCAGCTCTGCCTGTTCTCCTACAGCATATAAATGCATGAAATTAGAAATTTATCATCGTTTCTTTTTAAAATTAGCAAGAAACTGTTGACAGAACATAAGACTCTTACTTGCTATACCAATTATTGTTTTCATGGATTTTACTGTTAATACTTTGTCTTTCATTTCAGTAAGATGCATAGGCCTACAAAAAGGGAAAGGGTAGCACAGTTAAACATTTTAAAATATGCATTTTTTTTGTTTTCTCTATGTTTCTCTGATTTGGGGTTCTTTTTTCTTCTGTCATATATTAAAGCAACAGAAATTAAAAGGAAAAATAGGTAAATAACATCACTGTTGCACTTTAAGGGAAAAATAAATTTTGTTTTAGTGGTCATTTAAAAACTATTTTTTAATCAAATCTAATTCCATATGAGTAGTGAATTTCAGTACTTGTTATGTCATTGTCTACACCGAAACCACAGAGGTGATTTACAGAAAGGCAGAATAATAGTATTAAAAACATTAGAAGACGAAGTCTTGGAAAACCTGAGTAGCTCTGAAATGTATGGTAACACAATTAATGGTGAATTCATGAGGCACAGTAATTCTAACATAATGTCTACTGTGGGTACAACCTGGGAAATGTTTTGGCCAATATTCTGAAAAGATTTGCACAATGCATTAAACCATAATTTGTTTTCTTGTTTTTTTTTTCCAGCAAAGTTTAACACCCTTTTGCACACATAATAGCAAGGTATAATAACTGCACTCACAGTAAATCAAAATAAAACAGACCATATTACGTCTTAGCACAAAGCTGAGTCTAGGCATTGAGTCACCTAAAAATGCTCATAGTGTATTATGCTAAAAATGAAAGTTGAAGAAAGTTTCTTGCTGGCTACACAGTTCCAGTTCTTTACACCAGTTGGAATGGTTCCTCTAAAAAGCCAGGCTCCTGAACTTATGCAATTTGGGGAACTGAAATATCAATCATAAACTTCCACTTTTCCTAAACCAAAGTGCTTCATCTGCATTTTAAAAGCTATTTCCCCTTTTCCATTTGTCTTAAAAATATCCATTTTCAACTCCTTATGCAATCTTTTGAGTTTGAATTTCCTCATCCTTCTGCAAATAACAACAGCTTTCCCCCCAGCATCTGACTGCACAATTGCTACCCTTGGGAGGTGTGCTTGACCTTTCCAAAGAGAAAGCTCAATCAAGTCTCAGAGGAATCTGGCAGCCAGCAATGCTGAGAAGGAATTCTAGCACCTCCTCAGAGAGGAAGAGGCAGACTGTAGCTTAATATGCCCTCATTGTATATGACATAATAGAATTTCATCTGAGTCAAGATTGGAATAATAAATACAAATGAATAATTGAAGTGAAACCTGTTCATTGATATGTACTGGCTAGTACATGAATGTTGGATTCTGCTGTGTGCTGTCTAGCCAGTGTATGGGAATTGGATCGTTAGGTAGCAATTGTGAGCTGTCCCCTTCAGGGAATGCATCATGGTGAATGTAGTTAAGGTATCCTGGGAAATGTAGTCTGTTAAGTTTTGAGCATGGGCGAGAAAGAATGGAGACAAACCTCTGAACGGTGAACTTCAGCTCTTTATTTACATCGTGACTTTCTCATTTAACAGCAGTAAAACCCGCATTATATAGGCAAACCCTGCAACGTTTAACCAATAACAAGCTAGGAACGCTAGCTTTTATAACCAATAAGAACTCTCTGTTAAGGGCCAATCGGATTCCCTGGAACGGGCCAATCCAGTCCGACCGCTTAACAGCCAATCAGATGTGCAGGGCCAGAACCCTGCACTTACTCCAAGCTCACACTTTATTAATCATATTGCATACACAACATAGTCCATATCACGTGACCACATCTATAATCCTGATTGGTCACTAAATTGATCCTTGATGGGTTGGAGGAGGTTTCCTCACTCTTGGCTGAACTCACAGACTCGAGGTAACTGTTCCACTTCTATCGCTACAATATGAGGGGAAAAGGATAGAAGATAACCATCTTTTTACCTACAAGACAAATATGCAAAGGATTGGTAATTAAAGAAGAACTTCATCACAAATGTGAGTTATGAGTATACCTGATGAACCAATAAAAGTACTTTGTTATGGATGTTTTGTTGAGTTTATCTATCTGCATCTGTACAGAAAGACAAATCTACCACTGTACAGAATACAGAACATGCTGGCTGGTTGTCAGTTATACTCAATTGACAATATCCTGGATATGTGGGTAAAAGAATTCATTGTCCTCAAAAATATTTAAGTGCAGAAACAAATAAGCGATAGAATCAGAGGAAACTGAGAAATCTTTGAAAATAATGCCCTGGAGGATCGCTGAGTTTTCCAAAGTCATCTTCTGACTAAATTAAAGTGAGATTCATATGGAACCCTGTCTTTCTGGCTTGGGAATAACCAGATATGTTGCAATGACAATTTTCATAATTCTTACCAATATAGGCAGTTGTCACATTGGCTCAAAATTCCTAGATTTTTTAACCCAACACATCTGGATGGGGTCAGATTGGGATAGGCTGAATTACACTGTAATAAACTCCTCCCATAGAATGTGGTTTCTTAAATGCCTATCTAACAACCAGTTCACCACCCACCAGTTAATTCACATGGGTATTTTCAAATGAGCCAATTGGAAGAGTTGGCAAGAATAATGAACCATTCCAGAAGTCTTCCTTGGATATTTGTTATTCCCTAAATTTGTCTTTCTTCTTGCAGATGTTTCATTATCAAATTAAGTAATATCATTGATGCATGGAGCATTGAAGTCAACATATTGTATTGAAGACCCCGACAATTCAGCCCTGAGCTACAGATAGCCTCCAGAATTGTATTAATCCAGGCATGCTAGCTGATGGAATGCCACGTTGGCATTGCTTGGAATGATTCATGTTTTCCATGCCAATAAGAATTTGCTATAGGCACCATAATGTTCAATTCAATCAGCTTTAACTGAATCAACTAGCCAATATCACCCTATTGGTGCTTTTGTCCTTCTTCCACAGAGCTTCAATGCTATGTTACCAATAGTGTAAACTTCTTCCACGATGAATTTTAATTGTCCATTCAGGGCTGTATTCTAAAAGCTAGCAGATGGAGATGGGACAAAATTGTAATTTATATTAATTGTCCTGTTTAAAGAAGCCCTAAAAATCTGGCTCTATCCTCAGGCTGTGAATCAGAAAGGTAAATCTGTGTGATGCCTTGCCCTTTTGAATAGATGTTCTATAGGGGGACTGGATCTTATTTTTGTTACAGTGTAAATCTTTATTTCAATTATTTGCTCTTTATTGCAGTATTTTACAAACTGCAGAGTTATAGAACAGATAAGGGTGGCCTACAGATTCCACATACAATTTAATAGTTAATAGTTTCAGTCATCTAGTGTTCTTTTTTCTTTTTTTCCCATCGCATAGAAATAATGATTTATAACAAGTTTTGGACATATTTGTAAGCCATATCCCAAACTTTCAGAGATTAATTGTAGCCTCAACTTATACACCTTTATTTTAATGTCTACAAAATTCCACATAAGCACCTGGAAGAGCAAGAGGCCTTAAGATGGTTAGGCACTTATGAGAAGTTTATTTCTAGAAATGACTGGTGGATAATGTGCAGAAATGAAGTTGTAATATGACACATTTACAAGCATTGAGAAACTAATAAAGGAGAATATTCGTAGCTCAGAGTTGACATGAAGGGTCCTTGGTGCTCTCTGAGCCGGCTTGTTTTCTTGTAGACATTTTATTTGTGTTTATTTATGTTTATTTATGTATTTTTGTCAATTGCTTACAAGATAATAGGTGTAAGTAAAAACATAGTTATAAATACATGGATACATATAAGAAAAAAAAATAAAATAAAATAAACAATAGGACAGGGACAGTAGGCAATTGGTGCATTTATGCATGCCCCCTACAGACCTCTTAGGAAAGGGGTGAGGTCAATAGTAGACAGTCTAAGGTTAAAGTTTTGGGGGTTTGGGGAAGAAACCACAGAGTCAGGTAGAGTATTCCAAACATTGACCACTCTGTTGCTGAAGTCGTATTTCCTGCAATCAAGTTTGGTGCAATTAACCTTGAGTTTGCATCTATTGTGTGCTCTTGTGTTGTTGTGGCTGAAGCTGAAGTATTCATGACATTTGGTTATCCTAACTAGGTAACATCATCAGTGCTAGTACTAGATTGCTAGTACTGCTGATGTTTCCTAATTTGGGTAATGAAATGTCTGCAAGAACACAAGTAAAGGGAAACTTGATAGTTATTAAGGACAACTGTATCTATACCAGCTTAATACAAAAATAGATTAAAAAGTGGCCTAAATGATTGCAGTTGGCATTAGAACTTTGGGAACAAGATCTCCAGTTCACTGTGATTTCCGGTCTGCAGCGCTTCGGAGCAGGCAGGAAACCGCAACTGTGCACATTTTCTGCCTGTGTTCACTGCCCGAGTGCCCCGAGCCATTTGGCTTCGGGGCTAAGCCACCTCCATAGAAGGTATCACACCTCTCTTCCCTAGCCAGCTAAACCCCCTTTTCCAAAGGCAGCTGAGCGGTGGTCAGCAATGGCCGCCACATAGAAGAGCTCAGCCGGAAAAAGAAAGTGCAGGAGGAGCTGTGAAGAAATGAAAGTGATTTTTGCTGACCGGGACAAAGTAACAGTGAAAATACCCTGGAACTTAAAATTTACTAAAGAAACATTGTTTCCAGAATGTGTCAAGCGGCAAATGGAAATTAAAGGAAAAGTTTTTTTTCTTTTCACTCTCCTTCCGAACGTGACAGCGATAGAACTTTAAGAGAAATTGGAAAGCCCGCATTGGAGGTATGGATTTCTGAACATTTGAAGGAAAATCTTTTGGCTATAAGTGGGAAGGGAGAAGAAAAACAATTGGAGTAGAATTTGAAAACAAGGAGGAGGAGACTGCCTAGAATTTTAAAGAGCCATTGAATATTAATAAGATTTCTAAAAGATATGTCTTAATTGGAACTTTTTGATCAAACAGCAACCCCAGAAAGAGAAATGGAAGAAAGAAAAAAGTATTAAAAGAAACAGCTTGTTTGGATTGTTTGGTGATTTTGGAACTTCTGAGAATTATCTCTGATTAAAAGCACTTGGGTGGTTGTTTGGAAAAACTTTTTCTCTCTACAATGGCATCACTTGTGGATAGATTGAAACTTGTATACCAAAAATATGAAAAAGAAAAGCAAGAAGGGAAGGACTCTCTTGGCACTCTTTTTCAATTTTTAAAAATGGCGGTTTGTACTTATGTAAAGCTGAACGCGCAACAGGATGACTGGGACAAAGAAGAAGCCATCTTTGATGAACAAGTGACTTTGGTTGGGGAAGGAAAGGAGGAAGAGAAAAAGGAAAAGAAGACTTTAAGACTTGGAAAAACAACCAAAAAAGAGAAGAATAAGGTGAAAAGGGGATGTTATGTTAGAAAACAACAGAAAGGAGGAAAGCAGAATAAAAGGGAGGTGGAGAGACAAGGGGGTAAAGAAGACAAGGAGAAGAATAAGCAAGGAAGAAAGGAAGGGATGAGAAGCCTTAATGGTGGGGAGCAAGATGCAAAGAAACAAAAGTCTTTTAGATATAATGAGTAAACTTTATTGAAAAAGGGATTCTGGAAAGGTACATAAGATTGTATTTTTACACTTGTACTTAGAAATAATCTTAGAAAATTGGAAACAATATGTAATTTAAAATGTGATAAAATATTTAGTATAATTTAGTGAATTTTTTTTATCAAGAAAATACTTTAATGAAACAATGATTTAAGATATGTGATGTGGGGGGGGGATAACTATGGAAAGCATAAGTGTTCTCATAAAGCCATGATATTTAACTGAAATGGGTAAAATGTTTAAGGCATAATTGATTGTTAATATTAATGATTAGACTATGTTACCCTAGTGAAATTTTTTGTGAAATGAGAGATTTGAAGTAGGAGAAGGGGGAACATTCTAATGAAATAAAGATCTCCAGTTCACTGTGACATATTTCCGTAGCACCAAAAGGGGTGGAGGTTGAGTAGGTTTTATGCTAATTGTTAATGATCATGTTTCATGGTGTGTTTATGTCTCATGATGCTAACTGCCAGGTGTCTAATGATGGCAGTATATAAAATTGACAAATAATAAAGAAATAGGATGTCTAACGAAAAGCATATGCCCATGGACATTTTCCTTGGTATCTGCCTGGCTGCCTGTCCTGCTTGGCTTTAATTTCTATTAAAGATTCATTTCTAAAAACAAATAAGAAAAATCGGCATATCTCAATTGAAAGTAACTGCCTGTAGTATATTATTTTTATTTACTGTATCAGAATGCATCTAGGCCCCATGTTGAACCCGCTGACTTTTCTTATAAAATAAAAATGCTTATTGCAGCCTATCTACTTTCTCTATGAAAGAACATCCTGAAATCTAAAAGCAGACAACCTGAATTAGAAGAACAATGCTGGGAATATAGAAGAGATTTCAGAAGTCATCCTAGTAGGTTGATTATTTTAAAACTAGATTGCCTATTGTGACAGCTGTTGTATGAACTGGCAAACTGTACTTCATTATAGTCATTTTGTGATCGTTGATGACAGTGTTTCTCCATCTAAGCAACCTTAGAATCCCAGAATTCTCCAGCCAGCACAGGATTCTGGGAATTGAAGTCCACAGATTTTAATGTTGCTGATATTGAGAAACACTGATCCATGACATGCTGTCAAAATTCCAAATATGTCTATTGACCTCAAATATTCCTATCCCTGACACAGCAATTTCTTCCAGTCCTCATTAAATGCCTCTAGTTTTTAAACATTTTCTATTTTTATGTTAAGATTAGTAGAATTGGCATTATCTTCCTTCTATTCAGGTTGAAGATACACTGCTTCTACGCTTCTGCATGTACAAAAATAAATCTGAAACTTGAAACTTGGATGGTTGTTTGATCTATTTTTTCCCCCATTTTGGAAGGTGAATTAAGTCTGTTATATATACATTGTACACTCTTAGAATCTTAGCATAACAGAGTTGGAAGGGACCTTGGAGGTCTTCTAGTTCAACCCCTGCTTAGGCAGGAAATCCTATACCATTTCAGACAAATGGTTATGTAATCTCTTCTTAAAAACTTCCAGTGTTGGAGCATTTACAACTTCTGGAGGCAAGTTGTTCCATTGTCAGGAAAATTCTCCTTAGTTCTAAGTTGTTTCTCTCCTTGATTAGTTTCCACCCATTGCTTCGTTGTGCCCTCAGGTGCTTTGGAGAATAGCTTGACTCCCTGTTCTTTGTGGCAGCCCCTGAGGTATTGGAACACCCTGGAAATCCTATCTTCCTTGCCATGCATGTGTGTGTGTGTGTGTTTGTATGTGCATATTGCAGTTAGCTATTTATGTATCAGAGTGGTGTGATTAATATGGAATGTATTTCAGGGAGGGGGGACAGGATCTGGTTATGGGCTTCCCTAGAATCATGTTTTTGGGTCAGTCTTAGGAAATAGAAAAGTGGATAAGCCTTTGGGGTTTTCTTATGCCCCTGTCCTGCCCTGAGTTTACTATTCAAAAGATGGTATGTACAAAACTGGGGCACTTCAGCTCTTTTTCTAGAGGCTGCTTTCTGGGGGAAAACTATCACCTCTAGAATCCTTCACAAATGTCTTTGAATTGAAAATTAGTATGACAGGTCGGTGCAAAAGCTCTTTGTAAAGATCCTTTGGGAGCCAAGATGAAACCACCATGGTCCTATGGAAAGATAAAAAGCTATCCGTGAATATATTGTGAGGCCTTAGGCAAAGGCCACACAATGGGAGCAGCATGAATCACCAAGTTGTTGTGAGGTGAAAGGAATAAAATCTGTAAAGGGCTGCAATGATGATTAGCTATAAGAACAGGGTAGGAAACATCCATATTGGCAGTTTTTAAACAAGTCAGATCACCAATCATTACTATTGCTCTGTATGTGCCCTCATTTACACCTGGTCTGCTGAATACCACCTCTGCTCCAGGGCCATATCTATTCTCTGCCCAAAGTTTCAACTCACCAGGACATTTCTCAAATTTGCTTCTGTGACAGAATAAAATAAGCAAGGAGTCATTATGTTTATATGACAGCCATTTTTATGTACTGGTTAAGACCTCAAGCTAGAAATCTGAAGATCATGAAATCTAGTCCCACCTTGTGTATGAAGCAAGCTGAGGGATCTTGGGCCAGTCACTTACTCTCAGCCCTAGGAAGGAAACAATGGCAACCCACTTCTGAAAAAATCCTGCCAATCTTGCAGGGACTTGTCTAGGCAGAGAATTAGACAACGTTGAATGGAAGAAAAATATGCTTATGTGTTACTTAATCTAAAACAACTTTAATCAAATGTACATTTGGATCAAAGGATCTGCCCCAAGCTATTTCTTTATCCTGACCCTCATACTTTTGGGAATGCAACTTTTGCCATACCTCTCAATAGCAAACCACAACTCTTTCCACTCTTATTCCAAAAACACTGCACCCTGTCCGTCTTCAAATGGTAAAGATGTGCCAATAGGCGAATCCACCTAGCCTTCCTTCAACCTCAAATCCCTTTCACCTGAAGGCTCAGGATTAAAGCATCTGCTTTGTATGAAGAAGACCCCAAATTCAATTCCTGGCATTTCTAATATAGCAAGAAGAGCTGATGTGTGAAAGTTGCTGCCAGTCATGAAGAAAATGCTCAGCTGTTTCATAGGCATGTGTTAAATCAATCACTGTAGGATTTTTGATTATACGGAGAGCCATGTCGCCGTGATACAGCTGCAATCTCGGGGCTCCGAGATCGCAGCTGATATCTTCGCCCCTGGTTGGTCCTGATGGACCTAAACCGTCCCGTAGAGATGGTGATAGTAAGGGGCGCATCCTGCTGATCCCAGGGACATCGCAAAGTCCCTGGTTGATCCGGGAGAAGCCCCTTTACCATCGGCGGACAGGCAGCCATTAAGCTGCTGAAGCTGGGACAGCTCCGGAAGGAAGAGACAGAAAGAGAAAGTGTATCAGCTGGTGAGGACTTTTTTTTTTTTTTTTAAATATTTGGGACTTAAGGACACTCTAGAATGAGAAGAAACCTGTAAGATTTCTGACAAAACTTGACAAAATTGACCTAGCGGCGATTTTTTAAAGAGAAATGTCAAAGTGAGGCTTGGCTTTTTACTTTTACTTTTTTTTTCTTCACTGAACTTCTACTGTGATTTAGTAATTGTAACCGGACTTTTTCTTATATTTACTTATTTTCTTTTCTCCTTTTTGACTGCTTATATTTTTTAGAACAGAGGCTCCCTTTAGTAATTCTTTTTTAATATATATATAATATATATATATTTCCTTTTTCTACTAGGATTTTTGATTATACAAAAATATGCAACCATATTGCTACATGTTGACTCCCAACCCTGCCAGTTCTAATGTGCAGCTCCTGTGGTACTGCTCTAATTTGGTACAATCATCAACAGCAGTTTACAAATGGGGGAATTCCTTCCTTCCTTCCTTCCTTCCTTCCTTCCTTCCTTCCTTCCTTCCTTCCTTCCTTCCTCCCTCCCTCCCTCCCTTCCTTCCTTCCTTCCTTCCATATGGCTGCCCATCTCAACAAGTGACTCTGGGTGGCAAACAAAATTAAAAACAGCATAAAAACAATGACAATAATACAAAAATTAAAATACTCTACTTAGTAGCTAAGGGGGAAAAACATGCACCATAATCACTAATATAATTAAGAAATAGTCCCTGCACACCCCCAGAGCCCCAGCCTGGCTCTGCGTCCACCCCATATTCAAGCTTAAAAATATCCCCCCTTCCTCCTCTCAAAAGAAAGCACTTTTGTGGCATATTCCGTTTCACCAGTTTTACACAACTGGAGCCATTCACATATCGCAAGCACTGCATTTTACCTCCTTTGCAAGAGCAGGAAAACTCTGTTAGTGAAGGTACACAGCACCCATCCAACTGTGGAACTGTAAACAAACTGTCATCATTATGCTGTTCAGTTACAGTACCATTAGATGGGTTGGTGGCTTATTATAGTCCCTTGCCAGTTTGGAATTTCCACCTGGAAATGCCTCCAGTTTCATATTGATTTTTTGGGGGTGGGTGGGGGGAGTCAGCTGTCTTTCTGATGCTTGCACACTCCTTGTCTATAGAGGGTATAGAGGATCTATATCAGGGGTCTCCAACCTTGGCTCCTGGAAGCCTGGCGGACTTCAACTCCCAGAATTCCACAGCCAGCTTTCAACTGGGAGTTGAAGTCCGCCAGGCTTCCAGGAGCCAAGGTTGGAGACCCCTGATCTATATGATTCTTTCAAAGAGATGAAACACAAATCCCGCCCCCTCTTTTTTTTTTTTTTTTAACACAAGGGATTTGGGTAGGGAGAAATATGCTTCAGGGATTCTGACGAGCATTGATTAGATTCTTTTTATAAGCACTCATTTCAAAATGCAGTGATCCAGAGCACCTTGTGCCTCAACAAGGTGTGAGAGATGAAGCAATGATTAAATTGAGACAGTTTCCATAGCACTGCAGAATGATAACAGTGCATGGGCATTGCCCTTGTCACATTTTTTACAACCATATTTATTTATTTTTGATCTGTGCAATTTTCATCTGTACAGCTGAGAAGATGAAACTGCACACCGGTTCAACAGGCATCCTTATAACAGGAGAGATTGATCAATATCAAAGCAGCTGAAAACTCCTTTAGATCAAAGCATCTGGAGATTTGATTGTAATGTTCCCCAAACTTGCTCTACGTTTAGGTAACTACTTCTGTCAAAACAAAAGCCCCCTTCCACAAGACAATACCTGGTAGCCCTTAAATACTGCAGCACTCAAGAGCCTGAACTAAACAGTGCTTCAAGAAAAGGTAAATGGGTGATGGACATGTTTAAAGTCTAACTGTCATGAAATGTATGCCTACCACCAGTTCAGTCTTTGACTTAAGCTCTTGCTGCTGGGAAGAAGTGTTCCACTGAGAAAGTAGCTGCTTGTGCCCCCACCCCCCACTTAATATAATAGGGTTGAAATGCAAAATACCCACCTCCTTTTGATACTCCTTTTAGTTCATCAGGCTGGCCACCCTGCTTCCTACTGTGTAGATTCTTTACTGCGACTATGAAAGTCTACGGAGATTCTCAGTCATCCACGACATGGTTGTCCCAGAAGTGTTTTTTTTCAAGAGGCATGGTTGTTCTTTGAAGACCTTCTCCTTCTCATCCAAGAAGCTCCTTCAGCTCTGACTGGATGGTAGGGAATGGAAGGATCAAAAAAAAACCCAGAAAGTCCAGTTGCCTCTTGAAAAAGCACTCTGGGTGATACTATGAAAGTCACCTTTGGAAAAAGAATGGAATACCATGGATTAAGCTGTTGTATGACACTCTTCAAGCATGAGGGAAGATTTTGTTTGTTTTTTTGGAATTTTCTTCTGGGTGACCGGGGGGGGGGGGGATTTATTGGAAAACAGTAATGCAGCAAAGTCTTCCAACAATGCTGCACTATTATATTCTTTACAGTAAAGATCCAATTTTACATTTTATTTATTTACAAATATTTATATGCCACCTCCTCCCTGGAATTCTAATTTAATATCTTTTAATGAATGTGTTCTGTATTTGCATTCTTTTTTTTTAAAACAAATTTTATTAATTTTACAGAGAACACAATAAAACATAAACAAAACTAAAAGATCTTTTCTGAAGGTTGTCTGATCCCGGATTGAAACTCTTCACACAGACACAAATTCAAACATCATATTCACTTTATATATCCTTCCATATCTTATTATCATTTTCTTTTTTATATTATATATATAAACCATTTTTATCAATTTTATATAAACAATGCACAAGGCATAACAGCTTATAAGTTCTTTTCTAAGAAAAAATAATAAAAGAAGAAAACCAATAGAACATAACAATCCCAAATTATAGTATCAATACTTTGTCTATTTAACTTCATATCTTATCCCAACTTCTCCTTTTCATCCAAATTATTTCTTATTAATTAAAATTTTTTTTTGCCTTTTTTCAATATACAACATCCAAAAAAAAAAAAACATAACAAAACCTTTATATATCCTTTCATATCTTATTACCATTTTCAATAATATTCTTTGTCTGTTCTATTTCCAACTATCCATTCATCTTTTTTCTTTTATTATACTTCTCCTATACACCAATTGGAGTAATGTCTATAACTCATTACCCTAACTTAAAAGTACTTCATATAACAATTTTTCTTGGGATTCTGTTTAAAAGATTCTAAAATTACACAATAAATTTTATACTCTAAATACACATATAAAAAACACAATCTTATGTACCCTCCAGAATCCCTCTTTTATCCTAAATTAAATTCACCCATTGTCTCTGAATAAACTTTTTTTCTTTAGATCTTGCTTCCCCCCATTGAGGCTTCTCCTCCCCCCCTTTCTCTCTTGCTTATTCTTCTCCTTGCCCTTTTTACCCCTTTGTCTTTCCTCCTCCCTTTTCTTACTCCCTTTCCTTTGCTTTCTAACCTTGCCTCCACCTTTCCACTCATTTTTCTCTTCTTTGGTTGTTTTTATAATTCTTAAAATCCCCTTTTTCTTATCCTTTTTCTCCTCCTCCCCGGAAAGAACCCATTGCTCATCAAAGATGGCTTCTTCTTCCTCTTCTTCTTTGTCCCAGTCCTTCTGCTGCGTAGTCAACTTTTCATAAGTACATAACGCTATTTCTAAGAATTGAAACAAAGTACCCAAAGTATCTTCTTTTTTATATTTTTGATATTCAGTCTTTAGTTCATCCACAAGCGATGCCATTAAGAAAAAAGAAACTTTTCCCAAAACAACCACAAATATTTTTAATCAAGAATAATTCAAAAAAAAATTCCAAAAATTAATACTTTTCTTCCTTCTTCTCTTTCTCTTTCTGGGGTTAATGTTTAATCAAAGAGGTCCAATTACCATATACCTTTTTTTGGGATTCTAGGCAATCTCCTCCTTTTTCAGCTTCTGCTCCAATTTTTTTTCCTCTCCCTTCCCACTTGTAATATCAATTTTAAATAATCAGAAATCCATACCTCCAACAAGGGTTTTCCAATTTCTTAAGTTTTTCAATGTCCAAAAACCCTTTTGTCCCTTAGCTTCAACTCTCAAAACAATTCACTTTCAATGTCCAATATGTCCAAACATATCTGCTGTTTCCATAGGGTGGGAGAGTGAAGAAAAAAAAAAAAGTTCCCTTTAACAACTTCTCCGCCGCTTTCAATCTTCTTAGGGATACAATGTATCCTCCAGCAATTCAAACAGCTCAGTTCCAACCAGTTTTAAAGATGTTACTTGACCCGGCTCAGACAGCACTTTCACTCTTCTTACTTCCTCCAGCGCAATCTTACCCGGTTGCTGGCTTCTTCGTGGCGGCCATTGCTGACCGCCGCTCCACCGCCTTGGGAAAAAGGGGTTTTTCTGGAGGAGGAGGGGGTCTGCGACACCCCCAACCCCCTGTCCGACTCCCCTCCCTCTTCAGCTGTCCCTACAGGGCAGCCATATCCCCCTGACCCATCTGGATCGGGGGTACCTCGGCGGCTAGCACAGCAGGAATCGCGAGCTGTCACGAATTCCTGCTGCCCCGAAGCCACGCGAAACCGGAAACCTGTATTTGCATTCTTGTAAACCTGAGTTTGGATTGGCTGAGATGCACAGCAACCTGATTGGTCAAGTGTGCGGAACTGATTGGCCGTTATGAAGCTACTGCGATTGGCCGAGCCGATCGCGGGAGATTCGAACAGCTGCCATTGGCCGCAGCACCCTGTGCGAGTCCAATATAAGCCGCTGCCGATCTGAGCCAAGCAAGCAGATCTACCTAACTAATAAAGAGCTTTTAAAAGTCACTCGCCTCACGTCTCTTTTTGGGACCGATCTACCAACTTAACACTGGCGACGAGGATGGGATCCTAAACAAAGACCCACCCTGCACGTGGCAATGCGGCCAGGCAACTGACATCATGGCCAGCAGCACCGCGCCACCTGCACCCTTCAACCAAGCTGCAGAGGACTGGGAATCCTACATCGATAGATTCCTCATGTTCCTAGAGAGCAACAACCTAAAGGACGTAAATGGGCAGAAAAAAAGAGCCGTGTTCCTGACTCACTGTGGGCCCGCAGTGTTTAAGATGGTGAAAGCCCTTGCCAAACCCCTCGATGTGAAAGCGATGGACTGGGATGACCTCGAGCCACTGTTGCAAAGCCACTATGCACCCACTGTACCCACCCTCATCCGCCGGCACAACTTCTACCGGAGGGATCAGAAGGAGGGTGAGAGTATCAGTGACTTCGTGGCTGAGCTACGGGACCTCGGGGGCATGTGTGGGTTCACCGACATGGATGAAGCCCTGCGAGACCGTGTCATCCTGGGACTCAAAGACCCCATCCTACTGAGCCGACTAATGGCAAGGGGCGACCTATCCCTCATTGATGCCCTCGCCGAGGCAACTGCAGTGGAGGCGACCAGGAAATCAGCAGCCCGGATGCGGCAAGCAAGCACAACGGACTGGCCCATGACAACCGAAGCAACGGACCGGCCTGTGACAGCCTCCGAGGAGCACGCCGAGGCCAGTCACCGAACAACCACCACCACACATCATGGTGAACTCGACTCCCTCACCGACACTGAGGATAATGAGGAAGACATCCACCGGCTCCAGGCAGAATGAGACCAGTGTGAGTGACGAGGTTGTAAGTCAGGACTCCAGTGCACCGGGTGCGGGGGTGACCATCCACGGTCAGAATGCTGGTTCCTCGATGCAATCTGCCAGCACTGCGACAAGCGGGGTCACATTGCCAGGGTATGCCAGTTCAAGCGGAACCAGAGTCCCCAGAGTCGAGACAGCAGCCCCCAGAGACGAGACAGCACCTCCCCAGGAACAGAGACCAGCACGCTGAGAGCCGATGGAGCCGGGAGGGAAGAAACAGGTGTCTCAATGAGGCTTGACAACGAGAAGAGACCCACCAAACAGTTGTTATCGGCCACTCCTCAAACTGGGAAATCCAAAAGGTACACATGGAGGTGGGCATCGAAGACCGACCATGCAAAATGGAGGTGGATTCTGGATCCTACCTCTCCATGGTCACTTGGAGGGAAATCAAGCGCCTGGTGCCCACCATCCACAGACACGAACTAGAAAGCCAGAAGCTCATCCTCAAGGACTACCAGGGGAACCGTATCCCCGTAGTCAGAATTGGACACTTTAAAATTACATTCAAGGGGTGCACCGTAATACTTCCTCTCACCATCGTGGACAAGGACCGCCCTAGCCTTTTGGGACTACAATGGTTCGCACCATTGGGGATAGAGGTGAGGGGCACCAACCACATCGCCGAGGCAGACTGGGAAGAGCAGCTAGCAAAAGATTTCCAAGAGGTCTTCAACGGCAGCCTAGGCAAGTACCAAGGGGCCCCTAGACCCTAACATTACCCCAATCCGCCTTAAACCCCAGTGAGTTCCCTTCATGTTCAAACCTAAGATAGATGAGCAGTTAAACAAGCTCATCGAGCAAGGGGTACTCGAGCCAACAGACCATGCCAGGTGGAAGACCCCCATAGTCACCCCGGTAAAGCTAGATGGGTCGGTGAGAATTTGTGGTGACTACAAGGCCACCCTCAACCGCGCCCTGCAACAGAGCGCCTATCACATCCCAGTAGTACAGCACCTTCTGCGCTCACTGGGGAGAGGCAAGGTTTTCGTGAAACTCGACCTGGCGCAAGCCTACCAACAATTGCTGGTCGATGTGGAAACCACACAGGCGCAAACCATAGTAACCAACCACGGAGCTTTCCGCTGCAAGAGACTCCAGTTCGGAGTCAGCGTAGCCCTGGGGGTCTTCCAGAGCCTGATGGAGAGACTGCTCCAAGGCATCAAGGGGGTAGTGCCCTATTTTGATGACGTGCTGGTGTCAGCGGCCAACCAAAAACAATTGGATAGCCGTTGGAGGGAGGTGCTTCAAAAATTCAAAGACTCAGGGTTAAAAGTCAAGAAAGAAAAATGCCAGCTGTGCACCGAGAGAGTCAAATTCCTAGGGTACCTCCTAGACCAGCACGGGATCCACCCAACGGAAAAAAAAAATCAGGGCCATCAAGGAAGCCCCCAGACCAAGAAATAAAACCGAACTATAGGTGTTTCTTTGACTGATTAATTTCTATAATGTTTTCCTGCCCCAAAAGGCGACTGCAGCGGAACTGTTGCATAGGCTGTTGGACAAGACAGCCACCTGGAACTGGGGAAGGCGAGAGGAAAACGCATTCAACTGGACTAAAGACCTACTCACATCGGACGCTGTTCTCATCCAATACAGCAAGACCCTACCACTAGCAGTCACTTGCAACGCATCCCCCTTCGGCATCGGGGCCATCCTCAGCCACACACTCCCTGATGGAAAAGAGGTGCCCATTGCGCTCATTGCGCCTCTCAAGAACCCTCTCAAAACCAGAAAGGAATTACAGCCAGCTGGATAAGGAGGCCCTGGCAATCATCGCCACCATAAAGAAGTTCCATGAGTACCTTTACGGCAGAATCTTCACCATCATCACTGATCACAAGCTGCTGCTCGGGATCCTGGTGGGGGACTGGGCCACCCTGAACATTCTATCCCCGAGAATGACAAGGTGGTCCGAATTCCTCGCTGCCTACAATTACCAGCTCACCCATCGACCCGGTAAGGCAATCTCACATGCAGACGCCTTGAGCCGCACTCCATTGCCCGACATGGACGCTGACCCAGCACCTGCCATGTCCACCCTGAGCATAGAGACATTACCCAATCTCCTCCTAACTGCGTCAGACATTGCTCGGGAAACCAATAAAGACAAACGTCTGGCGTGGGTTGTAAACTGGGTGGAGAAAGGGTAGCCGGAAAAAGACAATGATGAACAAGTCAGGACTTTCTGAAGCCAGTAAGCAGAACTCTTCACACAAAAAGGTTGTTTACTTTGGGGGGATAAGGTGGTTATCCCAGAAAAACTACGGAAAAGGGTTTTGGACATGTTACACGAAGGGCACCCGGGCATCGTTAGAACAAAAGCCCTGGCCAGAAGTTATGCTTGGTGGCCAGGGATGGAAAAACAAATCGAAGCCTGGGTGGCATCTTGAAGGCAATGCCAAGAATCCAGGCCAAGCCCTCCTGCCACCCCAATCCTGGAATGGAAATCCCCAGAGGGCCATGGTCCAGGATTCACATAGACTTCTCTGGGCCCACAAAGGGACACACATTCCTGATAACGGTAGACACTTACTCCAACTGGTTGGAGGTAAGCAACATGAAAATGACTACCACAGAGGCTGTTATCAGAGAACTCAACAAACTATTCTCAACCCACGGCCTCCCAGATGTAATTGTATCTGACAACGGCCCCAATTTACTGTGCTACCATTCAAAAAATTCCTAGCAGAACGGGGAATACGGCATACGCTGACAGTGCCAGCACATCTGGCAGCGAATGGGAGGGCAGAACGAATGGTACAATTTACCAAAAAAACAATCCAAAAAATTGAAACCAGGGAAATACAAGAAAAGATTAATAAAATACTATTTATACAGCATATAACCCCAAACACGACAACCAACAAAAGCCCGGCAGAACTATTAATGGGGAGGAAATTAAGGTCCCCACTAGACAGGCTGCACCCCACATACAACCCCGAGAAACCCCCCGACTCATCCAGCAACCGAATGTTTGCACTGGGCGACACAGTATGTGCTAAGAACCTCACAGGGGACCCACTCTGGGTACCAGCAACCATAACCCAGGTAACAGGTCCCCACTCATACTGGCTACAAACAACCGACGGACGAGCATGGAAAAGACACATCGATCAGCTAAGATCGAGAACCAACGCGGGAAATACAACCAACACGGAAACCAGAGGGGGAAGGGGAAACCCAAACAGCACCCAAGAAAGAGAAGAAAGCCCCACAATGCAAAACAAACAAACCCAACAAAAAAGAAACCAGCAATTCTCACCAAAGACAGACGACCAGCCCGAAGCCTCACCTGGAAGGTACAGCCAAGCCAGTTCTACCAGCTCGGAAAGACTGGGCGGGAACAACAAAGCCAGCAGCTCAACCAGCCCGGGTAGACTGGGAGGGAGCTGCGGCAAAAAGCCCGACTCACCCTTCCAGGCAGTTCCATCGATGAGGCAGAGAGCAACACAGAACCTGACCGAACCGGCCGGAGACCAAGCACCAACTAACCTGCGTAGGTCCAGAAGGCAAATACGGAGTCCCGCCTACTTACGGGACTACGTTATGTAGGACTGAACCAAGAGGGGAGGGGTTTTCTGTATTTGTATTCTTGTAAACATGCGTTCGGATTGGCTGAGATGCACAGCAACCTAATTGGTCGAGGGTGCGGAGCTGATTGGCAGTTACGAAGCTACTGCAATTGGCCAAGCCGATCGCAGAAGATTTGAACAGCTGCCAACACCCTGTGCGAGACCAATATAAGCCGCTGCTGATCCGAGCCAAGCAAGCAGATCTACCTAACTAATAAAGAGCTTTTTTTAAAAAAAAAAACAAATTTTATTAATTTTACAAAAAAAAACAATACACAATCCAGGCATAACAACTTGAAGAATCTTTTCTAAAAATAATAATAATAATAATTAAAGAAGAAAGCCAATAGAACATAACTCCAAATTGTAATATCAATATTTACATTATCTATTTAACTTCATATCTTATCCAAACTTCTCCTTTTATCCAAATTATATTTCTTGCTTATTAAAATTTTATTGCCTTTCATAAACATACAAAACACAAAACATAAACAAAACTAAAACATCTTTTCTGAAGGCTGCCTGATCCCGGGTTGAAACTCTTCACACAGACACAAATTCAAACATCATATTCACTTTATATATCCTTCCATATCTTATTATCATTTTCTTTTTTATATATATAAACCAATTTTATCAGTTTTACAAAAACAGTGCATAAACAATCAAGGCATAACAGCTTATAAATTCTTTCCTAAAAAATAATAATAATTAAAGAACAAACCAATACTTTATCTATTTAACTTCATATCTTATTCCAGCTTCTCCTTTTCATCCAAATTATTTCTTATTGATTAAAATGTTATTGCCTTTTATCAATATACAAAAAAATAATAATAACAAAACCTTTATATATCCTTCCAAATCTTATTTCCATTTTCAATAACATTCTTTGTCTGTTCTATTTCCAACTATCCATTCATCTTTTTTCTTTTACTATACTTCTCCTATACACTAACTGGAGTGACACCTTTAACTCATTACCCTAACTTAAAAGTACTTCATATAAAATTTTTCTTGGGATTCTGTTTAAAAGATTCTAAAATTACACAATAAATTTTATACTCTAAATACACATATAAAAAACACAATCTTATGTACCCTCCAGAATCCCTCTTTTATCCTAAATTAAATTCACCCATTGTCTCTGAATAAACTTTTTTTCTTTAGATCTTGCTTCCCCTCATTGAGGCTTCTCCTCCCCCCCTTTCTCTCTTGCTTATTCTTCTCCTTGCCCTTTTTACCCCTTTGTCTTTCCTCCTCCCTTTTCTTACTCCCTTTCCTTTGCTTCCTAACCTTGCCTCCACCTTTCCGCTCATTTTTCTCTTCTTTGGTTGTTTTTATAATTCTTAAAATCCCCTTTTTCTTATCCTTTTTCTCCTCCTCCCCGGAAAGAACCCATTGTTCATCAAAGATGGCTTCTTCTTCTTCTTTGTCCCAGTCCTTCTGCTGCGTAGTCAACTTTTCATAAGTACATAACGCCATTTCTAAGAATTGAAACAAACTGCCCAAAGTATCTTCTTTTTTATATTTTTGATATTCAGTCTTTAGTTCATCCACAAGCGATGCCATCATGAAAAAAGAAACTTTTCCCAAAACAACCACAAATATTTTTAATCAAGAATAATTCAAAAAAAAAAAAATTCCAAAAATTAATACTTTTCTTCCTTCTTCTCTTTCTCTTTCTGGGGTTAATGTTTAATCAAAGAGGTCCAATTACCATATACCTTTCTTTGGGATTCTAGGCAATCTCCTCCTTTTTCAGCTTCTGCTCCAATTTTTTTTCCTCTCCCTTCCCACTTGCAATATCAATTTTAAATAATCAGAAATCCATACCTCCAACAAGGGTTTTCCAATTTATTAAGTTTTTCAATGTCCAAAAACCCTTTTGTCCCTTAGCTTCAACTCTCAAAACAATTCACGTTCAATGTCCAGTATATCTGCTGTTTCCATGGGATGGGAGAGTGAAGAAAAAAAAAAGTTCCCTTTAACAGCTTCTCCGCCGCTTTCGATCTTCTTAGGGATACAATGTATCCTCCAGCAATTCAGACAGCTCAGTTCCAGCCAATTTGCAAGATGTTACTTGACCCGGCTCAGACAGCACTTTCATTCCTTACTTCCTCCAGCGCAATCTTACCCGGTTGCTGGCTTCTTCGTGGCGGCCATTGCTGACCGCCGCTCCACCGCCTTGGGAAAAAGGGGTTTTTCCGGATGGGGAGGGGGTCTGCGACACCCCAACCCCCTGTCCGACTCCCCTCTCCCTTCAGCTGTCCCTACAGGGCAGCCATATCCCCCTGACCCATCTGGATAGGGGGTACCTCGGCGGCCAGCACAGCAGGAATCGCGAGCTGTCGCGAATTCCTGCTGCCCCGAAGCCACGCGAAACTGGAAGCCACTATATAAAGAGCTTTTAAAAGTCACTCGCCTCGCGTCTCCTCTTGGGACCGATCTACCAACTTAACAGAATGAAAAAGACACAGCCCAGATCCTTACTATTTTATCCTCCACTTTGTACCTTCTTTTGCTAGGAATTTCTCATTTCAATGGAAATGACTCATAGTAGTTGGACTCCAGAAGCAGAGTCCATTTTCTGATATATTTATTTCTTAGAAAATGCCTTCTGGAGAAGATTGACCATGTTTTTACGATTGACCTGATCTGACCCAGATCAGATGAGCCAGTGGAAACAGTGAACTTCAAACTCTTTATTTACATGGTTTGACAGCTCAAACTGGATGGCTGCTATAGCCTTCCTTATATAGGCACTTATTAACTATTCAACCAATAGCAATCCGGAAGCGCTAGCTCCGTTAACCAATGAGAATGGCCTGTTAATGGCCAATCAGATGCTCCTGAACGGACCAATCCGATCTTGCCATTAATAGCCAATCAGAAGTGCAGGGTTCTGGCCCTGCACTTGACTTCAAGCTCAAGATAACTTTATTTAATATTATTCATTCACAACACCCCTTTCCTCCGGCTTCTGCTTATGGGGTGCGGTCACATAGTCCTTGAGGTAGGACGGTTGTTTTATCAGTCTTTTTGATTTTCGCAGAGTGCCTGGCAATTGGCTGCACTTTTGCTGAGGTAGATCATTGTTTAACGACAGGGGTGCCTCTGGTTCAGAGTTCACGTTTCCGTCATCACCAATATCTTTGGCAACTCCCTGAGGTGAACTTATTCCCATCCCTGGTTTCTGTTCCTGCGTTTCAGTTCCGTTATCAATCCCTTTGAAAAGATTTTCCTCTAGTTGAAATTCATCTTCCTCTGTATCTCCCCCCCCCCCTCAGTTTGGTCATAAGGGAGTTTGGAACTGCGTGACTGCAGCCGTGATCGTAGTTGATCTATGTGGAGCTTCCAAAGTCTATCGTTAGGGCGCTGTACAAGGTATGATCTTGGGCCAGTTACGCGGATTACGGTCGCTTCTACACACAGCGGATCGCCCGATAAGTTTTTAGCAAATACTAAATTGCCTACCTGGAAGGTACGGCATCGGCCGCTGGATCCAAGTGGTTTTTCCGGTTCATAGGCTGGGTGTAGCCGGTCGAGGTGGGAGCGGAGCTTTCGTCCCATTAACAGCTCGGCAGGAGTTTTGTTGGTGACGCTGTGAGGTGTGATGTGCTGTAGGAAAAGGATTCGGTTGATTTTCTCATCGATATTGTCGTAGTCTATTTTTTGTAGCGTTCTCTTGACAAATTGTACCATGCGCTCAGCCCTACCATTGGCCGCAGGGTGCGCAAGCGAAGTGAGCGCATGTCGGATACCGCGGTCAGCCAGGTACTGCTCAAAGGACAGCGCGGTAAATTGGGGTCCGTTGTCGGATACCAGAACATCTGGTAATCCGTGGGTTGCAAAAAAATCTTTCCAATTTTTTGATGACCGCTTCAATGGTCATGTTCCTCATTCGGTGAATCTCGAGCCAATTCGAGTAGGCGTCGACGGTTAACAAGAATGTGTGGCCTTTGGTTGGCCCAGCAAAATTCAGATGGATGTGGGACCAGGGTCCCCACGGCATCTCCCATTCGGTTGGGGTTGCCTTTGGTGGAGCGTTGCTTACTTCTTGGCATAACCCACGATTCGATTTGTCGGTCTATACCTGGCCACCACGCATAGCTACGTGCGAGGCCCTTCATGCGCACAATGCCAGGGTGGCCATCGTGCAAGGTTCTTAGCAGTGCCTGTTGGAGTCGTTCTGGGATAACGACTATATCACCCCAGATGATACAGCCCTTTTGCGAGAACAACTCTGACAACTTTTGAATGGTGCAAAGTCGTCTGGTACTTGGTCCAATGGCCATCCGCGTTCTACCCATGTGAGGACTCGTGCTCAGATGGGGTCGCGTTTTGTTTCTCTTGCGATGTCAGGGGCAGTTAATGGCGGCGTATGAAGTGTCTCGATCTGCAACGTTGTCATCGTTGGTGCAGGATCGTTGATGGTTTCTGGGAGCGGTGCACAGCTCAACGCATCGGCATGGGGAATGGCTTTACCGGGGCGATACTGTAGCTGATGATTGTAGGCAGCCAAGAATTCTGACCAGCGGGTCATCCTGGGAGAAGGTATGTAGGGAGTTGGCTTATCCCCAGCGATTATCCCCAGCAAGGGTTTGTGGTCAGTTACTATAGTAAAAGCCCGGCCGTACATGTACTCATGGAATCTTTTAACAGCCGATACAATTGCCAGGGCTTCTTTATCGATCTGGCTATAATTTCGCTTGGTTCTCAAGAGCGTTTTTGAAAAGTAAGCAACAGGGGCTTCGCTACCATTAGGCAATACATGGCCCAAAATGGTGCCCACTCCAAAAGGTGATGCATCACATGTGATATTTAACGGTAAAGTTTCATTGTACTGCATTAGTACAGCGTCAGAAGTCAGTAGTTTTTTTACATTACGGAACGCCTACTCTTCTCTGTGACCCCATACCCAAATTGCTTTTTTATCTAGTAGGCGATGTAAAGGTTCAGTGACAGTCGCCTTGTGTGGCAAGAATACGTTATAGAAATTGATGAGGCCTAAGAACGCCTGGAGGTCGGCCTTGTTCCGGGGTCTGGGAGCATCTTTTATTGCTCTCAATTTGCTATCGATAGGGTGAATACCCTGACTGTCAATCAAGTACCCTAAGAATTCAACACGATCTGTACATAGCTTGCACTTATTTTTCTTTACTTTCAGGCCTACTTCTTGGAATTTTTGGAAAAGCAGTCGAAAACGAACCCGTAAAATATTTGGAGTGGGGGCAGCAATGAGAACATCGTCAAAGTAGGGGACAACGCCTTTGATCCCCTGCAATAGTCTCTCCATTAGGCTCTGAAAGATCCCCAGGGCTACACTGACTCCGAATTGGAGCCGCATACACTTAAAGGCACCTCGGTGTGTTACGATAGTCTGTGCCTGTGCCATTTTTTCGTCAACCGGCAGTTGCTGGTAAGCCTGAGCTAAGTCTAGTTTAGCAAAGACTTTTCTGCCCCCCCAGGGATTGGAGGAGGTGTTGCACCACCGGCATCAGATATGGATTTTGTTGCAGGGCGTGGTTTAGGATGACTCGATAGTCCCCACAAATTCTAATGGAGCTGTCCGGCTTAATTGGTGTCACGATTGGGGTTTCCCATGGGGAGTGGTTGGTTGGCTTTAAAACTCCCTGGGCTATCAACTTATCAAGCTGTTTGTTGATTTGCGGCTTAAGTGCGAACGGAACTCGATGAGGCTTAAGGCGGATTGGAGCTATCTTGGGATTAAGGCTAAAGGATATCGGGTCCCCTTGTACTCACCTAGCTTTTCCGTAAAGACGTCCCTGAATTCGTGGGCAAGGTCGCCCTCCCAGTCACTGCCGCCAATTCGGTTAATGCCTGCCACTTCAATGCCGAGTGGTGTGAACCATTGCAGGCCTAACAGGCTAGGCCGTTCCTTGTCGATCACAGTCAGGGTAAATACGCTGTGCGGTTCTTGAACGCGACCCGGACTCAACTGGATACTACGACTGGAATCCGGTTCCCCTGGTAGTCCTTTAACCCGAGCCATTGGAATTGAAGGTCTTGGCATTGGATAGTGGGGATGAATTGCTTGAGGGTCTTCCAGGAGACCATTGAAAGAGACAATCCCGAGTCAACTTCCATTTGGCAAGGCTGATTTTCAATGTCCATTTTGACTCGAATTTTCTTGGCATCTAGTGAAGAGGCGTGACCGATAGTGAGGGTTTGGTGGGCCTCTTCCTGTCTCTTTAGGCGATTCATGGGTTGGTTTCTGTAGGAGTGGTTTGCTGATTCTCGCCTTACAGGACGATTTCCTGTCGATTGGCGGAGATTGGTACCCTTCGCAGTCTGGCTGGGTCCGAGGAGACTTCTGCAGACCCGTCCGATATGGCCTCGTTTCCCACACTCGTGGCAGAGCGCATCGCGGAATTTGCAATCGGAATGGTAATGGTTGGCCCCTCAGCCAGCGCACGGTTGCTGGGATTTTGGGTAACGGTCCTGGTCGGACCGCAGGCGATGGACCTCTTCTTCGTCGCTGTCTGACAACGAAGAGAGGTCCTCATGGTGGGCCGTCGAAAGCTATCCTTCTGACTTAGGTGAAACTTCGCTGGCTGGTTGGTGTGCTGGAGCGCGATGCCGGTGTAGTTGGGCAGCCGACTCCTTGGTCGCCTCCACTGCCATAGCCTCAGCGATGGCATCGGCAAGGCTAATGTCGCCCTTAGCCATTATTTTGCTCTGCACGTTTAGAGCGTCTAACCCGAGAACTACTCGGTCTCTCAAGGCCTCCTCTAGGTCGGTGAAATCGCAAAGGCCTCCCAAGTTCTGGAGGTCTGCAACGAAATTGGCAACGCTTTCTCCTTTCCGCTGGTTTCTTTAATAGAACTCATGTCATCTTATGAGCGTTGGTACGGTCGGTGCATAGTGGGCCCTTAGTAGCGGTTCAAGGACGTCCTAGTCCATGGCCTTCACTTCAGCCGGTTTTGCTAATGCCTTAGCCATTTTGAATACTGTCCGCCCGCAGTGCATTAGGAATACCGACCATTTTTTCCCGGTTGTGGCATCCTTCAGATTATTTGTTTCCAAAAACATTTGGAAACGGTCCATGTAGGACTCCCACTCCTCTTGAGCTGGGTCGAACGGAGTGGGTGGTACTACGCCGCCAGACATGGTTCCACTGTTGTGCATTTCAGCCACGTGCTTGGTTGTCTTCGTCATTGTTTTAGTTGGCTCTGATGTCATCCAATCCCATCCTCGTCGCCAGTATTAAGTCTGGAGCATGGGTGCGAATAATGGAGATGAGCCAGTGGAAATAGTGAACTTCAAACTCTTTATTTACATGGTGTGACAGCTCAAACTGGATGGCTGCTATAGCCTTCCTTATATAGGCACTTATTAACTATTCAACCAATAGCAATCCGGAAGCGCTAGCTCCGTTAACCAATGAGAATGGCCTGTTAATGGCCAATCAGATGCTCCTGAACGGACCAATCCGATCTTGCCATTAAGAGCCAATCAGAAGTGCAGGGTATTGTGAATGCATAAAGGTTTAATAAAGTTATCTTGAGCTTGGAGTCAAGTGCAGGGTTCTGGCCCTGCACTTCTGATTGGCTGTTAATGGCAGGATCGGATTGGCCCATTCAGGGGAATCTGATTGGCCATTAATGGGGCATTCATATTGGTTAACGGAACTAGTGCTCCTGGATTGTTATTGGTTAAATAGTTATTGGGTTGCCTATATAAGGAAGGCTATAGCAGCCATCCAGTTTGAGCTGTCACACCATGTAAATAAAGAGTTGAAGTTCACCGTTCCACAGGCTCATCTCCATTCTTTCTCACCCATGCTCCAAACTTAACACTGGCGACGAAGGTGGGATGTGGAGACGTCAGAGCTGACTGAACTAAGAAGAAACACCGAGCACGTGACTGACAACGCAACACGACGGAACCATGTCCGGTGTCGTCGTACCACCCACTCCGTTCGACACAGTGCAAGAAGACTGGGAGTCCTACATGAATCGTTTCCAAATGTTTTTGGAAACTAACAATTTAAAGGATGCCACGACCGGGAAGAAATGGGCGGTATTCCTAATGCATTGCGAATCAACCATATTTAAGATGGCTAAAGCACTAGCCAAACCTGCAGAAGTAAAGGCGATTGACTGGGACATCCTCGAGCCCCTACTAAGAGCTCATTACACACCGACCATGCCCACGCTCGTGAGATGGCACACGTTCTATCAAAGAAACCAGCAAAAAGGAGAAAACGTCGCCGACTTCATAGCAGACCTCCGAAATCTGGGAGGCCTCTGCGGATTCGCCAATTTGAAAGAGGCGTTAAGAGATCGAATAGTTCTGGGATTAGATGCACCAGGCGTGCAGAGCAAGCTGATGGCGAAAGGCAACATCAGCCTTGCCGATGCCATCGCTGATGCTACTGCAGCAGAAGCAACCAGGAAGTCGGCTGCCCAATTACGCCGCAACCATGCTCCGGTACACCAACCAACAGGCGACATTTTACCCAAGTCAGAGGGACAGCTATCAACGGCCCACCACGAGGACCTCTCTTCGTCGTCAGACAGCGACGAAGAAGAGGTCCATTGACTGCGGTCTGACCGGAACCCCTACCCAAAGTCCCTACACCCATGCACCGGCTGTGGAGCCAACCATGCCAGGTCCGAATGCAAATTCCGCGACACGCTCTGCCATGAGTGCGGGAAGAGAGGCCACATCGGACAGGTCTGCTGAAGTTTCCAAGGACCCGGCCAGGCTTCAAAAGGGGCTAACTATCGCCAATCGACAGGAAACAGTCCTGTAAGGTGAGAACCAGGAAACCACTCCTACAGAAACCGAGTTTCGAATCACCCCACGAAGCGAGAAGAGGCTCACCAGACGATCATTATCGGTCACGCCTCTGCCTTGGATGCCAAGAAAATCCAAATTACAGTGGCCATCGAAAATCAGCCTTGCCAAATGGAAGTCGACTTGGGATCGTCTCTCTCGATGGTTTCCTGGAAGACCCTCAAGCAACTCATCCCCACTATCCAGCGCCAAGACCTCCGTTCCCAAAGACTTATTCTTAAGGACTATCAAGGGAATCGAATCCCTGTCGTTGGATCCAACCGAGTCCGGGTCTCATTCAAGAATCGCACAGCGTACTTACCGCTAACTGTGATCGACAAAGATCGGCCTAGCCTGCTAGGCCTCCAATGGTTCGCGCCACTTGGCATTGAAGTGGCAGGCATAAACCGAGTCAGCGGCAGTAACTGGGAGGAGGACCTCGTCCATGAATTCAGGGACGTCTTCGCGGAAAAATTAGGTGAGTACAAGGGGACCCCAATATCGTTCAGCCTTAATCCAAAGATAGCTCCCATTTGCCTTAAGCCCAGTCGAGTTCCGTTTGCCTTAAAGCCGAAAATCGATGAACAGCTCGATAAATTAAAAGCTCAGGGGGTACTAGAGCCAACCGATCACTCTCCCTGGGAGACCCCAATCGTAACACCAATTAAGCCGGATGGTTCAATTCGAATTTGTGGGGACTATCGGGCCACCCTGAACCACGCCCTACAGCAAAATGCATATCCGGTGCCGGTGGTGCAGCACCTCCTCCATTCCCTGGGGGGCGGAAAAGTCTTCGCTAAACTAGACTTAGCTCAGGCATATCAGCAACTACCTGTTGATTGAAAGACGGCACAGGCTCAAACGATTGTGACGCACCAAGGTGCCTTTAAATGTACCCGGCTCCAATTCGGAGTCAGTGTAGCCCCGGGAATTTTTCAGAGCCTTATGGAGAGGCTACTACAAGGGATTAAAGGTGTAGTCCCCTACTTTGATGATGTGTTAATTGCTGCACCTACAAAAAAAATCTTACGGGATCGTTTAAAACTAGTTCAACAGAAATTCCAAAGACGCCGGTCTTAAAGTGAAAAAGAATAAGTGTAAACTGTGTACAGATCATGTCGAGTTTTTAGGGTATCTAATTGACAGTCAGGGTATTCACCCTACCGACAGTAAATTGAGAGCAATAAAAAACGCTCCCAGACCTCGGAACAAGGCCGATCTCCAGGCGTTCCTAGGCCTTATCAACTTTTATAACATATTTCTACCACATTAAGCAACTGTCGCTGAACCATGACATCGTTTACTAGACAAAAAAGCAATTTGGTTGTGGGGTCATAAAGAAGAACAGGCGTTCCGTAATGTAAAAAACTACTGACTTCTGACGCTGTACTCATGCAGTACAATGAGACTTTGCCATTAAATATCACATGTGATGCTTCGCCTTTCGGGGTGGGCGCCATTTTGAGCCATGTACTGCCTAATGGTAACGAAGCCCCTGTTGCATATTTTTCAAAGGCGCTTTCAAAAACTGAGCGAAATTATAGCCAAATCGATAAAGAAGCCCTGGCAATTGTATCGGCTGTTAAAAGATTCCATGAGTATGTGTATGGCCGGGCTTTTACTATCGTGACTGACCACAAACCGTAATTGGGGATAATAGCCGGAGATAAGCCGACTCCCTACATATTATCCCCTAGGATGACTCGCTGGTCAGAATTCTTGGCTGCTTATAATTATCGGCTGCAATACTGCCCAGGGAAAGCCATTCCCCATGCAGACGCATTGAGCCGAGCACCGCTTCCAGAGACTCTCAACGACCCCGCACCAACGGTAACCATGTTACAGATTGAGACACTCCACTCACCGCCATTAACCGCCCAAGATATTGCGAGAGAAACCAGACAAGACCCCACCTTAGCGCGAGTCCTAAGCTGGGTAGAACGCTCATGGCCATTGGACCAGTTATCAGATGACTTCACACCATTCAAGACTCGACAAACAGAGTTGTTCTCTGAAAAGGGCTGTATCATCTGGGGTGATAGAGTCGTTATCCCAGAACGACTCCAACAAGCAGTACTGAGAACCTTGCACGATGGCCACCCCGGTATCGTGCGAATGAAAGCCCTCGCACGAAGCTACGCATGGTGGCCAGACATCGACAAGCAAATCGAGAATTGGGTTAAAGCTTGTCATAGATGCCAGGAAGTGAGCAATGCCCCACCAAAAGCAATCCCAACCAAATGGGAGACACCGCGGGGACCCTGGTCCCGTATTCACCTGGACTTTGCTGGGCCGACCAAAGGCCACACCTTTCTTCTAACCATCGATGCCTACTCGAATTGGCTCGAGATTCACTGCATGACGAACACAACCACCGAAGCAGTCATCAAAAGATTGGAAAGACTGTTTGCAACCCACGGATTACCAGACGTTCTGGTATCCGACAACGGGCCCCAATTTACCGCGCTGTCTTTCGAGCAGTACCTGGCTGACCGCGGCATCCGACATGCGCTCACCTCGCCTGCGCACCCTGTGACCAATGGCAGGGCTGAGCACATGGTCCAATTTGTTAAGAAAACTTTGCAGAAATTAGACTACGATAACATCGATTACAAAATCAACCGAATCCTTTTTCTACAACACATCACACCTCACAGCGTCACCAACAAAACTCCCGCCGAACTGCAAATGGGACGAAAGCTCCGCTCCCACCTCGACCAGTTACACCTAGCTTATGAACCGGAAAAACCACTCGGATCCAGCGGCCGATGCCATACCTTCCAGGTAGGCGATTTGGTGTACGCTAAAAACCTATCGGGCGATCCGCTGTGGGTAGAGGTGACAGTAATCCGTGTAACCGGCCCAAGATCCTACCTTGTACAATGCCTTGATGATAGACAATGGAAACGCCATATCGATCAATTACAATCACGGCTCCGGTCGGGCATTTCTGAACTCCCTTATGACCAAACTGAGGGGGGGGGAGATACAGAAGAAGATGAAATTCAACTAGAGGAAAACCCGTTTCAAGGGAACGATAGCGGAATAGAGACACAGGAACTGGAACCAGAGATGGGAGTAGGTTCACCTCAGGGAGTTGCCGAAGATATTGGTGACAACGGAAACGCGAACTCTGAACCAGAGGCAACACCTTCGCCAAACAACGATCTACCTCAGTGAGATTGCAGCCAAATGCAAAATGCACAGCGAAAATCAAGCAGACTAATTGTTCAGTTTTGAACATGGGCAAGAAAGAATGGAGACAAGCCTCTGAATGGTGAACTTCAGCTCTTTATTTACATTGTGACTTCTTCAATTCAACAGCAGTAAAACCCGCCTTATATAGGCAAACCCTGTAACGTTTAACCAATAACGAGCTAGGAACACTAGCTCGTATAACCAATAAGAACTCTCTGTTAAGGGCCAATCGGATTTCCCCGGAACGGGCCAATCCGGTCCAGCCGCTTAACAGCCAATCAGAAGTGTAGGGCCAGAACCCTGCACTTACTCCAAGCTCACACTTTATTAATCTTTATGCATACACAACACCCCTTCCCCCTGGCTTCTTATTTCAGGGCGCAGTTACATAGTCCCTTAGGTAGGACGGTTGTCTTTTAAGTCTCTTTGATTTTCGTTGTATCGGCTGGTTGCAATCCTGCTGAGGTAGATCATTGTTTGGCAGTGGGGCTGTTTCTGGTTCAGAGTTCACTTCTACGTCGTTGCCCACATTTTCTGCAATTCCCTGAGGTGCAACCGTTTCTCCCTCCGGCTCCGCTTCCTGAGTTTCTGTTAAATCGTCGTTTCCTTCGAACTGGTTTCCTAGGAATTCATCTTCTTCCGTACCTCCCTCCCCCCTCAGTTTGGTCAAAGGGGATTTGCAGACTGGCCGCTGAAAGCCGCGATCGTAATTGGTCGATATGCCGTTTCCAAAGTTTATCATCAAGGCATTGCAAAAGGTAGGATCTGGGGCCGGTTACACATACTACTGTCGCATCCACCTACAACGGGTCGCCCGATAGGTTTTTGGCATAAACCAGGTCTCCTACCTGGAAGGTGCGACAGCGGCCGCTGGATCATAGTGGTTTCTCCAGTTCGTAAGCTGGGTGCAACCGGTCGAGGTGGGAGCGGAGCTTTCGTCCCATTAGCAGTTCGGCGGGAGTTTTGTTGGTGACGCTATGTGGGGTGATGTGTTGCAAGAAGAGGATTTGATTGACCTTGTTGTCAATGTTGTCGTAGTCTACCTTTTACAAGGTTTTCTTCACATATTGGACCATGCGTTCTGCTCGGTCTTTAGTCACAGGGTGCGCAGGCGAGGTGAGTGCATGGCGAATGCCGTGGTCAGCAAGGTACTGCTCGAACGCTAGTGCAGTAAATTGTGGGCCGTTATCGGATACCAGGACATCTGGTAATCCGTGAGTTGCAAAGAGTCTATTTAAAATTTTGATAACCACCTCGTAGGTCGTAGTCGTCATGCGATGAATTTCGAGCCAATTCGAGTAGGTGTCGACGGTAAGCAGGAAAGTGTGGCCTTTGGTTGGCCCTGCGAAGTCCAGGTGAATTCGGGACCAGGGTCCACGTGGTGTCTCCTATTCAGTAGGCATGGCTTTTGGTGGGGCGTTGCTGACTTCTTGGCATTTGGGACAAGCTTTAACCCACTGTTCGATTTGCTTGTCAATGCCCGACCACCATGCGTAGCTTCGCGCAAGGGCTTTCATTCGCACGATGCCGGGGTGGCCATCGTGCAAAGTTCTTAGTAGCGCTTTTCGGAGCCGTTCTGGGATAACGACTCTATCGCCCCAGATGACACAGCCTTTCTGGGAGAAGAGCTCAGTCTGTCGAGACTTGAATGGTGTGAAGTCATCTGATAACTGGTCCAATGGCCATCCGCGTTCTACCCAACCTAGGACTTGTGCTAGGGTGTGGTCGCGTTTGGTTTCTCTCGCGATATCTCAGGCGGTCAGTGGTGGCGAGTTGAGCGCCTCGATTAGCAACGTGGTTACCGTTGGTGCTGGATCGTCGAGAGTCTCTGAAAACGGTGCTTGGCTCAATGCATCGGTGTGGGGAATGGCTTTCCCCGGGCGGTATTGCAGCCGATAGTTATAAGCAGCTAAGAATTCTGACCATCGGGTCATCCTAGGGGATAATATGTAGGGAGTCGGCTTATCTCCGGCTATTATCCCTAACAAAGGTTTGTCGTCAGTCACAATAGTAAAAACCCCCCCATACGCGTATTCATGAAATCTTTTCACAGCTGAGACAATTGCGAGGGCTTCTTTATCAATTTGTCCATAGTTCCACTCCATTTTTGAAAGAGTCTTTGAAAAATATGCAACAGGGGCTTCGTTCCCATGAGGCAGTACGTGACTCAAAATGGCACCCACCCCGAAAGGCGATGCATCACAGGTTATAACAAACGGCAAAGTCTCGTTATACTGCATGAGTACAGAGTCAGAAGTGAGCAGTTTTTTAACATTTCGGAACGCCTGTTCTTCACGGTAACCCCATAACCAATTTGCTTTTTTATCTAACAATCGGTGTAACAGTTCAGTGACAGTTGCTTTGTGCGGTAAAAATACATTAAAAAATTGATGAGGCCTAGGAACGCCTGGAGATCGGCCTTGTTTTGTGGCCTGGGAGCGTTTTTGATCGCTTTTAATTTACTTTCGGTAGGGTGAATGCCCTGGCTATCAATCAGGTACCCTAAAAACTCAACACTGTCAGCACACAATTTACATTTGTTTGTTTTTTTAACCTTAAGACTGGCCTCTTGGAATTTTTTTAGGACTAATTTTAACTGGTCCTGTAAGATTTTTTTTGTAGGGGCTGCAATTAATACATCGTCAAAATAGGGGACCACGCCCTTAATTCCTTGCAATAACCTTTCCATAAGGCTCTGAAAAATCCCCGGGGCTACACTCACTCCGAATTGCAGCCGGGTACATTTAAAGGCACCTCACAATAGTTTGGGCCTGTGCCGTTTTTTCATCTACTGGTAATTGCTGATATGTCTGAGCTAAATCCAATTGAGCGAAAACTTTCCCACCCCCCAGGGAATGGAGGAGGTGCTGCACCACCGGAACTGGATACGCGTTCTGCTGCAGGGCGTGGTTCAAAGTGGCCCGGTAGTCCCCACAAATTCGGATTGACCTGTCTGGCTTAATGGGTGTTACAATAGGGGTTTCCCACGGGGAGTGATTGATGGGCTCCAACATCCCCTGAGCTGTCAGTTTGTCGAGTTGTTCGTCGATTTTCGATTTTAAGGCAAACGGAACTCGACGGGGCTTTAGGCGAATGGGAGCTATTTTTGGATCTAAGCTGAATGAGATCGGGGTCCCCTTGTACTCGCCTAAGCTGTCCGCGAATACATCCCTGAACTCATATATAAGGTCTTCCTCCCAGTCACAGCCACCGACTCGGTTTACGCCGGCCACTTCAATGCCAAGTGGCGCAAACCATTGGAGGCCCAGTAGGCTAGGCCTATCTCTATCGATGACCATTAAAGGTAAGTACGCTGTGTGCTTCTTGAAGGAGACTCGGACTCTGCAGGACCCGACGATGGGAATTCGATTCCCCGGTAGTCCTTGAAGATGAGGCGTTGGAAACGGAGATCTTGGTGTTGAATTGTGGGGATGAGTTGCTTGAGTGTCTTCCAAGACACCAGCGAGAGGGACGATCCTGAGTCGACCTCCGTGTGGCAAGGTTGGTTCTCGATGGCTACCTTGACTCGGATTTTCTTAGTGTCCAAGGCTGAGGCGTGACCGATAGTGATAGTATGGTGAGCCTCTTCTCTCTGCAAAGCTCGATTTCTGTAGGAGTGGTTTACTGGCTCTTGCCTTACAGGATGGTTTCCTGTTGATTGGCGATAGTTAGCCCCTTTTGAGGCCTGGCTGGGTCCTGGCAAGCTGCGGCAGACCCATCCGATGTGGCCTCTTTTCCCGCACTCATAGCAGAGTGCGTCAGTCACGGAATTTGCATTTGGACCTGGCATGGTTGGCTCCACAGCCAGCGCAAGGGCGTAAGGGCTTTGGGCGAGGGTCCCGGTCAGACTGCAGTCGATGGACCCCTTCTTCGTCGCTGTCTGATGACGAAGAGAGGTCCTCGTGGTGCGTTGTCATGAGCTGCCCTTCTGAACTAGGTGAGATTTTGTTGGCCGGTGGTGGTACTGGCGTGCGGGTTCGGCGTAGTTGTGCAGCCGACTTCCTGGTTGCTTCTGCTGCAGTAGCATCAGCAATGGCGTCGGCAAGGCTGATGTCGCCTTTCACCATCAGCTTGCTTTGGACACTTGGTGCATCTACTCCCAGAACTATGCGATCTCTCAGTGCTTATTCTAGATCGGTGAATCCGCAGAGGCCTCCCAAATTTCGGAGGTCTGCTATGAAGTTGGCCACACTTTCTCCCTATCGCTGGCTTCTTTGATAAAACTCGTGGCGTCTCACGAGCATAGGCACGGTCAGGGCTTAGTGGTCTCGCAGGATAGGTTCGAGGTCGTCCCAATCCATGGCCTTCACTTTTCGGGGTTTGGCTAGTGCTTTTGCCATCTTAAATACGGTTGGACCGCAATGCGTTAGGAACACCGCCCGTTTCTTCCCAGCTGTGGTGTCCTTTAAGTTGTTCGTCTCTAGGAACATTTGGAAACGATCCATGTAAGACTCCCAGTCTTCCTGTGTTGGATCGAACGGAGCGGGTGGTACGATGCCGCCGGACATGGTTCCGTTGTTGGCATCGTCTGTCACGTGCTCGGTGTTCTTCGAAGTTTCGTTGGTTCAGATATCTCCATATCCCACCCTCGTCGCCAGTGTTAAGTTTTGAGCATGGGTGAGAAAGAATGGAGACAAGCCTTTGAACGGTGAACTTCAGCTCTTTATTTACATTGTGACTTCTTCAATTCAACAGCAGTAAAACCCACCTTATATAGGCAAACCCTGTAACGTTTAACCAATAACGAGCTAGGAACGCTAGCTCGTATAACCAATAAGAATTCTCTGTTAAGGGCCAATCAGATTCCCCGGAACGGGCCAATCCGGTCCGGCCGCTTAACAGCCAATCAGAAGTGCAGGGCCAGAACCCTGCACTTACTCCAAGCTCACACTTTATTAATCTTATTGCATACACAACACTAATAAAGCAACCGTCCTACCTTAAGAACTATGTAACTGCGCCCTGTAAACAGAAGCCAGGGGGAAGGAGTGTTGTGAATGCATAAAGGTTTAATAAAGTTATCTTGAGCTTGGAGTCAAGTGCAGGGTTCTGGCCCTGCACTTCTGACTGGCTGTTAATGGCAGGATCGGATTGGCCCGTTCAGGGGAATCTGATTGGCCATTAACGGGGCATTCGTATTGGTTAACGGAGCTAGCGCTCCTGGATTGTTATTGGTTAAATAGTTATTGGGTTGCCTATATAAGGAAGGCTATAGCGGCCATCCAGTTTGAGCATGTAAATAAAGAGTTGAAGTTCACCGTTCCACAGGCTCGTCTCCATTCTTTCTCGCCCATGCTCCAAACTTAACACAGGGCCAAAACCCTGCACTTGACTTCAAGTTCAAGATAACTTTATTTAATATTATTCATTCACAACACTAAGGGTCATCTTTTCAATAGTCTACTTCACTGTTATTTCCTTGCATCTTCCTCCTGAACTCTTAAAACCTTTTCAGACTGTTAATTATATGCTTGTAATGTTTAATCACATTGTATACCATATTTGCAAATTCAGAGTTGTGACCTAGACCACAAAATTAATGAACATCACTGTGCAACTTTTTTCTGACTCACGGAGCAAATGGGTTTATTTTAAAATGCATTTAAAAAAAACAACAACAATCCTACTATATGGAGGGAAGAAGTTTCTTACTGGAAATCCTCAGGTAAAAAGCTTGGCAGCCATTAGCTGAGAATGCTTCAGTCTTAAATTTTCTGCATGAAGCATGGTTCTGATTTATATTTTCCCCTCCACCTAAACCATTATTTTCTTCCTTTGAAGAGCCCTAAAGTGAAAGGTTTGGCATATTAATGTGATGTGATAAAGGAGCAATCTGTACGGTATGGCTAGGGAAAGACTATATGGTAAATATAGAGTACAGATTATTAATTTTTGGGCAGAGTCTGAAAATCCATGAAATCCAACAACAGTAGATTCTACTGAGTAAAAGATTCTATCTTGTTAACATATTTCCATGCAAATAAAATCTGCATCTGTAACACATGGGGAGTTTCTCCTTCACCTTGATATCACTTATTTTCCCATTTATGAACATAAGAATGCAGAATGCTGTTCCTACAGTAGAAAGAGACAGAGTTAAGATGAAAATAATTACAGAGCTGGAACTTGTTCTCCAGCAACTCAGACAACTAACTCTGATACTGCAAATTAGAGATAGTTATTCCATTTCCATAATGATCAGCCAGATGCCTACAAGAAGCCTTCAACAACACATGGCCCAAGGGTACTTTTTCAAGAGGCACCTGGAGTTCCTTGTTTTTCCTTGAAGATATTTTGCTTCTCATCCAAGAAGCTTCTTCAGTTCTGACTTCAACAAGACAGATTTATAAAAAAACCTATTCTTACTGATGTTCCTCAGCAATGGGTAGGTAATAGAATATTGTCTTCAGTAAGTATATAGCCATCATGTTTACAAGTCATTTACAATTTTTTGTCTTCGTCCAACTTGATGATCATTGCTACATTTAATTATTCTTGTGATACAGTTTATCTGTACAAATACCAACCAATGAATAATACCAGTTTTGGTAAGCTGTGCATTCAAACATTGCAAATCAGTTTTAGCAATTCCAATCTAGTGGAGGTTTCCATGCTACCAGCACTGTTTTAGTGTTTGCCATCTGATGTGTTAGATGATTAGACTATTTTTGCAGGTGAGCAGAGAGTGCCCGTCTGTTTGGAAATGCTTTGTTGCTTTTTTAAAAAAATAATAATGATAATCCTGGAAACATATGTTAGAATGTTCATAGTAAAACATGCCTGTGGGAAAAAGAAAGAAATGAAATGAACACGAAACGGGGTGGGAAGTCCTATAAATTCATAACATGACAGCTAGAGATTAGATATATCTTGGATTATCAAGACATGAACACTTTCATAAGTAGCTGCTAAAAAATTAGCAATTCCAACGCGGCAAAATACTGAGACAGGTTTTACCCCTCGACTTTAAACTCGATCAACAACTTCAGTTAAGAACTGCTGTGGGAGACCGGTGAAAATGTTTCAATTTTTTTTTTTAATGCTAAGTGGGTATTATTGATCAAGATAAAATATTACTGGAAATTCTGTGTAAAAATAAAAGACAAATGCAGATTAAATTAAAAAAGCTTGTGACAGCAAGAACTGTTTTGGAAGATGGCAGTGTTTGGCTCATATGTACGTGCAGAACATTTTCTCTATAAATAGCAAAAAAGATTGAGATGTTCTTTAATCAAAGATATTGCACCATATATAGCATTCTTGGGGGTGGGTGGGAATCTCATTCAATACATAAAATCATTTAATATTGCAGAGGGACAAACTGCTGGATCGTATTCAGATCAATGGGCAGCAACAATAAAAGTCGGAACAAGTAAAAAAGCACTAACTGCTAAACTGCTAAACCAGAGTGGGCCCTGCTCTGTCAGTGATTGACAGAGAGGTGCATTGGCCAGGGGGTAGCAAAAGAATAAGTAAGTGATATACAGCACTGAGTTTGCAGCCCTGTTGCTCTCCAGATAGGGACAGACAATAACACGCTGCCTCAAAGAATTTTTTAGCCCTTGTCTTACTATTCCAGGGAGCAATTTAATTGGGGGGGAGCATAAATTTCAATTTCAACGTGGGGAAAATGTTTGCTTTGTTTTTTTTAAAACAATGGACATATAAAGGGACAGGACAGAACAGGACATGACAGGACAGGATAGAACAGGACAGAAGAACAAATTTTCCTGATGACTAGAAATTCTTGATCACCCCTGGATCTTAATCAAAGTGGGGAACAAGCAAGAATTGGAATTATAGTAAACTAATCAAATTGATTTATAAAATTAATTGCAATGTTCGATTTAATTTAGAAAATCAATCCAATTTTATTCAGTTGGCTAAAATCTCTCAGTTGGACTTGCTTGGATCCAGATCATTAAAAAGCAGGAATATATAAGGAGAAAGTTGTCTAAACTGAGTCCAATAGGGCTGAATTAATCAAATGTACAATATTCCATTTGATTTGATAATGTTTTATAGTCCAAATCAGTCCAAATTGCTTTGTACCAATTACAGTATAAAATGTTGGCATTGGTCTACTAAGGATACCTAGTTCTTGCTTTATTTCTCTACTAGCACCCAATGGTGAAAAAGCACACCATTGTTATTTAGCTATTTTGATTGATTTCAGCAAGACAATCCCAAGTTTTTAGTCACCATAAGTGGCCCAGAGCTACTTTAGGAGATATGATTTCATGAGTAGTAATGCCAGAAAAATAATTCATTAGTTTTTAAACTTCAAGGAAATCATATGATCAGAGTGCCAGGTTTTATTCATAATATTACAGAAGAGGACTTTTCAGGTAACCAGGATCTGAAAGAGATGTTGGAGTCAATTGCTATGAAATTAGACTGATCTTCTAAGAAAATGACCCTCACTGATGTGCCTTTTTTGTTACAATTTTATTCCTGGTTATTCTGATATGCTTACCCATCCCCATAATTATGTTTGTTGGACTCGAGGTGAAAAACTGAACAAGTGCAAACAAGACTTTAACTTTTATCAAGGATTGAGGCAGCTGATTTTTTCCATCCATGATATCAAAATAACCCATTATTGTCTGTCAGCTAAAATAGGAGAGCTAGAGAAATACTCACTATTTATCTGTAACTGGGTCATCACAAATCTTTCAATATCATCTTCTTTTATGGGAAACAAGATTATAAGAAACTGCCATTACAAGAATGGAAAGAGAAATGTGATCCTGAAAATGAATCAACAGAGGAAAAAATCACCTTAAGGGTTGCTAATGCTAGGTGGCAAAACTGTTACAAAAAGGGCATTTGATGGATGCTCAGTAATTGGAACTATTATGCAGGCCAGATCAGATGGTCTTTTTTAAGCTAATGATAAATGTCATCTTTGCTGGTAATAATGATAGTTGTAATGTCCATATTAAGACAAGCTGTGTTACATTTTTAATATAGCAAAGCAATTTCTGATGGTTGTTTATGACCCAGTAGGAGATCCAACTTCTGATGCCAAATAATAGCTTACCAGCTGTGGGAGAAAAGTAGTATAGAAATCTGTATTAGGCTTACTGTGGTAATGAGTGCATCACTGAGAAACCCACATCGTCAGCCCCATTACTCTTGTTTACTACATAACAAGGTGGAATGAACTAAGTTAGTGCCACAATCATAGCTCATGGATCTGACCTCCTTCAGTGTCATAAGCATTTCCTTTGCTCATGGTGACTCATTCATATCTTAGTTCAGGGGTGGGCAAACTATGGCCTGTGGGCCACATCCGGCCCGTTGGTCTGTCCAATCCGGCCCGCCCCTGAAAAAAAATAGCTGGGCGTGGCGTACTGCCCTGTGCCACATGGCCCCCAAAGCTGCAAAACAGTGCAGAGCGCTCTCGGGGTAGGAAAGAAAAGAAGAACTTTGCAAAGGCCTCAGCTGGGAGTTTGAAATCACCTTCGAGTGCGACCTCTCTGAAGGTGAGTCCCCGCCGATCCCCCTTTCTTTTCTGGGGCTTCCAGGCTTAAGCTTTGCAAAGGCAAAGTTTGCAGGCGGGAGCGTCTTCTGGCCGATGAGCAGGAAGGGTTCCGCCCGGCGGTCAGGCAGGCTGCTTGGAGCGGTCTGCTTGGAGCCACCTAAAGCTAGGCCACTGCTGGTGGAGCCTTGCCCTGTCTTGGTGCCCCATTTCCCGGCTCGGTGGTCCTGCTTAGGTGGCACTTTAAAAGCCTGCTCCCAGCACCCAAGCAACTTCCCAGCAACTTGCGGCTTCCTTTTACCTCGTGGGCGCTCGCACCTGTCCCTGAGCCGCGCAGCGGAGGGGAAACTCGGAGCACTGCCGGGTTGCCTCCTCGAAGTAGCCCACCCGCCTGCCCACTGGGAGAAACCCTTCCTGCTCCTTGGCGGGAAGACACTCCCACCTGCAAACTTTGCCTGTGCAAAGTTTAAGCCTGGAAGCCCCGGAAACCCGAGCAACTTCCCAGCAACTTTCGGCTTCCTTTTACTCGCGGGCGCTCGCGCCTGGCCCCAAGCCGTGTGCTGGAGGGGAAGCCCAGTGGGCGGGCGGGCTGCTTGGACGAGGTGACCCAGTGGTGCTCTGGCAGCAGCAACAGGCAGTTCCGCCCGGGCTCCGCTCAGGTGTCTGGCTGGGGCTGTCAGGAGTTGCTACCGCCGGTGCAGCTCCGTGCAGCTCTAGTCCCCTGTTGCCTTGGGATGGAAAAGGCAAAACCAGGAGCCGCTGAGCCTGAGCCTCCGGTGCCGCTGCTGCCGTTGCAAAGCACTGCCATGGTTCTTCCTTTTTGCCTTTCCCTTCCCGAGGCAATGTGGGACTGGAGCCGTGCAGAGCCGCACCGGCGGTAGCAACTCCTGACTCAAGGGGCCTCTGAGGGGAGGGGAAGGAGAAGAAGAGGGGGGGAAGGGTGGGGGGGCGATTCCCAAAAAATCTTGTGCTGATCCGGCCCATCTGTCAAATTTTAAAAGTCAATGCGGCCCCCGAGCGGAAAAGTTTGGCCACCCCTGCCTTAGTTGCTTCCCACTAGGATTATTGCAAATGGACTCAACATGGAGCTGCCCTTGAAAATCACATGGAAGTTATAGGTCCAGAATATAGCGGTGCAGGCAGCTTTTGACATTTTGTTGCACTCACATTACAACACTGCTCTGCTGCCTGAACTGGCTTTCAGTGGGCAACTGGATGCAATTCAAGATGCTGATTGCTATCTATGAAGCCCTACATGACACGGAGACAGCTTATTTGAGGAACTGCCTTTCCTCTTCCCGTTATTTCTGCCTTCCTCATCAGTTCTAGCAGAAAAGGTATTTCTAAAAATGTTCCATTAGAGACAGGCATCTTGTTGGACTCGAGAGTTGTGATAGCATCTGCCCAGTAGAAAAATATCCCTTTGGAAATCTATGTAGTTTTTTGTAAGACATTGAAGTCCTGCCTGTTCCCTGGGCATTTGATTTACAGTAATGGGTTAGGCAAGTTCTGTTTGTTAAAGTTGTCTTTATAAATTGAGATTATCATTTTAACTTCGGATATTGTGGTTTAAGTTGTGGGATTGTTGCTGTTTCAAATTTGCACTCTGCCCAGAGTCTCTATTGTGAGATTTTTTTGGGGGGGGGGAGAGATATAAATAATATCCAGCAATAAATTGTGTAAATCATATAAATGAATACATTTTATAGAGTTTGGATTTTTTTTATTCCAAAGCTGATTCTGTAGATGTTTACATACAAATATACAGTACATATTATGCTATATAATAAATAAGTAAATATTCTTCAGACATGATCTAAGGGATTGGGGAGGTTTAACTTAAGAAAACTTTCCTTTTATAAGACAGAATTACAAGTACCTATCTATCAATTCTCTGCAATGTGCTGTTCATAAAATTGGTGGTAAGAATATTACATCTCCTCATGTCCAATTATAGGAGCCCCAATTAGTTGATACTTTTGGAAAACGAATTTCTGACTACAACCATGCAAAAATTAAAACAATAAGTTCTGTGTACACAACTTAAAGTACAATGTGAAGTGTACAATATTCCTAGAATTCCCCAGCCAGAAGACCTATTGCTAAAAATGCTGGGAACTGAAGTCCCCATATCCAGAAATTGCCAAGGTTATAGGATTTTGTACGATAGTATTCCACAATATGCCTTTCTTGGAGTTCAATGCCTGTCATATCCACATGCATGCCTATGACTCTAGAATGAGAGTAGAGTGCACTGCTATGATTTGTATTACTACTGTAGTTAATTACTACTGCTTACTGTGCTTGCTTCTATCGGTCTCACTGCAACTTCTTTCACCCTGAGAATATGTAAGTAACAGTACTTTAACCTCTTCCCTAATTTCTTAATTGTCTTTTGCTAATAGTGCCTCTAGAAATAATACTGTTTCATGTTATTGGGTCACACCCAAACTAGTTCCAAAACGAAGTTGGTTCATTAAAGGGGCAAAAAAGAACCGGGGAATAAAGATGGGCCCATTACTCCTTGAAACTGTCTGAAAATTCTCATCTTAAAAAAATCTCCATACCATGGAATCACCTTAAAAATTCTTCTTGCGTAGGTGACAAAGGGTAGATGTTTGGGGAGAGAGATTTGACTCCAGGATGAGTCAAATCCCCTTTTAGCCTTGTAGCCTACTCATATATTTCCTTGTTCATTTCCTTCTTTAAAATAGAAGCAACCTTTCTATTCAAGTTCTATTCTTTTTATTCGAACACCCAAGTTGGCTTACATGTTCAAGTAAGAGAGAGAGAAAACATTAAAATGAGAGTAGTAAGAACACCAAGCAGAGGTGGTATTCAGCAGGTTCTGACCAGTTCTGGAGAACCGGTAGCGGAAATTTTGATGAGTTTGGAGAACTGGTAAATACCACCTCTGACTGGAAATTTTATAGTATCCTTCCCCTGCCACGCCCACCAAGCCATGCCCACCAAGCCACGCCCATAGAACCAGTCGTAAAAAAATTTGAATCCCACCACTGACACCAAGGTAAGCAAGACTCAGCCCCATCTTCTCTGCAAAATCATTGGATAAGGAAGAGGAAGGAGGTTCTGTAAATTGCTTTACAAGGGAGGGCCTCGAGATTCAAATAAAATAAATAAATAAATAAACTGCAAATGCAATAAAGATCATCATACTGGCTCTCTGAGTGCTCTCTCCAAAGGAATTTAGGGGTGCTCAGTGATATAGCCCATAATAAAGTTTCTGTTTCACAAATCAGGACATAAATCTATACTGGAACTGCCTACTGTACTTATGTAAAAATAACTCAATATATTTTGGGTTCATCTTATTTTTAGAGATTTTGCACTTCAGAATGTGAGAACCTTTGGATCCAGAGCAAAGGGAATGATTCATGCATTAATGATTCTGCAGCAAGACTAAATCATGTTTTCTTCTATCCAGGTGCTTCATATCCATGGTATACGAAGAATGGCAGCGAGATGAGTTTCTAGGCTTGTGGTATGTTAATGTTTGCTAGATCACCTTGTGGCACAAAGAACTGAGGAAAACAGAAGGAAGAGCTATTCTTCTCCTAGCTTCCTGTTCGCCATAATAATAATACAGATAAGAAGGATAAGGTTTCTCTTTCCTCAAGACACATCTTATCTCTTAATAAGCTTTTTTTTTTTGAAACTTTTGTTTCTATCAATGGGGTGACTAAAAAACAGAGGGTGGGTGGAAAGGAATACTTTTCCACTGTTTCAGTAAAAGCATTTAGGGGGTCATACTTTGGGATATTTACTAATCCTTTTATAGCAAATTAATTGCTTTGGGACATATTAGACTGATCACTTTACCTGGCTATTAAACCTTCTTTGGATGGAATGGAAACAATGTGTTCTTTGCCCTGCTTGATGCACTCTGACTGGGTAAACACTAAAATGGCTGAATTGTGTCAAAGGGGAATGTGCTCACCTTAAGGACCTGGGACTAAGGCGGCTTCCAGCATTCAATCTACTGCCAGGAAAGGCAAAGCAGCCATATCTGAATCACAGCAATGCCCCCCTTCATCCCCTTGCAGATTAATTTCCTCAGAAAAGAAAACCCTTCCCCAATCAAAGCTCCCAGGGTGTTTTAGTTCTTTCTAAGTACCAGACAGACACTAGAGAGGCTTCTTTCCAAAAATTTCCATTTCATTTCCCCTTTCTGCTCCTCGTTTTTCATTTTCTCTACCCAATGGTAAGCACCATTTCCAATATGCATGGGTTTTTTGGGGTGGATCTTTTTTTCATTTTAGGGGTGTGGAGGGGAATAAGGAAATGAAGCACTCTTGCTGATATTTCCACTTTTTCCTATCTTTGATTACAGTTTGGCTACTCGAAAATTCATATTCAACTCATTATCATAATGTCCATTACCGTGACATCAGAATAATGATAACTGCATTGTGACGTCATCTTTGAAAAATGCAATTATGTATTTGAGGCTTGATGGCTTATATAAACACAAAAAGAAATAGTCTCTGAAGTTGGCAGGTGATATAATAATATCTTTGACAATACAGAAAGGGCAGCAATTGACTGTGAAGTCCATTATTTTATGCTGGAGTTGTGGGATCTTTTTTTAATGAATTTAATGAATATGTTAAAAAGTACTGGATGCCATTTAAGAGGGTTTTTTTTGTTTGAAATCCATTAAAAGAGAAAAAAGCTAACCACCAAAAAACCATAGCTTTTTTACAGACTCTCCACATCCTAATACAGAAACTATTCAAGTACAGTTTTTGCCTAAATTGGAATGGAAGTTACTCTTTTTCTTTTGGGGCCACATGAAGCATTTTCCTAATGTTGCAGTCTTACTCATTGGGGAGCATCTTGGGAAACTTTTTTTTTTCATGTCCCTCTGCCATCTCTTCTTTTTATTTCAAATACCCGCACCCTCATGCTTGATGCCCTATTTTTGAAAACATCTCAAACCACAGCCAAAATTTGCAAGTTTCTTTATAGGTGAGAAACAGAAGTGGAAAGGAACTTAAACAGGTTTTGATATAAACAACGCTAGGTAAATAAGCTTCAGATTTTGGAATTATATTGAGGAAAGCACTGATAACTTTGAAAAAGCCCTTCTCTGTCACTCCAGGTCTTCTGTTCAGAGCTGTCATTGTGTTTTTCCTTGGAGATTAATATTTGAAAGATAAAGAAGCAGATTAGAAATGATTGTTTGCTCTGTTTAAGCAAGAGTCACCTTGTTCTGTTAAATCACCAGGATAAAAAGGAAAAAAGAAAAAAGAAAGGGGAGAGAGGGAGGGAGTGAGGTGAGTCAACTTGCCAGGTAGCAAGATATGAGCCACTTCAGTTCTCTGTGTTCTCTTTAAAAAATGCAGAAACGCACAATTCAGGGGAAAAAACTGTTAAGTTCTGCACATGGGTGCAAGGAACGGAGACGAGGCAGTGAACAGTGAACTTCAACTCTTTATTAATCATACTGAACAGAGCAAAAACCTAGGGCAGCAGCAGCCCTTTTATAGGGTAGGCTGCTGACCTATTAGCCAATGAGAAACATGGAAGTGTTAAACCCTTGAACCAATGAGAGTTGGCCCGTTAACAGCCAATCAGATTTCCCAGAAAGAACCAATCCGATATTGCTATTATCAGCTAATCAGAAGTGCAGGATTAGAACCCTGCATTTTTCCTAAGGTTGTTAAAACTTTATTAGTTCATAACACCCCTTCCCCCTAGGCTCTGTTTGAGGGGTGCGGTGACGTAATCCCGTAGATATGCAGGTTGTTTTAACTGTCTATTAGATTTGCACTGTCCCACCGATTCCTGTCTTAGTCCAGTTTCGGCAGGACGTTTTTTGATATATCTGGTACAGGTGGCTCCGCATCCTCACTGGATGACTCGGTGCCGCTAATTCTATCGTTCTTGTCCTCCAATCTCTGCGGGCTCGCCTCCGTTGAGGTATTCCTCTGTGGTGAGGCCAACCCTCTCCCTGATTCTTCTTCATGTATTTCGCCTGGCTGCTGACTTCCTTCGATTCCGATTTCCACCATCTCGAATTTGGTTTCTTCGACATCCTCTCCCCCCTCAGTTTGAGAGTCACAGGAGTCGCAGGAACTGGGTTGTAGCCTAGAGTGAAGCTGATCTATATGGCGTTTCCACATTTTTCCATCCCATGTTTGCACACGGTACGATCTGGGCCCGGTGGTTTGAGTTACGGTTGCTTCAACCCATAATGGTTCGCCGGAAAGGTTTTTAGCGAAAACTAAGTCGCCTACTAAGAACTCGCGGCATTTTCCACTAGATCCACAGGGTTTCTCTGGCTCGTAGGACGGGTGGAGCTGGTCGAGGTGGGAATGGAGCTTGCGTCCCATCAACAGTTCAGCTGGAGTCTTGTTGGTGACGCTGTGCAGGGTGATGTGTTGGAGTAGGAGTATTCTGTTTAGCTTGTCGTCAATGTCCCCATAGTCCATTTTGTGGAGAGCTTTTTTAACAAATTGGACCATGAGCTCGGCCCTGCCATTAGCCGCAGGGTGCACCGGCAAAGTTAGTGCATGGCGGATACCCCAGTCCGCTAAGTATTGTTCAAACGCCAGGGCGGTGAACTGGGGTCCGTTGTCGGAGACCAGAATGTCTGGCAGCCCATGTGTTGCGAATAGCCTATTCAATTTTCGGATGATGGAATCGGTTGTAGTAGTCTTCATTTTGTGGATCTCGAGCCAGTTGGAATAGGCATCCACTGTAAGGAGGAATGTATGTCCCTTAGTAGGTCCTGCAAAGTCAATGTGGATGCAGGACCATGGTCCCCAGGGTGTTTCCCATTCTGTTGGAGTTGCTCTAGGTGGGGCACTGCTGACTTCTTGGCACTTTAGATAAGTCTTTACCCAGGCTTCGATCTGCTTGTCGATACCCGGCCACCAGGCGTAGCTTCGTGCGAGCGCTTTCATATGCACGATGCCGGGGTGGCCGTCATGCAATGTTTTCAATACTGCTCGTTGTAACCGCTCTGGGATGACGACTCTGTCTCCCCATAGGATGCAGCCTTTTTGCAAAAAAAGTTCTGTTTGCCAGTTTCTGAAAGTGGTGAAGTTGTCAGGGGTTTGTTCTACTGGCCATCCTCGTTCGACCCAGCCGAGAACTCGCGCCATGACAGGATCTCGTTTCGTTTCGATCGCGATGTCTCTGGCTGTTTGTGGTGGTGAATGTAGTGTTTCAATCTGGAGTGTCGTAAGGGTCGGAGCTGGGTCATCGACGGTTTCCGGAAGTGGGGCACGGTTCAATGCATCAGCATGGGGAATGGATTTCCCCGGGCGGTGTTGTAATTTATAGTTGTACGCAGCTAAGAACTCCGACCAGTGAGTCATTCTAGTTGACAATATATAGGGGTTGGCTTGTCTCCCGATATAATCCCTAGCAAAGGTTTGTGATCGGTAATAATAGTAAAAACTCATCCATACACATATTCATGAAACTGTTTAACAGCAGATACAACAGCAAGAGCCTCTTTGTCAATTTGGCTATAGTTACGTTCAGCCTTTGATAGGGTCCTTGAAAAATAGGCAATTGGGACTTCACTACCATTTGGTAACACATGACTCAAAATGGCTCCTACTCCAAACGGTGATGCGTCACATGTAATTGTTAAAGGTAAAGTCTCGTTATACTGCATTAAAACAGCCTCTGAGGTTAGTAAGTTTTTCACTTGTCGGAATGCGTGCTCCTCTCGGTGTCCCCAGACCCAGGTGGCTTTTTTGTCAAGAAGTCTATGCAGGGGCTCAGCTACGGTCGCTTTCTGGGGCAAGAAGATGTTGTAAAAGTTAATGAGCCCCAGGAAAGCTTAGAGGTCGGTCGTATTCCTGGGTCTTGGGGCATTTTTGATTGCTTTTAGTTTGCTATTAGTGGGATGAATGCCTTGTTTATTAGGTACCCCAGGAACTCTACTTTATCTGTATACAGTTGACATTTATTTTTTTTAACCTTTAGGCCGGAGTCTTTAAATTTCTGGAGAACCATTTTAAGATGCTTTTCTAGTACTTCACTATTCGGGGCCGCAATTAAAACATCATCAAAGTGTGGCACAACCCCCTTGATCCCTTGCAAGAGTCTCTCCATCAGACTTTGAAAAATCCCTGGGGCTACGCTCACTCTGAATTGGAGTCAGTTGCATTTAAAGGCGCCTCGGTGCATAATGATCATCTGTGCCTCCACGGTTTTTTTTATCTACAGGCAGTTGTTGATATGCTTGTGCTAAATCCAATTTAGCGAAGACTTTTCCGCCCCCCAGGGAATGGAGAAGTGTTGCACCATCGGCACCGGGTAAGCATTTTGTTGAAGGGCGTGATTAAGGGTGGCCCGGTAGTGCCCACAAACCCTCAACGATCCATCCGGTTTGATGGGTGTTACGATTGGGGTTTCACAACGGGCATGGTCGGTTGGTTCTAAAACACCATGGGCTATTAATTTATCGAGCTGCTCGTCAATCTTTGGTTTAAGGGCAAAAGGTACCCGACGGGGCTTAAGGCAGATGGGGGCTACTTCAGGGTTAAGGTTAAATGATATCGGGATCCCCTTGTACTCGCCTAGTTTGTCTGCAAAGACGTCCTGGAATTCCTGGACGAGGACCTCCTCCCAGTCATCGCTTCTGGTTTGATGAATGCCGGCTACCTCGATCCTGAGTGGGGCGAACCATTGAAGGCCTAACAAGCTAGGCCGATCACGGTTGACGACGGTCAGTGCTTATGATGCAGTACGATTTTTGAATGAGACTGGACTTGGCTGGATCCAACGACCGGAATTCGGTTCCCCTGATAATCTTTGAATATGATTCTTTGGGTTCTGAGGTCTTGACGCTGGATGGCAGGGATTAATTGTTTAAGGGTCTTCCAGGAAACCATCGAGAGGGACGATCCTGAATCGACTTCCATCACACAAGGCTGGTTTTCGATGGCGACCTTCACTCGGATCTTCTTTGCATCTAACGATGAAGTGTGACTGATTGTAATGGTTTGGTGTGCCTCTTCCCGTCTCGTTGAAGTGGCCAGTGTTTTATTTCTGAAGGAGTGGTTGTTCCATTGATGGTTCAAATGTTCCCGACTCACAGGACGATTCCCTGTGGTCTGGTGGTAGTTGTTTCCCCTCTGAATTGGGCTGGATCCTTGCTTGCTTCTACAGACCTTCCCAATGTGGCCTCTTTTCCCACAGGAATGGCAGAGCGCATTGAGGAATTTGCAGTCTGATCGCAGGTGGTTTGCCCCACAACCCGTGCATTGGTGTGGTAGTCTTTGATTCCGCTGGTTGCGTTGGTCACGTTCAGACCGGAGCCGGTTGACCTCCTCCTCATCACTTTCTGATGACGATTTGAGGTCCTTGTGGTGGGTCGCTGTTGTGTGCCTCTCTAGGCAAGGTGAGGTATCGCTGGCGAGTTGACAGAGTGGTGCGTTAGTGTGGCGCATTTGGGCGGCCGACTTCCTGGTTGCTTCTGCTGCAGTAGCGTCTTTGATGACATCAGCAAGATTGATGTCCCCTTTGGCCATGATCTTGCTCTGTGCTGTCTGGTCATCTAATCCCAGAACTATTCGGTCTCTCAGAGCTTCTTCGAGGTCTGCGAACCCACAGAGGCCTCCGAGGTTCCGGAGTTCCACGATGAAATCTGCAACACTCTCTCCTTTCTGTTGGTCCTTCTGGTAAAACTCATGTCTTCGGACAAGCGTTGGTAAGGCGGGTGCATAGTGGGCCCGTAGAAGGGGCACGAGGACGTCCCAGTCCATGGATTTCACCTCAGCCGGTTTCGCTAGTGCCTTGGCCATCTTAGACGGCAGGCCCGCAATGGGTCAGGAACACTGATCGCTTTTTTCCCGTAGTAGCATCCTTCAAGTTGTTGGTCTCCAGAAACATCTGGAACTGGTCTATGTATGAGTCCCAGTCCTCTTGTGCCGGGTCAAATGGAGCGGGTGGTATGGCGCCGCTGGACATGGTTTCCGCTATCGATGCGCCTTCAGCCACATGCTTTGTTTGGTGCTCTGTAGTGTTCAGTCAGCTCTGATGTCTCCGCATCCCACCCTTGTTGCCAGTGTTAAGTTCTGCGCATGGGTGCAAGGAACGGAGACGAGGCAGTGGACAGTGAACTTCAACTCTTTATTAATCATACTGAACAGAGCAAAACCCTAGGGCAGCAGCAGCCCTTTTATAGGGTAGGCTGCTGACCTATTAGCCAATGAGAAACATGGAAGTGTTAACCCTTGAACCAATGAGAGTTGGCCCGTTAACAGCCAATCAGATTTCCCAGAAAGGATCAATCCGATATCGCTATTATCGGCCAATCAGAAGTGCAGGATTAGAATCCTGCATTTTTCTTAAGGTTGTTAAAACTTTATTAGTTCATAACAAAAACAAAACAAAAAACCCTTGCCCTTGAAACAGTCTAACTTCCTATAAAAAACATGAACAACCACTTCCTGTTTCCAACAGGAAGTATGGGTTAATTCAGATGTGAAGAGGAAGTTTAATTTCCTGCCTCCCCAGGAGTTAGTAACATTTAACCTTCCTGTCTTTCAAAGAACCTCACTGAAATAGCAATTGAAAAAATGATGCCTGAAACTGAGCAAGTCATACTTGACTGTCCTGTGCCATTGAAGTATGGAGGAGTTCTTACAGCAAACAGAAAGCAACAGAAAGTGCAGGCTAGACAAGGCATGGGGACAACATACCATGTGGAAATTCATGCCTTGTTTCACTCCAAGTCTGTGTGTGTGTGTGTGTGTGTGTGTGTGTGAAAAGGGCTAGAAGAATCACTGGCCTGGAAAAGGGCTTCATAGGCACCCCTTTCCCCCATTTAATGCAGGAAATTCTAGTACAGCATTTTCATCAGATGCTTAGGCTCCAAAATCCTGGAGTAAGGAAGAGCCCATCACTCTGCAAATCATTTGTTCCCTTCTTAAACTGCTCTTATGGAAGTTCTCCTAATGTTTAACCCAGTTCCAGTCATGCAACCCCAAAAGTCTTGTATTATGGGACAACAGAGAATTTTTTCTGTGATTAGAAGAGTCCTTGTTATTCCTTGTTATTCCTTGTAATTCCAATTGTCTTGATTCCAATGTAGTCATTTCTTTCTTCAAATTAACAGAATGAATTCCTTTAAACCATCTTCTTTCGGGACAGCAAACTATATATTTATTGATTGTACAATTTCCATATTCTCTATGAAAAGTACGCTGCCCTAAAATAGGGCTACACATAAGATTGATGAAAGTACAGTATCCTGTGAATGTTACTTCTTGAGACCTGGACAGTACTGTTCTGCTAATGTAGCCTGAAATCTCATTATCCTTTTTTGCAGTTGCATCTCACTGTTCATTATTTCATTTCCTATATTTCATAGGGCTTGGGGGTTGCTGTCTGGAACTCTAAGCTTCCACTATGGAATTCTCTCTAAGAATTAAGGGTGGAGCCCAGGTGAACAAGAATCAGTGCAAGCTTAGAGCCAGAAAAAAGAAACCTTGTTTTTCTTTCCATGAGACTTATGCAATAAATCAACATCACAGAATTTTCTTGAGAAAAAAAAAAATCTTTCTACAGAAATTTCATTGTTTGCTTTATCAAAATAATTGCCTCAAAAGGGATTTATACAGAGCAACTAGAAAATTTTCCCTGTCTTTAAAAATATTATCATCCCATTTTTCTCTATAAGAAAAATGTATTCTTTAAACATTTAATGAAAATATTATAGATTTACATTGTGGATTATTTTTCACATTAAAAACAAGGACAAGCTTAGGGAAGCATAGATATTCATTTGGAGGCCTCTGGGGCATGAGTAGTTTTTCAATGCCAGCCCCAGGAGGGATGGCATTTTAGCCTTTGGGAAAGAGTTTAATGGATCACATAGTGTGCTATATTACAAGAAGGTCTAATGTATCAACATTTACCTTTTATTTAGCAAATAGTTACTAAAAACCATGCTGCTACAAGTCAATAATTTTACTGCTGAATTTTAAGGACATGATCTCAAGGACTGGAGACTCCAACTTGGAAATAAATACTTGATGGCCTATGAGTTGACAAAACTTGCACTAATTTGAACTTGAAATTTGAACTGTACAGAAAGTCTCTGTACTAGCAGTCAAATTCATATAGATTCCCATAAACAGTCTTTGATATGCATTCAACCTATGGCAATCTATATACACCTGGACTTTGTGCAATGAAAGGAGTACTTGATCTAGGATCAATACAGTAGCCTAGTGTTCCCTTGACGCTATGGGCCTTGTCAATTAAAGTCCAGCTTAGCTATTCTGCAGAAGGAATCTGTGAAAGCAGTTTTGCAGCACTTCCTTTGCACTGCAGAATGGGCAGTTTTCTATTGTTGGGAATTGACAGACTTAGGAATGGTTGAGAAAGGTTCCCAATGTTTGGTTTAGAGATCACTGGTGGTTCAAAGATATGGTAGGTGGTTTCTTGGTACAGAAGAGAATGTTATATACATAGTAATGAACGAACTCTTTTGAGAATGTTAAATCATGCAAGAGTTTGGTATTCTCAACCAAAATCTCATAATAGTTCAGGTGGGAACATAAAACCATGGGCTTAATAATCTCATGAGATTTTAGTCCCTATTATTTAAAAAAAAACACATTGATTAATTAATGCAGATCCACTTGGGAGAGGGACACATTTTCAAGATGCTACAAATACTTCATTACTGAACTCTAGCTAGAGGATCTTCAAAAGCTTCTGATGGTGATGCTCCAGTCCCCATAAATGGAAAGACTGGGAAGTGCTTTTAAAGAGCACCTGAACCTTTATTGAATGACACATCTCTTTGGGGTCTTTCTCTCTATTTAGATTATCCTCATTCAGATAAAAGGCAGAGAAAAGCAAGGTAAAGAAGCCTATCACAAAAATGTAATGGGATTTTTTGGAGGTTCTGCAATTTGCCTCAATTAATCACCTGCATTATTTATATCTACCTGGCCAAATCCTAGGTAGAAGGACAACTGAATTAATTGGGGCTTTGATTAATCAAGTTCAAAAGTCTGCTCTAATCAGACAGTTTTAGTGTCCAAAGACCACTCAAAAGCTTGAGCTATGTTTTTTCCTGCAAACATCCATCCAACCTCCTTGGCTGAGTACTTTCTATCTACGTGTCAGTGTTCAGAAAGAGCAACAGGAAAATATTTTTGCCTTATGGTTACAATAAGGATAGGATTGTTCACATGAGACTACTGAGTTCTATATTTATCCTGTCTCTAATTTGTCTGAATCATAAATGTTTAAATGTGCCTTATGCATTTAAACTGAATATGCATTAATGTATTACATCCAACCAAGTTACAAAGGACTCACAGCTGTGTTATGCTGCATAAGTTTCCCATACTAAAGATATGAAATTAGCACAAATAAACACCATTCCCTCCCACTTGACTGATTTCGCCCCTCTCAAGTTGGAACAATTAAATAATCACCCTGAAAAATTATTACATTTTTATTCTACTTTTTTTCCTATCTTTCTTCTAAGACACATATTGCAGTGTTCTGTTCACATATATTATAATAATAAAGAGAGGGAGGGAGGGAGAGAGAAAGAGAGAGAGAACACATGGCATGAAGCTAGAATGTGGTCTGGTTTTCACTTAATATGTTGTGTCATGCTGCCAATAGAGATTGCAAGTGAGGGTTGGGTTTTGGGGTTTTTGGTATTTTCTGAGCTTGCTTCTCTTCCTGAAGATGTTTCCTTACCAGGCTAGGTAACATCACCAGTACATAGAGGAGTGCTGTTTGCAGTCTGTTTATATGGGAGAACTTGTCCTACCAACCCTGATTGGGGTATTATTTCCTTGATTGCTTTGTGGGTGGGGTATTGTTTCTTCTTTGATTGTTCATATGTATCTGGTACTGGTTCCTGCTTATCTGGGTACTGGTTAATAGGTGGTGCAATGAGGAAGAATATATTTAGGTCTGTTTGCTTTCTTTCTTGAATGGCTCATAGATGAAACTTATCTCAATTATCTGTTATTTGTTAACGGCTGATTCATTTAAGTGTCATGCTGTAGAAATTCTGAATCTGACTTGTTCTGAAACTATGGTTGAACTTGTGCTTGAACTATATGGGGCAACAGGCAAAACTGAGGACACATCCACAAACACCAAACCGCAGTTAAAAGATACAATGAAAACTCCTTAATCTTATAATATACTGACAATAAATTTTAAACTGGGGATGGGGGAGTTATAGAGTTTTCCACTCAAGAAACAATTCATGTTTTTCCCCTCTTTTCTTAAGATGTTAAATATGCTATGCCTTTCAAGAAATTGTTGAAGTCTTGGTTGTCTTCCTAGGCCTTGGAGACAGGGTGTTTGTGAAGTCTTCCTTTCTGTTTTGGTTTGTTTGATTTAATTCAGTTTGGTTCTTTATTGTTCTTCTCATCTGTCATATTTTTCTTTTAACAAGTTGGTTTTCAGTTGTAAGCTACCCAAAGTTGTTTGGAAATTGGGGGGGGGGGGGTCAAATAAATAATAGGCTGCAAAATGCTTTCTGAATGACATTGCTAGGAATCCTCTGTAGCAATTACATCTTGAATGTAATTGAACTCAGTGTGGCATAATTTTCACTAGACATTCATAAAATTACATTGAATATTTGCTCCTGAGGAATTCTGTATTATATACTTTCTATAAAAGCACACAGCGGGTACATATGCATTTTCTAAGCCAACTTTTATCAGTTGTACTCTGAAAATAATTTGTTGTCCAATTGGGAGGAGCATGATTCTTTTCATTTGGATCAACTAAAAAATAAGCTATCTCTTGTGTTTTTCAGTATTTTTCATGGCAGATGATGTAAAAAGAATCAATGCAAAAAAGAAAACGAAGAACTGTGGGCCAAAAAAATTGTTACTAGGTGAGCTAATAGAATGCTTGTAACTGAATCTCCTCCATCATGACTGCGTCATGACAAATTTTATATAACAATCCTACTTGCTCTCTGGGTTTGACAGCTTTCTTTTATTTGTCTTTACCTGACACACAGAGTAGCAAATTCAAGCAGAGTTGATTCAAACAAAATAACCTCTGATTCAGCACCATTTCCTTTAAAAATTCTAACATATGATTCTACAAATCAGATGTTAATATAATAATTGTAGATAGGATTCAAATTGAATTACTTGCACTTTAAAAAATATAGATGAAATTATAATATCCTACATTAGCCTCAATGTGACATTATTACAACCTTTTCTCTACCCAACTCTGTTTTATTAGTAGGGGGAACTTTAGTAGGCCTCTAGAAGTTGCTGAACTGCTATTTTCAGAATTCCTGATCATAAGTTGGTGGGCATTGGGGTCCCAATAGGAACATCACAAGCTCCCCATAGTTGCTATATCATATTATGATAAAATTGAGGCAGGATATTTAGACCATCCACTTTTGGAATTGAGAGTGCAAACCTCCACATGAAAGCATCTCCGAAAATTTTTCAATATGTCCTCTTGTTAAAAGATCCCATGGGGAAAAACATTTCCCCTGATCATTAGTTCTTTTGTTGAGCTACTGTAATTCTACAGTTGAACCTTACTGTTAAAGACTTTTTCCAAATATTCAACTAGAATCTACCTTCTGAAATTTAACACGATTATTCCATATCTGACAATATGACTCAACAAACACTGGTTGGTCTTAGGTGTGTGTGTGTATGTGTGTGTGTGTAAAACATGCCTTTGGATACGAAAAGTACTATTATATCTCTTTTCAGTCCTTTTTCTCTAGGCTAAACCAACTTTGTTCCTTCAAGTCTCTGTTTACAGCACTTATGGGCTCCTTATCACATCATTGTGTTCCTTCCTGTTTCAGTTTACTGTCTTATAAAATACAGAAGGAATTTGTATTGGTGTGGTATGGTATTATATTATGCAGTGTCTTTTGTATTTTTACAATTCTTGTCTCTTTGTGACAACTGTTCATTGTGTAACCTTGGTAAATTAGTCAATTCATTTTCTTACTTCTAACAAATATTATGAAACTCTGTAAGTTTGAAATAGTTCAATGGAAGCTCTTGTAACTAAGCAAGGGTGACCTCCATAATTAAATGGATGCCTTGTGGACTTCACTTCTGTACAGGCAAAATTCAGCAGTGGACCTTGCTCTCTTTATTAAGATAGGATATGGAAAAAGAGAGTTTTTCTCTACCAGCACCAGTTTTGAACTCTAAAGTCCAGACTTTGTCATTATCTGGCAATGGGGAGTGCAGAGCTGGCTTTCAGGAGAACTGTAAATATTGCACACTAGCAAACTGTAAACTTGTCTTGCATGTCTGACAAGTTAAAAAGAAATGGAATGGATTCCAGCTGGCATCCTTGCAAGCTTTCAGACTGCAGCCATTTATTCAAGGTAAAAGGAAGGAGAAGGAGCAACAAACGAGAGTAGCAACAGCCTGAGTTTTCCACTGCAGGGTGCTGGCAGACAGCAGACTTCTAGGCTTTGTACAGCCAATAAATCCCTTTTAAAAATCGTACTTTCTCGCTTTGCAGCTAAAGCTGTTCATGCCGTACATCTCTAAGAAGCCAAATCCAGACCAAGTGTGTAGTCCACAGCAAACTGAGCTTATTGGCAATGTTGGCATGGTACCATAAGTATTGTTCCTCAGATTTCTCAGCTTAGTTTATGTATTGGGTTGAACTACTTTCAAAACCACCACCACCACCATCCTCTCTCTCTCTCTCACACACACACACATACACACACATTCACTCACTCACTCACAAATGCACCAAAGAGTGCATAACGAAATGGCCAAGATAACTGCTGACTGTTATCTTTTCTTAAATTGTTACTTTGATGTATTGTAGGAAGTGAAAAAGGAAGTGGTCATTTCTGTACTGCGATCAAGAACATAGCTGTCTATCACACCTAGCTAAAAATAATAATAAATCTGGCCTAGTACTGTACTGCAAATGCCATTTTAATTTTCTCCAATATCCTAAAAGCAGTATTATATCAGGACCATTAAAATGTTGGTTGACTTTGTTTCAGATGTTGTGGAGTTCACTTAAGATACTGAGGAAGTACAATCTCTGGATTATAGATGCAATAAGGGCATTGGATAAGACTGCATCTGAGTGGCCCCTCTCCTCATTTGCTGTGAAATGATAAAAGAGACACTAAAATAACGTGGATGAAAACAAGCAGCATATATGACTGGACGTGGGCATAGATTCTGATCTGAATCAATACCATGATGGTAAAAATGGTAAAACACGGTACAGAACAAGTTCAAAGAAATCCTAAATTATATTGCAAGTCATTATTCCAGACAGCTCTTTGGATTCCCAGCCAATGCACAGCTCCAAGCTAAAATGGATGTGTTCCCCCCCCAAAAAAAAATAGAAAGTCAAAAGATCACCTTCCCCAAAAGAGTGCAATTCATATTTTTAAAAAGTGTTCTTGAAGGGCATTTTGCAGATCCAGTAAAAGTGGAGAACTATTAGGGTGATTTAGTCTGAGACATACAGCTGAACTGAGGTAGTCCTATGTTTTGCACACCAACACAAGGGCTTAAGCTGAAGTTGCTGGGCTTGTGATCAACACTAAAACAAGTTTTTAATTCTCCACATTATTTTTTCATCATAGCATTGCTATGAACATGATTAATCTTTTGGGATCCATAAACTGGGTTCTTTCACAATAACACTTTGGCAACCGCAAACATTATTTTCAGGCTTTCCAGAGCACAAGGAGAAAGGAAATAGTTTGTTACTTTTGGCAGAAAAGTTATGTATTCTTCTAGGCAAGAGACAGCTAGAATACTCCCATAATGACTGAATGAATTCTTCTGCAAGTCTGAGACTATTTTGATTCCAGCCCTATACCAGTGCCAGACACCTTTAAAGGTGTCTTTCACGTCAGCACAATTAATCCTCTGCTTCTCCAGAAAGTTTTTTTCTGAAGTAAACTATTTTATCATACTGAACAGCAGCAACAGCAGTAACGGCAACATGGAAATTACTTTATAGCTATGCTTCCAGAAGGAAGCAAACACTACTTTACCTCTAGCTGAAAAGTCTATTCAAGTGGAACAATTTGCAGAAGGAGAACTGGGAAGTTGTGAATTTTGTCTGAAAATTTAGACAAACAGTTGAATATTGCCTTCATTATGAAATAAGAATCCAGGAGGAAAGTTTAACCATATCCTAGTTTAGTTTCTCAAGTCATGTATTTTATTATAACTATAGATTTTTGTGCCACTGTACACATTTTGTATGTTTTCATTTTTACATAAGAAGAAACAGCCTAATAATGAAGGTATGTTACTAGTTTCAAAAATCCCCCAAAGCTTGCCAGTGCTTGGAGACTGTAAAAAGTGTAATTCAAAACATCTGGTGGAGAAGGCGGAGCTTCGTCGCCGCGATACAGCTTTGATCTCGGGGCTCCGAGATCACAGCTGATATCTTCGCCCTTGGTCGGTCCAACGAACCTAAACTGTCTCGTAGTGACGGTGACAGTAAAGGGCGCGTTCTGTAGATTCCGGGGACATCGCAAGTCCCTGGTCGATCCAGAAGAAGCCCTTTTGCCAACAGCGGAGAGGCAGCCATTAGGCTGCTGAAGCTGGGACAGCTCCGGAAGAACGGGATAGAAAGAAGTGTATCAGCTGGTGAGGATCTTTTTTTTTTAGCTTGGGACTTAAGAACACTCTAATATGAGAAGAAATCTGTAAACTTATTAACAGAATTTGATTTAGCAGTGGTTTTTTTTTAGTAATGTCAAAGTGAGGCTTGGCTTTTTTTTTTTACTTTTTTTTTTCTTTACTGAATTTCTATTGCGATATAGTTAACCAGACTGGTTTTTTTCTTTTATATTTTTATATTTACTTGCTTTCTCTTTGCCTTTCTGACTGTTTATATTTTTTAAAATAGAGGTCCCCTTTAATATTTTTTTTAATATATATAAATATACATACATACTCTTTTTTCTCTTTTTAGGCTTTTTTCAGGGGGGAAGAAGGGGGAGTGGATTGAAGAAACTTTGTAACACTGCCAACTAGAGGCTTGAAAAATATTCTGTTTGAAGTTGAAAAACTTTTGTTTGAAAAACTTTTCTCAAGGCTACTGGAAATGATAAGATAGAGGGAAGAGTACTGGAGGATGTTTATACAGGTGCTCTTTGGAACTTCTTTCATCAAATGAATATTTGAAGCTTGGCTTTGAAATTTGTGGAGAAGTCAAATAAGAGCCTTGGATAAATAAAAGGCAGTGTGTGTCTTTTTTTTTTTTTTAACTCCTTATTAATTGTTCCATTCCTCCCCTCCAACCCCACACTATTTTGTAATATTGATATGTTTATTTTTTTATTTTTTATTATATTTCATTTTTATTTTTTATTTTTAAAGGGGAAAGCCTCAGAATATTCCTTTTTTTTCTTTTTTTCATGGGGATGTTTGCCTTTTGATTTCTATTTTTGACTTATTTTTATGGTGTTTTTTTTCATTTTCTGTGGTTTTTCAATTGGATTAAGGTGGGAAAAATTTGAATTTCTTTTTTTTCTTTTCCTTTTTCTTTGCTTATTATTTTTTGATATTATTGGGCTTTATTTTGCTTCTTCTTTTCTCTTCATTTTTTAATTTTTACTTTTGACTTATATTTGCGTATTTTACAATTGGATTAAGGTCTTGAAGAACCTGAAGAATTTTTTTCTTTCCTTTTAATTTTGGGCTTTTTACTTATTACTGGTTTTGTTTTTCGTTTTTTGTGGTGTTTTCCTTTTTTTTAATTGGATTATAAGGTATGAGGTAGCCACCTCACTAATTGGATTAAAAGACCCAGAAGAGTTATCGAAATGAGTAAGAAAATTTTACCTTCGGGCATCTCAACTTCTGCTCCTGTCTCCCCGTCATCTGGAAGATGACTCTCAACAATGGTGAAGCAAGACAAAGCGCAAGTGGATTTAACGATGGTTATGCAAGGAATACAAGATCTTAAAATGAGTATGGAACAAAGAATGAAGAGTATTGATCAAAGAATTGGAAAGATGGATGAGAAACTTGAAAATTTTCAACAAATGATGGTGAAACATGATGAGAGAATCCAAAAAATAGAAGAGAAAGACAAGCAAAGATATGATACAATTGGGAATATCGATAACAGATTAACAATGGTCGAACAAGAAAAAAGCGGGATGTTGAAGTGGGAGATGGACAGGTCAGAATTTTATCTTAGATTCCAAAATATTGAGGAAGAAAAAGGACAAAACTTGGCGGCAATAATGATTGAAATTCTGGCTGGAGTCTTGGAAATAGCAGAGGAAAAGATGATGGATGGAGTAGATGAGATATATCGAGTCTTCACAAGATATGCGACGAGGAACCAATTACCAAGAGAGGTCCATGTTAGATTCACTAAAAAAAACTATTAAAAACCAAATATTACAAATGGTAAGAGAGAAGGGGTTGAAATATAAAGGCAAAGAGATTCTGGTCTTAAAACAAGTACCTAGAAAAGTGAGAGAGATTAGAAGAGAGAATCGGTTTTTGACTAAAATGCTGTTGAAAAAAGAGGTGAACTATAGATGGCTGATTCCAGAAGGATTAATGTTTACATGGCAAGAACAGAGACACAGAATTGATTCAATTGCGAAAGCAGAAATGTTTTATAAGGAATTTTTCAAAAGAAGAGAAATGGAGACAGAAAAAGAAAAGATTTTAACTGAATTTGAAGAGGACCAAATGGAGATGGAAAAAGAAGAAGGCGCAATAGGTGGACAAATGGAGATCAAAGAACAACGTGAAATAAGATCCACGAGAGCTGTTAGACCTAAATATAAAGTATAATTATGGGGGGGGGAAACTGATTTCCATGAATATAAATGGACTGAACTCAGCTATCAAAAGAAGGAAAACTTTTTATAAATTAGAGAAACTAAAATTTGATATAATTTGCTTACAAGAAGTACACATTAAAAAACAACATGAACAATTTTTTATACGACCAAAGTTAGGGAAAATATTTACTTCTCTGACTCATTGTAAGAAAAGAGGAGTGGTTTTGTACGTTAAAGAAACCAGCCAAATTGATTTATACGGATGAAGACGGAAGAGTATTAATAGTTGAAATAGCGGATAATAATATAAAAACACTCTTGGTTGCAATTTATGCCCCAAATGATAAACAAGATGAATTTTATAAAAAATTACATATGAAAATAATTGAACTGGACTATATTAACATATTTATGATGGGGGACTTTAATGGAATTGTAGACAATAAACTGGACTATACAGTAAAAACAATACGACAAAATAGGAAAACTCTCCCTAAATTCTTTTTTAAAATGACAGATGAACTAAATTTAAAAGATATATGGAGAGAAAGAAATGCTAAAATTCAGCAATATACTTTTTATTCAAACAGGCATTTATCGTGGTCCAGAATAGATATGATTTGGACATCAACAGAATTATTATCTAATATTCAAGAAATAAATATTGAAACAAGTACATGGGAAGACCATAATCCAATGACAATTAAATGGAAAGGACAAAAAAGAAGATCTAGATGGACATTAAACAATACTATTCTAAAGGAAAAAGATTTTACACAATGGATGGAAAAAGAATTGGCCTTCTTCTTCAATGAAAACAAAAAAGAAGATACTTCAATACAGAATGTTTGGGATACAATGAAGGCATATGCAAGAGGATTAATAATTGACTATATAAAGAAAAAGAACATTAGGAAGAGGCAAATGATTAAAGCTCTAGAAGATGACCATAAAAAACTGGAAAAAGAATTACAGAAGATGCCACAGAAAAAAGATATCAAACTTAAAATGGACATAATTAAACATAAAATGGATCAAGCAGAGAAAGAAGAACTGGCACAAAAAATTAGAAGTGCTAAACAGAACTATTTTGAAGATGCAAATAGGCCAGGGAGATGGTTAGCATATAAGTTGAGAAAAGAGAAAGAGTCAAGGAAAATATCACAGTTAATAGATGATCATGGTCAAATTTGTCATGGTAATAAGGAGAAAAAGGCAATCATTTGAGATTTTTATAGACAATTATATAAACAAGAGGATCTTGATAAGGAAAAAATTAAACAGTATTTACAAAATGCTAACCTACCTAAGATACCTGATGAAACTCGGAAAATGTTAGAAAGTGCTATAACAATGATGGAATTAACGGAAGCATTCAACAGACAGAACAATGGAAAAGCACCAGGACCAGATGGCTTCCCGGCAGAATTTTATAAAACATTACAAGAATCGTTGAGCATCCCACTGTTAGAAGTCATGAATGAAGTTATGATAAATAAGAAAATACCTGAAACATGGTCAGAAGCTTATATTACACTTATTCCAAAAGAAGGGGTTGACCCATTACAAATTAAGAACTATAGACCTATTTCCTTATTGAATGCAGACTATAAAATCTTTGCTTCAATCTTGGCAGAAAGGCTTAAAAAATACCTAAATAACTTTATCCACTCTGATCAGAATGGATTTTTACCAAAGAGACAGATTAAAGACAATATGAGGGTAATCCTGGACACATTGGAATATTATGAGGCACACCCAGAAAAACAAATGGCTTTGATATTCTTAGATGCCCAAAAGGCATTTGATAATGTGAACTGGAGATTTATGTTATTATTATTGGAACAGATGGGCTTTGCTAGAAAATTTATTCAAGCAATAGAAGCCGTATATTATAAGCAAACGGCAAAAGTAATGATAGATGGAGAATTCACAGACTCTATCAATATTAAAAAAGGTACAAGACAAGGATGCCCATTATCTCCTTTGTTATTTGTGTTGACCTTGGAAGTCTTAAATAGAAATATTAGGATATAAATATAAAAGGAATGAAAGTCAAAAAGGAGGAATTCAAATTGCAAGCCTTTGCGGATGACTTGGTCTTTATTTTGGAAGACCCTTTAGAGATAGCTTTAAAACTATTAGAAAAGATAGAGACATATGGTGAGATGGCTGGTTTAAAAATAAATAAAGACAAAACAAAGATTCTGACAAAGAACATGTTATTAAGACAAAGAGAAGAGCTGGCAGATTTATTGAAAATTCAAGTTATGAACAAAGTTAAATATTTGGGGATATATTTGACGTCAAGATGTACTACACTGAAAGAGAATAACTATATTAAGCTTAAACAGCAGATAGCATCTGACCTGAAAAAATGGGAAAACCTATAATTGTCATTGATAGGTAGAATTTCAACAATCAAGATGAATATTTTACCTAGAATTTTATATTTGTTCCAAACAATACCAATTAGGTTAAGTAAGGATTACTTCGAAGAATTAAATAAAATTGTGTTGAAGTATATATGGCAAGGCAAGAAAGCGAGAATAAAATTAAAACTTTTACAGGATGCTAGAATTAGAGGAGGATTTGGCCTTCCTAAATGGGAGTTGTATTATCAAGCTGCAAACTTAATGTGGGTTAAAGAATGGATAACGTTAAGAAAGACTAGATTGTTGACATTAGAAGGTCATGATTTATTATTGGGTTGGCATGCTTTCTTATGGTATAAGGGAACTAAATCACAGGGTTATTTTAGAAGGCATTATATACGGGAATCGTTACGATTGAATTGGGAGAAAATTAAGAAACAATGTTATTTGAAAATTCCAGTTTGGTTATCAACTATTGAAGCTTTTTCGTATCCTATAACTTATAAGAAGGAACAAACAGTTAGATATGGGGAAATATTGAATGAAAAGAGTGAACTTAAAACGATGCAAAATTTAGAAGAACAAGGTATAAAGATGAATTGGTTTTCATATGCGCAAATACATGCAAGGTATCTTAAAGACTCTAAAATAGAAGGATTTTATGATAAATTGACTGATTTAGATAGGATTTTGACAGGTACTGATGAAAAAGTGATTAAAAAACTATATAGTTATTTATTGGAAATTAAATTAGAGGAAGAACAAGTTAAAGAAACAATGATTGCTTGGGGGAAGAATTTTGGATATGGAATTGATTTAGAGAAATGGCAAAAATTGTGGTCACAAAATTATAAAATGACAATGTCAACAGCATATAAAGAAAATTTGTATAAGATGTTTTACAGGTGGCACTTTCCCACGACAAGAATAGCAAGAATGTTCAAGAATAAATCTGAAAAGTGCTGGAAATGTCATCAGATACCTCGCTCATATTACCATATGTGGTGGACTTGTGAGGACGCTAGAAAATATTGGACTAAAATTCGCATGTGGTTGGAAAAAATGACAAAGAAACACATAGATTTGAAACCAGAGATTTTTTTATTGGGAATCGCACCTGATATATATAATAAAAATTTAAAGTCTTTGATTGTAAATGTATTGACAGCGGCTAGAATTGTATTTGCTAAACATTGGAAGAGTGAGAAAATACCATTAGAGGAAGAAATTATTAAGAAAATATTGGAATGTGCTGAAATGAGTAGATTGACATTTGAAATTAGAGAACAAGAAGATAAACAATTTTATGAAGTTTGGGATCTTTTTTACCAATGGTTAGATAATACAATATAATAATAGAATATTTAGAAATTTAGGAAATAATGAATATATAATTTTTCTTGGTTTTGAGAATTTTTAAGAATATTTTATTAAGATAGATTTGGAATGATTCTATGATTTGTTATAAAATAATTTAACTTGATTATAGTTATCTCGCTTAAGTATGAATTAGCAAAATTATAGTCAAATGATTGTTTAATAATGATATTGGGATATTTTATTGATGATTGATAATGTGAGTTATTATGTAATATAATTATTTTGATGACTATGAAATGGATGCACAAAAGGGAGTGGTAAACCAACCGATACACTGTAAATTTATGAAGAATGATCTTTTTATGTTATGTTTTATGTCTTACATGTTTTTTGTCTGTTGTTAAAATCAATAAAACTTTTACAAAAAAAAAAAAAACATCTGGTGAATACCAACGCTCCTAGGCCTGCATTGGGATCTTCCATTAGTTGCTATACTGTTTTTTAATATACGAAAGGTTAATTATTCATGTTCCCCTGCATGTTTTCTGGATTGTTCTACACCAGAGGTGTCAAACTCGATGTCATTGAAGGTCGCATCAGGATTGTATTTTACCTCGGAGGACCAGAGTGGGCGTGCCCAGAGTGGGTGTGGTCAGCTCGAAATCACTCATATCAGGGGTGCCTGTGGTGGCCCAAGTCCTCTGTCAGAGGACTTGGCTCTGGCTCCTGAGCTCCATTTTCGGCTACAACAGCCTCCTGTAAGTAACCCTCTGCCAATGAAAACAGAGCTCAAGAGGGCTGTGTGCAGCCCACCCAAGTTCTGTTTTTGCTGGCAGAGGCACCGCCATTTCCAGGGTGGCCCTGTGGGCCAGATCTAATCACCTGGATCTGGCCCCCGGGCCTTGAGTTTGACACCCCTGCTCTACACCATTAGGAATAGATTTTAAAATTCACATGGCCACAAAGATCATCATCTCTGAAATTCAATATGGAATTATTTATTTAGGTGGCTTGTAACAATTAAAAACATTTTAAAAAACATAAAAATAAGCAAAGAACCACATAATACCAGGGACAATAACTGATATATCACATATTAATGACTCCTTCAATTTGAGTAATTATGGAAATAATAAGTATTATGAATTATGAAACTCCTCTTTACAACAACCATTAGCCTTCTACCAAGTGAGGAACATGGAAGAAAAAAACCACAGTAAAACTAACAACAAATCCAGATTTGTTACCAAATGTGTCCCCCAAAAGGAAGGTTTCTTGGCTCTTTCCTGAAGATACCTCTACATTATAGGCTACATTTTTGGGCTTTATCCTGACACATTCCAAGGAAAGACAATATACATTTCTACTTTAGGCTTGAGATGAAGTTTTTAAGATTTCCTAATTAAGAATTAGAAAGAGGGGATGCATGACTGGGCTACAGATGAGTCTTGTTCTGCACTGAGAATGGACTTTGAGTCAAGGAAACATGTAGTCTTTGCTAGAAGATTCTCAATGCCTGGTCACTTTTAGGTTGTTCTGCCTATCCCAAGTGGCTCCTGGTGGCTGAGCACTCCTTGCTGTCTGACATGCCGCATAGAGGTAGTAGGATTCCCTTGGGCTGAATGGACCAAGTTCCAGTTGCAGGTTGAACTCATGGAGACTGAGATCAAGAATGTGGGTTGGATGCTGCAGTTTGGATCTTGCATCAGGTTCCCTGAGTGCCTTCACTTGATTCTCCTCCTGTCTGGAAAATATTTCCTCACATTGGGACAAAACACTTGTCACAAGCATTCGCAGAAACACTCATTGATTGACTTCACACTTTACACATTTAGCTGCACATTTGAAAATATAAAGTGTATAGCGGGCCACAGACTGGAAAAGATTGGGATTTGGTGAGGAAAATCAGCTGAAGCAGATTAACAACTCTCTATGCTTATTGTGGCTGAGTCATAGGCATATGGAGAGGTGGGCATATTTAGTACATTTTTCGTGAACTAGAAATAAATTATACAGTGTTCAGAAATTGTTCCTGTATAAGAAAAAGAAAATTTAGTTGTCATGCCCATACCATAGATCTGAGAGACTCCGGTCACTTGAGATGTAAATAATATATGTAGGTGGTAAGACAGACTCACACATCTGCATGCAACCCAACAGCCACAAAAGAACCAAATCAAACCCTAGATAGCTGGAGCTAATTTATGTGGGTTAACATCTCAGAACAATTCAGCAATTGTTCTACAAGACAAGGATGGGGAATTTATAGGTGGAGGCTGTGAATATTATAGAAGACACTTACTTTTCTGCTAAGGATTTCAGTACCAGTTCAACCTGAATGCAGAAATAGGACCTCTGAACAAAATAATGAAATATCTGACATCCGAATGTTAAGGAAATGTTTTTGAAAAATAGCACTGTGAAGTGGTGAATAATAGGCTGAAGAAACAAATCCTGTTTTTTCTAATTTACTAGTGAGAATATTGCTTGGTTTCTGGTCTTGGTGTACATCATGCTCCACATTTAAACTTTGAAGATATCTTTTTAAGGGAGTGAAGGGGGAAAGTCTGCCTATGAATTGGCATGTAGTTCTTTCCCCTCTTTCAGCCCAGCTCACCTCACACAGTGATGCTGTGAGGAAACTAGGACTAGGACTCATATTCCTGAGTGATTTACTAAAATAATAACGTGGGATGGGGGAAGGGAGCAGGAGGGACCTTTTGGAAACTTTTGAGCAGAGCTATTGAGCAATACCATGAGAGTTTTGTACCATTTTAGGATATGCTCAGGAGCTCTCTAATTTCACCATATTGGGTATGATAAAGAACTGAGTTTATTGGTTTGTTTTTTATAACCACCCATCTCAGTGAATGATTTTGGGTGGTTTACAATAATTTATGTCGAATGCAAAGAGAGGGCAGCCCATTCCAAAATAATGTGAATACTATCCCTTAGTTCAGTGTTCTATTTAATAACATCTTTCAATATCTTGTCTAGATTTAATTTTACTCATTCATTCAACTCTATAATTAGAGCTGTTGATATAAGTGGGTAATTGCAAAATTGTCAATGCATTATAATTTCACTGCCACAGTTATAGGGACTTTTAAATGAAATAGAAGCTTCTGGCTTTCCCTCTGGAAAGTTTCCATTCATGGTAACTTCCCAGATTTTTTTTTAAAAAATCATCTGACACATTGGAAAAAATGGAGGATGTGGTTAGCAGTTTATTTTATTTCCTTTTGGTATGAAATAGGTTTTTTTTATGATTTCTAAACCAGGGATTAACTCACAGGGGTTGAGGTTCTGCTTGAATAATGTACTTTTTATTTTTCTGTTACTCATCCCTCATCAGTTTGATTCAAATCATTGATTTATCTCAGTTCAATACAATATTCTGACTTGATACAATTTGAATTGATTCAAACTGAAATTTAGTTTAGAGAAATGTATCTGTACAACCAACTGTAATGATTCAGTTTAAGGGGTGGGGAAATGGAAGCTCAACTGATTAACAGATAATCAGAGTTGGAAGGGACTTTGTAGGTTATTTAGTCCAACCACCCGCCCAAGCGGGAGACCCTACACCATTTCTGACCTGAATTGACTTGTCTTCAACAAAATTTCTAAATCAAAACTTCACACAGTTTCAGTGAGCACTGACTGATTTGTGATGGGAAACATGTGTACTGATTGCCTCAAGATATTATTTGTGTCTTTTCTATGCTTCAGGATTAACAGAGGTAAAAGTAATTGCAATTTAATTTTAAAGAACTTGGGTGAAAAACTGGATGATAAAAAGGATGAAGTATGAAAATGACTCTCATCTTATCACATGTGACTTGTACATACATACCATATACACACATAGACAATGTGTCAGGATGCGCTCCTTTTAGATCCCAAGAAAGAAATACTCAGACTCCATGGGTAGAGCAAAGTTATCCTTTTACTGGGAAATAAAGTGGTAGCTACAAAGCAATTCCGAAACTGAGAAATTGGCGGGTAGAATGCATATACAAAGAAATAGATTTGTCCCCACCCCCCAAAGTTCAAATGATTCTTCCAATTAAAACTTTTGAGACAGCTCATGTGGTCATCTTCAGATGGTGATGAGACGTCTTGTCAAATGACCTTGACATATTTTGATAAAAGTTCGCAGTTGCGCAAAAGAGGAAAAGATAGCCAGGAAACAGAAAGTTAAAGACAAGAATCCCCCCTCCCCTTGCTAGCCCAGCAAGGAATGCAAACACCTCCAGCTCTCTTCCCATATAAAATCCCCCCTCCCACCGTTGCCATGACAGCCGAGAGAAATAATGAAATAATAGCAGATAGTCAGGAAGGGGAAGGTATCTTGAGGCTGACATTCGGACCCCCTAGAAGAAGGACATAAGTCCCTGAAAGAAAAACAAAATAGTTACATGTTAACATTTATGTACATTTCTATGGTTTATCAGGATATTTGGCATGAAATTTCTTTAAAAGTTCAGGAGCCCTAAGGTCCTTTTCATTTACCCACTCAGAATGGGAAGGAGGAAAATGTTTCCAAGCTACAAGGTATTGGGTACGACCCCTCCATTTTCTAGAGTCCAAAATTTCTTTAATTTCAAAATGTTGTTCTCCCTCAATCAATATTGGCACAGGGGGATCAGATTGGATTGGTCTCAAGGCACAGGTACGTTCTGGTTTCAACAAACTAACATGAAAAACAGGATGAATACGACGAAGAGTCTTTGGTAAAGTCAGTTGGACAGTCACAGGATTTATAATCCTCTCAATGGGGAAAGGTCCTACATACTTAGGACCCAATTTCTTTGATTTTTGAGTAGTTTGTAAATATTTGGTCGAAAGAAATACTTTATCGCCCACTTGATATGACATCTGTGGAGCTCGCTTTTTGTCAGCAAATTTCTTATGAGATTGGTGCGCCTCATCCAAAGCTTTGCGAACAATTGGCCAATTAAATTGAAGTTGAGATATCCAATCACTCAATGACTGGACAGTTGGATTTTCACCAGGCAGTTCAGGTATGGGTACAAAATCTTGCCCCGTTGCTATTTTGAAAGGAGTGAACCCCGTACTACTGTGAACAGAGTTATTATACGCCACTTCCGCAAAAGGTAACAGATCCACCCAGTTGTCTTGTTGAAAATTTATGTAGCATCGGAGGTATTGCTCTAGTACTCCGTTAGTCCTCTCGCAGGCTCCATTAGTTTGGGGATGGTGGGCGGAGCTTAAGCTTTGGGTGGAGCCTATTAACTTCAGAAATTCCCTCCAGAAATTAGAGGTAAATTGGACTCCTCGATCAGAGACTACACGTTCAGGTACACCATGCAATCGGTAAACGTGAAGAATGAAGAGTCTGGCTAAGGTCTTCGCCGAAGGGATCTTTGAGCAAGGAATGAAATGAGCTTGTTTGGAAAACAAGTCAGTCACTACCCAAATGACCGTGTGTCCACTGCTTTCAGGTAGATCTACTATAAAATCCATGGAAATTTCCTTCCAAGGGGCAGTTGGTCTGGCCACATTCTGTAACAGTCCTGGCGGCTTACCCGGCGGTCTTTTTGCTGAGGCGCAAATCGGACAACTCGCCACATAAGTCTCAATGTCCTTTTTCAAGGAAGGCCACCAAAACTGTCGTTTTACCAAATGCAAGGTCTTCACAAAACCAAAATGACCAGCCACTTTGGAATCATGGGTTTGTTGCAATACATGGCTTCTCAGGTTTTGTGGTACATACAATTTCGCCCCCATCCAGGCTAGGCCATCTCGAATGGTGCAGTTATTCGCATTTGCCAGAAACCACTCATCTGTCTTCAAAGCCTCCTTAAACTGTTCCATCATATCAGTGGGTAGATTTCTCTCCTGGTTTCTTTTCTGTGCACGGGTAACAACAGGGGCAGCCAGTTGTGTAGTGGATACGATTGGCCTAATCACTTCTTTTCGGATACTGTTGTATTGAGGCATTCTAGACAAAGCATCTGCCATAAAAATTTTTTCCCCCGGGATATATTTCAAGGAGAAGTTGAATCGCTTGAAGAACTGAGCCCACCTAACTTGTTTAGGGGAGAGTTTCCGGGGGGTCTTTAAAGCTTCTAAGTTTTTATGATCAGTCCACACTTCAAATGGGTGTTTTGCACCTTCCAGAAAATGCCTCCAAGCTAATAAAGCCCAACGGACTGCAAATGCTTCTTTCTCCCAAACGGCCCATCTCCTCTCAGTCTCAGTGAATTTACGAGAAGTGTAAGCGCATGGTTGTAGTGTTCCCTTCTCGTTCAATTGGAGTAAGACCGCCCCCACTGCTACATCGCTTGCATCAGCTTGGATCACGAAAGGGGCGTCCATGTCAGGGTGTTTCAGTATTGGTTCTGCGGCAAAAAGTCTCTTAAGTTTTTCAAATGCAGCTTGGCACTCCATAGTCCAATTCAATGGTTGACTGGGCTTTGGTTTCAATTCCCCCTTTGTTTTTAGGAGGTTGGTGATGGGCATAGCTATTTTTGCGAAAGACGGGATGAATTGGCGGTAAAAATTTGCAAACCCCAGAAAACTTTGAAGCTGTTTACGAGTTTTCGGTGGGGCCCATTCCAAAACGGCTCGCACCTTTTCTGGATCCATTTCAATGCCTTCGGGGGAGATACGATATCCCAAGTAGTCGATTTTTTCTTGATGGAACTCACATTTGGATAATTTGGCGTATAGTTTGGCGGCCCTCAGCTTGTGTAACACAGAGCGTACCAACTTCACGTGGTCGTTTCTTGTCTCCGTGTAGATAAGAATATCATCAAGGTATACTAGAACACCTTTGTACAAATGTTCGTGAAGCACTTGATTGATCAATTGCATGAAAACAGCAGGCGCCCCCTGTAAGCCAAAAGGGAGAACATTGAACTGGAAACACCCCATTGGGCAGTTGAACGCAGTCTTCCACTCATCTCCCTCCTTTATCCGGATCCGATAGTATGCCTCTCTCAAGTCCAGCTTTGTGAAAATTTTCCCCTTTGCCAAGTGGGCTAACATGTCCTTCATCAGAGGGAGGGGGTACATGTTCTCTACGGATACTGCGTTCAGGTTTCTATAATCAACTACCAGACGTTTGGAGCCATCTTTCTTCTCGCGGAACATCACAGGGGCCGCTACTCGAGGTCTGGCAGGCGTGATGAAACCTCGTTCCAAGTTCTTGTCAATAAACGCCCTCAATTCCTCCAACTCCCCCGGTGTCATCGGATACATCTTCGGTTTCGGGAGCGTCACTCCCGGCAGAAATTCAATGCTACAATCGGTCGACCGATGGGGGGGGAGTTCGTTGGAAGCCTCTTCACTAAACACCTCTCTTAAGTCCCAATACTCCTTCGGGATTTTCTCCTCTCCTTCCACGTGTTCGGCACCCGTAGAAGCTATCTCGGCGAGTGCCTGGGACTTTGAATGGGATTCCTCCTCCCCTTCCGGATAGGGTTGCTCCTCCCCTTCCGGTGGCCGATCGGTGCGGATGCGTATCCACCCCTCTCTCCAATTTACATGGGGATTCCACTTCCGAAGCCATGGTAATCCCAATATTAGAGATTGTTCCATCCCAGGGGCCACAATAAAACACAGGATCTCATGATGGTTTCCCATGGTCATCTCTAGGGGTTCGGTTACAAAACGTGCGGGGCAACCTCCCGCCACCGACCCATCCAGTTGGCAAAAGGATATGGGCGTTTTTAGAGTTCTCAGTCCAATGCCCATCCCCTTAACCACTTTCATGTTAATTACACACCTCGTGCACCCCGAGTCCAGTAAGGCCATCATCACTCCCTCAGTCCCCGAGGTGGGCTGCCTTAACTTTATTGGGATGGTCATGGGCCCTTGATTTGGACTTACCAGGACGTCATCTTCCGAATCTGTCTCGTTCTCGTCGAGTGGGGTTGGAGGTCCCAGCTCCTCTCCCGCCGAAAGGGCGACCTCTACAACCTCTCCTGTCTTCAGCCCGGTCTCGCGGGGTTTGGTTGAGGGGTTTTTTGGCCTTCTTCCGGGGTCCCGCGCTTTCGGTGGGTTCACCTTAACTCGACAATCCACCATCCGGTGGCCCTCCTTTCCACAACGGAAACATGCCGTGGTTTTTGCTCCTGCCGCCATCCCTCTCGGTTGGGGCCCTGAGGTCTCCCGGAGACGGGGGGGAAGCGGTCTTCTCCAGGCGGGACCTCCTCTGCGTCTGTTTCTGGCTAGATCAATGTCCACCTCTTCCGCCAGCAAGTACCATGACTGTAACTCACGTGGATCCCTTCTGGAGATGCACGTGTGGTATACATCTTCATTTAAGCCATCTTTATAGGCTTCCACCAGGGCCCCCTGGGACCAACCTCGGATGTGGTGTGCCAGCTGCCTGAATTCTTGGGTGTAGTCTGCCACCGATCTCCCCCCTTGAACTAGGGTCTTCATTCTGATTCTGGCCTTTCTCTCTGCCAGAGGGTCCTCAAACCTTCTCCTCAATGCAGTCATGAAAACATCGAGGGTTTGTAGTTGGGGGGAGTTATCATTGTACAAAGTCACCACCCAATCTGCTGCCATCCCTTCCAGGGTTCTGGTAACGCATCTCACTTTGGCTGCTTCAGAGGTGAACTCCCGCTCAAATTCTGCCATATAACTCCCAACTTGTACCAGGAAAAATCCCAAATCTCTTGGATTTCCTCCAAACTTTACATATAGGGGGGGCAGGGGGCGTCTTCTAGGAGCCACTCCTATTGCTGGGGCTCCCCGGGCGGCAGCGGGCGGTTGCGCTGGCGGACGCTGGGCAAGGGGGGTAGAGGTAGCTTGGCTCCCCTGGGCTGATCTCGCTCCCTCTTCCCCCTCATACCTTTGAGTTGTGCTGGGCTCTCCAGGAACGTCCATAGAGAATTTCTTGGCTTTATCCAGCTTGCCTTCCATCTCTTCCCCCTCCTGCCAAAGCCGTCCCCTCGCACCTTTTCGTCTTACAATGATCCTGGGAGGAGGGGGGTCTTCAGGGTCTCTCCAACCAACCCCCAACGACCATCTGGGCATCTCGGCTGGGGTTTCTTCCAGAGTCAATTCGGCCAGCAGGTCAGCCACCGACCCTTCCGGCAGCGGCACGGGCTGCCCCCCCACAGCTCCCTGATCCTCTTCATCGCCGGTTGGAGACGACATGGGATGAAACCCCCTCGGAAGAAAAGTTGCTGTTTTCTCCGGGTGGGCTGATGTGGGAGTTTCGGAATTATGTCAGGATGCGCTCCTTTTAGATCCCAAGAAAGAAATACTCAGACTCCATGGGTAGAGCAAAGTTATCCTTTTACTGGGAAAAAAAGTGGTAGCTACAAAGCAATTCCGAAACTGAGAAATTGGCGGGTAGAATGCATATACAAAGAAATAGATTTGTCCCCACCCCCCAAAGTTCAAATGATTCTTCCAATTAAAACTTTTGAGACAGCTCATGTGGTCATCTTCAGATGGTGATGAGACGTCTTGTCAAATGACCTTGACATATTTTGATAAAAGTTCGCAGTTGCGCAAAAGAGGAAAAGATAGCCAGGAAACAGAAAGTTAAAGACAAGAATCCCCCCTCCCCTTGCTAGCCCAGCAAGGAATGCAAACACCTCCAGCTCTCTTCCCATATAAAATCCCCCCTCCCACCGTTGCCATGACAGCCGAGAGAAATAATGAAATAATAGCAGATAGTCAGGAAGGGGAAGGTATCTTGAGGCTGACACAATGGCTCAATTGGTAATTTTAAACCCTGGACATATTTTTACATGTTTAGCACTTCAGCCAGCCCATGTAAATAATTCTTAGATTTGTTTTAGTTGTGAAATATACATGTAATATTTCTCTTTTCCTACAACCCAGAAGAATGTCAAATATAATAGAAACAGATAAATTTGATTCTATGTTTACCCACAATTATAACTCTTTGCTGACACTAAATTAAGAAGATACGCCTAAGTTTACTCAATTCACATGTTTAGTTCACTTAAATCATAGCACTACCATAACCTTAGGAGATTATTGATGCTGCTGTGCTGCTTAATACAGTCATGTAGAAATGAGAATGGGTAGGGGTACATCAAATAGACTAGCCCATGGGATTGAAATTTTGGGAAATTGTGGCTGTTTCAGTGCTGCCACAGTTTTGTTGTGATCATTTTATCCTCATTTTCAATGTTCCCTAACATGGCTGCTTGCATAATCTCTTACTCAATCCCCCATCTAAAGGAAGGGAAGAGGATTTCTGGTGCTTCAGCTTCCCTCAAGGAAATTCAATGGGAAAGCCAGCAGGAAGTTGGAGGCTGTTCCCAATCCCATTACTTTTTTTTTTTTTTTTTGCCTGCCTGCCTGCCTTTGGTCATTCTGCTTCTCAGTTTAGATAAGCAAATAGCTCTGAAACAATGAGCCAGGGTTTGCCTAGTACTATATTTTAAATTTAAAAATGGTAACACAATAGTGGTGGGATTCATTTTTTTTTACTACGGGTTTTGTGGGCATGGCTTGGTGGGCATGTCAGGGGAAGAATACTGTAAAATCTCCAGTTGGAAGTGGTATTTTCCAGTTCTCTGAACTATTCAAAATTTCTGCTACCGGTTCTCCAGAACTGGTGAGAACCTGCTGAATACCACTTCTTTAACACTACCTTTAATAATGGATGTATATGCATATGAATTAGTTAAGAAATACTGCGCTGACTACCTTGACTCTTGTTTAGCTTTTACATCTCTAAGAGCTGGCACCAAATATTTTTGCTGTTTCTCCCATAAATGGCCAATCTGTGCAGTCATTTGGAGCTATGCTGCAGCCATAAAGCCATTCTTTTACCTGACTCCTTCACACAACAAGTACGTATTAAGGCAAATGCCTTCTTGGGTTAATACAAGGTCACTAAATGGTGCACAGGTTCTCATATTCTCCACATACCTACATCAGGAAAATATATATATATTTTTTTTAAAAAAGGAGAAGGGAGTTCTAGAGGTCCTAAAAGAAATGCCTGGCCTTTCCCACTCCATCTGAGAGAAACAGAGCAGCTCTTTGCTGCTAGGGGAGGGGGCAGGGGAGGCTGCCTGAGCCTGGCAACCCCAAGCAGCCTCTCCTTCCCCATTAATGGGCGCCCGGGGCTTCCGGGAGCTCCTGCGTTGCGCGCTTCCAGCTTCGCCAAGAAACCGCCAGGCTCAGGCAGCCTCCCCCACCCCCTAGCCTAGCAGCAAAGAGCTGCTCCGGGGGCAGCGAGACAAAGTGCCTGGCTGCACCGTGGCGGGAGCCCCCCGGAGCAGCTCTTCGCTGCTAGGGGAGGGGGCGGGGGAGGCTGCCTGAGCCTGGCGACCCCAAGCGGCCTCTCCTTCCCCATTAACGGGCACCCAGGGCTTCCGCGAGCTCCTGCGTTGCGCGCTTCCAGCTTCGCCAAGAAACCGCCAGGCTCAGGCAGCCTCCCCCACCCCCTAGCCTAGCAGTGAAGAGCTGCTCCGGGGGCAGCGAGACAAAGTGCCTGGCTGCGCCATGGCAGGAGCCCCCCGGAGCAGCTCTTTGCTGCTAGGGGAGGGGGCGGGGGAGGCTGCCTGAGCCTGGCGACCCCAAGCGGCCTCTCCTTCCCCATTAACGGGCACCCGGGTCCCCCACGAGCTCCTGTGTTGCGCGCTTCCAGCTTCGCCAAGAAACCGCCAGGCTCAGGCAGCCTTCCCCACCCCCTAGCCTAGCAGCGAAGAGCTGCTCCGGGGGCAGTGAGACAAAGTGCCTGGCTGCGCCGTGGCGGGAGCCCCCCGGAGCAGCTCTTCGCTGCTAGGGGAGGGGGCGGGGGAGGCTGCCTGGGCCTGGCACCCCAAGCGGCTTCTCCTTCCCCATTAACGGGCACCCGGGTCCCCGCGAGCTCCTGCGTTGCGCGCTTCCAGCTTCACCAACAAACGGAACTGCAAATCTGGTAATCGCTTGCGGAGCCTCGGCACGAACCCCCTTTCCCCGCACTCCCCCCCGCACTCCTCTGGCAGCAGCAGGCGGAGAAAGCCCCGCTTCCCCCTGGCTTTGATGGCACGCGTGAGTTGGCTTCCCACTCTTTTTTTTAACTCTCCTCTTCCTCCTCCTCCTCCTCTCCTCTCCCCTTGTTGTCTGGTCTTCCCTAAGGAAACTCAAGGGCTCACACTTCCAGGTGTTTCTCCCTGTCTTTCTCCCTGTCAATGATCTTTTCTTCCCTTCCCTTTTCTCAGCCCCATCCTCCTTCACCTTTGTCACCACAATCCTGAACAGATGAAGTTTGTACTTCTCAAGAAAGGTTGGATGTTCCTTTTGAGGAGGGAACCTCGTGTGACATCTGTATGTTGACCTACTACTGAGCCATGGCATGTGTGCACATGCAATGGAGGCATGAGGGAGAGCTGTGAAAGAGATGGTGGCTCTCCAAAACAGGATGTACATGCAGCACATACACATGCTTTTTTCTTGCAAGGGAGAGAGTGACTCTGTTTGGACATACAGATGATGATGAGGAATCCAGTTTTGAAGGATTTTAACTCTTGTGTTTTAGCTTGGTTGCTGATTGAGCTAAGGTTTTTGTACTTTTAAAGTTATTGTTTATATCATATTGGTTTTGTTGGCTCTCTTTTCCACTTACAGAGCTAGTTTACTGTTTTTCTTTGAAATAAATATTCAAAAACATTTAACCTACTGATGCCTCAATTCATGTAATTTTATTGGTATCTATTTTTATTTTTGAAATTTACCAGTAGCTGCTGCATTTCCCACCCTCGACTTATACTCGAGTCAATAAGTTTTCCCAGTTTTTTGTGGTAAAATTGGGTGCCTCGACTTATATTCGGGTTGACTTATACTCGAGTATATACGGTAGTTCCTTTAATTGTTTATCAAATTTAGGAAGGAAGTGGAACTCAGACATAGAGATCTGTAGTTGCTGACCCATCGTATGACATTCCTTTTCAGAAACAAAAAACGCAGCCCTCCCATGCAGGAAACAATAGGAAAGGTCTTGACACGAGCTGAGGACATCCTAACCACACCCTGGAGGTGGCAAGTCCATCCAAATTGTTACCAGGAGATTAATAAAAACCACATATGAAATTGATTTCAGAGTGTAGGAGGAAACATTTCTTTTTTATAGCAAATGTCTATGACCTGTGCTAGTCTGAAGCAATATCTATCAGTGCATTTCTTGAATATCCTTAGTTATCTGCAGTATTATTTCCATAGTCTTATTATATTCATATAAAACAAATAAATAAAAATTTCACATATATACATGTTACTGTAGATACACACACATAAATCCTAATAAATTATTATTATTATTATTATTATTATTATTATTATTATTATTATTATTATTATTATTATTATTATTATTATTATCCTTCTTCTCCTCCTTCTCCTCCTTCTCCTTGTCCTCCTTCCCACTTTTTTTCATACCAACTGAGTATTGATCCATTGGTGGTGGCAACACTGACCAACCAGCTAGTTGTGCAAGCAAGATGGGCTGATAGAGAGTGACTGGCCCAAAGTCACCCAGCTGCCTTTCATGCCTAAAGCGGGATTATAAGTCATAGTCTTCTGGTTCCTTAATCACTAAACCAAACTGGTTGTCTCCTTAAAAAAATGTATATACCTAAATTGGTGATGTAATTATTGAGAAATTAAATTCCCATTCCCGGAGCCAGTTCAGGTGACCATTACAATGGGCCTTGGTTCAAATGTTAAGAGAGGTTCAAATAAATTTAAATATAGGTTACCTTTCATTATCCTGGCTAATTGTCATGAATAAAACCCAATGTAGCTCTTTGTAGGTCAGAAGTGATATTATATGTGGAAAGCAAACCACTCACAAGATAGTAGAATCATAGGTAATTCCTGCTGAGGTAGGAATGTTTGCTTTATGCAGCTCAACAAATATTAGCCCAACAAGTATCTTGTATTTGTTGTACCTGTGGGCAAATTTGTCTAGTCTGTTCATGACCTCTGGAACAAAGGCTTCAGAACAATAGTTGCTTGTGAGGTCTACAATGGAAAAGGGCTACTATGGGGAATATATTCTCTTAAACTGGGGAGAGAAAATTTGTCCTGATTCTGTCTTCTGCCAAATATTTAGGTATCTATTTCATATACCATGTCAATTTTTAAAAACTGCAAGATCCTTTAAAATCCAGCTCTTGGACTTGAAGATCTGATCAGTCATCATCCTAAACCTACTTGGGTCAAGATAGGAATATATAAAATATTGTCCTGCTTTTAGCTTCTGACATGCTATAGTACTCTCACAGGACTCTATTGCCTGAAATTTCATGTGTGTTTATTTATCATAGCAACCACGAAACCAAATATATGTTCATTTGGAACATTACAGATGACAAGTTGGGGAAGGATGTTCAGCAGAAAAGTTAGATAAAGTTTAAGCCTTCCTTCTGGAAGTAACTTTTAGCTTAATTTTTCTGAAGTGAATATTTGGCTTATGTTACTTCTTTATTTTCAATCCTTCAAGTTAAATGTCTACGTTGGCTATTGATCATATGTTGGTGTCTGTACAAACATAATGGACACAATCATGTGATAAAAGAACATGAAAAGGGATGGGACTTCAATTACACAGTCACAGTGGCTGTCTTAACCTTTTATACCACTCCTGTGGTTGACCTTCTATGGTTGGGACTATGATTTTCAGATCTTGGAGCATCCGTGATATTGTTACTTAAGAGGTAAAAATCTAACAGCTTTTGATTTCACCCAGTGTAAACTTGGCCGGCTACTGTGCAAAACCCAGGGCAACAGCAATGATGCCGATCAACATAAGTAGTACAAAAAATAGGAAGACCGAAGCAGACTTCCTACCAGTGACTGCACTTCAGTTGGTTGATGGCTATACAAACAAAGGACAAAAAGCAATAAAGGTGATAAGGATGAAAGAGCACAGTTTCATAATAACGCTAACACTGGTTATACAAAACTGTCTTTTGTAGTTGACCAGGGTTAACACGTTCCTGGCAACCCCTTCAGGGAAGGATAAGGCTTCCTTCAGACTTTGATGCTAGAAGAAAGTCATCTCCAGGCTTTGTAATTTTGCTTGGTGATCAGGGGCAAATGACAGGATCACAAGTAACCTACACACATGGCTTATTTTAAATCTTTTATCACTCTCTGCACAAATGTTCCATTTCAGAAATAAGTAATCTTTTTCCCAGATCATCATCATCATTCCCATATGTAATAGTAGAATGTTGGCCTTCATATGTGATTACATGCTTTTTAACTATCACACATGGAATCCAGATGGCAAATTATAACTCTAAATAAGAAAACATGGCTCGGGACATTCAGGGCACATTTGTTATTCATTGTTCTTTGATAGGATAAATCCAGTTTGGTCTGGAATGAAGCTGAAAATTGGATTTGTTGTTTAAGTTCCTAAATAAAATGGAACTTGGCCTTTTCCAATCCTTATTATAAACAGAAAAATACCATCTTGCAGCTAGCCCAGTTTATGAGTCACATTATTCAAAAAGCTTTCTTCTGACAGCTTTTTAGTGAAGGTTTTTTTTTTTAAATAGAACCCTGAGATGATTAGCAAATAAAGTTGATAAAGAAAGAAGAGAGAGAGAGAGGTAATAGAATATTCCAGATTAGATTTTTCAGTATTGCAGCTCTAATGGGTTCACAAGAGAAAGTTTATTATTTTATACTTATTAGCTAAGAATTGTTGCCATGACTGAATCAGATCTCAGAGACAAGATCTGAATCAACTTTGCATCACCTTAAATGCAGTGAAGTAATTTCTCCTTTCTGCTGAATGGTTCGATCTCAAGGGAAGTACATGAACAGGTATGTGAGGACCAAGGAATGAGAAGGGAGATATCTCTCTCTGCATTATTGGGCAAGGAACCAAAACAAAGAACCACCAAATTCTTTCAAAGGTTACATTTGTGTTTGATTAGAGCAATGTTTTTCAACCTTGAAGAAATGTGGACTTCAACTCCCAGTATTCCCCAGAGAATTCTGGAAGTTGAAGCCCTCACATTTTCAAGTTGCCAATTGAGAAACACTGGATTAGAGAATAAGTGGTCTTAATGGTTGAACCTGAATTTTTGACAGCAAGCAACATAATTGATGAAATCAAAAAAGCTTTAAAAATGTCATTATATTCTCAAGTGTTCCTTCTTTCACAGAGTTACAAGACTGATTCTTCCACAGGATAGGCCTCACCATGACACACATGAACCCTCTTATGCTAAACTGGCCTCAGGGCTGTCCATGGGGAATCAGAGAAGGCATATATCATGTGTCATACCACAGGTTAAATTCGATTACACAGAGTGTGCTTTTGAAGAAGGAAACAATTGATGTAAAACCAGTCATTAGAAACAATTTCAATGCTTATAAGTATGTTGATGCAATCATCACCTGAGTAAAATGGGAGGGAATTTAGAGTTATGTTTCCCAATATCATTTTTGCTGATTTTTCTCCTTCATGCTATTTTTTCCTTTTTTATTTGTTTATTTCTTTGATCTTTTTCGTTTATGTGATTAGGTGCATTTTTCTTTGGAAGCATAGCAAATAGTGATGCTATTAATATTACTTTGATATTCAGAGTCGTATAGACATTCCTAGCAATTTCTTCAGATGATATAATGAACATAATTCTCTACATTTAACTTAATTTGACATTAACTTTCAATTTTACAGTAATTATATTTACTGATATTTTATTAACGGCTCTGTCCTTTTCTATCTACTATTTTTAATTTGTGTAGTTCTTCTGTTCCTTTAACTACTCCAATAAATAAATACTTTTTAAAAAAAGTCAGCTAGAGCAGAGTTCCCTAATCTTTCTGGTTTTGGGGACCGGCCGGGGAGTGGAGCGGATATGGTGCCACATGAGCAGCTGGCAAGCATGCATGCACACAGCTCCATAGAAAGTTAAAAATTTATTCTGAGCTTCTGTTTATCTATCATGCTGCCTGCTCTTTGTCTAAGAAACTTAATCTGAGGTCACTTCCTTCTTCCTAGGCACACAAAGTAATGTCTCTTTCATTTTTTCCCAGGAAGATAAGTTAGATAGAACCTAAGTTTTACCTATCCCCATAAAGTATGTCCTGTAAATAAATCTCCTCTCATAAAAATCCAGCTGCAAAATCCAGTTCATTATATTGATGTGAGCTCTTTTGAATGTGCATTGTATCCAGAGATTTTTAGGTAGAGAGATGCTCAACAGTTTATAATCCATTATTATTTGAATTATCATTTATCCTCTCAAAGAAATCCTAATGATGGATGTTGACAAAACAGAATACATGTATTCGTGAAATTCACATTAGCTTTCATAATTTGTTGCAATTAGGGACATAGCTTGATCCCCTACATTAATTATTGCAGTATATGTAATATTCTGATTTCAATCCTCTTGTGATCTTGTTCTTATTTAGATGTAATTATTTAAGAGTTTTAAGTGGCTTTATAATACTGTATGTTTATCAATAGCACTTAGACTTATGAACCGTTCCATAGTGCTTTACTTTATAGCACTCTTTGAGCAGTTTACAAATGTCAGCCTATTGCATCCAATCATCTGGGTCTTCATTTTACTAACCTCAGAAGGATGGAAGGCTGAGTCAACCTTGAGCCAGTCAAGACTGAATTCTTAGTTGTGGGCAGAGTTAGTCAGCAATATTGTATACTAACCACTGCATCGCCATGGTTTAATTGCTGGTTTTATTACATGTCGCCCAGAGTTACTTTGTGTGAGATGAACAGCCATATAAATTTGCTAAATAAATAAATAAGTAGTGTACACTTATGGAATCAAATACACTTATTCATATACAATAGTTTTTCTCAGCCTAACCTTTGCCCTTTTTCATGTTTTACTTGCACTAGAAAAACAGATAAGGAGCAAGACTTATTAGAAGAACTGGCATTGTGATCTCATGTGATTAAGAGAGACACAGTTAAGCTCTCATCTTAATTGTTTGGTATGACAAACCAAACTGTGGTGCTTATACAAGTGGAGGTGGGCTTTTCTATATATTTGGATTTCAAGGATGGAGACTCGGCTAGCTTGGACTATAGCATAATCTACTGGAAGATGGCTCCAGTTGCCTCTTTTGTTGCTTTGCCTGGTTGTTCTGCTTTTTGGCAATTGCTTTTTCTAACTTGAATTGGCAGTGATTGGACCTGGGGCTGCTTTAGGAATTTGGGGGTCATTTTCTGGAGGAGTAGATTGAGGAACTGGTGAGAGGACTGGCTGTGCTGAAGACGGCTGTGCTTGTTCTCCTGTTCTGTTGGAATTGGATTAGCACAGACTTTGGGTTTTAGAACTATGCCATCTTTGGTACTGGATGTGGTTGCAGTGCCCAGACAGACACAGTGTGCACATCTGGAGGTCCTCCTAGATTCACAGCTCCTGCTTGAAGAGCAAGTGACAGATGTAATTAGGAGTATCTTTCCATAATTTCATGTGGTGTATCAGTTGCGTCCATTCCTAGATTGGAAGACTCTGCTCACAGTCACTTATGCCTTGGTTACTTCCAGATTGGACTTCTGTGCTTTACATGAGGCTGCCTTTGAATGTATCCAGAAATTTCAGCTGGTGCAATATGTAGCAGCCTGGGCAGTTATGTGGGTTCTCAGAACAGTACACGTTACACTTCTGGGCCGCAAGTTGCACTGGCTACCAGTTTGTTTGGATGCTGGTTTAAAAGCCTTTAAAAGCCTTTTGTGGCCTGGGACCAGATTATCTGAGAGAATGCCTCTCCCCCAATTACATGGGCCCAAGATCTGGCAGAGAAAATATGTTGTGAGCATCATCTATTATTATTTGATGACTGCCAGGAAGTGGGCTTTCTCTGCTGTGGCATCCTTTGAATGGAACATTTTCCCCTACTAAGTCACGTTCCCAGTCCCTGTTAGTATTCAAGAAATCCCTCAAGACTTGGTTATGTCTCAGAGAATCAATAACATCTTAAGATGGCTCCAGTATTGATACATTTACTTTTTCTCTACCTATGGTTTGCCTATATTATTTCTTCATATATTTTATTTTTAATAACAATTCTTTTATATTTTATGAAGATTGTATTTATCTTTTATTTGATTGTTGTATGCTACCCAGAGTCATTTCATGTGAGATGGGTGACAATGTGATTACATTTAATTAATCAATCAATAAATTACTACATCCCAGTCAGCGAGGTGGGACCTATGCACAGAACTGCACTGTTTATTATGTATGTCTTTCCAAATGCAAAACTAGACAAGGATTGTGGTGAAAGGCAAAATTAAAACACATAAGGCTCATCACCACAGTTTGTTTCCTTCCTCATTCCAAATACAGACCATGATACTGAATGTGTAAGTGATAAACATCCAGAATCTGATGTAAACAAAGAGACAGTGTTTTGTCTATAATTGTAACATATTGCTTTCTTGAAAACTGTTGCCTGGCACGCAGTCTCAACTTCCCTTTCACCTCATATTTTTGTCTCAGCACCTTTGCACTATTATTATCGGTGAGATGATTCTCAGAATGTTGAGTTTCCTGTTGCTTGATGCCAATGCACACATACCTTAAAGCACATTAAAAACTGTACTGCTGGTTAGAAATGCAGGAGATTGCTGTGTGTCATTTTGAATGCGATCCATCAAGTTTAGGTCCAGGTTAGGGTTAGATCTAACCCTAACCCTAACCTTAATTCGCAGATTTTAGTTCTGCTTTTAATACCATCATGCCGCACAGATTAATAGCTAAGCTTAAGGATCTAGATTTTCCAGATTCTATTTGCTTATGGATATTGGACTTTTTAACAAATCGTCCACAAAGAGTTAAATTGAATGACTATATTTTTACTGTCAAGACACTTAGCATTGGCACTCCACAAGGTTGTGTCCTTAGTCCACTTTTGTTCTCCATCTATTCATCTGATTGCACAAATAAACATCCCAACAATAGGATAATGAAATTTGCAGACGATACTACGCTTGTAGGATTTATTTCTGGGGATGATGAGTCTGCATATCGGGATGAGATATTACAGCTATCCCGTTGGTGCAAAAATAATAATCTTCTATTTAATATCAAGAAGACCAAGGAGGTTATAGTGGACTATAGGAAAAAAAGAGCCACTGTATATAGAGGGAGTTCATGTGGAACAGGTGGTTGAATGTAAGTTTCTCAGGACCATCATTACAAATAACCTGACCTGGAGTGCAAACACCGCTGCTTTAATTAAGAAGGCACAACAACGGTTGTATTTACTAAGGATTCTTAGGAAACAACAACTGGCTGAGAGTCTATTGACTACTTTCTATCGGAGTTCAATTGAGAGTATATTATCCTACTGTCTCTGTGTATGGTTCTTGAGCTGCACAGTGGCAGAGAAAAAGGCAATTCAGAGGGTGATTAAGATGGCCCAAAACATCATTGGCTGCTCACTTCCCTCTTTGGAAGAACTGTATAGGAATAGATGTAGGAGGAAGATACTTAATATATTGAATGACTCCTCTCATCTGGGACATCAGCTCTTTGAACTATTACCATCGAGAAGGAGATTTAGGGTATTAAGAACAAGGACGACCAGATTTAAGAACAGTTTTTATCCAAGTGCAGTTTTGAGTTTGAATGCAGGGTCATAAGATTTATGTGGAAGTGAATGAGAGTAATGGGGTTTTACATTTTTAAATTGCATAGAGATCATTGTATGGTCGGCTGTGTTTAGTTTTAATTTAATTTAATTTTTTTTCTTTTAGTGGTGTTTGTCCATTTTTACTTGTGGAAGAGCACCTCATTTCGTTGTACCCGCTTGCGAGTGTAATGACAAATAAACTCTAAATCTAAATCTTAATCCTTTTCCTTTTTTGAGTTAGGTATCTCTCTAGAATCACATTGTTTTAGACAGAGATTTCTACACATTTTCCCATCCTGTGCTATTAAGCCTATTGAACAAAGAGATTTGCATGCAGATTTCATTGCTACTCCTTACCTGGAGTCCATCAACATCATGAATGCCTTCTTTCTTTAAATAGATGTTCTGATATCAGTTTAAGAACATCTAGCAACACTTTCTTGCATCCCTCTTAGAAGCCAGCAGCTGAAATTCATTCACTGCAAGCACATACATTTAGGATCTATCTCCTTACCTTTGTATAGAAAGGCTTTTTGAATATATGCCAAGTTGGCACAGTTTCTGCTGAGAGTATCTGGGAACTAAGGTACATCATTATGAGAGCAATGGGGCTTTAAATTGTGGCAGTTTGAAGGAGGACACATGTCTTTGCTTCAGATATTATGTACTGATAGTTCTTTGTTGCTTGCCAGATGGCATCTGCTGCATCTTCCAGCTTCCACATTTGACTGCAGTTGGCATGAATCAAATAAAAATGAAGGTCAAGGTCCCTGGAATAGTTTTTAATTCCCACTGAAATGCCCCTTCCCCATCTGACACTTTCCAAAATAGTTTAACAGTTCCAATCAGCCCCAGACAGCATTCTTAATATCCATGTTGCTTCAGGAACCAAGGTCTGAAAAACAACTGTAGCTTGTGGGTATCAAGTTAAAGAAAGTAGAGTGCTCTGATAATAAGATGCCCCAGATCCTAACCCTCATCTGCCTATATGCTGATTGATAGTAATTACATTTTTTTTACCAACCCAAGAGTCACTTTGTGTGGAGGACTATCAATTTCAGATACAGCCAGATTCACAAAGATATTTTCCAAAAGACTGCAGCATTAAGAAATCAAGACTGGTTCAAAAAGCAATGTAGGAAACCTATTAAATTCATACCTGCAATCAAATCGCCTTGAAAACAAGTTAAATCAAATAAAAACAGAGATACAAAAACATGCATATTCCGCAGTCAGATTAAAATAATCCATTAAAATGCAACGATTGATATCAGAAAATGGGCAAGTCTTCTTATTCACCCCAACCTCTCCAAACAATGGGCCAAGCATGTCTTCCAAGGGAAAGAATCCCAAAGTTTGGTGTCATCTCTGAAATGATCCTTTCTCACATTCCTATCAAATGTTGCCTGAATGGTGAGGAGAAACAGCCAAGCGGAGCCTCACCTACAGAATAAACAAAATAAAGGCAATAGAAAAAGAAGCCAGCACAAGATATTGTGGCTAAGTACTATTGCTAATACCACAAACTGAGCTCACAAGAACTGAGAGAAGCAGTTCCTGATCAACAACCTTCATAAACTGTTGCCCAAAAGGTCACAGAGAATTGGAAGCGATTGACTGACCTCATGAACAACAACAATTTAAGGCAGGCAGAAGTGGGTTCCTATGGCCATAACTGTCGTTGAAATTCCACCCTATTTTATATGCATGGTGCTGGTGCTACATAGAATTGCAGCCATCATCTTGGCCATGCTGATATACACACACACACAAACAGACACAAACACATTTCTCATGTACTTCTTGTCTTATCTGGATTAAGCTTTGGTTATTATTTCTTCATCCATTTTGCTACCATCATTGAAGCCTTAAACCAGTGTTTTTTAGACTTGGCAACTTTAAGATGTCTGGACTTCAACTCCCAGAATTCCTCAGCCAGCTGTTGAATAGGGAATCCTGGGAGTTGAAGTTTACATACCTTAAAGTTGCCATGTTTGAAAACACTGGTTTAGATGTGACAACAAGCATAGAAAGAATCCAGTTCTATCAGCTTACTAGCTATTCTCAGAATAACCCAAATCCCTGTTCAAGTTGCTGAACAATAGAACAATTCCTTTAATCTGATAAATACAACAGTTTTCACTGAGCACTGCTGTTTTTCTTCCCTATTTTGTTTGATTGTATCCTGCCACAGAGTCTTAGATTGGTTGTGGGATCTTCCGATATTATGGCCTTTCAGGGCTGAGGGTGCACTTAACGCATAGTATGATTAAATATAAAGCAACATTTTAACCATTTCCACTCTCATTCCAAACACATGTTTTCTATGTATCAGCTCCTTTTTCCTGTTATACTGCAGGGCTATTTATTGTTCCATAGGGAGAAGACTGCATTCCGAGGTCTAGTCTGGAGAATCAATCTGGCTGCCAGATGTGAAAGCAAGTCCAAGACCCCAGTCTAGCCCAGAAATACCCCATCTGAGAGCCCAGGGATTTGGGGGCTCTTGAAAATCTTGGGGGCAGCCCCCAGAACTCTTGCAAAAGTTGTGCCACAACTTTTGCAATATTTGTTTGCTTGTCTGTGTGCAGAGGTTGTTAGGAGTTGATATAAACTTGAAGGCATGTGATCAGTTAAGAAAATGTTTATTAGACAAATGTATAAGTCTCTCCAGCTTAACCAACCACCACCAAAACCAAATCTGGGTAGGAAACAAAATAAAAAATAAAAACAGTTACAGTGTTTAAAATGGCTTCCTTCTTCAAACTGTTTAATCCAAAGTACTGCTATGAAAAGTCTAAGTAGATCTGTCCTTTTTTTAAAAAAAAAAACAAATTATCTCATAAAGTATAGCTGTTATCCATTAAAGGGTCAAAGTTATATTTCCAACCCAAACAATTATCCCAATAGATGTCAGGATTTTAGTACAATCAAATAATTTTTCCAAGATAAGCCCAAATAAGAACCAGTTCTGAATTTTCTTATTCCAGTTAGTGATCAAAGTTAAAATGATGCCCCAGTGACGGCTCTGAAAATGTAGGAGGTTAAATCCAGTTTTCTTAATGGTTAATTTATTAATTTCAACTATTTATATGGTTTCCCATCTTAAATAAAGAACTCTGTCTCAGAATTATCATTTTGCACAGTGAAAAGTCTTGCAACAAGCTTTTGCAAAAAAAAAAAAAAAAACCCTTTATATATTTATTGAAAATAATATAAACAAAATGGAATAAACCTTGAAAGATCCCTCAAAATGTAATTCACCTAAAACACATCTATCTAAGAAGAAATTAAACAGCAAATTGAAATAAGACTGGAGACTTTTCTATTAGGTATAATAACGGGAAAATATGATAAGAAAACAGAGTATCTGATGCTACATCTATTAACGGTGGCAAGAATCACTTACGCACAGAATTGGAAAAGTGATAGTATGCCACCAGAGGAAAATGTGATTAAAAAGATACTAGAGTGTGCCGAGATGGATATGCTGACCATGGAGATAAAGGAAAGAGAGGAAACTAATTATTATTTGACGTGGAATGTACTGTATGATTGGCTAAATAATAGATATATAGATGAATAGAGAAATGACAATAGGGTAATAAGGTAAGAGTTATAGTGGACAAAGATAGATTAAGGAATATAGACAAATGTATGGATAGTTAAGATTTATGTAAAAGTATGCATACCATTACGGAAGCATAAGAAAAATTGTTTAATAATTTTTTAATAAATAAATAAATAAAACACATCTATCTAGATTTTCTTTCATTTGCATCGAAACAAGGGATAAATTTATTTCTGTCAATTGGGTGGGAATGTCCTGGGAATATATTTATGACAAACAAACAAATAAAAACATAATCTTAAATCTTAGCCCTATGGTTTTATGACAACATTCTTGATATGACTCCATGGCATCAAGTCTGATTTACTCCATTATATACTGTAGTGCAGGGATGTCCAACCTTGGCAACTTTAAGACTTGTGGACTTTGCTGGCTGAGGAATTCTGGGAGTTGAAGTCCACAAGTCTTAAAGTTGCCAAGGTTGGACACCCCTGCTGTAGTGTAACCAAAGAGATTATTGTTGAATGTATAGCTGAATAAAACGTGATTAAGGCTAACATTTCTGGTCTATTTATTAAACATTATCTGCATTTATAAAATAACATATAGTAGAATAATATAATCTGATGTAATTGTAGTAATGTGTTCAGAAGTTCTAATTAGACAGGCAAGAAAATCTAACACATTTTTAAAGAATGAAAGCAGATATCCTTATTGTGTGCTTTAGCCTAAAATCCAACCAAGAAGAAAATATACTATGATCGCATGTTATTTAGGATGGAATGCATAATATCAGTGCAAAATATAAACCTTTAGGAAAACCTAATATGTCAAAAACTTTCTCACATCCCAAAAATGTGTATCTATTTTGAGTTGGAGCAAAACCATTGATTAAACATATGATATTGTCAGACTCTATCTAAATCCAGCCTGATTTACAACAGTTGTAAGAACAAACTGTAATCTGTAGACCAAAGTAGTTGTTAAAATCTTAGCATCCACATTTATCAAGCAAATAGATCTATAATTACAACACACATAGCTGGATTTTTGCCTGGTTAAGAAATAATTATGTTTGTCTCATTAAAACTAAAAGGCAAGGGTTTGTGTATTCAAAAAAGCTTCACCAAGCAAAAGTTTCTCTCAACCTTGGCAACCTTGCCTGAAGAGCAACCCACTGCTTGTCATGGTTTCACTGGCGACTCTTCAAGTAAACTGAAAAGCAGGATGCAGCCTTCTTGTGCTGTTGTGTGGGGTAGAAAAAATAGAAACTATTTTGTCCATAACAGGAAGGAAAAGCATTGCAAATTCCACTTTGAATTCCTAGAGCAGTGCTTCTCAACCTTAGCAACTTTAAAATGTGTGGACTTCAACTCCCAAAATTCCCTAGGCAGCCAGAAGCCAGCTTGCCAAGGTTGAGAAATGAGGAAAGGTGAAATACATGGAACACAAATAAGTAAATCAATCAGTCACCAACAGTGATCCTCCTAATCTGTTGCTCTCCATGTCTATAGTATTAGTTTACCTTGAAATAATAATTAAATAATTAACCCTGGATGTTTTAGCATTCTACCTGAGGGATGGGGAAAGGGAGGATGGGAGAGAGAGAGATTAGATCAGCATATTACTGAATAAGGAAACTGAAACAGCCCATTTTCTTAATCTTCAAAACTTAAAAACATATCACATCCTTTTTAAAAAAATATTTGCCCAAACAGAATGAAAATAGTTGAAAGAGGAAGAAAACCAAGCCAGGCCAAATATGAACGTATATGATAAATGCCTTAAAAAAAAAAACCTGACTTCCTCAATGAGGAAATTACATTATCATTTGGGCAAGGGTGGGGGATGTCTTGGTTTTCATTTAAAAAAAAACAAAACCCTAAATTACCTAACATTTTGGAAAACCTATTTAATCAAGTAGTGGACAACTTATGCTTTCCACTTGTTTCATAAGCCCTGACCATTCTCTGGGATTTATGGAAGTAGTGATTCAAAGTATCTGGAGGGGCTACATGCTGCTTATTATTGCCATACTAGTTTCCAGAGGATACCAGATGGAGGCAGACCATTGAAACAGAATGAAATTAGTATACTGATAAATGGTAAGAGTATAAAGCAAAGATGCTAGAAGGAAAGATCCTTAGAGAAGTATTAAAATAGTTATTGTAGTCCTTTTCAAATGTTTTAGGAGGCTAAAACATGGTCCTTGATCTTTTCTGTTGTCTATATTTATCTGAAGTGCCCAAATCACATTTGGAAGAGTTCACAAAGAAAAGGGGGGAAAAAGTACATTTGACAGTAAAGGCGCATTTAAGCTTCATTTTCAGGACATGTGTAAAGTTTGTTTATGTGAAATACGAAACAGAGAAGGACCATTTTTAAAAGGAAATTAGACAACCTAGGAAGTATAATTGAGTTACAAAATATAAAAAAAGGACATACAAACACACTGCTTTGGAAGCATAGATGTCATTAATGGCCCAAAAAATTTTGTTTTTTTTCCCTGTGTTCTGAAAGTGCTTCCTCCATGGACTTGATCTCTTTCTTCCAGGATATTCCAAGGTTCCAAACATCCCACTCATTTTACATGTTGCAGAAGAATTGAACTTCAGGCTGGGCATTAGCCAGGGAGAGGGACACTCTTCAGGCAGCATTGCACTCAATGGACAAAAGAAAAAAGGCATCAAATAGCCTTCTTACTTTTGCTACGCCCTTGATAGGCAAAGGGACAAAAAAGGTACAATATGTGTGTGTGTGCGCAGGCAAAATAAACATAGGGAGAAACATCAATCAAATCAGCAAATTTGGAATGGGAAACAAGAAGAAAAGGTTCATTCATTAAAATAAAAGTTGCAGAGCAGGTTTTGAATCTGGTTAGGAGGCCTCGCCAGCCAGCCAAGCAATGAGGCTGAAGTGAAATTCATAGGTGTTTTAACAGAACAGATCAAGAAAGTATATTACACTGATCTTCTTTAATTCTATTCAGTTACCAGATTTGTTTTTAATTTATCAAGACAAGGACAAAAACTTGGGAGGGTGGGCTGGTTATTACTCCTCAGATGCCTTGGGTTGTTCCATGGACTTTGTCGTTTACTGAAACCAAAGACAATCCAGAACAAAGGGCAACACAAATATTTGTACACAAACTAGAAATGAAAAGTTTTCAGTGGGAGCTGAAATAATATCTCCTGTTTCTTTGAATCCATTGAAGATAGTACAGATCAATACCTGAACTTCAAGGGAAACTGCATGGAAGAGAAGAGCAGAGGAATAAAATCCATGTCTAAGATAGATAAGCCACAAGAGAACAATAATTGACTAGATGTTTGGGATCCCATTAGCTCTGGAAGTACAGAATATTGGACTGAAGGCCAGTTAATAATAATACAGTATAATAAAAGGAGACTCTTTAACATAAAAGTATATCATTCTTCAACTTGACATTTTTGCTTTTTTTCCCCTTCTCCTTTATGCTTCTTGGCTAATTTGATGTAGTGATAAAGGTGCTGGCCTAGAAACCAGGGAAATAAGTTCTAGTTCTGCCTTAGGCATGAAATAAACCAGCTGGGTGACTTTAGGCCAGTCACACTCTTTCAGCTCACCTCACCTCACAGGCTTGTCGTTGTGAAGAAAATAGGAGGAGGAAGATGTGTTGGATATGTTCATCACTTGGAGTTACTTCTAAAATTAATAAAGTGTTCTGTACGGTCATTAATATACTTGTAAACGCCGCGTAGCGATTGGTCAAAGCGCACGGCGATCTGATTGGTCGAGCGAGCCGCACTGATTGACCCGCCGCAAATCCCCCACGATTGGTGGAAACTAATCGCGGGAGATTCAAAGCGGTGCCATTGGCTGCGGCCACGGCGGCCAAATAATTAAAGCCACTGTTTTTCCTTTGGAAGCCGAGCCAATCTCGGGACCAAATAAAGAGCTGAAACTGAGTCACTGGCTCCGAGTCTCCTTTCCCGCGACGGACACGACACTGGTGATGAGAATGGGATCTCAAGACTAATCCCCATCAAGCACGTGTCCTGAAGAAGCGAGACTGACAAGATGGCCAGCATCGCACCGCCCGCACCTTTTAACCCTGCTACCGAGGATTGGCAATCGTACACAGACCGATTCCTGATGTTCCTCAAAAGTAGCAACTTAAAGGATGCAACTGGGCAGAAGAAAAGAGCCGTCTTTTTAACACACTGCGGGCTCGCAGTGTTCAAGATGGCAAAAGCTCTCGTGAAACCCAAGGACGTGAAGGCGATGGACGGGACTGATCTCAAGCCGTTGCTCCGAAACCACTATGCCCCCGCAGTGCCCACCATCATCAGGCAGCATGATTTCTACCGGCGGGACCATAGATCGGGTGAGAGCATCAGCGACTTTGTGGCTGATCTACGGAACCTAAGGGGCATGTGCGGGTTCACGGACATGGACGAGGCTCTGCGAGACCGTGTCATCCTCAGGCTCAGAGACCCAGTCCTGCAAAGTTGACTGATGGCAAAAGGCGACATTGCCCTTGCCGACGCCCTCGCAGAGGCCACCGCAGCCGAAGCAACCCGGAAATCGGTGGCTCAAATGCGGAGACCGGGGACCGCACCGCGACCACTGAGACGGGCATGGTGACCGAGGCATGCCCTGAAGCAAACCACCGAGAGACCACCGCCCACCATGGAGACTTCCACTCCGCCTCTGATACCACGGACGAGGAAGAGGACAGCCATCGACTCCAGATGGGATGAGACTGGCGCGACCAGCAGAGTCATAAGCCCCCGCACCTGGACCACAATGTGCCAGGTGCGAGGGCGACCACCTTTGATTGGAGTGCCGGTTCTTCGATGCGATCTGCCGACACTGCGATAAAAGAGGCCACATCGCCCGAGTCTGCCAACTTAAGAAAGCCTACAGTCCCCAATGGTGAGATCACAGCAACCGGAGACGAGACGGCACCCCCCCAGGCCCAGAGACTGCCAAGCCGAAAATCGCTGGAACTGAGACAGACGGGGCTGACAGAACGGCGAGAACCAACAGAGAGAGGAAACCCACCAGGCGGTCATCATCGGCCACTCATCCAGCACAGATGCCCGAAAGGTATACATGGAAGTGGGCATCGAGGGCAAATCATGCAAGATGGAGGTGGACTCCAGGTCCTACCTCTCCATGGTGGCATGGTGGGAGATCAAGCAGTTGGTGCCCGCGATCCACAAAAGGGGACTGGAAACCCAGAAATTAATCCTTAAAGACTACCAGGGGAATCGCATCCCGATGGTCGGAACAGGACATTTTGAAGTAACCTTCAAAGGGCGCACAGCAAGGCTTCCCCTGATGATCGTGGACCGAGACCGCCCCAGCCTTTTGGGACTACAGTGGTTCGTGCCACTCGGGATCAAAGTCACAAGCATCGATAATGTTGCAGATGCCGACTGGGAAGAGCAACTCGCAAGGGACTTCCAGGAAGTGTTCGATGGCACCCTAGGCAAGTACCGACGGCCCCCTATTTCTTTCAGCCTAGACCCCAGCGTTCCCCCGATATGCCTAAAACCACAGCGGGTACCTTTTGCACTCCAGCCCAAGATCGATGAGCACATAGACAAGCTCATCAAACAAGGGGTCCTAGAGCCAATCGATCACACCCGGTGGGAGACCCCCATAGTCACCCCAGTCAAGCCCGATGGGTCGGTGAGAATCTGCGGGGGATATAAGGCCACCCTAAATTACGCCTTACAACAAAGTGCCTACCCCGTTCCAGTAGTGCAGCACCTCCTACACTCACTGGGGGGGAGGCAAGGTTTTTGTGAAGCTTGACCTGGTGCAAGCCTATCAACAGCTGCCGGTCGACGCAGAAACCGCAGAGGCGCAGACCGTAGTAATCCACCGGGGAGCATTTCACTGTAAGAGACTCCAGTTTGGAGTCAGCGTGGCTCCGGGAATTTTCCAGAGCCTCATGGAGAGACTCTTGCAAGGAATTAAGGGGGTGGTGCCCTACTTCGACGACATACTGGTGTCAGCAGCCAACCAACAAGAACTAGAGGGTCGTCTAAGGGAGGTACTAACCAAATTCAAGGAGGCCGGGCTAAAGGTGAAAAAAGAAAAATGCCAGCTGCACACAGAGCAGGTCGAGTTCCTAGAGTGCCTCCTAGACCGGCACGGCATCCACCCGACCGAAAAAAAAATCAGAGCCATTAAAGAAGCCCCCACGCCAAAGAATAAAATGGAACTACAGGCATTTCTAGGCCTGCTTAACTTTTATAATGTGTTCCTGCCCCAAAAGGTGACCGTGGTGGAGCCTTTGCATAGGCTTTTGGACAAGGCGGCCATGTGGACTTGGGGGAAATGCGAGGAAGCCACCTTCAACAAAACCAAGGACCTGCTCACCTCGGATGCCGTCCTCATCCAATTCAACGAGACCCTACCACTAGCCGTCACATGCGACGCATCACATTTCGGCATCGGCGCCATCCTCAGCCACACTCTCCCCTACGGAAAAGAAGCACCCATTGCCTTCTTTTCAAGGACCCTCACCAAACCAGAGAGAAACTACAGTCAGCTGGATAAAGAGGCCCTGGTTATCGTCGCCGCAGTGAAGAGGTTCCACGAGTACCTCTACGGCCAGACGTTCACCATCATCACCAACCACAAGCCGCTGCTGGGAATCCTTGCAGGGAACAGCGCCACCCCAAACATTCTATCTCCTAGAATGACAAGGTGGTCCGAATTCCTTGCCGCCTACAGCTACCGGCTCACACACCGACCCGGTAAGACGATCACCCATGCAGATGCCCTGAGCCGCACACCGCTACCGGACCTAGACACCGACCCAGCACCCACAACGACCACCCTCAGCATAGAGACTCTGCCCGATCTACCCATCACCGCGTCAGACATTGCCCGCAAAACTAATAAAGACAAGCGTCTGGTGAGGGTGTTACATTGGGTAGAGAAAGGGTGGCCGGAAAAAGACGACGATGAATCATTCAGGACATTTCGGAATCAGCAAACAGAACTGTCGTTACAAAAAGGTTGTGTACTTTGGGGGGATAGGGTTGTTATTCCGGAAAAATTACAAGGGAAGGTATTGGAGTTATTACACGAGGGGCACCCGGGCATAGTTAGAACAAAAGTCCTGGCCAGGAGTTACGCCTGGTGGCCAGGGATGGACAAACAGATTGAGACTTGGGTGGCAGCATGCAAATATTGCCAAGAAACCAGGCCGAGCCCTCCCGCCGCACCAATCCTGGAATGGGAAAACCCCAGGGGACCCTGGTCCAGGATTCACATAGATTTTGCTGGGCCCACTAAGGGACACATATTCCTTATCACGGTAGATGCTTACTCCAATTGGTTGGAGGTAAGCAACATGAAAACCACCACCATGGAGGCTGTGACCAAGGAACTCAGCAAGCTGTTCGCAACCCATGGCCTCCCAGATGTCATCGTGTCAGACAATGGGCCCCAATTTACCTCACTGGAATTCGAAAAATTCCTAATGGAACGGGGAATACGGCATGCACTGACAGCGCCAGCACATCCGCCGGAAAATGGGAGGGCAGAACGAATGGTTCAATTTACGAAAAAAACAATCCAAAAAATTGAACACAGGGAAATCCAAGAAAAAATAAACAAAACACTTTTTATACAACACATTACCCTGAACACGACAACCAACAAAAGCCCAGCAGAACTCTTAATGGGGAGGAAATTAAGGTCCCCACTCGACAGGCTGCACCCCACATACAACCCAGAAAAAACCCCAAATTCCTCAAGCAAACACCGAACATTTACACCAGGCGATGCAGTCTACACGAAGAACTTTACCAGGGATCCACTTTGGGTGCCAGCAACCATAACCCAAGTGACAGGTCCCCGCTCATACCGGCTGCAAACAACTGACGGACGAGCATGGAAATGACACATCGATCAATTAAGATCAAGAACAACCATGGGAAACACAACCGACATGCAAACAGACACCCAGAAAGAGAAGGGAACCCACATAACACAAACCAAGAGGGGAGGGAAGACCCCAGGAACCAACCACCAACAGAAAGAAACCAGCAATACTCACCAACAAGCAGCCAGCTCGAAGCCTCACCAGGGAGAAGCAGCCAGGCCAGCTCAACCAGCCCAGAAAGACCAGGCGGGAGCGGCAACAACCGCAGCTCAACCAGCCTAGGTAGACTGGGAGGGAGCTGCGACAAAAGGCCCGGTGAAACCTTTCAGGCGGTTCCATCGACGAGGCAGAGAGAAACACAGAACCCGACCGAACCGGCCAGGAGCCAAGCACCAACTAACCTGTGCAGGTCAAGTACGAAGCCCCGCCTACTTACGGGACTATGTTACATAGGACCATACCAAGAGGGGAGGGGTGCTCTGTACGGTCATTAATATACTTGTAAACACCACGTAGCGATTGGTCAAAGTGCACGGCGATCTGATTGGTCAAGAGAGCCGCACTGATTGGCCCGCCGCAAATCCCCCATGATTGGTGGAAACTAATCACGGGAGATTCAAAGCAGTGCCATTGGCCACGGCCGCCGCGGCCAAAGAATAAAAACCGCTGTTTTTCCTTTGGAAGCCGAGCTGATCTCAGGACCAAATGAAGAGCTGAAACTGAGTCACTGGCTCTGAGTCTCCTTTCCCGCGACGGACACAACATAAAGGCAAGCTAAAAATATAATAAATAAATAAAATCTTTTTTAATATTTTGAAATCTGTTTGCCACGCTCTTCCTTTCTAGATATCTCAGTAATAATTGCATCAGAGCTGACAGCAGACTCAGACAATGAGGAGGTTGGGGAAGAACTTGGGCCAGTTCTGGACCCTGGGGAAGACTCTGATGGATGCTCCGTGTCGAACACAGCGATAGAGTCAGGGCTGCTCTGCATTTCCCAGCCAGAGAAGCAGGTGCCTTTGGAGTCAGAGATGAGTGAACAGCTGGGGCCTGTTCCAGATGTGGATAAACACAAAGCAAGATAAGAGAGGTGCACAACAGAAGACAATGAGCTGGCTCGGGAAGCAAAACAAACATAGATGCTGAATAGCTTCTCCCTCACTGGGGAATAAATAGGAGGAAAGGAGAGTGATTTGATTGTCGCAGACAACCATTCTCAATTCTAGAAAGTTTGTTCCTTGTGTGTTTCATGTGACAAAGACTGCCTTGCCAGAATTGAATTTTATCTATTTCTCTGTTTGAGCTAACTTAATATGCAGCCTCCCGGCTGGGAGCTCACAGCCTTACATTTATCATAATGAGCTGATAAAGACTATTTATTGTTTCAGTTAGCTTCTAGCAGGACTCTTACCTGGACTTTCTGTTGGTGAATGCATTAATTCCCAATATGTAAATAAAGAGGGGTTTTTCTTGGTGTGGAGTCCGTTTCTTGCTTCTATGAAGGCTGGGTCAGAACAATAATGCAGAAGCATTTTCTTAGATCACGTAAAGGGAGAAACGAAAATGGTGAAACCGCCAGTGACCATCTCCTTTGCTAGGATTGACAAGGTTCAGCCAGGCTGCTGCCAAAGATGTGGCAACAGATTGGTTTGCAAAGTGGGCATGGAGCTGAATTAAGGACAATTAATATCCTAAACAAGCTCACAAGGTGCCTCTCAGCTGTTCCATTGCTTAAATGGCAACATGTTAAAACTCCGTAAGTAAGTGCTGAAAACTAAAGTTGAGATGGGAGTGAACATGTTAAGGGCATGATAACAAGGGAAAACCTCTGCAGTACCCCCATTTCCTTGGTATCCAAGTCTTGTGCTAATTTGGCTGAAGATTTAACCCAGCACGTGTTTCATGTACATCCAAAAGCCAAGAAACGTCTGCTCATCAGTTAGAGAAAGCCACTTTATCAAAAACTAATTGTGAGCTTGTAGGAGGATGAAAGAGACTTGATCTAATAATTCATTTGCATTATGGAGAAATACAAAAATCTAAAACGCATCGTGGTCCTTCTGGTCTAGTAGAGAGAGTCCTCCACTTATGGCCATTTGTTTAGCAAATGTTCAAAGTTATGATGGTGCTGAAAAAAGTGACCTACAACCAGTCTTCACAGTTCCAAACATCACAGTATCCCCCACAATCTCATAATCAAAATTCAGGCACTTGGCACCCATCTACTTATAATAGTTGCAGCATCCCAGGCACATGTTCCCCATTAGAGAGACCTCCTCAGGAGGTTTCAACAAGCAAGGTTAATGGAGGAAAATGGATTCATGTAATGACCGTGGTGATTTGCTTAACGGCCATGGAAAAAAGATTGTAACGTCAGGCATGTCTCCTGTATCAATCGCCTTGCTTAGCCATGGAAATTCTGGTCTCAGTTGTGGTCTTAAGTCAAGAACTAGGAAGAAACCCAAGGTTCAATTCTCATTGAGAACAACAAACAAAGGAAGAAAAAGGAGAAAATTATCTGGAAACAAACAAGCAAGCTTCAGTTATGTCCACATTTTACCTGGAATTTTATATTTGCATTAATTTATACTAGTAATTATATCCGGCATTGATTTGTCTTTGGTGTCCCAGCACAGCTGAGAATGCTTGTATTTACTTTTCAACACCTCATTAGTTACCTGAAAATTGCTTGCCCTACATCAACCTGCCTGAAATCTCAGATTCTCCTGAGAGTTCCCAGAGCTACCACAGAGAAAGTGAGGCAAGGAGCAATTACCAGCCTTTTTTTTTTTTTTGGTGAAAGAGATGCCTCAGAGAGGGTTGCCTGGCATTGGGTTTCAAGTCTTTTCAGTAACACCTGACTAAGGTTACCAGGTATCCAAATGGGCAAAGGAGGAGACAGACAAATAGAAAGGAGGGCAAATGGGAAGAGGGAAAGACACACTTAATGCTTAACCCTATTAGTTATTATTAGTTTACTTTATTGTCATTGCACCTCGTACAACGAAATCAAACACCATCTTCAGTGCACATCATGACCATGAAAATGAACACAAACACACATCCTTCACCCTCCACACATTGAACCGAAACCCCCCAACAACGCACCAACACTGCACTATACAGTAGAATTCAAAAGAGCTACTGCCCTGGGTTAGAAGCTGTTTTTTCAGCCTATTTGTCCTTTTTTTAATTATTCTGTACCATCTGCCAGATAGTAATAGTGAAAAAAAAAAAAGGGTGTCCAGGATGAGATGGATCTTTGAAAATGTTTTGAACTTTCTTAAGGCAGCGGGAGCCATAAAGGTCTTCCAAAGAGGGGAGAGGGCAGAGATGGAGATTAACCTTCTTGGTATCCATGGTAAAAATTATAGCAATTTTTGCCGTACAAAAAACTGCCAAGTATTTAGGAGTATGAAAAGCATTAGAAGTGAGGTGGGCAGCTATATAAATAGAATAAATGAATAAATAAATTTCTAGGGTCAGAATATTGGTTTTTCAATTGTAATATTTTTCAATGAATGTTTATTTTCAAACTATATGATAATAACAATGCACTTTTTGAATTTCACCATAGGAATGTATGATGAATCGTGTGATCTACAAACTGCAGTGATCTCACAGTGAAAGGGATGAATGAAAGCTGATTGCTGGGATCAGGAAATAAACTGAATAGTGTAAATCTAGGCTGTCAAATCTGTTGATGGATTAAGAAAACAAAGATGCAGATAATTTATAAGGTCACAATTACACAAAAGCTTGAATGTCAACTATTATAAAAACAGTCAATAAAAGCAACAACTATTATTATTATTGTGATACATTTTTAAATATTTAGTTGATTGAGTTTCATGTTTAATGAATAAAAGAGATAATAATAATAACAACAATGATGATAATAATAATAGTTGTTGTTGTTATTTAGTAAAAATGCCAAATCCAGTCTAAACATCTAGCTGACTGTGTGATGAACCATAATTAAAAAAAAACAAGCCCTCAAAAAGATGGGCAAAATAAAATAGATCTTTAGGCCCTGCCTGCTGGACTGAAGACATGAGGATAAAATGGCCTCTTAAATAAGTTACAACCTTCAAATTGGGGTTCTCTTAGGTGCATCTATTGGGAGGAATCGAAAAAAATCAAGAGGTGGCCCTGACTGGCTAATCAAAACTTCATCCCTTTTTATGCCCATTGTATAATTTAACATATAATTCTACATATATGTAAAAATGGATGGGGCTTTATGAGGGTGGCCCCCATCTTGAAAGTTTTAACTTCTTCCTGTGTTACCCTTGATTTGAATGAATAATTTATTAAATCTCAGGGCAATGCAATGCTTTAAAGCGAGCTTTTGTTCATATTTAATTCACTCATTCCACCCAAACCAATTTGTGAATTGAATCAGATACTTGCAAAAATCATATAACTATGCCAATTTAGGATATTTTCTGCTGCGGCAGCAGAAAATAGCACATATTTCAATTTCAGCTCCCTCCATGGAAAAGGCAAAAAGGAAAACTATATGATGTGAATGTCTTATTAAATTCACTGCTTCCCACAAGTTTTTGGGGATGATGGGATAATATTGAACCATGGTAGCAGAATGCAATATTGCAGGCTAATTGTGGTCAGAATGCAATATTGCAGGCTAATTCTGCTGACTGCCAGGGGTTTGAATCTCACCAGGCTCAAGGTTGACTCGGCCTTCCATCCTTCTGGGATGGGTAAAATGAGGACCCAGATTGTTGGGGGCAGTATGCTGACTCTGTAAACTGCTTAGAAAGGGCTGTAAAGCATTAAGAAGTAGTATATAAATCTAAGTGCTGTGGCTTTGGGCTTCACTGAGTTTCAACTCTTGACCTCAGAATGGAGCCAGTCCCAGTTGTCTATTCTGCAATTTCTTTAAGTGAACAGTGAGTAGGTATACTAATAGTTCGGAGTATTGTGGTTGATGAAAAGGGCAGCATAACAGAACATGCAAAACTACCTCCATCACGCCAACTGAACTTCGTTTGGCATATTGTTGGCACTTTCTTCCAAGAGTACGGAGGACAAGGCAAGGAGGGTGACAAATGGAAATGCACTTCTGTGAGGGGAACAAAAGATTATTTTTTTAGAAAAAGCAATTTGGAAAGCAAAAATATTAAAGTACCACTGCAGTAAAAATTCTATGCTCTGGAATGACTCCCTCAAGTTCTGACATTCCCAAAGTTTACTCATTATCTACAAGTGCACAAAGTTGGACTTTTCTCCCAAGAAGTAAATTTGTATATAGAAATTCTCAGTCATCCAGGTCATGACTGTGCCAAAAGTGTTTTTTCAAAAGGCAACTGGACTTTGTTTTTCCTTGAAGAGGTTTCACTTCTCCTCCAAGAAGCTTCTTCAGTTCTGGAGAAGTTCTGGAGAAGCTTCTTGGATGAGAAGTGAAACCTCTTCAAGGAAAAACAAAGCCCAATTGCCTTTTGAAAAAGTACCTTTGGGACAAGAAATAAACTTATTGTTTACTTATGAGGCCAGGAAACTGCTAAATCCAATACTAGTCCATATTTTAGTCAGCAAGATCTGTTGTGACCTTGCACAAAGGGTAAGGCCTAGTTCCACTGATGAATTGTAATGACACAATAAGGAATATGCAGCATATTATATTGCTTCCTTGGGTTTTTGTGTTTATAAAGACAAAATTGAGCTCCATTAAGCAGAAGCTTCAGTATCCTAACCCTGAATAATTTAATGATAGCTGGGACAAAATTGGTGCCATTGCACCTGGTACACTAAATTACAGCATTGGAAATCCTCTGGCCTTGAGCTGGGTTGGGCTCATACAATACATTCAGCCAAAGTCAAGACCAACTAAAGCATGTCATTGGTTTCTGGGTTGGGTAAATTCGACCTCCTCTGATTTCTTCTGGAAAGCCATAAGAGGGATTGCGTGGCAAAGGGATGAAGAAAGCCTCTCCTTGTAATGGAAGCAGCTCTTGCATGAATCTGCCTGCAATGTCCTCATCAAGCTGATGCCAGATGTATTATTATTTTTATATGTAAGTAGATCGTTATAGGTTGTGACAGCCTCATTTATTTTGGTCCTTATGACAGGGCAGCTGCTTTAGGCATGAAGCTCCAAATCCCCTCCCTTCCCTGCAGGTATCATTAGACTAATTGTGAATTTTCTCTAAACAACCTTTATGATCTAGCTGATGTTATTGCAATAAGTTAAGTTCTAACCGCAGTTCTGAACAGGCAGAGAAATGAGCAGTATGTTCATGGGTGGGCTTCTAAAATTTTAGCAAAGGGTTCTCTGCCTGGTGGGCATGATCTAGTCAGCCTCCTGCATCACAGCGGAGGGGGGGGTTGCCCTCCCCAGGCTCTGGAGGCTTTCCTCGAGCCACTGGGAGGGCAAAAACAGCCTCCCCGGGCTCCAGAGACTCTCTGGAAGCTGGAAACGGGGCCATTTCTGGCCTTCCCCAACTTCTGGGAGGCCTGTTTTCCATCTTCCCTGAGCCTCCGCCCATGCCCTGCATTTAGCTGCATCCAAAACAGACCGTGTGGGAATTCCGGGGAGGGGCAAGGCAGGGTGGGCAAGGCCAGCCAGAGTGGGTTTTAGGATTCTCTGAACTGCACAGAATCTTAGCTGGGGACTCTCCCAAACCCCTGTGAACCTCCAGTAGCCCACCCCTGAGTATGTTGAGTAAGTTCACAATTTTTTTATTTTTTTGTCAGAGATCATATAAGGAATGGTGTGATGTTAGTTCTTTTCAGATAAACACACTGGATGGGTGGGTGGGTGTTGTTCTGGAAATAATCTGTGTTGTGGGAAACTAAACTAAATATGAAAATCTGCTTTGTCTCATTCACATATCACCCTGATGCAAAACTGTAAGGCCTGATTTAACACTACAATTGTTCAAAGAGAGGATACTACACATGATTGGATGGATGACACATCATTCTAAGCTTAAGATGAGTTGTGTGGTTTGGTCTTTTATGATGTTTGAATTCAACTATTAGAGTTCGTAAATCATAGCTTACCTAAGCATGAGATATGAACTAAGCCACAATTGTTTACATTAAACAAACCAGAAAGTAACTAAGGTAGGGAAAGAACATTCTGTTAAGCTCTGCGCATGGGCGCAAGGAATGGAGACGAGACAGTGAACAGTGAACAGTGAACTTCAACTCTTTATTAATCATTCTGAACAGAGCAAAAACCTAGGGCAGCAGCAGCCCTTTTATAGGGCAGGCTGCTGATCTAGTAACCAATGAGAAACGTGGAGTGTTAACCCCTTTAACCAATGAGAGTGGCTCATTAACAGCCAATCAGATTCTCCTGAACGGACCAATCCAATATCACTATTATCAGCCAATCAGAAGTGCAGGATTAGAACCCTGCTTTTTCTAAAGGTTTGATAAAACTTTATTTAAGCGTTTTATTAGTTCATAACACCCCTTCCCCGGGTTCCGTTTAAGGGGTGCAGTGACATAATCCCTGAGGTATGAAGGTTGTTTTGACTATCTATTGGATTTACGCTGTCCCACCGGTTCCGGTCTGTAACCCGGTTTCGGTGGGATGTTTTTGGGCAAGTCAGGTACCGGTGGTTCCGTATCCTCATTGGATGACTCGGTGCCGCTAATGTTCTCATTGTTGTCCTCCGATCTTTGCGGGCTTGCTTCTGTTGAGGTGTTCCTCTGTGGCGAGGACACTCCCCTCCCTGATTCTTTTTCATTCATCATGCCCGATTGCTGACTTCTTTCGCTCCTGCTTTCCACCATCTCGAATTCGGTTTCTTCGACATCCCCTCCCCCCTCAGTTTGGGAGTTACCGGAGTCGCGGAAACTAGATTGTAGCCTTGAGCGAAGCTGATCTATATGGCGTTTCCATATTTTTCCATCGCAGGTTTTCACATGGTACGACCTGGGTCCATTGGCTTGAATTACGGTTGCCTCGACACAGAACGGTTCGCCGGAAAGGTTTCTGGTGAAAACTAAGTCGTCAATCTTGAACTCATGGCATTTTCTGCTAGATCCACAGGGTTTCTCTGGCTCGTAAGAAGGGTGAAGCCGGTCGAGGTGGAAACGGAGTTTGCGTCCCATCAATAGTTCAGCTGGAGTCTTGTTGGTGACGCTGTGTGGAGTGATGTGTTGGAGAAGGAGTATTCTGTTTATTTTATCTTCAATGTCCCCATAGTCCATTTTGTAGAGGGTTTTTTTAACAAATTGGACCATGCGCTTGGCTCTTCCGTTAGCCGCAGGGTGCGCTGGCGAAGTTAGCGCATGGCGAATACCCCGGTCCGCTAAGTATTGTTCAAAGGGTAGAGCAGTAAACTGGGGTCTGTTGTTGGAGACCAGAACGTCTGGCAGTCCATGTGTCGCGAATAGCCTGTTCAACTTCCGGATGACGGACTCGGTTGTAGTACTCTTCATTTCATGAATCTCAAGCCAGTTGGAATAGGCATCCACTGTTAGTAGGAACGTATGTCCCTTGGTAGGTCCTGCAAAGTCAATGTGGATGTGGGACCACGGTCCCCAGGGTGTTTCCCATTCTGTTGGAGTTGCTTTAGGTGGGGCACTGCTAACTTCTTGGCACTTTAAACAAGTCTTTACCCAGGCTTCGATCTGTTTGTCGATGCCCGGCCACCACGCGTAGCTTTGTGAGAGCGCTTTCATACGCACGATGCCGGGGTGACTCTCATGCAGTGTTTTTAATACTGCTCATTGTAGCCACTCTGGGACAATGACTCTATCCCCCCAAAGGATGCAGCCTTTTTGCGAAAAAAGTTCTGTTTGCTGGTTCTTGAAGGGGGTGAAGTTGTCAGAGGTTTGTTCTACTGGCCATCCCCGTTCGACCCAGCTAAGAACTCGCGCTAAGATAGGATTGCGTTTCTAATGATGAGGCGTGACCAATTGTAATGGTTTGGTGTGCCTCTTCTCGTTTCATTGAATTGGCCAGTGGTTTATTTCTGTAGGAGTGGTTGTTCCATTGGTGGTTCAAATGTTCCCGACTCACAGGACGATTTCCTGTGGTTTGGCGGTAGTTGGTCCCCCTCTGAAGTGGGCTGGATCCTTGCTTGTTTCTACAGACCTTTCCGATGTGGCCTCTTTTCCCACAAACATGGCAGAGCGCGTCGAGGAATTTGCAGTCTGATCACGGGTGGTTTGCCCCACAACCTGCGCATTGATGCTGCAGTCTCTGATTATGCTGGTGGCGTTGGTCTCATTCAGACTAGAGCCGGTTGACCTCTTCCTCATCACTTTCTGATGACGATTCGAGGTCCTCGTGGTTGGTTGCAGTTGTGTGTCCCTCTAGGCGAGGTGAGGTTTCGCTGGCTGGTTGGCGGAGCGGTGCGTTGGTACGGCGCATTCGGGCAGCCGACTTCCTGGTTGCTTCTGTTGCAATAGCATCAGCAATGGTATCTGCAAGGCTGATGTCGCCTTTCGCCATCACCTTACTTTGCACGTGTGGTGCATCTAGTCCCAGAACTATTCAGTCTCTCAGAGCTTCTTCGAGGTCGGCGAACCCACAGAGGCCTCCCAGGTTCCAGAGATCCACGATGAAATCTGCAACGCTCTCTTCTTTCCGCTGGTCTCTCTGGTAAAATTCATGTCTTCGGACAAGCATTGGTACAGTAGGTGCATAGTGGGCCCGTAGGAGGGGCTTGAGGATGTCCCAGTCCATGGATTTCCCCTCAGCCGGTTTCGCCAGTGCCTTAGTCATCTTAAAAACGGCAGGTCCGCAGTGGGTCAGGAATACCGCTCGCTTTTTCCCCGTAGTGGCATCCTTCAAGTTGTTGGTCTCCAGAAACATCTGGAACCGGTCCATGCATGAGTCCCAGTCTTCTTGTGCTGGGTCAAATGGAGCGGGTGGTATGGCGTCGCCGGACATGGTTTCCGCTGTCGATGTGCCTTCAGCCACGTGCTCTGTTTGGTGCTCTGTAGTGTTCAGTCAGCTCTGACGTCTCCGTATCCCACCCTCGTCGCCAGTGTTAAGTTCTGCGCATGGGCGCAAGGAACGGAGACGAGACAGTGAACAGTGAACTTCAACTCTTTATTAATCATTCTGAACAGAGCAAAAACCTAGGGCAGCAGCAGCCCTTTTATAGGGCAGGCTGCTGATCTAGTAACCAATGAGAAACATGGAGTGTTAACCCCTTTAACCAATGAGAGTGGCTCATTAACAGCCAATCAGATTCTCCTGAATGGACCAATCCGATATCGCTATTATCGGTCAATCAGAAGTGCAGGATTAGAAACCTTTTTCTAAAGGTTTGATAAAACTTTATTTAAGCGTTTTATTAGTTCATAACACATTCCTAGATTATTTTTTCAATCTTCTTGCCAGCACTGTCCATAAAAACCATTTTCTCCTGGCTAATATTACATCTCTCTCTGTGCGTGAAAGAAGACTTCCCAGAGACTAATTGCATGTGCAAATGTGTATGTCTAATCAGGACAGAAGCATATATGTTGCCTCTTTGTGTATGCGAGAGAGAGATAGTATAATCAGGATGGGTGCCTATGTGTTGCCTATATATGCATACTTATGCTTTCTGCTTATGTTTTACTTAAATGGTTTGTGTGTATATGTGCACTAGGAAGCTCAAAGAAGGTTGTTTAAATCAGGGGTCTCCAATCTTGACAACTTTAAGATTTGTGGATTTCAACTTCCAAGATTCCTCAGGCAGCCATGCCTGTTCCCCCGCCCCCAGCCCCTAGAGCAGAGATATTGTAGAGGAAGGGATTATAAGAGAGTAAACAGGCTACAGCAGAGATTGCAGAGGAAAGGACTACAAGAGAGTAAACAGGCTACAGCGGGGAGATTGCAGAGGAAAAGACTACAAGAGAGTAAACAGGCTACAGCAGAGAGATTGCAGAGGAAGGGGCTACAAGAGAGTAAACAGGCTACAGCAGAGAGATTGCAGAGGAAGGGACTACAAGAGAGTAAACAGGCTACAGCGGAGAGATTGCAGAGGAAGGGACTACAAGAGAGTAAACAGGCTACAGTGGAAAGATTGCAGAGGAAAGGACTACAAGAGAGTAAACAGGCTACAGTGGAGAGATTGCAGAGGAAGGGACTACAAGAGACTAAACAGGCTACAGCGGAGATAATGCAGAGAAAGGGATTACAAGAGAGTAAACAGGCTACAGTAGATAGACATATCAAAAAGGAATGCATTTGTTCCAGGGAATTCTGGGAGTTGAAGTCCACAAGTCTTAAAGTTGCCAAGGTTGGAGACCCCTGGTTTAAATCTCATGTTTACGAAGAATGAGGCAGGGAGGCTTAGAATAAGTGATAGATAAGGCACCACTGCCCTACTGCTTCTAATACAGAGATATTTGGGGGATATTTGACAGGATTCTTTCGTACTCACCCTCTGCATAATTTAAGCCCATTTTAACACAATCTTTCTTTTGCTGACCCATATCAGTTTTTATCCCATTCTGTTAAGTTTTTATCCCACTGATGGAGACACAGATAAACAGAGTCCCAAGTCCATTGACTTAATTTTTTTCTAACATTCGACTGGCTCTAAAAACTAAAGCATGGAGTCCAGCTATCAATTCATTGACCTTGCTTCTATTTTGCTGGTGGGCCTAAGTAAGGAGTTTTAAAACTGGAATGACTGAGGTACAGTATATTTTAAGTCACCCTTCCAAACCTGGTGTTCTCCAGATGTCCTCGACTATGACTCATGCTGGCCACACTGTCTGGAGATTGTTATAAACTCTGTTGAGAGATACGGCACCACAGATTACAGCTTTTTCTGTGGTTGCATCCCACATGATAGTTATATTAGTCCAAGGAAATCCTCCTCCATTACTTTTGGCCAGCAAATGAAAACCATTCTCATTCAGCCTACATTTTTACCAACTTACTAATTAGATTTGCTATCTTCTTTGTTAAAACTGCTTTTCTTTGAACTGGAATGTTATACTTTGTTATTTTAGTTCACCCTTCCCCAACCAGGTGTCTTCCAGATGTATCAAGCTAAAGCTTTCACATAAATATGCCTCTGACTTGTCTTGTCTCACGGACATGAATTCACAAGAGTTTATGCTACAATAAATCAATTCAACCATAAAAGGGCTAAAATGCTTTTTTCTTGTATTTACTGAGACAGGCTAACAGGGCCCTCTTACAAATATGAAGGTTTAAGATGAAAAATTGAGGTGAAAAGTGCAAGTTAGAAACCAACGAAACTGCTCTTATTATATCACTGAGCTATCTAAACAATTCTTCTCTTTACAATGAGAGAAAATGTTTTGATGAACAAGATTCCACTTTACTTGGGGACAAGTATGGAATGCCTTTGGCAACAATATAGAGCAGTGTGATTTTTCTGGTGTGGAAGGTGACTCTCTGAGGCTAGATTTCTTGGATTTTTAAATGTGTTACATATCTTCTAGATCGGGTGTCAGCAATCCGTGGCTGTGGAGCCTCATGTGGCTCTTTGGGCCTTCTGCTGTAGCTACATGTTGGGTGATCCCACCACTGGCTGGCCCCACCCCTCGCCCTCCCCTCCCAGTCACTCCTTGCCTGGCCTGAGAAGGTAAAACCCAAAAAACAGAAATTAGAGGGAGGGAGGGATAGAGACCCATTTCCCACAGAAAACACCAGGAGCCACAAAACCTGGATAGGCATTGGGGGGGGGTGTCATGTGACTGGGTGGGAGTGACATTGAGTTGGCCATGCCCACCCAGATATTGTGGCTCCTGGTGTTTTCTTTTCTGTGGGAAATGAGTCAAAATGGTTCTTTAAGGTTGCAGGCCTTAAACCCAGGATCATCTGCAAAACATTTGCTGCACTACAGGGCTTCTCTGAAATGTCCAATTTTTATGCCCAACTTTTCTAAAACATTTTAATCACAGGTATGCCCCATGGGAAATAACATTCTTTCAAAACTAAAAGTTTGAAGTTCCACTATCTGCCATAAGCCAATACATTTTCTAGGGCTAGTTAGAATGAAATGTTGAACATTTTCTTTCTTTCTTTAAAAAAAATGTATATTTTTCATTGAAAAGTAAATAGGCTATTTTAGTAATTTTCTCTTTCCATGGGCTAACTCTAATCAAACAGTAAAGTCCCCTTGCCTAAAAATAAAACTGTTAGAAACAAAGTTGGTTGAACAAATCACATTAAATTATTTATTTAATAGTTATATCCCTAAACTTTACATGTTCATAATTACTACAAGAATCTTCACTTTTAATAATTTCTTTATGCTTAGTTATATAGTGGCTGGAACAAAGTATAAAGTAAAAAAAATAAAATAACACAACGATTTCTTTCTTCCTTTCATTCTTCAAAAGATTTTCAATATGATTTTTTTTTTTAGTCTCCCTTTGAAAATTATAATTTTAAGTAGATAGAATTGTCAATGCAGTAAGTTTTAAATATATAACTGTACTCATAAAATGGAATCCTGTAACGTGGAATCCTGTAAATATCTAATATATCTTATTTCTAGGAAAGATGTCTGAGTGCAATCTGTGTTCTTGTCAGATCAATACCATATGCATATAAAGTGGCAAGTCTCATCTGAAAAGAGGTCAAAAAGACATGCTATTAGCCTTTTTCTCCTTTTTTTTCTTCTCCTGGCTGCTTTTTTAATTATGTAGTGTTAATCCACAGATATATTGTTATTATAGAGATGTTTACCAATGCAATCCCATAAAGTGAAAGTGCCCTTAAATGGCCATCTGCTTCCACTAAGGAACACCGATAGAAGCAGGCAGCTGCACCATTAGACGGAATGAGGTAGCCAATTGCAATTTCTAGGCATCAAGAGAAAGGACTGTTGTGATGAAATCATTCAAAATGCCAGTGATCTCAGGCAAGAGTGAAAATCTCCGAGGTTTATATGTGTGCATCAAGTCATTTTCAACTCCTAATGACTACATAGATTTTCTCATGATAATCCATCCTTAACTTTTTTCCCCTATTTATGTGCCACCGCCTCTTTCTTTTTAGACCAAGTGAAGAACCTCTAGTGCATTTTACACAACATATAATTAAACTTTGGAATTTGCTACTACTAGATTTGGTGCTGGCTACCAGCTTGGCTGACATTAATAAGGGTTGAACCAATTAATGGAGGTCATGGGGGATCAATGGCTATTAAATGGCACTGTGACTTCTTTTGAAGGCCACTTGCTGGGAGACTAGTGGGCTTCCATGTGCAGACTAGATGTGCAGACTAGATGAGCCAGAAGTCCGATCTAGCATGGCATTGCATTTATTCTTATGTTGTCTCATAAATCCAGTGAGGACCAGTGCTCAAAGGCTTATATCCTAAGCCTTTTGGTCTTCAACACAATAATCTTTATGTTGTGTACAGCAATACCTAGGTTAGGAACCTCATAGAGGCAAAACTTTGCCTCACCTCAGAATTTTATTCAGTTCACCTCTGCTCTTAGATTGTTCAAACTGGATGGATTAATTCTAAATCTGTGGGAGCTTTTTAATCATTTCTGAATTTATAGATCAATAACTCCATCTATTATGTGACAATCCTCAGTTGAATTTATAGATCAATAACTCCATCTATTATGTGACAATCCTCAGTTGAAAATTAGTTTCAGTTTATAAGTAAATTGAAGCTTATGCAAATACTATGATGAAATAAATTATAGAAACAGGAAGTTATATAATCAGCAACATATATTAATAAAACAAGCAAGAGATAAAACCATGTTTTGCAAGAGCACTGGTGATTTTGTTCACAGAACTCGTTTTAAAATGTTGTCTCTTAGATTAAATGGAAGGAAGAGCTATTAGACATCTGTATGTAAGATGAGCAATATAATCTAGATGGGCCATGCAGACATTTCAGTTCCTGGAAAAACGAATGATACAGCACTTATCTAAATGTTAAGTATTTCAGCTCAGTATCTGATTCTCACCACTGAAAAGAGGTACTGTGTGCTCATTTATGTGGCTATGTAAAAAAAAGAAGAAGCAAATCTAAACATACTTTTTAAAATAATAATAATAATGTTTGAATAAAATGGACAATATTTCATCAGAGGGAACACTATGGTACAGGCCTTTCCCTGTTGGACTTACCAACAAATATGCCCTAGTGCAGAGGAGGTATTCAGCAGGTTCTGACCAGTTCTGGAGAACCGGTAGTGGAAATTTTGAGTAGTACGGAGAACCAGCAGATACCACCTCTGACTGGAGATTTTATAGTATCCTTCCCCTGCCATGCCCACCAAGCCATGCCCACAGAACCGGTAGTAAAAAGAATTTGAATCCCATCACTGCCCTGGTGGTATATTTTCATGCAATGTCTACTATGCTGCCTTCAAAGCATGCATTGAATACCTTCAAATGTTTGTGAGGATATTGCATATCCAACTTATGTTACACTTTTATTTTGTTTTTTTGTAAAAAAATTATTTGGGTTTTCACAAAACATAATACAAATAAAATATCTTTTTTTGAGAATAGCATGGTCCTGGGTTATCACTTCTCCATACAGACACAAACTCAATTTCATATTCGTCTTTGTGTTCTATTCCATATCTTATTACTATTTTAACATTTTCTCAATAATTTTTCCCTTCCCTTAATTTTCACAACCTTGCTTTTAATTATCTCATTCCTTTCTAAATTTAATTATACACACACACACGCATATATATATATATATATATATCTTTTTCTAAGTATCTTTTCTAAGTATTTTTCTCAATATCTTTCTAATCATTATATTTATACTTTTATCCAGGGGTGGGATTCAAATTTTTTAACAACTGGTTCTGTGGGCGTGGCTTAATTGGTGGGCATGGCCAACTCAACATCACTCACATCGAGTCACGCATCTTCTCGCCTGGCCTGTGGAGTTGCTGTAACAGTTGTAAGTGTGAAAAATGGTCATAAGTCACTTTTTTCAGTGCCATTGTAACTTTGAATGGTCACTCCACACAAGCAAAGTACCAGCAAAGGAGGGGAAGTTCCAGAGACAGGAAGTCTAGTCCTGCCAACAATGTAATCAGGGTTAACGGAGAAGCAGTTTCTGTAAGCAATACCAGAATGTTTCCTTCCTACCTTCCTTACAGGATTAGGCCAGTAATTTCTTCTAACAACCGATTCTCCAAACTGCTTAGAATGTTAACAAACGGTTCTAGCGAATAGATGTGAACTGGTAGAATCCCACCCCTGCTTTTGTTTGTCCTGTTTCAATTTCATATTTTCTTTTCTCATTAAACAAAATTTTCCCCTGTAGTTACTGATTGGAGTATGATACCTTTGTATCTTTTAATTTTTATCCATTCAATTCTTATTTAAACTTCAGTTTATGCCTTTACAATTATAACATTCAATATAACACATAACTTCCAGTCGAATTCTGCTTGGTACATTCTTAAAATACACACTAAGTTCTTAAAGAGAAAGTATATATATATAACAATAATAAATAAAATACTTATGTATTCCAATTCAGCTCTATTATTAATGTTAGTTATAATCTTTAACATCTTTAACATTTCTTTTCAATGGGATATCATGCTTCCTTAGGAACACTTATAATATTTCCATAATGTTTTTCATATTTCTTTCATGTTCCTCTTCACTTAGATTTTTATCTCATTAATAATAATTAAAATGTTCCCCTCCTTTCCTTCATTCTCTCATTCTCTTTATTTTATTTATTTATTAACAAACATTACATTACATTACAATGAGTATTTTATCTATCATTTTAATCATACTTGTTTCATATTTTCAAAGTTCATTTCTATTTCTAATATAACAATACTATCTTATGTACCCTTGCAAAATCCCCCCTTCAATTAAGTTTTCACCCATTATCTCTGTGTCTTCTAAATAGGCTTATAACTTTAATCCTTGTACGTTTTCCCTGTTTCTCTATATCCTGTTTCTGTCCTTTATAACTTCTTTCCCTTTCCCTCTTCCCATTCTTCTTCTCCCTCCACTTTTTGACCCCTTGTCTCTCTAATTCTGATTCTCTCTTCTGTAATCCTCTCTTCTATTTCTTTCTAATGTTGTAATTACTTTTCAAACTATTCTTTTTTTTGGTTGTTTTTTCAGATCTTAAATTTTTCACTCTCTTTCCCCCCTTTATTTTTGTTTCCCCTTATAGAATTACTTGGTCATTGAAGATGGCTTCTTCTTTCTCCCACCCTTCTTGTTCTACAGACATTTCTTATTGTTTCTCATAGTTCAGATCTCCATTTCTAATAATTGAAATACGAAGCCAAAAAAAGTCTTCCTTCTTGTGCATCTGCTTTCTGTTTTTTAAGTTCCATTTTCAATTCTTCCAAGAGTGATACCATTTTAAAAACTTTCAAACAACTACCCGATTAATTTTAGTCCTTTAGATCCAATAGCCAAAAATCCAAAAATCACCAAGCAATCCAAATAATCCAAAGCTGTTTCTTCTTGCTTCTTTTTTCCACTTTCTCTTCCTAGGGTTCTATTATCTTGTTACAAAGTTTCAGTTAGAATGTATCTTTTAAGAATCTTGTTAAAATTTCACTGTTAATTCTTTTCACTTCCAGGTGGTCTCCTCCATTTTTCCAGATCCTACCCTTTTGTTTGTTCCTTTTCTCTCCTTTCCTTCTTTTAAAAGTTTTTGAGAATCCAGAAATCTTTGACATTTTATTTTCAGCTTAAATGCCTGTTAATGTCAAAGTGGATTTTTGCCAGTTTCTTCCTTAAATCTCTTAGTTGTCAATATGGGGAAGAAAAAAAAACCCAAATCCTTTCCCTTCCCTCTCTAATTCGCCACTTCAAAATCTTCTTTGAGAGCAATGTTATTCTTTATAGTTCAAGTTCCAGGATACCTTATGTTGTTGCTTTTTCAGTTCAACCCAGTCAGTCAAAACTTTCTCTTCTTATCTTCCTCCTGCACATTCTTTTCTGGTCAAGTTCTTCTTTGAGGTGGCCATTTCTGACCACTGCTGCAACCGCCTTCGGGAAAGGGAGTAATGGCCAGCTGGGGAGGAGAGATGCGGCTCTCCTAAACTCTTCTGGCAGTCTCCCCCTCTTCATCACCTCTACAGAGTGGCTTAGCTCCCAAACCAGCCATCCCGGGGTGCTCCAGTGGCGAGCACGGATCGAAACTGCACACGATAGCAGATTTCGGTCTGTCCCCGAAGAAGCTCAAACCGGAATTTACACTTTTATTTTGACAGTGTGTAAAATCTATCTGATTTTGGCACTGGTTATCTGAAAGAACTATCAGGTCAATAACTTGGAAGAAAAGTGACAAAGCCAGGGATCAGTAAATTTCTTACAAGTATAGTTTTCTGCCAACTTACACATAGATGGGAGACACTCATAGATCGATGTTTCTCAATACTAGAAGCTTCCAAGGTGTGTTGGAATTATGAATCCTCAAATTCCAAGATAGTATGGATAAAGCCTTGGAATTCTGGGAATTAAAAACCCAGCATGTCTTCAGGACTCCAGTTTGGAGAAGGCCAGAACAAAGAGGTTTCAACTTGTATATTTCTACTCATTCCATTTCAGAAGAAAAAAACCCATAAAGCTAGCAAAACAAGGATCATCACTTGGTGAAGATTCATGCATAAATGTTTATTTTCTTGTTCTTCCAAATATAGAGCAAAAAATGCTAAGACTTCTGAGAAAGACTTCTAAAGGCAAAAGTTGGTGATCCTAGATAACAGACTGGCTCAATCTGCATCAGTCTCACATACAGAGCATTGAAACCAGAGCATACCTTACAGAGTATTGAAATCAGGGGCTTTAGACCATAAGGAAAAGTTTGAAAATTTTGGGCCATTAGCTTCCTGGAAATAAGGCGATATTGCATCATTACAAAAATACATTTATGTCTTACCATATAAAGTTTTAGGATCAATAAAATTAATATTCATTACTATGAAGTCAATTCTAGAAAAATTAGTCTGGGGAAGAGAAGGATCACGAATAAGCAATTCTGAATCCAGGCAGAATGTTATCAGAATGTCTTTATTTGCTTATTTATTTATAAAAGTTATAAAAATTTAGAGGCCATCCAACTCCAAAACTCTCAGCAGCTTACATTAAAGCTAAAAAGCAATAAAAAGAAATTTCCATAGATTTAATTCAGTAACATTGAAAGCTGAAGGACAAAATGTGTAGCAGCATGGAATGGTTTAGATTAACATATGTCCTGACAGTGTTCCTCACTTGAAGTAACTATTTTAATGGGTCCAGAGAAAAAGGACAGGAAAATATTATTATTTACACAACATATAATTAACTGCAAACTATAGCTGCAAGATGTGGCAATGTCCAGTGGAAATGGCAGCTTTAAAAACTATTAGATTCATGGAGTGTTGATATGTCTATGGCTTTTATTCACATTCATCAGAAAGAAAGAATATGAAAGAGTTGGCTGTGAACTCTTTAGCTGGCTTCTGGCAGGCTATAGATGGACACAGAATGCTGAGCAAGATGGACTTTGATCTGCTTTAGCAAAGTTTTTTTGCTAAAAAAAAATCCATTTATTAATTTTATAATTATATTTTTCAAATGGTTAATAGTTTTAGTGCTTATCAAGATATGTCAGGTTCCAAGGATTAATTTGCATGATCTAATATAAGGAGAAATCATTAGTAGTGCTTTTAATGCAAATCTTCACATAACTTCCAAATTGCCAGTTACTGAATATTGCTGGCATTGGCTAGAGATGGGAAGATATTTGGGCTTTAATAGGTCCAAACATGTAAGTACATGCTGGCTAGTCATTATTGATTCTCAAGGGCTTACAACACTGATCTGGGGAGTGTATGGTATTGCTCTTTACTGAAGTAAAAAGCTTACACCCTGCAGACTATTTGTACCGAGTCAATAACATGATATTGCTGACTTTTCTCTCTTAGGCACTAATGTCAACTTCTCGTTGTTGATTATCTTGACAGTAATGTTTTGTCTTAAGTTGTTCAACTCACTTTGATTCAATGGCTTAAGATGATATGAAGTTGCTGAAATATTATTGCCACTTAAAAAAGACTGGATAATAAATTCAGATGACAAACACTAGTTTTTGTGTGGGCCTAACAGCACTGATAACACATGTTCCCCAACATTCTTTCTGAACAATGTCACACCAGTTTGAAGGGCCTGTCAAATATTGCCAGCAAGGATGTACATTTTGCATGTGTGAAAAGGCTAGCTCAACTTGCCTCCTCCATAAACTTTCTCTGTTCTGACTGTCAATGCAAATTGGAAAACTAGCAGTGTACGATAGAAATGAGCACTCTGTAACCTGTGAGATGCATTCAGTATTCTGCGTACCCAAATCCCCATTGTTCATCTTTGTACTTTTCTGCCGTATTAATAATGTTTTGTAATTATTTTAGAACAGAAGTGGTCTGTATAATACATTTTATATCTCCTAATTTAACCATCACATGGTGGGCATCTAGTGACAGTGTCAAAATAAAATTCAGCTGGATCCATTCTTAAGAAATTGTTGGATACCTATTTCTCATTTTATATTCTTAAAATCTCCTATAATGACAATTCTGGATTTCTATAGTTCCATCATTCTTCTCTCTTCTCTTTTGAAGATCTGCTTGACCATGAAGAAACATGTCAGGATGAATCAAGGGGGCTTCATCCTTCATTGGACCAAGGACTTGCTGGTCAAATAAATTATCCTGATCTTTTTTGTTGTGTCCACGAAATGATGCCAGGAGTCGGTGACTTCAAATCATGCTCTTTTATTTAAAGTTGGAACCGAACTGGGGCAAAGGAAAAAGTTCGCGGCTTTTATTCCTTTAGCCGCGGCGGCCGCGGCCAATGGCACCACTTTGAATCTCCCGCGATTCGAATGGACCAATCGCGGGAGATTCTTAGCGAGCCAATCGGCACGGCTCGCCTGACCAATCAGAGTGCCCCGCGCTTTGGCCAATCAAAGTGCGGGGATCTCAAGAATGCTAATTAGGGACAGAACATTTTTCCTAATAGTTTTCATTCATTTGAGGGAAACAAAATATGCTGTAGATAGCAAATATTTCAAAGGATAAAATAAATTGAGAGTTATTCTTGTGGGTGGAAATGGTGTTTGTGTTTATTGAGTGATAATGTGACCATTACAAATGTTCTATTTTCATCATAAATGATCTGTCAAGTAGTTGTTGCTTCCCTGGCACTTCACAATTGGTTAGATCCAAAAAAAAGATATCGGGGGGGGATTGTTTCTCTCTTTTAAGTTTGTTCACATTATTGTCACTATCAAGTTGGATCCATTCTTGAGAAATTGTTGGATACATATTTCTCATTTTCTTAAAATCTCCTATAATGACAATGTTAGATTATTGGGAGACCCATCAAAGGAAAGAAGAAAGCAGTCCAAAGAATTCCAGAGGAATTTGCTTAAAAACCCTCTTCCCGTTTCCTTTTTCCAAAGGTCCAATTTCTTTTATGAATAGTAGAATTCATTAAATAATTGTAATTTATTATTCTAATTGACTTTGCTTATTTATTGGAAGGATTAGAAATATAGTAAATATTGAAAAGAAATAATGACCTTTCTTGTCAGGAGAAAGACAAATTTAAATCTAGTTTCATTTCAGTTAGAGAGGAATAATTATTCATAGCCTCAGATAAAACTGTATCCACATTCCTTAGTTTTATCTGTTGATATGCTACTTTCTCCTCTTGTCAACAGGAATCTGATCAGATCTTGTTTCGAAATACCTCCCACTGAAAAGGAGTATCTAGTCCATGTACAAGCCAAATGAAGAAAGAGAACTGATTGAAGGAATCATTAATATAATTAACACACCTATTGTAAGATTGGTACAGGATTATTGCAAGATCAGATTAGTAAAAATACTGTGTGGGAGAACAGAGAAGATCTACCTATTCATATTCTTGCTATAGGGTAACTTGGGCTAGAAAAGAACCATCTCAATTCCTCAAGATGGCTTAATACTGAAATAAAATATGATCCTTTATGACTTTCTAGTCAAATAGTAAGCCAAAACAAGTCCTAAAGTAGTCCCAACTGTGTTTTTTTTTTCAAAAGGGCAACTGGACTTTCTTGGTTTTTTCTTTGAACTCTTTGTCAGTTCTGAAGCTTCATGGATGAGAAGCAAAATGTTTTCAAAGAAAAAAAACCAAGGAAGTTTAATTGGCTTTTGGAAAAAGCATCTTTGCAACAGCTATGAACTGGATGATTGAGAATCTCCATAGATAATGGAAGTGTTTTTAAGGCATTTGCTAACATTTGTTTTGAAGTGGCATTGCTAATTGCCTCAGTCCTATACCTTGAAAATATTTTGTTTCTTAAATAAATGTTACTTTGGTGGAATTTCTGGACATCTTCCCCCTTCTAAAACTCACTAAAATAAATAGCACAACCAAGGGAAATATAGGACTTTGGCATTATTCCTTTGTTTCTGCATTGGTATTATCCTTGGGGAGTCAAGTTGTGAACCAAAGTATCAAACATTTCCATTGAAAGGTATCTGAATCACTTGAGTTCCAAAAGACTCTGTAGTATTTTCTTTGGTAGAACTTCCATCAATGCCCACTTATCAGCTTTCCCATTCTCTGTCTCCCCTTATCTCTTTCCACTGCAATTGCCTGGGCTCTGGCACTTTTCATTGATCTTTCTCTATTTCCCTTTTCTTTTTTATCATCTTTCCAATAGGTCTTTTCTCACTGATGAATGGGACCAGTTTATTCTCTATGTATGAGCTCCTTGAACTTCCTTAGTTCTCCAACCAGACTGAAATCCAAGAGCAACTGCTAGCTGGATTCATACATTCTTTCTGTCAGGAATGTCCATGGAGATGCTCAGTCATCCAGGTCATAGTTGTCCCAAAGTGTTTTTTTTTTTCAAGAGACAACTGAACTTCTGGTTTTCCTCTCAAGACATTTCACTTCTCATCCAAGAAGCTTCTTCAGCCAGAAAATCTGTCAGGGAAGAAACAAGCAAACACCAGCAACTGTTTCTTCTCCAGATGGGAGTCAGCTTGTCCTTATTTTGTTTGATGCCCTTGCATATATCCAACATTAAGAAAAATCTTCAAGATAATTCTTGTTTTTGAAGGCAAACTTATCAAAGAAAATACAACTATATTATAATGGTCTGCTAATGTTTGCATCTTAGCAAGTTTTCAACTCATCAGATCAAAGCACGTTTTATAAGATATCAGGATATATTGTGCTCAACAGTTCTCCTCCTACCCTAAATTAGGTTTTTCTGCTGGCCCAGTTGGTCTTGATTCACAACATAGAACTCATTTACTGCCCGAAATCAGATAGGACGTGGGTGTAATTGGTGCTTTCCATGTTATTCATTTTATTATTTATCATAGTTGTACATATTTTGATTCCCAGAAACTTCATTTTCTCCATAAATATGTGAACACAACCTCAATGTCCTTTCTTGGCTCAGAAGGGTTTTTTGTTGCCTCATTTATAAAAAGTATCATTTGTCTTTAATGGAACTTAGGCCATATTAATTGCACTCATGAAATAATTGTGAAAAAGATGGAACAGATTTTCCCCCCATGTTTCCACTTGTCTTTAATTCTTGCTATTAAAGCTTTTAAACTTTACTGTTTTAGAAAGGCATGTATTGACATTTTCATTATTGAGGGGACCTTGGTGCTCTCTGAGTTGGCTTGTTTTCTTGCAGATGTTTATTACTCTAATTAGGTAACATCACCAGTGCTAGTAAGGAGTGTTGTTTCTCCTTTATTGATTTTTATTATTATTATTAATTCTACCTTTCATTCAAGTTCTCGATCTTACTCTTCTAAAATCCCTGTGAAGTAAAGCAAGCTAATGGGGTCACCTGACTGATTCCCCATAGCCAAACAGAAATTTAAACTAGGATGTCAGCCCTATCAGTTAGACCAGATCAGGAACTAATTCCACATGTTGATAACAACTATAGGCTATTGAAATAGGTATAGTATACTTCCTTTTTACAATCCAGTAATCCCTTAATTGTGGTAGAGTTGGGGTATATGGATGGAGCTGAGCATTTATTGGCTGGATGCCCTTCCTGACACCACACAGAGTTCGCAGCAAAAAAAAAAATTCTTAGGAGAGGAACATCTGCCAATGCCTAGGTTTGAACTCTCAACCTTCCAAGTGGGAGGTCAGCATTTTCATCACTAGGCCACCACATCACTCATGTTTACATAGGTAGAATATAATGACAAAATCTTTCAAGCGTGCTTCATCTCTCTTATATCCCAATGGCTCAGGGAGGAGCCTGCTTGAATCTCTACCAAATAACTGTCCTGTTTCCCCGGACTCAGGGAATGATACAGCCCTTCTTGCTTCTAGAACGGTTCTTGTCTATTTCTCTCAAGGTCATCTACCTGATTCTCTGCCTAGGATCTCCCTGATCCTTTGTTCAAAACTATACATTTTCAGAAATGACAACATCTTCAAATAAAACAGCAAGGAGTTTTCCTCTTTCAAAGTGCCTCTTATTTACTTATTAAATTTATATGTGCTCCTCTTACCTAGAAAATCACCTCTCCCCCAGAAAGTGGCAGATTAGGCCAAATGTACTTTTTATCATACACTCACATATACCGACACTTTGTTTTGTCATAAATGGTGACACCTTGCACATAGCTGGAGGAGGAATTCTGGGAGTTGAAATCTACAAATTTTAAAGTTGCCAAGTTTGGAGACCTCTGAATCTAGGGTTATGCTAATGAAGTATTTGCCAGCCAGACTTGCCATCTTTTTTTTTTTTTTAAAGCATTTTTATCTCAACATTTTGCTACTGATAGAATGTATATAATTTGGTGAACAGTTACATTCATATTCAGGTAATAATCAACTGTTGCCAATTTTGAACAAAATGCTATGTACAAGTAGTCTTCGACGTACCACCACAATTGAGCCCAAAATTTCTGTTCTTGAGATGTTTGTGAAGTGAATTTTGCCCCATTTTACAACCTTTCTTGCCTCCGTTGTTACGTGAATCACTGTAGTTAGTTACCTAGTTGTTCAGTGAATCTGGCTTCCCCATTGACTTTTCTTGTCAGAAGGTCGCAAAAGGTGATCACATGACCTTGGGACACTGCAGCTGTCATAAATATGAATGTTATCAAACATCTGAATTCTGATCACATGATCATAGGGATGCTGAAAAGGTCATAATTGTGAAAAAAATCATAAGTCTTTTTTTTCCAGTGCCGTTGTAACTTTGAACGGTCACTAAATGAACTGTTGTAAGTTGAGAACTACCTGCACTGAGAATACAGTGACTGATTGTGAATACACCCCACCTTTTAGTATTAAGTGGTTAACCAGGAAGTGTGTTTTATAGCTCACCTCTGGAATGTCGTGGATTTCTTGTGATTGGTAATGGAAAAGACTTTAGGAAATGTTTCATTATTCTTACAAGTATACTCAGGTGTGTGTGAAAGATAGAGAGAGCAAGAATGAGTCAACAGATGACAGCAACTGAGCGGAAAGACAAGATTTCTAGGTTCCAAGGGTGTGTCCAGTCACCCGACTGGTTAGATCACGTATTACCTAAAACCCTGGGAGGAAATTAGTTCCCATGAAGACAGAGGTCTAAAGATAGTGGTGAATGCCAGGTAGGATGTGGGCAAGGATTCGTCAGTCTCATGATGAGAAACCATCATAATTTGGTTTTCGCTATCCTCACTCATGCCTCAGCTTTCACTGCTGATGAAAGTAGATAAAAGCGCTCATCAGTTTTAATAAGCATGTATCTCCACTGACCTGGGAACAAAACAGATCTCTCTCCCACAGAGAAAGTATTCAGACTCTCACAGCCCTTTTACAATTCCTAAGCAGACCTGCTCCTTTCCTGGTGCAAATGGATAGATCAACATGAAAACTGCTAGTTCAACTTACTGCAAAGAAGAAAGGAGATAATATTTTAAAGTAACATCACTTTCAGTTGAAACACTGTGTACCTAATTATCTACCTACCTACCCACATATCTACCTACATACTTATTTACTTTCTTTTTTCTCCCCTTCTGAATTGCTAAGGAACATGTGGATAAATGCAGAGACTCGATAAGCTACCACTAAGAGTTGGGAGACTTTGGAAATCCTGAGGAGAACCTCAAGAGTTTTCACCTCCGCCAATTGCCAGCAATCTCCACCAAAAGTATTGAAACATTGGCAGGAGGCAGGGGGGGTGAGAACCTGCAATCCAATTGGTAGGAGATAATCTATACAGTTACCACATGTAGAAACTGTTGTAACTGATAGAAAGGAATAGCCTAAGTTGCTGATTTGTACGTTGCCTTATATATTAAGACACTGACAAAAGGAAGAGTAATAACTAAAAAAAAAAAATCAAGCTGTAGATTGTATCTATCTCTAAAATATGAACATATCCATGGACATACACACATACATGACTATACATGACTTGGACACTCTAGAAGAAAATGGCAAACATTAGGCTACCAAGTTTTCCTGCACATATAAAGAGTTGGAAAACAGGATCCAATCTGGGTTGGTCACTGGAACTAGGGGATTTGTCTTCCAAGCTTTTGGACTTGTGCTGGAGCTTGTGCTTCAGGGAACTTCTTTCTAACAGAGTATGTTAGAAAACTGATTTCTGAATTTTATTGTTGTATATATTGAATGTAGTGAATATTTAATAGGCACAGAAATGGGAAGATGTTTCAGTCCCCACAAAAAAAGAATGGATGGAAAAATTTGAGGAGAAGGAGTGTGACTGCCAGAAATGGCAAAATTGACTGGTTTCATTAAAGATAAGAACATATCAAGCTTTGTTTCTACTTCTGGAGAAGCTATTTCTGGACCTTGTGCTTGAAAATGAAAGTTTGGATTTTCCTAATTAAGCTAATTTGTTGTTATAGAAATGCCAAGTATTTGCTAAGTTAGTAAAGTAAAATTTTCAGATTGTAATTTTATTTTGTACTTTACTGCACTGAAAAAAGTTGGAAGTTAATACTTTTTTCTTTCCTCTTGTACCTATTCCTCTTCCCCCTTCTTTCTCCCCTTCCCTATTTTTCTAATTAAAATTAAAAAGTTTTCCTACATGTATTATTTGTTCACTGAAGAAAATTCAGTGCTATAATTCAAATTTTATAATGAAAGGGGGGGGGAGCATTCATAACACTTTAAGCTATTTCTCTGAAAACCCAGAACTATCATTGACACAGAAGCAAAAATGCAAAGCAAATGTCTCATTAATAGTTTGGGATGAGTTATTGATGCCATCAGCAATCTGTCCTTCAGCAGTTGCCAGACAATTGAGAAATTTAATCAAAGAAAATGTATCAATTGAGAAAAAAAGATGGTGGGCTATTGAGTGGAAATTTCAGACAGACCTTACCAGTTGCATTGCCTTCTAAAAGACAGTCTGCATTAAATCATTGTTTTAACTTTTTGGATCAGGATCAAAGGGCACAAATTAATAAAGATGGGAGTGCAGATTTGAAAAAGAATGAGTTGCACTTTCTCTACTTTTTTCTGGCTGCATTTCAGAGCCCTCCTCTGTTCCTTCCTCATCAGTAAACACAGATTTCTGTGATGTGGCCCAAGAATTTTGATTTTTCCAGGGTGCTTAGGAATAAGTGAAGCCAAAACTTGCACGGGAATGCTTCATGAAGAAAAGCCTTCTAATAATGCTTAAAAGAAAAAGAAAAATCTATGTTAAGCAACACATTATAATAGCGGCCACAGAATGATTGTAAAAGAAATAAAATGGAACAAAGTGGGAAGAAGAGTATTTGCCTGGTTATTAGGATTTTTGAATCATAGTTGTTAAACCATTCATAGGAGCACATAATTATGAGTAACTTCACACACCATGCTAAACCAAATTAATAAACATCATTATTATATTATTGTTTTATTACCCTGCTGATCTTTGCAACTTACAAAAAAAACCATATAAAATATTAAAATAACAACCTACAATATTAACAAAACATCATCAATCAAGGGCCTGTTGGGTGCAGGGAAGTATCAAAAGGTATCTTAAAGCCTTCCTGGAGGCTAACAAAATGGTCTGACCCCTCAGCTTTCCTTGTTGAATTTTGAGACTTCTGGTGGCTTGCCATTAAAATAACATTTATTCCCAAACTAAAACAGCATTCCCATTATTCAGATTAAAGACACAACAGGGGTCCACAGACAGTCTAAACCCAGATCAGAGAACAGAGTCAGATCTTAAGGGACTTCCTGATCTTGGAAAGGGGAAACCAGAAGTACTTCTGAAGCAAGAGTGGCTTCATGGCCTGTGGACTTCATCTGGATGGTTCAGGAATTCTGGGAGTTGAAGTCCACAGGTCATACAGTTGTCATCGTTGCACATCTCTGTTCTGGAGGGAAGTTTGTTCCAGAGGACAGGGACTTCAACAGAAAAGGACTGATTCTTCAGTCTTACAAGATGACAGCATTTAATTGAGAACTGTAGATCACCGATTCTGCCTAAATGAACTGGGTAGGCAGATAGATTTGCAGACAGGCACTCCTTCAGATAATCAGACTCTATATACAATGGAGTTCTTTATAGGTAATGACCAGCACCCTGAATTGGACCCAGTAGTCAACTGGTAAACAATGCAACTTGCATATACCAGGAATGGCGCAGGGGCATAATGAGAAGTACCTGTTGCTCTTCACATTGCTGCATTGTGGACCTATCATAATTCTGGATGGTAGCTCCATGTACAGCACATTGCTATAGTCAAACCATGAGTGCCTAAGACATCTAAAAGGGCTCCTGGGTGAGGAAAGGGCACACCTGGCCCACAAAATGAACGTGTGCAAAAGCCCTCCTAGCCAGAACTGCCATCAGCTCTTCTAGCAGTAGCTAGAAGAGCTAGCTGGGGCAATTGGGGCACTGATGCCAAATGGAGAAGTGCAACCCGATCCAGATGAAACATAAAACTTCTCAGGCTTAGAAGGAATCCATTTCTTTCTGCAACGTGCATTCTAAACTAGGAACATCAGACATTAAACTTTGAGTGGCAGCTATTCTGATTCTAGGAAGGAAGGACCTGAGCAAGTTTCCTGAAATTTTTGCTCTCACATCTCCCTTTAGTATAATATTAAAAACCCAAAGACTAAAATGAACGCAAATGAACAATGAAAATAACATAATGAAATTTTGGGAAATGTGTATTTATTTAACAATAATGTACTGTACAACTAAAAGGTTCTTCACACCCTCCCTGGACTCTGTCAGCACCTCCCCAAGGGAAGTACCACTCACAGCGTGGGAAACCTTGCTCTAACAGTTTTAAAAGATGTTGCCATAAGAGTTGGCAAATGAACAGCATGCATGTTATTTTCCATCTTCTAAATATCAGTATAGGCAAGAATAATATTTTAAAAAGCCTAAATTCTTGCTCTAATTTCTCATCCCTTGCAAAGGCTCACAACATTTGGTAGTCTAATAAGTTTTCTTTTATTTTCAATTTTTATTTAATTAATTTAAGGGATACTTGGTGCTCACTGAGCTTGGTTGTTTTTTTGTAGACATTTTATTACCAAACCAGATAACACCATCAGTGCAAGAACAGAGTATAATTTACTTTCATTTTATATGCTAATGGCTTGCCCTGTCAGTGTTGCTGAGTGAGGTCTTAGTGGTTCCTTCATTGGACTGTTGTTTACTGTTAGCTTGTTTGTCTGAGTTAGTAGTTTCTTAATTGGGGTATTGTTTTCTTTTTAATTCTTGTTCTAGTGTTAAACTTGGTGTTAATCCCCATTCATCTGGGTGTTGATTGCTGGTGAGGAGGTGTTTTAGTCTTTTTGTTTCCTTTCTGGTATTTTGATTATCTCTTTTGAATGATATGTAGATATTTATTTTTATGTGCCTGATGATGTCTGATTTATCTGAGTGCCAGGCTTCCAAGAATTCCACAGCATTCACCAGTGAATTTTACTGGAAGATATTTGATGAAGAACTGCCTGCTTGGCCTCTTACATCTCAATTAATTTTTCTTCCCAGTTATGGGGAAAACCCACAAATGCAGGTTTCCTGGAATGCATGTCTGTTACCGGGCAACATTTTTAGAATTTGCTTGAAAAATAAGCTTTACTTACAAGGCTTTTCTGGTACCATAAGTAGATGAAGGCTATTTTGGTTTTGCAGTGCATCTACTTTCCAAAATTAATCTTCCTTTGTAACTGATCCACAGTGAAGTGGATGTGAAGTTTTGTGTGAAGTTCTGATGACATGGTTGGTCAAAGTGAAGTTTTGATGACATGGTTGGAGCTGCCATGTGGCCCTTTTTTGACTCCCTTTCTCTGGGAGATGAAGTGGGAATACTTTATCAGAAGAAAGGTGTATTATTTGTCAGAATTTGTGTCATTTTGTTGGTCTGGGCTGTAGCTTCTTTGGAGGGGGGGGTCTGCTAGATTACCCAATGATCCTACGTACTGTATTGATAATCCCCAATTTTTTAAAAAAAAAATATTTTGCATTTTATCAGGTTTGAAACATTTGGTCAGAAAGTGTTCCATTGTATATGTCGAAACCTATCATATTATCTTGACCACTTAATTATATATGGTTCTTTCTGGATTTTTTAGGCTAAAATTCAACCTTTTGTTTCTAAATCAGTTGTGTTTGGGTGTCTATTTTGTTTTAGCGATGTCACTAAAAATTATGCCACCCTGCGGATTTCAAACCTGCTCCTTCTCCTTTCCCCACTCAATGTAAGGCCAAAAATAAAGGAGCTTCAGGATGGGAGCTGAGCCTTTGGTAGTATAGAAACCATGTAGATGTTTATTTTTCCATCCTGCTCAGAACACATCCAGATGGGTCATAATTCTTTGCCACCCACATCCTTCTACAGTTTTATCACAGATACGGTCTTAATCTGTAGAGCGCACAAAATTCTAATTGTTATAAAACAGAGACTAGTTATAAAACACGGAGCATAGAGTAGGTTATGAAATATCACTGGCTATTAAATATCATCTTCTAATTATAGAACTGTCCAATATAGAAGACCGCCAAATGTCAAGTGCCATTAGATGTCACAGAGGAGGAGATATTGGATATTTGCTAGGTAAACACTCTAAAGAGCATGGTCCTCTTCTACTTCCCTGTATTCTTTCCAGAGGAAACTTGGGCAATTCATTGAGTATGGAAAAGGAAGAGATATTCTCTCTCCTCCCTTATTAGTTAATCATCAGAAATGGGTTAATTGGATAACACACATTCTTTCAGTCTCTCTTTTTTCTTAATTATATCACCAACTTGGGACAAAACTACTCCTCTCTACTCTTGCTTCCTTTCCTCACATATATCAAATAAAGGTACCACAGGGGGCTGTATTTAAAAAAAAAATCAAAATAATTACTTGTGTGTGTTTGTGAATGTGTTGATAATTATGGGAATCAGAATGGGCCAACATGCTAAGAATCAGGCATTTTCATCCTTCTCCTTTCCCCAGTATCGTTTTCCCCCCATTAAATCATTTCTCTCTGCTAATGCTAATAGACGCATGAATCTTCTGCTCCATGGTAAATGGGCTTGGGAGAACAGGGAAATGGTGACAGAAAACCTGAGCTTGCCCCTACCCCCAATGATTTTGAATTTGACATCATAAAAGGATGTCTCTTTGAGAAACTTGGATCGTAATCTGAGCAGGTTTGAGGAAGAAGCATAATTTTCTGTCTCTAGGAAAGACACAAGGGAACACACTACTTTCAGACTAGATAAGGGACAATAATGACAACATCTGGATGGAAAAATAAGCCTGATCTAAATAAGATATTCTGTTGACTCATCATCTAGAAGACTTCTTAGAATGCAGTTCATTATTTCGGATTCTCTCTGTTTGTGTTGGAGATAGCATTTAATGTGCTTTTGGGTTGAAAAGATTAGCTGGTGACATCACCATTGCCCATGGGATGCTGGTGGGGGCTCCTTTCATGTCCCCATCAAGGAGCTGGAGCGGATGGGTGCTCATCCCACCAAGCAGCAGCACTCGGATCTCAAACGCAGGCTTGCCAGCCTCCAACCCAGTGTCCTAACCACATGAGCCACCATGCTCCAATTTCATATTCAAATCCTCAGATTATATCATATCAAGCCTGAACTGGATGGAAAAAATTTTTCCTGTGTGTTGCTATATGAACACAGCTCTTTGAAGCTTGGCTGCCATACAAAAACATGTGATCAATTCTCTTTTTACTTTGGGAGTTAGCAATATGGACCTATTGTAATTTTCGGTATTTTTCAAACTCATTCCACTATGTCAAACTCAATCCGAGAAAAGGCAATGATTTTTCTTAGAAATACTCCAAATGTGACAAATTGTCACTTGTTTAACAATTTGACTCAGCGTTTTGGATAAAAAGAAAAACAGTTGCTTCATCTGCCTTTAATAACAGCTACTACTCCACGCCCTTTCAAAGGCTGTGTACTTCCATTAATAACCATAACAAAAAGTTCTTGGTACATAAATAATTGCAGAATTTTCATCCCAAACTGCTTTATCAGTGCATGTTTAGGCACAGGCAAGCCCACACTGAAGTCAGCACAAGTTAGGAAAGACAAATGCCTCTTACGCAAACTGGAGATGGAGAGGAAGCAGCAAGAAGTTGGAGACAGATAAAGGAACCTGTTGGAACAGGACCACATACTCTCAGTAGATGGAACTCAACCAGGAAGCTAATGGTGATACACAGGGAATGAGTGAAGATTTATTGTTTGTGAAGATTAAAACTTATTTTTGCCAAAGCAGAAAAGTGAACATTCATTAAAGAAGTTTGATATTTTTATCAACTAAACACACAGTTACTACCCTTTGACGGCCCTAATTTGGTTAATCTAATATCCAAAGGGCACATCATGGCTTAAATCCTCAGTTTAAATCTCGCTACTAGTCCAGAATGCTATTTTCTCATCTCTGTCTGCAAAATGCCCATATTCTTAACAGTGAGTAACTCTGAGATAATATCTGTGAAATACCCTGAAATACCCTGAAAGCACTAAACTTTAATTATCATCGTATAGGTAAGAAGGTGCGTGAAAGTGGGTGAATGGAGGGATGGATTGCCCTTTTGCATATTTTTATTGGGACAACTATTAAACTAAAAATGTTTCTTTATTTGGAAAAAATTGCATTGTCCATGAGGTTCACTACACCATCAAGAATCAAAGCTATTATAATCCCAGAATTGGCATTTTCTGAATAAATAGCTATTTCATCTTGCTTAGGTTGAATCTAAACCTGTATCTCCTCACCTGACAGCTTCATACATTGGTCCAGAGTAACCCTCTTGAGAAGTGGATAGACTATTGCCATTTTCAGTGGCATGACCTATCTCTGCAAATTGGTAACAACTATGGACTGAATCTATCTCACTCTCCCCTCCTTGGCCACTTTAATCAGACAGGGCTCAAATTGATAAGTGGAAGAGCTAAGATCACAAGAAACTTTATCCATTTTCTTAACATTGATGCAACATCTTGCATCAAACCATGGTTCCTTGAACTAGCTATGCTCAAATAGCAACAGCACCTGGATTTATAAACCTCTTCTGTGCTTTACAGCCCTCTCTAAACAGTGTACAGAGTCAGCTTACTGCCCTCAACAATCTCATTTTACCAACCTTGGAAGGATGAAAGGCCGAGTCAACCTTGAGCCAGTGAGAATCGAATTGCCAAACTGCTGGCAGCCAGCGGTCAGCAAAAAAAGCCTGCAGTGCTACATTCTTACCACTGCACCACCAGGACTCTTAAATAGCCTTACTTACAAGACAAACATTAAGGCTTAAGAAAATGAGTATGACGGTGCTGACCTAAATGCAATCTAGTATATATTTAAATGAAAATCATAATGTACAGGTAGTTCTCACGTAGTAACCATAATTGGGAGCAGCAATGCTGTCACTAAGCACTGTACTTCATTACATAATCTCAATGGGCTTAATAACATCACTTCCAATACAGTTGTTAAGCAAGTCACTGGTTGTTAAAGAAGACACTATGTGATTATGATTTGCAATTTTACTTCCACATTCTCCATTAACTCTGCTTGTTGGAATCCAGTTATGAAGCATGCAGATGATGATCATGTGATGGTGGGATGCTAATATAGTCAAAAATGTAAGGATTGGTTGCAAAGCCTTTTTAAAACATTGTTGTAACTTTGAATGGTCACCAAATGAAAAAATCAGTAAATGAGGACTACCTGTACTTATTTTATACAGTTGCAACTGAAAATTTGCAAGGCAAAATGAATCTTAATAAAATCCATAAATATTTTTCCTTTTGATCAATAAACAAGCTATATTTTATAGACAAAGGTTCTTCCTATGAACACTTTTTAAACTGGACAGGGACAAGTCCCAATCCAACACCCCATAAAAATGAATTTATAACAATATGAAATAAAGATCCAAAACAAAGGGTAGTGATTTATCAAAGGATATTCTAATTCTTTGATGTAATCCTATGTATTTGAATTTACTGGAAAAACCTTCAGGAAGGTTTTTGTGACCTGTAATACGGTACTTTTGAAGAACTTCAGGCCATCCATTCCAGGTGTCAGGCACTGAGCCAAATTTTTCAGGAAGCGAGTAGCCTCACCTAATCAGATTATCATTGCCAAAGTGAACAACCTAGGCAGGTAGGAACTAGTCCAACATTTCTATTGAGTAAAGCTGCTCTATAAAATATTTCCCCAAAACCTGTCATATGGATGCATTGTGAATGCAGCCCAGGGAGAGAAGTGTCAGACCAAAACGAGGCTCTGAAGTCTGAGTGAATCGAACATGTGTAATTTTACCACCAAATATTCCAATAGTATTCCACTAAAACTATCCCATTAAAAAAAAACTACCAAGTTCACATAGAGAATTGTACATCTGCAGGTATAGCAAAGGTTTGACACTACTCTCAGAGGTGCTCCATCACTGAAAGTTTTTAAGAAGAGATTGGACAGCTATTTGTCTGGAATGGTATAAGGCTGTGATGGCGAGCGTATGGCATGCGTGCCAGAGGTGGCACGCAGAGCCCTCTCTCTGGGCATGCGAGCTGTCGCCCTAGCTCAGCTCCTCCATGCATGCACATGCACCTCCTGCCAGCCAACTGGTCTTCGGCTCTCTGCCTTGATGTGTGAGGGGTGGGACACAGGCATGAGGATGCACATGCATATGCAGGGGATGCACACACATGCCGGGGGGACACGCAGGCATGCGGGAGGACACATGTAAATTGCATTTTGGCAATGCACGCGCATGTGCTTTGGGCACTCAGTGCCAAAAAGGTTAGCCACTATTGGTATAAAGTCTCTTGCTTAAGCAGAGGATTGAACTAGTACAGGGTTCTGCAACCTGCAGGTCTGGAGCCTCATGTGGCTCTTTCATCCCTGTGCTGTGGCTTCCTGTCGCTCAAAACATATGTGCAACACCTGCCAGCAGACAATTTATTGAGCTTTTCCACCCATTTTTTTTTTTTTTAGAGTTCAAAATGTTTTTGTTGCATGCAGAAATAAAAAATTGTTTTCTCTGTAGCAGTTCGTTGATTTTATAAATGCAATGTCAGGACTCCAACATGTCCCCCCATTCAAATCATAAGTCTCGCATCTCTCAGAGTAAAAAAGATTGATTTATTAGGAGTTGACATGTCAGCATTTCCCAGTTGCAGATGACTCTGACACATCATTCATTTCACCCTTGACCCTGGTCTTCCTCCCACCTCCTGGATGTATATTCTCCAATGAGACACATCCATAGCCAAGAGTCATCAATCATGCTCTCCAGTAATAATTTTGTGTGCCAGAAGCTTCAGTTGCCAAAGTAATTATCTAAAGCCTTTAAGGAATGCACTGCTTTCCCCCCTTCCTTTCTGCTAACAACTAAAAAGACCAAAGAAGTATTTTTAGTTGACATTCAGCTTCCCTCACTTCTTGAAGGTTACCTGTGCAACACAAAAAGAAAACAAATTTATTGTGGGTCTGGAACTTAGGGTTGCAAAACAACCTCCCCCCCTCCCCCCCCCCAAAAAAAATGGTTGGGTTTTCTGCATGGAACTTCGTCACAAGGCGATCAGCTTGGATGTTCCTAATCTTTACCCAAGATGCCTCTGAAAAGGGGTAGCCCTTTCACTTGATTAAATATTGGAGTTGTCTCCTGTGCCACCTCGAAGAGTCAGCTAGCTGTCAGGACTCCAACATGCACCTCCATTCAAATCATAAGTCTCTAGCCGTATCTCTCAGAGTAAAAAAGATTGATTTGTTAGGAGTTGACATGCAACACACTACAATTTTTTGTACATAGCATAAAGGGGGGAAAAACAATATATGCAGTGTTCATTTTAGATATCAAAGGGGTTTTCTTTTCTGTGAGAAATGGGTCCAAATGAGTGTTTAAGGTTGCCGACTCCTGAACCAGAACACCTCCAAGGTCCCTTCCTATTCTGTTATTGCAGGAATGGATAACTATGGCTCCCTTATATCCTGTGCACTCAAGTCAGGAATTCTGGGAGTTGAAATACACAAGTCATAAAGGGGCCATAGTTGCCCATCCCTGTGTTATTTTCTGTGTCAATTACATGTTTTATTTTTGGAAAGGCTTTCACTAATTAGAGTATAAGGAAGAATACTTGTACACTTAACTATGCTCTTCCTAGATAAATGTCTAGGATCCAGGAAGAGAGATGGACATTTGCAGACCAGGAAGCGAGGGAAATAGTGACATACTCCTGATAATGTTAAAGCACAATTTAAGTGTGTGTATGTGTGTGTGTGTGTGAGAAAGAGAGAGAGATTTGCTAATAGAGGTACACACAACATTTGTGAGATGACATCATTAAATGCATATGTTCATGGTATCTTTGTGCTCTATTATGGAGGCCATTAAAATAACTGTGATATGACCAGTCATTCAGAAACCTAGCCCGGACTCAGATGCTATGTTCAGCTATGGAACCCGTTTATTGTCCATGTATTGAAAAAATGAATGGAAGGAATTAGCAAGTTTAACCTTTCTTTGAAACTTATTATCGAGATTCCGTTTCATTGGAATCCTTGTGCGGTAACTTTTGTAGAGAGAAAACCACAGGAAGTAGGAGCTGGCTTTTTTTTTTTGGCTGGCTTTTTCTTTTCTTTTTTTTTTTTTTGAAAATTTTATTTGGGTTTTTACAAAAACAAAATACAAATAAAACATCTTTTTTGAAAATAGCATGGTCCCAGGTTATCACTTCTTCATACAGACACAAAACTCAATTTCGTGCTCATTTTTATATTCTATTCCATATCTTATTACCGTTTTATATTTTCTACATAGTTTTTCCCCTCTTTTAATTTTCTCAACTTTGTTTTAATTATCTCATCTCAATTCAAATCATTATATTTATACTTTTGTCTGTCCTGTTTCAATTTCACATTATCTTTCCTTATTAAGCAAATTTTTCCCTGTAGTTACCAATTAGAATATGACACCTTTATATCCTTTAATTTTATCCATTCAAACTCTTATTTAAGCTTTAATGTATACCTTTAAGATTATAACATTCAATATAATACATAACTTCAAATCAAGTTCTGCTTGGTACATTCTTAAAATAGAGACTATATTCTTAAAATATGTGTGTGTGTGTGTGTAAATAAAACACACATTCCATTCCAATTCTATCATTAATATGCATTAAAATCTTAACATCTTTAACATTTCTTTTCAATTAAATATCATACTTCCTTGGGAACACTTATAAACTTTCCACAGTTAATTCTTTTTTTTTCCATATTTCTCACTTATATTTTTATAAATCATTACTAATAATTAAAAATGTTCCCTTTTAATTCTCTCAATCATTTTAATTCATTTATTTATTAACAAACATCCCACTGCATTCCAGTAAATATTTTATACATCATCATATTTTCTAAAATTATTTCTATTTGTAATATAACAATGCTATCTTATGTACCTTTGCAGAATCCCTTTTGCAATTAAATTTTCACCCATTATCTCTAAACAAGCTTATGGTTACAATCCTTATATCTTTTCTCTGTTTTTCCATTTCTTGTTTCTGTCTTTTACAACTTCTTTTCCTTGCCTTCTTCCCCCTCTTCTTCTCCCTCACCTTTTTACCCCCTCGTCTCTCTACTTCTAACTCTCTCATCTGTAATCCCCTCTTCTGTTGCTTTCTAATATTATACTTATCTTTCAAATTGTTCTTTTTTGGGGTTGTTTTTTCTAGTCTTAAACCTTTCACTCTCTTTCCCCCCTTTTCTTTTTTCCCCCCACTTAAAATTATTTGATCATTAAAGATGGCTTCTTCTTTTGTCCCAGTCTTCTTGTTCTGCAAGTGTTTCTTGTTCCTTCTCATAGTTCTAGGTCTCCATTTCTAAGAATTGAAATACGAAGACAAAAGAACTTCTCCCTTCTTGTGCATCTTCTTTCTATTTTTTAAGTTCTGTTTTCAGTTCTTCTAAGAGTGATACCATTTTAAAAACTTTTAAACAATCACCCGGTTAATAATCTAAGGCTACTTGCTTCTTTTTTCCACTTTCTCTTCCTGGGGTTCTATTATTTTGTTACCAAGTTTCAATTAATATGTATCTTTGAGTAATCTTGTTAAAATTTCACTGTAAGTTCTTTTTAATTACAGTTCCATTCCTTAATTCCAGGCAGTCTCCTCCATTTTTCCAGATCCTGCCCTTTTATTCTTTTTTTTCTCCTTTCCTGCTTTTAAAAACATTTAAATGTCCAGAAATCTTTATTATCCCTTTGACTTTTATTTTCAGCTTAGATGCCTGTGAATGTCAAAGTGGATTTTTTTTCAATTTCTTGCTTAAGTCTCTTAGCAATCAGTATAAGGGAGGGAAGAAAAAAAAAACCTAATCCTTTCCCTTCTCTCTCTCCTTCACTGCTTCAAAATCTTCTTTGGGAACAATGTTGTTAAGTTTAAATTCCAGGGTACCTTATTTGTTGCTTTTGCTGTTTAACCCGGTCAACCAAAATTTTCTCTTCTTATCTTCCTCCTGCACATTCTTTTCCGGTCAAGTTCTTCTTTGTGGTGGCCATTTCTGATCACCGCTACAACCGCCTTCAGGAAAGGGAGTAATGGCCAGCTGGAAAGGCAGTCTCCCCCCTCTTCACCACCTCTATGGGGTGGCTTAGCCCCAAAACCAGCTAGCTCAGGGCGCTCCAGCAGCGAGCATGGATCGAAGCCTCGGAGAGACACGATTTCGGTCTGTCGCCGAAGAAGCTCAAACCAGAAGTCTTGGCTGGCTTTTTCAAGCACTTCAAATATCATTGAGCACAGAATCCTTCCTTATAGTCTATTCTAGTTGGCTTTGGAAGTGGTTTCTGCTGCTACTTTGATGGACATTTCTAGGAGTTTGTGCTGAGAGGTTACCGCTTAACTCTTTAACAGCCAAGATTCCTCAGACATTTATTCTTTCCCCTGTTTTTTTATGTCTATATAAAAAGGAATGTGTAATGTTGAGTGGTGTGCCTGTGAGTTGTGCCAAGACAAACATGAAATTTCATTTCATTTCATTAATGGCTATGCTTAATTAGCATTAAATGCATTAAATAGAGTAAACAGGATTACTATTCAGTCAAGCATTTAATAATGTACTTTTTATGTCCTATTAAAGGTTGCAACATTTGGAGTGCCTCTAGGGGCCACACTCAACATTTCTGGGCCTGCATTCGTCCCTGGGGCCTTGTGTTTTGCATCTCCTCTATAAAACTACTAACAATTACAATCTGGAAATTAGGTAGGAGACATCACTTAATCAGACACAGGTGAGGCTGTGACTATTTTGAATCTCTAATTTGCACAAACACTTTCCAACAGCTACAATTTACTCTTGATTTTATCTCCAATTTACAGCCTGGGCCAAACATCACTGAGATGTACTCATCTCTCTCATCCTTCTGTTTAGGCCTTGCTGTGTGCCACCTGCACCATGATGCACCCAACTATGGCATCATCCTTCTTCTTCACCTCTGCTGATTCCTGCTGCAGAACAATGAGATTTCCAAATGATTAGGTGAGGATGAGGGCTGGACAAAACCAGAGGTGGTATCCAGCAGGTTCTTTCCAGTTCTGGAGAACCGGTAGCAGAAATTTTGAGTAGTTTGGAGCATCGGCAAATACCACCTCTGACAGGCCCTGCCCCCATCTATTCTCTGCCTCCCAAGTCCCAGCTGATTGGCTGGGTCTTCTTTTATTGCCCTGCACAGGAGAATGGAGCTGGAAAACAGGTTAGTGGGGTGGGAAGAGAATGGGGATTTTGCAGTATAAACCTCCTCTGCCACGGCTACCAAGCCACGCCACACCCACCAAGCCACACCCACAGAACCGGTAGTAAAAACATTTGAATCCCACCACTGGACAAAACACTAAGCAATCAAGCTGGTCATAGAACTTCAAATGCTCACATTTTTAGGTTTGGTTTAACTTTTTTTCCTCCCAACCAAATTTTTATAATTGTAACAATGAGGGTGTATTTCATCAAAGAAGAAATTTCAGTAGTGTCATTCAAGTTTCTGTTCCAGATAAGCAAATTATGATGGGGAAGATTATTCTTTAAGTCTTTGATCTTGTAAGATCAAATATGAACTCTTTCTACCACAATTTTTCATTTTTAGGAAGGGACAGTTCTGTTTCCTTTTTAAAAGTTGGTCTGTCTCCGTTTTATACATAACACACAAACGTAATGTGTATTTTAATTGATTGAAAATATATTGATTGATTTGTTAAACTCTTAAGTGAAAAAGTATTCAGAGTTATTGCTATCTAGTAATGTAACTTTAATCTCAGGCTACCTACAAATTCTTAAACACGTTCTTTGCTTTCTTTAACAATACTGACATGCCAATTTGCTCCGTTCAAATATGCCTCCCACTATTTTAATTTTCATATGCTTCCTTTTTTGACAACTCTTTCTTTAGTTCACAAATGGGGGAAATGTAAAGGAAATTATTTCAAGACGTAGTATTCAGGACACAGTACATCAATTTAATAAGTCAATGCTAATGCACATTCATTTTGTACGGAAAAAATGAGCCAGGGGCCCACCACTAGCTGTTTTCTTTTTAAAAAAGAAAAAAAGAAACTGTTTCATTTTTAATACTAGCTTTATGAGAATTTAGGCACATGAAATTCAGATTCTCCTGCATGATATACCATTAGCAGATATGATTCCATAATCTTTGCAGACTGGATTAACAAACCATCCTATGGTTAACTGTTTCCAGGGTTATCCGTTAATTCTGGTGACACGTGAAAATACCACTAACTTGGATCTTCAGACATGCAGGTATAGTTTCCACAGTTTGATTTGGCCATAGGAAAGATCTTTCTTCTTCAGAAAATTTGGAAACACATGAACTTTTTTCTTAGTTCTCCCCAAACTATTCTCTTGCTCATTGTTTCCAGTTTTGATTTCTATTCCATAAAGATCATATAAATTGAACTCCTTTCTAAGAAGAAATTTCTAAGCCCAGAATCACAGATGATTTATCAAAAGTAATATATTTTAGATCAGGTAATATTTCAAACCAACCTCTAAAATATTACTAGCTTTAGCTCCGGTTGGTCCGTTTAATGTTGGGACTCATTGAATTGCCCTATTTACAAAAGGGATCCATCACTAACTGCATATGTTTGACCATTTTGTTTGGATTTTTGCAATGGATTTTTTTTTAAAAAAAAAAAACTCCTTTATGGTATATTGTTCTCAATGGAAATTACTAGCTCCTAGAAAACTGCCCAACTTTTCATTGACAAGCCCCAAACCATTCTTTAGCAATTATGGTCGTAGCCTAATAGCCAGAGTACCAGGAACATTGCTTGGTACATTCAGTGTTATCTCCACAATAATGCTAACCCTTCAGGGATGTAATAAATAACTATCTGAGTAATAACAATGCAGAGTACAAACACAAGAGAGAAGAAGGAAGCAAAGCAGAACAGTGACTGCCACTGTCTAATGAGATTTCCTGTGACAGGCCCCTTTCCCACATGGTCATTACAAGCTATGCTGTTTGACAGGACTACCTCTGTCTCAACCATAGTGGAGTTGTTAAGTACAGTTGTGGAGATTACAATCAAATATTCAAAATAATAATAATAATAAAAAAGGTTCCACAGTCACCCTCACATAGCCAGGTATCCTCCCCAAGAGTTGCTATCTCCCAGAAATTATCTTGACAGTTATCAACAGTCTAGTGGGAGAGAGAACAAAAATTAACATGTCATTTTGCAGTTGTGAAAAATGATGACACTGATGAAAGAACAAATCGAAATATCATAAGCCTAAGCAGCACCACTGAGGTGAATGTTGAGGAAGGAATCAGAGAAAAAAGAAATAATTTAGGCTACTGAATACAGCCAGTCTCATTTAAAATGTCCACAGTAGATAACACTCCAGTTTCTGTTTTAATATGCTGAAGCATTTTTAAGGTACGCCCTTAACAGGACACAACAATTGAGGTGGAATCTGATGAACACAGAGTAAAATGGTACTATTACACCTTAGAATTTGGAAAGAAGTGTTCTATTGAACCAGCATAAAATTAAATTTGCTCTTTTTTTTCAGCCAGAGATCACTGATTACTTACATTCAATTTGTAATCAATAACTATATGGATATTATTTTTCACCAAAATTATTGTCAGGTATCCTCATTGTGCACTTGATTATTGTTTTCTAAATGTTTTACTTTGAATGCCTGTGTTAAATTTTATCCAGTTATTTTCAGCCAATATCTCTAATTCAGAAGTTCTTTATTGTCTTAAATCATTCTGCCAAATACCTGCATCCCAATATGATGGAAATAATTTGCACTTTTCCCCAAGAAGGATTTCCAAGAAGGAAATATGTGTACATGCATTCTATTATTATTACTTATTTCTAAGTTTTAATTAAAGTTTCAATGATTTACTGTTTATTTCTCCTCAACTCTGGAATATCATCTGCATCCCATCTGTGACACAAGGCACAGGGGAGATACAGATGCCTCCTTTTAGCTAACAGTATTAGTTACCCCACTTTGTGTTACACAGAACTTTGAGAATCTCTCCCTTCTCATATCAATCATTAATAAAACAGTTTAAGACTACAAATTTCTGGATTCACTCCTGTGTCACTCTGTTTAATACCTGCTTCTAGTTTTATAAGGAAGCATTGGTTAATATATCTTGAATATACTTTTCAACCCAGCTAAGTATACATTTAATTGTCATGCCATCCCACAGGGCATGACAATTAAATACAGGTGTAGTAATTAGTCAGAATATCATGAGATATATTCAATGCTTTGCTGAAATGAAGATATATTATGCTTAAAGTATACCTACCATCTATTAAGTAACTAAACAAAGAGAGAGTGAAGGACAGAAGGCAAGACCGAATCAAAGGGCTTATAGGCTGATTGCTTTAGAATCTTGCCAGGCATCAATGCCAGATTGGCAGGTTTGGTTGACCTTGCCAGTTAATGAAATAGGAATCATGACCAGATGAGTTAATTCCAGTATATTGTAAGGCTACACTGACAGAATCTTGCATGTTTAAAGTACAATTCTACCCTCAACCCATAGCACTATAGCAATAGCACTTACATGTAGATGTATATACCACTCCATAGTGCTTTACAGTACTCTCTGTGTGGTTTACAATGCCAGCATATTGCCCCCAACAATTGGATCTTCATTTTACCAACCTTGGAAGGACAGAAGTTTGAGTCATCCTTGAGCCCCATCAGAATCAAACTCTAGGCCGGGGGTGTCAAACTTGTGATGACACATTATCATCACATGATGTATCACAACTTTTTTCCCATTTGCTAAAACCAGGGTAGGCAGCACGTGACGCATCCGGCCATAGGACACATGTTTGATACCCCTGTTCTAGGCTGTGAACAGTTCCCCTGCAATACTGCACTCTAACCCCTGCGCCACCAGGACTCTCCATGTCCTTTACAGCCCAAGAAACTAGGCAAAGTCACTTCTGAACCTCTTGCCCCATTCAGCTGCAGGCTATGCTGTCTCTTATCTGACCATTTGCTTGGAAATGTCTCTTCACCTAGTCTCCCAAGGCCTTTCCCACATGCCATTTCAGGTTTCCAATTTCCCAGAGCCTTTCTTTTTCCTTTTTTGAAGATAAGGTGATTGATTTCTTTCAATAATCTGGAACTTTAGAAAGTTATTTCAGTACTCTAAGGATAATTCATCATTAATCATTCATTCTCTGGAGATTTAAGCTCATTCAAAATTAACAGATATTTCCTGGTCATAGTTCTGCCAGTATCTAGCCTCAATACCATGCTTCCATGTTGCTTTTCACTGTTGCCTGGTGGAATATATATCCTGCTCTCAAAAATGAATTGGGCCTGAGTGGTCCCACTTTTTCTTTGTTATCTGTTAGCAATTTAATTAAATAGTTGGTACACTGTTTTTTGCCATTCTTTTATTTTGCACACATCCGAAGAAGCCTTGTTATTCTCTGTATCCACATGTACAGCTTAATAATTGCCGATCACTGTCACATGCCTACCTCTTTTTTCCCCTTAAAGAGTTCGATTTTCACAATTAAACATGGGATGTTTCTAGGAACATGTGGAGGGAAGAGGGAAGAGTGGGAAAATGTTGCTGTCCCTTGATCAAAGGAGAACGTGGGGAAACCCAAGAACTAAAACAGGAATTCCCAGTAATGGGAAGCTCTTGGCCCATACATCCAGAGAAAACACTGCAAAACAGGTTTTACTGCATTTTATCTGGAAGAGGAGCTAAGCAAACTGTTTTAATCAGCTCAGTTCTCTAAGTTACACACGAGACTTAGTGGAGGAGAAGGCATGGTGGTCTCTAAACAAGCAGTTGCCACATGTGGAATGAGCCCTCTCCATTGGGTCTAGCAAGTCACATCAAGTCAACAGTGGAAGAAGCTCTTGAGAATTATTGGGAAGGCATATGTTTGACAAAGTTTGTCATGCCCCTGTTGGAGATTGACTCCAAGGAAGAGGAGGAACAGCCAACAGGGAGTGGAAGTCTGGCTCTGGAAGTTGTGGAGGAGGCTGGGAAAAGGCAGATGCCAGCTGGGCAGTCAGAGGAAGACCCAGGCCCATCCCTTCTCCATTCTAGGGCATGCAGGGAAGAGAGGATAAGGGAGAGATGTGAATGGTGTGGTCTACGGGGGAGGAAAGGGCCTTGATCCTCTTCATGGGCTGCAGTTATGAGAACTGGTTAAAAGGACAGACATGCGTATGAGCCAGTACTGGAAACAAAGCATGGAAATAGTCTGTTGTTCCTCTCTGAGTTTGGCATCTTTCCCAGTGTTTGTTCCGATATCTGTGGACGTCTTCAAGCCCTTATCTTGCCTGGTTCCCTTAATTGCTTCAGTGTGGTTTGTGTTGTTTTTACTTTTTATAATTTGTAGGCATTTTTAGTTTAAATGGCATTTTCTCCTTTTCGTAACTGCTTGGGGGGAGTTTTTTTGTCTCCAGTCAAGGATATTTGGAGCGTTGAAGCAAAGTGAAGGAATAAAAGGGGCTTCATTGTGTCTGCATTTATTTTGTATCCCACCCTGGTTCATCACAAAGTTTGTCTCCCACAGATATTGAAGTCAATTCACTATCACTGTTTCTTATCTCTTTTGCAAACCTGCAGTTCTCATTCTGGAATATATCGTTCATGTATTTTCTATGGTTAAGTGGGCATAGTAGAAACCAACAGGAATACTATTTATTCCTCCTATTTTAAGCCAAGTATTCATTCATCTGGATTCCTGACTAGATGGATACACACAGTGCAGCATTCCCTCTCTTTCTGCTAGTTTTGAACAATTTGTTTCTGTTGATTACTTTAAACCAGCATAGCCAATATAACCATTTAAAAAAGAGGAAGATCATGAGTTTAAGTCCCACCTTAGCAATGAAAGCCAGCTGAGTGACTTTGGGCCAGTCACTTTCTCTCAGCACAATTCTCCTCACAGGGTTGTTGTTGTAGGGAAAAGGAAGAAGGTATGTTGGATATATTCGTTGCTTTGAGTTATTTGAGAAAACAATAAAGGAGGGGTATAAATAAATGAAGAAAAAAAGTACAAAATTACATTTATGGGGAATCATCCCACCAGTTCTTTTTGTCTATTAAATCATTTTGTCTTCCTGTTCTAAGAAGCTCAGAATACTTTTATTTCCTGTAGTCTGGGCATGAGAATCAGCTAATATTCTGGGTTTTTTTTTCATGCAATAAATTATTACAGTAATACTCCAACTTCCTTTATTCTCCAGAGCTGGCAGGATTCCATTTTAAGTCCTCATGATCGAACTTGCTATGGATTTTGGTCAAACAGATCTGTACCAGTTCTTATGAAGTGAAAGCTTTGTCAGCAGTCTGTCATCCAGATTGTGACATTGATCAACAGCCTATGATCCACAAAGCCAAAACACTTCCATCAACATCATTTCCAAGGGAGTCACTAATCTTCAATATTTTTCTTTTGTTTTCATGAGCTGAAACCATAAAATATTGCCACCTTCGCCTGGGTTCTTGAGTTCCTGCCCTCGATCAAAATACATGATAATTTATTTCATTAAGAATCAGCAGGAAATGGTAATTTTCAGTTAATATGGTAAATAATAGAAATTGTTTTGTCACCTGCCAGATTATGCTGCTGTTATACAGCAACTTAACAAAGTGATTGGTCTTATTGGCACATATTTGTTTCTGTGTTTGTACTCATGTAAAAAATAAGAGTCTACTATCATCAGTCTTCTGTTTGTCTTAATGTAGGGTACACTTGCATTCAATCTGCTGTTTAGAAATCTCTTATTCAGTAAGAGATTAACCTTTGGAAAGCATCCAGAACAAATAAAGGTAAAAAGCAGAGGATTATTTACAAAACAGAATATCCAGGCTAACTCCAGTAAAAGAAAAAGCTGAGTACAAAATGTATGAAGACTGATTTTCTGAATTAACACTATGTTTGACTTAAGCAGATGTTAGAATGATAAACAAAAATAAGCCCAGCTAGCACTTGAATGGGAGACTATAAGCCAAAAAATTCTCAAGGCTATAGTCCAGATTGGGAGGTTGCCAAAAAAAAAAAAAAAAAAACCTTCCCATAAGAGGGCAATGACAAACCATGTTTATATTATTGCCAAGAAAATTGAAGTCACCCAGAGTGGAGGCTGATTTTGGTCTAATAGTTAAACACCAGATTAGAAACCAGGATATTGTTGAGTTCTAGTCCCACTTTAGACATGAAAACTGGCTGGGTGACATCGGGCCAGTCATTCTCTCTCAGTCCAACACACCTCACAGCATTGTTTTTAGGAAAAATAGGAGAAGGAGAAGGGTATTAGGTATGTTTGCCAATATTATAAAAATATTAAAGGTAGGTTATAAATAAATAAAAATTTTAAAAAGACTTCATTGATTAGATGCCATGGTAATTAATTATAATACATGTTTTATTTTACTTTATGGCAATCAGACCACTTTGGATTGATATTCTATTGTCTCTTATTCTGAGCTAGACTAGGTCATATGAATCATTTGAAGAGGTCAACAAATTAATGCCATGGTCTGGCAGCTTTTTCAGAAAAGCTGCTTTTCAGATTTCTTTCTTTCTTTTTCCCCTGTAGACCATTGCATACAAGGAGAAATTCGACAGCAGCTAGATTTTTTTCCCATAATCCAGATGTAATGATCTGAGTTTGATTTATTGAATTTCTATCTGTAATGTAATTCTAATTCTCCAGAAATAAGAAAGTAACGTTTAACTAAGAGCATAGAAGCTCTGTGGCATTTTAAATATGGCAATGCATAGATGAAGCGGACCATATATTTCAAAGTCTTCCTTACATATTTTCTTCTAGGTTTATATGCATGTCTTTTTTTTTCCTGTCATGAGAGCTAATGCATCCCCTCATAGGAGGGAGATATGCCAGATCCACTTCATATAACTGCAGGGAATAAAAAGTACATGTCAGTCAATCTCGCACCTATCAACTTCCTCATTTGGGATAGAAAAATACTAAAGCCCAATTTGTTAGGCATCTTCACAATTGCACATCTTGCCTTTATGGTATTTTCAAGCCTTGAAACCCATAATTTGGGGGTCAAGAAAAGAATCTACAAAATAACTGAGAGGCTATGACTGCAATCCAGAGCTTCACGTGCAACACTTTACAACAAATACGTGCCAGTCTTTTATAAATATAAAGTGTTGATTAGCAGAACTATTTACATGCTCTCAAGTCTTCAGGGCTACAAATGAAAGTGTGTGTGTGAAGTAAAGCGAAGGAAATCAAGCCTGCTGCCTTAGAAAAACCAAGGACTGAAAAGTAATGCTTGTGTTAAAAAACATATTTTCCACTTTTTCTTTTTCAATTAAAAACTTAGAAGACAGATCCAAAGTCTTTTTTTTTTTTTTTTTTTGCTGTTCTATGGTTCACTGTTACATATCAAATGTGGCTTGTTGTAATAGGTCATGCATCAAATGCTATTAAATATTGAGTGTCACCATGCAATGCTACATATCAAAATGTTGCAAAATATGCAACCAGCAGAGGACGGGAACTGTGGACCTCAGCTCAGCTCTTAGCATTCCTAATCAATGGCCATGTTGTCTAGGGCGACTGAGAACTGAGATAAAACTATAGTTGAGGACCAAATACTCTTCTGTATTACAGCATTTTTCCACACATTGACATCTGCTATTGGCCAGATACTACCAAATATTATATATACCAAACAGAATTTCATCTTTAATGTGGGCCAGTGGGCTTCCAGTGGAAAAAGTGACAATAAAAGTTATCTTATCTTATTGCCTGGTAGTTGAGATAAACTGACAGATCACGTTAAATATAGGCCATTGTCATGTGTTGGTTGGCAGATACTGACTGTTAAATGTCAGACTCTATCAAATGTTCATTAGCACCGTATATTAGTTGATATATACTGAAAACTGCCAAGATTGACTGGTACTGAAAAATAAATGCTGAAAGCCAGAAACAGCCATTCATCCACAAAACAGTCACTGCTCAGAACTTGTCACTGAGAAAGTTAGAATGACAATTCATTGTAATTCACTGCAGAGACAATGTTTCCTGAGATGTTGAAAATCTGATGGAGAATTTATATTTAAGTGCTAAGACCATTTTTCAGCAAACATGAGGAACTTTATGTTTCTTTCTTCAAAGTGGACTGCATGTTTCAATGTTCTTTTTTAAGTCTGTCTGCTTATCCAGCTCTTATTCTCCCAGAATTTGACAAGAAAAACATAGGAAAGAAGGTAAACTGAACAGTCTGGGCTGCATCAAGTTGGAAAAGCTGAGGACAACCTCATTTCCTGCTTCTGAATTCAAAGACATGCTAACTTAATAATGTAGTTATTTCTACCACCACCACCACACAAGAGACACACACAAGGAACAGGCCTCTTATTAAGCTACATGGAACTGAAAAAATTGAATCGAGGCACCCCTTATCTGCTCCAGACTTCCCATTGTAACCTATGGTTAGGATTGGAAAGAATTGTTCAGAATGGGAATTGTATCTCAGTATCTATGAATAATGAGGAAACAGGCTACAATAACATCACAGTGACTTTCCATAAGTATTAACACAGACAAAATTGTTGGAATCCTACATTAGTCTAAGGCATAGTGTGGTCTGTCTGGTTTGGGTTTAATATGTTGGGTGAGTCCAGCATCGTGGTTTGTAAACTGTGTAATTTAACGTATAAAATAGGTGCATGCTCAGGCAATTACTGTTTAGCTAATAAAAAAAAAGTTGGCACACTGTATAAACCAGGCCTTTATAAACATATCCCATTTAGAGATATTTTCTTACTTTTCTTTTGAAGAAATTCTCACACTGAGATTTTCTCCATGGAAAGATACTTAATCCAGCTATGGAACAAACATGCCCTAGCAGCAACTGTTTTTGTGCTGAGCTCCCATGATGTTTCCTTTATGTTCTCTACAACCCATAAATAAGACAATCATAAGTTATCCTATAACAGACAGGTTTCTTCTGTGATTCTCTTGTTAATATTGTTTGAAAGAAATCTTCCAGCACTCCTTATGAACATAGATATTTAACAACATGTCTAAGATGGCATGCTACTCTCACCAAGGGCCTCATTTCAACCATGAACTACACATTTTCTCTCCACAGTATCTTATATCCATCAACAAAAGAGAGGGAAAGCTTTCTATTTAACTGAGATGTGGAATGGGAACCCACCACATGCCAAAATGGAAATGTCATTCAAACTCAGTAAGTATCATTTCTAGACATTGTGGTCATTGTGGAACACTCTTCAAATATCTTTCACAGCAATGCCATTTTTATCCCACACCGTATTAAGTTTAGTCATGTGTTTTAACTATCCAGTCAACAGATGATTAAAAATTGTTACAGTGTTGTTCCAGAATTCACAATCAGATTATTCTGGAAAAAAACCTTTACTTTGCACAACTGAGGCTATTATTATCCTGAATCCTATCCAGGGAAGTTTTAAGGGGCAACCAAAAGATCAACAGTAGATAAAGGAAAGACCACAGTCTTACTACTACAGTCCACAGTCTTACTACTACAGTCTCTCTGAAACATGTATTTATACATATATGTTCTTGAAAATTTTTTTAAGAACTGTTGCACTGTGTATGTCAGTTTCCCCCAATTTCACAACTTTTTTGAAGTATGTTCCAAAACTCTCTAGAAACATAACGGCTGAACATTTTGAGAGTTACAATCCCACCAGATCTGGAGAATGATAGATCTAAGGACTTGGTGTACAGTTCCTCCTCCAGATAAATGAATTTTGTCCACATTATTTAAAAATATGTATATACATTAAGGTTTCTTTGATGAAGGCAGGCCAAGTTCTCACCTGGCCAGCTTCAAATATTGAAGTAAAGGTCCATCTCAATATAAGATAGAAGACAAATGTTAAATACTATGATTTATGGTTGAGCACATTGTACAAATTCAGCCAATTATAGCGTATTTAATAATACACTTTAATTAAACCATGACTCAGTGAGATTTTCCTTCTGTATTCTTGTTAATTTTGCAAAATTATTTCTTTATATCATTAATATCCCCCTTTTCTTCAACAGCCTTGAGCAGCAAAACTACCAAAATTATATACTATGAAACTATAAATACTTCCATTCTGCACCATTCAATCAGAACTGAAGAAACTTCTTTGGGTGAGATGCAAAACCTCTTCAAGGAAAAACAAAGAAAGTCCAATTTCCTTTTGAAAAAGCACCTTTGGGACTTCTATGAAACTACATACCATATTTGTAGTTTCATAGTAATATATTCTCTTAAAATTCCAAATTTAATCTTTAAATTGATTAGGTTTACTGCTGGAGCTAAACATTTTACAACAGAATCTTTGGCAAGCATGCTTCCTTTCTTCTTAGTTCTACCACGCAGCCAATTAAACCCTATTATTCTATCTTCTGTACCAATTTTCTGCTCCTTCCTAACAGATTGGTTTCTTTTCTTTAAATGTAACTCTGAAGGTGGCTATTGTGATGACAACTGATTTTTGGATTGGTGCTTGTAAATCTAACTAAGGAAACAGCCATTGAAAAAGCCAGATCTGTGGTGCCAGAAATCTGGTGAGGCAATTTTTATTTACTCAACTGCGTTTGTATCCTACTCTTTCATTAATAAGTTTCCTGAAAGAGCTTACAAAGACAATCCCTGCCCTCCTACTTAACAAATTATGATGTGACACAAAAGAAATGGGTAGAGAAATGGATGGAAATAGGATTAGGATTAGGTTTTTAGGCACATTTCAGACAGTGGAAAGTTGGCAGATTTTTATCAGTCAGTTGAAGCCCTGAGCATCAGCAATGAGCCAAAATTCTTCTCACCAGCTGGGCAAACAGTGAGCTTCTTCAGCGCTTGTGTAAAGCACACTTAAGCAAATAAGCAGTGACTGTTAAGCATACTCTTGGGTCACCTAACTCCAGACAAAAATATTGGCTCTCTCATCCATTAGCCCACAAGCAGTCAAAGCCTTCAGTTATACAGTCTGGACACTTTGGGTTAAAACCTCCATTTTGTTGATGGCTTATGTGGGCCGATCTGCTATTGTCATTGGATGGGACCCTTCTACTGCACAAATCCATCCATTCCGCGCCATTCAGTCATAAAATATCAGTATAAGATGGAGGGGGACAGTTTAGAAAGTATTAACGTAGCAAGTATTTTTCCTTTTGCTATTTTATAAGAATTTTTAGAAAAAGAAATGACGAAAGAGTCCTCCTCAATTTAGCACACACTCTTCCATGGTTTCTTAGTTGGGGGAGAGATAGGGTGGAAGTAGGGCAAAAGGAATGGTTTCCAGTCTCATCTTCAGAAATGAGTATCAAAACCTACCACTAAGCATGTTTAGTACTCATAGTTTGAATATACACATGGTCTGACAAGTAGAAATTGAAGAGGTACGATTTTTCAAAGTCTAGAAATAGCCACGACTACTATCCAAAGCAGCTTTTAAGCTTTAATTTCCAATTGAAATTGTTAGGCAAAGGTTTAGTTGCCTTGTATTCATAGGATTTCTGACAGGTATGGACCTGTTTATACCAGACTAGTAAACACAAGCTTCTCCTGGGGTCACCTAATTTCCAGTGACATTCAAAGTAAATTTGAAAGTAAAAAGTGAAGTGCCAGACTCATGTCCCCCTGTGATCACTCTACAACTGAGCTCCCCAAGGAACAAAGCCTGACTAGCGAAGATAGCTTTCTAAACATTCAGTTGACTTTGGTACTGAATGTTTCAGACTAAATTTCAGTTTATTTACCAGGAGTTCATCAATATCCATCAGGAAAGTTCTTGTAAGATTGCAATCAAGGGAAACCAGAACTACACTGGTCTTGCCTGGGAAGAGTATTTGGCCAATAAGAATGTTCAGGATGTTCTTTAAGCTTTGGGTTACATCAGAGCCTCTCTCCCCAGATCTTACCACAGGCCTTCAAATTAAGCTGTGTGTGTAATCATATACTGCATAAACATTAACAAGCAAAGAGAAATTGGGTTGGAGTAATGCATTAAAGGCAAACAGTATCATGCTTCTTTAAAGAAACAGGAAGCCAAACTGTCTTGGGAAACACTTTAAACACAGCAACACTGTATTTTAAAGAAAAAATAGTATTTATTTGCAATATAAACAAGTCCCAATATTGGGTTCAGGATATATAGGGTCACTCATTTTTTCCTTCATTAAACACAGAAAGCAAAAGCTGCCCCTCACTAACAAATTCTCGCATATACGAAGAGGATGCATTTTTAAGTAGACCACCAATGGCACAGGAAGCCTTTATAGAAACCAGCTTAAGATACAGATGCACTAAAATCCCTGATAAAGAAAACTTCTCCTTGAGGTAAGATGCAGTTAGGAGATTCCTCATCTGCTTGCTCATCCATGTGTAGTGCTCCACTTTTCCTGCCTAAATGACCCAATAACCCTAACATTGATACATTTAAAAAAAAAAATCATTTCAATATTTTCTTAAAAGCACATACACACACGCACATACACATCACAGTTCCATGATGTGATAGCATTAAACATTCTTCCATGTGGAGATTTATTTATTTTTGAAAAACTGATATATTTTTTTAAAAAAATGAATATTTAAGGGGGAGGGGGGGAAAAGACTCCGTGGCTTTTAAGTTTGAGAGTGAAAGTGAAAAAGGAGGTGGGAAAAAGGAAGGACTACACTGCAGCCAATATTTTTCCATGTCCATTCTGCCCTCCTCCCGAGAAAAAAAAATAAGAACCACTTTTCTCTCATCTAATATAATACATTAATGAGAAATATAGACAAGTCTTCTGGTTATAGAAGGCACAGCAAAGAAGTTCTCCCAAAAAGTCCTCCCCAAAAATCTCCAATGGCCTCCATAGTTAACTAGCCTTCCCTCCCTCTCACACACACAAACACCTTTTTTTTTCCCTAAGTAGTATAATCCCATGGCTTCCCATGTTTCCTATTTAAAGTACCTTCTGGTTGTACCCAAGTTACCTTCCCAAACTGGTATCCTTCACATACTGGCACCCCAGTTCCCAGAATTGTCAGGCAGCCTTAGACTAAACTAGCCTTGATAGGAAATGTGGACATTGTCATCCTAATCCCTCTGGAAAGTGCCAGGTGAAGGAAGCTGCCTTAGCAAATCTGTGTTCAAGCCTTCTACAACAGCAATATTGTTTGATTTTTTGTTCACCTCCAGGTTGCTCCTTCCATGCAATATATTTATTTATGTACACACACATATATATATATATGCACTTGTACATATATATGCACCCATTGTATATAAGAATCAAGTGTGCCAGATAAACGCTAACAACATGAACAGCATTTTCATTGCTTTGAAAGCTGGAGTGATTTCAGGCCAGCTGGTGATGTTAACAGTCAAAAAGGTTGTGCGCTGCAACCAAGAGCCTCCAAGCGTGCTTTTACCAGCTCTGGGTGGAGGTTATATGAGATGTTATCTCAGGTAATATTGAAGTAAGATTGGTGATGGATACAGAATAGGATGGGACGATTTTTAAAAAAGAATCAGATAGCACATTGGTGCTTAGTCACCTTGGCAGAGTCAGTGCAGAAAAGATTATGAGGGTGAATATGCTGCAGAGGGGCATACTTTACCAACTAGCTCTCATAAATCATGAAAACTCCAGCTAAGATGCTACCCGGGTATAGCAACAGGTCTTTCTTGTGTCTTTTCCCCACCCTACCCCCAGTAACATGCTAGAGAACATATTGAGGCTTTACAGAGTGTGCAAAATGCATTTGGTCAATAGAAACATTTGAATTTTTTCCTCTTTCTCTCTCTTATATCTAAAAAACATAAAATTGAACACAAAACAGAATAAAATACTGGTTTTGCAACCTGGTCTGTACAAACAGTCAGGAACGTACATATTGAAAAAGAGCTTGAACCCAAGAAAGAGTATAAGATTACCTCCTTTTTTTAAAAAAAAAAAAAAAGTAAACTGGGATGTTAAACAACAGTCTCAGGCCAACACTTATTGGTCAAGTTTGCTAAGTGCATGAGTCTTCTTTACTTTCCACACCAAGCCAACCCACACTGATCCAGTAATACGTGTGTGTGTGTGTGTGTGTGTGTGTTACATGTGCATGAGTTTACTGTATCAGTCTCTACCCACAATTAGAAGAGTTATTGCCAGTAACAGCTGCAGTCAGAATGTCAGGCCATCCACCACATGAAATAATTCCGATGAATGAGAAGTAACTCTTCCGAACCGCTTGGATTTGCATCCAAACTAATAAACGGTGCACACCTTTCAATTAAGCAGCAACTAGGTAGATCGGCTTGGAGAAACCAGTTGTTTCAAAGCTGACTGGGGGAAAAAAAAACTTTTCCCGTTAATGAATTTGAAATGCTCAAGAGAAGCTATTCAAGGCTTGAAGTTCCCCCCAATGAAATCTCCTTCATGTGGACTCCAATGTGTTCAGCTGAAACAAGTTGTGATTGGTTGGGGTGGTAAAATACAGCTGGTCCCCAGGCGAGCGGTTGTCACATGGACTGTTGAGTCCCAAAGTTCTTTCAAAGTCCAGAAGCTGTCCCATAAAGTTGAAATTGGGGGAAATGTTGGACTTTTTCCTTTTCACAAAATCGTAGGCGTCATTCAGAGACAAATTGAGCTTTTGCATTAAATAGGCCACAGTTACTGTTACAGACCTGCTAATGCCAGCAAGGCAATGGACTAGAATGCCACACTTCTTGGAACGGGCCTCATCTGCAACAGGAAGGAACATGTGAGATTTCTGAACAACAAAAAGGGAAAGGGGGGGTTGTTTAAAGCAAGGGTAGAATTAGGGAAATTTAACTTAGATTAAAGCTGATAATAAATGCACTTTTAATTAAGCAGTTTTTCTTCACAATTCAATGTTCCACTGAGTCTCACATGCTGCCTAGATGCGAAGACAATCAGATTGGTGTAATCAGGACAATTAAATATTAGTTCATGCTGTCTTGCCACATAAAGATGTAAGCAACTGATATAATTGGAGATGATAAAGAAACAAGCCAGACGTATCTTGAGAAGAATGACAGAAGTTACAACAATAGTTTTGCATCCAAAGTTTCTGGAACCTTATTAAGGACACAACTTACTTAATCCTTGTTTCTGTTTAATATTAATCAGCATTTGGCTGGCTGACTTACAACTAGTTAAGTTGACAAATGTTGCCATATGAAAAAAAAATAGTACTATAAAGGAAAGAACCTGAGTGAATAGTTTGTTTTTCCCAAATAAACCCAACCAGGTTCAAATGGACGTTAAAGGTCTAAATTTTGTTTAAAGTCTTCAAAAGAAATACAATTTTTTTTTCATTACATGTTTCATTACATTCAAGTAGATAATTTCCTATTTAAGGGTGAACAGTTTTTACAGGCTAAAGTAACTGAAGAATGTTAATTATGATGCCTATACATAACAAATATTACATCCCAATCCTAAATATAGTTATCTGATATCTTTACAATAAAGTAAGGATAAGACTGCAACTCCATGCATGTTTCTCTGTATTTAGCTTCAGGCAACTGTACCTAACATTTATTTTAGCTCAGGCAACAGGTCTTCCTGTTGTTTTCCTTTGCATATCTCAAATCTACTCTGAAGGCCCCAGAACAGATGGAGAGTAATTAACAATATATTCTACTGATGGGACATCATTGAAACAATATATTCTTACACACATTTGTTGATTTCAACATGACTATGAAAGGACACATGTTGAGGGATGGATTTTATGCCTGGAAAAAAATTGTAATTTAGCTAAAAAACAGACTGAGAGTTCATAAATGCTATGACAACGAAGAAAATTTAAGGAATGAACTTGTTTCATTTCATATCATGGTCCAAGACATTAATCAGTGCCAGACCACTCAGCATTGTCTTCTAAATGAAAAAGTTTCTCCAAATGTGTGCTGGCATTCTATTTGAACACATTTTTTTCTATTTTAATCCGTAATCATTTCCTGTTCTAAAAACCAAATTGTGGTTTGCAAAGGAGAGGATGTTTTGACTAAGCTAGTATCTAAATACCACATTCCACAAACAGCCCTTTAAGCAAATGCAAAACTTTTGATCAACTGACATAATACAGAAGCAAAGACCAGCTTGTATTTCTCTGGAAATCAGTATCTAAGCCTGCACTTTCTATAAAAATATGAATTTAGAATATATGGAATATCAGGAAGAATACAACTTTGATTTATTTACATTTAACAACTGACTCAAGCATATGTTGCTGCTACAGCAAGAGCCCGGGGCTGGCCAGTGGCTACATTATTTGTAGCATATGTAATGTGGCAGATAAAACTGCAGTACAATTGCACTTTCAAAAACGAAATGGGCAAGAAATACTGAAGGGGAAAACTCAATTTTTAAAATAAAAATCTCACATTTTAGCTTTCTGCTTCAATGTTGGACCCAATAACACCTACAGTAATACTATCTGGTTCACACGAAAATGCCCTCAGGTGACTTTTACATGTTAATGAACCAGTATATGTACCAAGACTAATTTTAATGATCAAATGGTATATGCATAGGGGTGTGTTTTGTTTCTGTGAGCCAGAGCCAAGTTTTCTTCTGTGATTTTAGAGATGTTCTGAGAACTTCTGAGGTTATTTAATGTGAACACAAGAAATGGTGGCAACTTTGGTAGGACACAAAGATTCCAGTGGTGTATACTTAGCAACATGGAGAGATTCCAGGACATAGGAAGGTGAAGAAGGAAGCTACTCTCTTCTCCTATGCAACTCAAAGTCTAATCAGGAATCATGGGACCACACTGACCATATAAACTCCAACATTTAACATGAGTAAAAAAATCAAGACATTGGGTTGGAATTGATTTTTGCTTGAAATATATTATTCGGGGAGAGGGGGGGAGGAATATGTGAAGCTCAGCTCTGCAAAGCTGAACCTCTAAAACAGAAATCAAAAGCCTTACTCAATTCATTCCCTGTAATCTATTCCAAATATATTATCATTTCTAAGTCACTGAAGTCAGGTGGAGAATAATCTTTTGGCTTTAACTGGAATGAAGCCTGCAGCCAAACTCAGTTATATTTAAAGCGTATAAATGCTGGCACACGTACCAGTACCTACTAACTCACACATGCCAAATCTAAACTTAGATAAATGAATTCTATAGCAAGCAGATAGTAGTAAGAGCAGAAAATAGCTAGATTATGATAGAACATTGCTCAAAAGGGCTGTGACGTCAACGACAGGGTGCCCACACCTACCAATGAAAGCGATGGCTTCAGGAAAGAACTGGGAGAGATTCTGACTCCAGTGATCCGAGATGGGAATTTGTTTGTACTTGAACTCTCCGTCATGCTCAAACATGTTGGGAAGATTGGGAGTGACGTTCAGAATGTACTTGATGCCGTATTTGCCCAAGACATCCAAGTTGCTGGAATCTTTGGCACAACCCAGATACAAATAGGGAAGAATCTGGACAGGAAACGCCGGCTGGTTGTTTGGGATTGGGCTCCCATCAGACTCGGTGGCACTGCTGGGTTCCCGGTCAGATTCTCCATCAGAGCAATCAGAGCTTATCCTGAGTCCACCCAGACCAAGGACTGAGGCAGGAGGAGAGTTGGCCGGAGAAGAACTGTCAAAATTGGTTTCACAATGCTCTGAGTATTCGGTCTGAAATTTATTAAATCCACCTGTGGGAGGTGAAGAGAAGATATGCTTTAATGCCATGTTTCTTAAAAGTCTGTGAGGTCTTAGAAATTTGCTCTTTAAATATAACCTCCCTAAACCATGATTGTAGATTTAAAGAAATTAATTTTATGCTGTAAAATACCACTTTTCCAGGGAGGCCCAGAAGATCCCATGAATATAAAATCAATCTTAAAACTAAAGATTGACAACACACGAATATATACATTTAAGAGAGCTGGAGTCACATTGGGGCCCCCCAAAAGAAGTATTGCTTGCAGAAATAAGAAGCTTAAGACAATCTGAAGTTTAAAATCACGTGGATTTATTTCACTTAACTGTGTATAAGGCTACTACCTGATTTTCTCAACCTCTGCCATAGTAATCTCGGCTGCCAACTCACCAAAACAGGCTTGGCCTGTTCCTCTGTTTCAAACAGCAGCCTAATGTGCAGTCCTCTAATCAGAAAGTTTTTACACTATGGAGACAAGTGTTATCTCACTGTCTGCAGATCACATGAAGCAAAAGACAGTAAAATGTTAAGAACCCTAAAGGTGGTGGTACCAATATAGCAAGAACTTTTAACAATTTTACAGACATTTCCTTAAAACCCTATTATACAGTACTTACTATAATTTGTTGCTAAGTAAAAGTGTTTAGAATTGCATTTTAAGTGTCACTAATTTAACTGAATCATGTTGCCAGAGTCTCCCATTTTGTTTTGTCTCCAGCTTAACCTTTCCCAAAACTGTGTCACAGCATTTTAATTAAAGAGAGACATATCTGATTAAAAGATGGGTTTTATATTTTAAAAGTTGATACATCACGTTGCTTCTTCATCCCAACTTGCTAAGGAAGTCTTTGATTCAACCTGCATCACACATCAAAGCCCAGTTTGAATGACTGCAACCTTAAAAGAATGACAAAATGCAGAATCCCTAATAGAGTCCACTTCAGTTGTCTTCTTACACCTACTACCCATATGTTTACATCCTGTCTAAGGAAGAATTTGGAGAACTCAAAAATGGGAATGTTATTGGGAGGTTTGGATCTTTTCCTTAACAACTAGTTTTTGCATGGAGAAAAGGAAGCAATTAAAGTAGGAAGGATAAAAGGAAGTATTCAATCATTCAACTGGCATTCTTTAAGAAAAAGTGGACAACCAATCTGAGGAAGCACATAGACACACTCTTACTTTTTGATTTAAAAGAAAAAGTATTAAAATTAAGATTTCCTAAGTTTGGAATTAAAAGTTATTCTATTTTTGAGGAGCTCCTGTGTTCTTAAAACTCTGTAGGAGGCAAAAATTCAGCAGCTGTAGCTTTTTCAAGACTATTCAGTTATAATAAGATGCTTCCCCTGCTAAATTACCTAGTACATATTTACAGAAGTCCTGTTGAAAAAGGTGACAAACCTGAGAATAAGAGGTTTCAAGTTTACCTATCAAGGTTGTTTAAAGACACAGATTAGAGGGAATTGGTTTAGCTTTAAATAGGCAAATAATATATTAAAAATAATAGGTATTCTGTTTTTGAAGGAGAATTTGACACAGGAATGGAAACTTCATTTGTTAACAAAATTGCAATTTGTGAATAGTCTTTGCACTCAGCTAAATAGCTAACCATATAGTTATGATCACATAATCAAAAAAGAGCTACACATATAGAAATGTACACAAAGAATATTTATTTACATTCAATGTTGTACATACATGGAACCTGAAATTGTCTTCTGAATCTTTAATAGGCATCCAAGCAACACTTTACAAATCAGTACCATTATAAAAGACCTAGAGATATTTAAATGGCCTGGCACAGTTGGAATAAAGTCACCAAACAGAGTTCAACTGTATTCATGAACAGGAAGGGGAGAATCAGGTTTCTTTTTCCCCCTCCTGAAAAAGAAAAGACAATATGAAACAGCCATTTTGGAATTTTAACTAGAAACATTTCCCATTCAGGCTCTCTTCTAAATCAGAAAAGGAAAGGAAAAGAGAAAATTATCAGCTTAACTCCTCAATATTTCCTGTTAAAAAGGCTGGTTTAAAGGAACTGGGATTGTCAAGAGGAAAGATGGTGGTATTAGTACAGCACTTGGGCTAAATAATTTTAAAAACACACCTTACATGTACCAAGAAAGATACTGAAGGAAGAAAATTGGGGCAATGCACAGGAAAGCTTTCACTAAACTGCTTGCAAATATGTACATATACAAATATCCATACATACATACAGGAAGAGATCTCCTATCCTAAGAACAATTTCTTCCTTCTGCACTATTTAGTACTTCCTTTCCCTTGAGCTATTTGGAAATCTGCAATTTTAATTTTACTTACACAGTACAGACAGATGGACAATTTTGGCTCAGTATCACTTTCTATTTCTGCCTCAATCCTGCCACCAAGTGATCATGCTGGTATGTGTCCTGGGAAAAGGCAATTATCCTTACCTTGGCACTCAGAGTAACTGTATCACAATGCTTCCAGGGGAGGAGAGTGTTTTAGAAAAGCTGAATGGGGAGTTTAATGAATTAAGGTCTTCATTCAAAATGAACTTCAGGGAGGAATGGAAGGCAGAGCTCAATGCAATGCAGCAAGGCCGGATACGTCATCTAGCTCAAGCAAGTGGCTCAAAGGCAAAGGCTGATCTACCAAGTCGGGGCCTTCAAAGATACAGAAGAGGAAGCAGGGCACAAGACACAACAGATTAATCTGCCAAACAAATTTCAATTAAAAAGCAGAATGGCAAACTGCCTGCAGTGAATAATGCCTCCTCTCTCTAAGGTTATTTACGGCCCCTTCTCTCGATCAACTGCATATCGCCAAAACAGTATAGTGGAGCAAATGGGACCATTGCATAAAAATTAGGCTGGCAGTCAGACAAGGGGGAGAACAAGGTATTCCTTGCTGTCAGCTCTTCCCTCCCCATCTGTGGAGGGGAGAGCTGCTAAAGGGCACCAAGACAGAAGGGGAAAGGAAAACATGTAGATGGCTGGAAAGGCAAGGAGGCAAGAGCCCTCCAGAACTTCTGAATGGCTTGTCTATTCTGACTCATAGGAACTGTAGTCCAACACAGGGCCACCTAGTCTCCCTCTCCTTTTAAAAACGAAGGTTACTAAGGTGGTTGATAGAGGAAAGGTACAAGGTAAAGCTTACAGTAAACAATCATCACCGAAGGTTGGATTGAAGGCGGCTTTCCTGGACTTTTCCCATTCATAGTTATGGAAGAATCTCGCCAGAATTTCTCCTTCGGGAGAGGGAGAGCATGATGTCTCCCAGGAGAGTTTGGGGGGGGGGGTCCATTTTCCCGTTCCTACCGAAGTGGGAGGGGAGAGAGAAAACTGAACCAAGACCAGAAAGGCCCAGAGGCCAGTACCTGCGTGTACAGTACTCAAGCACATGCAACCATTTTGCAAAACACTTAATCAAACCGGCGATGAAAGCAAAAGCAACATCCTGCTCCGCCGAATCCAAAGGAAGGAAAGACACGCGCTCTTTTCGAAGTCCTTCGCCTGTTTTGTTTTGCTTTTTTTTTTTTTTTTAAATGCCGACGTTCAGCCTTTCTATCTTTTCTGCGGGAGAAAAACCTCCGGTAAAGGGCAGCAAAACAACTAAGATTGGGAAACAGGGAATACGTGATAGAAGGACAGAGGGAAATGGAGAGATAAGAACAAATTGCGAGATTGGGGCGGCGGGGGGGGGAGGTTAGGTTGCGATTGGGCGGGAATTTTTGCTCCGGCTGGGGACTCGCAACCTCCTGCCCGGCTGATCTAATAAAGGGAGGACGAAGGAAATATTTGAGCTCGCCAATCCCGTGTCAGGAGGTCTGAGAGGTCCGAGAGCGACCCCCTTCCTCATTTACCTTTCAAGTAGTACGCCTTGCAGCCGTCGTCTCGGAGTTTTTGTAGCAAAAGGCCGAGGACTGAGGTGGGGGCCCCGCCGTCCTGCTGCCACTCAGCCGTGGATTCGTCGTAGAGCAGGACGGTGTCCGCCTTGCAGCGCTTGACGAAACGTTCCTTGTCCTCGTTGTTGGGGATGATGGAGCGGATGGGCAGATTACCTTTCTTGAGGCGCCGGAGCATCAGGCCCGGGATAGCCAAGTTGATGGCGGTCTCGATATGCGAGGACTCGAAAAGCTCGTGGGGCCGGCAGTCGAGCAGCAGCAGCGAGCTGCCCCCGCTCGATTCCAGCTCCTCCTGCAGCCACTCCACGCTCTTCCACGGCATCGCTGCAGCCATGGGAGCCCGGGGGTCGCTACCCCAGATATGATTTTTCATGAGGATCGCACAACAAGGGGACGAGGAGCGAAGGAGCGAGCGGGGACGGAGGAGAGAGCAGAGGGACGCGCGCGTCCAAAGCCAATCACTCTCGGAGGAAGGGGGGGTGGGGTGGAAAAAGAAGCGTTCCGTCGCCGTCCCCAAAACCCACCCAAGAAGGAAACTGAACAAAAAAGAAGGGGGGCGAAGCGGCGATCGCCTGGAGGGTCGCGCTCCCGGCCGTTTCCAAAGGCTCGGCGTTGCGCTGCTTCGCCCGCGGCTAGGCTGCTGCTTCCCTTCCACTTGCCAACCGAGAGACAGAAGCGGGAGGTGCGGGCGAGAGCGAATCCCTCCGGCTCCTCTGGGAGGAAGATCCTGCGGAGCTACGGATTGCCAGGCGCCGCTGGCAGCCGGCCCTCCTTTGGAAAAAGCTACCGTTCTTTGGTCGGATTTAGGCGGCTGAGCTGCTGCTGCTGCTCCAATCCCCCCTCCCGCTCCATCGTGGATCCAGCCTGACAGTCTCAATTAAAAAGAGGCTTCGCCATCAGAGCGGCGTGTCGTGCTTGAGGAGGCGGGCCCTGCGAGGGAGGGAAAGCGCCAGGGAGCCAGGCTGGCCCCGCTTAAAGGAGAAGCGGCCTCCGGAGTGTTGCAATCCAGTTTGTCAAGCCCCGAGGTTTCCCTCCTCTGCGTCAGGCAATACGACTTGGCGCTCTTGGAAGCATTTTGCTTATTTCCTCTCTCTCTCCCCCCCCCCCTTTCCAGAGCCTGTTTGGTTCAATGGAGGGATTTAAATAACGAGGCCGCTTGACCTGCCTCCTTTTTGGGGGCGGGGAGAGGCCGCTGCCCGAGTGAAAATTATCGCTCAAGCCGCCGACGAAGTTTTTTTCAATGATCTTGCGAAGAGTTCGGGCAGGACAGTTTTCGGGAGGGAGATGCACAATTGCCGATTAGGATTCATAGTTTAATTGCCGGTGCCAACTTTTTTGTTTTTAATCCTTTTGAAAAGCCGTTGCCTCGATGAAAAAAGAGATAGACAGGGAACAAACCTAAAGCTCTCATACTGATCAAAAAGCCTTCTAGGTTCCGAAGAAAAAAGTTGGCCCATAAAACTACCCCCTCCCTCCGTTGCTTATCTCCCCCCCCCCAATGGAAACGTTCCTGACATTTTTATCGCTGGGGGAGGAGTTCTTGTAAGATTCAAAATATCCAGGCCGCGAAATAAAACTTTTCTATTGCTTTTTTAGCCTCTATCCCCCCGCCCTTCAACTGTACAACAAAAACCCACACTAGCGCTACCTAGCACCGCATAGCGGTCGTCCGGAGTTTAGCAGAGCAGATTTTCTAACGACTCAGGTTTGTTTGTTTTTTCCGACGCGGACCCACAAAGTAATTATCTTTTAATTTAGGATGGCGTAAATTACCCAGTCCTGTGATTAGTTTGGGGGTTTAGTGGATCGCGCTACTTCAGGAAAACTGGATCACTTTAGTAAAGCATGGTGATGCAGCCACTGGGTGGCCCACTTCCCGAGAAAGGGCATAAGTATTCCGTGGACCAACTGCAATATTTTGTGGCTACGGAAAAACAAACAAGGCGGGTCCATCCAGTTGTAAGATTGCCACATGCAAAATGCGACGCACGCAGCGTATGGCAGCAGAGTTGTGCGACCCATAATAAACGGATTCTAAAGCTGATTGGTTCTAAAAAAGCTTAGATTTGCACGATGAATTCCTGACTGACAGAACGCCTTGCAGCATGATCCTTTTTTCAAAAAAAAAAAAAATCTTCTTGGCGTTTGGCATTTTATAAACCGCTCAAAGAGGCGGGGCTGAAATACGACGGAGAGGGAGGCAGGGCTTTTAGAATCTTGTGTATCAACCCGCCGAAACGCGGGAAGAGAGGATGCGTAGGAAGAAATGAATGGGGTGCTAGAGATGGAAGGGATTTGCATGTCTCCAATTAGCTTGCACAGAAGTCAGGCGTTTGTGTACTCTCCTTAAACGTGTGGTATTGTGACGGAAATGGAAGCGTTCCTTCTCTTTTCTCTTGCTGTTCTCGAACGCCTCCCATAACAATGTTTTAGATGAGAGGCATAATACAAGTAGGCAAAAGTGCAGCAAAAGGCGTGGTGTAAAAACACTTGCAAACTTACTAGAAAGATTTGAGCTAGCCTGTCCTGTTTCCGACAGAGAGGTGGAGTCGCAGCTTCTTTGTCCCAGGGTAATCTGATTCTTGCCATAACTAACTTTGTGACTCATTCATTCAGTTTACATTCCATATCTTTGACCGGTGAAAAAGCCAGCCTCGAGGCAGCAAAATCAGACTTGATTTGAGGGGTTTATTTCCTGCCTGTTCCGTTAGTTGCTTGGACGGGACATTGGAAACATTTGAGATCTTGCATAAACGCTAATTTGTCATGTTTTGGTTGCTCCTAATAAAAATGTTGCTCATATTTAGAATTTACCTTTATTTCTCCATAGCAAACTTACATATATTGTTCTGCACCTTAATTTGAATTCTTGAAATCCCCGCGTTTTGATTGGCCAAAGCGCGGGGCGATCGAATTAGTTAGGCGAGCCACGCCGATTGGCTCACTGAGAATCTCCTGCGATTGGTAGATTCGAATCGCGGGAGATTCAAAGTGGTGCCATTGGCTGCGGCTGCCGCGGCTTGGAAATAAAAAGCCGCAAAGTTTTCCGGACAGCCAGTTCGGTTCCTAACTACAATAAAGAGCTTGATACAAAGTCACCGACTCCTGGCCTCTTTCCAAACGGACACAACACTCGCGACGAAGGTGGGATTCTGATCCTGAACCAAAGCACATGTCCGATGGAAGCCAGCCAACCAACGAGATGGCCAGCATCGCGCCACCAACCCCCTTCAACCCCACTAGTGAGGACTGGGAATCTTACATGGACAGATTCCACATGTTCCTCGAATGCAACCTGAAGGATGCCACCGGACTGAAGAAACGAGCTGTCTTCCTAACACACTGTGGGCCCGCAGTGTTTAAGATGGCAAAAGCGCTAGCCAAGCCCGCCGACGTTACCGTGATGGATTGGGATGACCTCGAGCCATTATTCCGGAGACACTACGCTCCAGCCGTACCCATCCTCATCCGACGACACGAATTTTATCGGCGGGACCAGCGGTCGGGCGAGAGTTTCAGTGATTTCATCACAGAGCTGCGGCGCCTTGGAGGACTATGCGAGTTCTCCAATATGAACGAGGCCCTGCGGGACCGAATCGTGCTCGGCCTTTGGAACCCCATTCTCCAAAGTCGGCTGATGGCCAAGGGCAACATCGCCCTCGCCGATGCCATCACCGAAGCCACGGCAGCCGAAGCCACCCGACAATCAGCAGACCACATGCAGAAACCGAACGCCGGGGACCGCACCGCAAACAACAACCCTGCAAGGTCGGCCGAGGCCCAACCTGAAACTACTACCCAACAGGGCGAACTCCACTCCACCTCGGGCATTCCAGACGAAGAGGAAGAAATCCACCGTCTCCAGGCAGGCCGCGACCAGCGCAGCCAGCGGAGTCATAAGTCGAGGACCGCGTGTGCCGGTTGCGGAGGTGACCACCCCAGATCCGAATGCTGGTTCTTCGACTCAGTCTGCCGGCACTGCGACAAAAAGGGCCACATCGCCCGCGTCTACTGCCTCAAGAAAACCCACAGCCCCAGACGATGGGACCCGAGCGAGCGGAGAAGAGAAAGCGCACCACCCAGGACCAGAGACCGCCCAGCCGACAACCGTTGGGACCGGAATGGACGAGCCCAACGAGGTGGCAAGACCCGGCGGAGAGAAGAGACACATCAGACGGTCACCATCAGCACGCAACAACCCCCGACATCCGAAAAGTCTACGTAGAGGTAGGCATCGAAGGCGAACCCTGTAAAATGGAGGTGGACTCCGGGTCCTACCTCTCAATAGTAGCCTGGCAAGAAATTAAACGCTTGGTGCCTACCATCCAGAGAAGGGGACTAGAAAACCAGAGACAAATCATCAAAGACTACCAGGGAAACCGCATCCCTGTAGTCGGAACAGGACAGTTCACAGTAACCTACAAGGGGCACACCGAAAGACTGCCCTTGACCATCGTCGATCGAGACTGACCTAGCCTGCTGGGACTTCAATGGTTCGCACCGCTCGGCATCGCAGTCACGGGCATCGACCACATCGCCGAAGCCAACTGGGAGCAGCAACTGGCCCGGGACTTCGAAGAAGTGTTCGACGGCATCCTAGGCAAGTACCGAGGGCCCCCTATATCCTTCAGCCTAGACCCAAACGTTCCCCCGAAATGCCTAAAACCAAGGCGGGTACCTTTCGCACTCAAACCAAATATCGAGAGCAAATTGACAAGCTCGTCAAGCAAGGGGGCCTACAACCCATAGGCCACGCCTGGTGGGAGACCCCAATAGTCACCCCAATCAAGCCTGACGGGTCAGTGAGAATCTGCGGGGACTATAAGGCCACCCTAAATGGCGCCTTGCAGCAAAGCACTTACCCCGTCCCAGTAGTGCAACATCTCCTACACTCGGAGGGGGCAAAGTTTTCGCGAAACTCGACCTGGCCCAAGCATACCAGCAACTGCTGGTCGATGAGGAAACTGCCGAGGCACAAACCATAGTCACCCACCAGGGAGCCTTTAGATGTAACCGACTCCAATTCGGAGTCAGCGTGGCGCCTGGAATTTTCCAGAGCCTCATGGAAAGACTCCTACAAGGCATCAAGGGGGTGGTACCCTACTTCGACGATGTACTAGTATCGGCAACCAACCAGGCCGAACTAGAGAGTTGCCTAAGGGAGGTGCTAACGAAATTCAAAGAAACCAGGCTTAAAGTGAAGAGGGAAAAATGCCAGCTGTACACAGAGCAGGTCGAATTCCTAGGATACCTCCTAGACCGACACAGCATTCACCCCATCGACAAAAAAATTAAAGCCATCAAAGAAGCCCCCACACCCAGGTCAAAAACAGAACTGCAGGCGTTTCTGGGGCTACTTAACTTCTATAATATCTTCCTGCCCCAAAAGGCGACCGCGGCGGAGCCTTTGCATAGGCTTTTGGACAAGGCGGCTACCTGGACTTGGGGGAAACGCGAGGAAGCCGCCTTCAGGAAAACCAAGGACCTGCTCACTTCGGATGCCGTCCTCATCCAGTACAACGAGACCCTACCACTAGCCATCACATGCGACGCATCACCCTTCGGCATCGGCGCTGTCCTCAGCCACACTCTCCCCGACGGAAAGGAAGCACCCATCGCGTTCTTTTCAAGGACCCTCACCAAACCGGAGCGGAACTACAGCTTTGGCTATCGTCGCCGCAGTGAAAAGGTTTCACGAGTACCTCTACGGCCGGACGTTTACCATCATCACCGACCACAAACCGCTGCTGGGAATACTTGCAGGGAACAGGGCCACCCCGAACATTCTGTCTCCCAGAATGACAAGGTGGTCCGAATTCCTGGCTGCCTACAACTACAGACTCACACACCGACCCGGTAAGACTATCTCCCATGCGGATTCCTTAAGCCGCTCACCGTTACCCGAACCAGACACTGACCCAGCACCCACGACGACCACCCTCAGCATAGAGACTCTACCCGACCTACCCATAACCGCATCAGACATTGCCCGAGAAACTAATAAAGACAAACGCCTGGCGCGGGTTTTGTATTGGGTAGAGAAAGGGTGGCCGGAAAAGGACAACGACGAGACTTTCAGGACATTCCGGAACCGGCAAACAGAACTCTCGTTACTAAAAGGGTGTATACTATGGGGGGATAGGGTGGTCATCCCGGAAAAACTACAAGGGAAGGTACTGGAACTGTTACACGAGGGGCACCCGGGCATCGTTAGAACGAAAGCCCTGGCCAGAAGTTACCCTTGGTGGCCAGGGATGGACAAACAGATCGAGGCCTGGGTAGCAAGGTGTCAACGATGCCAGGAAACTAGACCAAACCCACCCACAGCACCCATCCTAGAGTGGGAAACCCCCAGGGGACCTTGGTCTAGAATCCACATAGATTTCGCCGGGCCCACAAAAGGACACACTTTTTTAATAACCATAGACGCTTACTCCAACTGGCTGGAGGTAAGCAACAAGAGAACAACCACCACGGAAGCCGTGACCAAAGAACTCTGCAAACTCTTCGCAACACATGGCCTCCCAGACGTCCTCGTGTCCGACAACGGGCCCCAATTCACCTCGCTGGAATTCGAAAAATTCCTAGCAGAAAGGGGCATACGACACGCACTGACAGCCCCGGTGCATCCGGCGGCGAACGGAAGGGCGGAACGGATGGTTCAATTCACAAAAAAAAACCATCCAGAAAATAGACCACAGGGAGATCCAAGACAAAATAAATAAATTACTATTCAAACAGCACATAACCCCGAACACCACAACAAATAAAAGCCCGGCAGAACTGCTAATGGGGAGGAAAATAAGGTTCCCACTCGATAGACTACACCCCACTTACAACCCAGAGAAACCCCCAGACTCCACCAGCAAACACCGAACCTTCGCACCAGGTGACGCTGTCTACACGAAGAACCTAACTGGAGACCCATTATGGGTACCAGCAATCATAACACAGCTAACAGGCCCACGCTCGTACCGGCTACAAACAACCGACGGACGAGCGTGGAAACGCCACATCGATCAGTTAAGATCGAGGACTGCCACAAAAGATACCACTGACATGCAACCAAACAAAACCAACCCCCTCAACACAAACCAAGAGGGGAGGGGATACCCAGGGAACCAAAACCCAGAAGAAAGAAACCAGCCATACTCACCTGCAAGCAGCCAGTACGAAACCTTGCCAGAGAGAGGCAGCCAGGCCAGCTCAACCAATCCGGGAAGACCGAGCGGGAGCGGCGAAACCCACAGCTCAACCAACCCGGGTAGCCCAGGCGGGAGCTGCGAAGAGCGGCCCGGCCAGACATACCAGGCGGTTCCCACGACGGAGTCAAGAGAAACAGAGACCCCGACCGAACTGGCAGGGATCCAAACTACGACTGACCTGCGCAGGTCCAGTAGGCAAAGACGGAGCCCTGCCTACCTACGGGACTATGCTACGTAGGACCAAACCAAGAGGGGAGGGGTGTTCTGTACCTTAATTTGAATTCTTGAAATCCCCGCACTTTGATTGGCCAAAGCGTGCGGCGATCGGATTGGTTAGGCGAGCCGCGCCGATTGGCTCGCTGATTGGTAGATTCGAATTGCAGGAGATTCAAAGTGGTGCCATTGGCCGCGGCCGCCGCGGCTTGAAAATAAAAAGCCGCAAAGTTTTCCGGAAAGCCAGTTCGGTTCCTAACTACAACAAAGAGCTTGATACAAAGTCACCAACTCCTGGCCTCTTTCCAAACGGACACAACATATATCTTTTTAACTGCTGTATATTTGGTGCCACGGCAAACTTCAATATTAATTTGGAACAACGAAAGTAATGAGCTACCTCAAAACTTTGTGATCTATGGAAGAGTTACCACATAGTTTAGAAGTATATTGCTGGGAGTCCACAGGGGTTCGAGAGAGCCCTTAGCTAAGAATCTGTGCACTTCGGAAAACCCCCAAATCCCAATCCTGACTGGCCCTGCCCACCCTTCCCCTTCCAGGAGTTGCCACACCACAATACCAGTGGTGGTATTCAGCTGGGTCGCACCACATGAGGCAAACCGGTAGCAAGGAATTGGCATGGGTCGCTGAACCGGTAGTAAGTTCTGGCTGGCCACGACCCCCGACCTGGTCGCCGCTGGCTCGCTTGCCCCGCCCGCCCGATCCTGGTCCCTTAAGGTATTTCTTTTTTTTCTCTCCCAACAAATCAGCTGTTTGTATGATCAGCTGTGCTGGGATCCCCCTTGCTGAGGCCCAGGAAGTTAAAAAATGGAGGGAGGGGTTTATCCCCACCTCCATTTATTTTATTGCCTTCCTGAGCCCCAGAGGAGCCTTCTGAGAGCAAAAATTACCCCCCCAAAGGCTCTTCTGAGGCCAGGAAGGTCCCAAAATTGAGGTGGGGGTGCCGTGCGCCCCCTCCAGGCTCCTTTTGTTTCTTCCTGAGCCCCAGAGTAGCCTTCTGGAAGCAAAAACGCCCTCCCAGAGGCTCTTCTGAGGCCTAAAAATGGGGGGGGGGAGCTGCAAAAAAGCGAAAAAAATAGACATGCCCACCCAGTCACATGGCCACATCCACCTAACTATGGGCACAGAACTGATAGTAAAAAAATTTTTGAATACCACCACTGCCCCACATGGTCCATTTTGGATGCAGGTAAGTGCAGGGCACACACGGAGGCTCCGGAACAGTGAAAAACGGGCCTCCCGGAAGTTTGGGAAGGCCTGAAATGGGCCCATTTCCAGCTTCTAGAGAGCCTCTGGAGCCCAGGGAGGCTGTTTTCACCCTCCTGGAGGCTTGAGAAAAGCCTCTGGAGCCCAGGGAGGTTAAAAATGCCCCCCCCAGCCATGGTGCAGGAGGCTGACTAGGCCACGCCCACCATGGCCACGCCCACCCAGCAACCAAGCAGAAAACCCTTTGCTAAAACTTTTGAAGCCCACCCCGGGTTTATTCTATATCAGTGATGGCTAATTTTTTCCACATCGCGTGCCGAATGTGTGTGTGTGTGTGTACTTGCGTGCCCGCACCCATGATGCAATGTGCGTGCAACCCCCTGTGGGTGCACCATGCACCTATGCACACAACCACCCCGTGTCACATACCTCTGCGCATAACACCCCCATGTGCTTCACGCCTATGCACATGCAACCCCACCCACGTACTCCACCCCCTGCACATGCGCTCATATCTCCCCCGTGCCTGCATGGCAGATACCCGACAATCAGCTGGCTGGCGGGGGGCGCATGCACATGAACAGTGAGGCTCTTTGGCCAACCTCTCGCATGCCAGCAGAAATGGCTTTCTGTGCCATAGGTTCGCCATCATGGTTATGTTTATTATTAATTAAGTCAATAAAGTATATTGATTTTATTGTCTACAAGGAGTTACAATTTGTAAAAACTTAGAAGGTGTGGACTCCATTCTTTGAGAGCCAGTTTGGTATACATTGTCAGGGGTGGGATTCAATTTTTTTAACAACCGGTTCTGTGGGCATGGCTTAGGTAGTGGGCATGGCTTGGTGGTCAGGTGACTGGCTGGGTGTGGCCAACTCTATATCATTCACATCTCCTTGCCTGGCCTCTCATGACTGTGGGGATGCTGCAACAGTCATAAGTGTGAAAAATGGTCATAAGTCACTTTTTTCAGTGCCATTGTAACTTTAAGTGGTCACTCCACACAAGCAAAGTATCATCAAAGGAGGGGCAAAAAACTCCAGAGATGTTCCTGAGACAGGAAGTCTAGTCCTGCCAAGAATGTAATAACAGAGAGACAGTTTCTGAAAGCAACACCAGAATGTTTCCTTCCTGCCTTCCTTACAGGATTAGGCCAGTAATTTCTTCTAACAACCAGTTCTCCAAACTGCTTAGAATGTTAACAACTGGTTCTAGCGAATAGGTGCGAACTGGTAGAATCCCACCCCTGTACATTGTGGTTAAGGCATCAGACTAGAGACCAGGAAACTGTCAGTTCTAGTCCTTTTTTAGGCACAAAACCAACTGTTGACCTTGGGCCTGTAATTTTTTCTCAGCCCTAGGAAGGAAACAATGGCAAACTACTTTTGAAAATCCTTGCCAAGACTTGTCCCATCAGTCTCTGAGAATTGAACAGGATTGAACAGGGTGGGTGGGGGAATCTATTAAGTGTGTCACACTTCTTGTTTACATAAAAGGTTTCATCTTACAAATACATGGAATTAAGCTTCATAAAACTCAGACTTCTGAGGAGGCATCCCTGGGTTCTCTTATATATTTGGACTGTTTCCCAAATGGTAGTTAAGGGAGTATAGTATAACTGAGATCATATATTAAGCTGTAATTTCCATAACCATGATTAATGGGTGGGTTATCATTAAATAAGTCATACTGAGCCATGGTAAGCACAATGGTCAGAATACAGTACTGTAGGGCTAACTCACTACTCACTCCAGGAGTTCGATTCTGAGCGGCTCCACATTGACTTGGCTGTCCATCCGTCCGAGGTGGGTAAAATGAGTACCCAGATTGTTGGGGAAAAGATGCTGACTCTGTAAACTGCTTAGAGAGGGCTGTAAAGCACTGGGAAGCGGCACATAAATCTAAGTGCTATTGCTATATTATGGCTCACTATAGTCAGTTACTGAATACCTATGCAACAGATTTGCCATTTTATTTTGAACCCACAAGAAAGAATCAATCTTTTTAGGGGGCTTCCAGTTTGCGTGGCTTTGGTGGCGGCAGGAATTTGCGACTCTCTGCGATTCCTGCTGCGCTCGCCGCCAAGGTGCCCCCGATCCAAATGGGTCTGGGGGATATGGCTGCCCTGTAGAGGCAGCCAAAGAGAGAGGGGATCTGGATTGGGGTTTGGGGGTGTCGCAGACTCCCTCCTCAGCCGGAAAACCCCCTTTTTCCCAAGGTGGTGGAGCAGCGGTCAGTAATGGCCACCACAAAGAAGCCTGCAGCTGGGTAAGATTTGTGCTGGAGGAAGTAGGAGAAAGTGAAAGTGTTGGCTGAACCAGGACAATAAGAAACTCTTAAATAGACTGGAAATTAAATTGCTTGAAGGATACATTGTTTTCTAAAGAAGATTGGAAAGCAGCAAAGAAAGCTGTCAAGGGAAAGGTTTTTTTTCTTCACTCTCCCTTCCCATAGAAATAGCAGATGGAGATCTGGAAAATCTACTTGGGCACTGAAGGTAATCCAATTTGAAATTTAAAGCCAAGGGATAAAGGATTTCTGGACATTGGATTTAAAAACTTAAAATTCTTTCTATTGGTTACAAGGGGAAGGGAAGAGATAAAGACTTATTATAAGATTGTATTGGAGGAGACTGCTTTGAGTCTATAAGAACAGAAATAAAAGACATTACGACTTCTAGAAGATTATCTTGGAATTGTGTATTTGAACTCTACCCTAGGAGGTGAAAATATAGAAAGAAGAAAGTGCTAAATGAAACTGTTTCCTCTGATTTGTTGCTTTGTGACTTTGGGATTTCTGTGAATTATTTTTAAAAAAGGGACTAAAGACATTAGGGTGGTTTCAAAAAAGAAAGAAAGAAAAAATGGCACGATCTTTTGAAGGACTACAAATGGAATTTCAAAGACTGAAAGAAGAAGATAAGGGCTCTTCTGGATCCATTTTCCACTTTTTAGAAATGGCGATCTCTACCTATCAAGAAATACGACAACGACAGGAAGGCTGGGATGAAGGAGAAGAAGCCACCTTTAATGGACAAATATACTTAGTGGAGGAAGAAAAGCGAAAGGGGGGCAAGGAAAAGGTGAACTTAGAACTTAAAAAAGCAACCAAGAAAAAGAAAAATAAGATGAAAAAGTGATATGATGTCAGAAAGCAACAGAAAAGAGAAATACAACAGAGAGGGAAGACTAAGAGAGTGAAATTTGAGAGATGTGGGGGGTCAAAAAGCTAGAATTGATAAGAAAGGAAGGGGAAAAGGAAAGAGAAGTCATAAAGACTTTAAACAAGATGCTAAAAATGATTTTTTTTTTAGAGATAAGGGCTAAGATAATTTTATAAAAATGATTCTGTAAAAGTACATAAGAATTTATTGTAGATATTAGTATTTGAAGCTGAGTTAGAAAATTAAAATATTATATGAGTTAAAAATGTATTAAAGGGAAGCCATGATTTAATTATAGAGTTTAATTTCTTATGAAATATTGTTTTTATTGTTTAAGAATTAATAATAGAGTCTAATAAAAAGTTGTCATACTTCAACCAGTGCTTACAGGAGAAATATTGTATTAGATAGAAAGGATAAATAGGTGATTGAAAGAAAACAGACTAAAGATGCAAATATAATTATTTAAACCAAGATGGAATAAATAAAACAGAATTAAAAGAATGAGTAGGAGAGAGAAAATATATGGAAAATAGAGAATGTTAAATAAGATATGAGACAGTGTATTAAGTGAGTACGAACTTTGATTGATGTCTGTATAAAAAGAGTTAACCCGGGATAAGCCGCTTTCCAAAAAGAAGTTTTATGTATTTATGTTTTGTGTAATGTTTGTTTAAGGTTGACAGGATGTGGAAGAGAACTAACGAAATTATATTCAATGAGTATATATACTTTAAGGCAAAAGAAATATAATTAAATAGAAGGAAAGGGTGTAATAAAGAGAAGATTGGAAAAATATGAAGTTGATTAGATAAGATAAATATATATATTAAATTATAGAAATGTGATAATTTGGAATTATCTTCTTTTTAAATAAGATGGTTTATTTGTTTCTTTTAGAAAAGATATTTTAGGTCATTACCTCCTATGTTCTGTTTGTTTGTGTATTGTATTTAAAAAAAAAACTTATAAAGTCTGTCCAAAAAGAAAAAGAAAGAAAGAATCAATCTTTTTTTAGCCTTGAACAGGTACTTTTTTTAGCCTTGAACAGGCCCACGAAAACTAGATTTACATATTATACACTGAGCATAGTTTGTTGAAACATTATTTATTGAAGAAACCATGGCAGAGTTTGGTTGTATTCCACTGTGTACAAATTACAAAGTCTTTGTACATGCAGTTCATTAAAATCCAAGGCCCAAACAAACTGCATTCTAGCGGAGTTCCTCAACACACTAAGCTAAAATATATTCTGATACACTGTGGCTTAGTACATCATAAAAACGTAGATGGAAAAATTGGCTTACATTACATGAGCCACCTTGTAAAATGAATTCATAAATTGAGAAAACCCTGGAGTACCATGTTGTACAAATATAGCCAGTAGCTCTGTGATGGATGACCCCGGGCTAAAGGTTTCTAAAGTCGATTGTTGTTTTTAAGAAGTTTTGGCTCCTGAGACTTGTAGCTTAAGATGAGTTCAGTCCAACACACTAGGCTGATTATATGGGCAAATTCATCAGGATAGAATGCATGCAAAAACTGTCCCTGTAGTCAGTTTATAATTCAGTTTGTTGTGTGAACATAGGCAGTTCAGTTAATCTAATTAACTATGGTTCAGTTAATCATGGGTTAGAGCACTTGTAAATACAGCTCTAGAAAGTTGCTGTCTGGGCATTTACTTAAAAATAACATTGACTAGAGAACTGAAGCAGAAACTCATGTACAATGTAAATTATTTTTGTCTTGCTCAGATAACATTCCAGGTTTGTGTGTTCCTCAAAATACATAAATATTGCAAAATGTTCAAATGTAATTTATGCAAATAGTACAGGGAGGACAGTATTTAAAGTGCTAAGATAAACATGCACACATATGCAAAATCAACAACGCAAGAAACTTGGATAGTTTTTGTAAAGCATGACTTCATTCCATTAATTTATACATAGGCTTATAAGCACATGGAAAATGTTTGGAAAATTGGCCAGAATCACAGAGATACTTAATTCTTATGGGGAAACTTAGTCATCTCAATGTCTTTATTTGCCAATCTGATTTTACAAATGTATATGTCACCCACTCCAACATGGTGCTTGCTCCTTATAGAAACAGAAATATTTATGCCTGTAATTCTATAGTTATATACCAATATATAAAACAACATTTTTTTAAAAAAAAAAATCAAATTGGTGCAAATCTGTTTAAATTTGCTAATCGTTGAATTTGACTTTGTGTAAATGTTAAGTTATCTTCTCATATTTTTGCAAAAAAAATTCATTAGCAAAATGTACATGGACATGAATCCATGCCCATAATTAGTTTAAATGTTTTACATTACCCTTATGAAAGTGCTTTAAAAGGAGTCCAAGCAGAAAAACAAAAATATAAATCCTTCATTTCCCTAGCAAACTATATGTGGCTTGACTGAGTGGCACATTATCATTCAAGCAATGTAGCTCTAAAAAGTTATAAATGTTGGTATCTTTCTGCCTGGACTGAGAATAGAATTATAATTTACAACTAGTTGACCTTTTATGCCTGATAAGGAAAAGCTTTCTAATTCACTTTACAAATACAAATCAGTCTGTACCTTCCAAAATTATACTGTAATTGCAGAAGGTTTCCACTGACCTATGTCTCAAGAACTTCATTTTCTGTAACTTTTTGGAGAAAAGAAATATTAGTAAGTTATATAGCAGTTTAAAAGGATATACTATTATATAGCAGTTTAAAAGGATATACTATTATATAGCAGTTTAAAAGGATATACTAAAAATTGTAAACTGTAAAATTCATGCTGATTATATAAACAATTGTTATTTCTACCAATGAGAGCCAGTTTGATGAAGTGGATAAGGCACCATGCTAGAAACTGGGAGGTAGTGAGTTGACTCTTTTGACCCTCACAAGTCTTTTTCTATGGTATATGTGTACACACACAATCATACTGTGTGACTGAGTTCAAACATTATATCAAGCCATGATTTGCTTAACAATTGCTTTTTTATTTTCAATAACATTGGTTGAATTTCCACAGCATGCTAAATTATTGTAGAGGGCAGAAGGAATGGCCCTGAAGGACAGGAGGAAGAGTTGCTACCAAGGCAACAGTCAGATTAAAGGGGCCTGAGCCCATGGCAGGAAAGTAAGCATCTCAGACTAGCCCTCTCCCTAGTTCATATGAAGATAAAGGGAGGGAGGGGAAAGTACATTCAGACTTGCAGGATGCTATTACTCTTGCTGTTACAATAAAAGTAGCAATGGCAATAGCAGTTAGACTTATATACTGCTTTATAGTGCAGCCCTCTCAAAGTGGCTTACAGAGTCAGCATATTGCCCCCCAACAATCTGGGTCCTCATTTTACCCGCCTCGGAAGGCTGAGTCAACCTTGAGCCTGGTGGGATTCGATCTGCCAAATTGCGGTGGGAGTAGTATGCAGTACTGCACTCTAACCACTACGCCACGGAGATTCCATAACTAGTCCTGATCTTTATGGCATTAATTTGTTCTACCCAGAAGGGCAACCGTTGTTCCCCATGGTTTACAAATGACAATGACTAGGATTGCAGAGCAATATATACCAAGTCAAAACCAAACCAATCATGTTATGGCTTACAGAGTGCTCTCCTGCAGTTAGGGGAGCCAGCAAAAAAGGTATTGTATGTGAGCATAAAGGCTGCCTTCATCACCAGTCCTTACTGTGCTTTGGTACCTACTGGTAGATCCCCTAACCTCATTTCACCCCTTGTCAAACATCTCCTACCAGCAGGATGCAGCCAGCAATCCCTTCTCCTTCCTTTGTAGATGTTCATAGAAAAATGGGTTTAGCCACTTCTCAGTTTTCCCACCTACAGGTCACAGGTGTGAAGGTGTTATATGTCAGTTACCTGTCAGGCAGCAATTGTGAAGAAAATGTTCCTGCTCTTTTGAAAGGGCCTTATTCTTTTGTCTAATTACATCAACGTGGCTGATGTGTCACACATCAAGTGAGCGGAAGGCAGTGGAGTGATGAGCTGGGAGTGCTTGGCAAAACAGACAAGCTTTATGCTCAATTGGTGATGCATAGGAACGGAAATGGCAACTATTGGCAACTATTGACAGTGGCCAGTAACACTTCCAGAGGCATCACTGGGGAGGCACACACAAACACACATACACACACACTTTACCGCATATTGTTCAAATGCAGCCAATGGTTTGGCTTCTGAGTGAATATGGTGACATGTTATAACATTAACATTACTCCTCTGTCTAGGAATGGTCTCAGAAGATGGGTAAAAAGGATCCCAAGGAAGTTAAAAATGAAGTACCAGCATAATGAGGGGGAAATATTTTTAAGACTTCTGAAAAGATACCTTTCTTAAACCTAAGACAGCCCTCCACCCCAAAGCCAGCCATATGAATATGTATGTTCAGTAGCTATCACCTTTCCAGTTCTGTAGCCCCGGCAGGGGGAGCGGAGGGATGGTTCTATGCAAACAGCAGGTGCACACATAGCTCCATTTGCACAAGTGATGGGCACACATACCCGCCGCTCGCACAAATGGAGCTTTATGCACGCACTTTGTTTGCCCACTGCTCATACAAGTGCAGCTGTGTGTGCACTTTCGCTTGCCACTTCCATGGCTTGGTTCCAAATGTGACGCGGTCTGGTACTTGATTGTAACCCAGGGTTGGGGACCCCTGAGCTAGGAGCTAGGCTGGGTCTCTGAAGGGAGGCTATGCTGCAATTTTAAAAAAACCATTTCATTTCTTCCAGTTGGTTTTCCCTTCTAAAGATGTACCCTTCTAAACTATGTTTTAAACCTCCTTCCTTTTTTAGCAATTTAGCAGTTGTGATACAGGTACATTCATTTTTCTTTCAAGATTTTTTTTTTTTGAAAGCTGATGCCTTGGAATGACTGAAGGAAAGGAATATGAAGAGTTCTTCGTTTGTAGTGTTATGCACCAGGGAATGCCCTGACATACTCACAAATGTACACAAATGTACGTACTTCATTCAAGCCTTTATAAAATTGTTTCATATGTGTGTTATGTACCTATTCTTCCTTTCTTCTACTGGACAAAATAGTGTGACAGCTCCAAGGCGGAATTGTTTCGCTAAATTGGGCAAACATGTCCTGACTGGATAGGATTTGACATTCAATCCAGGTTCTCATTATGGGAAATTCCACTACTTTCATTAATGTTATTCATTGCTGATCTACATCTTCCAGCAGCTTCTTTCAGCACAGCCAGAAGTGAGAGACTAGGAAATATACAGTAGTTTGGTGACATTTTAATGGAGAAAGCCCCCATTTCTGTGCTAACAGAGTATGATCTCAAATGTTAGCCAATGATGGGAGTTCCCTCAGTATAGTTTACAAATCAAAAGGATTTTAAAGGACTGGAACCACAGAGCTCTTCTCTCTGCAAAGATGCAAAGACAAAGGGAAAATTATCCTTCCTTTTCCCTTTGCTAAAAATAGATTTTTGGAATTGTTTGGGAATAATTAGTTGAAATCAAGATATGAAGCTTTGGTAGACAATTATTTCACCCTGCCTGAACTACAGCGCATGTTACAGGTTACCATGGAAATGCTACCAAAAATGGCCTCACTGTGATGAATCAGCCAAACCAGTGCTAAGCTTGCAAAGCACTCATAGAAGGCTCTGGGGATTTACATTTTAGTGTCTCCACTTTCTCTTCATCTCACAGCCAGAGAAGGATCAACTTGAGGAGACCTTCTTCCAAGGCTTTTGGGGGACAAACCAGGGGTGGGATTCAAATTTTTTAACAACTGGTTCTGTGGGCGTGGCTAAGTTGGTGGGTGTGGCTTGGTGGTCCTGTTATTGGCTGGGTGTGGCCAGCTCAACAATACTCACATCGAGGCACATATCTCCTCTCCTGGCCTCTCATGACTGTGGGGATGCTGCAACAGTCATAAGTGTGAAAAATGGTCATAAGTCACCTTTTTCAGTGCCATTGTAACTTTGAATGGTCACTCCACACAAGCAAAGTACCAGCAAAAGAGGGGGAAAAAACTTCAAAGATGTTCCGGAGACAGGAAGTTTAGTCCTGCCAAGAATGTAATAAGGGTTAACAGACAGGCAGTTTCTGTAAGCAACACCAGAATATTTCCTTCCTGCCTTCCTTACAGGATTAGGCCAGTAATTTTTCTAACAACTGGTTCTCCGAAAAGCTTAGAATGTTAACAACCAGTTCTAGCGAATAGGTGCGAACTGGTAGAATCCCACCCCTAGGACAAACTAACAGGTTCTCCAGTTATTAAGCTCTGTTTCTGAAATATAAATTCTGTGGTGGGGAGTGAATTTTGCAGGATAAGAAATCACTCTGCTTAGTGGAGTTACATCACCAACTGGAACTGCAGCATCTTGGTGTTCTGGATTGGTTGATGTATTGTACCTCCATTCTTCACTTAGGCATCTGAACTTTGAAGATGGAGTGTTAGAAACTGCTCAGAACACAGGAACTGCTCAGGAAGTCCTGGGGATGTGATGGCTGTTTCTTCTGCTCACTCCTAGTTTCCTGAGCTCCCCTCATTTGGATCTCTGAAACCTACATGTTAAGTTTGAGCATGGGCGAGAAAGAATGGAGACAAGTTTCTGAACGGTGAACTTCAGCTCTTTATTTACATCATGACTTGTTCATTTAATATCAGTAAAACCCGCCTTATATAGGCAAACCTTGTAACGTTTAACCATAACAAGCTAGGAACGCTAGCTTTTATAACCAATAAGAACTCTCTGTTAAGGGCCAATCGGATTCCCCAGAATGGACCAATCCGGTCCGGCCACTTAACAGCCAATCAGAAGTGCAGGGCCAGAACCCTGCACTTACTCCAAGCTCACACTTTATTAATTATATTGCAAACACAACACCCCTTCCCCCTGGTTCCTTAGTTCAGGGCGCAGTTACATAGTCCCTTAAATAGGACGGTTGTCATTTTAGTCTCTTTGATTTTCATTGTATTGGCTGGTTGCAATCTCGCTGAGGTAGATCGTTGTCTGGCAGTGGGGCTGTCTCTGGTTCAGAGTTCACTTCTACGTCGTTGCCCACATTTTCCTCGATTCCCTGAGGTGCAGACGTTTCTCGATTTGGCTCTACTTCCTGAGTTTCAATTAAATCGTCGTTTCCTTCGAACGGGTTTCCTAGGGCTTCATCTTCTTCCGTACCTCCCCCCCCCTCAGTTTGGTCATAGGGGAGTTGCGAATTGGCCGCTGCATGCCGCAACCGTAATTGGTCGATATGCCGTTTCCAAAGTTTATCGTCAAGGCATTGAACGAGGTAGGATCTAGGGCCGGTTACACATACTACTGTCGCTTCCACCCACAACGGGTCGCCCGATAGGTTTTTTGCATAAACCAAGTCTCCTACCTGGAAGGTGCGACAGCGGCTGCTGGATCCTAGTGGTTTCTCTGGTTCATACGCAGGGTGCAAGCGGTCAAGGTGGGAGTGGAGCTTTCGTCCCATTAGCAGTTCAGCGGGAGTTTTGTTGGTGACGCTATGTGGGGTGATGTGTTGCAAAAAGAGGATTTGGTTGACCTTGTCATCAATGTTGTCGTAGTCTACCTTTTGCAAGGTTTCTTCACAAATTGAACCATGCGTTCTGTTTGGCCATTGCTCGCAGGGTGCGCAGGCGAGGTGAGCGCATGGCGGATGCCGTGGTCAGCGAGGTACTGCTCGAACGCTAGTGCAGTAAATTGTGGGCCGTTATCGGATACCAGGATGTCTGGTAATCCGTGGGTTGCAAAGAGTCTGTTTAGAATCTTGATGACCGCCTCGGAGGTCGTAGTCGTCATGTGATGAATTTCGAGCCAATTGGAGTAGGCATCGAGAGTAAGCAGGAAGGTGTGGCCCTTGGTTGGCCCTGCGAAGTCCAGGTGAATTCGGGACCAGGGTCCACGTGGTGTCTCACATTCAGTAGGCATGGATTTTGGTGGGGCGTTGCTGACTTCTTGGCATTTGGGACAAGCTTTAACCCACTGTTCAATTTGCTTGTCAATGCCCGGCCACCATGCGTAGCTTCGTGCAAGGGCTTTCATTCGCTGATGCCGGGGTGGCCATCGTGCAAAGTTCTCAGCAGCGCTTTTCGGAGCCGTTCTGGAACAACGACTCTATCGCCCCAGATGACACAGCCTTTCTGGGAGAAGAGTTCGGTTTGTTGAGTTTTGAATGATGTGAAGCCATCTGATAACTGGTCCAATGGCCATCCGCGTTCTACCCAGCCTAGGACTCGTGCTAGGGTGTGGTCGCGTTTGGTTTCTCTCACGATATCTCGGGCGGTCAGTGGCGGCGAGTTGAGCGCTTCGATTTGCAACGTGGTTACCGTTGGTGCCGGATCGTCGAGAGTCTCTGGAAGCGGTGCTCAGCTCAATGCGTCGGCGTGGGGAATGGCTTTCCCCAGGCGGTACTGCAACCGATAGTTATAAGCAGCTAAGAATTCTGACCATCGGGTCATCCTAGGGGATAATATGTAGGGAGTCGGCTTATCTCCGGCTATTATCCCCAACAAAGGCTTGTGGTCAGTCACAATAGTAAAAACCCTCCCATACACGTATTCATGAAATCTTTTCACAGCTGAGACAATTGCGAGGGCTTCTTTATCAATTTGTCCATAGTTCTGCTCCGTTTTTGAAAGAGTCTTTGAAAAATATGCAACAGGGGCTTTGTTCCCATTAGGCAGTACGTGGCTCAAAATGGCGCCCACCCCGAAAGGCAATGCATCACAGGTTATAACTAACGGCAAAGTCTCGTTATACTGCATGAGTACAGAGTAAGAAGTGAACAGTTTTTTAACATTTCGGAACGCCTGTTCTTCATGGTAACCCCATAACCAATTTGCTCTTTTATCTAATAATCGGTGGAATGGTTCAGCGACAGTTGCTTTGTGCGGTAAAAATGCATTATAAAAATTGATGAGGCCTAGGAACGCCTGGAGATTGGCCTTGTTTTGTGGCCTGGGAGCGTTTTTGATCGCTTTTAATTTACTTTCAGTAGGGTGAATGCCCTGGCTATCAATCAGGTACCCTAAAAACTCAACACTTTCAGTACACAATTTACATTTGTTTTTTTTTTAACCTTAAGACTGGCCTCTTGGAATTTTTTTAGGACTAATTTTAACCGGTCCTGTAAGATTTTTTTTGTAGGGGCTGCAATTAATACATCGTCAAAATAGGGGACCACGCCCTTAATCCCTTGCAATAACCTTTCCATGAGGCTCTGAAAAATCCCCGGGGCTACACTTACCCCGAATTGCAGCAGGGTACATTTAAAGGCACCTCGGTGCGTCACAATAGTTTGGGCCTGTGCCGTTTTTTCATCTACTGGTAATTGCTGATATGCCTGAGCTAAATCCAATTTAGCGAAAACTTTCCCACCCCCCAGGGAATGGAGGAGGTGCTGCACCACCGGAACTGGATACGCGTTCTACTGCAGGGCGTGGTTCAAAGTGGCCCGGTAGTCCCCACAAATTCGGATTGACCCGTCTGGTTTAATGGGTGTTACAATAGGGGTTTCCCACGGGGAGTGATCGATGGGCTCCAACACCCCCTGAGCTATCAGTTTGTCGAGTTGTTCGTCGATTTTCGATTTTAAGGCAAACTGAACTCGACGGGGCTTTAGGCGAATGGGAGCTATTTTTGGATCTAAACTGAATGAGATCAGGGTCCCCTTGTACTCGCCTAAGCTGTCCGTGAAGACATCCTTGAACTCAGAAATAAGGTCTTCCTCCCAATCACAGCCACCGACTCGGTTTACGCCAGCCACTTCAATGCCGAGTGGTGCAAACCATTGGAGGCCCAGTAGGCTAGGCCTATCTCTATCGATGACCGTTAAAGGTAAGTATGCTGTGTGCTTCTTGAAGGAGACTCGGACTCGGCAGGACCCGACGACGGGGATTCAATTCCCCTGGTAGTCCTTGAGGATGAGGCGTTGGAAATGGAGATCTTGGCGTTGAATTGTGGGGATGAGTTGCTTGAGTGTCTTCCAAGACACCATCGAGAGGGACGATCCCGAGTCGACCTCCATGTGGCAAGGCTGGTTCTCGATGGTTACCGTGACTTGGATTTTTTTAGTGTCCAATGCTGAGGCGTGACCAATAGTAATAGTATGGTGAGCCTCTTCTCTTTGCAAAGCTCGATTTCTGTAGGAGTGGTTCACTGGCTCTCGCCTTACAGGTCGATTGGCGATAGTTAGCCCCTTTTGAGGCCTGGCTGGGTCTTGGCAAGCTGCGGCAGACCCGTCCGATGTGGCCTCTTTTCCCGCACTCATGGCAGAGTGCGTTGCGGAATTTGCATTCGGATCTGGCATGGTTGGCTCCACAGCTAGCGCAAGGGCGTAAGGGCTTCGGGTGAGGGTCCCGGTCGGACCGCAGTCAATGGACCCCTTCTTCGTCGCTGTCTGACGATGAAGAGAGGTCCTCGTGGTGCATTGTCGCGAGCTGCCCTTCTGAACTAGGTGAGATTTCGCTGGCCGGTGCTGGTACCGGAGCGCAGTTTCGGCGTAGTTGTGCAGCCGACTTCTTGGTTGCTTCTGCCACGGTAGCATCGGCAATGGCGTCGGCAAGGCTGATGTCGCCTTTCGCCATCAGCTTGCTTTGGACGCCTGGTGCATCCAATCCCAGAACTATGCGATCTCTTAGTGCTTCTTCTAGATCGATGAATCCACAGAGGCCTCCCAAATTTCAGAGGTCTGCTATGAAGTCAGTCACACTTTCTCCTTTTTGCTGGCTTCTTTGAAAAAACTCGTGGCGTCTCACGAGCGTAGGCACGGTCAGAGCGTAGTGGTCTCGCAGGATAGGTTCGAGGTCGTCCCAATCCATGGCCTTCACTTCTCGGGGTTTGGCTAATGCTTTAGCCATCTTAAATACGGTTGGACCGCAATGCGTTAGGAACACCGCCCATTTCTTTCCTGGTGTGGCGTCCTTTAAATTGTTCGTCTCTAGAAACATTTGGAAGCGATCCATGTAGGACTCCCACCCCTCTTGGGTTGGATCGAATGGAGCGGGTGGTACGATGCCGCCGGACATGGTTCCGTTGTTGGCGTCGTCTGTCACGTGCTCAGTGTTCTTCGAAGTTTCGTTGGTTCAGATGTCTCCACATCCCACCCTCGTCGCCAGTGTTAAGTTTGAGCATGGGCGAGAAAGAATGGAGACAAGTTTCTGAACGGTGAACTTCAGCTCTTTATTTACATTGTGACTTGCTCATTTAATATCAGTAAAACCCGCCTTATATAGGCAAACCTTGTAACGTTTAACCATAACAAGCTAAGAACGCTAGCTTTTATAACCAATAAGAACTCTCTGTTAAGGGCCAATCAGATTCCCCGGAACGGGCCAATCCGGTCCAGCCACTTAACAGCCAATCAGAAGTGCAGGGCCAGAACCCTGCACTTACTCCAAGCTCACACTTTATTAATTATATTGCATACACAACACTACAGATCTGTTGGACAGAGTTTCATCTCCCTCAAATAAGGCCTACCGTTCCTGTCCTATTGTCCCCATTTATTTGTACCTATTTCCTGTATTCTTACTCATGTTTATACTTATATCTATTATCTTGTAAGCGATTGACAAATCAAATAAATAAATATAAATAAATAAATAAATAATGTCCAGGCTAAGAATTGTGGAAAAATAAGTCCAACACCATTAGAAGCCACTGTTTTGAGGCATGCTGCTCAGGGACCTTGTTTACAACATTTGTTGTAAAACATCTATAGTCTCAGTCTTAATTTCTTCATTTTAAAAACAGTATTCCTTTAAAAAAATGAGGAACAGGAGAGGGATGGAAAAAGAGAAGATGACTTACTACATTTTAGGCTGTAAACAGTTTTTTGCATTGATGCCTCCAGCTCATGAAGTGTTTAACAATATCCTTTAGCTTGCTTCAGTTTAAGCCTGCAATGATATAGGTTTAATTGAATTAAAGATGATAAATTGGTTGCCATGTTAAAAAAAAGATCAGCCTTACTCAATGAAGTTAAACATGCATTCAGAAGCTCGCCTCCCTACTGGGACTTTGCAAGCATTTGCTTGGGTTGTATGTTGCTAGCTGTTTCAAAATGGTATACACTCTTCCAATTTTAGTAGCAGAAGATCTGTGTCAGTCTATGATGGCCAAAAATAAATAAATAAATAAATAGCAATCTGGTAGCACCTTTTCCCACTAATCATTTTTTTAAAAAGCTGCAGTTCACAAAAGCTCATGCTTACATTTTTTAGTGGGAAAAGCTGCTACCAGACTCCTGGTCTCTAATCTTAAGAATTGCCCATGCGTTGCATCAGTTTTCCCCTGCCTGGTGTCCTCAAACTGTTGGGAATGTAGTTGGGAATGACAAGCCCTGGGATTTCCCAAGTAGGGCCATGACTGTCCCAGGCCAAGCCCCTATGGGGCATAAGGGGCAGGCTGTCATGCCAACTGGATTCCCATGAGCACCAAAGCATATTGAATGTGGTCAAGTTTTTATTTGTAGGTGGTCTCCCTTAACTCTTCCTAATGCACTAAAAATAACGAAAACCCCTTTCTATGATTTCCGATTTTCCCTACTTATATTAAAGTATTTTATGGACATACATTACTTCCAATAAAAGAGAATATTTGTAGTTTGGGGTGGAAATGCGGGGCCCTTGGTGCACTCTGAGCTTGCCTGTTTTCTTGCAGGTATTTCATACCCAACTACCGTAGGTAACGTCATCAATGCACTGATGACATTACCTAGTTAGGGTAATGACAGCACCTCATATATTACTTCTCTGTAGTGTATCCCCAGCCATTCCAGGGAAATTGGCAAATTTACATCCATGGCCTACAGTTGCCCGAATTCGCAGTTTTTGAATCATGCTGATTGAGGATTTATTTAATGTATTGGTTTTCTGGTCCAAGAATCTGCTAGAATGGCATGCATAAGGTGATAAGCAAGGCAAGAGTTCCATCTTTCTGAATGTCAGCCCCAAAAGATTGTTTTTCCTAACTGTCCTGTTCTCAGTCAAGAGTCATGGCCTTTACCTGACATGCATTGCGATCGGGAACATCAACTTGTGCAAGTATGTGCGAATGGAGGAGAAGAGACATATTCGGAGCTTTTATACAAGCTTTTCAACATCTGCATTAATTTGTGCTATTTTTTATCTATGCTAACGATGTGCTGGGATATTAAGGGTTTGCAGGCAAGTTTTAAAATGCACATGTTCTTGTCTAAGCTATTCAGCGCAAAGTTAGTACTGCAGCCTCCACAATACCTAATCTTGATTCATTTACGTCAATCACCCCCATGAAACTGTTAGCTGGCTTTGGCCTAGCAAGTTACCACTCCGTGGTCCAGGAACAAAAGATCAGCAGATAAATGTGGACATTCTGTTCACAGAATCCTCTAAGTATCTTACCAGCTTATTTCCTTTTATTACGCCATTTCTCTCTTTTATTGCTCCTGCCATTAGACTTTAGTTAAGATAACTAACTGGAGAATCCTGAGTGGCTGATGTGCCTAGGAAGAATAAACGTGTTTTCAGAAAGAAAGAAAGAAAAAGAATCAGTAGTCTGAGTGAGTCCCATGTACAGAAGAAAAGAGTAGGAGCAAAACACTTTAAGGGGACTAAATGCTGGCTGTGAATGGGGGGGGGGGGAATGTGCCAGGAGGAAGAAAAATGGAGTGGGATATTGTAGAAGAGGCCACAGTTGGCCAGCTGCTGAACTTTCAATAAAAAAAACTCTTAAGAAGGCATGCCATAATCAAGCACTTACCTATGCAACATCGTAGCTTGCTCAACCGTGGTTTATTAAGTAAGGTGCAATTGGCTTGGTTTGAACAATCTATGCCAGAATTAAAAGTCTCATGTCATGGAGCAATGTGATCACAGACTAAAATAATGTTGCAAATCCCATGATACAAGACAATACGTATGGCCAGCAGAAGATTGGTGGACTCAGTTACAGTGGCAGTGAGTGCCCTTTTAGGACACTTGCAAGAGCAGGTCAGGGATAGATCATCGTAGAGAAAATGGATCTTATGTGGTTGCTAGGAGTCGAGAATGACTTGGTGGCATATAATCAATTTAAGCAAGTCTTTACTCACTGTTACGACATTTCTTCCTTTGCTTTCTATATACAATGTGCCCATTATTCTTTCCTTGGATCCTCAGAGGAAACCTTTGCATTTTCCATGGGAGGCAAGGCCTTGTTCTTTTCCTCTTCATAGGAAGTTTTCAAACTGAGACTGGATAATAATCTAACCAGGATGTTGTAGTGTGATTTCCTTGGCCACATGACTCACTGCTATAGGTCCAGGCACTATTGAAGAGGAGGTGTGTGTTTTTCCCCCAGTGAGGTACATAGCCTATTACAGCCCTATCTCAAACCATCCAGAGTCACCTTACAGGGGAGATGGGTGGTAAAATATACATACATACATACATACACTTGGGATAGTGTGGTGTGGGAAAGGGTATTCTGGGTAAGAGTACACCCCTTGAATATAGGTGGTAACAGTTAGAATCAGCAAGCCATTATATCAATGTAGGAAGCCGAATTTGATCTCTGGAACAGAAGATTCAAGATGGCCATCTATAAAGCAGACAGTCTTATAATGGGAAATGGGCATGTAAGAAATTTTTAAAACATGTTATGGATGCCCTTATAGAATGGCTGCTGGGGGAGACTTCTACACCCTCAAATTAGCCATCATGTTGGGCTATATAATGAAGGGCGTTGTAGCCATGCTGGCTAAAAGTCTGTAGAGATTTTCAGTCATGCAGGTCCTGGTTGTCCCAAAGGTGCTTTTTCAGGAGGCAACTGGACTTTCTTCTTTTTTCTTTTAAAGACGTTTCGCTTCTCATCCAAAAAGCTTCTTCAGCTCTGACAGAATAGTGGGGAATGGAAATATTTATATTCCTTGCAGACAGCTAGGAAATTTCTGGAGGAGATGGTTGGTTAAGAAAGGCTAGAGTATGCTTTTCTAAAAACTAGCCAGAAAACTAGAAAAGCAACATACACTGCTCAAAAAAAATAAAGGGAACACTTAAACAACACAATGTAACTCCAAGTTAATCACACTTCTGTGAAATCAAAGTGTCCACTTAGGTAGCAACACTGATTGACAATCAATTTCACATGCTGTTGTACAAATGGAATAGACAACAGGTGGAAAGCATAGGCAGTTAGCAAGACATCCCCAGTAAAGGAGTGGTTCCACAGGTGGTGACCACAGACCACTTCTCAGCTCCTATGCTTTCTGGCTGATGGTTTGGTCACTATTGAATGCTGGCGGTGCTTTCACTCTAGTGGTAGCATGAGACAGAGTCTACAACCCACACAAATGGCCCAGGAAGGCACATCAATGAGAACTGTGGCACGAAGGCTTGCTGTGTCTTTCAGCATAGTGTCCAGAGCATGGAGGCGCTACCAGGAGACAGGCCAGTACATCAGGAGACGTGAAGGAGGCCGTAGTAGGGCAACAACCCAGCATCAGGACCGCTATCTCCACCTTTGTGCAAGGAGGGACAGGAGGAGCACTGCCAGGGCCCTGCAAAATGACTTCCAGCGGGCCACAAGTGTGCACGTGGCTGCTCAAACGGTCAGAAACAGACTCCATGAGGGTTGTATGAGGGCCCGATGTCCACAGGTGGGGGTTGTGCTTACAGCCCAACAACGTGCAGGACGTTTGGCATTTGCCAGAGAACACCAAGATTGGCAAATTCGCCACTGACGCCCTGTGCTCTTCACAGATGAAAACAGGTTCACACTGAGCACATGTGACAGATGTGACAGGGTCTGGAGACACCATGGAGAACCTTCTGCTGCCTGCAACATCTTCCAGCATGACCAGTTTGGCAGTGGGCCAGTAATGGTGTGGGGTGGCATTTTTTTAGGGGGCCGCACAGCCCTCCATGTGCTCACCAGAGGTAGCCTGACTGCCATTAGGTACCAAGATGAGATCCTCAGACCCTTGTGAGACCATATGCTGGTGCGGTTGGCCCTGGGTTCCTCCTAATGCAAGACAATGCTAGACCTCATGTGGCTGGAGTGTGTCAGCAGTTCCTGCAAGACGAAGGCATTGATGCTATGGACTGGCCTGCCCGTTCCCCAGACCTGAATCCAATTGAGCACATCTAGGACATCATGTCTCGCTCCATCCATCAATGCCACATTGCACCACAGACTGTCCAGGAGTTGGGGGATACTTTAGTCCAGGTGTGGGAGGAGATCCCTCAGGAGACCATCCGCCACCTCATCAAGAGCATGCCCAGGCTCAGGTAGGGAGGTCATACAGGCATGTGGAGGCCACACACACTACTGAGCCTCATTTTGACTTGTTTTAAGGGCATTACATCAAAGTTGGATCAGCCTGTAGAGTTTTTTTCCACTTTAATTTTGAGAATAACTCCAAATCCAGACCTCCATGGGTTGCTAAATTTGATTTCCATTGATAATTTTTGTGTGATTTTGTTGTCAGCACATTCAACTATGTAATGAACAAAGTATTTAATAAGAATATTTCATTCATTCAAATCTAGGATGTCTTATTTTTATGTTCCCTTTATTTTTTTGAGCTGTGTATTTGCAAGATCAAGGTAGCCAAGAAGAAATGAAACAACATTAAGCCTCCATTCAGGAGCCATTCAATTCTTCCTTAGAGCTATCAGTCCCAGGCTCCAAGTGTCATCCACTAAATGGTGGCAATGAGATTTTCTGTATTTCTTTGCTGCCATCTACAGAAGCATCATCTCGATTTTGCAACCATGATCTAGTGGCCCTACCTTTTGTAATGCAGCCTCAGTCACGCAATTCAACAGTTTATGCATCTCTGTCTCAGTACAAATATTTAACACCCCTGTGTAGTTTATAAAACAGGATTTCCTACTTCAAAGGGGGTTGGAGAATCACACATACACTTGATCTTAACCAGAAGGCCAAGAAGGAATGGCTGTAAGGGTGATCTTGCTGCAACATCTCTCATTCTAAAACAAAATTAAATGAACTGCATTATGGATTTACACTGTATGAGAACTAAGCTAGTAATGTTAGATACTTCTGAATTTCTGACAGATTTACAATTTACAGTCAAACCTCAGCTCAGAGAACTTCCAAACAGATGATTTAAGTCTTTAAAAAGCATAGATTACACAGATGCAAAAGCTTGTGTGCTATTTTGTGCATGCATAAAGTAACCAAAACCTAAATTACAAAAATGGGACATTGAGGAAAAAATCATCCCCAGCCTTTTTTGTATAAAATTTGGGAAACCCCTAGATTGCCAATTAATAAATGGCACACAGAAATAGAATACGGGCACACAAAACTAGATTACTTAGCAAAACAAATGCACTGTAAATTATAACCAAGTGGAACCCTTCCTATGCCTTTACAGAAATTAAGCAATCCAGCTTGTACCTTTTTTTTTTCTCAGCCAAAGTTTAAAAAGGATAAAATTACATATATTATAAGGTGAAAATTTAAATTAGTCGTTCCACAATGGCAATTAGAACAGCCTATTTTATGGAGATGGGGAGGAGCACAGTTGATTCAGAGGTGGGTTGCCCACATTTAACAACTGGTTCGCCAAAAATATGAGTGCGCATGCACACACTCCCTTCACTTGCACGTGGCTGCAAAACCACAGGAATTTCCTGTGAGCAGCAGCCAGGATTAGTAGATTGGCCGAGGCATGGAAAGCAGCTGGCCTGCAAGGGTGTAGTGCACAAGCAAGAACGTGAGACATAGGATGGGATAACCTGGGTGGACCCAACCGGTGGTCGTAACTATCGGTACGGGCGAGCCAGTCCAAATCCACCATTGAGTTGATCTCAAAGGAAGTTCAGGTGAAAGGAAACAAGGAGATGCCAAGTCTGTTCTATGTGGTCTTGCAATGGAGTCGGACTGTTAATTAAAGATGGAGTGCTTGCAAGTGTAATCTAGAGTCAAAGAAAAAAATTGATAGCTTGGAGTCTCGTGACATTACGCACAAGGATAGGTACATTCAAAGTGATGTACCTATCCTTCTCTGTAATGTTGGAAGTATACAAGCAGTCCTCAACTTTAAAAAGTGACCATTCAAATTACAACGGCACTGAAAAAAGGGATATATGATTGTTTTAGCATCCGCATGGTCACATGATTTACATTCAGATGCTTGACAACTGAGTCACATTTATGATGGTTGCAGTGTCCCGGGATCATGGGATCATTGTTTGCAACCTTCTGACAAGCAAAGTCAACATGGAAACCAGATCCACAACTGTGTAAACTAATTTAACAACTGCAGTGCTTTACTTCACAAATGTGGTAAGAAAATTTGTAAAGGGGGACAGAACTCACTTAACAAATATCTTACTTAGCAACATAAATTTTGAGCTCAACTCTAGTCCTAAGTTGAGGACTACCTGTACACATAAGTGGGTGTCTGTGATGACCCGGGGGGGGTTGGATACAAAACAAACTCAGTCACAGAAAACAGGTAAGGCCCCTTTTATTCCTTCACTTTGATTCCAAGCTCTGAATATCCTTGACGGAAGACAAAAAATTCCCACACAAATAGTTACAAGAAGAAGGAAAAAAGCAACACAAACCAGGCAAGTTAAGGGCTGGAGGACGTCTGCAGATAAGAGAACACAAACTGGGAAGGGCACCAAACTCAGAGAGGAACCATAAGCTAGAGATATTTCCACGCTTTGTTTCCAGCGTTCGCCCGTACGCAGGTCCATCCTCTTATTCAGTTGTCACAGCTGCACCCATGAAGAAGATCAAAGCCCTCTCTTCCTGAGTAAACTACGTCTCTCCCTTATCCTCTCCTCCCTGCATACCCTAGGATGGAGAGGGGATGGGCCTGGGTCCTCCTCTGACTGCTCAGCTGCCCTCTGCTCTTCCCCAGCCTCCTCCACAACCTCCGGAGCCACACTTCCACAACCTCCGGAGCCACTCTTCCACTCCCTGTCAGCTGGTCTTCCTCTCCCTCAGAGTCAGTCTCCACCAGGGGCATGACAGTGTCTATATGTACCTACTTTTATTTTTTCTTAGTAATTGAAGTGACAGGTTTTTCTTCAACTTAATCTACTTTTAAAGAAATCATCCAGATCTGTGTCTTCTTTTCATGGCTTATTAAACTGAAACTTAAATGAGATAAACTACTGCTTATAGTTCCTCTTTAGAAACCCCAGCCAGGATGCCTATGGCAAAGCTTCTGTTTTCAATTGCCTTCAGTGTAAATGTAGATCAGATGGACCATCTTCGCTGAGTTATTTGCAAGGTGAGCCAAAGACGTTTTGGAAAAATAACTCCAGTGGATTTCTTATCTTTATTAGTACCCACACAATCTTCCATCGGGATGGGAGAGATTAATGGGCTCAGCTTTTGACACTTGGTACTGAAATAAAGTGTTGGACTTCTGCAGTTTTATTAGATTGTAATCATCTCACCCTACATGGCACAAGCGATGGATGCACAGTTTTCACTAGGGCATGGCAACACTTTGCATGCAATCTGTTTTCCCATGAGAAGGACAGAAATTATCTATGAAAGGGCTGTCTGCATGGGAGTCATTGTTCATTTATTAATTGCATAGAAGTGAATAGGGATCATATGATCTGGCCCCAGGCCATTTCCAACAATGCACTCCTCCCATTTCTTAACTCAAGGGGAGGGGCGGGGAACTGAATGATCTCTCTGCTCAAAATTAGTTTGGTCCCATCAGTAATTGCCTTCCAAATTTATAGCTCTGAGTTTCCCATTGTCTGCCTGTTTATATTTCTAGGCAGAATTTGAACAGACATCTGTGGGTAGTTAAAGTGTTCCTGCAACATGCGTTCCATACTGAATCATGTTGTTTGCAAGGAAGAGGAGACAAAGTCTCAAAACTAAATACATTTGTGAGAGCTTCTCCCTCTGCAAGCTGCGGTGGGGGGTGTTCATTCTATTCCAGGAATATAAGGGTGTTGTATCAAGACATAATCACACTTAAATGTTCACTTCTACATTTCCTCTCCAGATTCTGCTTTTGTGCTCCAGTTACCAACCTACTTCTTTCAGCCCTGAGAGCGTTTATTCAGAATTGTGTTAGCAACTGAAGGCCAAAGCTGTCAAAGGAGCCAAAAGGAAGGGAAGCCAGTAAGCCATTCCAGCTTACTTACTCCATCCAGCGCTCTATTCCTGGTACTCTCTAGATCCCATTGAACCAGAGGTGGTATTCAGCAGGTTCTGACCAGTTCTGGAGAACCGGTAGTGGAAATTTTGAGTAGTTTGAAACTGACTGGCCCCGCTCCCCATCTATTCTCTGCCTCCCGAGTCCCAGCTGATAGGCTGGGTCTTCTTTTGTTGTCCGGCACAGGAGAACGGAGCTGGAAAACAGGTTAGTGGGATGGGGAGATAATGGAGATTTTGCAGTATCCTTCCCCTGCCAAGCCCACCAAGCCACACCCACAGAACCGGGAGTAAAAAAAATTGAATCTCACCATTGCATTGAACCCTTATATGTTCAAAGCACATCAGCTGGAGAGGGGAAAAAATCCTCCTTTTCTTCTATCTCAGCTGCAAAAAAACCTCCCTTCACAATGTACAGGTAGTCCTCGACTTGTGACATTTAGTGAGCGTTTGAAATTACAACACTACTAAAAAAAAGCGACTTATTTTTCTTACTTGCAACAAGTGGGTGACCATTTCTCACCCTTTCATGACTTTTACAGCATCCCCATGGGTCACGAGATCAAAATTCAGATGCTTGGCAACCGATTCATATTTATGACAATTGCAGTGTCCCAGGATCCTGCCATCCCCTTTTGAAAGCTTCTGACAAGCCAAGTCATTGGAGAAACTGCTCAACAACTGTGGCAAGAAAAGGTCGTGAAATGGAGGAAATTCACTTAATGAATTTTTCACTTAGCAAAATAAATGCTGGGCTCCATTGTGGTCATAAAGTCAAGGACTGCCTACATTGGAGATTTAATAATACAAATATTGGTGGTTTTTGCTGGGATTCCTGATGAAGAAAAGTATTTGAAATGTGTTGGGCATCATCATCATGCTTCTTTTTAACTAAGTCTACTTTCTTTGAGATCCGATCCCTCTCACTTTCTGCCACAGCTAGACTTTGCCTCCTTTCCCCTCTCTAATGCACATTTAAGGAGTGGAGTTTGATTTAACACTTCAGCTATGCTGGATTTCATAACATTCAACATTATAAAGGGAATGACTCATGTGTTCTTGAAGTGCATTGTGCTTAATGATTAACTTCTGCCAAATTAAATGCTGATGCTTGGGATGGTTATTCGTATTAATTAGCACAAGACTGAAGCTTTCTACATTTTTTGCTGAGCCACTTTCTGATTTCCTCCTTTCACATGAAAATACCCTTTCATCGGCTGAAATAGCCTCTCTTAGGTAATTTTTTAAAATGCTTATGTCAATTCACACCCTTAGTGAGAGGTTATGTTACATATGACATTAAGTCATGGGTTCTCTAACTCTGGTTAACTGAACAAGGTAGTCCTTGTTTAGGTACCACAATTGGAAGTGACAACTCGGTTGTTAAGCAAAGCTTCTAAGGGAAACATCATGTTTTCTTATCTTACTTCAGCTTTCCTTTGCTTTACAGACCAATGGAGTTCATAAATACAAAAGGTTGGCCACAAAGTTACATCATCAAAGTGATATCATAACTGTGGACAGTTGCTATATGAAGCAGTTGCCTAATGAGACCTACCTGTAAACTACAACATGTGGAATTACATAGTACCTTTTAAGCAAATGTGATATAATAGCTGAAGTGTAGAGTAGGACCAGGTAGTCCCACTTTCAAATCCATGGATGTTCATGGGGTGACTTTGGGCCAGTGCCTCTCTCTTAGCCCAACCTACTTCATAGGATTGTTGTTGGAAGAGGGAGTGTTGTGCATGCCATCTTGAGTTCCCAATGGAAAAGAAAATAAAGCTAACAAGTAAACATTTTCTTTAAAAACACAATGGCTAGATTCCTATGGCAACCCCAAACAGCCACATTTTGATTTGGCACGAAGCAGCCCTAACTGAAAAACTTGTACCAGGCCATGACTTAAGAATTTGAGTGAGGAGGTGAGAATAGGAAAGAAAGTACATTTTATACTTTTAAATACGAGTTAGATTCACTATGAAGATAATATGAAGATAGGCAACTATAAGCCCTGAGTGTTATTCAAATCAGCCCTGTTTATTAAACATAACTCAGATAAGTATGTTCTTCAAAGACTGGTGCTTCAGGGAATGTGGTAAAAGAGCAATTTTCATCCAGACAGAGCCCACTTAAGATCAGTTTTGAAATAAGACAATAATAAAGATCAAGAAAGTTATGCAAATTGTATCATTTAAACCTTTTTTTTTTTTTTGCTCTTTGCTTTTTGATATAGATACTGGAATGACAAAGACAAAGACGAGTCAATCCTTCCTGTATCAAATCACAAACAATTCCTGAGAGAACTCTGAAAACATCTATGAATCCCTCATTCAGATTTTATTCCTGCAATTTATCTTTCCAAACTTACTCCAGGCCACAGTTCAGCTACAGTATGACTTTTAAGGAAACAAGGAAAAGGAAACCTCTTTATCCCAAACAGCTGCGGATTGGCCAAAAGCTTGCAGTCTTGACACTTAGATTAGCATCTGGAACCCACATCTGTCTTGGAATACCAGGCGAGGGGAGTAGGACTGGTAGAAGGCTTCTTCAAACCCTTGGGAGACATCAGAAAAGGATTCGAGGAACCACAGATAGATGAGAATGAACCTCAATGCATGGCAAGATGCCAGAGGGGAATATCGCTCAAGAATAATAAAGGTAAAGGTAAAAGTTTCCCCTGTCCAGTCCATCTCTAGTGGACAGTGCTTAGTCTCTATTTCTTAGCTGGAATGAGCTAGCATTGTCCAAAGAATTTTCCATGGTCATGTGGTCAGCATGACTATATGCTGACATGCAAGGGGACAGCTGTTACCTTCCCACCAAAGTGTGCCTATTTATCTACTCTCATTTGCATACTTTCAAACTGCTATGTTAGCAGGAGCTCACCCTGTCACATGGCACTCTCAAACCCAGGCTATCAGCTTTCCAATCGAAAAACCCAGCTTTAACTGCTGAGCCGTCGTGTTCAAGAATAATGCATAGAATAGATTAAACAGAGTAGAAAAGAATGAATTGAGCTACCACATAAAGGCAGCATTTGTTTAGTTATTATTTCTTGAATAAACCATAAATGACTGGGTTAACCCAGCACAATAATTGTAACCTCTACACTGCCTGAATACATACAATACAGTATTTGGACTACCAGATCTGAGCTTCAAAAATCCAGACAACCAAGAGATGGCAGCAAAAAGATTCAGAAAACCTTAATTCTCCTGCCATTTAATCATTCAAATTTTGCAATCCAAACTTTGTAGCTGTACCCATCAGACTGCTACGTTATGACTTAACAAAATATTTGAATGTAGCACACAAGTATTAAATAAATAGCACCATAATATAGCTAAAACAGTAAGTATTATCAATACTTATTTTCTTCAATAAGTACTTATTTTTGAAAATTTATTTCCATACCATCTGTTGCAACACAGTTCTGTTCTATCTGACTTTGATAGAAATAAAATGGGCAGGTAGCCATTTGAAGAGTAATATGACCAGGGAATGATCTTACCATGTACATTGCGACTGGTTGAGAAGATGTATTAGGAGAAGGTGCAGTTTCATCTGCATTGAAAAAGGTTGGAGTGAGTGAGGCTATTGTTAAACTAAACTAATTATGTACCATTAGTATACCAAATATGGACTAGTGTTAAATTCCTATCAATTCCTTATTGAAATATGTAGTTACCTTAGAATCATAGACATAGAGCTAGAAAAAATACCTCAGGTCAGTGTGTCCAAGCTCTTTTAGATGCAAGAATTACCAGATTAAATTACCCTAGTACCTTATTGTCTAAGTGCAGTGTTTCTCAATCTGGCAACTTTGAGATAGATGGACTTCAAACTCCTAGAATTCCCCAACCAGCATGGAAGTCCACGTATCTGACTGGAGAACTCTCCAAGTTGAAGTCAACATATCTCAAAGTTGTCAGAACTCAGAAACACTGATCTGGTGTCTGCTTGGATATAGCGGAGGTGGACGTATCATGTCCTTTTGTTACTGGTTCCATTATTGAACTGATCTTTCTAAAAGGACGTTTTCTACCCAAAGAGAATCTCTAAATTATTTATGGGCAGAAAACTTATGGTAGTTTGGTTAAATGAATCAAATATTTTATCACAGTAGCATCTTTGTTAAATAGGCTTTGCAGGAAAGCTCAAATTAAAAGGAAAAGCAAAACAATTATAGGTACCTTTCCAGTTAATATTCAAGAGCTACTGATCGCATTTTTGCCAATAGCAGATTTTACTATCAAAATTCACATTGATATTAAAGTTGAACCTAACCATTACTTTCCCCTATAATTAGTCTGATTACTTTCTCGTCTGCTTCAAGTCAATTCTAAATGAAACTAAAGTATAAAAAGTTTCTAAGACTCTTTAATAAGGAAGGAAAGCATTTTGTTGCTAGTACGTTGGCCAACTCTTTACCTGCTGACTCAGTTCCATGCTTTCACGCTTCTGTCCAAGCATGAACGGGGGCTAATAATGAATGCTCTTCCCCTTGCAAAAGATCGCACTTCCTCCAGCACTTCAGCTTGTGTTACAGCACATCATGTTGAGCAATTCATTTTATTACCACACTTCCCTAAATTCACTAACTGCGGTGCATTTTTCTTTGTTCAGGCAGTGTGGGTTTATCTCCAACAGGACATTCACATACTTCTCCCTTAATTACCCACTAGGCCCTGGTTTCCCAGGTTTTTGCCTCATGTAAAGTAGGAAGGACAGTTGTTCTTTCCTCTTGCAAGCTTCCTCTTGATTGTTATAGTCCAAACCGTTGGGAGGGCACCAGAGGGCTTGCAACCAATACAGAGACTGTGTGCAGACCCATCTCTTCAAATCGCAATAGCAAGGACCACCGCCCATCTCCAGGTTACAAAATCACAAATAATGATTGTTGATGTTTCAAAATAGCCAAAGCGAAATTATATGAAGAGGACAAGAAATGATTATTTTGTTTTACTAAATACAGTTCCTGTAAGCAGCAGGACTCAGGCAAGGTGCTCCTCAAGCAAGGGTGATGGAAAGAGCAATCTGTACTTACTGGAGCAGATCATTAAGCATTTGCTGGAAATAAGGACACTAAATTTGTTTTCTTCTATTATTTACTGCCTATCTCTTACCCCCCCCTCCCCCCCCCTAAATCTTTGCCCTTTTGCAGTTTCTCTGACCTTGCTGAGGGCTAAGTAGAATTTTTAAAAGACCTCATACTTCTCTTCCCACCTGGTCTTCCCCTTTGCAATTTGTAGGATTTCATGTTACAGTTTCCACTCTGCCTAACTATCCTTCTCTGTCTCCCATTTTCATACTAATGAGTCCATCCCATAAATAAGCTTTAAAATCCAGAGATGGGGAAGGGAAATGAAATTGATCCCTACATACATGCTATAATTTGAAGACAAAGTCTCTCCTTTGGTAAATAAACAATTGCAACTCTCTTTCTGGATTTTTAAAAGTTCATTGGGTTTCTTAGAGCCACTTCTATATTACATAGCATTTTCATAGCAATAGCCTAAACAGTCCTCACCTGTGACTCCATCCAATTCCTTGTGTATAAACATAATATATGGATGAACAGAACATTGCACATGAATTATTGGTGCTTTTTTCCCTCCATTGTTTCCATCTATTGGTGATAAGGGCCTAGTAAATGAGAGAGTTGTAGGAGAGCTGTGTTAGCCTGTGATTGTCAAATGTTAGAAAAACCATGAAGTGATCTGCCACTCACAAAAAGTTCTGCCTTTTAATAAAATGTGTTAGTAAGACAAGATGCTACCAGAGTTTTGAAAAGTGTGGATGGAAATCTAAAACCCTGAAACAGCTTTTAGGATTATATTTTTAACTAGCTTTACTGCCTTGAATGAGAAGCATTATTGTATATGATTCTTTCAAACAATAAGCCATCTTTTGGATGGGGACCCTATTGCCCTTTCCCAAAAAGGCTGTGGGTGGACAGTGTGTTTATGAACTCTTCCTTGAGAAATTCCAGGAGTTGTAATCGTAACACATCTAGAGGACATCAAGTTGTAAACAGCCGGAGAACACTATGATCTCACTCAAGTAGAACTTACAAAAGGAGAGATATTCCCCATTTAATTCACTGGATATAAATAGGCTGTTTCATTAGGGACAGAGTAATCAGTACTAGATGTGCTTGCTTGTTCATACCTTTTGGTGGTACAGTGCTCAAGGCCATCCTGTCCCTCATGCTGGACTTAAGAACCATAATTGCATAAGCAAAGTGTATGTGCTCCCTCTTTCCTTGTGGCAAATCTAGGTTATTAAGAAAGAATGACTCATATCCAGAGTAGCCACATTTGCTTAATACTAAATTCAAAAGAAGCTGAATCATTTCTACAGCAAGTTATAAATTTAGTTCAGGCTGATCATCATACACCGACTATATTAATAATTTCTTATTTTTTGCTAATACCTTTTCCTGTTCAAATGTCATTTGGGATTAACAGATTGAACATGGAGGATTAAATGCTTTGTACCCCTTCTATGTCACATATTATACTTTTTTTTTTTTTTGTTAATTTCTGGTTGTTTTACAGAGCTTTACAATTTCGTATTATTACTGTTGTGATTTTAGTCAAGAAATACTCAAGTCTATTCTTGTTTAGAATGAATTTATATCCCATCACTATATAAATCAGTTCTGAAAATGGAAAAATGACCTTTAAAATATTTCTTGTACCTCCTCAGTGAGATAGTTGGAAATGTACAGTCACCATAGAATGGCCAGATGAGAAGATCCATCTTTCATGTATGAAAAAAGTCTGTGCATATGTGAAGAACTTTTAAAAGTTTCAAAAGAACAAAGCAGATAATGCAGTTGATTCTAAAGCAAAAGGAGGATTCTTTGATCACCATACCAGAAACTCCAGGTGCAGATAAAAGATAAGTAAAAGTGGGGATTTCCTCCCATCAGACTTTCATGACAAAGAGAGATGTATAGAGTTCCAGAAGCAGCTGCTTCTGAAATCAGTTATCATTCAAGAATTGTCAGAACCTGCAAAACCATGAATTCTGTTATGAACTAATAAAGGCGTTTAATAAAGTTTTAACAACCTTAAGTAAAAAGCAGGGTTCTAATCCTGCACTTCTGATTGGCCGATAATAGCGACATCGGATTGGTCCTTTCGGGGAAGTCTGATTGGCTATTAATGGGCCAACTCTCATTGGTTCAAGGGTTTAACACTTCCATGTTTTTCATTGGCTAAAAGGACAGCAGCCAACCCTATAAAAGGGCTGCTGCTACCCTAGGTGATTGCTCTGTTCAGTATGCTTCATAAAGAGTTGAAGTTCACTGTTCACTGCCTCATCTCCGCTCCTTGCACCCATGCACAGAACTTAACACTGGTGACGAGGGTGGGATGCAGAGATAACAGAGCTGACTGAACACTATAGAGCACCAAACAGAGCACGTGGCTGAAGGCGCATCGACAACGGAAACCATGTCCGATGGCACCATACCACCTGCTCCATTTGACCCGGCACAAGAAGACTGGGACTCGTACATGGACCGGTTCCAGATGTTTCTGGAGACCAACAACTTGAAAGACGCAACTACGGGGAAAAAGCAAGCAGTGTTCCTGACCCATTGCGGGCCTGCTGTCTTTAAGATGGCCAAGGCACTAGCAAAACCGGCTGAGGTGAAATCCATGGACTGGGATGTCCTCGCGCCCCTTCTACGGGCCCATTATGCACCCGCCGTACCAACACTTGTCCGAAGACATGAGATTTATCAGAGGGACCAACGGAAAGGAGAGAACATCGCAGATTTCATCGCGGACCTCCGAAACCTGGAAGGCCTCTGTGGGTTTGCAGACCTCGAAGAAGCTCTGAGAGACCGAATAGTTCTGGGATTAGATGACCAAACAGCGCAGAGCAAGATCATGGCCAAAGGGGACATCGATCTTGCCGATGTCATCAAAGACGCTACTGCAGCAGAAGCAACCAGGAAGTCGGCCGCCCGAATGCGCCGCACCAACACACTGCTCCATCAACTCGGCAACAATATCTCACCTCGCCTAGAGAAGCACACAACAGCGACCCACCATGAGGACCTCGAATCTCCATCAAAAAGTGATGAGGAGGAGGTCAACTGGGTCCGGTCCGAATGCGACCAACGCAACCCGCGGAATCGAAGACTACCGCACCAATGCATGGGTTGTGGGGCAAACCACCCGTGATCAGATTGCAAATTCCTCGACACGCTCTGCCATTCCTGTGGGAAAAGAGGCCACATCGGGAAGGTCTGTAGAAGCAAGCGAGGATCCAGCCCAATTCGGAGAGAAAACAACTACCGCCAGACCACAGGGAATCATTCTGTGAGTCAGGAATGCTTGAACCACCAATGGAACAGAAATAAAACACTTGCCACTTCAACGAGATGGGAAGAGGCACACCAAACCATTACCATCGGTCACGCTTCATCGTTAGATGCAAAGAAGATCCGAGTGAGGGTCGCCATCGAGAACCAACCTTGCGTGATGGAAGTTGACTCAGGGTCGTCCCTCTCGATGGTTTCCTGGAAGACCCTCAAACAGTTAATCCCTGCCATCTGGTGTCAAGACCTCAGAGCCCAAAGAATTATACTCAAAGATTACCAGGGGAACCGAATTCCGGTCGTCAGCTCCAGCCAAGTCCAAGTATCATTCAAAAATCGTACTGCGTCGCTACCGCTGACCATCATCAATTGTGACCAGCCTAGTTTATTAGGCCTTCAATGGTTCGCCCCACTCGGGATCGAGGTAGCTGGCATTCACCAAACCAGAAGTGACAACTGGGAGGAGGCCCTCGTCCAGGATTTCCAGGACGTCTTTGCAGACAAACTAGGCGAGTACAAGGGGACCCTGATATCTTTTAACCTTAACCCTGAAGTAGCACTCATCCGCCTTAAGCCTCGTCAGGTGCCTTTTGCTCTAAAACCAAAGATCGATGAGCAGCTTGATAAATTAATAGCCCAGGGTGTTTTAGAACCAACTGACCACGCCCATTGGGAAACCCCAATCGTAACACCCATCAAACCGGAGGGATCTTTAAGAATTTGCAGTGACTAACGGGCCACACTCAATCACGCCCTATAACAGAACGCTTACCCGGTGCCGGTGGTTCAACACCTTCTCCATTCCCTGGGGGGCGGAAAAATCTTCGCTAAATTGGATTTAGTGCAAGCATACCAACAACTACCTGTCGATAAAAAAACCGCGGAAGCACAGACTATCGTTACGCACAGAGGTGCTTTTAAATGCAACCAACTCCAATTCGGAGTGAGCGTGGCCCCAGGGATTTTCCAAAGTCTGATGGAGAGACTTTTACAAGGGATCAAGGGAGTCGTACCATATTTTGATGATGTTTTAATTGTGGCCCCTAAGAGAGAAGTACTAGAGAAGCGTCTTAGAATGGTCCTCCAAAAATTTAAAGACTCCGGCCTCAAGGTTAAAAAAAATAAATGTCAACTGTGTACAGAGAAAGTAGAATTCCTGGGGTACCTCCTCAATAAATAAGGAATTCACCCCACTGAGGGCAAACTAAGAGCCATCAAAAATGCACCAAGGCCTAAGAATAGAACAGACCTCCAAGCTTTCCTGGGGCTCATTAACTTTTATAACATCTTCTTGCCCCAGAAGGCGACCGTAGCTGAGCCCCTACATAGACTACTCGACAAAAAAGCCACCTGGGTCTGGGGACACCGAGAGGAGCACGCATTCCGACAAGTGAAAAACTTACTAACCTCCGATGCTGTTTTAATGCAGTATAACAAGACTTTGCCTTTAACCAGTACATGTGATGCGTCACCGTTTGGAGTAGGAGCCATTTTAAGCCATGTGTTACCAAACGGTAATGAGGCCCCTATTGCTTATTTTTCAAGGACCTTATCGAGGGCTGAACGCAAGTATAGCCAAATTGACAAAGAGGCTCTTGCTGTTGTATCTGCTGTGAAACGGTTTAATGAATATGTGTATGGACGAGCCTTCACGATAATTACCGATCACAAGCCCTTGCTGGGGATTATTGCGGGAGACAAACCAACCCCTTATATATTGTCACCCAGAATGACTCGTTGGTCGGAGTTCTTAGCTGCGTACAATTATAAATTGCAACACCGCCCGGGGAAAGCCATTCCCCACGCTGACGCATTGAGCTGTGCCCCACTTCCGGAAACCATCGACGACCCAGCTCCAACCCTCACGACACTCCAGATTGAAACCCTACATTCACCGCCGCTAACAGCCAGAGACATCGCTATCGAAATGAAACGAGATCCTGTCCTGGCACGAGTTCTCAGCTGGGTCAAACGAGGATGGCCAGCAGACCAAACCCCTGACGACTTCGCCCCTTTTAGAAACCGGCAAACAGAGCTTTTCTCGCAGAGGGGCTGTATTCTATGGGGAGACAGAGTCATCCCCCCAGAGCGGTTACAATGAACAGTTTTGAAAGCATTGCATGATGGTCACCCTGGCATCGTGCTTATGAAAGCGCTCACACAAAGCTATGCGTGGTGGCCGGGCATCGATAAGCAGATCGAAGCCTGGGTGAAGACTTGTCTAAAATGCCAAGAAGTCAGCAGTGCCCCACCTAGAGCGATTCCAACAGAGTGGGAAACTCCCCGGGGGCCGTGGTCCCACATCCACATTGACTTTGCGGGACCTACGAAGGGACATACGTTCCTCCTAACAGTGGATGCCTATTCCAACTGGCTCGAAATCCACAAGATGAAGACTACTACAACGGAATCAGTCATCCGCAAATTAAATAAACTATTCGCAACACATGGACTGCCAGACATTTTAGTCTCAGATAACGGACCCCAGTTCACTGCCCTGGCGTTTGAACAAAACTTAGCAGACCGGGGCATCCACCATGCGTTAACCTCGCCAGCGCACCCTGCGGCCAATGGAAGGGCCGAGTGAATGGTCCAATTTCTTAAAAAAACTCTCCACAAGATGGACCATGGGGACATTGACGACAAACTGAACAGAATACTCCTACTCCAACACATCACCCCACACAGCGTAACCAACAAAACGCCAGCTGAACTGTTGATGGGACGTAGGCTTCGCTCCCACCTCGACCGTCTCCACCCGGCCTACGAGCCAGAGAAACCCTTTGGATCTAGCGGAAAGTGCCACGAATTCAAGGAAGGCAACTTAGTCTTCGCTAAAAATCTTTCCGGCGAACCGTTGTGGGTCGAAGCAACCGTAACCCAAGCCACCAGGCCCAGATCGTACCGCGTACAAACAAGAGATGGGAAAATATGGAAACGCTATATAGATCAGCTTCGCTCTAGGTTGCAACCCAGTTCCCACAACTCCTGTGACCCTCAAACTGAGGGGGGAGGGGATGTCGAGGGAACTGAATTCGAGATGCTGGATGACAAAATCGAAGAAGGTCAGCAGCCTGGCGTGTTCCATGAAGAACAATCAGGAAGGGGGTGTGCCTCACCACACAGAAACACCTCAACGGAGGTGAAGCCCGCAGGAACCGGAGGACAACGATGACAGAATTAGCAGCGCCGAGTTGTCCTGTGGGGATGCAGAACTGCCTATACCAGATAAATCAAAAAACGTTCCACCGGAACCAGACTACAGACAGGAACTGGTGGGACAGCGCAAATCTAATAGGCAATTGAAACGACCTGCATATCTACGCGGTTACGTTACCGCACCCCTCAAATGGAACCTAGGGGGGAGGGGTGTTATCAACTAATAAAGGCGTTTAATAAAGTTTTAACAACCTTAAGCAGGGTTCTAATCCTGCCCTTCTGATTGGCTGATAATAGCGACATCAGATTGGGCCTTTCGGGGAAGTCTGATTGGCTATTAACGGGCCAACTCTCATTGGTTCAAGGGTTTAACACTTCCATGTTTTTCGTTGGCTAAAAGGACAGCAGCCAACCCTATAAAAGGGCTGCTGCTGCCCTAGGTGATTGCTCTGTTCAGTATGCTTAATAAAGAGTTGAAGTTCACTGTTCACTGCCTTGTCTCCACTCCTTGCACCCATGCGCAGAACTTAACAAATTCTATCTCTCCTACATGCTCCAGCAGATGTCCATATGTTTTTTTGACTCTCCCATCCACCCTCAACTCTCATGACTCACAGATCCTTTGCCAGAGGTAAAGGAAAACCAGTACTGGACAAGCTTTTTCCTTTCCAAATGGGGGGCAAATGTCTCAGTGCTTGTTTGAGTGCTGCCTAACCCTGACCTGAGCTTTCTGTCTTCCTACAAGACGCACCAGATGGCCAATCCAAGGATCGGCTTTAAAATACAGGTAGGCCTCATCTTTCAACCACAACTGAACCCAAAATTTCTGTCGCTAAGTGAGACAGTACTTTAGTGAGTTTTCCCCCTTTCTTACCACATTTGTTAAGTGAATCACTGCAGCTGTTATGTTAATATCATGGCTGTTAAGGAAATCTGATTCCTCCATTGATTTTATTTGTCAGAAGGTCGCAAAAGGTGGCCACATGACTCTGGGACATTGCTGCTATCATAAATATGCACCAGTTGCCAAGCATTTGAATTTTTATCATGTAATCATGGGGAGACGCTGCAACATTCATAAGTGAAAAACAAAAATAAGTCACTTTTTTTCAGTGTTGTTGTAACATCAAATTATAACTAAATGAATGGTTGTAAGTTGAGGACTACCTGAAAACATTAGTGTAACTTCAACAACTTTAAGACTTGTGGACTTTAACTCCCAGAATTCCCCAGCGAGACATGCTGGCTGGGGATTTCCGAGAGTTGAAATCCACAAGTCTTAAAATTGTCAAGGTTAGACACCAAGGTTGGGGGAGCTTACTCAGAACTTGTAAATCAGTGCTGTGTAATCTTCATCCTGATGATATCAGTACACAAACCATTAACTCCCAGTGCACTAGGACTGGAAGGAGAAAGACTTGACTTATGTTGATTTCCTCAGGTTTATTTAAATCTTGTCTGCAGGAGGAATATTTTATTTTTATTTATTTTTTAATGGAAGTTAGAATTCCGCTTCTGGAGTTCAGTGAATGCCATCAGAGAGCAAGTGACACGTGACTAAGCTTTTTTTAGGCCTGCAATTATAAAATAAATAAATGTGGAGAAAAAAGAGAGCATTTATTTTCATTGCAGCTGTGCTCCCCAGGACAGAAGGATTCTGTGATAAGACAATAATGCTTTATCTGCTGCTGTTAACTTTCAGTTACTTGAAACTACCAGTTCTTCTGTCTGAGTCATCTTATATCCCACACAATGATACAAAGCTTTCCCAGTAGTAGTTAAATTTTACCCAGCATCTAAGCTGAAATGTGTTAAAACAGGAAAAATGACTTTTATACCTTCAGGAATGTTACCTGGTTATTTAAAACCTGCTTTGGCTTGGTTCACACCACAGGCTTTGAGATGATGTGATTTGTTTGGTTCTTCTATTTTGTTTTGCTTGCAAGTTGAATGATCAGAATGATGGTGATTTGTAAACCATGGCTTGTGGAATAGGGTGTTTTTAAGGCAGTCAATTGTTTAACATAATGTGTGAACTTACCCTTTATGTGCGATTGCACATTTCCTGGAAACTGCTGTAGATTAGCACAAATTATTAGTCTAGAGGCAGGCGGTATAGCACTACAGGAACAAAAGATGGACTTTGAAGAAACAGGATACAAAGCATTGATGTTTTTGAACTTTGTTTGAGAAGACTCCTGAGAATTTCATGAACACCAAGAAAACAAACAATGGATCATTGAACAAATCAACCCAGTTCTCACTCAAGACATAAATGACTGGACTGAAATTATTCTACTTCAGAAACATTATGTAAAGAGCCAATTCCCTGGAAAATGCTGGAAAAGATGGAAGGAAAGAAAAGAGGACAGCCAGCCACAAAATAGATGGACTTGGTTACCGTGGCAATGGACACACCATTGGGAGACTTGAAAAAACTAGGTTAGGAACAGATTGTCATGGAGCAAACCTGTCTTAAGACCCAGTAACAACTTCATGGTGCATAATCAATCTCGGTCTGTTAACCTTAATGTTCTGGACCTAGGAGATGGCGTGTAAAAGAAATTGGTATGCTTTTTCATGAATCTAGAATGCTTGCCAAACAAAGATTGGCAGAATTCAAATAAACTATATACTGCATGAACGAGACATGGCCTTTGATGACGTGCAGAGATTGCACTAATCTTTCCCTCTGCTGGACATAGAGAAGGTTTGATCCTTTTATAACAGAAGACAGAATGATGGAGATGTTTGTAGAAAGTGGTTAGCAAGGAATAGGGTCCCATCTCCCCAACAGCCTCTGATTAACGTGCAGAAGTAGTCCTAAGGAGTTGAGGAACATATGCTTTAAGACATAGGACAGAGCTCTCCAAACTTGGCAACTTTAAGATTTGTGGACTTCAACTTCCAGAATTTTCCAGCCAGCATAGCTGAAATTGCCAAGTTTGGGGACCACTGACTTAGGAGATCCTCTGTAGAAGTTAACTGGTTACAGCAGAAACTTCCAAGCCAATACAGAAGGAAGGAAGGAAGGAAGGAAGGAAGGAAGGAAGGAAGGAAGGAAGGAAGGAAGGAAGGAAGGAAGGAAGGAAGGAAGGAAGGAAGGAAGGTGCCTCAGTCTCCTGTCTCATGGTTCTTTCTTTCCTTCCTTCCTTCCTCCTTCCCTCCCTCGCTCGCTCGCTCGCTTCCTCTCCAAAGGCAAGGTAACTTTTTACTTTCTTCACTATGATGTGGTGAGAAGCAATGAAATGTTCAAATTTTCTTATAGGAAGTCTAAATCCAATCAAAATTCTATCCTGAGCATATGTTTCCAAGAAGACAGGGACTTCTCACTGCAGATGAGCTGTTTAAAATCAGCTTCAAATGATTGAATGACTGCTTCCTTTGCTTTTCATTTTTATGAACCATCAAAGATGATTGGAGGTCAAGAAGGAACAGAACTAGCAATCCATAGTCACTCAGCTTCCCCCCTCCCCCCGATCATTTTTAACTTCTGTATTTTTCCCAGTGTCTACACCCGTGAACATGTGTGATCAAGCTATTTAAAGAGAGGCTCTTTCTCCCTTCATAAGCAAAATAACAACATCTCTCTATTCATAACAAAGTACTAACGAGTGAGCACATGCTTTTGAAACATGAATAGGCAGCACATATTATAGTAAAAACAGCAAAGAAGAGGAGCTGGCAGTCCAAATGTACACAGTTGTCTGAGCACATAACAATGTTGTAACTGTCACATATACTAGGAATTGTATCAGGAAGTTAAGCTCTCAAGAACTATTGAAAGCAAGCCAGTGTGTTGGTCTGAACAGCAAGCATTTTTTTTTCTTTGAGGGCATTCTTAGGTGCATTGATCCAACACATTTATCTGTCTAAAAAGAAAATAATAAATAAAGGAGGGGGGCGTCTTTGTCACTTACCAGCATTCAATGGGGATGCTGCAAAAGAGAGAAAGAATAAATAACAAAAAGAACTGATTGGAAGACATACTAGACTCAAAGCAGAAATTAATTTATATAAGGCATAACAAGAGTTCAGCTGAGGGAACTTGTTTTCGGCACTAGATTTCCACCCTGTAAAATGCCAAATGGAATATTAATCTGAATGAGTTACTTTTCACAATAGCGGCTTTCTTTGCCCTGATTCTACAAGCACGTCATAACATGCTACACAAAAAAGGATGTACTTGATAAGTTCACTCTGATTTAGGAGAACAACACACATATTTGGTCATCTTCATCCGTCATCACATTTGTAGGGGACAGAAATCCATTTTCAGTCATTAATCAATGTCAGGTAGGATTTAAAATATTCTGTCCTTCACAAGTGTATTGTTCTCTTATTATGAAATATCATTATGAGGTTTTTATTTAATAAAATAAAAATGACTTAAAAGTGGCAGCAAAAAATTAGCAGCCATCAGCTAAAAGACTTGAAGTGTAAGGGATAGTTACAGAGGTGGTATTCAGCAGGTTCTGACCAGTTCTGGAGAAGCGATAGCGAAAATTTTGAGTATTTCAGAGAACCAGCAAGTACCACCTCTGACTGGAGATTTTACAGTATCTTTCCTCTGCCATTTTCTCAATCATATTGTAAATAATATCCAAGTTTCTCAGCCTAGTAGCCATGGCTATTGTGCAACTACCAGTATATTTATAAATAATGTGCAGACATTTTGACAATAGATTCCCAAAAATGCTACTGAAAAATTGCTTGTCCACTCAGATTCCGATAACTACTCTCTGAATGTATGGAGAAGTCACTACATACCATGGTTGATTGCCCATATTCCTTTTACAATTCATGGTAAGATGAGTTGGTAATTTTTCTCCAGACAGATAAAAAATATGTGTACTTCTTTGTACTCCTTTATTATCATAACCTTTGCCCATAGTAAGGTTAGGCAGGAAGACAATATAATGCAGTCAGACAGCTTACAGGAAGAACAAGATATTTGAAAAATCACTCACTAGCTGATATAACTGAAGTCAAGCAAAAAGAAAGAAAAAAATCCCTTAAAGTTTGTAGGGTGACACCACACCCACAAATGCTGCTAAGTCACATGGTATCCTCTCTTTATTTTGAAAGTCATCAAATGGATAAGAGAAGAAATGTTCATCATTTTTCTCTCTTCTCATATATTTTGCCTTTCCTCACACATCTTCCTATTTTGAAAAGATCACATCTCTTGAGTCAAAGTCAGTTCCTGATGACTTCATGGATGTGCCATGCTATCTTGGGGAGACCATAAAGCTTAGGGCAAGATACACAAAGAAGGAACCCCACTTAGACCAATAGTCAGCTCCATAGGCTCACCTCTACAAAACCTAGCCAAATTTCACACCAAACAACTACAGCCCTACGCAGAATCCATCAACTCACACATAAAAAACTCATTCCAGTTCATTGAGATCATAAAGAAACAAAACTTACAGCCCAGCGACCTACTAATGAGCTTCGATGTCATATCCCTCTTCACCCAAGTGCCTATAAAAGAAGCCTTGACAGTTATCCAAAACAAATACAACCCCCCCAAGCACATCCTAGATCTGACCAACCACTGCCTATCCAATACATACTTCACTTACAATGGACAAAAATACAAACAAATAGAAGGAGCACCCATGGGATCACCCCTCTCACCTGTCATCGCAAACATCTACATGGAACACTTTGAAACACAAGCTCTAGAAAAATATGATCACAAACCCAAACTCTGGCTCAGATACGTAGATGACACCTTCATAATCTGGCCACATGGGGAAAAAAAACCGAACAACTTCCTCACACACCTCAACAGCCTACACCCAAAAATACAATTCACCATGGAAACAGAAGCTAACAATCAACTTCCCTTCCTAGATGTCTTAGTATACAAAAAATCCAATGGCTCTCTAGGACATACCATCTACCAGAAGAAAACACATACAAACCGCTATCTACACGCACTCTCACACCACCATCCAGCACAGATCAATTCCTTGGCCGAGACACTCATCTCCAGAACAAAATGCTTAGCCGACAAACAACACCTAAAAACCGAACTACACACTCTCACTAACGTACTAGCAGCCAGTGGATGCCAACGAAAGAAGATTACCCACCTAATCCAAAAACAAACCCCAACCAAAATCCAAGACAGAGAACAAGAGAACGGCAAAACCCTCCTCCCATATATAAAAGGCACTACAGACAAAATCAGCAAGATCCTCCAAAAACACAACATTAAGACAGCATTCTGCACAAACCGAAAAATATCCACCATCCTAAGAAACCCTAAAGACAGAATCGAATTAGAAAACCAAGGAGTATACGAAATCCCATGCATCCCTAACGCAGCCAACCCCCCAACCAATCAGATCACAGGCAGGCCCCCAACCAATGAGAACACACCCCCACCCAATCAGAACACAGCCAAGCCCCCATCCAGTCAAGCCGCACTCCCACTGGCAGTTAAAAGAAAAAACAGCTGCAAGCTCACATTACTCCAAGAAGCACAAAGCCGAAGACACAAGCCTGAAGATGACAAATGAGATTTCGTCGAAATGTTGCCAAAATACTTCCAATTTTACGCAGGAGAAAACCAGAATAACCAAAGATCCACATACAAATACCGCAAAAACCTCAGAAAATAAATATAAATATAAATATAAATATAAATATAAATATAAATATAAATATAAATATAAATATAAATATAAATATAAATATAAATATAAATATAAATATAAATCGATCTATATATGTGTGTGTGTGTGTGTGTGTTCTTAAGTTTTCACGGGTACTTATATTTATGGTATTCAGCTTTGTTTGGGTATTTTCCCACATCATCATAGTTGTGCTTTTAAGGTTGTAGCAACGTATTCATTCTTTTTTGTCCAAACATCTGGAATAATCTACCAGAGAGAGAAAAGCTCTCTGACCAAAAGAATGGGAAAAGCCAACACTCAATGAATAAAGTATATTACACATGCATGTCCTCTTACTCTCTCACCTTCACATAGAGACAAACGTATGCTACTTGCACCATAAACTGTAAACAGGTGGAATAAAAGCCTTTCTTTGGCTTTTCCTGCTTCTAAGTTTAAGAGAATTATTTCACTCTTTCTTCCCCATCTGATGTGTATCTTCCACTTAAATAGTTATTATGCAGGGTGCTAAACAAAAAAAAATCCAGCAATTGTCCATGGGTTCTATTTGTTTTGCAAATCAAAGAGCACAGAAGAAAGACTGAATCTTGCAACACTCGATTTATTGAATTCTGTAAGAATCATGCTTTCACATCCTGATAGTACTTGAGGGGAAACAATTTTCCCAAAGCATATTAGGATGTTACATATTTAACATTTTACAATGTGTAACCATCATTTAAAAAAAAAATCCCAGACATATATTGGAAGAAGTGAATTGTCCCCTCCTGCATTGCATAAAAGTTACACTATGGAGAAGGAAGACCACTACAGTAGTGTTTTTTGAACTTGTAAACTTTAAGATAGGGGTGGGATTCAAAATTTTTAACAACCATTTCTGTGGATATGGCTTAGTTGGTGGGTGTGGCTTGGTGGTCATGTGACTGGGTGGACGTAGCTTGGTGTTCATGTTATTGGCTGGGCGTGGCCAACTCAATATCACTCATATCAAGGCACGCATCTCCTCGCCTGGCCTCTCATGACTGTGGGGATACTGCAACAGTTGTAAATGTGCAAAATGGTCATAAGTCAATTTTTTCAGTGCCATTGTTACTTTGAATGGTCATTCCACACAAGCAAAGTACCAATAAAGGAGGGGGAAAAAACTCCAGAGAAGTTCCTGAGACAGGAAGTCTAGTCCTGCCAAGAATGTAATAAGGGTTAACGGAGAGGCAGTTTCTGTGAGCAACACCAGAATGTTTCCTTCCTGCCTTTCTTACAGGATTAGGCCACTAATTTCTTCTAACAACCAGTTCTCCAAACTGCTTAGAATGTTAACAACTGGTTCCAGCGAATAGATGCGAACTGGTAGAATTCCACCCCTGCTTTAAGATGTTTGTTCTTCCAATCCCAGAATTTTCCAGCCAGCATGGAAGTACTCAGAGCTTAACATGGCTAATGTAAACTAAAGTTGAAAAATTCTGCTCTAGAGGAAACAAATTGGAAAAGGCTGATCTAGAGCTGCAGAGGATCTATAAAAGAACATATCTTAACTTGGCTGTTTTCTGATATGTGGAAGAGACTCAAGGAAGAGTCCTTTTTTTCAGATAAGATGGGTGGCATATAAATTTAGTAAATGAGTCAATCTCCTACTTTTTTTTTACCTACAAAATGTCAAAAGTTGGGGGCAGAGAAGAGGACGCAATTTTTGCTTGGTGAAATAAAATTCCTTTCCAACCTTTCAGCTGAGTAAGATTATTTTGTAAGAGTTACAGAAAGTATCAGTAAATCAATTAAATATCTAAGCAAGAATTACTCACAGATTATCAAGTATCAGCTGATTGCTGATTTTGTGGGCAACAAAGCAGAGCCTTTCTGGTTTTAATGCCATCTCATTATTGTTAAGTCAAGTGTAAGAAATTGCATTGCATTTAGACCTGAAACAATAGCTTCAAGAAGTTCCCAGGGTCACCTGCAGATGTTATGCAGCCAGGAAAAGTAAGAGAATACAATATTACCAATGATGCTTATGAGAAAAAGATGGGAGGCACAATTTAAATGTTTCTTTAAAAAGTATATAGTAAAAATCACACACATATACACAAAAGAAGGCAAATATACGTGTGCCAGGATAATGTTGCATTATGTATGTCTTTTACCTGTTGCAGCATCCAATCTAGGTCAGTCACTGGAACCAGAGGTTTAGTCTTTCAAACTTCCAAACTTTAATTTGGACTCATGCCAGAGCCAATCCTCAGGGAACTAATCTCTCACCACATTCTGATGAGAGAGAAGGTCCTTGAGAATGAGCTCCAGCACGAGTCCGAAAACTCAGAAGACTTACAATGCTTTGGTCCTGGTGACCAAATCAGATGGGATCCTGCAACAAATATACAGCTTTATCAGTATATGAGACAGAAGGTGATGCTAAATTTGAATCTTTTCTATGACTTACCACTTTCCTTCTGAAATTAAGATTTTCATCTGTGGAATAACCTGGGGGGGGGGGTGGAGAGAGAGAGAGAGAGAGAGATTTGATTTGTCAATCACTTACAAGATAATAGGTATAAGTATAAACATAAGTAAGAATATAGGAAATAGGTATGAATAAATGGGAACAATAGGACGGTAGGCATGATTGTGCACTTATGCAGCCCCTTACAGACCTCTTAGGAATGGGGTGAGGTCAATAGTGGATAGTTTAAGGTTAAATAATGATTCCAAATAAATTGATTATTTTCAGTGTCAACAATCCTCTTTCAACCCAAGTGAACCTTCTTCTCACTGAGTACCAAGGTTACTGCAGTCTCCTACACATTTGCAGAGGAAGGAGTTCTGGATGTGTAAGGGCAGAAGGGCAGAGGATAGAGCACAAATCTATCATATGTTGTGATTTATATACCTGCCTCAGACATCTGGATGCAGTACATAATGGCATCGATGTGATGATGTCACTTCTTGTGTAACATCATTCTGTTGATACTGCAGTGTGCTTTTTTTTTTTTTTTGAAAAAGATTTTATTAATTTTCTACAAACAAAAAAGCAAACAAAACATAAAAACATCAACTCTCATTTGTACATCCAGTGTGTCAGTTGGTTCATCATTTTTGTGCATTCATTCTGTAGTCTCAATTACAATTATGTTACATAACAACTCATATTGTCAATCTAAACTTATATATCCTAATATCACTAAAAAAAGAAGTTTTTGACTATATTTTTAATCATTCATGCTTTATGAGCTAATAATACTTTAAACCAGTTTAGTCTATAACAAATCATATAATCATATCAAATCAATCCTAAAAAACCCTTTATAAATATAATGTCAAATAACAAAATAATAGCAAAATAAAGATATTCCTTAGTGTCTAGCATTCTAAATATTCTATTATCGTATTTTATCATCTAGCCATTGATAAAAAAGATCCCAAATTTCATAAAATTGTTTATCCTCTTGCTCTCTAATTTCAAATGTCAATCTACTCATCTCAGCACATTCCAATATTTTCTTAATAATTTGTTCTTGTAATGGTATTTTCTCATTCTTCCAATTTTTAGCAAATACAATCCTAGCCGCTGTTAATACATTTACAATCAGGTACTTCAAATCTTTACTATATATATCAGGTAAAATTCCCAATAAGAAGATCTCTGGTTTCAAGTCTATGTGTTTCTTTGTCATTTTTTCCAACCACATGCAAATTAAAGTCCAATATTTTCTAGCATCCTCACAAGTCCACCACATATGGTAATACGAGCCGGGTATCTGATGACATTTCCAGCATTTTTCAGATTTGTTCTTAAACATTCTTGCTGTTCTTGTCGGGGGAAAGTGCCACCTGTAAAACATCTTATACAAGTTTTCTTTATATGCTATTGACATTGTCATTTTATAATTTTGAGACCACAATTTCTGCCATTTCTCTAGATCAATCCCATATCCAAAATTCTTCCCCCAAACAATCATAGTTTCTTTGACTTGTTCTTCCTCTAATTTCATTCCCAGTAAATAACCATATAATTTTTTAATCACCTTTTCATCAATACCCATCAAGATCTTATCTAAATCAGTCTGCTTATCATAGAATCCCTCCGTTTTAGAATCTTCATCATACCTTGAATGTATTTGTGCATATGAAAACCAATTCATCCTTATACCTTGTTCCTCTAAGTTTTGGATCGTTTTAAGTTCACCCTTTTCATCCAAGAGTTCCCCATATCTAACTGTTTGTTCCTTCTTATAAATTATAGGATAGGAAAATGCTTCAATAGTCGATAACCAAACTGGAATTTTCAAATAACATTGTCTTTTTATCTTCTCCCAGTTTAACCACAAAGACTCCCGCATATAATGTCTTCTAAAATAACCCTGTGTTTTAGTTCCCTTATACCATAAAAAAGCATGCCAGCCCAACAGCAAATCATGCCCTTCTAATGTCAACAATCTATGCTTTCTTAATGTTATCCATTCTTTAACCCACATCAAATTTGCAGCTTGATAATACAATTCCCAATTAGGCAGGCCAAAACCTCCTCTAATTCTAGCGTCTTGCAAAAGCTTTAGCTTTATTCTCGCTTTTTTACCTTGCCATATAAACTTCAACATGATTTTATTTAAATCTTCAAAATAATCTTTTCCAAGCCTAATTGGTATTGTTTGGAACAAAAATAAAATTCTAGGTAGAATATTCATCTTGATTGTTGAAATTCTCCCTATTAATGACAATTGCAAGTTTTCCCACTTCTTCAAATCTGTAGCTATCTGTTCTTTAAGTTTAATATAATTATTCTCTTTTAATGTGCTACATCTTGCTGTCAAATATATCCCCAGATACTTAACCTTATTTGTAGTTTGGATTTTCAAAAGATCAGCCAGTTCTTCTCTTTGTCTCAATAGCATGTTCTTTGTCAAAATCTTTGTTTTATCTTTATTTATTTTCAAACCAGCCATCTCACCATATGTCTCTAACTTTTCCAATAACCTTGGAGCTGTTTCTAACGGGTCTTCCAGAATAAAAGCTAAATCATCAGCAAAAGCTTGTAGTTTAAATTCTTCCTTCTTAATTTTCATTCCTTTTATACTTTTATCATCCCTAATATTTCTATTCAACACTTCCAAGGTCAACACAAATAGCAAAGGAGATTGGGGACACCCTTGTCTTGTGCCTTTTCTTACATTAATAAAATCTGTAAGTTCCCCCTCCATCATTACCTTTGCTGTCTGTTTATTATATATGGCTTCAATTGCTTGAATAAATTTTTTAGCAAAACCCATCTGTTCCAATAGTAATAACATAAATCTCCAGTTCACGTTGTCAAATGCCTTTTGAGCATCTAAAAATATCAAAGCCATTTGCTTTTCAGGATGAGCCTCATAGTATTCCAAAGTATCCAAGATTACTCTCATATTGTCTCTGATTTGTCTCTTTGGCAGAAATCCATTTTGATCTGGCTGAATAAAATTATTTAAATATTTTTTAAGTCTTTCTGCTAAAATTGAAGCAAAGATTTTATAGTCTGCATTCAATAAGGAGATGGGTCTATAGTTCTTAATTTGCAGTGGGTCAGCCTCTTCTTTTGGAATAAGTGTAATATAAGCCTCTGACCATGTTTTGGGTATCATCTTCTTTGACATAACTTCATTCATGACTTCTAACAATGGGATACTCAATGATTCTTAAAATGTTTTATAAAATTCTGCCGGGAACCCATCTGGACCCGGTGCTTTCCCATTATTTTGTCTCTTAAATGCTTCATTTAATTCCATCATTGTTATATTGCTTTCTAACATTTCTTCAGTCTCTTTAGGTATCTTCGGTAAGTTAGCATTCTGTAGATACTGTTTGACTTTTTCCTCATCAATATTCTCTTGTTTATATAGTTGCCCATAAAAATCTCGAATAATTTCCTTTTTCTCCTTATTACCATAACAAACTTGGCCTTGATCATCTATTAACTTCAATATTTTTCTTGATTCCTTCTCCTTTCTCAATTTATATGCTAGCCATCTACCTGGTTCATTCACATCTTCAAAGTAATTCTGTTTAGAATTTCTGATTTTCTGTGCCAATTCTTCTTTCTCTATTAATTCCATTTTATGTTTAATTACATCCAGCTTCAATTTAATATCTTTTTTCTGTGGCATTTTCTGTAATTCTTTTTCAAGTCTTTCATACTCATCTTCCAAGGCCTTAGAAGCTTGCCTTTTCCTAATATTCTTTTTTCTTGTATAATCTATTATCAGACCTCTAGGATATGCCTTCATTGTATCCCAAACATTCTGCATTGAAGTATCTTCTTTTTTATTTTCTCTGAAAAAAAAAGCCAATTCCTTCTCCATCCATTGTATAAAATCTTTCTCCTTTAAAATAGTATTATTTAATGTCCATCTCGATCTTTTTTTTTGTCCCTTCCATTTAATTGTCATTGGATTATGATCTGCCCAAGTACTTGTTTCAATATTTGTTTCTTGAATATTGGATATTAATTCTGTTGATATCCAAATCATATCTAATCTGGACCATGATAAATGTCTATTTGAATAAAAAGTATATGGTTTGGCTTTAACATTTCTTTCTCTCCAAATATCTTTTAAAGTTAGTTCGTCTGTCATTTTAAAAAAAGATTTCGGGAGAGCATTTCTATTTTGCTTGGTTGTTGTTGCTATATAGTCCAATTTATTGTCCACAATTCCATTAAAGTCTCCCATCATAATTATATTAACATAGTCCAGTCCAGTTATTTTCATGTGTAGCTTTTTATAAAACTCTTCTTGTTTTTCATTCGGAGCATAAATTGCAATCAAGAGTATTTTTATATTATTGTCTATTATTTCCACCATTAATACTCTTCCATCTTCATCAATGTAGATCAGTTTTGCTGGGATAGCCTCTTTAATGTATAGAACCACTCCTCTTTTCTTACATTGAGTCAAAGAAGTAAATATTTTCCCCAATTTTGGCTGTACTCACAATTGTTCATGTTGTTTTTTAATATGCACTTCTTGTAAACAAATTATATCAAATTTTAATTTCTCTAATTTATGAAAAAATTTCCTTCTTTTAACAGCTGAATTAAGTCCATTTATATTCATTGTAATCAGTTTTCTTTCTTCCATGATTATGCTTTATATTTAGGTCTAACCGCTCTCGTGGATCTCACTTCACGCTGTTCTTTACTCTCCACCTGTCCACCTACAGCTCCTTTCTCTTTTTCAGTCTCCAGTTGTTCCTCTTGAAACTCAATTAATGAGGCCTCTTTCTCTGCCTCCTCTTTTCTTCTTCCAAAAAATTCTGTGTGGAAAAGTTCTGCTTTCTCAATTGAATCAATTCTATGTCTCTGCTGTTGCCACGTAAACATTAATCCTTCTGGAATCAGCCATCTATAATTCACTTCGTTTTCCAGTAGCATTTTGGTCAGAAATCAATATTCTCTTCTCATCTCTCTCACTCTTCTGGGTATTTGTTTTAAAACCACAATCTCTTTACCTTTGTATTTCAATGTTTTCTCTCTTACCACTTGTAATATTTGTGTTTTGATGGATTTTTTGGTAAATCTAATATGGACTTCCTTTGGTAATTTATTTCTCATCGCATATCTTGTATAAACTCGATATACCTCATCTACTCCATCCATCATCTTTTCCTCTGTAATTTCCAAAGCATCTGCCAAAATTTCTATCATTATCGCAGCCAAATTTTCTCCTTTTTCCTCTTCTATATTTTGAAATAAGATAAAATTCTGAACTTTCCATCTCCCACCTCAACATCCCATTTTTTTCTTGTTCAACCACTGTTAATCTACTGTCAATATTTCCAATCTTCTCCTCTCTTTGTTTTCCTTCTTCCTCAATTTTTTGGAATCTCTCCTCATACTTCCCCATCATTTGTTTAATATTTTCCACTTTTTCATCAGTCTTCTCTATTCTTTGTTCAATGATGTCTGATTTTATCTTGAGATCTTGGATTCCTTGCATAATCATCTGTAAAGTTACTATTTCTTGTTCTTTATTTTGCTTCAACATTGTCTGAATTAAACGTTGTCCTCCAGCTGGTGGGGAAGCAGAGGTAAAAGTAGAAATGCCAACTGGTATTGGTTTCCTGCTCATTTAATGCCTCCAAAGCTTCAAATTCTTTTTGACTTTTAATCCAACTGGTAGAATAGTCAATTATAATCCAAAATAAAAAAAAACAATAGCAAAAGACCCAAAACCAAAGAAGAAAAAGGAAAAAAGAAAGAAGAAAAATCTTCAGGTTCTTCTTGACCCTAATCCAATTACAAAGTAGTCCACCATAAAAAAAGAAAAATAGAAAGGTAAAAAACAAACAAACCCAAAAATGATATTATTGATTAAGAGCAAAAAAAAAGAAAAGAAAAGAAAAAAAGAAATTCCTTCAGGTTCTTCACACCTTAATCTCAATAATCAAAAAAGAAAAACAAAGTGGTCCAAAAACATGGATAGAAAAAGAGAGCACACTGCACTTTATTTATTTATCCAAGGCTCTTATTATGACTCTCTTCTCCAGCAGCTTCAAAGCTAAGCCTCAAATGTTGAAATATTGATAAGAGTCCAGGAAAACACCTGTAATAATATTTTGCTATGCTCTCCCTCTATCTTATCACGTTGAAATGTCCTTGAGAAGGAGTCTTAAAGTATTTTCAAGCCTCTAGTTGGCAGTGTTGCAATGTTTCTTAATGCTCTTTCCCCCCCCCAGCCAAAAAAAATGAGTTATGTATACAAAAAAAAAAGAAAAAGAAAAAGAAAATAGCTAAAGGGAGCCTCTATCCTAAAAAAAATTAAAAAATCAAAAGGAGCATAAAAATATATATAAGAGAAAATTCAATCCGGTTACCTACAAAGTCACACTTAAGTCCCCAGTAAAAAAATAAGAAAAAGAAAAAAGAATCCAAGCCTCAATTTGACATCACTTTAAAAAACGCCGCTCAAACAGTTTGGTCAAAAAAAAAAGCCTCACAGATTTCTTCTTTGTTCAGGATGCCCTTTCAAGCCTCAGCAAATTTACAACACAAAAGGAATTTCTCACCCAGCCGACACACTTCTTTCCAGCCAGTTTCTTTCCGGAGCTGTCCCGACTTCAGCAGCTATGGAGGCTGCCTCTCCGCCGCCAGCAAAAGGGCTTCTCCCGGATCAAACCAGAGAAGGCGGAGCTTTGTTTCAGCGATACAGCTGCGATCTTGGGGCTCTGTGATCGCAGCCGATATTTTCGCCCCTGGTCGGTCCCAACGGACCTAAACCATCCCGTAGAGACGGGGATTGAGAAGGGTACTGTCCCAGGATCCCAGAGATACTGCAGTGTGCTTTTGATGCCACTGTCTTCCAGCCACAGCTCCGGCACACCTGGACTGTTGAATAAGTCTACATTAGTGTATTTCATCTTTGGTATATATTGTAAAACAGCAGAGGGGGAAATCAAGTCAATCTTGATAGGGCCTTGGTCACTCTTTCTTCCCATTTTCCTTTTTAAAGGGAAAATCACTCATTGGGACAATGATGTTCTGATTCCTTTCCAATTTCTAGGCTTCTTGCATTATATCAAAAGATGGAAAAGGCAGCTTGGCTGAAAACATGAAAGGTCTGCATCCCTTCTTAAGTAGAATGGCTTAAGGGGCAGCTGTGCTTAGTTGTCAACTAACCCTGATCCAAATCTGAAACTTTCAACCTCTGTGAGCACCAGAAAAGGTACAGAACAGAATTCTTGGAAATGTTCTTGCCAGAAATGACACCCACCCCCAACCAAGCAGCACAACTAGATAAGTATAATGCAATAACATTACATTTTGCATAATTTCTATTAATTTCTGAATGCCTTCTGCAAAAAAAATTAGCAGGGTGAACTTTTCCAGGCAGCTGCTACTTCTCTATTTTGAACCATAACGCCCATCATTCTTAGCTAATGTAACTAAGTCTATTGGGAGTTGTAGTTTGATACTGTTGGAGAGCAACCGGCTGGGAAGATTAATGTAGTATCCTTTTTTTTTAAAAAAAATGTGGATTTTACTATGCTACTTCTGTTGAAGCTTTGGTAAACAGAGAATGAAAAGAACAACTGCATATCCCATTGCATTTCATCCCATTGGCCAAATAGGTTCATTTAATAAAGTCATGTTGCAGGTCTCCAAACTGTTAATACCTGCACTTCCCAGGAACAAGATGGAAGGCTGTACAAGCATTAACCATTCTTCAAGACTCCAGCACCAGTCATCCTGCCAGAGACAAAAATATCTCTTTGTCTTAGGGGTGACATAGGCAATGCTAATCAGGTGAAGGCAAGATAGATTAAAAAGGGGGTGAGATTTTGAAGGAAGAGGAATAGATTCTTTTTTATTATAGTACTTGTATTTATCATACACTGAACAATACAGCTGGCTAAGTCTGGATAAAGAGAAGGTCCCTTGGATTATTTAAATACAGTAGTGGGAATCAGATCTATCCTTTGTAAAGAAACATATTATTATGAGCACAAGTGCATTGTTGCTCTTCACAGTTTAAGTTTAAGATCTTCCCACAGTAGCTTGGGGGATTATAGATTGGAGGCATTTAAAACAGGAAAACTATAATTTATGAATGGATAATAATGCACATTAACTCAAGCGAAGAAAGATTTGTAAGTATGACCTCATCCTGAGCTTCATTTCTAGTAACCCACAATAGAATTCAGCATTAGCCATGTAGGGAATTAGACTGCCTTGTGTGGAAGCCACAAATTGGCCTTTTGGTATTCAGCTTTTTGTTATAAGCAGCTATAAAAGAGCAAGACTAGCTTGGACAGAAAGGTTCGAGTACGTGCCAAATTCCATTCAGGAAGATTTAGAGCTTAACCAGACCACCACTTGAAAATGTCAACAGTCATCTTAGCATTATTGGTCCACAGGAAATAAAAAGTCAACTCCATTCAAAATTACAGTTGGCTGATGAAGGGAGGGAGGGAGGGAGGGAGGGAGGGAAGGAAGGAAGGAAGGAAGGAAGGAAGGAAGGAAGGAAGGAAGGAAGGAAGGAAGGAAGGAAGGAAGGAAGGAAGGAAGGAAGGAAGGAAGGAAGGAAAAACAATTGGCTGCATGATAAAGAAGAACATTTATAGCTCAGGGTTGAAATGAGGGGTCCTTGGTGCTCTCTGAGCTTGCTTGTTTTCTTGCAGTTCTAGTGTTATGCTAACATTCATGATGTTAGCTAGTTTGGGTAATGAAATGTCTGCAAGAAAACAAGCAAACTTAGAGAGTACCAAGTGTAACACCAAGGACCCTCAATTGGCTGCATATTTTTGTAGTTTCAGATCAGTCCTAATGTAGTAAATAAAAGACAGTTTACATACTTTCCTGCTGCATTTGAGAATATTTGTGAATAATACTGAAGGTTTTGTCCAGCAATGATAATGCCTTAGTGGGAGACCAACATACTGCAAAAAATTGCAACCATTTCCATTTGTTCCTACAGGATCTAAAAGGGGAGCTGCCCAAAAAGTTTTTTCTCTACTTTTAACATATTTTTTTTATTTTATTTTATTTGGTTTGTCAATTGCTTACAAGATAATAGGTATAAGTAAAAACATAGCTATGAATACATGGATACATATAAGAAAAATAAAAGAAACAATAGGACAGGGAAGGTAGGCACGTTGGTGCACTTATGCACGCCCCCTACAGACCTCTTAGGAAAGGGGTAAGGTCAATAATAGACAGTCTAAGGTTAAAGTTTTTGGGGTTTGGGAAAGAAACCACAGAGTCAGGTAGAGTATTCCAGACATTGATCACTCTGTTGCTGAAGTCGTATTTCCTGCAATCAAGTTTGGTGTGGTTAACCTTGAGTTTGTATCTATTGTGTGCTCTTGTATTGTTATGCTTGAAGCTGAAGTATTCATTGACAGGTAGGACATTGCAATGTATGATTTTATATACTATACTTAGATCGGACCAAAGGCAGTATAGTTCTAGGTTTTCAAGGTCTAGAATTTCAAGTCTGGTGGCATAAGGTATTCTGCAATGAGTAGAGGAGTGGAGAACTCTTGTGAAATATTTCTGGACTTTCTCAACTGTGTTAATATCAGATACATAATGTTGGTTCCAGACTGATGAACTGTATTCAAGTATTGGTCTAGCAAATGTTTTATATGCTCTAGTAGTAGTGTAATATTACTAGAGAAAAAACTACGTAAGATTAGGTTAACAACTCTTAATGCCTTTTTGGCTATGTAGTTACAGTGGGCTCGAGCACTTAGATGATTAGAGATGAGTACTCCAAGGTCCTTGATGAGTCCGGATCATCAACAAGGTCTTGACTTTTCAGCCTGTATTTTATTTTCAGCCTGTATTTTATTTTCTATTTTTTTTGACAATATGTAGGACAGAGCATTTATTTGTTGAGATTTGAAGTTGCCATTTGCTTGGCCATTCTGATACATAATCAAAGTCTTTTTGAAGGGTAGCAGTATTGTCAGTGGTGTTGAATAGCTTTACATCATCAGTGAAGAGGATGCAGTGGCTCTTGATATGATCACAGAGGTCATTTATGTAGAGTATGAAGAGAGTTGGTCCTAGAACACTGCCTTGGGGGACACTGACAGGTACAGAATTTGATAGGATGCTCCCAATTTTGACCATTTGTTGTCTGTTTGACAGGAATGCTTCTATCCAGTTATGCAGGTGTCCAGAGATATTGTAAGATTTTAGTTTTAGGAGTAGTTTGTCGTGTACCACTGAATCAAAGGCTTTACAGAAGTTATGTAGATTGTGTCTATCGCTTTGCCCTGATCGAGTTGTATAGTCCATATGTTTTTGCAGTGTAAGAATTGCAGATTGCAGGATAGATTTTTTCTGAAACCAAATTTTTTATTAGAGAGTAGGTTGTTTGTTTCTAAGTGGGGGATGATGGATTGGTTAATAATTGATTCCATGACTTTACAAGTGACGCAGAGGTTAGAGGTTAGAGGTTCGGCTATGGCAGTGGATAGCTTTTTTAAAAGTAGGCACATTTTCCATCCGGTCCAATGGATAGAGATGGTTTTAGATTGTGTACTGCTTTTTCAACATTGTCTTCTGTGAAATACATTAGATCATTTTAGTTGTCTGTTGTTCAACTAGGAAATACTGGGCATGATCCATTGCTGTTTACAAATACTGAGCCAAAGAATGTGTTAAAGATGTTGGCTTTAATGGTGTCATCGTTGCAGTCTTTACCATTCAGGGGTGGGGTGGACCTTGAGTCTTTTAGTTTATTGTTTACAAAATTGTAGAAAGTGCGGGTAGAATTGGTGTGCAGAAGGTTTTCCTCTTGTTTAATGTGATAATTGTTGAATTCAGTCTTTATCTGGTGGCATAAATTTTTGTATCAGCTTTTGAAGTTGGCGACGTGACCAGGTTTGTTTTTCTGCCAAAATGATCTCTTTTTGGATTGAAGCTTCCTTATTGTTTTGGGTAATTTGTTTTTTCTGATTTGGGGAGTTGTTAATGGTACATATAGTTTGACGACTCTTTTGACTTCAAGTAAAAATATGTTGTAATAGTCTTCAACAGTATTGCATCCAGTGAATAGAAATTGCCAATCAAGGGATGAGAGAGCGTTGTCTATAAGATCATAGTTGCCCTTTTTGAAGTTATTATTCGGGATCATATCATTGTATTGATTTTTGTGTGGAGGTATGTTGAGACAAAAGTCAATCATGCTGTGGTAACTGTTGGAAAAGGGTTCTTTAATTTGTATTCCATAAATTGAATTCAAACTATTGCAGAAGATGAGATCGAGGCAATTGCTAAGTCTAGTGTTGTTGGTTACTAGTTGTTCTAGTCCCAGATTTATTACTGCATTGTAGAAGATTGCATGTGTGGGTTCAGTTGTACATTCGTTTAGGGTCCAGTTAATGTGAGGTAGATTGAAGTCACCAAGAAAGATAAAAGTGTGTGGGCAGGATGTTGCCCGTGTTAGTGGTGAATTTAGCTTGTTTACATGTCCAACGTCATAATCTGGGGCTCTGTAACATAGTAAGAATCGAAATGTGATATTTAAGGACAATTCACAGACGATGGTCACAGGAAGAACAAGCTCTTGGGTAACTTGGATGTTTTTTAGATGTAAGGACTTTTTATAGAAGATAGCAACACCACCTCCTCTACGGATTTCACGATCTGATCGGTAAACATGACAGTCTCTTACTGTGGTAGCGGAGTCAGGTAGAGATGCATTGAGCCATGTTTGATAAACAAATATAATGTCAAATTTAGCCGTATTTAGTAAGAGGAGAAATTCAGGTATTTTATTTACAAGGCTTCTTGCATTGAGTAGCTTGCATTTAAGGCCAGTTGTAGTTGGAATAGAGGTACTTAGGGGCGTGCGTGCCTAGTTTTGAGTGATGTTGGATTGGATGGGGTGGGGTTGGATGTGCCGTTGTGGGTTGTGTGACTTTCTTGTGATGCAATCAGCTCTGTAGTCAATGTATAGATCATTTTCTCCATTGTCTAGATGGTTTTTGAGTTCTGCGCAGAGTTCACGGGAGCGGATTCTTTGCAGTATGGATAAGTCTGGTCTTGAGTGAAGTTTTTTGTGGTTGGGATTGGTTTTTGCAATGGCATTTATTGTATGAATGAATATGTGTTTGCTGGACTCATTTTTGCATACAACTCTACAAAATCTTGGGGCCACAGAGCCATCATTGTGTTTGCACCCAGGGCCATCTCTGGTTATTTCAATGATATCTTCAGGAGAAATGTTTGTTGTATTTGAGTTGCTTATGATATCACAAACTTTGGTGATGTCGTGTGATTCGTTGGTGTCTTCGAGACCAAATAAGATGGCATTTGGACATTTCTGTTCACGTTCCATGTGTCTCTGATGAGTAAGGAGATATTATTTGTGGAATCATTTGAAGGGGTAGTCCATTTGTGGCTGTGGTTTGGTGGTTATTTTTGGTTGTTGTTGTGATTGTAGTTGAGGTAGTGGTTGTGGTTGTTGTGGGATTTGATTTTGAGCTGATAGGTATTAACTTATCTGTGCTGTATTTTTATTTCAAGAGAGATTAGGCTTGCTTGTATTGTTGTTTTAAAACATGTTGCTAAGTGTTCTTCTATTGAGTGAATGAGTGATTCTATGTTTTCAACTCTCTCAGGTAGGGTACTCAGTTTGTTTAGCTTAGGAGAACATGATGGACATAGATAAAAGAATGTATCTGAATTTTTAATCATATCAGCTAGGCTTTTGTTTGCATTTAAGCAGGCAGGGTGGGCTAGATTATCGCACAGGCAGAATTTGATGTAAATTTTGCTTTCATTGATGATTTCAAGACATCTGAAACATGTGCAGGAGTCTGGGAGGTCATTGGTAGAGATATTTTTCTTTTGTTTTGGTTTGGAGTTTTTGGCAGGCATGGTCAATGGCAATAGTACAGTAATCAATTGCAATAGCTAGTTAATGTGATAGGTAGACAGTTACTTAATGAATGTTGGTAATTAATAAATATATATTCTATTATACATTATACATTTTCTTGTACATTATACATTATACTGTTCATTTTATTTATATTTATTTGTGTCCTGCCTTCATTATGTTTTTTATAAATAACTCATGCTGATGAATATACCTCCTTCTATCCTCCCAACAACAACAGTCCTATGAAGTGGGTTTGGCAGAGAATAACTGGCCAAAGTCCCCCAAGATGGCTTTGTGCCTAAGGCAAGATTCGAACCCATCATCTCCAGGTTTCTAGCCTGGTGCCTTAACCTCTCATGTCCCATCTTGTAGTTAGTACTACTTGTTCCCCACTGTTTCCTTTTTAAAAAAAAAAAAAAATTCAAATTCAGAATGAAATGTTTTGTTTAAATAACATTGTCCTTTATATAGCAATCTACAGTAAATCTAAAACTCAAAAATGAATGAATGGTGTGTCTTCCTCCAAATCCAGAGCATAATCTGAAATGTATGCTATGCAATCTCTACCTAACTGGTTCAAAAAATATTTTTTGAAGCCACATGTAATCTGTTCTTGAATAAGATTGATGCCTAGCTGAATAATATATGAAGTCTTTTGTTAATGGATGCTCCAAATATCAATAAACTCATGCAATTGCATCACACTCAGCAATCTCTTAAAAATTAAAGTCTATCAACTATTTTTCTGATAATTCATTCCATCCTAAGGAGGATCAATATTTAACATGCATTAATGTTTATATCGCCCCTACAATCAAATTTAAAGACAAGATGATAATGGCTCCAAAGTATATCCTGTGAAGTTTGCCTGTTGTCTGTCCTGTCAATGGAGAATTAAATTGCTCACAACCAATTGTCCAATGTCCTGATGAAGCAAAGGGAACACATAGCTTTGGGTCAACATAAAAACGAAAACAGTAAATCTAGCAAAAATAAGTATTATCATAGCAAAGTTGTGAAAAATGGTTTTCAAAGCTGATTGCTTCCTTTTATTGTATTTGTTTGAAGTCTTGGTGTTAAAAGTTGCACTGCTTTTTAGCATTCAGAATAGTGGAATAGCATCAGGTTGGACAAAACAGATAACATTAAAAAGCATATAATGAATATTTCCTTCTTCTTACAGCTTCATCCCACGACAGGCCATTGATCCATCTAAGTCAATATCATCTATTGAAACTTATCTTCCCAATTGAAGACATTAAGCTATAAAAGATTACTTTCCTTGATTGACAGTACCTCTTCAGAGCTCTATGCATTTCTATCCCTAGAAAATATTGTTATGATCCCTCCATTTGTTCCATCTAGCCCTTCTCTCCTCCAGCTGCTTAGTACAAGAAATTATCCATTTCCTTACATGCCCTGCACAACGTGGCAAGTTAAATTACTTTCTTGGCACTGAGTGGATCATAGGACTACCCTAAAGGGACAAGCTGTGTTCTCAGTCTTGGCATTCTTCCACTGAATCTTTCTACAGTTTTGGAAACAACAAACTAAAAGACTCAAGGTCCATCCCATCCTGGAAAGGACCTAATGGTAAAGACTGCAATGATGACACCATTAAAGCCAACATCTTTAACACATTCTTTGGCTCAGTATTTGTAAACAGCAATGGATCATGCCCAGTATTGCCTAGTCGAACCACAGACAACTAGATTGTGTAAATCTAAAACCATCTCTATCTATTGGACCGGATGGAAAATGTGCCTACTTTTAAAAAAGCTATCCACTGCCATAGCCGAACCTCTAAGCATAATCTTTGAAAAATCTTTCAGGACCAGCTCCTTGCCAAAACTATGGTCACAAGCCATGGTCATCCTCATCTTCAAAAAGGGAGACCCCAGCCTAGTTGAAAATTATAGACCAATCTGCGTCACCTGTAAAGTCATGGAATCAATTATTAACCAATCCATCATCCCCCACTTAGAAACAAACAACCTACTCTCTAATAAACAATTTGGTTTCAGAAAAAAACTATCCTGCAATCTGCAACTCTTACACTGCAAAAACATATGGACTATACAACTCGATCAGGGCAAAGCGATAGACACAATCTACATAGACTTCTGTAAAGCCTTTGATTCAGTGGTACACGACAAACTACTCCTAAAACTAAAATCTTACGATATCTCTGGACACCTGCATAACTGGATAGAAGCATTCCTGTCAAACAGACAACAAATGGTCAAAATTGGGAGCATTCTATCAAATTCTGTACCTGTCAGTGTCCCCTAAGGCAGTGTTCTAGGACCAACTCTCTTCATACTCTACATAAATGACCTCTGTGATCATATCAAGAGCCACTGCATCCTCTTTGCTGATGATGTAAAGCTATTCAACACCACAGACAATACTGGTACCCTTCAAAAAGACCTCAACAATGTATCAGAATGGTCAAATAAATGGCAACTTCAAATCTCAACAAATAAATGCTCTGTCCTACATATTGGCAAAAAAAAAATCAGAAAATAAAATATAGGCTGAATAGTCAAGACCTTGTTGAGGATCCAAACTTTGTCAAGGACCTTGGAGTACTGGTCTCAAGTGATCTAAGTGCTAGAGCCCACTATAACTACATAGCCAAAAAGGCATTAGGAGTTGTTAATCTAATCCTACGTAGCTTCTTCTCTGGTAGTATCACACTAATAACTAAAGCATATAAAACATTTGCTAGACCAATACCTGAATACAGCTCATCACTCCGGAACCTACATTATATATCTGATATTAACACAGTTGAGAAAGTGCGGAAATATTTCACAAGAAGAGTTCTCCACTCCTCTGCTCATTGCAGAATACCTTATGCCACCAGACTTGAAACTCTAGACCTCGAAAACCTAGAACTATACTGCCTCCGGTCCGATCTAAGTATAGTACATAAAATCATATATTGCAATGTCCTACCTGTCAATGAATACTTTAGCTTCAACCATAACAACACAAGACCAAACAATAGATACAAACTCAAGGCTAATCGCACCAAACTTGATTGCAGGAAATAAGACTTCAGCAACAGAGTGGTCAATGTCTGGAATACTCTTCCTGACTCTTCCCCAAACTCCAAAAACTTTAACCTTAGCCTGTCTACTATTGACCTCACCCCTTTCCTAAGAGGTCTGTAGGGGGTGTGCATAAGTGCACCAATCATGCCTACCGTCCCTGTTCTATTGTTTTTTATTTTTCTTATAGGTATCTATCTCATGTATTCAAGACTATATATATTCTTATATCTGTATCTTATAAGCGATTGACAAATCAAATAAATATTAAAATACTAAAAAAAAAATACAAATTGAAACAGAATCTAAAGAGTGAAAAACGTGCCTACCTTCCCTATCCTTTTGTTTCTTTTATTTTTTATTTTTCTTATATGTATCCATGTATTCATAACTATGTTTTTACCTGTTATCTTGTAAGCAATTGCCAAAAATAAATAAATAAATGAATCTAATGATGTAGCATTGTAGTTCAGTGCTAATATTGCTTTTCAAAGACCAAGAGACAACTTCCCTCACATGACTATAGCTGATTGTCTTGAGCAAAATATACTTATGAGAATCAAAATGAGAGAGAACTCAGATTGAAAATGTGAATTCATAGTGCATTGCCTATTAAAGTTCTACCTGGACAACTTCCAAACAGATACGCTTGCAAGTATCAGGCATCGATCACAGTATCCTATTGGTCTAGCTGAGGAGGTTGGGAATGGAGAGCACTGTGCTTTGGTGATTCTCCTCCTTCCAAGGGTACCTCCAAGAAGATAGCAGGGGAACACCCAGTCCTAGGCCTCTGCTCTGTGGGGTGCCACAGGGTTCCACTCTCTCCACGCCTTCTGTCATCCATTCTGTAATCCCACCATCCATTGATATGGAATAGAATTAAGATTAGGATTAGGATTAGGATTAGGATTAGGATTAGGATTAGGATTAGGATTAGGATTAGGATTAGGATTGAATAGAATAGAATAGAATAGAATAGAATAGAATAGAATAGAATAGAATAGAATAGAATAGAATAGAAGGACAGAGTTGGAAGGAAGCTTGGAGGTCTTCTAGTTCAACCCCTCCTTAGGCAGGAAACCCGACACCATTTCAGACAAATGGTTGTCCAACATCTTTTTAAGCATTTCTAGTGTTGGAGCATTCACAAGTTCTGGAGGCAAGTTGTTCCACTGATTAATTGTTTTCACTGTCAGGAAATTTCTCCTTACTTCTAGGTTGCTTCTCTCCTTGATTAATTTTCATCCATTGCTTCTTGTCCTACCCTCAGGTGCTTTGGAGAATAGCTTGACTCCCTCTTCTTTGGGGCAGCCCCTGAGATATCGGAACACAGCTATCATGTCGCCTTAGTCCTTCTTTTTATTAAACTAGACATACTCAGTTCCTGCAATTGTTCTACATATGTTTTAGCCTCCAGTCCCCTAATCATCCCTGTTGCTCTTCTTTGCACACTTTGTAGAGTCTCAGCATCTTAATTATCAGTAGGTCACTAATATTCAGGTATGTATCTCTGCCCTGGGCCCTCCACATGATATTTTCAAGGTGCTTTCTCAGTATCTGAAGGCTGAATGTAAATAACCCAGCTTTGAGCGTGATAGCATTGAGTGGCTGTGGGTTTTAGTGTCTCCCATATCTAATGATTGTCTGTCATTGATTCTGTATGGGCTAACACTCCATCCTCCAGGACTCTCAAATTTTGGAGGAGGAGGAGCTGGTAACTGACCATGAAGGTCTTTGCATGGTTACATTACATGTAGTAGTTACACCCTTTCCCATATTGGGAGGAACTGCTCACCCATGCCTTAGTCACCTAATGATAGTAATATTGCCATTTGATTGACATAGGGCTGCCCTTGAAGAGCGTTCAGAAGTTTCAGCTGGTCCAGAAAGCAGCAGCACATGCAGTTTTGCTCCATAATGCATCCACATAACACTGTTGCTATGTGAGCTTCACTGAGTCCTAGTATGCTTCCAGGTGCAATTCAAAATGCTAGTTGTCACCTTTAAAGCCCCAATATGGCATGTGGACATGTTCCCTGTGGGACTACCAATCTCTTGTGTTTTTTGCCATCCCATTTGATCTGGGAAAGTATCCATGTTGCTTTGATAGGCCCCAGGGTCTTCTCTGATATAGCAGCTGCCTTGTGAAACAATCTCACCCTAGAGATATGGACCACCTGTTGGTCTTTCAGAAGGCTGTGAAACCTGGCACTTGCCCCCAAGCACGGAGGATTGTGATGAAGCTCTGGGGTGTTTGCTATTTTGTTTAATATATTAATAATATTATTTTAGGGGCTTCCATTCAGATTATGTGCAAATTATTCTTTGAGATTTTTCTCTGATACTAGCCAAGCAAGTTTCTGATTTGTTAAACTGATATTTTTAGATTTATCATCACTTTCACTTTGTATTCCTTGTCCCCACAGGTCTTCTTTTTATTCTCTTTATCATCTCCTCTTCCTTGTCCTCCTCCTCCTCCTCCTACCAGTTTTCAGAAACCACTTTTATGAACTGCTCTATTATTTTTACATCATGATGCCTTTGTTAAACTATCCCTTTGTTGCAAAGGTTTGTACATAATAGGCATGTATATAGGTTTACCTCTAGGTGTGCTCTAGCCTTGTTACTTCATTCTTGCAGTTCATCCATGTATCACAGAGCTGTTTTTGAAGCAAGCTGGAGCGAAAAGGAGCCAGCAGAATGGAGGGGCAAGAAGTGGCCGATTGCAAAACATCAATCAGGATACAAACTTTGTCCCTTTTGTAAATGCATTACAACATTACATGTGAGTACATAAGCATGTATCATGATGTCACAACAAACATTTCAGCATTTTAGAGATAGGGCAGGGCATTTTGATGAAATCTTGGCTTGTTGCAAAGACCCCTGGTTGGAGAGGGCTCTTGTTCCAGTAAATTTCTTATTTTAGGACACCCTCAACCACAGAAGAGATGCAGCAAGAAATCTAACATTAAGCTCAACATAGTTCATCCACAGAAAAGGAGGCCTGAGACATCCTCACATATAGAGCAAAAGCCAAGATTGGGGTGAATATGAGAAGGTACAATATGATCAAGGTAGTGAAACAAATATGTATGTTATCAAGTGAACTTGATAACACATACATTTACAAGGAATATATCCAAGATAACCATACATCATTTGAATTAATTTCTTGACTAAAACGAAATTGCCAGCAGCCTTATAAAATGTATGTTCCCAAGGGAAAAACAGTTGACACAGGAGTAAAATAAATATAGGATTTGTATTGCTACAGTTAAGCAATCAAATTTGGTTACCAAGGCTGGTAATTGTTTTAACAAAAGTTCTTGTAATATCTTATAATTTAACAATTGATCTATGGGTGTTGCATGTATTCCTAAAGTTCATATGCTGGATTTTACATCATGAAGTTAGAACTAAGTAAAAGCACAATCTAAAATGTGAGTCAAGATCCATGTATCTAAATATAATTGATGGTAGTCCATCAACAACAAAGGAAAGTCTTGAGGCATCTTTATCTACAGAGCAAGGAAAGAGAAATGAGTGGATGGCTTTTCTGATTACCTGTGAAAGAGAAAATTATTTAGCATCTATGTGTTTTTTGCATGACTTAATCTATATTCTTTGTTTTGGCTCATACTATAGACCCTGTTTGACACCCATCTTGCTTTCACTCTACAGGTTGCCTAATTCTTAAGCTTCTCTTCTATACAACATAATCCGTGTTGTCAAAAGAAGATGATGGATCAGAGAACCAATTTGGGCATCAACTTCATGATTTTAACAGATCCATTGCTTCCATTTCAAGACTGTCAGAAAAAGGATTGATTATTTATTTCTTTATGTATTTATCTATTAACATTATATGCTGCCCATCTTGCCAAAAGTGACTCTAAGTGGCTTACAATCATTCAATAAAAACACCATATAAAACATTAAAGCAATAACAATAATTCAACAGTGGCAATTTTTCTGCCTGCTACATACCCCTGACTAATAATCGAACAACATCACTAGGTCTTCTACAACATATTTCATTAGATTAAATATGGGTCACTCAAAAAACTGACAAGTAATAAGAGAGAAGACTTGAAAAAATCTCCCTGGTGGAAAAGACCCTCTATTAAAGGGGTGGAAACAGATTCAGTTCCTATTTCCTGTTCCTATTTCTCTGTCATCAGAGGTTCAATCCACAAATGCCACAATTAGTTCCTTTCCAATGAAATCTTGTCAAATTGATAATAGCAAAGAGCACTAAGGAAACTTCAGCATTCTACAATATAGGTACATTCAAAATGTGGAGCAGTGCAAGTTAACAATGATCAAATTGTATATCTCTATAATATAGTACTAAAGAAGGGTTATTGAAGAAGGTCATATTCATCATGAAGATACTTCATGAAGTATCCAGGCAACTTCCAGATGGCACTATAATCATCTAAAGAAAACAAACCTGCTCTCCTCTGGTTCCTACTCCTACTTGTTTAGTGTGATAAACCAAGATAAAAGATGGATCCTGAGAAAACTAACTATAACCAATGATGTGACTTGAAGGTTCATAAAGATACAATCAGGCAGTTTATTCACCATCTGCTTTAGGCAGATTAGTCAGTTGGATATTGTACTCTGTAATAATAGAAATGAGCATATCATTTTATTAAAGAATGGGTTTGAACTTGAAAGCTGTGTAGATAAACAATTAGACACTGATATTGGGAAGTCTTTTTTGGACATTTACTGATTAGTCAAGGAAATGTTCTGTTTGGTTTATAATTAAAAGGTACTTCAATGCAGTTTGGTCATCTGCAAACATAAATGATCTTTATAATGCGCTGAAACTTTGAAAAAAATAAATGTTAAGTAAAGCAAATGTCAATATGCACCAAATTCAGAAACACTAATAATTACTTCATATCAAGTGCATATTGTTCAGTACTATTTAGTATGTCCAACTGAAGAATTTTCACATCATTTGCTAACCATGATTTTGTTTTAATTGGTGCTTCCAAGGATGATCTTGGGATCTTTTGTTGGAAAAACATGTGCTCTGCCACTGAGTTATAATCCTTCTTATGAAGCTTACAAACCTGAATATTAGTGTTCGGTGATGGCTGAACCTGGGTTCAATAAGCCAGCTAGTTTGTTTCCTGTTCTCCTAGATTCTTGAGGCTTCTGTTTACCTTTACTTTTGGAGATGTTTAACATTGATGTGGTCACACCCAAAGCCAGGCTGAGAAAAGGCAAAAGCAATTCTCAAATCGTAATAGTCTGTATATCCTCCTCAACATGTCAGAAGAGGAAGTGACCCTAAGTAATTTATTTTGTGGCATTCATTTCACACAGTCTGCACTCAAAATCAGGGTGAAGCCTACAAATGAATCACTGATTATAATGTCAATTAATCATGGCCAGAGTTGGCTTCTCACCATAATAGTATGGATGCTTGAGCAATACAAGTGAGTTAATATGACAAAATGTACTTTTCAGATTTTGTGATGAGTGAAGATGGTTCATTCTTCTAGTATTATACAATATCTAGTATTCTGTTTCTTTTCTTAGTCAACTCTTTCATACATATTTCAAGTATGCTAGGTGGTTCATTCAGTAGGTAAGGGTGGGCAATCAATTTTCCCAAGGGGCCCCAAGGGACTCTTGTGTAGGGCCAAACCAATAAAGCTGTAAAAATGTATAGGCATGCATGCACATACATAAATTGGGGAAAAATCAGCAATCTCCTTCAAAATCAAAGCAAGGTAGTTGCATTATGTGCATGACATACACTTATTTCATTTCTAATTCCAATTGAGCTCACGCAGGCAAGATATGGACCGCCAGGAAGCCGGATGTAGCCCAGGGGTCATAAAATGCCCAGGACTGCAGTAGATAGATATAATATACACCAATATCATTGTACCTACTCCGAAGATCTACAGTCTAAAGAGAATATTGGCCTTGTGTCATTTGAAAACCATACATACTATTTTTTTTTTTTGAAAGAGATTTTATTAATTTTCTACAAACAAACAAGACAAACAAAACATTAAAATATCAACTCTCATATGTACATCCAGTGTGTCAGTTGGTTCATCAGTTTTGTGCATTCCTTTTGTAGTCTCAATTACAATTATGTTACATAACAACTCATATTGTCATTCCAAACTTATATATCCTAATATCACGAAGAAAAAAGAAATTTTTGACTATACTTTTAATCATTCATGCTTTATGAGATAACAATACTTTAACCAGTTTATTCTGTAACAAATCATATAATCATACCAAATCAATCCTAAAAAACCCTTTATAAATATAATGTCAAATAACAAAGTAATAACAAAATAGCAAAATAAAGATATTCCTTACTGTCTAGCATTCTAAATATTCTATTATCGTATTTTATCATCTAGCTGTCGTGTCCGAAAAGAAGCTCCGAGTCGGTGACTTTCAGTAAAAGCTCTTTATTTTTAATAGTTGAACCGAACCGGCAAAAGGCAAAAAGCCTGCGGCTTTTATACCTTTTTGCCGCGGCGGCCGCGGCCAATGGCAGCGATTCAAGTCTCCCGCTCTTGGTTTGCACCAATCACGGGAGACTTCAATCGGGCCAATCGGTGCGGCTCGCCTGGCCAATCAGAAATCCCCGCGCCTTAGCCAATCAAGGCACGGGGATTTCGAGTAGTCCATTTTAATACATAACACCCCTCCCCTCTTGGTATGGTCCCTCACGTGGTGTAGTCACGCAGGTAGGCGGGGCTCCGTCGAGTCCTAGTTGACCTGCGCAACTCACTTTCTTGTTGTAACTCGGCCGGAGCGGTCATCTTTCTGGCTGCTCCTGCTTCTGTGAGAACCGGCTGAATGATCGGGCCGGTTCTCTCGCCGTGGCTCCCGCCTGGGCCTACCGGGTCGGTTGAGTCACGGATTTCGCCGCTCCCGCTTGGCTTCTCCGAGTCGGTAGAGTTGGCCAGACGGCTCTTCTCCGGATGGGACTCGCGAAGGCTGCGTTCCGGTGAGTTTTTCAGTTTTATTTTTTCTTGCGGTTGTTTTACCGGGTATTCCCTCCCCCCTTGGTTCATGTCTTGGGGGTTGAGGTCAGTCATTGCTCGTGACCTTAGCTGGTCGATATGTCGTTTCCAGGCTCACCCATCGATGGTTTGGAGCCGGTACGACCGAGGACCAGTGACTTGCGTTATGATGGCTGGGATCCATAGGGGGTCCCCCGTCATGTTTTTGGCGTAGACTAAGTCGCCTGGTTCGAAAGTCCGGTACCTGGAGCTGGAGTCTGGTGGCCGCTCCGGGTTATAGGTCGGGTGTAGACGGTCGAGTGGGGACCGCAGCTTCCTGCCCATCAGGAGCTCTGCAGGGCTTTTGTTAGTTGTGGTATTTGGCGTGATGTGCTGTATGAAGAGTAGTTTGTTGATTTTATCGTTGATCTCCCCGTGGTCCATTTTCCGGAGGGTCTTTTTTGTAAACTGGACCATCCGTTCCGCCCTACCGTTCGCCGCTGGATGCGCCGGTGCTGTCAATGCGTGGCGGATGCCCTTCTCTGCCAGGAACCGTTCGAAGTCGATGGAGGTGAATTGGGGCCCATTATCTGAGACGATGACGTCTGGGAGGCCGTGTGTGGAAAACAGTTTACACAGTTCTTTTATGACAGCCTCTGTGGTGGTGGATTTCATGTCAGCCACCTCCAACCAATTTGAATATGCGTCGACTGTGATTAGAAAAGTGTGTCCATTTGTGGGGCCAGCAAAGTCTAAATGGATTCTGGACCAGGGTCCCCGTGGTGTTTCCCAGTCCCGGATAGGTGCTGCGGGTGGGCTGGATCTGGTCTCCTGGCACCGGTGGCATTTGGCGACCCACGCTTCAATTTGTTTGTCCATCCCTGGCCACCAAGCATAACTCCTGGCCAGGGCTTTAGTCCTGACGATGCCAGGATGACCCTCATGTAACATCTCTAGGACCCTGTTTTGCAATTTGTCCGGAATTACCACCCGATCACCCCACAGGATACATCCTCTTAACAGTGAAAGTTCAGTCTGGCGCTGCCGGAATGTTTTAAAAGTCTCGTCTTTGTCTTTTTCCGGCCAGCCTTTTTCTAACCAATGTAAGATTTGTGCCAAATGCCTGTCCTTAATGGTTTCTCTGGCAATGTCAGATGCGGTTATGGGCAAATTCTCAATACTCAGGGTGTTTGTTGTTGGTGCAGGGTCAGGGTCAGAGTCCGGCAAGGGCGAGCGGCTTAAGGCGTCCGCGTGCGAAATTTTCTTACCTGGCTTGTGCAGCAGTTCGTAGCTGTAGGCTGCCAGGAATTCAGACCATCTTGTCATGCGGGGCGACAAGATGTTTGGCGTGGCACGGTTTCCAGCGAGGATGCCCAGCAACGGTTTATGATCAGTCACTATTTTGAATGGGCGGCCGTATAGGTACTCATGGAAACGCTTAACGGCGGCAACTATAGCCAAAGCTTCTTTGTCCAGCTGGCTATAGTTCCGTTCCGGTTTAGTCAGAGTTCTGGAGAAAAATGCGATAGGTGCTTCTCTCTGGTCTGGGAGGGTATGGCTGAGGACAGCGCCGATGCCGAAAGGTGATGCGTCGCAAGTGACAGCTAAGGGCAAGGTTTCACTGAATTGCATCAGAACGGCGTCGGAGGTGAGGAGGTCCTTGGTTTTTTGAAAGGCGGCTTGCTCTCGTCTCCCCCAAGTCCAGGATGCCTTCTTGTCCAGGAGTCTATGTAAAGGTTCCGCCGCCGTTGCCTTTTGAGGTAGGAAGACATTATAAAAGTTAAGTAAGCCTAGGAACGCTTGTAGATCTGTTTTGGACTTCGGGGTGGGGGCTTCCTTGATGGCTTTCACCTTTTTAGTTGTAGGATGGATGCCCTGCCGGTCTAGGAGGTAGCCCAAAAATTCTATTTGCTCTGTACAAAGTTGGCATTTTTCGCGTTTGACTTTAAGTCCTGTTTCTTTAAATTTTGTTAAGACTTGTCTTAGTCGGTTTTCTGATTCTGCTTCGTTTGGCGCCGCCACTAACACGTCATCGAAATAGGGCACCACCCCCTTGATGCCTTGTAGTAAACGTTCCATCAGGCTCTGGAAGATGCCTGGTGCCACGCTGACTCCAAATTGGAGTCTGTTACACTTGAAGGCCCCCCGGTGTGTCACAATTGTTTGGGCTTCCGCCGTTTTCTCGTCCACAGGTAGTTGTTGGTATGCTTGGGCGAGGTCGAGTTTGGCAAAAATTTTTCCCCCTCCCAGTGAGTGCAGTAAATGTTGCACTATTGGGACTGGGTAGGCACTTTGCTGTAGCGCGCTGTTTAGGGTGGCCTTATAGTCCCCGCAGATTCTCATGGACCCGTCTGGTTTTATTGGGGTCACTATAGGGGTCTCCCATCTGGCGTGGTCTATCGGTTGTAATACCCCTTGTTTGACGAGTTTGTCGATCTGCTCGTCAATTTTTGGCTTTAACGCGAAAGGTACCCTTCTAGGTTTAAGCCGCTTAGGGGGAACCCTTGGGTCTAAATCAAACGAGATAAGGGGCCCCTGATACTTGCCCAAGCCTCCATCGAAGACCTCCTGGAACTCCTGGACTAGCCGCTGTTCCCAAGCTTCAATGGAGACGTGGTTGACACCTGTCAGCGCGATGTTAAGCGGGGCGAACCATTGTAGACCCAGCAGGCTCGGGCGGTCGTGGTCGACTATTGTGAGTGGTAGTTGTTCGGTGTGGCCTTTGTAGGTTATACTGAAGTTCTTGGTGCCCACTACCGGAACGCGATTACCTTGATAGTCTTTTATGATGATCTTTTGGGCATGCACGTTTCTTCTTTGTAGTGTAGGCACTAGTTTTTTTATTTCGCGCCATGCAATCATGGAAAGGTAGGATCCGGAATCCACTTCCATTTTGCATGGCCGGCCTTCGATGTGGACTTCTACGTGTACTTTTCTGGCGCCGTCGGAGATGGCGTGGCCGATGGTCACCGTCTGGTGGGTTTCTTCTTTTCGCCGACCTTCGCCGCTTCTTTGAGATCGTTGCTTCTGGTCCCACCGACCTGCTGGTTGGCGCTCTCTGGCTCTGGGCGGGGAGCTTTCTCTTCTTCTGTCTTGCTGTTCCCATTTGGGCGGGCTGCGGGTCTTCCTCTGGCGGCAGACTCGAGCGATGTGGCCCCTTCGGTCACAATGCCTGCAGATAGCGTCAAAGAATCGGCATTCTGACCTGGGGTGGTCGCCGCCGCACCCGGCGCAGTTGGTCCTCGACCTACGACCTTTCCGGCTTCTTTGGTCTCCGCGTCCCGTCTGCACGCGATGTATGTCCTCCTCGTCATCTGACGTGCTGGAGGTTGACTGGTAATCGCCGTAGTGTGCGGTTGTTTCGTTTCTTGTGTCGGCCGACCTCGCGGGGTTGTTGTTTCCGCCCTTCGCGTCAGATCTTCGCATGGTGTCTGCTGACGTGCGGGTTGCTTCTGCGGCTGCTGCCGCGGTGAGGGCATCGGCCAGGCTGATGTCGCCTTTGGCCATAAGTCGGCTCTGGAGTATCGAATCCCATAAGCCTAGTACGAAGCGGTCTCTTATGAGACTGTTCAAACCTTCAAACTCGCAGAGTCCTCCTAGGCGCTGTAACTCTGCGACGAAATCGCTCAATTTTTCATCTGGCTTCTGGTTTCGGCGGTAAAATTCGTTGCGCCGTATTAGAATGGGGACCTCGGGGGCGTAATGGCGCCGCAGTCTTGGTTCAAGGACGTCCCAGTCCATGGCAGTTGCGTCTGCCGGCTTGGCTAATGCCTTAGCCATCTGGAAGACCTCTGGTCCGCAGTGTGTAAGGAAGACAGCGCGTTTTAGCGGGCCCGGGGCGTCCTTCATGCCGGCACATTCTAGGTACATCCGGAACCGATCCGAATACGATTCCCAGTCCTCGGCGGCGGGGTTGAAGGGAGCGGGCGGTGCTATCTTTGCCATCTTAGTGTTGTCGCTGGTTCTTAGGTGGACACGGGGTTCGGTTCAGGGGCGAGATCCCACCCTCGTCGCCAGTGTCGTGTCCGAAAAGAAGCTCCGAGTCGGTGACTTTCAGTAAAAGCTCTTTATTTTTAATAGTTGAACCGAACCGGCAAAAGGCAAAAAGCCTGCGGCTTTTATACCTTTTTGCCGCGGCGGCCGCGGCCAATGGCAGCGATTCAAGTCTCCCGCTCTTGGTTTGCACCAATCACGGGAGACTTCAATCGGGCCAATCGGCGCGGCTCGCCTGGCCAATCAGAAATCCCCGCGCCTTAGCCAATCAAGGCACGGGGATTTCGAGTAGTCCATTTTAATACATAACACTAGCCATTGATAAAATAGATCCCAAATTTCATAAAATTGTCTATCCTTTTGCTCTCTAATTTCAAATGTCAATCTACTCATCTCAGCACATTCCAATATTTTCTTAATAATTTCCTCCTGTAATGGTATTTTCTCATTCTTCCAATTATTAGCAAATACAATCCTAGCCGCTGAAAACCATACATACTCTTGAAGTATAGGCTGGTCTCTTGCTTATCAAATGGAGTTAAGGGGGTAACAACCATGCCTGGAATAATGGCCATCCAGTAAGATCCCTGTTTGGAAGCAGGTTATTAGGTAGAACCAGGATCCTAAGGCTCAGCTTGTAAAGATTTTGAAGTTCTCTCCAGAGTGGCCTACTTGCCTCTGAACCAATTACTGGAACAAAGCACCAACATGTCATGGTTTCCTTACCACTCCTTATGTGAAATCAGAAGGAATATGATAGTAAACTTCCAGACTAACATTTTATTGAAAGGCATAAATCTCTGTGAAAACTAATACAACTTATTAATGAAAAGATATTTCTGGACTCTTTCTGATTTTTGACAACCATTGGTTAAGATGGTACTGTTAAGTTTGGAGCATGGGTATGAAAGAATGGAGACGAGACGATGAAACGGTGAACTTCAACTCTTTATTTACATGGTGTGACAGCTCAAACTCGATGGCTGCTACAGCCTTCCTTATATAGGCAACTTATTAGATATTCAACCAATGAAAACCAGGGAGCGCTAGCTCCGTTAACCAATGAGAAAGGCTCGTTAATGGCCAATCAGATTCTCCTGAGCAGACCAATCTGATCTCACCATTTAATGGCCAATCAGAAGTGCAGGCCAGAACCCTGCATTTGACTTCAAGCTCTTGATAACTTTATTGACACAATTATTCATTCACAACACCCCTTCCCCCGGGGTTCCGTTTACGGGGTGCGGTTACATAGTCCTTGAGGTAGGACGGTTGTTTTGTTAGTCTATTTGATTTCCATTGTGCACCTGGTATTTGGCTGCACTCTTGTAGAGGTAGAGCGTTGTTTGACGAAAGGGGTGCCTCTGACTCTGAGTTCGAATTTTCGTTGTCACCAACATCTTCGGTATCACCATGAGGAGAGCTCCCTCCCATCCCTGGTTCCTCTTCATGTGTTTCCATTCCGCTATCGTTCCCTTCAAAAAGGTTTTCTGCTAATTGAAGTTCATCTTCCTCTGTATCTCCCCCCCCCCCTCAGTTTGGTCATCAGGGGACTCATAGATCCCTGACTGCAGCCTTTATCGTAGTTGATCGATATGGTGCTTCCATAGTCTATCATCGCGGCATTGCACGAGATATGATCTTGGGCCAGTTACACAGACTACCGTCGCTTCGACCCACAACAGATCGCCCGATAAGTTTTTAGCAAATACCAAGTCGCCTACCTGGAAGGTACGGCATCAGCCGCTGGATCCATGTGGTTTCTCAGGTTCATACGCTGGGTATAATCTGTCGAGGTGGGAGCAGAGCTTTCGTCCCATTAGCAACTCGGCGGGAGTTTTGTTGGTGACGCTGTGCGAAGTGATATGCTGTAAAAAAAGGATTCGGTTTATTTTTTCTTCGATGTTGTCATAGTCCATTTTTTGTAGCATTTTCTTGACAAATTGTACCATGCGCTCGGCCCTTCCGTTGGTCGCAGGATGCACAGGCGAAGTCAGCGCATGTCGAATACCGCGGTCCACTAGGTACTGTTCAAAAGACAGTGCGGTAAATTGGGGCCCGTTGTCGGATACCAGAACGTCCGGTAATCCGTGGGTTGCAAACAGTCTGTCCAGTTCCTTAATGACCGCTTCCGTTGTTGTGTTCTTCATTCGGTGGATTTCGAGCCAGTTCGAGTAGGCGTCCACGGTTAGCAAGAATGTGTGGCCTTTGGTAGGTCCTGCAAAATCCAGATGGATACTGGACCAGGGTCCCCGCGGTGTTTCCCATTCGGTTGGGATTGCCTTTGGTGGGGCGTTGCTTACTTCATGGCATTTATAACAAGCTTTGACCCACGTCTCGATTTGCTTGTCGATGCCTGGCCACCACGCATAGCTTCATGCGAGGGCTTTCATGTGCATGATGCCGGGGTGGCCATCGTGCAAGGTTCTCAGTACTGCTTGTTGGAGTCGCTCTGGGATAACGACTCTATCGCCCCAGATGATGCAGCCCTTTTGTGAAAACAACTCTGTTTGTCGGCTTTTGAATGGTGTGATGTTATCAGGTACTTGGTCCAATGGCCATCCGCGTTTCACCCAACTGAGGACTTGTGCTAAGGCGGGGTCGTGTTTTGTTTCTCTCGCGATATCACGGGCGGTTAATGGCGGTGTACGAAGTGCCTCGATCTGTAACATTGTCACTGTAGGCGCGGGGTCGTCGATGGTCTCTGGAAGTGGTGCTCGGCTCAATGCGTCTGTGTGGGGAATGGCCTTTCCCGGGCAGTATTGCAGCCAATAATTATGAGCAGCCAAGAATTCTGACCAGCGAGTCAGAAGATAATATATAGGGGGTTGGCTTATCTCCCGCTATTATTCCCAGCAAAGGTTTGTGGTCAGTTACTATAGTAAAAGCTCGGCCATGTACGTACTCATGAAATCTTTTGACAGCAGACACAATAGCAAGGGCTTCCTTATCAATCTGGCTATAATTGCGCTCTGTTTTTGAAAGCGTCTTTGAGAAATAGGCAACAGGGGCTTCGCTACCGTTAGGCAAAACATGGCTCAAAATGGTGCCCACTCCGAAAGGCGATGCATCACACGTGATCGTTAACGGCAAGGTCTCATTGTACTGCATCAGTACAGCGTCAGAAGTCAGTAGTTTTTTCACATTTTGGAATGCCTGCTCTTCTCTATGTCCCCATACCCAAATTACTCCAAATTGGAGTCGTGTACATTTAAAGGCACCTCGGTGCGTCACGATCGTCTGTGCCTGTGCCGTTTTTTCATCTACCGGCAGTTGCTGATATGCCTGAGCGAAGTTTAGTGAAGACTTTTCTGCCCTCCAGGGAATAGAGGAGGTGCTGCACCACCGGTTCCGGATATGCATTTTGTTGCAGGGCATGGTTTAGGGTTGCTCGGTAGTCTCCACAAATTCTTATTGATCCATCCGGCTTAATGGGTGTTACGATTGGGGTCTCCCAGGGAGAGTGATCGGTTGGCTCTAACACCCCCTGGACTATTAACTTATCAAGCTGTTCATCAATTTTCGGTTTTAGGGCAAATGGAACTCTACGAGGCTAAAGCGGATGGGAGCTATTTTTGGATTAAGGTTAAATGATATTGGGGTCCCTTTGTACTCGCCTAGTTTTTCTGCGAAGACGTCCCTGAATTCTTGGACGCGGTCCTCCTCCCAGTCGCTGCTGCCGATTCGGTTAATGCCTGCCACTTCAATGCCAAGTGGCGTGAACCATTGGAGGCCTAACAGGCTAGGCTGGTCTTTGTCGATCACAGTCAGGGGTAAGTATGCTGTATGGTTTTTGAACGAGACCCGGACTCGACTGGATCCTACGACTGGAATCCTATTCCCCTGATAGTCTTTAAGTATGAGTCTTTGGGAACGGAGGTCTTGGCGCCAGATAGTCGGGATGAGTTGCTTGAGGGTCTTCCAGGAAACCATCGAGAGAGATGATCCTGAGTCAACTTCCATTTGGCAGGGCTGATTTTCGATGGCCACTTTAACTCGGATTTTCTTGGCATTCAAGGAAGAGGCGTGACCGATAGTGATAGTTTGGTGAGCCTCTTCTCGCTTCGTGGGGCAGTTTAAGGTTCAGTTTCTGTAGGAGTGGTTCACTGGTTCTTGCCTTACAGGACGGTTTCCTGTCAGTTGGTGACAGTTAGCCCCTTTTGAGGTGTGGCTGGGTCCTAGGAGACTTATACAGACCCGTCCGATGTGGCCTTGTTTCCCACACTCATGGCAGAGCGCATCGTGGAATTTGCACTCAGACCGGGGGTGGCTGGCCCCACAGCCTGCGCATGGGTGTTGGGACTTCTGGTAATGGTCCCGATCGGACCGCAGTCGATGGACCTCTTCTTTGTCGCTGTCTGACGACAAAGAGAGGTCCTCGTGGTGGGCCATCAAAAGCTGTCCTTCTGACTTGGGTGAGATGTCGCCGGTCGGCTGGTGTACCGGAGCGCGGTTGCGGCATAATTGGGCAGCCAACTTCCTGGTTGCTTCTGCTGCAGTAGCATCAGTGATGGCATCGGCAAGGCTGATGTCACCTTTCACCATCAGCTTACTCTGCACGTTTAGCGCATCTAATCCCAGAACTATTCGGTCTCTCAATGCCTCTTCCAGGTCGGCGAACCCACAGAGGCCTCCCAGGTTTCGGAGGTCCGCGACAAAATCTGCAACGCTCTCTCCTTTCCGCTGGTTTCTTTGGTAGAATTCATGCCGCCTTACGAGTGTTGGCACGGTCGGTGCATAGTGGGCTCTCACTAGGGGTTCAAGGATGTCCCAGTCCATAGCCTTTACTTCAGCCGGTTTTGCTAGTGCCTTAGCCATCTTGAATACGGTCGGCCCGCAATGTGTTAGGAATACCACCCGTTTCTTCCCGGTCGTGGCATCCTTCAAATTATTGGTTTCCAAGAATATTTGGAAACGATCCATGTAGGACTCCCAGTCTTCTTGCGCTGGGTTGAATAGAGCAGGTGGTATGATGCCGCCGGACATGGTTCCGCCGTTGTGCGCTTTCAGCCACGTGCTCAGTTATCTTGTTCGTTGTTCAGTCAGCTCTGACGTCTCCAAATCCCATCCTTGTTGCCAGTGTTAAGTTTGGAGCATGGGCGTGAAAGAATGGAGACGAGACGATGAAACGGTGAACTTCAACTCTTTATTTACATGGTGTGACAGCTCAAACTTGATGGCTGCTACAGCCTTCCTTATATAGGCAACTTATTAGATATTCAACCAATGAAAACCAGGGAGCGCTAGCTCCATTAACCAATGAGAAAGGCTCGTTAATGGCCAATCAGATTCTCCTGAACAGACCAATCTGATCTCGCCATTTAACGGCCAATCAGAAGTGCAGGGCCAGAACCCTGCACTTGACTTCAAGCTCTTGATAACTTTATTAACACAATTATTCATTCATAACAGGTACAACACTCTATATCGGGGTGTCAACCTGGCTGCCCATGGGCAGATGCATGGCCACGCCCATCCCAGTTCTGTAAATGGGAAAACTATCACAAAACTTCATGTGATAGCAATGTGACCGCGAGTTTGACACCCATGCTCTATATGGTGAAAGTGTGATTCGGGAAATATCTCATGTATCTTTGGAGGGGCATCAACATACAAAACTTGGAGATGCTCCAGTACCTGATACTCTTTGTAAAAGCAAACATAGGCTTATAGGCCCCAATCTAAAGAAAACGACTTGCATCTGAGTTGCATTAACAATTATGGGAAAAATTAATAACAATCAGCTTAAATCTACATCTGTGAATGCTTCAGAAATTATTGGAGGAGATGCTTTGGACCTCACACAAAGCTGAGCACAGTCCTTCTCTGCTATTTATTCAACAAGCCTAAACCTTTTCAGGCTTCTGAGTGAGGAAGATGCTACTACTTTAAGTAATCCGCTTATATGAAAACTTTTAAAGAAGTGTTTTATTGAATGGGGAAGGTGTTTCTGGACACACATGGTTCTTTTTACATAGTTTTCTGCTCTGAAATGCAATTGTAAGTGATCCACAGTCATTTGGAGTTGGGCAGTCTCCAAATTTAAAAATAAACAAATGGCATCTTTTTCCAGCTTTGTGAAAAAGTCTGAAAAGGTTTGGCCTTCTTTAAAGAAGTGCATGCCCTCTGAAGCAATTCTGAATCTTTTTAAATTAAGAATTTGAAATAAATGTTCAACAATTTTAATGATACCAGAGTATTATTCACATTTTCCAGATTGGAGATTCATAAATGTTTCATCCTTTGTTCTGATGTATACAAAAAAAAAAAGGCAGAACTAAGATCTATGGAGAGAAATTGTAATGAATTGGATTTTGGCTCGGCATTAGGGAAAACTTCCAAATGTGAGAGCAATTCAAAACAGATTGCCTCCAGAGAAGGAGAAAAAGTTTTCATTAGCTTGGGATATTTTACAGATGCTGGGAAGGATCTGTCAGGGATGGTGGAGCAGCACAAAGCATAGAATTGGCCCAAATGATGACTAAGTTCCTTGACAATTTATGATACTAGAGTGTGTGTTACCAAAATGTGTCCAGCATTTTCAAAATTCCTTGAAATGATACTTTCTACATACATGCAGGTTTTTTTTTAAGAGTAAAAAGTGTTCTTATGATTAAAATATTATTCCTAACGTTTCAAGTAACTTTTTTCCTCTATTGAATCCTACTCCTTTTCTATCTTTTTCCAGGATGTAACTTTGAACAGTCATTAAATGAACTATTGTAAGTTGAGGACTACCTGTATTAGATTTAACCTAGCAAATATTGCACAAAATTAAAAGTACAAACTCTAAATCCAGTATTGTGTACAGATACAGATAATGAGATTTGGAAGGGACCTTATAGTTCATCTAGTCTAACCCCCCACCCAAGCGGGAGACCCTATACCATATCTGACAAGTGACAGTCCAATCTCTTCTTGAAAGTCTCAAGCAATGGCGCTCCCACAACTTCCGATGGCAAGCTGTTCCATTGGTTGATTGTTCTCACTGTCAGAAAGTTTCTCCCTATTTCCAGGTTAAATCTCTCCTTGTTCAGTTTCCATCCATTATTCCTTGTCTTGACCCCTTCCTCTCTGTGGCAGCCCTCAAATATTGGAAGACTGCTATCATGTCTCCCTGGTCTTTCTCTTCACTAGGCTAGCCATGCCCAGTTCCTGTAACCATTCTTCATATGTTTTGGTCTCCAGTCCCCTAATCATCCTGGTTCTCTTTTCTGTACTTTTTCTAGAGTCTCAACAAAAGTGGTGAGCAAAACTGGATGCAATACTCTAGGTGTTAAATTAAATATGATCCGAAAATATACACACATTCAAATTGCTGTACCATCTTTAATGTGAAATTCATAGATACTCATGCAACCAACATTAAAAAGAATAACATTAAGAAATTTAAAAAGGAAGCATTCACAGGGAGGGCTAGAAGTAGCTTTATCCCAAAGGTGTTGGATTGAAGAAGATAAGGCAAAGATAATACCAGGGGAAGAAAGTCCTCCAATCTCAACTTACAATCAATTGCCCATCTTAGAAACCAAGTCACTAGTGTGCTTGTGGCCTTAGCCTCTAAATGCTTATGTTTGTCTGCAACACTGTACCTTCATCATCCATTTTTGGTGTTGTCTAAAGCAGTAGATTTTAACCATCTCCTGATATATTTACCACCCTGCTGCTTGGCAGGATCACTTCCAATCTATTGGTTTCCAGGGTGGTGGTGAAGATCTGCATTTGGTGCTACCTTGGGTACCTGCTTCAGCAAGTTTCAGTTTATGTAATCTTGAAATTCGTGTCAGCAGACACACTTGGGCCTTGATTTGTTTCTGAGCAGATCACTAGTAATCTGAAGATGGACATGAATTTTATCACCCTATTGTCATGGTTAGATAATGCCCTCATTCAGTTACACTAGAGAGCTACACTTGATTCCTTGTAACAGTGTGGTCCATTTGGATGGTTCAGCTAATTGACTCAGCTAATTTCCAAATGATATTTGAAGTGTTTCTCTCCAGCAAGCATTTCTGTCTAATGTCTGATGCACAATTGGCAAAAGGAAGTATACCGGCCACTGGATAGATTTGCCCCCAAATAACCAATTCTAATTTGCAACTAAGTTTTCTAAAAAAAACTTCTACTCCAAGAAATGGAGCAGAAATGCTTGGAGGAAGAAGTTAGAAGCAAATCTGATGAAACGTGGGTATGTGCCCATGTGAGACCTACGCAGTATTGATAAAGGAGGCAACTTTTCCTTCCTTATTGCATCAGTAGGTTGTCATTTCATGATATTATTTACGATGGCTAACTGCCATCTTGAATAAGATCATGAAAATGACAGCCTACTGATGCAGTACTGTGGAGTATCATCACTATGCTGATGATACCCAACTTTACATCACCTGGCAATAAAGGAGTTACTACTGATGTCCTATCCCAGTGTCCAGAGGCTGTAAGAGACTGGATGGGGAAGAACAGATTGAAGTTTAATTCAAACAAGACTGTTCTGACCCAGCCTTAGCAGAAGCAAGAAACAGACTCCTTGTCACAACAGACTCCTTGTCACAAAAAACTCCTCTTTATTTACCTCTTGTGAATTAATTGCATTCACCCACCAAAAAGTCTAAACACTACTCCTTCAAAAAGTTAACAGCAGCAACAGACCTTATCACTTCCTTGCGATAATTGCAGGGCCGTGAGCTCCAAGCCAAAAGACTGCAAATTAAGTTCTGGCAAGCAGTCTCTGTGACACAAAACACAATGAGCAAAATCTTCAGAAAGATGAATTGTTGTCTCCCCTGACAACCACTCCCCTTTCCCTCTATTTATTTCCGGAGCCAGGGAGGGACCATTCAGCATCCACATGTGTTTTGCTTCCCAAGTCGACCCCTTGACCTCCGTTGTTCCCCTTTCCTTTTTTTTTTAAACAGACTTTATTGATCTTTTATAGCTTTAAAAAAGACAAAAATAAATAAAACAAGTAAAAAGTAAAAATCTCTTGAATTCGACAATTAAAGAATTCAACAAACTGTGGCAATTTTCTTATACTGCTATTTTGTGTGTTGTTTACAAATATATATAATTTATGAGACTATAAACATTTAACTTATGTATTGTTTATCCTTAATTCATCAACCTTTTAACTATCTTTGTTAAAAGATAGTTTTATATACCATTTTTATACCATTTTTCCCAAATTTTACAGTATTCAGTCTCCTCTTTCTCTTTTAACATTAACGTTAGTTTGTCCATCTCAGCACTTGTCATTATTTTTTTTTGAAAAGAATTTTATTAATTTACTACAAACAAACAAGACAAACAAAACATTAAAACATCAACTCTCATATGTACAGCCAGTGTGTCGGTTGGTTCATCAGTTTTGTGCATTCATTTTGTAGTCTCAATTACAATTATGTTACATAACAACTCATTGTCAATCCAAACTTATATATCCTAGTATCACTAAAAAACAAAGAAATTTTTGACTATACTTTTAATCATTCATGCTTTATGAGATAACAATACTTTAAACAGTTTATTCTGTAACAAATCATATAATCATACCAAATCAATCCTAAAAACCCTTTATAAATATAGTGTTAATATTCTATTATCGTATTTTATCATCTAGCTATTGATAAAAAAGATCCCAAATTTCATAAAATTGTTTATCCTCTTGCTCTCTAATTTCAAATGTCAATCTACTCATCTCAGCACATTCCAATATTTTCTTAATAATTTCTTCCTGTAATGGTATTTTCTCATTCTTCCAATTTTTAGCAAATACAATCTTAGCCGCTGTTAATACATTTACAATCAGGTATTTCAAATCTTTACTATATGTATCAGGTAAAATTCCCAATAAGAAGATCTCTGGTTTCAAGTCTATGTGTTTCTTTGTCATTTTTTCCAACCACATTCGAATTTTAGTCCAATATTTTCGGGCGTCCTCACAAGTCCACCACATATGGTAATATGAGCCAGGTATCTGATGACATTTCCAGCATTTTTCAGATTTGTTCTTAAACATTCTTGCTATTCTTGTCGGGGGAAAGTGCCACCTGTAAAACATCTTGCACAAGTTTTCTTTATTTGCTGTTGACATTGTCATTTTATAATTTTGAAACCACAATTTTTGCCATTTGTCTCAATCAATCCCATATCCAAAATTCTTCCCCCAAACAATCATAGTTTCTTTAACTTGTTCTTCCTCTAATTTAATTCCCAGTAAATAACCATATAATTTTTTAATCACCTTCTCATCAGTACCCATCAAGATCTTATCTAAATCAGTCTATTTATCCATTTTAAAATCTTCATCATACCTTGAATGTATTTGCGCATATGAAAACCAATTCATCCTTATACCTTGTTCCTCTAAGTTTTGGATCGATTTAAGTCCACCCTTTTCATCCAACAGTTCCCCATATCTAACTGTTTGTTCCTTCTTATAGAGTATAGGACAGGAAAATGCTTCAATAGTCGATAACCAAAGTGGAATTTTCAAATAACATTGTTTTTTTATCTTCTCCCAGTTTAACCACAAAGACTCCCGTATATAATGTCTTCTAAAATAACCCTGTGTTTTAGTTCCCTTATACCATAAAAAAGCATGCCAGCCCAACAGCAATTCATGCCCTTCTAATGTCAACAATCTATGCTTTCTTAATGTTATCCATTCTTTGACCCACATCAAACTTGCAGCTTGGTAATACAATTCCCAATTAGGCAGGCCAAAACCTCCTCTAATTCTAGCGTCTTGCAAAAGCTTTAGCTTTATTATCGCTTTTTTACCTTGCCATATAAACTTCAACATGATTTTATTTAAATCTTCAAAATAGTCTTTTCCAAGTCTAATTGGTATTGTTTGAAACAGAAATAGAATTCTGGGTAAAATATTCATCTTGATTGTTGAAATTCTCCCTATTAATGACAATTGCAAGTTTTCCCATTTCTTCAAGTCTGTAGCTATCTGTTGTTTGAGTTTAATATAATTATTCTCTTTTAACGTGCTACATCTTGCTGTCAAATATATCCCCAGATACTTAACCTTATTTGTAACTTGGATTTTCAACAGGTCTACCAGTTCTTGTCATTATTTTTTGAATAACCAATTCATCTGAAGGTAAAGATGGGTGTTTCCAGCATTGGGCCAAAGCAATTCTAGCTGCCATCAGAATATGTAATATTATATATTTCTCCCATATTTTTTTCTTAAATATCTCCAATAAAGAGAATAGAATAGAATAGAGAGAATGGGGATTTTGCAGTAACCTTCCCCTGGAGTGGGATGGGAATGGAGATTTTACAGTATCCTTCCCTTGCCACACCCACCAAGCCACGCCTATCAAGCCACACCCACAGAACTGGTAGTAAAAAAAAATTAATAGTACCTTTTTTAGTTTTAAAAGATTTAACCAGTTGTTCTTATATCTTGGGAGTCTCAAAAGCTGAAAATGCTTCTGGTCCAAATAAAGTTATCAGCAGATGATATATTGACTTTCATCCGATAGATGACATTTGTCTCTTAACCCAGTGTATGTTAAAAATTCATCCTCATCATCTGTCAATAGGTCCAAAATCAAGATCTCAACTTTCAACCAGCTTTTCAATATTACTACCTCTTTCCAAATTTTAATGTTGGCTATCCCTATAAATTTAGCACTGGGGAAAAGGATCAAATCTATTTTTAAAATATTATCTTCCGTAGCTTTCTAACTGACATAATTGTTTCCAGGCATACTAGAGTTCCATTGTATTGAGATTCTAATACTGGCCAATTAACAAAAGGTACTACATAACGGTATGTGTATTCCAAAGTTGCCCAAATCATAAAATTAACATAAATTCTTCACTTCCAATATTTAATACTTGACAGTAGATAAGCTTGATGATATGGCTCCAAATTCAGAAAAACTAATTCTGTCATTAATTGGTAATTACATTTTCTGTAAAGATATTCTTGGAACTGAAGAACACCATAAAAATGTTCTAAACAGTTTATTTTCTGAAAATATATTCCAGATATATAAAGGAACAGGAATTCCTTTCAGAATATAAATTAATCTGGAAACAATATTTATTTTGACAGCATTCATCTTTTCTGAAAGAATGAGGTTTAATGACTCCTGTCTACCCATAACTGAGGGAAACTCTCTATATATTTTATTAATGCCACATGTTACTAACTGAGTTATAGCGAAGTTATATCTTTTGGTATATCCATATCTAAATATTTAATGAATACAGAATTGATATACTTTAAATGGAATAGCCAAATTTTCACCTATTGGCATCAATTCTGATTTGGACCAGTTAATAGATGCTATTTTATTAAAGGCATCTTTCTATCATTTGCATTGACTCTGGAATAATAGTGTGAGATTTAGAAATAAACAGCAGAATATAATCTACAAAGAAAACCAGTGTGTTAACTAAATGGTGAAAGACTTGCTAAGGTTTTGGCCAATCATTTAAAGCAAAAGAAAGACAAGACACTGATTGCAATTATTAGAAGTGAAAGAGATGAGGCTACACATAGTCAATATGTTCCATTGTGTTCAGAACTACACAGGAAATCCTCAATTTGTAACAGTTCATTTAGTGACCGGTCAAAGTTACAACAGCACTAAAAAAAACTGACTTATGACTATTTTTCACACTTATGACTCTCGCAGCATCCCTGTGGTCTTGTGATCACAATTTGGATGCTTGGCAACTGGCTCATATTTATGATGCAGTGTCCTGGAGTCATGTGATCACCTTTTGCGACCTTCTGACCAGCAGAGTCAATGGGGAAGCAAGATTCACTTATACAGCCGTGTTACTAACTTAACAACTGCAGTGATTCATTTAACAACAGTGGCAAGAAAGATCTCAGAGTGGGGAAAAACTCAATTAACAACTGTCTCACTTATAGCAACAGAAATATTGGGTTCAGTGGTGGTCGCAGGTTGAGGTCCACCTATATTCAGTCACACACTGAAAAAGATTTGACAAAATATATGTTTTGTTGGATGTATTTAATAGGTTTGAATTTCCTTTGAAATTCATAAAATGAATCTTATATGAATTGTCCACATCAAAAGTAAAGGTTAGTTGTATATTTTCTGCTACTTGTCCATTATTTAGAGGAACCAGACAAAGATGTCCATTTTCACCCTTTCTTATTATTCCCTAGTATATATGTGGAGGCCTTGCCTTGTGCTGATAGACAATATCAGGAGATTTATGTAGCAATACATAATTTAATTCTGAATTGTAATTTTAAGAAAATTACTATTAAAAAATTAAAAACTGAAATAATGGGCTAATTGGAAGGAGAGGAATGCCTTTTAGCCCTGAATATCCATTAAGTAGAAACATTTTTCCTCTGTGGTAATTAAACTATTTGTATAATGATGTCATTATGCAAAATACAACTTAAGCTGATTACACAAATGATACACATGTTAAAATACTTCAAGTTAAATTTAAGGGCCTCTTCTGGACCACTTTGCATGCAATGGGTTTATTTATTTCAAGGATAACATGAGGTAATTGAAGTCTGCATGAGAAGTCTGCTCAAAAGGTGTTTGCTAAAGGTTTGTTTCTGTTTTTGTTTTTTTGTTTTTTGTATTTGAATATGCACTCCCATAGAAATCAGTGTTGATAGAAAATATATGGATATACATTCTCTGCTGGTGACTGTCTTACTATTAATATCTGAGAAAGCCACAATGGAAGGGTAAAAGCACAGCTCTCAGTCAGCTGTTCACATCTGGATTTTGTCTTAAGTGGCCATTAGATTACTTCTTGAGCAGAAATCTCCTATGGCTTGCTACAAAGAATTGTATCTTTGTTGCTCAGCCCCACTGCAAAGATTATATATTTAACGTCATGAAAGAAATCTAAGACCTTACAATATTGAAACAATTAGCTTGTGTTTTCATTTTCACATATACCACACTGTGGAAATGTCAGCTGCCAGTTCTTCCCAAGTACCTAGGATGTCATAATATATCAGTGTAGCAGATGTGCAGATTCAAACAGATTGGCCTTTTGTAATTGACAGATAGATATTTTATCAATGAGCAGATATTCTAAGTGTAGGACAAGAATTTTTGTTATGGCACCCAGTGTACTGATAACTATGGATGGATGGATGCATGGATGGATGGATAGATAGATAGACAGACAGACAGACAGACAGACAGACAGACAGACAGACAGACAGATAGATAGATAGATAGATAGAATTATCTATCATCTACTCTGTCTGTCTATCTATCTATCTGTCTATCTATCTATCTGTCTATCTATCTCATCCTGGACATTCATATTTTGAACTGTTACCATCAGGGGGGCGTTATAGGTGTCTTAAAATGTGGACTAATAGATTGAGAAACAGTTTCTTTTTCAAAGCAGTAATTGTCTCGAATCAAACAGTGCATTTCTGATTTATTATTATTATTATTATTATTATTATTATTATTATTATTATTATTATTATTATTATTATTATTATTGAATGCTCTGTAGTGTGATTGTGATGTGGTGTTTGGGACACTGTGCTGGAGTGGCTTTCAAATTTCATTGTATTCGTGGAATGCAATGACAATAAAGGTATTCTATTCTATTCTATCTATCTACCTATCTACTACCTATCTACTTATCAATCTATATATCTATCTATCTTTGTGGTTGTTGTATAACATGCTGGAGCTGATAATATGATGGAGCTGTGCCCAAAAAAATTCCTCAAACATTTATGGGCAATTCTTCCATTCCATCAAACAGAGCACAAAGTTGTTTATACTAGGCAGGATCAGTTTGTATGGTAGATATCATATCAGAATCCATTTTTTTAAATATAACTGATGGAGAGTCATTCAAGAAGCAGATTCATCTTGTCTTTTAGACATATATGAATTTCTACATTTTTAATGTGATGTTTGGAAAACTTTCATTTGACCTGAATTCTGGTGTAAATGGATGTAACATTAAACCACCATGCTATGTTCATGTCACAAGTTTAACAAGGAGTGAAAGATGCATTTAAATGATGTGCCATATTTGACTAATATAAGGTTAAATGGGATGTCAGGGTGAGGGGGGTAGATTAAAGGTGCTGGTGTGTTATGAATTTGGTTGGATTATTGTTCAGTACATTGAACAAACTCCAAAAATGGGTTACTCCTTAATTCATGCAAGTATGTTGCATAGATCAAATGCTTTTGGCATGATCCAACAGGCTTTTCTTAACATTCTTAGAATTTTAGCAGCGAATGCTTACTTGGATTTCTTCTGGGATAATTGTATATGATTAATTTCCTCACCAATGATGACACAGCTGACCACATGGCTGAATGTTCTCAGTGTGAAGTCTGCTTACCCAGCAATTCCCAAGTGAAGAAGAAATGCAAGATAAAAATATATTCTAATACAATATTCAGTTCCAGTTTATTACCAGGTCTTATTGTTACTTTCATTCATAACTCCTAAAACTTTTTAAATTTCTAGTGGGCTCATTATTATAGCAGTTATATTGTTTTCTGGTAGCAGCTTTTTTAACAGGAGTTTTTTTCCAGGTTGAAATTTTCCTTGGTTCTACTACAGATGCCAAGATCTGAACCTGTGATTTTCTATATGTGGCCTATTACTTAAGTTTGATGTAGTAGTTCATTCAGTTCATTCAGTATGGAACAAGTTGATGATCAATGATTTGTCTATACAGGAAGCCTTGAAAGAAGACTACTCAAGATGGAAGTCATAAAAGCAAAAAGGTATCTACTTTTATAGTAGAAAAACTGGCACTACAGTAACATCCGTTTAGCATTGCAGTCTATGAACCCTAACTGGGGAATAGGAGGAACTCTTGCAACACAACAGAAGGAACAGGGTTTATTAAAGGATCATCTATGTTCCAGGAAGAAGATCACATTTTGCATCAACATGGAAGACTGAGGAAGAAATCCTGATGAGCTGCTATGGTGTTGGATAACACGGCTGTGGCATGTTGGGCAACAATTCCCATGAATCCCAGTCAGCGGGATACTTGGGGGGAAATGGATACATACTCCAAACATCTGAAGGGTTCCAATATAGAAATATATGTCACAACCACACTGAGCTACACAAAGCACTTGCCCCTTTCCTTTCTCCTTTTGCTACTTTTGTATTGACTGGAAACAGTTAAGCCCAGTATGATATTTAAATCTCAAATATTGATGTGTGAACATATTTCCCTTACTGGAACATTTCCAATGGAAAATAAGGGAAAATAATACTTCTAATAAGCTGATAGTAACGAAGCCACCTTCCCAGTCTACCGTAATTAGCCTGCATGTTAGTTACATAAGGCTCAGTTTGAATCACAACTTTTCTCATCACATAAGCTAAAAGAAAACAATTGTGATGAAGCTCATTATGCAATTTCTTTACCTGATTAGGGAAATTGCTCATAGTTGGTTGTCTTGCATAATGTATTTGACAGTGCATCAAATAACACTGTCTGTCTCCTCAGAATATGCTGCCTTGGAGAATCATTGCAAAGAAGGAACTGATGTTGGGTGTTTTAGCCCCTTAGATGCAACCTTCTCAACTTCAGTCATGGAATTTTTGGACCTTATTGCATTGTCTCATCAGTGGTCAACCTCAAACGAGGACGGAACTGGACATGTTGCTTTTAAGCCATCAGGATTCTCCCATCTCTTTCTTTAGTTCAAGCATGAAAATGCAAGTAGACAGTTACGGCTTCAGTGTTCCATGCATCTCAGCATTTAGTCATGCTAGCCATGTGTTTCACAGAAACATCTTTGGACAACGCTGGTTCTCTTGACTAAGAAATGGAAATAAGCACCGCCCCCTTGAGTTGGACACAACTGGACAGGGGAAATCTTTACCTTGACCTGATCACTAAATACATTGCAGTCATGCCAGTGGTATTCATCTTAGATTGGATGCAATATAGTTCTGAATCCATATTTACCAGCTGAATTTTTTTCAATGAGAAGACAGACCTTTCTAGAGTAGGGATTCTCTCTCTCTCTCTAGTGTGTGTGGGGTGTGTGTGAGAGAGAGGTTTCACAACACTAATATTCTCTGTATGTGTTTGTGCATGTAGTCCATATGTTGAATACAACCATGATTTGTTGAATAAACTACACTCACTGAGTTCATATACCATGGCATGCCATAGGTCATGGTTTATAAACCAAAATAACTGAGTTCACAAAATACCCAATCTGAACAAAACTACTTAATCATTGACACAACCAGTTAATAGTCACTCTGGGTACATAGAGGGGGAGGAAACTTTTTCATCTTCTGTGGGAAATCAAGGTCACTTCCTCAGTATTAAATCCCAATTAATTTACTTCAAATTGGACATGGAAGGGATTTTGCTTTCAGGCATAAAAAACTGCCTTATTGTTTTGAGAAGAGGTAAAAGTACCTCCATTAGCTATGCTTTAATGTTCTGGTGCCATTTTTCAGTTGTACAATGCATTCATCTCTCTATTTTAGAGTTGAAATTCATCCTAATGTAATTATACTTGAGTTAATTTGTCATTTCAGAAAAGAGGAAGAGGGTCTGCAAAAGGAAATAATGTCAAACTATGAAAGAACCAGTAAGACCTGGAAAATACAATTGAAAGATGTTTCTCCCCTCCTCAAATATTTTGCAGTTAGTAATCCTTCACAGCGTACACTTACATGAAGAATGTAAGCTATTTCCTGTGTAGAAATGCTCATCTAGAGACTTGTGATGATCTGGATTTCTTAGCTGCCAAATTTGGGTGTGAATTATAGCAGCCCCATTAAGCAAGAACATTAACATAACATGCCCACGAAATCCAGGATTTACAGGAGACATTTTGCTGCCTGAGGAAGAGAGGCCTAAATTAGCCAAGACCATCTGGTTTAGTTTGACTTCCAAAACAGAGTAGTATCCCACCATCTCCTCATCTTTATGGGCATTGAAAGAGTAATTCACAAATCACCAACCTGTTTTTGCACCCAGATTCAGCTTCTTGACGCGGTTTCCTTGTTCTGCCAGATCAATGTCCCACGTCATCCCCTTTCTGTTCACAAAGACAAAATAGCCAATGTTTTTCTTTGGACCCCCAAAATAAGAGACAGAAGACAGGCAGCAGCTATCGGTGTTAGATGAAGTTGTTTTATTTAAAAGGCTATATCTAGGGAAAAGACATTCCAGCCCTGCCTTCATGGACAGACATGTTTATAGCTGAACTCTTAATCACAAATGATAACCTTACAAAAGACTCCTGGAGTTTCCCAACTCCAATTCCTAGAGAAAAAAGGACTGACCGCTTAATTTCCATATATGTATCTGGTCTCAGCTACAGCATGATAAACTTTCTCTGCATGAGCAAAGTTTGTGCTGCCCATTTTGTCCTCAGGTTAATGAGAAAATCATCTCATCTCATTTCATCTCTTCTCTTTTAAGTGCCTTCAAGTCAGTCTGGGCAACTTCCAGGACAAGTCCTTGCAATTTTCTTGGCAAGATTTCAGTCAAACTTTGCCCTTGCTTCCTTCCTAGGCTGAGACAGGATTGGCTTGATGCCTAAAGCAGGACCAGAACCCACAGTCTCAAAGTTTCTAGCCTGGTACAGTGGTACTTCGACTACTAAACCAAATTGGCTGTCACATCATCTCACACCTCTTACAGTTTACCACTATTTATTTATTAAATGTATTTATTACATTTGTTTGTTGCCATCTCACCACAAGGCAACCAATTAAAGTTGAAGACACATTCCCCCCTTGAAAACACACCATCATTTAATATCTATATTATGTTATATGTATTTGTCCCTTTTATTACTTGAATTTGTGAATCAGGTAGATTTATTTTATGTACAGTTATTGTTAGAAAATCAATATGGTTCAGTTTCTTTGAAGATGGCCAGTTTTGGGGGTTATTTTGTTTGTAAAATATAATCAATTCTTACTGATAATCTCATTATTTCTTTTTATTTCCCTTCAATTTGTCAGTTTTAATTTTTACTTCTTTTAGTGGAATTCTGATCACTAATTGTAATAAGATTTACTGACTCTGTAAAGATGTTCCTCTTTTGCCAAATGTTTAATTCTTGGATGAATTTAATTTACATTTTTCACTCTTTAGATTCTGTTTCAATTTGTATTTTTTTTTAGTATTTTAGTATTTATTTGATTTGTCAATCGCTTACAAGATACAGATATAAGAATAAATATAGTTTTGAATCCATGAGATAGATACTTATAAGAAAAATAAAAAACAATAGAACAGGGACGGTAGGCATGATTGGTGCACTTATTCACACCCCCTACAGGCCTCTTAGGAAGGGGGTGAGGTCAATAGTAGACAGTCTAAGGTTAAAGTTTTTGGTGTTTGGGGAAGAAACCACAGAGTCAGGAATAGTATTCCAAACATTGACCACTCTGTTGCTGAAGTCGTATTTTCTGCAGTCAAGTTTGGTGCAGTTAACCTTGAGTTTGTATCTATTGTGTGCTCTTGTATTGTTATGATTGAAACTGAAGTATTCATTTGTAGGTAGGACATTGCAATGTATGATTTTATATACCATATTTAGATCGGACCAGAAGCAGTGTAGTTCTAGATTTTCTAGGTCTAGAGTTTCAAGTCTGGTGGCATAAGGTATTCTGCAATGAGTAGAGAAGTGGAGAACTCTTCTTGTGAAATATTTCTGGACTTTTTCAGTTGTGTTAATATCAGATACATGAAATGGGTTCCAGACTGATGAACTGTGTTCAAGTATAGGTTTAGCAAATGTTTTGTATGCACTAGTTAGTAGTGTGATATTACTAGAGAAGAAGCCACGTAGGATTAGATTAATAACTCTTAATGCCTTTTTGGCTATGTAGTTCCAGTGGGCTCTAGCACTTAGATCATTTGAGATGAGTACTCTAAGGTCCTTGACAAAGTTTAGATCCTCAACAAGGTCTTGACTATTTAGCTTGTATTTTATTTTCTGATGTTTTTTTGCCAATATGTAAGACAGGGCATTTATTTGCTGAAATTTGAAGTTGCCATTTATTTGACCATTCTGATACATTGTCAAGGTCTTTTTGGAGCGTAGTAGTATTTCTGTGGTGTTGAATAGCTTTACATCATCAGCGAAGAGAACGCAGTTGCTCTTAATATGATCACAGAGGTCATTTATGTAGAGTATGAAGAGAGTTGGTCCTAAAACACTGCTTTGGGGGACACCACTGTTGACAGGTACAGAATTTGATAGGATGCTCCCAATTTTGACCATTTGTTGTCTGTTTGATAGGAATGCTTCTATCCAGTTACGTAGTTGTCCAGAGATACCATAAGATTTTAGTTTTAGTAGTAATTTGTCGTGTACCACTGAATCAAAGGCTTTACAGAAGTCTATGTAGATTGCATCTATTGCTTTGCCCTGATCAAGTTGTGTAGTCCATATGTTTTTGCAGTGTACGAGTTGCAGATTGCAGGATAGTTTTTTTCTGAAACAAAATTGTTTATTAGAGAGTAGGTTGTTTGTGTCTAAGTGAAGGATAATGGATTGATTAATAATTGATTCCATGACTTTACAGGTGACGCAGCATAAGGAGATTGCTCTGTAATTTTCAACTAGGTTGGTGTCTCCCTTTTTGAAGATGAGGATGATCATGGCTTGTGACCATAGTTTTGGCAAGGAGCTGGTCCTGAAAGATTTTTCAAAGATTATGCTTAGAGGTTTGGCTATGGCAATGGATAGCTTTTTTAAGAAGTAGGCACATATTCCATCCGGTCCAATAGATAGGGATGGTTTTAGATTGCGCAGTGCTTTTTCAACAATGTCTTCTGTAAAATCAATATGTATTAGATCATTGTAGTTGTCTGTGGTTCAACTAGGAAATACTGGGCTTGATCCATTGCTGTTTACAAATACTGAGCCAAGGAATGTGTTAAAGATGTTTGCTTTGATGGTGTCGCCATTGCAGTCTTTGCCATTAGGTCCTTTCAGGGGTGGGATGGACCTTGGGTCTTTTAGTTTGTTGTTTACAAAATTGTAGAAGGCACAGCTGGAATTGGTGCGTAGAAGGTTTTCCTCTTGTTTAATGAGATAATTAGTGCATCAGTTTTTATCTGGTGGCATAGATTTTTGTATCGGTTTTTGAAGTTGGTAACGTGACCAGATTTGTTTTCCTTGAACCCATCTACCAAATAAATAAATATTGTTTTTTTTTAAAAGTATAATAGCACTACTGGCAAATAAATAAAGGATCAAATCAAAACTTTATAGAAATAGTTACCAGGCATCTGTTGTGAAAAAAAAAATATGTCTAACATTTGTATTATAATTGCATGTTTCCTGTTTTGCGTTATTATGTTCTTTGGAAAAAATGCTGGAATGGAAGAACTTATGAAGATACATAACTGACTTGGCTCTGGTTCACATTGCTCTGCACACCAGACATTGCAATAATTACAAACAACCCTTGCACCTCTCAGTTTTGAATATCTTTGCATGATCTATGCGTGCAAACAAACTTTTATTTGTTTTGTTGTCCTTTTGTTATGTGTTTGTGTTATGGTGCTGCATCGAATCCACCCATATTTCAATAAAATTCCTGCTTTTTAATTAAAAAGTAATAATAACATAAGGAAGTGTCTGCTTTTCTAAAATATGTTTTTGGTCTTTAGGAGGATTCAACTTTTCACTGGAGGCCCAACAGTTTATCATTCAGAGTTGCCACAATATGATAGTGATTTATAACTCTCAAGGTGCATATTAACCATTTTTGCCTTTTAGACCTTATATGAATTCCTGCTTCCAAATGAAGGGAGAGATAGGTCAGCACAGAATATTTTGGAGTTGCAAATATTACTTTGGTCATTTTATGAACAACTAGGAGAGAGACAGGCATTGCTGATGAGAGAAGCCTTAGAGGAAAGCCTGCCTCCGTTTTGTTTTTTTTTACTTGAGTCAGAAGGGTGACTAAAAGAAAACAGGCTGATGCTGGCAGAAAACAGGGATTAAGCAGATGGTCCAGAATAGTTTTACCTTTCACAAACAAAATCAGGGACTTTTTGTGATGCCTGAAATTTAGATGCTGACAAATGCATCTGTGGTAACCACGCAAGGCAGATTGAACAAATGAAGCCATGACAAAATATCAGCAAACACAACGTCTCTTTGGCTCTTAATACAAGAAATATTTTGCAGAAGAGAAACAAAGGGCAAAGACAAATTATTAATGTACCAGGAATTACTGTATTGGAGAGTCACCAAGAGGAGTATAATATTAAATCAAAAGAGCGATTAATGGCAAAATGATATAGCTGTCAATGGTTTTCCTATTTACAGTTATCAGAAAGATATAAATTTGATAAAAAGGCTTATGGTATGGAGCAAAGAAGGACAAAATTTGAAGTGCAATTGTTCACAGTCTATATAATTGCTAAAACATACAAACTTGTTGAAACTTGAAATAGAAGAAGAGGTTAAATAATACATGATAAAGTAGACTAAGTATTTTAGTTATAATATACAAATGGATCAGTGAGAAAATGTATGGTCAAAAGAGAATTTTTACAAAAAGATGTATTGTTGGTAGAAGACACCAGAGAAAATATCTAGAATGTATAAAGGCACTTTTCTTTCATATTTACATGTGAGGATGGATAGATAGATAGATAGATAGATAGATAGATAGATAGATAGATAGATAGATAGATAGATAGATAGATAGATAGATAGATAGATATGTTAGGATGGATAGATAGATAGATAGATAGATAGATAGATAGATAGATAGATAGATAGATAGAAAGAAAGAAATAGATATAGATATAGATAGCTATAGATATGTGAGGATGGATAGATAGATAGATAGATAGATAGATAGATAGATAGATAGATAGATAGATAGATAGATAGAAAGAAATAGATATAGATAGCTATAGATATGTGAGGATGGATAGATAGATAGATAGATAGATAGATAGATAGATAGATAGAAAGAAAGAAAGAAAGAAAGAAAGAAAGAAAGAAAGAAAGAAAGAAAGAAAGAAAGAAAGAAAGAAAGAAAGAGATGTAGATAGCTATAGATATGTGAGGATGGATGGATGGATGGATGGATGGATGGATGGATGGATGGATAGATAGATAGATAGATAGATAGAAAGAAAGAAAGAAAGAAAGAAAGAAAGAAAGAAAGAAAGAAAGAAAGAAAGAAAGAAAGAAAGAAAGAAAGAAATATAGATAGCTATAGATATATACTATTTTATAAAGAATATGAATCAAACAGTTTTGAAATAAATCAATATAACTCAACCTTTCTCAGAATGCCAAGGCTGCTATCTCTTTTTGTGGGGGATGAGCAGGCATGACTTTTGGATTGTTGTTAGACATTAGCCCTAATTTAAATCTGTCCCTTAAAGTAAACCACCAGATGCAATGAGCCTGTCCCATATTAAGGAATTACTTACCAGTAACTTTTGTAACTATTATGATGGCCACTCTCACCTAAAGAAGACATTTCGCAATATAATAATACTTTTAAAAATAAATACTGTAACTAAAACAGAACTGCCATATAGTTTTTCATACTGGATATTTCTGAATCCAAAGAAGATATATTTTGAAAGCTTTGTTGTTGACAGGTATTGCTTTGCAGTATTTGTTCCCAACAGAATTTCTGCTTGGTATGCACAATATTGACAGTAAAACACAAGCCACACATATGTGTAAATTGTGAGAATGGGAAAAGTAGGAGGTATTTTGTGTCTGTTTATCATGAACTTTGAATGCTGTTGTTCCAGTTTGTTTTTGAACCTGTTAATACCCAAAACTTTACATATCTGGTTGTTCATAGTTTTGGACCTTGAGAAGTGTTCAGTGAAAAAAAAAGAATGACTAAACAAAACATCACTGGGCTTTTTTGCTGACAAACCCCCACTCTCTAGTCCAGCTCAGGTAGAAAAACACGTTTCAGAGACTCTTCTGTTAGAAGTCCACTTTTTGCTGACTCCTGTAGCTCTAGTGATCATGGTTCCTTTCCTTCTTATTTTCTTTGTTTCTCTCTTGTTTCTCCAGAGCAATAAAGGAGATGGAACTGCTACAGATCCATTCACTAGCCAGAAAGCAGACTCTGACCCTTTATTTATCAGTATAGCTGGACTTTGAAATCACTCCTACCTGTAAGGACTATAAGCACAAGCCCAAGCAGACTTTACTTGTTCATATATGGAAATGGCAAAACAACTGACATAAAATCAGTCGGCGGGGGGTAGGAAAAATAGGAAAGGAAAATAGCTTCAGGAGTACAAGGTGGGGAGTAGACAGTCTCATGAATGAGTCAGATGTCATATGGTGGGATGAAATGCTTGGGTAGCTTAGTCTGCAGTGATCTGGATGCTACTCAGTCTGATAAGTCTAGATGAGCAACTTCCAAACCTTTGCTGTCTTTATTTTGAATTTATCTTTGAATAGCTTGTGGACTGAATCACTGTCAAACAGAGCAGTGGCCCCCAACCTTTTTTGTGCCACGGCCTGGTACCGGCATCACAAAATGATCCGCGGCCTGGTACCAGCATCAGCATGCATGACAAGGCAAGGCGAGCCGAGCGACCGGCCAGCCAGCCATCCCCCGCTTCTCCCCGCCACCTTCAACTCCTCCTTTGTACCTTTTTTGTGCTTTCTTAATCTCCTCCGCCATCAGGACGGCTCTTCGTTCGAAGCCGCCCCCTCTTCGATTAAACTAAGGCGCAAGGATTCCTTCAGGACCCAAATGCCGCTTTCCAACCAGAAAAGCTCACCCGGAAACACTTTCTCATCGAAACAAGATGGCGGCGCCCAGCAAACCGGCGGCCTGGTAGAAAATGATCCACGGACCGGTACCGGTCCGGGGCCTGGTGGTTGGGGACCCCTGAAATAGAGGATGCCTCCAAATGGAGACATGTCCTCTGCAAAAGTAGACAAATAGCCATGATACTGACCTTAAAATATTATGTACTTTAGGAGTCTATCTGGCTGTTAAGGAGCTGATAAGACTAGCTGCTGAAGAAGAAAAAAAAGGAAATGAGAGAATGGACCTCAATACTCATTAGGAAAGTTGATGTTAATAGACAAAGTGCATTGTGGAATTTCACAAGCCAAGAAGGGCTTAGTTTCAGAACCATGAAGATGAAGATAGAGAAAGCAAAGGGAGGAAAGAGAGTGCCATTGATCAAGAAGGAAAGATGTAGCCAGATATTAGTTTTCATCCTAATGAGGATGAGAATTCATAGAACTGTGAAACTGTAGAGTTGGAAGCAACCATGGGTGTTCTGTACCTTCATTAACATTCTCGAAAGCCCCGCTTTTGATTGGCCAAGCGCGGGGCGATCTGATTGGTTGGGCGAGACGCGCTGATTGGCCTGCTAAGAATCTCCCGCGATTGGTGGGTTCGAATCGCGGGAGATTCAAAGCGGTGCCATTGGCCGCGGCCGCCGCAGCTTGGAAATAAAAAGCCGCTGTTTTCCCTTGGAAGCCAGTTCAGTTCCAGGGACCAATAAAGAGCTGAAACCTAGTCATCGCCTCCTGGTCTCTTTCCCGACGGACACGACACTGGCGATGAAGGTGGGATCCCGATCCTGAACCCCAACAAGCACGTGGCCGGCGGAAGCAAGCAAGACTGACGAGATGGCCAGCATTGCGCCGCCCGCACCCTTCAACCCCGCTAGCGAGGACTGGGAATTTTACACGGACAGATTCCGCATGTTCCTCGAATGCAGTGACATGAAGGACGCCACCGGGCCGAAGAAACAAGCTGTCTTCCTGACACACTGCGGGCCCGCAGTGTTCAAGATGGCGAAAGCCCTAGCGAAACCCGCTGACGTCACCAGGATGGACTGGGATGACCTCGAACCCTTACTCTGAAAGCAATAAGCTCCCGCCATGCCCACCCTCATCAGACGGCATGAGTTTTATCAGCGGGACCAACGGTCAGATGAAAGCCTCAGTGACTTTGTTGCGGAGCTGCGGAGCCTTGGAGGACAATGCGGGTTCTCCGACATGGACGAGGCCCTACGGGACCGAGTCATGCTCGGGCTTCGGGACCCAGTCCTACAAAGTCGGCTGATGGCCAAAGGCGACATCGCCCTCGCCGATGCTATCGCCGAAGCCACCGCAGCTGAAGCCACCCGACAGTCAGCAAACCGCATGTGGAGACCGGACGCCGGGGACCACACTGCGAACAACAACCCTGGAAGGGTGACCGAGGCCCAACCGAAAGCAAGTCACCATGAAACTACCACCCACCATGGCGAATTCCACTCCGCGTCCGACACATTGGACGACGAGGAGGAAATCCACCGGCTCCAGGCGGGACGCGACCAGCACAGTCGGTGGGGTCGTAAGTCGGGGACCGCGTGTGCTGGTTGTGGAGGTGACCACCCTAGATCCAAGTGCCGGTTCTTCGATGCAGTCTGCCGGCACTGTGACAAAAAGGGTCACATCGCCCACGTATGCCGACTGAAGAAAGCTTACAGCCCCAGCCGCTGGGACTGGAGCGGACGAGCCCGACGAGGAGACCCGGTGGAAGGAGGAAACACACCAGACGGTCATCAACCACGCATCAACCACCAACGCCCGAAAATTCTACGTGGAGGTAGGCATCGAAGGCGAGCCATGCAAGATGGAAGTGAACTCTAGGTCCTACCTCTCCATGGTCGCCTGGCAAGAAATCAAACGTTTGGTGCCTACCATCCAAAGGAAGGGACTGGAGAACCAAAGATTAATCCTTGAAGACTACCAGGGAAACCGCATCCCGGTAGTTGGAACCAGACAATTCAGAGTAACGTTTAAGGGACTCACTGCCAAGCTTCCCCTAACAATCGTCGATCGAGACCGACCCAGCCTGTTGGGACTTCAATGGTTCGCGCCGCTCGGCATCGATGTCACGGGCATCGACCACATCGCCGAGTCAGACTGGGAGCAGCAACTGGCACGGGACTTCCAAGAAGTGTTCAACGGAACCCTAGGCAAGTACCGAGGGCCCCCTATCTCCTTCAGCCTAGACCCAAATGTTCCCCCAAGACGCCTAAAACCAAGGCGGGTACCCTTCGCACTCAAGCCAAAAATTGACGAGCTAATTGACAAGCTCGTCAAGCAAGGAGTCCTACAACCAATAGACCATGCCCGGTGGGAGACCCCAATAGTCACCCCAGTCAAGCCTGATGGATCGGTGAGAATCTGCGGGGACTATAAGGCCACCCTAAACTGCACCTTGCAACAAAGCGCCTACCCTGTCCCAGTAGTGCAGCATCTTCAACACTCACTGGGGGGAGGCAAGGTTTTTGCGAAACTCGACCTGGCCCAAGCATACCAGCAGCTGCCGGTCGATGAAGAAACCGCAGAGGCGCAAACCATAGTCACCCACCGGGGAGCCTTCCGATGTAACCGACTCCAGTTCGGAGTCAGCGTGGCACCTGGAATTTTCCAGAGCCTCATGGAGAGACTCTTACAAGGCATCAAGGGGGTGGTGCCCTACTTCGATGATGTACTGGTATCGGCAGCCAACCAGGCCGAACTAGAGGGTCGCCTAAGGGAGGTGCTAACCAAATTCAAAGAAACTGGGCTAAAGGTGAAGAGGGAAAAGTGCCAACTTTACACAGAGCGGGTCGAATTCCTGGGGTACCTCCTAGACCGGCATGGCATTCACCCAACCGACACCAAAATTAAAGCTATCAAAGAGGCCCCCACACCCAGGTCGAAAACGGAATTGCAGGCGTTTCTGGGACTACTTAATTTTTACAATGTGTTCCTGCCCCAAAAGGTGACCGCGGCAGAGCCTTTGCATAGGCTTTTGGACAAGGCGGCTACCTGGACTTGTGGAAAACGCGTGGAAGCCGCCTTCAGGAAAACCAAGGAACTGCTCACGTCGGATGCCGTCCTCATCCAATACAACGAGACCCTACCACTAGCCGTCACATGCGACGCATCACCCTTCGGCATCGGCGCTGTCCTCAGCCACACTCTTCCCAACGGAAAAGAAGCACCCATCGCGTTCTTTTCAAGGACCCTTACCAAACCAAAGAGGAACTACAGTCAGCTGGACAAAGAGGCCCTGGCTATCGTCGCCGCAGTGAAAAGGCTTCACGAGTACCTCTATGGCCGGACGTTCACCATCAACACTGACCACAAGCTGCTGCTGGGAATCCTCACAGGGAACAGGGCCACCCCGAACATTCTATCTCCTAGAATGACAAGGTGGTCCAAATTCCTTGCCACCTACAACTACCGGCTCACACACCGACCCGGTAAGACTATCACCCATGCGGATGCTTTAAGCCACTCACCGCTACCCGAACCAGACACCGACCCAGCACCCGCGATGACCACCCTCAGCATAGAGACACTGCCCGATCTACCCATAACCGCGTCAGACATTGCCCGAGAAACTAATAAAGACAAGCGTCTGGCGCGGGTGTTGCATTGGGCAGAGAAAGGGTGGCCGGAAAAGGACAACGACAAGACATTCAGAACATTCCGGAACCGGCAAACGGAACTCTCGCTACTAAAAGGGTGTGTACTATGGGGGGATAGAGTGGTCATCCCGGAAAAACTGCAAGGGAAGGTACTGGAGTTGTTACACAAGGGGCACCCGGGCATCGTTAGAACAAAAGCCCTGGCCAGAAGTTACGCTTGGTGGCCGGGGATGGACAAACAAATCGAGGCTTGGGTAGCAAGGTGTCAATGTTGCCAGGAAACTAGACCAAGCCCACCCACGGCACCGATCCTAGAGTGGGAAATCCCCAGGGGACCTTGGTCTAGGATCCACATAGACTTCGCCGGGCCCAAAAAGGGACACACATTCTTAATAACCGTAGACGCTTACTCCAACTGGCTGGAGGTAAGCAACATGAAAACCACCACCACAGAGGCCGTGACCAAAGAACTTTGCAAACTCTTCGCGACACAGGGCCTCCCAGACGTCCTTGTGTCGGACAATGGACCCCAATTCACCTCGCTGGAATTCGAAAAATTCCTAGCGGAACGGGGCATACGACATGCACTGACAGCCCCGGCGCATCCGGCGGCGAATGGAAGGGCGGAACGGATGGTTCAATTCACAAAAAAAACCATCCAGAAAATAGACCACAGGGAGATCCAAGACAAAATAAATAAAATGCTTTTTATACAGCACATAACCCCGAACACTACAACAAATAAAAGCCCGGCAGAGCTACTAATGGGGAGGAAAATAAGATCCCCACTTGATAGACTACACCCCACATACAACCCAGAGAAACCCCCAAATTCCTCCAGCAAACACCGGTCCTTTGCACCAAGCGACGCCGTCTACGCGAAGAACCTAACCGGAGACCCACTATGGATACCAGCAACCATAACCCAACTGACAGGTCCACGCTCATTACCGGTTACAAACAACCGACGGAGGAGCATGGAAACGCCACATCGATCAATTAAGATCAAGGACAGCCACAAAAGACACAACCGACACGCAACCAGACACAATCAACCCCCTCAACACAAACCAAGAGGGGAGGGAATACCCCGGAAACCAATCTCCAGAAGAAAGAAACCAGCCATACTCACCAGCAAGCAGCCAGCTCGGAACCTCACCGGGAAGAAACAGCCAGGCCAGCTTGAGCAGCCTGGAAAGACCAAGCGGGAGTGGTGAAAACCGCAGCTCGACCAGCCCGGGTAGACCGGGAGGGAGCTGCGAAGAGCAGCCCGGCAAGGTATACCAGGCAGTTCCAACGACGAGGCCGAGAGACACGGAGATCCCGACCGAACTGGCCGGGAATCAACCTACGACTGACTTGCGCAGGTCCAGTAGACAAGTACGGAGCCCTGCCTACCTATGGGACTACGTTACGTAGGACCAAACCAAGAGGGGAGGGGTGTGCTGTACCTTCATTAACATTCTCGAAAGCCCCACGTTTGATTGGCCAAGCGTGGGGCGATCTAATTGGTTGGGTGAGACGCGCTGATTGGCCCGCTAAGAATCTCCCGCGATTGGTGGGTTCGAATCGCGGGAGATTCAAAGCGGTGCCATTGGCTGCGGCCGCCGCGGCTTGGAAATAAAAAGCTGCTGTTTTCCCTTGGAAGCCAGTTCGGTTCCAGGGACCAATAAAGAGCTGAAACCTAGTCACCGCCTCCTGGTCTCTTTCCCGACGGACACGACAATGAGGATCATCTATTCCAACTTTCTGCAATGGATGGGAAAAGCAACTAAACCATCCAGGAGTGGTAGCCAGCTTCTTCTAAAGAACCATAGAAAATTCACAACATCCATAGCAGGGCTATTCCATTGTAATATAGACCTTACCCTTAACTAAATGTTGCTTATATATAAATGAACTCTTGATATTTCTAATATATATTTGTTATTTCTGGTGCTAGTTTCTATGGCCGCTTTCTCTGTAGCTTCCCTTAGCATACTTGAATATGGCCCACATATCTCACCTCACTCTTATTTTCTTCAGACTGAATATTTTCTTACAAATCTCTGTATCATCTCCATTGACATCTATTGAATTCTGTGTAATCAGTCAATAACTTTCTGGAAATGTAGTGTTCAGAATCATACAGAATACTCAAGGTGTGGTCTTACTAATGCCAAGAAAAGAGACATAATTACCTCATATCTTAATACAATGCTCTTGATGCAGCCAAGAACTGTCAAAACCCTTTTAGTAGCTGTCTCATGTTCAGCTTGTTGTCAATGACCACACAATGCTTCTCAGATGTATGATTTCCAACTCATGAAACTTGCTTCTTGTATGATGTCCATTTTTTTTCTCCCTAAATATAAGATCTTACCACTCTTTCATGTTAAAGGACACACTGAATTAAAAAACTAAAGCTAGACTTTCTGTGGAAATGCAAATACTTTCTTAGAATACATATTCATATATTTTTGTTTGGTTTTTCCAAATTAGACTGCATCCTTCTTGTTGAAGTAATTATACTGTATTGTTCATAAGAGGCCCTGTTTCAAAGCCTTGTTTTATACAGCATCATCTATTTTCCCCCATTCAAGCCGTACCTGGATTACATTGTGGGTGATTTGGGAATTTAATCCATACCCTTGCACTGGAATTAAATAAAAATGACTTCCCTCCTCCTAGCCCAAGAGAAATAAACAACCCCCTGAACCAAAATTTTGACACTTATTGTTGGCCATTCTCATGCCATCTTTGATGAGGAAACAAGAGTCCTTGTTACTTGAAATTCCTAAAGCAATGAGAAGAAAAGAGCTTCATACAACCAGCACAATGAATTTAGCATGTACTGCTGGAGTAAAGCATAAAGACATACATTATAGCAAGCACTCATTTAGTTGTCAGGTACTTTCCACCTTTTCTTTGCCATCAATGTTAATTACAGGATATTTGCATTTTAAAGGAAGTTGCTTTCCTATGCAAAAATTTTATTTCTCCCTCCTTGTCCTAGCCAGGAGACAGAATTAATTCAGTTTGCATTTCTCTCTATTGGTGAAGAAGTGTTAATGTTAAAATGAGCCTTATGCACATTAGTTTTGTCACTGGGCGCAATGTGATATGCTGGCTTCCGGAAAGTCCCAGGAAATCATTTGGCATAATGCCCTGCCAGGGCTGTCTGGTGGGGAAAGGGAGAGGAGTGGAAAACCCAAATGTTCCCCTTTCATGTATTCAGAATTGTAAAATGTCATGGGAAAAGACAATGTCTTCCTCTCTCATTGGATCTGTCTCGCACTTGTTGGTAGTATGGTCTTTGCCCCCTTTCCTCCTTGCAGCAAAAGCAGTGCTCAGAAAGGGAATGGGGAACCTCTGAAACCGATCAGGAGGCAGCTGGGAAATGACCCTCTGTGTCCCATGGCCCGTTCCTACAGCAAAACCAGGTAGGAGGGCTGCTGCAGATCATAGGAATGATAAGGTTCCACTTCTTCTGTGCTAGAAGCGCACAAAAGACAGAAGGTCTGAAGAAACTGAGCTTCTTGTTATTGCCTGGATGGAGACACAGAAGACAAACATTCAGGGCTGATTCATATATTCCTGGGCATCTCATGATATCTCACACATTGAGTAACTCACAGCTGAGTGTACAAGCTGCTTACTTGGAAAACTATTGTGGCAAAGTTGAGAATTGGGAAGTTTGATATGTCATGTCTTGTTTCTATACTCAACAATGCATTTGTTGATGGATCAGTGTTCATCTTAGTCCAGATGGCTCTTACAGGTGAAATTAGTATTTTTGTTCTTCAGATCAATTTGAATGAAGAATTATCAGGCCTCGGATTGTTAGAAAATCCCAGGGCTATTGAGTAATTGCCATATTTAATTTATTTTATTGCCAAGAGCAAAAAATTATAAGTTCTCATGAAAGAAATTACTTGGATGGATGAAAATAGTGGAACTGAACTCAACTCCAAGACCTTATTTACTACATAACTTAAATATTCTGCGCCCAAGTTGTCTTAGGTGCCCTGTATTCCTAGATGTAACATTCTGCTTGAAAAAAAGGAAAGGAAGTCTAAACTCATCTGAGCATGAGAAAATTTGGCTCTACACAATTCATCTTCCTGTTGTGTCAGCAACTTATCAGACAACTCTGAGAAGTCCACCAGCAGGAGGAGAACCCCCCCTTCCCCCCAAAAAAACCCTTCAAATCATTTAGCTCAGACTCCAACACTCAAAAATAAATTTTCCCATAGTTTTTGATATTCAGAGAGCTACTGAATCAGGCCTGGGAGGATCCTTGTGCAATCATAAAGTTGAGTGAACATCTTGAACTAAGTTTCTCTCCTCTTCCCTCCCTCCCTCCCTCCTCCCTTCCCCACATACAGAGCAAGAGGGCAAAGGCCAAGGTGGTGGCTCAAATCACACAACAAACCCACACCTGTCTTTTAGGTTTGTTGCATGTGCAAAGCGTATTTAAAAATGTGGGTCTTTGATCATACGGTCGTGGCTGCTATTTTGATTTTTAAAACTTCCCCTGTGGGTGCCCCTTCATACAGCCCAATGAATCACACAGGACAGTTGTGAGGGAAAAAAAAGGGGGGCATGCATTATCTGCTGCCTTACACTCATGAAGAAAAAGCAGACTTATTGTATTTTTAAAAAAACTAGAGAAAATTCCACTCTCATAAGCTTGAAATGTTTCTGTATTAATGCTTCTCATTGCAACCTTCTGAGCTAAAATTGATTTTCAAAGACTTACACTATTAAAACAAATTTGATGGAAAATGAATCATTTGTTCCAATGGAAATGTCACAGCATGACTGAAAGACAGGGCAAGTCAAACGTACCATTCAAGTTTGGCAACTATGAAATAATTAAATGGATTAATAGAGTGAAGGTTAATTGAATTATAAGAGTTAAAAAGAAAACTTAATAATGATGGGTAAGCAGAAAACTGATCAAAGCAGCCTTTTCCTGCCTTTTTTTTTAACCATCTGCTTTAGCTGTTTTCCATTTTCCATTTTTCCATTTTTCCCAATTTAACTCATATGCAGGGTTTCTTAATCTTAGCAACTTTAAGACTTAAGCAATATGTGGACTTCAATTCCCTGGCTTCACTTCCCATGCTGGCTGGAGAATTTCTGGGAGTTCAAGTTTAACGTCTGAAAGTTGTCAATGTTGAGAAACAATGTTCCAGTATCTTACACATTAGATAAAGTAGATCCTTCATGCCTCTCTGAATGTTCATTATTAATTTTCTTCTCTTTAATTTCCACACCCCCCCCCCCCAATCTTGTGTGACTGAGAGGAAAGAAGAAGCTACTCAGTAAGACATAACCAGCTTTAATTTTGTGGCCAATAAATGGAAAAAAAAAACCACTGACATGGATGGCAATAGTTTGTTTCTATTTTTAGTGTTAGTCTTAACTGAGCTTACCTTATACATCCATCTTCTAGATCAGGGAAAGTTCAAGGTGGGGACCAAATACCAAGATGGTGGTCTCAATCATGCAGCATTATCTTGATTTTTTGGCCCATTCTTCCATCCTGAACCGACTTGGGAGTAGAGGGAAGATGGAAGAAGCTGCTGTAATATCCAGAAGGTTGGTAGTTAGCCTGGACCTCAGGGTCAAAGTTCAGGACCCCCAACCACTTTAGAGAGCAGCAAATGATGGAGGCAGAATGATCAAACAAACCCAACAGTAACATTGAGCATGTTCATTGTTACAAACGCTCTTTTCCCAGTCAAAATGTCACAAACTTATATAAATAAAAAGAGCATTTCCCCATTTAAATGTTTTATCTCAGGGCACAGATCCAAACTCCAGTTGTTATTTTCCAACTTCATGATCAAGGCCACCATCTTGTTTCTTTTTCCCACTTTTCCTGATCGGCAAGATGAAACATAGCACAGTATGAATATATAAAGTATTGCTGAAAGAAATTGCAATGGGAAGTGACAGAATCTTAAAATTTTACTTTTGAAAATCATAAGTTTTTGTTGGTTTTTGTTCTGAATGTACTTTCCTTGCCACTTGATATTCACAGATATTTCCAATGAATATCCATGAGGAGATGTTTCTATTATTGCCTAAATACAGAAAGAAACCCAAACACTTCCCTCATGTAGATAGGACAATTGGAACTCACTTTAAAACAAAGGAAATGTTGGACCAAGCCTGAAAGTAAATGGGGTGTGCCAGCTCCCCAAACAGACTGATAAACAGCTGAAATCTCCAGAAAATTGAAGTCAAGATAAATTGGAGCAAAGGAAATACCTATTTAAAAAATCTTTGTCCTATCTATGTTGATAAAAATCTACCCAGGAATTTGTATTAGCTTGTTATTTTCTTCATAATCTGTCCTGAACTTTCTCTTTATGACACATTGGGGCATTAAACAAACTGCTTTTTGCCAACTATCAACATTTTACAGTCTGAGTAAAACATTGCATTTCCCTCTTTTTTGCAACAGTTATTTTTCAGGGCACTATTTTACTGAGTCACCTCCATACCTCTCTTTTTCAACTAGGAATGAATGCATATTAATCTCCAAAAATAAAAAGGGAATCTATATTGGATGTTTTTGTTTAGTAAAAACAAGCAATTTCTTGTGAAATTGTTCTACCTCTATGGGAAGAGGAATGGCAAATTCCTCTGGATACACACTTTAACCCTAAGGAGACATGGTGGAAGCTGTAGTCCTCACGCTTATGCCAAACACATAATTAGGAGAAGTGACTGTAAACTTGAGACAACATGCCATCATGCAGAGTGAGTTGCGTAGTGTTGTGGCTTCTGACTCTATATGTTTTGTTTCCATGAAAACTCAAGGAGGTTTACAATGCCAGATTCATAGCACCTATCCCTTCCAAAGTTTGTCAAATAAACTTTCTCGTTATATTGTCTATATTGTTTCCCTCATGAAACATAATTAAGGAGATGGTTCTATCAGAGTGATTTGACCTTTTAATCCACAAAAGAACTAGAGAGGTTCCCTAAGTCTTACACACACACTGGAACCTCAAACTATGCGCTATTGACCTCACTCCATTCCTAAGAGGTCTGTAAGGGGCGTGGATAAGTGCACCATCATGCCTCCCATCCCTGTCCTAATGTCCCCATTTAATCATACCTATTTTCTATATTCTTACTCATGTTTATACTTATGCCTATTATCTTGTAAGCGATTGACAAATCAAATCAAATAAAATAAATAATAAAATAAAAATAATAAAATAAAATAAAATAAAATAAAATAAAATAAAATAAAATAAAATAAAATAAAATAAAATAAAATAAAATAAAATAAAATAAAATAAAATAAAATAAAATAAAATAAAATAAATAAAATAAAATAATAATAAAATAAAATAAAATAAAATAAAATAAAATAAAATAAAATAAAATAAAATAAAATAAAATAAAATAAAATAAAATAAAATAAAATAAAATAAAATAAAATAAAATAAAATAAAATAAAATAAAATAAAATAAAATAAAATAAAATAAAATAAAATAAAATAAAATAAAATAAAATAAAATAAAATAAAATAAAATAAAATAAAATAAAATAAAATAAAATAAAATAAAATAAAATAAAATAAAATAAAATAAAATAAAATAAAATAAAATAAAATAAAATAAAATAAAATAAAATAAAATAAAATAAAATAAAATAAAATAAAATAAAATAAAATAAAATAAAATAAAATAAAATAAAATAAAATAAAATAAAATAAAATAAAATAAAATAAAATAAAATAAAATAAAATAAAATAAAATAAAATAAAATAGGGAGAAGATGCCAGGTGGGTGCCTGCTAAGCTAAAGCAGGAGATGGGGCCAGAGGATCAAGACTGAAAGGATTTCTGGGAAAGAAATATTGTTCTTATATATTCTAATATGTCAGAAATGTAGAAATTCTTGTAAACAACCATTGCGCCTCTCTCTCTCTCTCTCCCTTCCTCCTTCCCTCCGTCTCTCCTTCCCTCTCCCTTCCTCCCTCCCTCCTTCTCTCTCTCTCTCTTTCCCTCTCTCTCTCTCTCTGTTTGTGAAAGAGAGATAGACACAAAGACAGAGAGAGAGAGATAGAATGAGGTGAGGGAAGGAGATTAAATTTATGTTTTACCATTGAATAATTCCAATGACCCTGTAAAGAAAAACTGTTAAGCAATCACTGGCTAACTGCACAATTGTACCACAAAGAAAGGAACGCATATAGTAAGTATAACAAGTAGAAGCGCGTACATTATACAACCAATTATCTTTTACAGATACCACACTGACCACCATGGCTTTAGGATTGGCAGCATAGTCACTTTATTATGGGTGACATTCTATACATCAGTTTTCTACAACTACTAATAAAGGTGGCTGAATAATGTACTTAAATTATAGCTATGCTGTCATTTAGAACAAGAAAAAAACCAGATCCCTTTAAACAAACTATCTGATTAAACACATTTAAGTTAAGATGTAGGTAGCAACATAGGTCCAAATACCTCCATACCAAGCTCTTTCCCCTGACTTTTTAAACAGAAAAGGTGTGTAGGAGCGCGGGGGGGGGGACGACGACACTGACATGCTGTAGCACAAAGCTCCAGCCATAATACCAATAATATCATATTCACTTGCAGCAAAGTCAGATCTTTGTGCCTGGAAAGGTCCCATTAGAACAAGAGTCCCCAACCCCCGGGCTGCAGCCCACTATGGGGCCTCAAGCCCTTCAAAATCAGGCTGCAGAAGTGGAAGCATGGAACAATCTCCTCCCTCCCCCACTGGCTGGTCCACAAAGCTGAAAAGGTTAGGGAATTCTGCATTAGAAGAATAAAAGGCAATTTCACTTTCTGGTGAATTGGTTTCACAACCAGTTAAAGTAATACAACAGTTACTTTATAAATAGAGTAATAGCTACTTTGTGACTACACTCCCATTCCACCTACTCCTGAAATTGCAGATATGCCTCCAGCCTCAAAGGCTGCTTATCCCTGAATTAACAAACAATTATACCACTGTCTCGGTATGTAACATCTGCGGAATTAGAATCTAGAGCAGCCTCTCCAAAGGTTTTGATTGCAGTTGCCATCACACTTGGTTTCTGTGCTCCCTGATGGTCTTGGTTTGGAATAATAAGAGATGTGGTTGAATTGTAGCTCAGCTTCTTGCTCTGACACATAGGTCAACCCAAATATGTGCACTGTGTGTATATTGCTATAAAAAATACAAGGATTGCGACACAAAAAACCACTATCAGGTTCTAATTTTAGTTCTGGAAACTCACAGATTTTGGGGGGGCCTTTTGGTGGGGGAACGGGCTCTTGGCCCAACCTACATCACAGTGTGATAAAATGAAAGAAGCTGCTTCAAACTCTTGGACAAAAGGCAGTATAGAAATCTAACATACGAAAACAAAGGTACAAATAAATGGGTGCAAAAGATTTCTGAATTGTTGTGCTTCCTTGGGAATTAGCTATGTTTAAATATATAGAGGGACCTGATCAGAGGTAACAATCAGCAGGTTCTGAGCAGTTCTGGAGAACCAGTAGTGAAAATTTTGAGTAGTTCGGAGAACAGCAAATACCACCTCTGACTGGAGATTTTACATTATCCTTCCCCTGCCACACCCACAAGCCACGCCCACAGAAGCGGTAGTAAAAAATTTGAATCCCACCTGGCTCAGAGGTTAACAAGCTGGGCTTGTCATCTAGAAATCTAACAACCCAGGTTTGTGATCCAAGCACCTCACGATGGGTGAGCTTGTGTTACTCATCCCAGCTCCTACCTACCTAGCATTTCTAAAGCATACAAATGCGAGTAGATAAATTGGTACCACTTTGGTGGAAGATAACAGTGTTCTGTGCATCTCAATGTACATGTGCTGGGCACATGACCACAGAAGTGGCTTTGAACAATGCTGCCTCTCTCAGCTAAGAAATGGAATGAGCTCCGCCCCCTAGAGTCAGGCACAACTGAACAGGAGAAACCTTTACCTTTAAGATATAACTTGAGGGTGATTATCTCTTTTTCTTACAAATGTACAACTGATGTAAAAATTGTTCATTCCACCAGTCACTCAAATATATCAATAGTGGGAATGTTGATCTGATTAAATTTCCAGTACAGAACTACATGGGCATAGAAGAAGTAATCATTTATCTTCAAGGACTGAAAAAATAGATTTGTTAGTACATTTTACTCTGATGAGCATCTTGTTTCCATTGACTTGCAATGAAGGGAGTATTTAGGCAGTACTTGCTGAAAAAGCTTTGAAACCACCTGATTAGAAAAGGCTGCAGTTGTTTGGTGATAAATGGCTGGATACAAGGCTCCCCCAAGTGGCCAAATTATAGTTTTTAACGCATGGACATTTATCACTCTTTAAGCTGCAATTAGAACAATGTCCAAACCTGGGGTGTTTCGGATATATTGCAGAGGTGGTATTCATCAGGTTCTGACCAGTTCTGGAGAACCAGTAGCGGAAATTTTGAGTAGTTTGGAGAACTGGCAAATACCACTTCTGACTGGAGATTTTACAGTATCCTTCCCCTGCCCCACCCACCAAGCCACATCCACAGAACCGGTAGTAAAAAAAATTGAATCCCACCACTGATGCATTGGCTTTCGAGTCCCTCAATTTCACAACCCAAAATGCTTATTACCTTAGAATTATGCTAGGCAAAATGTTTGGGAGGATTATGGTTCAAACTTAAGCTCAAATGAGCACTTGGTTCTGCATTTTGCAATATGGATCCATTTTATTAATTTGTCAAAGGCAAACATAATTTTTAAGGGAAGTAGAGCCAACTTAATTTCTCTTCCTCCTCCTCTTCATCATCATTATCATCATCATCTTATTATTTTGATTATTTGTTCACAACCATGTGAAGTCACAACTGCTAAGTCTTTAGCAGGTGTTGACATTCAAACTCATCAAGTTCAGAATATCTGCATCATATATGTTCATATCCAGTGTGGCATTTTGTAATTCACAGGTGGAAATTTTGTCAACATGTAGATTTTCTACATGCCATCCACATTTTTCTGATTATGGTGCCCAATGTGTCAATAACCACCAAGACTATTATGGTTGGTTCATGCCATAATCTCAATTTTGATTTTCAGGTCTTGATAGTTTGTGATCTTTTCCAATTTTTGTCTTCTAGTTTACTATCTCCTGGTATTATCCACACTTTCTTTTATTCAATAATAGTTAAATTTGGTGTGTTATGTGCCAAAACTTTATCAATTTGAATTCAGAAATCCCACAATATTTTAACCTGCTATTTTTTTTCACTACTTTTTCAACTATATGCTCTAGTAATTTTTCATTCCTGGCACATGATAATTTTTGTAAATATTCCAATGAATCATTTTGGCAACTGTGTTATATCATTTTTCCAATAGGTTTGTGTGATTGGATTCCTTTATATGACCTACTGTTTCTTCTGCTTCTGTGTACAATATGCACTTTGAATCATTTGATGATTTTTCAATTCTAGCTCTGATTACGTTAGTTTGGATAGTTTGCTCTTGAACAGCCAAAATCAAGATTTCACTTTCATTTTTAATGGTATTTTTTTTTAAGTTTTATTTGGATTTTCACAAAACCAAAATACAAATAAAACATCTTTTTTGAAAATAGCATGGTCCCAGGTTATCACTTCTTCATACAGACACCAAATTCAATTTCATGCACATTTTTATATTCTATTCCATATCTTATTACCATTTTATATTTTCTACATAGTTTTTATCCTCTTTTAATTTTCTCAACTTTATTTTAATTATCTCATCTCAATCAAATCATTATATTTATACTTTTGTCTGTCCTGTTTCAATTTCATATTATCTTTTCTTGTTAAACAAATTTTTCCCTGTAAAAATTTTTACCAATTTGAGTATGACATCTTTATATCTTTTAATTTTATCCATTCAAACTCTTATTTAAGCTTCAATGTATACCTTTAAGATTATAGCATTCAATATAATACATAACTTCCAATCGAATTCTGCTTGGTATATTCTTAAAATACACACTATATTCTTAAAAAGAATATATATGTGTGTGTGTGTGTGTGTGTTTTCTTAAGTTTTCGCAGGTACTTACATGTATGGCATTCAGCTTTGTTCGGGTATTTTCCCACGTCATAGTAGTGGTGCTTTTAAAGTTGTAGCAACGTTTCAGCAGAATCTCATCTGCCATCATCAGGCTTCTGTATAGTGTTCGTCTGTGAGTCAGACTTTTACAGTGGTTTGTAAACCACTGTAAAAGTTTGACTCACAGACGAACACTATACAGAAGCCTGATGATGGCAGATGAGATTCTGCTGAAACGTTGCTACAACTTTAAAAGCACCACTACTATGACGTGGGAAAATACCCGAACAAAGCTGAATGCCATATATATATATGTGTGTGTGTGTGTGTGTGTGTGTGTGTCACATTCCATTCCAATTCAATTCTATCATTAATATTCATTAAAATCTTAACATCTTTAACATTTCTTTTCAATTAAATATCATACTTCCTTGGGTAAACTTATAAACTTTCCACAGTTAATTCTTTTTTTTTTCCATATTTCTCACTTATATTTTTATAAATCATTACTAATAATTAACAATGTTCCCATTTAATTCTCTCAATCATTTTAATTCATTTATTTATTACCAAACATTCAACTACATTACAGTAAATATTTTATCCATCATTTTAATCATATTTTCTAAAATTATTTATGTTTATACTATAACAATGCTATCTTATGTACCTTTGCAGAATCCCTTTTGCAAGTAAATTTTCACCCATTATCTCTAAACAAGCTTATGGTTACAATCCTTATATCTTTTCTCTGTTTTTCCATTTCTTGTTTCTGTTTTTTACAACTTCTTTTCCTTGCCTTCTTCCCCCTCCCCTTTTTACCCCCTCGTCTCTCTACTTCTAACTCTCTCATTTGTAATCCCCTCTTCTGTTGCTTTCTAATATTATACTTATCTTTCAAATTGTTCTTCTTTTGAGTTGTTTTTTCTAGTCTTAAACCTTTTGCTCTCTTTCCCCCCTTTTCTTTTTTCCCCCCACTTAAAATTATTTGATCATTAAAGATGGCTTCTTCTTTGTCCAGATCTTCTTGTTCTGCAAGCATTTCTTGTTGCTTCTCATAGTTCCAGATCTCCATTTCTAAGAATTGAAACACGAAGCCAAAAGAACTTCTCCCTTCTTGTGCATCTTCTTTCTATTTTTTAAAGTTCTGTTTTCAGTTCTTCTAAGAGTGATACCATTTTAAAGACTTTTAAACAACCACCCAGTTAATTTTAGTCATCTAGATGCAAAAACCAAAAGTCACCAAGTAATCCAAATAATCCAAGGCTGTTTCTTCTTGCTTCTTTTTACTACTTTCTCTTCCTGGGGTTCTATTATTTTATTACCAAGTTTCCATTAAAATGTATATTTGAGGAATCTTGTTAAAATTTCACTGTAAGTTCCTTTTAATTACAGTTCCATTCCTTAATTCCAGGCAGTCTCCTCCATTTTTCCAGATCCTGCCCTTCTATTCTTTTTTTTCTCCTTTTCAGCTTTAAAAAACTTTTAAATGTCCAGAAATCTTTATTTATCCCTTTGACTTTTATTTTCAGCTTAGATACCTATTAATGTCAAAGTGGATTTTTTTTTTTCAGTTTCTTGCTTAAGTCTCTTATGTGTCAGTATAAGGAAGGGAAGAAAAAAAAACCTAATCATTTCCCTTCTCTCTCTCCTTCGCAGCTTCAAAATCTTCTTTGGGAACAATGTTGTTAAGTTTAAATTCCAGGGTACCTTATTTGTTGCTTTTGCTGTTTGACCTGGTCAACCAAAACTTTCTCTTCTTATCTTCCTCCTGCACATTCTTTTCCAGTTGAGTTCTTCTTTGTGGTGGCCATTTCTGACCACCGCTGCATCCGCCTTCGGGAAAGGGAGTAATGGCCAGCTGGGGAGGAGAGATGCGGCTCTCCTCAACCCTACAGGCAGTCTCCCCCTTCTTCACCACCCCTACGGCATGGCTTAGCCCCAAAACCAGCTGGCTCGGGGCACTCCAGCGGTGAGCATGGATCGAAGCCTCGCAGAGACGAGGTTTCGGTCTGTCACCGGAGAAGTTCAAACTGGAAGCCCTCTTTCATTTTTTAATGTTGTAACACTTTGCACTATGCTGGGAACCTTCTGGCAGATGTTTAAACAAGGACATTGGATGATTAGCTGCACTAGTTCAAGCAGCATAGCTCCTTTTCTTCTATGATTCCAATGTTATTCCTTGGAAAAGATCTAATCAATTCCCTTCTGCCAAAAGAAAAGAAAATGCAACACCCCCCTCATAAATGTAAGGCACCTATTTCTGATTTTGTGTGTGTGTGCTAATGTATTCCAAAACAGTAGGCATTGTTTCAAAAGTAATTGAGATATCTGGCTAAAGTGGTTCTGAGCTAGAAACTTGTTCCTGAGCCTGCTCTCCAGCTGTTAACTGCAAATATTGGGTAACTTCAAAGTTCCTACCGTTCATTCTCTTTATGACTGAAATCAGATTGGTCTGGCAGCCCTTCAAACAGATCCGTGTCTTCAGTTAAAGAGGACATGCAACCATGTGGTGCAATCTGGAAATATGGTTCAGTTTTGCAATGACAAGATTTCTAAATTTGTCCCATGGATGTTCTTCTACTTCACTAATATATTTAAAATGTAAAACATGAATAACACTTAAATAAATTGTAGCAGTTCTCCCCTTTGATTCAACATTTCTGGGGAAATTTCTAGGACTTCTTTGAATGTGTGGAGAACTGAAACTGTGCATTAAAACTAAGATGAAAGTTTGCTTAGTTCTGTCTCATTTTAAGGTCCAGCCCTACAATTGTTGTCCTGGTCAACTGAATAAGATAGAATCCAGTTGCATTTTCTATCAGAACCTTTTGCAAGAGATTCCACCATCCTGCAAAATATGATGGTGGAAGATCACACATTATATTTATGAAATCCCTTTATTAGATCTGAAGTTATACTAATAATGGCAAGATTTCAAGTTCCTTAAAACTTTTTACAGGCAGAAAGCATTCAGTAAAAACATAATTCAAAACATTAGTCACATTTATCCCCCCACACACACACACTTTTTTTTCCTCTCCTAACTATATGCACTAATGTGTATAGGTAGTCCTCAACTTACGACCACAATTGAGTCCTAAATTTATATTGCTAAGCAATTTGTTGTGAGTTTGGCCCCATTTTATGACCTTTCTTGCCATAGTTGTTCAGTGAATCATTGCAGTGGGTAAGTGGTTTAGCCATTCAGTTTCCTTGTCAAAAGTTCACAAAAGGTGATCACATGATCCCAGCACACTGCAATTGTCCTAAATGTGCAACTGCAACAGCCTGAATTTTGATCATGTGACCATGGGGATGCTGCAACCATAGTCAATGTGGAAAACGGTCATAAGTCACTTTTTCCAGTGATGTTGTAACTTTGAACAGTCACTAAGTGAACTTTTGTAGGCTGAGGACAAACCTGTATTTTTCACAGATAAAACGCCTTTTTAATGTTGATAGATTTATCCACTGGGAGAAAAAAAATACTGAAGAAATGGCCAAATTGGACAGAATTGTAGGCACAGGGCTAGAACATATTTTACATCATCTATTTGTCTCCTACAGCTCTATGCCCATTGCCAGCAATTTTTTTTCATCAGCCTCTAACTTGGCATTTAGAATGTTCCTTGCTAGGCAGGGCTGCTTGGTTTGCTCATTTCTATTTGAAATGAACACTGCAGATGGGCTTTCAAATTTGTTGGACTCTCCAAAGATGTCCTCTAACTAGACATGGATAAGTAACCAGATTAGTGTTGGGAAAGGGTTCAGATTTGTTATACTATAGAATAGAGCGGTTGTGGCGCAGTTAGAATGCAGTATTGTAGGCTAACTCTGCCAACTGTCAACAGTTCGATTCTCACTGGCTCAAGTTTGACTCACCTTTCCATCCTTCTGAGGATGGTAAAATGAGGACCCAGGTTGTTGGGGACAGTATGCTGACTCTGTAAACTACTTAGAAGAGGCTGTAAAGCACTGTAAAGCAGTATGTGAGTCTAAGTGCTATTGCTATTGCTTATATACTGGGAATTTTGAGGTCAAGTTGGGTCTGTACAAGGAGGACGGGTTCCAACTTGATTCTCTTCTTGAACCACAGGCAAGCAAACTCTTAAGCAGAGGAAGGTACAAATTCCTGCCTAAGAATCTCTTACCCAGATAGAGGGTCATAGTAATGGACTGAGAAACAGATGCCAAGCCAATACAACAGGGAACTCTACCATACACACATATGTGTGGCCAAGCTAATCAAGTGCTGGGTCTTTGAAGGAAGAGTCTTTTTACTGGTAGTGGAGGCAACCAGCTGGCATGGTAAAGAGCATGATGTGATTTTTTTAAAATTGATTAAATCTACTGCAGGAGCAGCAGAGTCAATTCAGGGGAAGGAGGGAGCTCTCTACTGAAGTTCCCATGAAAGGGGAACTATGAAAAGCCAAAAGTGTAGGATTCCTCCAAGATCCCCTATTAGAATGTAGACATTTGTGGTTTGTTAACTCCAGAAAAGTTCTCCTTCACAAGAAGAAAATTCCCTTTTTGAAGGATGCCAGTATACTTTAGATATTTATGTGTTAGTGTCTCTAGTAATTACTGCACATCTTTTGTGTCAGTCTGCATTGTGCATGGAGAGAGAAAAAGAAAATATTTGCATCTCTATAACTTATTAATAACCCTACCCTCCCCCCCCCACGCCCAAAGCAATCTGGTATGGTGAATTAGAGAACTTGAAAAGCAAACTATTCCTGAAATGCACTCTAGCTTCCTACATATGTTGATGACAATGAACAAATCACCCACATTCAGTTAGTGAAACTTAACATGCATCACATATCAATATCTGCCAGGAAAGGAATGAGTTTGAATATCAACTAATGAGTTTGAATATCCACTAATACCATTTTTTTAAAATTAAAGAATTAAATTGTGCAATTACATAATATATCCTAGAGAGGTCGATGTGGTATTGACCATTGATTAAATAACAACTACAACCCAGTTGCAGACTGCATAAAGCAATCATTCTTGATGGGCTTTGGTAGCCTGACATTACTGGGATTGGGTTACATTGGGGCCATGACCAAAGCTGCTCTTAGGATTTGCTTAAAAGATAGAGTGGTTATTAGAGCTGAGAGTTTCTATAGATTTCTGAACTAAATTATACAGGTAGGGTCAGAAAACTATTGGTATTGATTGAGAAGCATGTTGCATTTTCCATCAAAATATTGCTTTTTCTTGAATAGACCTGTCATAAGAATTGTGGGTGTTGTTGGTGTGTTGTGTTACTTTCTAAGGCAGAAAATAAACTAGAGGAAAGGTGCTAATGTTGAAACGTACACATCTGTAACCACATATCTTCCTCTCCCTGCTCACCTCTAATGCTTCAACCCATGCAACAATCAGATGTTTCAGTGTTCCTGCCTTTTTGGCCTTTCTTCCAACCAGATATCTGTGAATGTCAGAGCTTCTACAAATCAAGTCTCTCTAGGCTAGTAAAACTGTTCTCTGGAACCTTGTATTGGACAGTTTTCCAGTTGACTTTTATCCAAAATTATTGTAACCTACTGTGTGTTCTTAGATGCACGTACAGACATAGACCTTCTGAATGTGCTACTTCAGAAAGAGGCCTATCTAGCAGAGCTTGGGCCATTTTTATGGTGGCTGCAACATTTTGGAATTCTCTTCTCTGATTAGTGTGATCTGCTGTTTCTGTTATATTTTCACATTTTAGCCTTCCTCCCACAGATGCTGTTTCAACTGCCTAAAGTTTATGTTGAAGTCATGCTTTGGATATTATTTTGATGTGTTTTATATGTACGCACATGTCCACATACATATTCATGTACATACTACCAGGGGTGGGATTCAAATTGTTTAACAACTGGTTCTGTGGGCATGGCTTAGTTGGTGGGTGTGGCCAACTCAATATCACTCACATCGAGGCATGCATCTCCTCGCCTGGTCTCTCATGACTGTGGGGATGCTGCAGCAATCATAAATGTGAAAAATGGTCATAAGTCACTTTTTTCAGTGCCATTGTAACTTTGAATGGTCATTCCACACAAGCAAAGTACCAGCAAAGTAGGGTTAAAAGACTCCAAAGAAGTTCCTGAGACAGGAAGTCTAGTCCTGCCAAGAATGTAATAAGGGTTAATGGAGAGGCGGTTTCTGTAAGCAACGCCAGAATGTTTCCTTCCTACCTTCCTTACAGGATTAGGCCAGTAAATTTTTTTAACAACCGGTTCTCCAAACTGCTTAGAATGTTAACAACCTGTTCTAGCAAATAGGTGCGAACTGGTAGAATCCCACCTCTGCATACTACTTTGATAATGCAGCAAAATGCTGTTTAGCAATAGCACGGCATAGTAACAAAGCTTCTTATCTTTACACTATTATAGGACAGCTGGAAGCAATGTATAATTTAAATAATCATTACCTGAACCATATTTGCTTTGTAAAAGAAAATGTTTTCAAGACGAGTTGAATACCCATGAATTAAACCTATTAGCAATTTATATAATAGTTTTGTTGGCGAAATACATTTAGCTTCTAAACCATGGTTAGCCAACTATATTAGTTATGTTCATACAACATGCTTAGCCAAAAATAGCAAGTCTTGTCACAGTTCACCATTGTAGATGGATTTATAGTTTATACAACACATTACAACACAAGGTGAATGGGACTATTCGTATTTGAAAAACAAAGATTTGTAGTTTAGCATACTGCATGAAAATGGCTCATATAAAATTTTCTATAGGCATAAGAATATGTGCAGTTCTACATAGTGTGATGAAACTTTCTCTGACCCACAGAACTCATGCAGTGACAGTTTTACCTCAAAAAGCCCTACTGGGTTGGGTAAGACAGAATTCCCTTACTCTAAAATTATATTACAGGTAGTCTTCAAGTTTCAACCACAATTGAACCCAAAATATAAGTTGCTAAGTAAAACATTTGCAAAGTGAGTTTACCCCATTTTATGGCTTTTCATGCCCAGGTTGTTAAGTGAATCATTGCATTTGATAAGTTTGTAACATGGTTGTTAAATACATCTGGATTGCCTGTTGGCTTTGCTTGTCTGAAGGTTGCAAAAGTTGATCACATGACCCCAGAACACTGCAGCCATTATAAATATGAACCACTTGCCAAGCATCTGAATTTTGATCATGTGACCACGGGGCTGCTTCAAAGGTTGTAAGTGTGAAAAACGGTCATAAGTCACTTTTTTCAGTGCCACTGTAAATTTGAACGGTCACTAAATGTACCGTTGCAAATCGAGGACTGCCATATTTCCTGAATTATCCAATATTGCTGCTGCCTCCCAAACCACTCTCAATTAAAAAGCATTTATGTCAACTGTTAACAGGGTGATCATCTTACAAGCTATTTAAAAGTCAAATAAGTCAGTTAATGTTATAATTCCCCAAGTCTAAAGAACCAGTCTAAACCTTTTGAAGGTTTCAGCTTCAGAAAACCTGAGTATTTTTACAGTCCCCAGAGCTCCTCCAGAATGGGAGAGATCACTATTTTCCATTTTATTTTGCTTTTAAGAAGTTCCCACAGGAATTATAAACCAATTATATTTTTGTTTTTCTTTTTTTAAAATCAGCAGATATGCTTTCCCTAACAAGGAAGTAAGTGTAATGCGTATGGCTTTTAAGAACATGGGACATCAATTGGAACAAGTATAGCCTAAACCTTTTCTCTGATCAACAGAGACTGAGTGGTTCATATCATAGGTCTCTGTGTGTACATAGAAAGCAACAGTCCCAATCTAGTCAATCACACACACACACCTTCTTTACACTGGAGCTTGGTGAATGACATGAAGCTCAGTCATTGAACTTCTGCCCCAACAAATTCAAATGGCTCTGATAGCAAATGTCATGCCCCTATCGGAGTCTGAATTCAAGGAGGAAGCTGAACAGCTGACAGGGAGTGGGAGTGTGGCTCCGTTGGCTGTGAAGGAAACTGGGGAAGGGCAAAGTCCAGCTGGGCAGAACAGGGGAGAGGTAGAGCAAGGGAGAGGGAGTTCAGAGGAAGACCTAGGTCCACCCCCTTTTCATCCTAGGGCATGCAGGGAGGAACGGAGAAGAGAGCAACATGGGTTGTGTGGCTTATGGGGGAGGAAAGGGCCCTGATTCCCTTAATTAGCTGCAGCTGGGAACACAGTTTATAAAAAAGGCAAGCTACGTTCAGCAGGCTGTTGGAAGCAAACGTGACTTTATCTTGTGTTGTCATGGTTTATCTGTGTTCCTCGCGTCTTCCCAACCGTGTGAGTTTTGCCATGCTTTGAAGTCTGAAATTCTTGCTCCTGCCCTGCCAAACTAATTACTTCAGTTTGACTTATTTGGACTTTAAGTTACAGTTTGTGTTTACCCTGTTTTGGACTTGTTTTATGAGCAGGGAAAGACACATCAGGAATATTGAGCAAAGGCACTGAAGATGTCTCTGTGCCACTGTATTCAACATTTCAAACAGAACATGAGGGCAAAGAAATATCAAGGAGTGTTTCTCAACCCAAAGATGTACAAGTAGTTCTCAGCTTACAACAGTTCATTTAGTGACCCTTCAAACTTACAACAACGCTGAAAAAAGTGAACTTGTGACCATTTTGCACACTTATGACCTTTGCAGCATCCCCATGGTCACATGATTTACATTTGGATGTTTGACAACTGTTCCATATTTATGATGGTTGCAGTATCCTGGGGTCATGTGATCCCCTTTTGCAACATTCTGACAAGCAAAGTCAATGGGGAAGCCAGATTCACTTAACAACTAGGTTGCTAACTGAACAACTGCAGTGATTCACTTTACAAATGTGGCAAGAAAAGACTAAAATGGGGCAAAACTGATTTAACAAATTTCTCACTTAGCAACATAATTTTTCAGCTCAGTTGTGGTCATAAGTCGAGGACTACCTGTGGAATTGAGTGTTGTTAGCCATGGAAGATTAATTTCTTCTTTCAAGTGAAGAGTAGTTGCCAAATTAAGGGGCAAATGAGCCACCTCTCAAATCAAAGGACAATAGAATAACAATGCTAGGGTTCCCACCATTACCACTGCTTTCTCTTTTCTGCCCTCCACAAGCTTTCACCCATCCCTGAAAAAAAAAAGGCATTAGTCTCTAGTTTGCTGAGGCTAGATGGCAGAAAAAAAGCAGCCTCCCAACAGAACACTTTTCAACTTCCCTCACATCTACTGTCTCCGTGGTGCAGGACAGTCACCAATCCCAAACTAAAAGATTGGTGGCAGCCAGTGATGGGATTCAAAAATTTTTACTACTGGTTCTGTGGGCGTGGCTCAGAGGTGGTATTCAGCAGGTTCTGACCAGTTCTGGAAAATCAGTAGCGAAGAACCAGAAAATACCACCCTGACTGGAGATTTTACAGTAACCTTCCACTGCTATGCCTACCAAGCCACACCCACAAAACCGGAAGTAAATTTTTTTGAATCCCATCACTGGTGTGGCTTGGTAGGCATGGCAGAGGAAGGATGCTGTAACATCTCCAGTCAGAGGTAGTATTTGCCGGTTCTCCGAACCACTCAGAATTTCTGCTACCGGTTCTCCAGAATTGGTCAGAACCTGCTGAATACCATCTCTGGTGGCAGCCGTCTACTGAATGGAAAGGGAACTGTTATGTTTTGAGCATGGGCGAGAAAAAATGGAGACAAGCCTCTGAACGGTGAACTTCAGCTCTTTATTTACATCATGACTTCTCACTCTAACAGCAGTTGAACCCGCCTTATATAGGCAAACCCTGTAACTTTTAACCAATAACAAGCTAGGAACGCTAGCTCTTAGAACCAATAGGAACTCTCTGTTAAGGGCCAATCAGATTCCCTGGAACGGGCCAATCCGGTCCGGCCGCTTAACAGCCAATCAGATGTGCAGGGCCAGAAACCCTGCACTTACTCCAAGCTCACACTTTATTAATCATTATGCATACACAACAGGAACCTTCTTTTTATTCAGGGGCGATAACAAGAAAAGACTGTCTTTTCCTCAGATTGCACAAAATCTGGATTTGATGGTGTTCCTCCCCCACATGCTTCAAAAAAAAAACCCAAAACCCTCTGCTTTTCCAGCCGGTAATTTAACCGACATCCATGCTAGATTATTGTTGATGGTTTCTGTAATACATTTATTATATGACCATGTTAATAATTCATTTTTTTCAGCCATACAAGGGATCAGTGCTTTTCATGTTATAGTTCAGAATATGATCCAAACACTGCATTAGTGAATATCACAAATGGAGACAAATGGAAGGTTTGACATCAGTAGTGTACCAGCAGCCTGGTAGAGGAAACTGCAGGCTGCTGACACACTAGTAGTAATCAGTAAACTGCTGTTGATTATTTGCCATTAAATCAGTGTCCATTTTTAGCAACCACATAGCTACTATTCTCCATGACAATCTGCCTTAGTCTAAGACAATTCCTACCAGATCCTTCAATATTCCAAAAATGCACCCATCACCACTGTAACGGAGTCCATCCACCTTGCTGCTTGTTGTCTTCATATTCTCTTAAAATTACTGCTGGCTACAGTTATTTAACAACTATTACAAAAAAAAGTAGGACAAATTCTGCTTTAATGCTAAAAGTTGTTTTTCTTTCCTTCGTTTGCATTTCAAGAGGCATTTGCAACTAAGCAGCTCAATAGCAAAGACATTCAAGTGTTGCGGGTCAGCGGTCTCCAACTTTTGAAGCTTGGCGGCCTGGGGGGGGAAGAGGGGATCCAGGCCACACATGCACGTGCCCCAGCCTGCCGTTTATGCAAGTTGAGCTGCGTGCGCGAGTTGAGTTGCACACTTGTGCATACTAGCCCGCTTGCCACGCGGCCTGGTTCTGAAGAGGTCAAAGCCGGATAGTGGGCCGCAACCTAGGGTTTGGGGACCGCTGTTGTGATAGGTTTGCCCTACCTTCATTCAACTAGGATAAGCAGAAGATGGTCTACAATTAAATGGAAGCCTTCTAGGTTCTTTTCCTTTTCCTTCCCGTAAAGGGTGTGACAATGGAAACTTTACTGAGAGTACCAGACTGCATGTTTTCATAGGCCCACACTAGGGAAAGTCTGAATGGAACAGATCCCAGACAACTGTTAAAAAAATACTCACAGAGGGAGTGCAAAAGGGAAGTGAAGCAATGCTGAACTTCATTCAAGCAACCCACACTGCAGCTAGTCCATTAACTCTTTCGGTGGTCAAACTACACATATAAACCATTTGTGGGGAAATTATTATGGTGGCTCTTAAGAAGAAATGGTGCAAGGCCAGAATGGCACAATCAAGAAAAAGAGACTTAAATCTACTCTTTGTGAGAATGAAGTAAGCATTCCAAGTTTATTGTTAGTCATGGAAACTAATCAACTGCATATGCAGTTATGTGTGGATCCCATCTCTTGAACTGATGCAGATTTATTTTCTCTGCTGGAATGGCCCAGAAAGAAGATTTTAAGCAGATGCTAGGAGAGAAACATTCTTCCCCGACTACAGATTGAAACAAAGAGCCCAGTGGAGCAATTTAACCCTTCTAACTTAAATTTGCAGAATAACACATTCAATGTTAGGCAGGTCTCCGTTGAGAGCGAATGACCCAGCGGAGTCCCAATAGTAAACAGCAGATCTATCCTTCCTGCTCTAAGCAGTGCTTAACTGTGCCTGTGTTAAATTTCCCTGACAAACCATTGCTGCAAAATGCCATAAGAAAGTAAAATGGCAATCAAGTCCAGCTATTTCCAGTGTTACTTAGCACTCTGTCTAAGATCTGTTCAAAATGAATCTTACTCTTGCCTACATCTTTGGTAATGTTTGTCTCTATAAGCATTCCAAGGGAAGCCATTGTAAAGCATACCTGTTATAAATCTAATCCCAGATTGAAAATTAACGTTCAGAGGGAGTTTCCACACTAGGGGAATAGTTGCCTGGATCAATTGTTTTGCTCCTTCTAGGCACGCCCATATTGTTAAAACACATATGATTCATTATTCACTCCAAACACTTATTTGAGTAAAAAGATATATCAGTGTTAAAACAACGGTAGGAATGAATTTTTGTAACTTAAAAGGCTATGTTAACCCAGAATTTAAAGCTGGCTTAGAAAATGAGAAACTGAAATGAACAAGAACTCTGTATTTAAACAACTATTCTTATCCATTCTTGGAAATGTATATTGAGACCAATTCATGCATATTACATAAGTACAAAATTACTGGTTATCCCTATCAGAATGAGCCACGGAGGCATATGGAAATTAAAAATAGTTGTGCTCACAGTGACTGTGGATAGAGAACAAGAATGCAAACAAGTGCTTTCAGTGCTTTCTCTTTAATTATAAGGCAACTTTCTGTAACCAAGAGTGAAATTATGGTTAATTATAATAGCGATGATCGTATTGCCTACTCCACTTTTCCACAATTTAATGGTTTCCAAATAGTGGAATAACAACTTCCCGAATTTCAACTACACTTTGAGTTGGGGAAGGATGGCCGAGCCCCATGATGGCAAAACTATGGCACGTGTGCCGGAAGTGGCATGCAGAGCCAACTCTCCAGGCACACCAGCTGTTGCCTGTTGCTCTTTCGGGTTCTGGAATGCACATGCGCACCAGCCAACTGGTTTTGTGTGCACATGCGTGTTAGAAACCGGAAGACCAGGTCCACGGCAGGCATGCACGTGCTGGGAAATTGAGCTTCCAGTTTCCGGCGCTCCCATGCAGCACGCCAGGGAGCTGCTCTTCCAGTTTTCAACACACGCATGCACGCACACACTCCCGATTCAAGTTCACCACCACTGGCCCTAGCCATTGAACATCAAAATATTTTTTCATGGTAAGCCAGAATGGCCTTTTCCCAATAATCAGTTGGAAGTGAGATCAATCAACACATCAACTAAAGCTATAAATTCTAAATACCTGTTGGGGCTGAAGTAAGCAAAAGTAAAAGCTGAATTAGATAAAGAATGAAAACACTAGAGTTAATACAAAATGGGGCTTCATATATTACTACCAGATTACATTGTCATTGTGAGAATGGAAGTAGACAAACTATATCTCATGCTGGATCACTGACATGTAGTTTTCCATCCTTCATATGGAAAGAAGTATACAGCACTATATAATTACAAATTAACCACAACATTGCTTTAGTTTAAACTCCTAGACAGGAAGGAAAGTGGGCATTGCTTTTTTTCCCTGTATTTGAGTACCTTTTAACATGTTCCATGCCCACAAAAGCCAAAAATATTTCTTTGCTTCAGGCCCTAGGGAGTTTTCCAAATGAAAAGAGCTGTCACGAAAAACTTTAGTGAGGTCATATGTTTGGCAAAGTTAATGACAACAAATTAAACTGCTGTTTTAAGAATTTGGCTTAGCATTGGCCTCTGAGATGCCAAAAAAGTCCCTTAACTCTTTGTAGTCTGCTCCAGAACCAGCTACAACTCATTTCCTAAGCTGTATATATCGATGGAGTACTTAACCAGGAATTTGCATCAGACAACTATTGAGTTGTTTCCTGAAAAAGCAGTTTGAAAGATGAGGAATGCAGCTGTTTCATGAAGTTGCATGAAAGGAATAAGTATTATTTGTGATCCTCCCTGATTAATATTATTTGAAGCTACTGATGTACTTGGTTCACACATCGCAGTAAGTCAAAATGCAATTTGATCCTGGGTTTAGTCTGCTGTTTGAACCGTATGGCCAATTCAACGAACTATAATTAAACTGCAATTTGTCAAGATATGTAAACAAACTCTGTGAGTACCAATTAGAATTGTGACCATAAATGCATGAAAGTTATATTGATCAGACTGCTAAAAAATTAAGGAGAATCATTTTTAAAAGGAAACCAAGAAAAAAAAAAACACTATCAAGAGATTGTCAAAATAATTGGTAGCAGATCATCAGCTTTATATGCATTCTCACTAGCAGGCTTATTGCAACTTCATCTACAACTTTATTACTTTAATGGGCAACCAAGAGATCAAAGCAAGCCTCAACAAACTGAGCAACATATTCCTGAGAGCTTCCTTAGGTTACAGCTATAGTGGTTGGGCTTCTCACTTGGGTGTAAATTGCTTGGGACTTTTCAGTGCCTGTGGTTTATTCTCAATGCAAGTTTGAAATACTGCCCAGCCATTTAGAACATCCAAGGTACAGCAACAGATGATTTAGATGAGGCCTTTCAATGAACGTATGGATATTCAGAACCACATGAAAATACCTCCCTGGGCAGAAGGGCCACAAAAGTTAACATATATCTAGTGTAGAAATATCACTTTAAACCACTGAGTGGTTTAGAAATAAAAAGAAAATAAAATGGCAATTAGGAAAAGAATGAGGGAATATGTAAATATACCACACGGAGAAGATTGATATGTAAGGATAAAAGATATTTATAGTAAGATATAATGTTAAAGGAATGAGTAAATACATATACTGAAAAATGTGAGGAGAGGCAAAAGATGTCTTGATGTTGATAACAATGTATAAAGTTTTCTGTTTTTAAAATCTGGAAACTTAATAAAATTTATTTTTTAAAAAAGGAATATCACTTTATGTGTACTAATCTGGAACAACTGAAATGACAGACTACAAAAATATGGAAAAAATGTTATATTGGACATAGAAAAAAAACCCAGCTGATATTTTAATAATTCAAGGTGATGTAAAAATAACAAATCAAGAGAGTGACCAGGATAATTTTATTTTATTTTTTTTGAAACAAATTTTTATTAATTTTAAAGATAAAACAACACATCATTAACCGTTAAATACATAAACACATAAAACCTCTTAACATTGTAAATCCTTACAAGTCAAACAAAACATTATTTTTATACAGCATAATTCCAATTTATCCCATCTCCATATGGACACACAAATATCTTTCAGCAAATTTCTCATTATTTCTCTTTACTCCTATTCAATTTCATTTCTCTTCCATATTTATCCATTTTATAGTCATCATATTCTTTTCTTTCTGGCTTGTTTAAATTATTCTCATCTAACATTCCTCCAAGGTTTTATTGATTCTTTTTTCCTTTTTTTTATAAAAAACAAATTTTGTTAGTTTTACCATAAACACAATACACAAACATACAAACACAAAACATAAACAAAACTAAAAGATCTTTTCTGAAGGTTGTCTGTTCCCGGGTTAAAACTCTTGACACAGACACAAATTCAAACATCATATTCAACCCATATCTCCTTCCATATCTTATTATCATTTTCTTTTTTATATATATATATATATATATAAAAACCATTTTTATCAGTTTTATAAAAACAATGCACAAAGAATCAAGGCATAGCAGCTTATAAATTCTTTTCTAAGAAAAAATAATAATAAAAAACCAATAAGGCATAACATTTCCAGATTATAATATCAATATTTCATATAATATTAACTTCATATCTTGTCCCTACTTCTCCTTTCCATCCAAATTATTTATTAATTAAAATTTTATTGCCTTTTATCAATATACAAAATCCAAAAAAAAAAAGCATATATATCCTTCCATATCTTATTACCATTTTCAACAACATTCTTTGTCTGTTCTATTTCCAATTATCCATTCATCTTTTTTTTCTTTTACTATATTTCTCCTGTACACCAATTGGAGTAACATCTATAACTCATTACCCTAACTTAGAAATACTACATATAGCAATCTTTCTTGGGATTCTGTTGAAAAGATTCTAAAATTACATAATAAATTTTATATTCTAAATATACATATAAAAACACACTCTTATATACCCTCCAGAATCCCTCTTTTAATCTAAATTAAATTCACCCATTGTCTCTAAATAAACTTTTTTTCTTTAGGTCTTGCTTCCCCCCATTAAGGCTTCTCCTCCCCCCCTTTCTCTCTTGCTTATTCTTCTCCTTGCCCTTTCTACCCCTTTGCTTTTCCCCTTCGCTTTTCTTCCTCCTTTTCCTTTGCTTTCTAACCTTGCCTCCATCTTTTCGCTCATTTTTCTCTCTTTTGGTTGTTTTTATAATTCTTAAAATCCCCTTTTTCTTATCCTTTTTCTCCTCCTCTCCGGAAGGGACCCATTGTTCATCAAAGATGGCTTCTTCTTCCTCTTCTTCCTTGTCCCAGTCCTTCTGCTGCGTAATCAACTTTTCAACAGAACATAACGCCATTTCTAAGAATTGAAACAAAGCGCCCAAAGTATCTTCTTTTTTATATTTTTGATATTCAATCTCTAGTTCATCCACAAACGATGCCATTATAAAAAGGGAAACTTTTTCCAAAACAACCACAAGTATTTTTAATCAAAGACAATCAAAAGCAATTAAAAAAAAAAAGTTCCAAAAGTTAATACTTTTCTTCCTTCTTCTCTTTCTCTTTCTGGATTAATTTTTAATCAAAGAGGTCCAATTACCATATATCTTCCTTTGGGATCCACAAAGACGTTCTAGACAATCTCCTCCTTTTTCAGCTTCTGCTCCAATTTTTTTTCTCCCTTCCCACTTGCAATGACAATTTTAAATAATCAGAAATCCATACCTCCAGCAAAGATTTTCCAATTTCTTAAATTTTTCAATGTCCAAAAATCCCTTTGTCTCTTAGCTTCAACTTTCAAAGCAATCCACTTTCAATGTCTAATATATCCAAATATTTCTGCTATTTCCGTGGGGTGGGAGAGTAAAAAAAAAAAAAAGTTCCCTTTAACAGCTTCTCCGCCGCTTTTCGCTCTTCTTAGGGATACAATGTATCCTCCAGCAATTCAAGCAGCTCAATTCCAGGCAATTTAAAAGGTGTTACTTGACCCGGCTCAGACAGAACTTTCACTCTTCACACTTCCTCCAGCACAGTTCTTACCCGGTTGCTGTCTTCTTCGTGGCGGCCATTGCTGACCGCCGCTCCACCGCCTTGGGAAAAAGGGGTTTTCCCGGAGAAGGGGGGGGTCTGCGACACCCCCACCTCCCTATCCGACTCCCCTCTCTCTTCAGCTGTCCCTACAGGGCAGCCATATCCCCCTGACCCATCTGGATCGGGGGTACCTCGACGGCTAGCACAGCAGGAATCGCGAGCTGTCGTGAATTCCTGCTGCCCCGAAGCCACGCGAAACCGGAAGTCGACCAGGATAATTTTATTATATTGGATCTACAAAAGAAGCTTATTAAAGCTTTCAAGAATTTTGTGTGTAGGGAAAAAGAAAAAATGGTGGGGGGATGAAACAAGTTCTAGGACCACGATGGTGAACCTATGGCACACATGCTGGAAGTGGCACACAGAGCCATTTCTGCCAGCATGTGAGCCGTCGCCCGGAACTGATCCATTGCGCATGCACGCAGGTCTCCCACCAGCCGATTGTCAGATATCTGCCGTGCATGCGCGGAAGGCGGGGCATGCAGGGGAGATGCACATACATGTGCAGGGGGCAGGGCGCATGCAGGGGTTCATGCATGCACGCAGAGGGGGCTCACGCATTGCATTTTGGGTGCAGGCCCGCGTACACGCACACACATGTACTTTCGGCATGCAATGACAAAAAGGTAGCCATCACTATTCTAGGACCTTATTTGAAAGGAATAAAGATCAAGATTGTTAGAAATAAAAGGAAGGAATATAAAGTTGGTTTATTTGATCGAGGCTGAAATAGATAAGTTGTTACCAGTATCTCTGGTAACCCTTAATGGATTTTTGCTGATATGACTGAAATGATGATTATGGGTTTGTTTCCAAATAAGAGATGGATATCGGAAGAATATCATTTTTTTGTAATTTAAGAGGTGATTTTATTAAAATTGTTTATACTTGTGATGAAGGCAGGAAGTCATTTCTGTGTACATTTATTTTTACTACATTCTTCTTTTTTCCTTCCTATTTCTCTTATTTCCTTTTTCTGTACCTTCTTTTTCTTTTCTTATTTCAGTTTCTATTAGCAGTTTCTTGATTCTTATATTTAAGAAACACCAAATTAATGAATATTTTGGGGGAAGGTAATTACAGGTACCATTTGTAAATAATAGAAGTATGGCATAGGCCCGTAATGGCAAACCTATGGCATGCATGCCACAAGTGGCACACAGAGCCATTTGTGCTAGCACGTGAGCCGCAGGCAAACTTACCTCACTGTGCACGCCTATGCCTCACAGCTGATTTTTCGGCTGGTTTGTGGGCTTTTTCGGCCTCCCAGAGGCTTGGAAAAGGCCTCTGCAAGGCTTTTTAGGATGAATTATAGGCCCATTTCATCACTTCCTGTACGGGCCTATAATTTGTCCTGAAAAGCCTTGCAGAGGCTTTTTCCAAGCCTCTGGGTGGCCGAAAAAGGCCTCAAACCAGCCGAAAAATTAGCTGTGAGGCACAGTGCAGGTAAGTGGGTGGCGGCGGGGACTGCACACGCATGCACAGGGGGCGTGGGGAGAGGCATTCGTATTGCATTCTGGGTGCTGGCAGCAAGTGTGTGCATGCTAGTGGGTGCACTATTTTTGACACAGGAGCCCAAAAAGGTTAGCCACCACTGGCATAGGCAATTATGGCAAACAAGTTTATGGCTAGGAACAAGCATACAGATCTGAAATGGACAAATAGAAAAAATACACTAAAGATTCTGAGGTTTGATAACCAGACAAATGTTCAATTCAACATTAAAATACAACAGCAATGTACTTTTTTTACAGAGAAATATCAAAAATATGTGAATCAGCATGGTATATTCATTTATAAGTTGAATAGGATGAAGAAGATCCAAGTTCAAAACCACCCTCAGCCACGGAAGCTCCATGGATGACTTTAAACAGATTGTCTCATTTCTCAGCCCAACCTACCCCACAATTTTCTTATATTCGGAATAAAAGGAAGTGGTGGATGGAACACTCCACTAAATAAAACTACTAGAATTCCTAGGAGAAAAAGCAAGCAGAGACAAAAGACAGGTATAAACCATAGACCTCTCTGTGTAAATAATATTTCAGATGTTCTTCTGGCATTTGAGATTCCAAGCAGAATCTCCTCAAAGTACCAATTATGTTTTTCTTTTTAAAAAACAACTTGAACTATATGCAGCACATTTGTAATTGAGACGTCTTCTATTTTTTAATGAAAAACTCCCACAGCGTGTCATATGCATGAATGCACCCACACACAATATTTCAACAAGTCTTCTTCAAGTTCAAAAAGATTGGTTTCAAAATAAGAATATCCATTTCTACTTTCATTTCAGTCTGTTAGATTTGAAATGTTTTTACTAAATGAACCTTGGACATCAGAACAGTAAAGCCAAGCAACACATCTGGCCATTTTTAATAAGAAAGGAAAGTTTAATCTTAACCAATATGTATTTACAAACATTATTAGCTATACAGTTTATTCTAATAGAATATGTAAAACCATTCATACAAAATGTATCCATCAGTTTTGGGAGAGAATCAGGTAGATTTACTCTGAGCAATTTTTTGTTGATTCTCAAGACATTCCTTCAGCTTGTCTTCTGTTAATGTTAATCTTTGTTCTAGAATGGACACAGTCTGAAAAATGAGAAAGATAATGACATAATGACATAATGTGCTATATGTTTAGCATAAGACAACAATGTTGTTTAGTGAAAATGACCAAACAAACTCTAAAGAAGAATAGGATACAGGATGTATGTATATGTAAATATATATATATATCTGTATGGTATTCAGCTTTGTTCGGGTATTTTCCCACGTCATTATAGTTGTGCTTTTAAAGTTGTAGCGATGTTACGGCAGAATCTCATCTGCCACCATCAGGCTTCTGTATTGTGTTCTTCTGTGAGTCAGACTTTCATAGCCGTTTCTGTTTTAAATTTGGTGCTAGCCTACGTTGTGCCAGAATGGTTTTTTCTTCATCCTGATTGGTTGGGAGTCTTGGTCTGTGTACATTGGTTTGGAGTTTGCTGTGTTCTACTTGATTGGTGTTTCTAATATCTTCTGTCTGTTTTGTGGTTTTTTTTGTCTTGATGAGCTGGCAACATTGTGTTTCCTGTATTGGAGGCTTTTAGTGAGGCTTGGCTCACTAAATATATATTAAATATTATGTGTGTGTGTGTGTGTGTGTGTGTGTGTGTAAAGTAGTGTAAATAAATACATTTAATAAAAATACAATAAGTAAGGACTTAGTAAACAAGCAATATATTTGTAGTAAATGAATCGAATTGCACACTGTTATGACAATGCTGTAAAATGTAAGAACTTGTTTCTCTTTTTTTAAAATGTCTTGAAATCTTGAATAAACAAATATTTTTAAAATGTAAAAAAAAGACAACAATTTTAGGTAACTACTTAGAACAAGTCAGATTCATGTGAGAATTACATCTGAATAAATATCTGTAAGATTAGGCTATGCTTCCCATTTTATTTAAGGATACCATGGGCTGTTTTTTTCTAAGAAAGGAGTGCAATAGAGTAAACTACTAAAAGCAATAAACTCACAGAAAAATCATGCACCGGCAAAAGCACAATATTACATAAGAAAACATTTCATCACATTACATATCAAATTTGCTGGCCATTTCCTAGAATTTAATGGAAAATTATTATCCAAAATAGAAATGTATATAATCCGCTAAATAATTCATTATCTTAATCATTGGGAAAAACTAATATGAAAAGAAAATATGGGGTTAATTCCACACCAAGGCCAGCAGGTGGAAAGGATGGAGAATTATTCTTTTTTTCAATTTTGCTTCTTCTGTTAGTTGATCTTACAGCTTCAGGAAGAACAAGCTTGCTCTTTTATATATTTGTTTCACTTCTCCAGCACAGGTATTGTCGACAAAACATTAAACAATATTGCACCCAATCCCAAAATAAAAGAACTCTCTGATCATCAAGTATGGGGAGAGACTCTTTCAGAAATTTAGTGACTTCCCTTGCAATTCAAAAGCTTCCTTGAAGAAGGAGAAGAATAGGATTTTCAGAAGTGGCTTGTCCTTACCTGCTTCTCAGGGCTGAGAGAGTGACTGGCTCAAGGTCATCTAGTTGGCTTTGTTCCTACATCAGAATTAGAACTCATGGTTTCCCACCATTAATCTGATGCCTTAACAACTAGACCAAACTGGTTCACTTTGCAAAAGTCTAGCACATAATAAAGCCAGGCTCATATATAGTACCAAGAAAGCTAAATTATCATTTTTCATTAGATACCAAGTTATTACACACTTAGCAATTTATAACATCTGCTTAAATATCTTACTGTCATGAAGCCAAAATAATAATGGAAATATGATTCCTATTACTTCCATGTTGAGAGGCTGATGCTATAAGAATGCCATAAATCCCTATAGGTAATCATCAATTCACAATAATTGGCCCTGGAATTTTGGTAAGTGAGCAATGCAGTTGTTAGGGTTAGTGAGTCATCATGTGGAGATCCAATTTTAAAACTGTTCTTACTACATTAAGCAAATCACATGGTTGTAAAGTGAATCACAAAGTTATTAAACAAATCTTTAAATCCACTGCAACAAATTAACTTTGCTTGTCGGAAGCTGGCTGAGAAGGTCACAAATAGCAATCATGTGACTGCAACATGCTGCAATCATCGTAAATTCGAGCAGTTTGATAAGCCCTCGAATTGCATTCATCTGACTGCGGAATGATGCAATGGTAATAAATTCGAGGAAGAGTCGTAAGTCATTTTTTCTGAGTCCATCATAACCTCAAACCATTTTTAAATAAACATTTGTAGATTGAGGACGAGCTGTAGAGAAGAAATGGGCCAGGTACAGCTTGGGAAAATACTATGCAGGAAAGTTTGCTGAATGATACAGAGTACTACACAATGGGATTGAGCAATCTGGCAATGGTTCCATGAGTTTCCTTAATTTCTTTTAAGCCTTATGACTGATTAAAAAAACACATATTTAAAATGATAGTGGCTATATAGTTCAGACAGATTAGAAAGTAGAGTGATGCTTCTTCGGTGTAAGATGGTATGTGTCTAGATCCCTCTGCTGTTTATTCTAGGGTACTAATCAAAGAAATGCTAAAGGTACGATATAGTTCTTGCTTGAAACTTTTTCAAGTTCATTGCAACAAAGCTATTCTTCTGGAACTTGTCACCATGGAGGAAAAATTCTTACCCGACCCAAACTATCTTGAAGGTTGGGGCCATCAAGCAAAATTTTCAAGTCAAAAAACATTTTTATAGGTACTAAGCATGGACTACTACAGATTGTATTTTTTTAAATACTGCGAATAATAAACATTACATACAATAAACACAAAGTAGTTTTGCGTACATGAATAAAAGGACTATATAAATTGATCAGAATATCATTTCTCTATTACACTCAGTATTTTTACAATTTTTTTTCAGGGATGGCATTACATATGTTCAGTAATACTCAAAAGTCTCCTGGATTACACCTAACCACATCCAGAATGGGCAGATAGCCATTTGTAATGTCACTGTCTTGGCTGAACTAAAAGTTTCTCCATCCCTAGGCCACATGGCTTTGGCCCAAAAGCGGGTGCCATTCATTGCGGCCACTCTGAAAATAGCACCTGTTTTCAGGATGCAGCTATGAAGCCAGGGATGCCAAGGCACATAGAGGCCTGTTGTTCTTCCCTCACACGAGGCCCTTGGGCTCTTCTAAAGATAAATGTGCATTTAGTGACAGGGGTTGGGTAGAGGGACCCAGTTGAGTGGGAAGTAGATCCAAGTCTTGCAGAGGCCCTCAGGGGCAGGAAGCGGAGCACAGGGTGCTTCAGTGTTGGGGAAAACCTGGGACAGGCAGGCCTGGGCCTGTGCTAGCCCTCCTATGGCCTCCTCCATTCCTGAGGCACCCCATGCTTTACTTAATGATCTGCACGGTCATTTGATGACTACACTGGGGAGAGTAGAAATAGCTCAAAGCTACATCTCAATTCTTTAGCCATGTCATGCGGGGGAATTCACTGGAAAAAGCAATTAAGCTTGGAAGAGTTGGTGGTAAAAGGAAACCAGACCACGAAGGGTCACGGTGGCTGGATACCATCAAAGCGGACACCAGCCAGAGCATAGAAAAACTCAAAGAAGTAGTGCAAGATGGGAAGATGGGTCAAGACCTGGCTCATAGAATCACCAAGGGTCGTACACAACAGAATGGATAACATCATCATCATCATCAAGTGATCATGTTGCTTAATGACCATAACAACTTGCAAACATAATGGGCAGGCTCCATTATGGTCATAGATTGAGAAATACCAATAGGGCCATATGCCTCACGTCAATCCAAATGAATTCCCAAAGCAAAATTCTTTTATGAAATTTTCTCTGAACTCATCTTTAGGCCAACATTTCTAAGTGTAAGAATCATGATGGAGCCTTGACTGTACTATTCCACTGTGCTCCTTCCCTAAGACTTTTTAAGACTGAGATCTGATATTGGGAAGACATTCTTTTTTCTTTTTCTGTAATCCAGATGTGGAAAGTATCACACGATTCCAGCCCTCTTATTTCTACTAATTACCATCTGCATGTAAACACTTTCATATCTGCATGCATATATATATACTGTGTATATATATATATATAGATATATATATGTCTGGCATTCAGCTTTGTTCGGGTATTTTCCCACGTCATAATAGTGGTGCTTTTAAAGTTGTAGCAACGTTTCAGCAGAATCTCATCTGCCATCATCAGGCTTCTGTACAGTGTTTGTCTGTGAGTCAGACTTTTACAGTGGTTTCAGATTTAAATTTGGGGCAGCCTATTGCTGTGTCAGAATGGTTTTTTCTTCTTCCTGATTGGTTGAGAGTCTTGGTCTGTGTTTATTGGTCTTGGAGTTTGCTGTGTTCTAATATCTTCTGTCTGGTTTTTTTTGGGGGGGGGGCTCTTTTTGTATCTTGATTGGCTGGCAGCATTGTGTTACTTTATTGGAGACCTTTAGTGCAGCTTGGCTTCGGGTAAATGGACGGCTATCATTAGTTAGGAAGCTGGGTTTCATCTGGATGCTTGGTTGGGGTGTGTTTGAGCTGGAGGTATCAGGGGGGATCTTTTTGTGCCCAGGTGTTTTGCCTGGCTTGTGGTGTGGAGATTTTTTTGTTTGTGAGTGCAGGCTTCCAAATGATTGACAGCCTGGTGGAATCATCTCTTCTGTTCATGCTTTCTGGTCTTTTTTCAATCTCTATGGCTTCTCTGATGATTCTGTGGCTAGGATTTTCTATGGTGGCTAGGGTTTTGGTGCCATTGAAGTTGATGCTATGACCTGTGGCTTCCATGTGTTGGACTAGTGAGGAAGCGTGTTCCAGCTTTTTGACTGCATTTTTGTGTTCATCCAGGTGGGTGCTTATTCTTCTATTGGTCTGTCCGATGTATGTGGCCGGGCATGATGCACAGGGGACTTCATATATGCCTTGGTTTTCCAGGTCAATTTTGTCTTTGGGGTTCCTGAGGATGGCTGCTATTTTTCTGTCTGTTTTGAAGGCAGTCTTGATGTGGTGTCTGTATAGAATCTTGCTAATTTTGTCTGTAGTGCCTCTTATGTAGGGCAGGACAGCTGTTCCATAGGTCTGTTCATCATCTGGGTCTCTATTATGTCTCAGTGTGTTTTTGTGGATCAAGTTGGTGATTTTGCTTTTGTGGAAGCCGTTGGCTGTCAATATTTTAGTCAGGGTGCATAGTTCAGTCTTAATGTGTGTCTTGTCTGCCAGGCGTTTGGTTCTAGTAATTAGTGTTTTAGCCACGGAGTTTATCTGTGCTGGGTGGTGGTGGGATTGGGCGTTGAGGTAGCGGTTGGTGTGTGTTTTCTTCTGGTATATGGTGTGTCCTAGTGTGCCATCTGTTTTTTTGTAGATTAGTACATCTAGGAATGGTAGTTGTTTGTTTGTTTCTGTTTCCATGGTGAACTTGATTTTGGGGTGTACGCTGTTTAAGTGTGTTAGGAAATTGTTTAGGTTTTCTTGTCCATGGGGCCAAATCACGAATGTGTCATCGATATATCTTAACCATAGTTTGGGTATGAGTATGGCATTAGCCAGGGCTCTGGATTCGAATTCTTCCATGAACAGGTTTGCAATGACAGGTGACAGTGGTGATCCCATGGGGGCTCCTTCAATTTGTTTGTATCTTTGTCCTTTGTATATGAAATATGTGTTGGTTAAGCAGTGTTCTGTTAGTTCCATGAGGTGTTTAGCTGGTTGGAAAACTTAAGAAAACATATATATATATCTGTATATATTTATTTAAATGTAGCAGAAGATATATTCCCAAAAAAGCTGGTTGTGGCAAAAGTTGAATTAATTGAATTCATGACTATCCGACCCACGTATATCCATTATTCTCTTGACATGGAAATATACAACATACCTTTGAGAAGGGACCTGAGCATTTAGAAGTTTCCAATCTGAACTAGCTCTATGCCAGTTTAAAAAAAAAAGCAAAGAAATGGGAAGCCCGGTAATCTCTTCTTATATAAATGTACTAAACTTTTCCAATCAGACAGTCCAACTTTAAAGAAAAGTCACCTCGCAATTTTCCAAATAGGGGCATATATAAATCTATTACCACCACCACCATCCCCCCAGTATCTGTATATGGAAAATGCTGTATAGGAAAATACTTAAGGCCACGAGCCTCTGTGGCATGTTGGCCAAGGTTCACTATCTCTAAGCTAAACCTATCTCTCCTGTTGTGGGAAAAAACTGGATAAAAGAATGGCATATATGCCCCCTTGAGAAAAAAATGAAATACAAATGAAAGTTAAAATGTCAAGCATTTTGCTATGGACACTTGTTTATTAGATATGTATACCATCAGTCTTGTTTAGGGGCAACCAGCATATAAGGCAGGAATTTGCTGGCGATGAATTATGCACACAAGCTAATTCCAAACATTAGCAACTTACAGGCAAAGAAATGAAAAAATGCTATGAATCAGAAAATTCTGCTTTGCCTTCCATCACTAATCCATTACAATGCAAGGCAAGTATAAAAAGCATTTTCTGTTTGTGACCTAACTAGCTCAATACCCGTGTTTCGCTATGAAACTATGCGGTCAGGCTTAGTTTTGGGGGAGGAAAATAAGGGGGAGAAATTCTGCCTCTGCCTGTCAGCATCCATTGGTATTCATCTGGCTAGCGTCCTGTCAGTGTGTGAGAGAATTGAGGGCTGTTTGGAAACTGAAACAGTATTTGCAGTGTGAGGAAGAAGAAGGCAGCAAAGAGCCTGGGTGTGTCTTAGCACAACTGTTCTGTACTAAAGCTGCTTGGTGCTGTGAAACTAAAACTGAAACTCTTCTCCTTTGCTTGTGTTTTGCATTTGGAATAGATTTCTTTTCATGTGGGCAGAGGGAGTAGAATTCCTTTTATCAGAGCATCTAATATACGTAATACTAATGCTCTGATGATCGTTTTGAAAAATATTTTCTTAATGAGCACCTAGAAGCCAAGAGGAACATATGTGGCAAATTTCAAGTTTGTAGGCTTTACGGTTCTGGAGATTTTGTGATGATGCATGAGTGGTATTTTGCTTTTATATATATAGATTTTCATATGTAGTTACCCAGAAGTTTCTTCATCATATTTCTCTCACTGATTTTTCCATAACAGCATGATTACATTGTTATAAAAACTATTTATAATATTTTGACACTTCAACAAAACGCCAAAGTCTTCTTTACCTGAGTGAGGACATCCAATTGTCCCACAATGTGCTGGAGAGTAGTGGTAAGCCCAATCTCATCAATCTGTACTTGCTGTCTTTGCATTAGTTCTGCCGTTCCAGCTTCTTGAGTTTTTTGTCTAACTGGAAAATCTCCAGAATCCATCCCCACTTGCTGGAGGATGAGAGATGCAATGAAGGTAATGAAATAAAAGACCTGTCACTCTCATGACATACATATTTAAATTGGCACATTGGCACAAACATGTGCATAGAAGCTTAAGACACAGAAGAACAGGTGCCTAAACCACAGAGCTGTGCCAATGTTGCCTTCAACCCCCATAGTCAGGGAACAATGATCTGAAGGAGGAAGCTGTTTTTGCTACATATCTTCTCTTTCAGGTTACTGGAGGAAAATGGCAACAGCTATTACCTGCAACTCATGTTTGGGACCTCCAAGAATTGAAACAGCAAAAGAGAAACCTGGAGCAAAGTCAATGGCAGAAAGGTGCAAGTCCCAAAAAGCTTGCCAGCCAGCAGGCAGGTAAGTGACTGCTGTGGTACAAATCTGTTGTGGGTGCACCAAAGGTGGGAAGGCATGCAAATGGCTGCTGCAGGCAAGCACAAGTGCAGTTAGATGCGATGGGGAGGGATAGTGCGCAGAAAAGTGGCAGGAACAGGAGCAACTTACTGGGGCAACTTGAAACCTTCCCTCTGGCTTCCCCATTGACTTACTTGCGGAAAGTCAGCAGGAAAGGTTGCAAATTGCAATGACGAGGATGGGAAGCTGCAATTGTAGTAAGTGCAAGTTAATTGCCAGGCGCCTGAACCATGATCACATGATCATGGGGTGCTGGGACAGCTCTAACTTCAGGGACTGGTTTTAATTACCACTCATTTAGCATCATTCTAAGTTCAGTCACTGAACAAGTGATCATTAATTGAGGATAACCTGTACATAAATATGAGAAATATGTCTTTATGAGTTTGTGGGTGAGCTTTCATCCGTATTCTGATGATACCCAGCTATGTATCTCCATCCTTGGTGGGACACAAGATTCAGCAGATGAAAGAAAATCCACATAGGTTCATTTTTCACTTTGGGCATATCCCCAGAAAGAAAATAATGAAAAAAGAGACAGAGAGAGTGTGTGGGCAATTATAAACTGTATTAAGTTAAACTAAATTTAGTTTTGTCCTGGCCCTGACCATGTTTGGGAGTCCAAAGAATGTATGTGGCTCTCATCTAATAAAAGAAGATCCTTTTCCTGTTAAAATATTGTACTGTAAATATTTTTCAACGTATTATAAACAAACCAATAGTGTCCTAATAACTACACATTCAATTTGGCTTACCTTTTCATGTCTGTAGTTTCCAGCTTTTTGTTGCTCACTATAGCCAGTGTCCATTGGTTTCTGCAATCAAACATTTGAGAAGAATCTGTGTTATTCTACATGCTTACAATTTCACTGTAAGCATCCAGATAATCAATCTGCTTTCCCCAAATCTCAAGTCGCATACCATCCCTTACTTTAACAAATGTCCCATCAATTAAAGAATATCATCGGGCAGGCCTGCCTGGGAGAACATCATCTCCCACCCCCAGGTCAGACTGGCTCTGACCCTAATGGACTTTCCCAAGACCCTGAAGACATCACTGTGTTTTCAAGCAGGGGGAGTCAGTTAAATGGCTATACTGATGGTTGTTTGGGTGTCAGCTATTTATTTTGTCTTCTTGTTGGCTTTGTAACAAGTGAACAAAGTAAATGGAGTCACTTTGATGAGATGGGCAGCCATTTAAGTCCTCTGTTTATAGTGCAGCCATCTTGATAAGTCCTGATTTTAAACAACCCATGCTGGACTCCCACTGTCTCCTGGGGTTTTTCAAACCAAAGCCTCTCCAACTTTATACTCCAAATTTCATCATTTCAGTGAAGGAAATTGATGCCTTCAGACCCTGAATCAAGGAAATGTTCAAACTTGCATAACAACAAAGTGACTGTTTGGTTATAAAATTCTTCTCCAGATGCACTTTTTGAGCTCTACAGTCAATATTTAAAAAACTACATACAAACTATTTGGAAGGGAAACTATGTAATTTATACCGGTGAAGAGATGACACTGTTTTAGTTCAGTGTTCCAATTCAAAATTTATTCAGCACAATGGAATGTTTAATACTAATCGGAGATGGAATCAAAGCCAGAAAAATGTTAAATGGAAAGATAGAGAAATGAGCGTTAGTTCAATTATGAGAATCCGTATTACCTAATTGTTTGTAATCTCTATTAAAATATTGGAATTGAAACAGTTGTCAGATAGAAAGGAGAAAAAAGCAATCTTTCTCTGAAATTTTTATTATATGTCCATCATTCTTGTTAATTAGGTTGGCCAAATTAGACAAAACAATGTATCTACAAAAAATGTTCAAAACATCTATGCACTGAGGACTGAAAAAGAAATGGTCTTTACAGAAGTGTAAATTCAACAATAATCCTGAAAAACAAGTTCTAATGATTTTATTTATTAATTAATTTGTTTGCCACATCTCACCAAAAGACAATTATTTTATCCAATATTAAAATATTTCACATATTTTCTACATTATAATTTACAACGAGTCTACAAAACCTATCTGACAGGCATTAAATCCATTTATTGTAGTATCAATACAATAGGTGTATTGTAGGTGCATCTTTTCTCTCAGGTAGAAAGCTGACAGGTAAATAAAGAATGGAGTCAAAGCATCTTTGTCACTTCAGATTCAAATGCTCTTTACTCTTTGCCTTTGAATGTTTCATATAGTTTCACATTCTAAAGTTATTAAGCTGTCCTATCAATTATTTTTATTTTTTACCCATTGTATTGTTTTTTTAAATCTATCTGTAAACTAATGATAATTATCAGTGACAAAAAATTATGTGAGAAATGCTAAGTGAGGGACATGTTTAAAAAAAAGCTAAAAATACAGAACAGTAGACCTATTTTATGTTGCAATTTCTTTCAAACAGAGCTAAGAATTAGATCACTGTAATATGGTTTCATGGTTCAAAATGGCAGAGTGTATCAGAATAAGATTACTACAATTACTACCCACCTGCCTTCAATTGAGAACCTGTATACTGCACGAGTCAAAAAGAGGGCTGTGAAAATATTTACAGATCCCTCACATCCCGGACATAAACTGTTTCAACTCCTTCCCTCAAAACGACGCTATAGAGCACTGCACACCAGAACAACTAGACACAAGGACAGTTTTTTCTGAAAGCCATCACTCTGCTAAACAAATAATTCCCTCAACACTGTTCAACTATTTATAAAGTGTACACTACTATTACTGGTAATCTTCTCAACACTCCTTATCACCCATCCCGTCCCACTTGTGAATGTAGGACTGTAACTTTGTTGCTCGTATCCTTACGATTTATATTGACTGTTTCCTAGTATGATTTGATTGCTTATTGTACCCTATGACTATCATTAAGTGTCGTATCTTAAGATTCTCGACTCCTGATGAATGTATCTTTTCTTTTATGCATACTGAGAGTATTTACACCAACACAAATTCCTTGTGTGTCCAATCACAATTGGCCAATAAAGTATTCTATTCTATTCTATTTTAAGAAAAATCAACACGCACAGTGGTTAGAAAGCCAGATTGTTAAACTTGTATTTTCAGTTCTATCCATTAACACGTGAGCTTCTTTCTAGTGTTTTCCTTGTAAAAACAGCACCTATCTATCTTAACTCAAGTAAAATTTCTAAAGTTCTGGAACAGTTAAAAACTTTCAGTTATCAAAATCAATCCTCTTGAATTCTCTTGATCTTTCTGAGTGTGAATTATCATCACTACTGAGTTTTCAGCAATTATATGGAGAAAGCAAACAAGATGTAAAATGCTGATTATACTGTTAAATTAAGATTGGGAGAATCTAACTTCAATTGCTCTTCAAACTAAGACCTTGTTAAGTTTTTTTTTTTAAAAAATGCCAATTGCATTTTCTCAGGCCTGCCTACTTCCTGGTTGTATTACAGGTAGTCCTTGACTTATAATCAAACATTTAGTTCAGTTACAGTGTCTTGTGACTGTTTTTCATACTTACAACCCTTGCATTATCTCCATCAACATGTGATCAAAATTTGGGCTCTTGGCAACTGATTCATGTTTATGACAGTTTTAGCATCCTGGGGTCATGCAATCCCCTTTTGCAATCTTCTGACAAGCCAAATCAATGGGGAAAGCAGATTCACTTAACAATGTGACCAACTTAACAACTGCTGTGATTCACTTAGCAACTATGGCACGAAAGACTGTAAAATGGAGAATGATTCACTCAACAGTTGTCTCACTTAGCAACAGAAATGTTGGGCTCAGTTATGACCACAAGTCAAGCACTGCCTGTACCATATTAAATAAATATATTAGTCTTATTATCTAAGTTTGGTGTAATGATTAAGGCATCAGGTTAGAAATGAGACCAGGAGTTCCAGTTCTTCATAGGCATGAGGTCAGCTGGGTGATCTTGGGCCAGTCACTTTGTCTCAACTCTAGGAAGAAGCCAATGGCAAACCTCTTCTGAAACCTTGTCAAGAGATCTGCAGAGACTTGTTCAGGAAGTTTCTGAGAACACCAGTGAACAGAAGAAAAAAAAAAATCTAGGAATGCAGGATATAATGTTGTTTCAAACCAGAACAGAAAAATCTAGAATACCAATTCCATCAACTTACCATACTGTTAAAGCAGCCATTCATATGCATAATGGCGTTCTGTGTTTTTAGATTATTACCACAATCATTACCATTTGCATTCATAGTATATTTCTGGGCTTGTATTGTATCACCATAATCAGCAGCATCAAAGTTTGTCTTCCAAACCATTACCTACAAAAGTAAAATTTACAGAAATATGTAAAAATGTTTAAATAATCCACTCAGGATTATAAGAATAACACCTCCAGAAAGGGGAGCTAACTAATGTGTATACTTTTTACTCATTTTAAATATTATATAATTCCGCTTTTCACTCATTTTAAATATTATATAATTCCAGTTTTAACAGAAATGGATTTAAAAGATTTCAATCTGAGATCCTAAATAAATTTGGTATTAAGACTCTCTTGGATAAATATTATATTAAAAACCATGGTATAGGTATAATTGCTATTTTTTTAATCTCAAAATACTTTTCTGTCTCATTCTTAGTCCCGGCTTCTCCCCTCTTGTTAAGAGTGCTAATTTAGTTTTTAACAAGCAAAATTAAGTTCCAAGTGCTCCTAGAATTATCTGTGCTCTCCTCATACAAGTGATTTCTTTGAGAATATCTATAAATGCAAATTACTTCTCATCCAGCTTCTCAAAGGAAAAACTGTAGGATATGCAAAGCCCAAGCCACCAGAATTAGAAGATGAATACTTCCAAATACTGGCTGTTTGGGAGTTCTGCTTTTTCTATGTAAAAATAACTCCATAGAAGTACTTAAGATATCAATTTTGTTTTAGGCAATGCTCTAAAAACGTGATGGCGAATCTATGGCATGCATGGCACTCAGAGGCATTTGTGCCGGCATGCGAGCCGCAGGCAAACTTACCTCACTGCGCATGCGTGTGCCTCACAACTGATTTTCTGGTCTGTTTGAGGCCTTTTTCGGCCTCCCAGAGGCCAGAGGAAAGCCTTTGCACGCCGAAAAATAGGCCCATTTCATTACTTCCTGTATTTCCGGAAATACCGGAAGTGACTAAATGGGCCCAATTTTTGGCCTGCAAAGGCTGCACAGGCTTCCCTCAAGCCTCTGGGAGGCCAAAAAAAGGCCTCAAACAGGCTGAAAATCAGCTGGGAGGCACAATGCAGGTAAGGGGGTGGGGGAGATGATTGGGGGGTGCATACATTGCTTGCTGGGTGCTGGCACGCGAGTGCAAGCACACACACAATTTTTGGCGCAGGAGCCCAAAAAGTTTAGCCACCACTGCCCTAAAATAACAAACATTCATAAGAAATAATGGGAATTGAATGCTTCCATCATAAAGACATTTTCTATGCTGCGGAAACAAATTCTTTCTGAGAGTTGAGGACTTGGAATAAACTGATAGGCATGAGACTCGGAGCAGAAGGCCAGGCATGGCATCAAAATGATGGATCCTATAGGCCTGATATACTACTAGAGTCATCACTATCAGCAATTCCAGTTTTCTCTTTCTTAATATGATTAAATAATTTTTATTTAGGAAGTTTCAAAAATAATGGGAAAAGGATGCAGATTTAACTCATTTTTATATCCGCCACATGAAGTATGTAATTAAAGCTAATAAAATATTCATTTTGTCACATGTGAATGTATCTTCTTCCCAGGAAAGCCCAGAACCACTAATAATAAAATGAAGAGCTTTAACATTGACACTTCTAAAGCATTAATGTAGCCCTTTCCATATGTCTACTTCATAGAATTCCCAATTCTTTTGAATCAATGGGCACATTTTCTAATTTCAGAGTAGGGCACAAATGCTCACAAGCACTGGTTGATGAGTGGATGGTTTTCTTGACAATTCACAAAATAATTGCCACAGCAGGTATAATCTGTTATAAAACAGCAAATGATTAGGTTACTCCCTGATGCACTCTCTAAGACAATTACTGAAGACATAATTAGATTGGTTAGCATGGGAGCATCTGTTTGCAACTCCAAAGCCAAATGCATCTTTTCCTGTGGGTTCAGTGATCACAGGGAACAGCACAACTGCTTCAAGGAGTTGCAATTAGAGCACTATATAAGCACACTTGTGCATTCCAAAGAACCTTTTTGCCTTGGAATCAAACAAGTTGTCAGGATGCCTGTTTTAAAATTGCCATAAGTTGCACAGTACTTGTGAGCATACACCATTTCTGTCCTAAAGGTATACCTGTTACAGAATTATTTAAAAAAGCAGTACCTGCTCATCAAAACCTCCAGATGCAAAAAAATCTCCTGTTCTTGAAAAAGAAACACAGGTAGCTGGTCCCTATAAAAAGAACAACCATTTAGTATAGATTGGAGGTACTAAATATCCATATGAAAGCCTTATGTGGATGGCATATTTTCCCTATTACAATACCCACACCAAGCTATTTGAATAACAATACTGATTTTGATTTGATCTATATAGAACTTGCATATAAATAGTACATACAAAAATAGTGCTGTTTTTATTAATGGTAGTCTGCATTGTATTCTTTTTAATTCTATCTTGTAAATTGCCTTGAGATCACTTTATTTTGAAAATCTGGCATGAACTCATTTTAATGAAAATAGTTCAATACAGTTGTACTTGATTTTCCCAAGAAGTCTTTGTTGTTCCTAGATTACTTTTATTTCTAAGTCATTCACAACAGTATCCACCATCCCACTGAACAGCAGTAATTTCCCTAGCAGATGATAGATGACTGATACATAAAGCATGAAGCATAGTTTTCCTACTAACCACATATCAGCAATGGATCTACGCATTCATTCCAAGCCTTGTTTATAGTTTAAGGGAAAAGTACTCCACAAAAGAAGATACTGTACTTAAAATTACAGTCAGAATATATATATCAAATTGTGTGGCTATAAATGTCAGCAATTAAACTCCATCTCCCTAACAAGCTTACTGGTTTGAAAAGTAAGCACCATTATAACAGACGGCAATATAAACTTAGCAGTATCCTCTTTGTAATCAACTGGCAACTTATTCCGGTACAGAAATACGTTACGTCAAAGTACATTTAAGACATCTTGGCCTTTTCCTATGAATAAACTTCCCAGAGAAGTAATCAACTGTTTAAGATTATAAACCACAGTAGAGCTAAGCAATGTCTTTAGTACAAACATGCAAAGTGTAAAAATTTAACAAGCTCTTAATCCAACTGACTAATATTACTTGCATAATTAACACTTAATTATTAATACTTGTATCTTTAAATCTACTTTTATCTATTGTTAGAACTTGCTAAAGAGAACTTGCTCAAGTCAACTATAATGCAGATGACCGATTTCCAAGTACACAGGAATGAAAACTGGGAGAACAGGCAGTCTCAGAAATGTTAGATTCAAGTATCATAGATAAACATTTACAACTTTAATCAACATTAAATCAATGGTTAATTAGAGCTGATAGATATAAAAACTGCATTCTATCATTACACCACAGTACAACAAGAATTATGGCACAGATTCTTACACACTATGCTTTTTTCAAAGAATTCTCCCCTCCAAAACTCAAAGAACCCTCCGTCATAATAGTTTCTTCAGGAAATACTGCCACTACACCAGTGCTGGGATTCAAAATTTTTTTACTACCGGTTCTGTGGGCGTGGCTTGGTGGGCATGGCAGGGGAAGGATACTGTAAAATCTCCAGTCAGAGGTGATATTTGCCGGTTCTCCAGACTACTCAAAATTCCCGCTACTGGTTCTCCAGAACTGGTCAGAACCTGCTGAATACCACCTCTGTGCTCTACACACACACACACACACATATACATACCTTTTACCAGTTGCCTGGTATCAATTTTTATATTTTTGATGCCCAGCATTTCATTTTTTATATAGTATTTTTTTTTGTCCAACATACTTAACTTGTTTTAGCTAGGTTTTAATGGGTTTTGTGCCTTTTAAAATTCTACTGAATTTATAGTTACTGGGTTTTAATTGCATTTTTATTATTTGATTTGATTTTAGTAGAATTTTAACATATAATTTTTTGTGAGCCCTGAAGTTAAAAAGAAGAGTGATCTTTTTTAGAATGTTGTATGCTATTAATCAAACTGCTACATGAGGTTTTTTTTTTAATGGTTCTTGGGAAAATCTGAAATTCTGAGAAAATGTTGGAGCATTTTTTTAAAATCAATACTTAAAATCAATTGATTTTCAGTTCAAACATAGTCACACCAAACTATGCCTAAAAACAGTTGATTTCCTATGACTTTAGAACAGGATCCTTGAGATTGTTCAATATGTAATCTCCATGTATTTCAGAAATGTCCCATCTGAAAATTGTGTATTTTTGTAATGATACCTGTATGTAAAAGGTATAAATGAATCCATGTGTAATAACTTCTGCTATAGAATTGTTTACATAGTTATTGCATGCACAAATGCAATATATTAGTTCCGAACCGGCTCTCCTTACCTGGTGACCATGTAAAGTATACAATAGCCTGCCTTCTAATAAATCCAATACTTTTAGTGTTGAATCATTAGAAGCAGTAATGAGGTAGTTTCCAGAGGAGTGGAAGGACAGACAATTCACTGAAGCACTATGAACTATAGAAAAAGGGGAAAAAAATGCATGTTACATAAAAAAAAAAAAAAAGGAAAGTAGTTCCTGCAGATTTTACTCCATTGGTCATTACCGACTATAGGGGCTCATCTGTTTCAAGGCCAATAAGTCAGCATTGCCCAAAGATATTCTTGTGGTCATGTGGCCAGCATGATATCATGGAGTGCTGTTACCTTCCCACCAAAGCAAAACCTGTTTATCTACTCGCACTTGCATGCTTTTGAAATTCTGGATTGGCAGGAACTGGGGCAAGGACGGGAGCTCACTCTATCACATGGTGCTCAAGTTTCGAACCTGGGCTGCTGGCTTTCCCAGCTAACAAGCCCATCATCTTAACTGCTGAACCGCTATGCCACCTTATGTTACATACATTCATTTAAATTAAAGATCTAGAGAAAAGTGAAAGACTCATTCTAACAAAAAAGAATTGAAAAAAATTAGCTCTTAATTTGTTAGAGAATAGCTTAGCTCTCAAGCATCCTCACATAGAAAAAACACTCATGTAGTTTTATGTGAATAGTAACAAAGGTGAACTTTGGACAGATTGATGGCACTGCTCCTCAGAAATGTCCCAAGTACATCAAAGAACTGGGAGTTCTAGGCTTCTTTTAGGCATGGAAGCCCCGAGTGACTTTGGGCTAGTTACTCCCTCTCAGACCAACCCACTTTACCTGCTTAGCTCCCTCCCCCCATTATCTGCCCTTTTGGCAACGCTGCACCCTGCCTTGTAGCCCCGAGAAATATAACCTTAAACACTGCAGCCAAAGTTTACCAGAGAAGCTGGGTCCAAAAAGGAGATCGCAAAGTCAATGCAGCACTGGGTGCAAAAGGAAAACAGTTGGTGCACAGAACTGGGACAGAAGGCAGCTGGGGAAACAAATACATGCTGGTGCTTTTTAAGGCTTCCCCCTGGAATTAATTTGAATTGGAGCGGGTACTCTCTTAATGAACTGTGAAGCCCAATTAATGTCTGCAACAGGGAAAACTGGGATTGGCATCATAAGTCAATGAGATCAGGTGATGCCTCAATTTATGACTGTACCAACTTACAATGGAAATCCCAGTGCCAATTGTGGCTTTAAGTCAAGGACTGCCTGTAATCATGCTTCATTGTGAAATAAACATATACACTAAAGACATAATATCATTACTTTTCAAATATTTAACTGCCTTAAGTTAACAGTACTATCTACACATAATAGTACAATCAGAAAGGAATTGGGGGCTGCACTGTTTTTAAAAAGTATGTTTTTATATAAAAATGATGTCCGCATACTGCTTAACCTTCGAAACAAAATTTTTCATGCAGTCAAACATGAAGTCCTTTCAAATGTTCATTGGGAAAAATATCAAAGCAGCATGCTTTTTTCATCATTGGGAGTTTATTGTTGTCTGAAACTCTTTGAATAAGCTTAGCAAATATTCTGTTCACTGGTTACATGGGTTATGTTGCTCCCATAACTACAATGCAATGAATGAATTAGAATGGACAAAGTATACAGAAAGCACTAAGCTGGACTCAATCAAATCACATTATGGTGTGCAGCAGTGAGCACAGCCAGTCTAACAGTGCACAGGTTGTTTACCTTGATAATGTTGCAGCAGCCTGTTCATCCTAACATCCCATACTTTCACTGTGTTGTCAGTGCCAGCTGAAGCAATGGATGTACCACTGGGATGAAAGTCCACGTGTGGGACAAACCTGCAATGATTAAGAATTAGGAAAAAGATCTAAACCAAAAATGAAAAAAGTTGTCTTAAAAGTTACATGATTGTTCTGTTTCCTATAGAGTTTTTTAAAAGTACTGCTTGACGAGTGAATACTTCTTAAACTTCCTGATAAGGCAAAGCAATCAGGGAATTATCTCGCTAAAAATATGTATGTGACAGTAGACTTCTTACCCCTTTAGAAACAGAGAATCTACAGAAAGGGTCATAATATTTTTGTTCCTCCATTTTCAGATTTGAAAAACTTCCGTTGGTTGATTTGATCTCCTTGAAGGGAAGCAGGAGCAATGCTCATCCCAGGGATCCTAGCCTTCTTGTAGCAGGGTAAAGCTACATTACCACAATGGGTATGCAGCTTCTTTACTTCATAAGGCTCAATGCAAGGGGATGGCTAAACCAAGGTCCAGCATTTAGTTCTTACATGTTTGGCTTTGACTCCCATTTGGAACTGCAAAAGAGTCTCTTGGTTACATGATGCTCTCTACCTACCCTACTTATTGTCATTAGAAACCTAAACAAGAGTTAAGTAGAAAGTCAAGTGTTTGATTAGGTCACCACAATAACTTTAATGTTGAGTCATATAACCACAATGATTCTAACAACTGGAAATAGCTCCCAATCCATAGGAGCATTAGGACAAACTGAACCCCCGAATCAACGGTATGCACAAAGTCTAGTAACTTTTACTGGGGATCATCCTAAATTATGGGTATAGCTGGGTTGGACAGAAACTTGTGTAATGATGTGAGGTTATGTTTTAAATAAAATAAGCATTTTATAAGGATAATGGTTGCACACAAGACTACAGTCGTTCATGAATGAAGGCAAATATATGTGGTCCCAGGATAATGTTGAAGGATCCAATCTGAATCAGAGATTGAATCTGAATCTGAATCTGGACCAGAGGTTTTATCTTCTGAGCTTTCAGGCTCATGCTGGAGCCCACCTTCAAGGATCTTCTCTCTAGCAAAATGTATTAGCAGAATTCTGCTAGGGGAAAGTTCCCTGAGGGTGGGCTCCAGCACAAGTCCAAAAGCTTGGTAGACGAAACCTCTGGTCCCAATGACTGACCCAGATTGGATCCTACTACGGTATTTGCATAAAGTTTCACGCCTGAACACCCTGAAATTTAGATGTAACTCTATGAAAACAACTTGGAATAAAGGGTACTTCCGTGACCAGTCTTTAGTGCAATTCACTCAATAAATGCTAACTCTAACTATAAAATTTATATTCAGCGCTCTATAAATCACAGTAAATTCTTCCATAGTTTTTTGAGAAGCTTTTCTGGTCACTTTCTTATTTCAGCCCACTAGTCTTTGGGACTAATTGTACCTCTAAGCTACCTTTATTATCTTTATCTCCAAGTGCCTTTTATGCCACTCACTAGTTTGGAAGAGCTAGGAAAAACTAGGGTTTTCATCATGTGTGGGTGGAAGGAAAAGCCCAGCAGTTCCACTAGTTGTAGAAATTGTTAGAATTTAACTTAAGTAATAATGCTTGTGGACTACTGCTTTGATTTTTTAATACACCAAAGTACATAAAATGCATTACAAAAATTGTTAAATTGATATGCTACCTGACATAAATAAATGGTATAGCATTATTTTTAAAGAAATATTTCTTTATAGGCTTTAAAAAATATAAGACAAGCCCCAACAAACTATAATTGATACTTGCCCACCATGCTCACAAAAAGAATGTATACATTCTCGGCTTGCTTTATCCCAAAGTTTGACTGTTTTGTCATCACTGGATGATACAATCAATCTTCCATCAGGAGAAAATCTGCAGAAGAAAAGACATTTGTGGAAGCACATTCAATAATAGCCAATGGAAATTATATCTGAGTTATTCTCAGAGGAAAATTATTAGAATGGTGGCGACGTTACCTGGCTATAAGGGGCTCTGTGAACCATTCAGAGTGATATTTCACAAGCAACAAAAGACCCCATCCAAACCCACTGCTTAAAACAGTGAAGCTTTGGATCCTCTCCAAAGTTCACTGTGACCACTTTGAGGGCCTTCCCACATTGTATATACATATATAAGCATCAAAGGCAGGGCTGTTACTAACTCCCCGCCTCCGCCCAAATGGTTTGCACAGCTCTAATAAATAATAAGACACTTGTTTTAAATCTTCTTCTGGCAAGCTATTATTTTACCTATTCTATAACCAGGACAATGGATTTCTGTTTTTTGACAGCTCATAATATACATTCTCAATCAGAGCTTTTATTTTTGTAAACATGTTTCCATTTTTTCCTCTCCTGTATGGTCTAAAATTCTAAGTATTAAAATGTATAAGAAAACACGTTAGCAGTGAAGTTCTCATCATACCTATTTTAAAATTAAATCTATTAAGTTCAATAGTATTCAGCTTCAGTTGAAATTTTTCGAAAGGCCTTCAGAAAAAGCATATTACAGAACAGAATACATGCTCTATTACAGATCTTCAGAGATATTGTTTGAGAAAGCCCTAGTCAGAATCTTTTTCTGTTTCTGCAAATAGCATTGCACAGAGACAATGAGAGTGTGCACTGTTGGCCTATCCTGCCCTCACATTTTTTGTCTCTCCTTAGTCTACATATCAGAGGAAAATCAGCAACAGTTTTCTCCTTCCAGAGTTTCCTCCAATGGATAAGCAGAGTGAGGCTGCAGAGAATTTAAGAACAAGGCAAGGTTACTGCACCTAGCTTCCTATGCAATATTAATCTCTAAGAAAGACTTGAACCCAGCGATATCCTATACATGATCACAAAATCATTTTTTTAAAAAAGACTTACTTAGCACAACGAACCCAGTTTATGTGCTGATTCAGGGAAAACAAGAATTTTTGCCTGTGGACAGCCCATACTTTGATTGTTTTGTCATCAGAGGCTGTAACCAATGACAGGCCGTCGTTAGAAAAGTGAACGCTTCTGACTGTTGCTGTATGAGCCTTGAATGAAGTTGATTCTCCCTTGCTTAGTTTAGGGAAACAAACACAAAAAAATTATGATACTAACTTCTAAGTCATTCAGTAAATGTACACATTTGTTTTCATTTACACTTTTACATTAACAGAAATTTGTTGAATTTAGATTTATACAGTACAGTAAATCAAATATGAAAAGAAAGAAAAAGGGAGGGAGAGAGGGAGAGAGAGAAAGAAAGAAAGAAAGAGTTCTATTTCAATTTATAGGCTAGAATAGGTGGTTAGTTTAATAGTGCTGCAAAATAATCAATACTAGGGAGTAATAAAACAGTGACCTACTAAAACTGCGAAGCAACAAAGAAAAGTAGAACATAATGTTAAGCGTTTTCATATAAAAAGAAAGATATATGAAAACTGAGCAGCTCTGTAATCAAATGAGGAAAAAATCACAATCAGGAACATATACAATTTCATCTCAAGAAAAATAAATTAATTGTGTCACCAACTAAATTTTATTTATTTATTTATTCCAAACACAGATACCAAGTTGCCAGCTCAGTGTAAACCGAAATAGATTTTCATGCAATAAGTAATGTATTTATCTTCTTACCACAGAGTTACAAACAGCAAATAACACATAAATCTTCCTAGTTCAGCATACACTTGAAAAAGTGTCTGCTACAGATCTTTTTAAAAAAATCTTAAAAATTCATCCTATGCATCCTGGATTAGAGGAGATAAATGAATATTTTTCTAATTATGTAAGAATAGGAATCTATAAAAGGTAACCAATATAATTTATTATACTTACACACTTGGAACCCATAAACGAACTGTTTTATCTCTAGAACCTGAAGCAATCAGGTGGCCAGATGGTGAAAAATTAACACACATTACTGCATCTTTGTGACCCACAAAGCGATAGGCTCTCATCTGAGGTTTCATACTCCAGATCATCAAGCAAGAATCCATAGAGCCACTTACTAAATGAAATAAAAAAATATTTTTATTATATTTTTAATGACTAGAAATAAATCTCTTATTTTACAAAGTCAGTGGAAAAAAGGAGTGGCCAGTTTCATCAAACTACCTGCTCAACAGATTTTCCTAATGTACTTCTGGAGGCTCTTCTTAAAAGTAGACAAACAACAAATTGAAGAATGACAAGCACCCATGTCATTTCAAGTGAAACTACCATTATAATTAAGACAGCAGTCTCCAAACTTTTGGGCTTTGTGGATAGGCAGGGGGAGGAGATGGTTCTGTGTGAGCAACAGGTGATTGCAGCTCCATTTGCACAAGCGGCAGGCCCACCACTCACCCAAGTGGAGCTGTGCGCACATGTGCGTCACTTGCCACTTCTGCTGAATGGGCCTCAGTCCAGTAGTGGACCATGGACTGGATGTTGGGGACCCTGAAGTAGGAGGCACCTCCAATTTATCCTTTATTAAAATCACAATAATCTGTAGTATCCTTTCAATTCTCTGACACATATGACTTTGTGTCTAAGATTAACATATTTACAAACTGCTCTCCTCCTTTAAAGTTAAATGAAATGTTTTAACAGTGTACATGCATGTCTGTGTGTGTAATCTGCTTATTTTAGGAAATAAACCTGAACAAAATGATGTTCAGAGAGTAACTTACCTAGCTGTTTCTTGTTTAGACTGAAATCCACGCTAGTTATTGCATCCCGGTGGCCTTTGAAATTCCTCTCCAAAGTTGGATCTTCCTATATAAATGTTATATTGAAACAAATGTTATCTAATAAGAATGCAAACATATTCTTAAAAATTCATGTACCTTGTGATGGGAAATGCAGGGGGGAAAGCCAATGCCAAGAATCAAATTCTGTACTCTGAAGTACTAAACTGTTTTATATTCTTAATTTAAAAAGTTATGTTCATTGAGTTTTAACTGGATCTGATTCCAATGAAAATTAAATCAACTACTTCAGATTCAGATTTCGAAAACAATTTTGATTTTGCCACACAACTTATGGAACAGAGCATGAAATACTTACAACCCTTCTTTAGGAAACAACAGAGATGCTATAATTTAGAAAATACATAGACGGTGCTCTAAATATAGAGTACAAAACATTGCGGTTTCTCCATGGCTCAAAAAAAAAAAAACCACTACCATATTTAAATATTTGTTTAATGTGATTAATTAACCAAATTCTGAATTTAGCTTTCCTTTCACAAAATCAGTATCAGATATTTATTGAGGGATGCTGTTAAAATCATTGTTTGAATATAAAAGAGAAAAATAACACAAAAGTAACCAAATATGTTAGTTTTGGATTCTCCAATCATACTAGTCTTTTGAACAAACTACAGTGTCTTTAGTTCAGATTTCGACTCTAAGCATATGGACACAACGATAACTAGGATTATACCCTACATTAAGCAAAAACAAAAGAAGCTATCTTTTGGCTTAGAACAATTAATAGACTCAGCCTAGGATTTGTTACTGCAAGTCAAATGAAGCTGGGCTTGATATTTATTATGTCAAGGTTTGAGCTAATTTTACCTCATCCTTAATAGCAATATTTTATGAAATACAGATACATGAAATCATAACATTACATTTTCACACCATACTTCCAGAAAAGATACATTCTAATTAGCAGCTCTTGCAGCACTCTCCTAATATTTAGGATTTTTTAAAATAAAAAATATTTGGAATCGCAATATTCCAAAATTCATTTCTTATAACTGTAATAGTAAACTGAGTTGTTAGAGATCACAATTAAACTGGCAAGCCAAGAAGCACCCATACAATGTCCAAATACTACTAACAGAGCAACAGGAAAAATATTTCTGAAATATTTTCCCCATAACTTCTGATTATGTACTTCAGTTAAAATGAATAGCTTCTATTCCGATCTATTCAGAAAGCAACTTTGTCATCATATATAAAGTAGTTATATTTCCGAGTAACTTGTTTTTTATCATATATTTAGAGAATGGTTCAGCATCAAAGAAAAGACTCTTGAAGCTTATAGCTGAGTAAATAAAGGAGTCTTAGCAATTATGATCAAGACATTTAATTTACAATAAAATCTGAAGCAAATTGATAGGGATAATTTATGATTCAGGTATAATTTGCTCAACATTGGAAAAACTAGATGCCATAATAATTGAGATGTGGATTAACAAGATGTCTTCAACTGCCACTTTAAAAAAAAAAAGTAAAAATAAGAAGACATCAGAGGCAGAAATCACAATTTCATCAAGCTTTGAGATTGTATTGTTTACCTGACTAGCAATAAAGTATAACACAGTAATATTTTACATACAACTAGTCCTCCACTACAATAGTTCATTTAGTGACTGTTGAAAGTCACAACGGCAATTAAAATAATGACTGATTACCATTTTTCATACTTATGACCATTGCAGCATCCCTGTGGTCATGTGATCAAAATTCAGATACTTGGCAACTGGCTCATATTTATGATGGTTGCAGTGTCCTGGGGTCATATGATCCTCTTTTGCAATCTTCTGACAAAAAAAATCAACTAGGAATCCAGACTTCACTTAACAACCGTTACTAACTTGATTCACTTAACTGTGGCCCCCAAAAAGCTGTAAAATGGGGCAAACTCACTTAACAAATGTTTACTTAGCAACATAAATTTTGGGTTCAATTGTGGTCATAACTCAAGGACCACCTGTATATGGTAAATTTGTATATGTACCCATCTTGCCTTTGTTTACATTTTGGTAAAATTTTTGCATTTCTCGTATCATTTTTCTTTGTACATCTTGGAATTATGTTAATTTAGTTACTTGATAATGTTTATCATACTTCAGTTTAAAAAAAGAAAAAAAATCTATGATTCAGAAAGCATTTTTTCAAATAATTTACATCCATTTTTTTTTTACAACCGTCTGAGTAGAACTGTCTGTCTATTCTATCTGAGTAGCCTCCTGATACTTATTCCTCCCTCCAGGGGTATAGGAGGAAAGAAGGGAAGGTTTCCTACAATTTTAATAGTAAAGATGCATAGGGATACAGGAAGACGAATCTAGCACAGGGATTTGTTAAACAGAAAATCTTAACTCCTTGCACACACATAGGTGTTTATTAGTAACAGAAATTGGGCGGAGGGGTGTGTGTGCGTTCTTCCAGGCCCAGAAGGATAAGTCGGGCTCGACAAGAGGGTGGACTAGAAGACCTCCACAGGTGCCTTCCAAGTCTTGTTCTGGTATTGGCAAGCAAGCACAGTTAAACTACTTAAATCATCCAGAGCCTTAGAAGATGGTAAAGCGGGGGCGGGAGGGGGGCTTTCCACCCAGATCTTTTTCTTCTCTTCCTAGGCGGAACATCCCCTAGTTTGGAGGAACTTTAGACGCAAAACTCAGCGCTGGTGGGATCTAGACTGGTGTGGCGCTACTTCAGGATCGCCCCCTCTTTCTGCGCCGAGGCAGCAGTCCACGATTTGGGGTCAGTCACGTCGGGCTGAGGCAGCCTAACTTGGCTCAAATCACCGGCCCAAGCGCGAAGTCTGACTTCTCGCATAGCGGCGGGCCTGGCTCTCTCCGCAGATTTGCTGCCGCGGGGCCAGCCTCGCCTCGATTTTTCCGCCGGCTCTCCCCCTTATCAATCCAGCCCCACTTTCTCCCTGCCTTGCGCGTTGGAGCCATCCGCCCCACAGCCAACGCCGACATCACCTCAGCATGGCCCCTTACCAGGCAAGAAAAGGCCATCGCGCCCCGAGAGCCGCAGCGGAACCAAGGGCCTCCCCGACTGTTGCCGCCGGAGGGATTCAGTTTGCCCGCTCCTCCGACCGCCTTAGTAACGGCGTTCCTGCCTTAAAGGGGAAGACGGCGTGGGGGTAGGGGGAAAAACTGTTGGCCGACGCAAAAGGACTCATCTCGAAAGCGGCGAATTAAAGTGGTCAGAGCCAGCGGGAAATTAATTCCCTCTCGGTTTCTGGTATAGGAAGGAAGTGAGGGAGACATTTCTCGGGTAATAGCCGGTGAAAGTTCCTGGACCTGAAACGTTTAAGAATGTCAGCTAAAAAGCCTGATCGTTGAAATGAGTTTATGATAGGACTGTGCCCATAAGAGAGTAAATCAGAAAAGGGGCTGCTTATTATATAGAAGATATCCAGAATCTGCCTAGGACTGGTTCAATGTTTCTCAACCTTCGCAATTTGCAGGTGGGTGGACTTCAACTCCCAAAATCCCTCTATGAACATACTAGTTTAACCATCCACTTTAAAGTTGCCAAGTTGAGAAATTCTGGCCTAGATAAGTGGAAGAAATTCTATCAGCTCTTTGAAATAACTGATTCTGCTTTGTCACTAAATTTTTGTAACATTTTGGTGGAATCTTCTTGCAGCTTAAACCCTGATTAATAAAGTTAAGTGTTCCACCTGAACACAGCAACAAGGCTCTATTAGTAGGCATTACATTTTTCTTGAAATAACCTCCTTGTATAAAAATGCAAGTAGAAAAAAAGGAACCACTTTGGTGGGAAGGTAACAGCGTTCCGTGCACCTTCGGCATTTAGTCATGCTGGCCACATGACCACGGAGATGTCTTTGGACAGCACTGGCTCTTAGGCTTTGTAAAAATATTGGCATAGCTGTGAGGCTACTACTGTGTTTTATGTCTGGCATAAGTGCTGGATTTTGAAAGACTGCTGAGAATGAAATAGATCAGAAAGATCTCTATATCTGTTTCCTGGGCTTGTAGCAGTGTGGCATTCTGAAAACGCTAAACCTGCATTCTATGAGTAAAAGCAGAATGCAGTGTATAAGCCATCTTTCAAAATTCACCCCACTTACAACCTTGCTGAATAGCTGTTTAGGTTGCAGCATTTGGGAGTAGATACATCCTTTCTTGTTTTGCTGTAAAGGGCTAAAGCAGGAGGACATAGGTCAAAACATATGAGATCTCTGAGCTCCATTTTCACATCACTATTAAGATTGACTGTGATTCTTTTTATAATACATATATTATCCCCCAGGGATGGGATTCAATTTTTTAAACAACCGGTTCTGTGGGTGTGGCTTAGTTGGTCATATGACTCGTTGGGCATGGCCAACTCAACATCACTCACATCAAGGCACACATCTCACCTGGCCTCTTGTGACCGTGGCGATGCTGCAATAGTCGTAAATGTGAAAAATGGTCATAAGTCACTTTTTTCAGTGCCATGTAACTTTGAATGGTCACTCTACACAAGAAAAGTACCAGCAAAGGAGGGGGGAAAAACCTCCAGAGAAGTTCCAGAAACAGGGAGTCTAGTCCTGCTAAGAATATAAAAAGGGTTAATAAAGAAGCAGTTTCTGTAAGCAACACCAGAATGTTTCCTTCCTGCCTTCCTTACAGGATTAGGCCAGTAATTTCTTCTAACAACCGGTTCTCCGAACTGCTTAGAATGTTAACAACCGGTTCCAGCAATAGGCATGAACCTGTAGAATCCCACCCTTGTTATCCCCCCATCTGAATACTGATAAATAGATTACAACAATAATAATTTCCTCCCCTTGTGAATTGGGTCCAAAATATATACACTTCTACATCTGTTTGTGTCCAAGTTGATCTATTGTACATTTAACTATTAAATACTGTAGGAAGCCGCCTCCCCAGATTAAAATATTCTTTATTCTTAATATTAAAAAGAGGCAGGATAGAATATTTCCCCAAAAGGAGAAATGGAGAAAAATCTTAATAAAATGCAGAAAGTGGCCCCAATCTTCCTGCCATAAGAAAACAGCCACAAGCAAAAGTTTGAAGAGGTTGGCTTTTAGCAATGGACATTTTGTATCCATTCAAAAAGACTAGACCAAGTAAGCTCCAAGTAAGCAAGTAAGACTCCAAGTCTTACTCCAAGTAAGCAACACAATAGGCAAGCCAAAGCTGACAAGATTAACTCAAACGCCTAGGATTTGTATTTCCCTTTTGGCTGTAGAGCCAGCCATGACCCCTACATGACCCCATAGGAATCTGACAATAGCCATTAAAATTTCGAAGGACATATTCTTGCACAGGAACAAGCATCTCAATCACAAAGCTCTAAAGAATGTATAAAAATCTACCTACTCTCAACCCCATTTTGTCAGCCACCCCAGAAACATGCTGTGGTCACTAGTTTCTAGCTAGTGATAAGCAGAGACTTTCTTTCCTGCAGCCTGTCTCCATTTTATTTCCAGTGTCTTTCTTCCAGCTTGGAACAAGAACAGCTTTTTTTCCAACAATACATACACACAACAAAATTAAACTTCAAAGCCTTTTATTAACAATTTATTATTGTAATTAGCTCGTAGAAAATCTACAATGGCTTCTGATCTACTCCATCATTATCTCTGATCAGTCCAGGATAAAATATCCACATTGGTTTCTTAATAATGAAACTATTCCTTAAAATTTTAATTGAGAACTTTCCAACAATTAAATTTGATTCCCCTGAATCATATATTACCTCTGTTGTAAATATTTCTGCAGCACCATTGTTCCAAAAGTCTCTCTATAGGCAAAAACAGCAGTTTTTGTCAGTTGTTGTGTGATTAAATATAATAAATCCATTCTTCAAATTCATCAATCCATCTTGCCAAGATACTCCAGTCCATCACTCATCAATTTCATTATCTCTGTGTTCTTTGTATTCACACCTCTTCCACCTTTTCCCATCAATAATGTCATACTCAGATGAGGCTCTTTTTCCTTCACATCTGGTAGCATCAAATCAAATTCCAATCCATCAGACTGCAAATTTAATCCAACTGTTAGTCTCTGCCTCTGAGTGTCATTGTGGGATTGATTTAAAACTTGCTTGCTCTAGAAATCTTTTATTAAAGTTTTTGAATAAAGCTTGTAAATTAAAAGGCACTTTTCCCAAAAGCTTTCCAGGGAGCTTTATCGCTTATTGTAGACATTATGAAGGCAAACACTTTCTTTCAAAGAAACAAGAGAAACAAAATGTCCACAGAGAGAAGATACAATTTCCCAAAATAAAAAATGATTTAACAAAAGAATTTTCCCATCTAAGTTAAAAAAGAAACTAGAGCTTTTTAAAAAAAAAAACTAATAAAAAGACTTATAGTAAACACCAGTAAACTCAATCAAATATAGGAGAGTAAGGCCTCTTGCCACTGACTCCCTGACAACAAAAATGAAAGTGGTCTAAAATTCCAAAATAAAGAGTAAGAAAATGAAAAAAGTTTATAAAAATTCAGCAAGGGGTTATAGGATAGATTGGCATTGAACCACTTGATTAAAGTGTAAATCAAACAGTAAGAAAAGCTTTTTAAAATGCGGTTTAAACCCAGGTGTGCTTTTTAAAAAAAAAAACAGCTGAAGAGGAAAAGATGATAAAAACTTGATCCTCCAATTGCTCCTACCAAGAATTGTAGTCATTAAGATCCAGCTTCTCTGAAGTTACACGATTATCCGAGGGCCATCTTGGGTTGTTCCTAGTGTTCCCATTCAAATCTAAGGACCATAAAGAGTAAATAACCAGTTTTGGCAGCATAATCAGCTATTCGTCAGCAGCAAAAAAGAGATTGATTGTTCAGCATGCCATTTGTAGGAAGTCCAAGATTGGCCAATGGCCATGATTCTTCATCAGAACATTTAGAAAAGAAAAGAGTAAGAAAGGGTTTGACCCAGTGTGTCTCAATCTTACAGTAGCAGCTTTTAAATATCTGAGAATTCCCCAGCCAGTTTGCATTGTTGATGCATCCTGTATAATCTGGGCAATAAAACAGAAGCAATAGGAGCAGTAAATATTATGCTGATATAGGTGAAAAAATTGGAACATGGCAGTGGTGATAGGCTGTGGGAATTGTTCTTTGTGTACGTGCTAGGACAAGGGGCCTTCTGGTAGTCGCCTGCAACATGGAATAAGGAGCAAGGACAAACTGTTGCCATTTCTTACCCAGAATTGTAGCAAACTTACACTTTGCAGCTTTGTATGCTTATGTGAATGATCAGTGCATTCTGTGTGATGTAATGCGTTTGTGATAAGACGCTAAGAAAAATTGCTACGTTAACAAGGATTGCTTCTAATAAAAGAGGGTGTCAGAGTCTGCTTTGGGCTCTCATCCCTATCTTGCTTCAAGACATCGTCTCAGTGTCTTCCCTCATGAGAGACCACCACAACTGGTGACCCTGACGTGATCATCTGCGTGGTGGTACGTCTTTGGACCATCCATACTCATCGGCTGGCATAGCCTTGGTGCACCTCATCCCTGATTCGGTCGCAGGCGATCGCCGTGGATCCCTCGTGAGTATGGATGGAGGATTCTCTCAGGATCAGAAACTGCACATTGAGGAATAAAAGAATTAAGCAAACGAAATTTTTTTACCTTTAAAAAGGGAGGCTCCCTTCATGCCCCCCTCACAAAAACCTCTATTGAGGAACTCCTAGAATACATTTGGCAACACTGTCCTCCTTATCCGGCTAAAGGCAATATCAAAACTACAGTATGGAAGGAGATTGGAAAATACCTTCATGCACGTCCTAGAGCCCCTTCGTTTATATTAATTGCTTGGAGGGTGGTTTTTGAGGCTCTCTCCTCAAAAAGGAGGCAACCCCTACTTGCCCCCCTTTCTGGACCCGCTCCCTATGTGAATCCTGCTGTACAACTCTTGCCCCCTGCTGTGACGCCTGTGTCTTTTAAACCGACTCCCCCCCCAGAGGCAAATGAGGTCAGTAAATCTCCCCCGACAGCTCCTAAAAATCCATCAGGAGATGTCAAGGTGGGAAATCCTAAAATAAATACACCCCATGCTGGAAGAGTTCAAACAGTTATGCAAGCAGCTTTTCAAACAGGACAGCTGGAGGGGCAGGAGTTGACTCCATGCAATTGTTTTCCGTTCAGATCATTTTGAACGGGACACAATACATGGTATTTGATGCAGACTATCAAAGAGAAGCAATTAACAGAGGAAATAATTTAGGGGGTTTGTATATACCTGATCAAATCTATGGGGCAGGGCAGTTTGCAACTGTGGAGCAGCAGGCAATAAATTTGCAGCCTTTGGTTGCACGGGGGGGAGGCAACCTTGGCAGATTTGATTAAAGCTTGTGCTGTAGTAAGTTTACAATTTTATAACATGGAGACCTTGACTGTAGCTTTGCAAAAGGGTCTTAAACCTACTCAGAATTGCTTCAATTGTGGGAAGCCTGGGCATTTCAAAGCCCAATGCCGGGCCCCAGGGGGAGGTGTTGCTCTTTTCCGGAAGAGTTGGCCTTGCCTCGATCCTCAGCTTCTAAGAAAGGGTTTTTTGTGATTCCAGGGATTATTGATCAGAATTATACAAATATTATAAAAATTCAATTTTATTCAGATGTACCTGCTAATCTTGCAGCTAGAATGACTCACCCTCATGCCCTCCTCAAAGGAATCTCTGTGGTTCCCGATCTGCTTTATCCTTCCTCAAAACTCTCAGCCATTAACCTTTCTTTTTTTAACAAATTTTATTAATTTTTAAAGACATACAAAACATAAATAGACAGAAACACAAAACATAAAAGCATAAAAAATCTCTTTTCTGAAGGTTGCTTAGTCCCGGGTTGGGACTCTTGGTGCAGACACAGGTTCGGGTTCGGGTTCATTTTGCATACCATTCCATATCTTATTGGCATTTTCGGTTTTCTGTGTAGCTTCTCTCTTTTAAATTTTCTCAATTTTATTTATCTCCTCTCAATTCGAATCATAATATTTATTATTCTTTGTCTATTCTATTTCCAGCTATCCATTTATCTTTCTTCTTTGGAGAAAAATCTTCTCCTGTGCACTGAATGGAGTATGATGCCTTTATCTCTTTCCCCTATATTTATAATAGAACACATAACTTACATTGGGATTCTGTCTGGTACGTTCTAAAATTATACAGTATTGCCAAAACCAATACAGGTTTATTCATTGATGCTGACAATCATTTATGTCTTAAACATTTTACCCCTTTCAGTTAGATATCATGCCTTTGTGGGAACACTTATGCTTTCCAAAATTGTCCCCCCCCCCACATCCCATGTCTTAAATCATTGTTTCATTACAGTACTCCCCTTTTCTTAGCAAAGGTTTCACTAGATTATACTGAGTATTTTGTCACATTTTGAATTGCATGTAGTTTCCAGTTTTCTATGGTTATTTCTGGATACAGGTATAGAAGTGTGGTCCTGTGTGCCTTTCAGGAATCCCTTTTTCAGTGGAATTTGTCCATTATCTCTGGAGAACTTTTGCTTCTTTGCATCTTGCTCCCCACCATTAAGGCTTCTCATCCCTTCCTTTCTCCCTTGCTTCTTCTTCTCCTTGTCCTCTTTACCCCCTTGTCTCTCCATCTCCCTTTTATTCTGCTTTCCCCCTTTCACCTTATTCTTCTCTTTTTGAGTTGTTTTTCCAGGCCTTGAAGTCTTCTTCTCCTTTTTCTCTTTCTTTTTTCCTTCCCCAACCAAAGTCACTTGTTCATCAAAGATGGCTTCTTCTTTGTCCCAGTCATCCTGTTGCTCATTCAGCTTTACATAAGTACAAACCGCCATTTCTAAAAATTGGAAAAGAGTGCCAAGGACATCTTTCCCTTCTTGCTTTTCTTTTTCATATTTTTGATATACAAGTTTCAGTCCATCCACAAGTGATGCCATGTGTAGACATCCTTTGTACAATTACAACAATATTTAGGGGTTATTAATTGGACCCATTTATAATGAGTATATCTATAGATTTCTTCAGCGGGTGGCAGAACCTGACTGCCTGCTTGGGATCAGAAGCAAAGCAGTCTAACCAGGTTAGAATTTGATGAGAAAAATGGGCTCATAAACTACACAGAGAAATTCAAAAACATCCCGGAAGAAAGCAGTGGGAAACCACTTATGCATGATTTCCCAAAAATATCACAGATGTCCCTGTGAAGGCATTGAGAGTTGAGAAAGGACATTTTATCTTTACTAGCATACCAGTAATTTCTTTTTATTATAATGCTTCTAGTGTTATTCTAAAAGGCACAATCAAAAGTGATAAATATCTATGAAGTCATGTGTATGAAATGTCAAAAAATAAGCAGGTGTTTATCACAAGTACCTTCAGATTAAATACAAATAGCATTGGAGTGGAACATTGCAATTAAGAAATTCTCAATATTTATTCTGTTTTTTAGGCCATTTTGACTTTTTATAGAAAGACTTCAAAAAAGGTTGGGAGGTGGTACATCTCAATTTTTTTAGTTATTAATATAAGAACCTTGCATACTAATATTCTCTTTTAATTTCTAAATGAACAGAGTTATCGGTATGTGTCACTTTTTTCTATATTTATTAATTTATCCTCTACATGTCTGGAAACCTGATGAGGCAAAACTGGTTCTCATGTTTCATGAGAACTAGCTTGAGCAATGTTCAACTTAATCAAACTTTGTTATACTGACAAAGCGACATTCTATAGGAACACTTTTTTCTTGGAACTGAGCAAAAAGCAGTATTACATAGAAAAGGTAAATTACTATCATTGTTCAATAGTTGCAACATGGCAAAGTAAGTGAAGGTATAATTTATCTGCTTCTAAGAAAAATGGGGGAAAGTATGAAATGTAAATTACCGTGAGATAGAAGTACATTTTGAAATTTTAGCTAAAAATCTGTTTGAGAAAAAAAATCATAAGCCAATAAAGTCAACCTGACAGGTGATTTTATAATCTGTTGCATTACCAACTTACCTGTGTTTTTTGTTCTTTAAAAAACTGTGAAATTGCCATTCGCATAGTTCTCCACTGAACCATTGAATCCATATTTGTACATCAGGCATGTCCAACCCTCAGTTCAGGGGTCTAGGCCCAGGCAAGCCTAGAGATTGCACATGCCTGGTATATATTAAGGTATTCATAGCCAAGAAGTCACACATAGAACCTTTGAAAATTAAGAAAAATTAACTTTTATCATAATTATTGTACTTCTTAGAGTAAAATTAATTTAGAATTTTATTATTTGACATATTCAGTTTGAGAACTCCACAGGCCTGAAATTGTTTAGAGAGTTGATGCAATCCTCTTCCTTTCCCTATAAGGTTTTTTTTTTCTTTTCCAATAGCATCACATAACCAATTTAGAGTTGGGATAGGTCTCTCATCTGCATAACTTGGAAATTCTTTTCAGGAATGGTCAACTGTGTTTTGTTTTGTTTTTACTCAATGCTAGTAAGATTACAAATTCTGGATTACAAAAGTCTGAATGACTAGTAGATGGCAGCAAAGAGGTATAGAAAGTTCTAACTCTTTGCTAGAACCAGTAGCCCCAATGGAGAGGTATGCAGGAAATGGCCTGTATGATATGTAGATTTTACATATTTCCCTCCATAATAGAAATATTGAAATACTCAAAGCAGGTTATATGACAGTTCATAAAACACATTCTTTTCTTGGGGGGTATGGAAACAAAATTGCTGTAAAACAGGTCAAACTGGGTTTTCCTTATACAGAAACAAAATATAAGAGAAAATATTCTACATATACAATCTCTCAAATTAAATCCCTGTATTTCTGTTTTGTTTTTATTTTATTTTCCATTAGCAATGTTGCTGCGGTTATGGTTGGGGAATATAAAGCAATCATCTAATTTTGTATAAAGAAGTTTCTCACATCAGAATCAAATTACTCCTATCTGAGATACAGAGTATTAATACTGTTAACTTTGAAGAGAAAAATATGATGAATGCCAAAAAGAATTTTATTGGAAGTGTAAGGGAACAGGTGCTTTCTTCCTCAAGCCTTAGGCATAGCATTTGGTGGCCTTACATACAGCTGAACTCTTTTCTATGCTATACTTTCACAAAGCAGGTTAACTTTCATTGAGTTATACACAAAGAATATTTATTTATTGAATGAACTGGTATAAAATTACAGAAATATTGAAACAAAGTAAGAATTTTAGAAAGTGAAAGCAGAATCAGAATAAAGGAAAAAGCAAGGAAGGAAAGATTGTTTGTGGGACTGACTGATGTTTTTGGTATAAACCCTGAACTGGAATAGCTGAGAACTTTAAAAAATTGAAAGAAGAAAGAAAGTGTTGTGTAGGCACTTGGAAGAAGGCTCGGGAGTCAGTGACTAATTTTCAGCTCTTTATTTGTCCCGAGATCGACTTGGGGTCCTGTGGATCGGCTGCGGCTTATATCGAGCCGGCCGTGCTGGCCACGGCCAATGGCACTGCTTTGAATCTCCCGTGATCGGTTTCCACCAATCTCGGGGATTCGCGGCGGGCCAATCAGTGCGGCTCGCTCAGCCAATCCGGTTGCCGTGCACCCTGGCCAATCAGGGCGTGGTATTTACAAGAATGTAAATGAACAATACAGAACACCCCTCCCCTCTTGGTATGGTCCTACGTGACGTAGTCCTGTAAGTAGGCGGGGCTCCGTACTTGCCTACTGGACCTGCGCAGGTTAGTTGATGCCTGTTCCTCAGGCGGTTCGGTCGGGTTCTGTGTTGCTCTCTGCCTCGTTAATGGAACCGCCTGGAAGGAGCCGGGCTTTTCGTGGTGGCTGCCTCTGGTCTACCCGGGCTGGTTGAGCTGCTGGCCTTGCTGCTCCTGCCCGGTCTTTCCGGGCTGGTTGAGCTGGCCTGGCTGTTTCTTCCCGGCGAGGCTTCGAGTTGGTTGCCTATTTCTGCTTCGGTTGGTGAGTATTCCTGGCTTCTTTCTGGTTGGGGTTGGTTCCCGGGGCTTTCCCTCCCCTCTTGGTTGGCGTTTGGGTGGTTTTTTTCCATCTCTGGGTTTATGTTTTTGTCTGCTTGTGTGTCAGTTGTGTTTCCTGTGGTTGTTCTCGATCTTATTTGATCGATGTGTCATTTCCATGCTCATCCGTCGACTGTTTGTAGCCGGTATGAGCGGAGACCTGTTACCTGAGTTACCGTCGCCGGTATCCAGAGGGGGTCCCCTCTAAGATTTTTTGCATATACTGCATCTCCTGGTGTGAATGTTTGGTGCTTGCTCGATGAGTTGGTGAGTTTTTCAGGGGTTGCATGTGGGGTGAAGTCTATCTAGGGGGGATCTTAGCTTCCTCCCCATTAGCAGTTCTGCGGGGCTTTTGTTGATCTTTGTGTTAGGTGTTATATGTTGGATGAAAAGTAGTTTATTTATTTTCTCTTGCATGTCCCCGGTTTCAATTTTTTGGATTGTTTTTTTGGTAAATTGGACCATTCGTTCCGCCCTACCGTTCGCCGCCAAATCTGCCGGCGCTGTCAGAGCATGTTGTATGCCCCTTTCTGCTAGGAATTTTTCAAATTCAAGTGCGGTAACTGTGGGCCATAATCTGATACAATTACATCTGCGAGACCGTGGGTTGAGAATAGCTTATTGAGTTCTTTGATGACAGCCTCGGTGGTGGTAGTTTTCATGTCGCTTACCTCCAGCCAATTGGAGTAAGCGTCTACTGTTATGAGGAATGTGTGTCCTTTTGTGGGCCTGGCGAAATCTATGTGTATCCTGGACCATGGTCCTCTGGGGGTTTCCCATTCCAGGATTGGGGCGGCAGGTGGGCTTGGCCTGGATTCTTGGCATTGCTTGCAGCTTGCCACCCAGGCTTCGATTTGTTTGTCCATCTCTGGCCACCAGGCATAGCTTCTGGCCAGGGCTTTTGACCTAACAATACCCAGGTGCACCTTGTGTAAACAATTCCAGGACCCTTTTTTGCAATTTTTCCGGGATAACCACCCTGTCCCCCCATAGTACACAACCCCTTTTGCATGAAAAGTTCCGTTTGTCTGTTCCTAAAAGTCCTGAACGTTTCATCGTCGTTTTTTTTCTGGCCACCCTTTCTCCACCCATTGCAAAACCTGTGCCAGACGTTTGTCTTTATTGGTTTCATGGGCAATGTCCGACGTGGTTAGGGGGAAGTTGGGTAAGGTCTCTATGCTCAGGGTGGCTGCTGTGGGTGCCGGGTCTGCGTCCAGGTTGGGTAGCGGGGTGCGGCTCAAGGCGTCTGCGTGTGTGATTGTCTTACTGGGTCGATGGGTCAGCTGGTAACTGTAGGCAGTGAGGAATTCAGACCACCTTGTCATTCTCGGGGATAGGATGTTTGGGGTGGCCTTGTTTCCCACCAGGATGCCCAGCAGCGGTTTGTGATCGGTGATGATGGTGAATGTTGGCTATAGTTCCTTTCCGGTTTTGATAGGGTTCTTGAGTAAAAGGCGATGGGTGCTTCATTTCTGTTCAGGAGTGTGTGGCTGAGGATAGCCCCGATGCCGAATGGTGATGCGTCGCACGTTACTGTTAGTGGGAGGGTCTCATTGTATTGGATGAGGACGGCATCCGAGATGAGTAGGTCCTTGGTTCAGTTGAATGTGGCTTCCTCTCGCCTCCCCCAGGTCCAGGCGGCTGTTTTGTCCAACAGCTTTTGCAACGGTTCCGCCGCGGTCGCCTTTTGGGGCAGGAAAACAACATAGAAGTTAATCAGCCCTAGAAACACCTGCAGTTTTATTCCTTGATGGCTCTGATTTTTTTTTCTGTTGGGTGAATTCTGTGCTGGTCTAGGAGGTACCCAAGGAACTCGACCCTCTTGGTATGCAGCTGGCTTTTTTTTTTTTTTACTTTCAACTCTGCATCTTTGAATTTTTGTAGTACCTCCCTCAGGCGACCTTCCAGTTGTTTTTGGTTGGTCGCTGACACCAGCACATCGTCAAAGTAGGGCACCATCCCCTTGATCCCTTGGAGGAGTCTCTCCATGAGGCTCTGGAAAATTCCTGGTGCCACGCTGACTCCGAACTGGAGTCTCTTGCAGCGAAAAGCCCCCCGGTGGGTTACTATGGTCTGCGCCTCGGCGGTTTCTGCGTCAACCGGCAACTGTTGGTAGGCTTGTGCCAGGTCGAGCTTCGTGAAAACCTTGCCTCCCCCCAGTGAGTGCAGAAGGTGCTGTACTACTGGGACGGGGTACGCACTTTGTTGTAAGGCGCAGTTTAGGATGGCCTAATAGTTCCCACAGATTCTCACCAACCCATCAGGCTTGACTGGGGTAACTATGAGGGTCTCCCACCGGGCGCGATCGGTTGGTTCTAGGACTCCCTGTTTGATGAGCTTGTCTATCTGCTCATCGATCTTGGGTCTGAGTGCGAAAGGTACTCGCCGCGGTTTGAGGCGTATCGGGGGAACGCTGGGGTCTAGACTGAAGGAAATAGGGGGCCCTCGGTACTTGCCTAGGGTGCCGTCAAACACTTCCTGGTAGTCCCTCGCGAGTTGCTCCTCCCAGTCTACCTCTGCGACGTGGTCGATGCCAGTTACCTCAATCCCAAGCAGCGCAAACCACTGTAGTCCCAAAAGGCTGGGTCGGTCTCTGTCCACAATTGTCAGGGGAAGCCTTGCTGTGCGCCCCTTGAATGTGATTTCAAAATGTCCGGTTCCGACTACGGGGATGCGGTTCCCTTGGTAGTCCTTTAGGATTAGCTTCTGGCTTTCCAGGCCCCTTTTGTGGATGGTGGGCACCAGGCGCTTGATTTCCCGCCATGCAACCATGGAGAGGTAGGACCTGGAGTCCACCTCCATCTTGCATGGTTTGCCCTCGATGCCCACTTCCACGTGTACCTTGCGGGCATCCCAGCTAGATGAATGGCCGATGATGACCGTCTGGTAGGTCTCCTCTCTCTGTCGGTTTTCGCCATTCCGTTGGCTTCATCCATCCTGGTTCCAACAGCCCTTGGTTTGGTGGTCCCTCGTTCTGTGGGGGTTGCCGTCTCGTCTCCGGCTGCTGCTGTCTTGTCGTCGGGGGCTGTCGGCTCTTTTGAGTCGGTAGACTCGGGCGATGTGGCCTCTCTTGTCACATTGGCGGCAGATCACATTGAAAAATCGGCACTCCGATCGAGGATGGTCACCCCCGCACCCGGCGCATTGCAACCCCGACTTACGACTCCGCCACTCTTGCCGGTCTCGTTCTGTCTGGAGTCGGTGGATGTCCTCCTCCTCATCTGTGGTGTCGGAGGGGGAATTGAGGTCGCCATGGTGGACGGTGGTGGTTGCTCATTGGCTTGCTTCTGGCTGTGTCTCGGCTGCTGTGGTTGTCTCAGCAGTTGTGGCTCAGTCCCCTGCGTCTGGTCTCCGCATTCGGGCCACTGATTTCCAGGTTGCCTCAGCTGCAGTAGCTTCAGCGAGAGCATCGGTGAGGGAGATGTCGCCTTTCCCCATCAACCGGCTTTGTAGGACAGGGTCCCTGAGCCCGAGGACGATGCGATCTCGTAACGCCTCATCCATATCTGTGAAGCCGCACATGCCCCCCAGATTTCGCAGGTCAGCGACAAAATCGCTGATGCTCTCACCCTCTCACTGGTTGCGCCGGTAGAAATCGTGCCGTCTGATGAGGGTGGGCACAGCGGGGGCATAGTGGCTTCGCAACAGAGGCTCGAGGTTGGCCCAGTCCATCGCTTTAACATCTTCCGGTTTCACGAGGGCCTTTGCCATCTTGAACACTGCGGACCCGCAGTGTATCAGGAAAACGTCCCTTTTTTTTCTGCCCATTTGCATCCTTGAGGTTGCTACTTTCCAAGAACATCAGGAATTGGTCAATGTACAATTCCCAATCTTCAGTAGCCTGGTTAAAGGGTGCGGGCGGCGTGATGCTGGCCATCTCGTTGGTTTCGCTTGTCTCGGTGTCACGTGCTCAGTGGGTATCAATTCCACGATCCCACCTTCGTCTCCAGTGTAGTGTAGGTGCTTGGAAGAAGGCTCGGGAGTCAGTGACTAGTTTTCAGCTCTTTATTTGTCCCGAGATTGACTCGGGGTCCTGTGGATCGGCTGCAGCTTATATCAAGCCGGCCGCGGCCAATGGCACTGCTTTGAATCTCCCGCAATCGGTTTCCACCAATCGCGGGGATTCGCGGCGGGCCAATCAGTGCGGCTTGCTCAGCCAATCCGGTTGCCGAGCGCCCTGGCCAATCAGGGCGCGGTATTTACAAGAATGTAAATGAACAATACAGAACAGAAGGAAAGTAAAAGTGGTTTCCTTTTGTGGACTTTAAGGATTATAAAATATAAGAATGATGATATCTCTTTGCTATTTAAAAATGGAACTTAAAAACATGAGAGAATTACTACAGGAAAGAGGCGAATCACTTTGCTCTGTGCTAGAAAAAATGGAAATGGCGATTGAAGAACAAGAAGAAAGATTCTCAGAGGAGCAGAAATTGACTCAAGGAGAAGACATTTTGAATGGACAATTAACACAAAGAACGTTACAAAGAAGTGGGGAAAGAAGGAAGGTTAAAAAGTTGAATTTCAAGAAAGCAATTAAAAGAGGGAATAATTGTGAAGTTAGAAAAGGCAGGAAGATTCGGCAGAAAAAGGGAAGGGAAGATATTAAGAAGGAGATAAATTGGAATGAGAAAAATCATGGGGAAAAGAGAGGGAGGAGAAGCAGTAAGACTAGTAAAATGTTGAAAGGAAATTGTTTCTTTACAATTAAAAGAAGGAATACTTGAGAAGTCAGGAAATGTAGAAAGAATGAGAAAAGACATGGGGAAGAGAGCGGGAGGAGAAGCAGTAAGAAACAGGCATGTGAAAGAAAGAAACACAGAATTAGTAAAATGTTGAAAAGAAATTGCCTTTTCAGAGATAATGGTTGATGAATTAAAAGGGGGATTCTGCAGGGTGACAAGGGGTAATAAGAATATTTCTGCAATTAAAAATATTTTTTAAAAAAGTAATATAGATACTGATAACTCTTATTAAAGGGGAGGAAATATGCTGTGGAATCTAATTGAGAAGATGTAATGATTAATGGTTTATTGGGAATTAAGATGGGGGAATAGAGGTATATTCTAATCATTAAGGTGTTACACTCAAAATAGTAAAAGAGGGGAAACTTATATTTGTTCTTTTTTCTTTTTGTGTGGGTGTGTTAAGATCTGTATTAATTTAGAACTTATAAAAAAAATGTGTAATGGAAAGGGAATGTGACAGACTAAAGAACCAGCTAAATTAATAAGTCTAATATAGATTATTAAAAGCAAGGAGAGACATTGGTAACTTCATTATTACCACTATTAGGCAAATATATATTGTTTATTTGTATTTTTAAAATAAATATTAAGGATTATATTTGAAATAATTGAAATGAAATTAAAAAATGTTTAGACTGGGATTAATGAAAGAATTTAGAATTAAACCTTATTATTATTTATTAGGCAAATACATATTGTTTATCTTTATGTTTAAAAACAAATACTAAAGGATTATATTTGAAATAATTGAAACGAAACAAAACTGATTGAAATTAATGAAAGAGGCTAGAATTAATGTGTTTGTTTCTCTCCTTACTGAAAATTTGGAATGGAAAAGGTAATAATAGAATTAAGTATGCATATATCAATGTATAATTTCTGTCATATTTGTATGTAAAGATGATGATCCGGAAATATGTTGTTCACCAAAAAGAGATTTTTGTTTTAATGTGAAAACTGAATAAAGTCTGTTTAAAAAAAAAGAATATTTATTTATTCATTCATTCATTCAATTTCTGCCCATCTCATGCAAGTTCTGTGCATGAATGTGTTGTATAAGTGATACATGCTAAATTCAATAAATAAATGTATTAAGTTGGTTGAAAAGGAATCTTATTTTCTTTATTATAGCAATTCTTTCAAAATACAAGTAACTTTATTATTCCTTTCTGCTATTATTTTAAATTTGTTGGACTCAAGAAAATGCAATGGTTTTTAGTAAATTAATCCACCAAAAATTAAAGCTCAGAAACTTGCTAAATATAGACCAGCAATTGGAAAAGGGACATTAGAAATCTCTAGACTTCCTGCCTAGTAATGACATTTGTGTGGGAAAAAAAGGTTGCTGGAATTATGGAGAATGTGAACAAAGAATGTCCTCCAATATTTCACTGGGTGTTTATATCTCTTCTGAAGCTCCAGGGGCATCAAAATCATTGAAAGGGAACGGGCCATATCAGCTAAACTGGTAAAGCTATTCCTAAGAAAAGATTGCTTTTGCAAAGTCTAGCCATAGGTCTGTACTATTGGTTTCAAGTTTTTTCTTTCTTTTCTCCCACCCTTCAACCAAGCTGGAACTTTGCACAAGGTTAGAAAAGTTCATAGCCTTCACTGTGCTCAGGGACACATGGGCACAAATAACTTTGATGTCAAGATAATATCACATGAACTGATTACAGGTGATAGAAGTTCACATGCAGCTCTTCATAAAATACCAGGTGTCAGCCTCAAGATATCTTCCACTGTTGCTTCTCTGCTATTACACAACTTTTCCTTCTTTCGGCTGTCATGACAATGGTGGGAGGGGGGACTTTGGAGGGGAAGAAGGCTGGAGGTGTTTTGCATTTCCTTTGCTGGGCTAGCAAGGGGAGGGTGGATTCTTTTCTTTAACTTTCCGTTTCTTGGCTAGCTTCTGTCCTCTTTTGCGCAACTGCGAACTTTTATCAAAATATGTCAAAGCCATTTGACAAGAAGCCTCATCACCACCAGGAGATGACCACATGAGCATATTCAGAAGTTTTAATTGGAAGAATTATTTGAACTTTGGGGGGGTGGGAGCAATTCAATTTCTTTGTATGTGTGTTCTACCCACCAATTTCTCAGTTTCAGAATTTGATTTGTAGCTTCCACTTTATTTTCCAGTAAAAGGATAACTTTGCTCTACATCATGGAGTCTGAGTATTTCTTTCTTGGGATCTAAAGGGAGCACAGACTGACACCAGGTCTCTTTCCCTGGTTTTTAGCTATAAACTGTCTAATGTGGTCCAACTGCATCAAATGTTCTTGCACAAACATTTGTGGTCATAATTTTGAAGGCAAGTTTTTTTGCAATCTGTTGTGCCCTTCAGCTTCTCTTGGAAACAACTCCAATCCCTTACTAATGTCAAATAGGAGATATATTGTGTTCTTCTATGATGTGGAGTCATCTAAAGATATTCTTGGGTTTGTATAGATTAGATAGTTCTTACAATTGTTGCATGTTCATCAAAGGTAAGTGTGAATGAGGACACAAAGTGATGCTATGCTAGCAGCTTTTATGTGCTTTTGAGATGGGAATATAATAAAGGATACATTGTTTCCTTATACAGTACAGTATTTATTTCCAACTCATTACATTGAATGGGAGAAATATATACATCTGCTCATATAGTGATATTGAAGTTTGATTAAGTTTAAATTAAAAATTTCTTGATGATACCTGATGTTATCTTTAAATAATCATGTGTGAATCCGTCTGCTTGGATTGGAATTGGAGATCAGAAGTGAATGCAAGATTCAATTTCAATTTGTGGTTAGAGATTCACAGCCAAAATGATTTGATTCAGACTGTTTGGAGATTCAGTTAAAATAACTTTGCCCATATGCTGTAATGAAAAGCCATCAAAACTGGCATCTGCTTCAACTTTTGGCAGAATGAGAGGAACATAGCAAGGTTGGCACTATAAATTGTTTCAATGAGGTTTAGTTTCCCAAGTTTCAGTCCAGTAAATTTGAGGGCTATGTCAGAATAAAGTTTTGAAATATCCCCTTTGCACATTTAAATTGGACAGCAGACAAGAGGAAAAGTCAGCACAGCTACGAACAACAGAAAATAATTGAATTTTCCTCATCTTTTTGGACATAAACTCAAAATAATCCACTTTTCCCCCTTTTCTCCTTGCTTGCTTGAAAATAATTAGGTTAGATGAATTAGTTGTTCTCTAAGTGCTAAAGCCTAGAAATGTAATTGTATAATGATAGTAGCCACTGGACAAGACCACAGTATATTTCTAAGTCAATGAAAATGGGGAGAAAATTAAAGGAAACATATAATAGGAATAAGGGCATTTGGAATAACTATGATCTTTTTAAATGTTATCTAAACTCACTTGAAAGGCATGGCTATAAATGTGCCTAATACCTCAATCCAAGTATTTTGCAGACACTTTTGCAGTTAGCTGCAACCAAACAAGGAAAACTTTCCAAATCATCTACTTGACTCCTCCATCCACAAACATATACTGTTAATGATTCAGCTAAAGTAAAATATTGAACAACAATCTACTTGCTATTTAGTTTACAGATACACTGAAAGAATCCAGGTTTAACCTAGGATTAGTATGTTTGAAAATTTGGATATATCCATAAAAAGCCACATGCAATAAAAACATTACCGTATATACTCGAGTATAAGTCGACCCGAATATAAGTCGAGGCACCCAATTTTACCACAAAAAACTGGGAAAACTTATTGACTCGAGTGTAAGTCGAGGGTGGGAAATGCAGCAGCTACTGGTAAATTTCAAAAATAAAAATAGATGCCAATAAAAACTTTCACTAGGACAGTTGAGAATAAGTTTGATGTTCACAATTTCCTCTTTGAAAGAAACCAGTAAATAGGGAACAAGAAGATGAAGAAAAAGAAGTGTGTTTTTTCACACTTTTCACACTGAAGTGAACAAAAATGGCATCATAGGAACAGGCTTATTCTCAGTCCAAAGATTTGTTTCTGATTTCTTCCCTGATTTAAGGGAAGTATGGGAAACGATCTCACTATCATGAAAGGTTTGATTGATTCACTAACCCAAAAGATGATGATGATGACAGTGGTAGGCAGGAGTCACTCTCTCCCTTGCAAGAAAAAACCAAGAGCCGTTCTTATGATATCTCTCTCTCTCTCCCCCCCCCTCCTCCCCCTCCTCCCGAGTGGACTGAAAGCAGCTGGAGCTGAGGAAATGAAACTGAGTGGAGCGACCTCCGCTCGCGTTGCTTTTTCAGCCTAAAGCTCAGAAAAGCCTCCCCCTCCTCCTCCCCCTCCCCCTCCTCCCGAGTGGACTGAAAGCAGTTGGAGCTGAGGAAATGAAACTGAGTGGAGCGACCTCCACTTGCGTTGCTTTCTCAGCCTAAAGCTCAAAAAAGCCTCCCCCTCCCATGCTTAAAAGTTGCAAAGGAAACACGGAAGCAGGGAAGCGGCTGCCCAGCTTCGGAGCTCCACACCATTTTTTTTTCAGAGGGGAATCTGACTCGAGTATAAGTCGAGGGCGGTTTTTTCAGCACAAAAAATGGGCTGAAAAACTCGACTTATACTCGAGTATATACGGTAATTGCCTGATTCTGGAACAGGAAATAAGCTAACAAATTGATCCTTTTCAATTATGCCATCTTAGGTGTGAATCTCTTTCCATCTTCTATTTAATTTACATTCAATCTGATGTAATGTGTTGGGTATGTCATTTTGTTTTTGTTTTTACTATAGTTTTCAAGGATGCAACACTTTTAGAACTTTTAAATGGATTTAGGGAGTTCTACTGCTGTTGAGCATTGAGTTTGTACTTCGTTTCACTATGGTCTGATATTACTTTATATTTCAACTTTATAGTGGTATTAGAAGCTATTTATTGAAAGTTGTTTATGATGTAATGTTATAGCAAGTATTAAATCATGTTTTTAATTTTTGGTGCACGTGTCCTAGGCAAAGGCTGACATTTTTAAAAAAGATAATCAAATGTATTTAATATTTAAGTGTGTAGATTTCAATTTAACTAAGAAAAGTTTAACCACATACATGTGTACAGACTGTCTTGATTAATGATACACTTAGACTTTTGTGAAATACATATATTATTTTGCTACATAGCACATATTCACAAGAGGAGAGAAATTTGCTTAATAGCTTGTTTCTAAAATACAGTATTATTTTGACTGAAAGACAGGAAAGAACCCCTTAGAGGTAGATACCAAATAATTATACCAAAATTCCAGAAAGATTTTTGTGCAAAAGGAAAACAAATGAAGCACATAGATTCTTTTAAAATGCTTCAGGGCAGTTTGTGTGTCACCAATCAGTGTCAGTACTGGACTTTAGAAAAGAGCAACATGAATCGAAATGAAGTATAACAAACTTTTTGAGCAACATCCCCGATCAAGTTTTTGTCTAGAGTGCCAATAACTTTATTAATTTAATTATCAGGTATATGATTTACACCACAGGATCCTAAATAGGGGAGGGGCTAATTTGTATTATTGAGAAGATACTGCACCCTGTTCTTACAAAACAATGTTTGGATTTCCAATTACAGCACTCACAAAATGGCCGTCATGGAAACATGCCAGTTAGAAAGCAAAGAATTAACCAGAATCCCTCTTGCCACTCCCTCTAGTCCATTCTTTGCCAGCTTATTTTTTACTACTCCACCCTATTTCTGTCCTTTTTTTTTTTTTTTTGGTTGATGGTGGAAATACTGCCAAATTGTGGGACCCTTGGGACACAAAAGCATTCTTTGAAATAAAAGTGTACACTAGGTTCTTGCTTTGTTTTGCAATATGCCACAGAAACCAGAAAAGGTTAGTCGTATTGAGCCAGCAAGATCCATCATGTTCTGTTTTTTACTTTACCTTCCATGTGATGCCCTCTCACTTGTCTGTCTCATAACCATTATTTTCACTCCTTCATGTAATAACCTTGAAAATAGCATTCTAGCTTTATACATAAGCAATGCAACATCTTGTGGTAAGCTGAAAGAAAAATAATGGCAATCACAATGTTCTCCACTCTCCTATAACCTGGGTCCTCAGTGTGATTGAGATTCTATTGGATTGGTTGTATATAGTTTTATAAAAATTAAATGGAAATCTAACATGGAGCTAATTTCTAGCTCTTTTGTGTACTCCAGAAAAATAGAAAATAAAATTAAAAGGAGACCGGTGCTTGATGTGTTTGGAAATATGCCATGTTGCCCTATCTTCCTCACCCCCAGTTTGGAGGATGGAGCAACTTTATCAGATTTGTTTTTATTTTCCACAAACAGGGCTCTTTTATTCCAGTTCCTGGATGTCCTCATGTGTGTATGTATATACAGATAGAGATCTATCTGTCTATCTGTCTGTCTGTCTGTCTGTCTGTCTGTCTGTCTGTCTCTCTATCCATCCATCCATCCATCCATCTATCCATCCATCTATCCATCCATCCATCCATCCATCTATCTGAGGACATCCAGGAACTGGAATTAAAGAGCTGTGTTTGTGAAAATACAAAATCTTGCCCCCAATTTACATTCAAGCAAATTATTTCCCCCACAGATTCTTTTCAGAGAACGGCTGAAATAAAAAGCTGTAAGAAAATAATTCACTACATAGAAATCTATGACAAATCTATTTAACCAAAATTCGTCAGGGCTGTTAAATGAACAAACATCATAGGACAACCATTTTTGGACCAAAGTACCTCAAACGGGTAACTTACAGAATGTGTCCAAAATCTGGAACCCATGACTCCCAAGGGATGAAATTTTGGGGGTGGGGGGAGTAGAATGTGACTGTTTTAGTGCTACTGGCTGCTGCTGTCCTACTGTTTTAGTCACATGATCTTCATATTCAACATACCATGACAGTTTCCCAGCCAATGTGGCAATCCCTCACTTCTCCCGCCATCCAGCAACAGCCACTTCTAGGCGAGCAGGCAGGCAGAAGATTTCTAATGCTCCCTGGCAGATTCCCTCAAGGAAGCTCATTGAAGCTGGCAGAAACTCCAGATCACACTGATATTTTTTTGCCCATTCTATTCTGTCTCTGTTTAGGTAAGCAAATCTCACTGAAACAATAAGCCAATGGGGCATGGGTTGTCTAGTTTGTTCTACAAATAAAACTGTCCACTATGATATAATAGGGATTTGCTGCAATCGTACCTTGTTTGGTGCTAAAGTTTATTGTTTAAAAGACACAATGCATTATCTAATCAACTACTGCTTCAGATTTTGTGGCCATTTGAAGCTTAGTGATTGGTAATAGGAATATGGCCTTTTTGTAGCCATACTCACGCAGATTACTTTGAGATTGTTGATTCAATCTTAAAATATGTTAAGAGTGTTTTTTTTCTTCTGTTTCTTTACTTTTGGGGTCAGCAATGCTTGGCCCTTGAAAGGTTTCTATATTTTTTCAGTTATTTTCTATATTTTGGGATTCGAATATTAACTACTACAATTAATTGTACAAGGAAGGATTCAAAGGAAACATATTGCTGGCAGATAATACATATCCCTACTGAAAAAGTGACATATATGGTTTGATAAAAAAAAAATACAGTCTTTGTTTATACAATATCTTCAGAAGAGCAGAGAGCACTGATAGTAGCCATTTTTTCCTAGGAGATAGCACTAAAATATGTAAGCCACCTTGATTGTTTTTTTAAACAAAATATGTTTGATTTAATATAAAGTATTTGATTAATAAAATATTTCATATTTCCAAGTATAAAATAGCTGATAACCTACTTTATCTTGTTGATGCTAATATCTTCCTGCAGTAAGATTTGCATGATTATAAGAAGTAAAATAAAAAAAGTCCAGATTCAACTTTTTAAAAACAACATGTTCACCTTATCACAAACAGCAATAGCAATAGCACTGAGATTTATATACTGCTTAAGTGCTTTATAGACCTAAGTGGTTTATAGAATCAGCATATTGCCCCCAATAATCTAGGTCCTCATTTTACTGACCTCAGAAGGATCGAAGCAGTGGTGGGATTCAGCCAGTTTGCACCAGTTCGGGAGAACCATTTGTTAACTTTCTGAGCAGTTTGGTGAACTTGTTGTTGGAAGAAATCATTAGGGCAGAGAACCAGTTGTTAAATTATTTGAATCCCACCACTGGATCGGAGGCTGAGTCAACCTTGAGCCAGTCAGAATTTAACTCCTGGAGTGAGCAGTGAGTTAGCCCTGCAGTACTGCAGTCTAAGCACTGTGACACCACAGCTCCTTAAGTAAGGAATTAAAAATCAATCTAGCATATTCTAGAACTTCATTTCAAAATACAGGGCTTTATTTTTCTATTATGTCAAATGATCAAAGTGAAATGTACTTTGTCTTCATGCAATATCCTAGAACTGAACTTCCCAAGCCTTTCCTTCAGACCTTTGTTTCTTTTTTTAAATTGCTTTCAGTATTCTCTGAAAAAATTCACTGTAAGTTTGTGGACACAGATGTGCCCTCTGCTCCCAGCCTTCGGTTCAATGCCATTTCTCAGCTAGGACGAGGAAAAGAAAAATAAGCATCTTTAGAATACAATGATGGCATTTCTGCTTATCACTCTGCCTTCATCCCCTGAGGAATGACTACAGTGCTATAAGTGAAGCCTTGAGCTTTGGCAAATGGAAGACAATAAGCTGCTTGTCTGGACTATTGGTATGTATTGTTTGCTAACATAACTTTCTTCAACAAAGGAGAGCAAGGAAAAAGATGATTGAGGATATGGGGAACAGAACATGGTAACAAAAAAGAATATGGTCAACATTTTCGAACTGTCTTGTTTATAACGTATTTCCAATTGTTCTTCTTCCTCCTCTCTCCCTCTCTAACAGTCAACCAGTATTCATCTATATATACACAGCATAATTAAACTGTGATTGTGGTTCTTTTCAATGAAAAGCTTTTTTTCCTCCCAAAGGATCTTTGTAATTTCATAACCTTGGGATTCCTGTAATCTTATTGATACTTCCTACCCTCTGCATAGATTGTGCACATTTGAACGGATAAGCAGCATTTGCACCTGAACACAAAGAAAATAAGAGCAAAATGATTAATTCACCTTCCCATATTTAGTGTCTCGGTGTTTAGGATTAACTGTCATGTTTTTCAGCCCAAATTCATGCTTTCTCTGTGTTAGGGGGATTAAAGTATTATGCACCTAAAGGGCATTAGAAGCCCGGATTAAGTACTCTGGTTTTCATGCATCTTTTTGTGAACTATCTTCCCTATGTTATATAAGTAAACATTATACCTGTTACCTAATACAAGCAAGTTACAAAATTCATCATTCCCAAGCAGCTACTTTCATGATGGTAATTATGACACATCACTCCAGTAATTAAAATATGTCCTCGGTTCACTTCTTCATACTCATAGAAGTTTGACCTAAAAAGAAGAAATGCATTTTATACTGTCAATGAGTTACTCTGGATTCAAAGTAAGAATCCTTATCCCACAGGCTTTATATTATCCATCTGCTGCTGCCATACGAAGATTTTAGTTTATGGTTGCTTAACCTTTGCTTCAGTTTGATGGGCACTTGGAGTAAAATCCTGGAGTGTGACAGAAGAAATGTCAAAACCACCCCTGGTTGCTGGCACAGGCAGCTTATATGAAAAGAACATAACAACAAAGCTTCCTTGTCAAAAACAGCAAGCTACAACTTAACATGTGAATCTTTTCACAGCATGAGCCGGATGTGTCGTGCAGCAACCATACTCAACAAAAACCACTTTGCAAATAATAAATTGCAGTCGGACCACATGAACTGTTATGTACCGTGCTTTGTTCTCTTGAACATTGGTTGTAGTCATTTCTAGGAGATGTGAAGGCAGCAGTAGAAAAGAGTCCACTGCCATGCATGTATGTCAAGTAAAAGTGGATTTTATAAAGCTTAATCTTTCTCTTACCTTCAATGTTGTAACTATGTATCATTCATGTGTTTGCAACTATGTATCATTGCAACTATGTATCATTCATGTGTTTGCAACATTGTATCATTCACGTGTAATCATTAACTTCTGTCTCTTCAGTGACCTTTGCAAGGCACGTACAAGGGACAAGGAGCTAGACGGTTGTCAATAAGCTTATCCACACTGTAAATGATCTGTCCGGTATGCAGCTTTGTAAACATGCACATCCTGATGAGATTATCATGTTTGACTTGAGCTTTGATTAAATCATTTTCTTGTAAAAAAGCACAATAAAAGAGCGTGTACCAAGACATTCGGGGCGCGCTCATCCAGAGAAAACCTCGCTTCCTGTCATTTCTCTCCCCTTCGCTCCCTATCATGAGCCGCCCATCTGATGCAGGATGGCAGATACCGCATTCTGGTGACCCCGACGTGATTCCCTAAGGGGGATACGTTGCGACGCGCCCATATCTTATCAGCTCGATGGGAGCTGTGCATCGCCAGGCCTGAAGCGAATTGCACATCATCGGATCTGAAACACGGTCTCGACTTTCGTAAGTATGGGTGGAAACTTTTCTCAACAACAAATGCAGCATCTGAAGGAATTGAGGGAGTTAGTCGCTTCTTCTTCTAAATATTCTGCTAATTTAAAGGGCTCGCCTGTAAAAATGAAACCTATTGCTACATTATTGGCTTATGTGTGGCAACATTGTCCCAATTATTCAGAGGAAGGGTCCTTAAAAATTTCCACTTGGCAAAAAATTGGTGAACTGCGGTATCTGCTATCCCGCATCAGATGGGCGCCTCATGAAAGGGAGCGAAGGAGAAAGAAACGACAGGAGACAAGGTTTCTCGGGATGAGTGTGCCCAGAATGTCTTGGTACACGCTCTTTTATTATGCTTCTTAACAAAGGGGGTGATTTTTTTCAGAGCCTAGGTCAAGCCCAGGTCAAACAGGATATGCAAGATTTACAATAGCTCAAGTCAGTTAGGATACCAGGTTAAACAGGATGTGCGTGATTTACAACAGTTCAGGTCAGTTAGGATATGCATGCTTTATTGACAGATGTTTATCTCCCCATCCCTTGTATGTGCCTTGCAAAGATCACTGAAGAGACAGAAGTCTAATGTTTACACGTGAATGATACAATGTTGCAATGCTTGAATGATACATAGTTGCAATGATACATAGTTGCAATCACATGAATGATACATAGTTACAACATCTCCTCTGTTTTTATTATTTATGAAGAGTCTTCTCCCTCATCCAAGAAGACAGGAACCATTTTTCTGAAATGTTTGCCGTCCCCGTCATCTAGGCAGGAGTGCAACCCGTCAGCGTCAGGGTTGTCCAAGGAGCGGTAACTCAGCAATGACATTTTTTCGTCCGGTGTTAAGGACATAACATGAGCTTGCAATAACACATTAACATTAGCAGTTATGGAGGATAATTGATTTTTCAAAAATTGCAATATTCTATTAAAACAACAAGGTCCTATAATACATATCAATATAATGATTATTAATGGTCCTGCCAATGCAGTTAAAAAGGTTGTAAGCCATGGCGAATTAGAAAACGAAACCCCCCCCCAACGAAACCCCCCCCCGCTATCAGCATAAAGACAATATTCTTTTTTAAGCATAGCACACAATCCCCCTTGTTTTAAAAAAGTAACAATCTAAATCTTTACGATTTTGCAAGAAAGGGGGTGTTCCATGGATACCTGTAGGGATATAAAATCATCAGAGTTATACACACAAGCCATACTTGAATGCAAAAGTGATTTGGATTTAACAATTTCATCCCCGTGGATACATGCCATGAAACCATTGTAACAAGTCCAAACAAAATTATTGCCAGAGATAAAATACATTCCTTTCAGGCGTGATGTTAAAGTTCCTCCTGCAGTGGTGTGGATTGCAGGATATCCCCTGGTTGTGTGGGTGCATCTGCCAAATCGAATTGAAGTGGTGGGTAGAAGTTTTCTATGCAAGGGAAATTGGTTGTAGAACTTAAACAAACTTTTTGAAAGTCAGTTATAGTCCAGGCAATATTATCTCTTCTATGAGGCTTCTGCGGATCATCATGGACAGTTCTTTTGAAGCATCGTTTGTTGACAGGATCAGAGTTCGGGTATATAAAAACATGACAAGCAGGAGAGAGGGCTATGGACAAGTTAGTTGTAGAACATTTGCGAAATGAAGAGGGAATTCAATTAATAGAAAAAGGATAATAATTACAATAATGACAATAAGGATTAATTTGGTAATTCATCAAGGATGTTAGTTGGGGTGGGGAAACCCATGATACAATATAAGGACATTTAGGTCCCCCTATGTTTTAGATTGAATAGAGGAAAAGATTTTAAGGTTCCTTTCCATAGGAAGAGTAAAGAAGGAACAAAAGAGCGAGTGGGAGAGTGTTCTTTAAGTAGGATACAAATAAGGTAGAAATTGCAAAGAAGGTATAGGCAAGAATATCAGGAAAGATTTTTAAGATACAGATGTAGCAGAGGAATTTCCATGATAGGGTCTTACTGCCTGACCAGGGATCCAACAAGTGGTTTTGTCTGGCAGTAAGATCGCAGCGTAGCCTCGTCCCCAAGTGAGAAGCTCAGCGGGACCCTGCCAGGCAGGATCTGGCAATCTGCGATAATATACCAGAGGTCTGTTAAGTGGGGGTGAGGGGGAGGAAAAATGACGAGGAGCAGCAGAAGTGGGAGGAATGCCAGTCAGATTGAGAAAGTTTAAAGTGTAAAGACAAATGTTAAGAGAATTTTGCAATGCTGGGAGGTTCGGGGTTTTTTCCCGCAACGAATATCGATCAAGAGCACGTTACAGAGATAAGTGAGCTCGTTCCACAATAGCCTAATAGCCTGCCCCTGGCTGTTGTAGGGAATCCCAAACTTGTGAGTTACATCCCATCTGTTACAGAAGTCCTGAAAAGCAGAACTTGTATAGGCAGGTCCATTGTCTGTTTTTATTTCTTTTGGACGTCCCAGCGAGGCAAAGGTACGAATTGAATGATTGATGACATGTCTTACAGTTTCTCCCCTTTGAGGAGTAGTCAGAATAAACCCTGAATATGTATCGATGGAAACGTGCAAATATTTCCAAGGGGCAAAGGGTGGATACTGAGTTACATCCATTTGCCAAATTTCACAAGCTTTTAATCCTCTAGGATTTACTCCTATGGGAATGGAATGTCCTTGCTTACTACATGTGGGGCATTGTTGAATAATGGCAGCAGCTTCTGCCTGAGTTAGAGAAAATTGAAAAGTTATCATAACTTGGCAGGGGAGATTCAAACACACTCCCTTCTTCTATTTTTTAATGGACTTTTAAAGCCTCCATAATTTTCCTCCAAGTGACCAAAATGCCAGTAGGTGCACGAGAAGGACTATGGAGATGTTCACCAATTTTTTGCCAATTGGAAATTTTTAAGGACCCTTCCTCTGAATAATTGGGACAATGTTGCCACACATAAGCCTAATAATGTAGCAATAGGTTTCTTTTTTATAGGAGAGCCCTTTAAATTAGCAGAGTATTTAGAAGAAGAAGCGACTAACTCCCTCAACTCCTTCAGATGCTGCGTCTGCTGTTGAGCAAAGTTTTCACCCATACTTACGAAAAGTCGAGACTGTGTTTCAGATCCGATGATGTGCAATTCGCTTCAGGCCTGGCAATGCACAGCTCCCATCGAGCGGATAAGATAAGGGCGCTTCGCTGCGTATCCCCCTTAGGGAATCACGTCGGGGTCACCAGAATGCGGTATCTGCTATCCCGCATCAGATGGGCGCCTCATGAAAGGGAGCGAAGGAGAAAGAAACTACAGGAGACGAGGTTTCTCGGGATGAGTGCGCCCAGAATGTCTTGGTACACGCTCTTTTATTATGCTTCTTAACAAAGGGGGTGATTTTTTTCAGAGCCTAGGTCAAGCCCAGGTCAAACAGGATATGCAAGATTTACAATAGCTCAGGTCAGTTAGGATACCAGGTTAAACAGGATGTGCGTGATTTACAACAGTTCAGGTCAGTTAGGATATGCATGTTTTATTGACAGATGTTTATCTCCCCGTCCCTTGTACGTGCCTTGCAAAGATCACTGAAGAGACAGAAGTCTAATGTTTACACGTGAATGATACAATGTTGCAATGCTTGAATGATACATAGTTGCAATGATACATAGTTGCAATCACATGAATGATACATAGTTACAACAGTGAACATCTCCATAGTCCTCCTCGTGCACCTATTGGCATTTTGGTCACTTGGAGGAAAATTATGGAGGCTTTAAAAGTCCATTATAAAATAGAAGCAGGGAGTGTGTTTGAATCTCCCCCGCCAAGTTATGATAACTTTTCAATTTTCCCTAACTCAGGCAGAAGCTGCTGCCATTATTCAACAATGCCCCACATGTAGTAAGCAAGGACATTCCATTCCCATAGGAGTAAATCCTAGAGGATTAAAAGCTTGTGAAATTTGGCAAATGGATGTAACTCAGTATCCACCTTTTGCCCCTTGGAAATATTTGCACGTTTCCATAGATACATATTCAGGGTTTATTCTGGCTACTCCTCAAAGGGGAGAAACTGTAAGACCTGTCATCAATCATTCAATTCGTACCTTTGCCTCGCTGGGACGTCCAAAAGAAATCAAAACTGACAATGGACCTGCCTATACAAGTTCTGCGTTCCAGGACTTCTGTAACAGATGGGATGTAACCCACAAGTTTGGGATTCCCTACAACAGCCAGGGGCAGGCTATTGTGGAACGAGCTCACTTATCTCTGAAACATGCTCTTGATCAATATTCGTTGCGGGAAAACCCCCCGAACCTCCCAGCATTGCAAAATTCTCTTAACATTTGTCTTTACACTTTAAACTTTCTTAATCTGACTGGCATTCCTCCCACTTCTGCTGCTTCACGTCATTTTTCCTCCCCCTCCCCCCCGCCTAACAGACCTCTGGTATATTATCACAGATTGCCAGATCTTGCCTGGCAGGGTCCCGCTGAGCTTCTCACTTGGGGACGAGGCTACGCTGCGATCTTACTGCCAGACAAAACTACTTGCTGGATCCCTGGTAGGGCGGTTAGACCCTATCATGGGAATTCCTCCGCTACATCTGTATCTTAAAACTCTTCCTGATATTCTTGACTATATCTTCTTTGCAATTTCTACCTTACTTCAACAAAACCTATGCTTCCTGTCAAAAGACTATTCGTGTTAAAACCATTTCATTAACAGAAGGCTATTATACTTGCTCCATGTGGGTACATCATTAAAATGCTACCCGTAGTTTTCACTCTGTCACTTCTGTTTTATTTAAAGAACACTCTACCACTCGCTCTTTTGTTCCTTCTTTACTCTTCCTATGGAAAGGAACCTTAAAATCTTTTCCTCTATTCAATCTAAAACATAGGGGGACCTAGATGTCCTTCTATTGTATTATGGGTTTCCCCACCCCAACTAACATCCTTGATGAATTACCAAATTAATCTTTATTGTCATTATTGTAATTATTATCCTTTTTCTACTAATTGCATTCCCTCCTCATCTCGTAAATGTTCTACAACTAACTTGTCCATAGCCCTCTCTCCTGCTTGTGATGTTTTTATATACCCGAACTCTGATCCTGTGAACAAACGACGCTTCAAAAGAACTATCCATGATGATCCGCAGAAGCCTCATAGAAGATATAATATTACTTGGACTATAACTGACTTTCAAGGTGTTCGTTTAAGTTCTACAAACAATTTTTCTCACATAGAAAATTTCTACCCACCACTTCAATTCGATTTGGCAGACGCACCCACACAACCAGGGGATATCCTGCAATCCACACCACTTCAGGAGGAACTTTAACATCACGCCTGAAAGGAATGTATTTTATCCCTGGCAATAATTTTGTTTGGACTTGTTACACCAGTTTCATGGCATGTGTCCACGGGGATGAAATTGTTAAATCCAAATCATTTTGCATTCAAGTATGGCTTGTACCAAAAATTGATGTGTATAACTCTGATGATTTTATATCCCTGCAGGTACCCATGGAATACCCCCTCTTGCAAAATCGTAGAGGCTTAGATCTGTTATTTTTTAAAAAACAAGGGGGATTGTGTGCTGCGCTTAAAGAAGAATGTTGTTTTTATGCCAATAGCAGGGGGGTCGTGTTGGATTCTATGAAAGAATTAGAAAAACGCTTGAAAGATAGAGAAAAAGAAAGGTTAAACATGTATAATTGGTATCAAGGCTTGTTTTCTATTTCGCCATGGTTTACAACCTTTTTTAACTGCATTGGCAGGATCATTAATAATCATTATATTGATATGTATTATAGGACCTTGTTGTTTTAATAGAATATTGCAATTTTTTTAAAAAAATTAATTATCCTCCATAACTGCTGATGTTAATGTGCTATTGCAAGCTCATGTTATATCCTCAACACCGGACGAAAAAATGTCATTGCTGAGTTACCGCTCCTTGGACAACCCTGACGCTGACGGGTCGCACTCTTGCCTAGATGACGGGGACGGCGAACATTTCATAAAAATGGTTCCTGTCTTCTCGGACGAGGAAGAAGACTCGTCATAAATAATAAAAACAGAGGAGATGTTGTAACTATGTATCATTCATGTGTTTGCAACTATGTATCATTGCAACTATGTATCATTCATGTGTTTGCAACATTGTATCATTCACGTGTAATCATTAACTTCTGTCTCTTCAGTGACCTTTGCAAGGCACGTACAAGGGACAAGGAGCTAGACGGTTGTTAATAAGCTTATCCACACTGTAAATGATATGTCCGGTATGCAGCTTTGTAAACATGCACATCCTGATGAGATTATCATGTTTGACTTGAGCTTTGATTAAATCATTTTCTTGTAAAAAAGCACAATAAAAGAGCGTGTGCCAAGACATTCGGGGCGCGCTCATCCAGAGGAAACCTCGCTTGTTTTCGTTTCTCTCCCCTTCGCTCCCTATCATGAGCCGCCCATCTGATGCGGGATGGCAGATACCGCACTTCAATTTTTCTACTGAATAATTCCAGCTTTATCTTTCCTTCGTGTACAAACCCTGTTTCCATGTTTACTGGCAGCTTCTTGAAAACTAGAATCTCTGAAGAGTTTTTAGGTAACTTAAAACTAACAAGTTTGATTGTGGCATAAACAGATCTGGACTGGAATCTCTTCCTCAAATGCACAAAAATTGTATGTCATTTACACTAATATAGTACTTGTATATGCATATGGAGACCTTGATATATGATTGCCCTGAATTTTATCACCAATCTACCAAGTGTCAAGGATCTCAATGTCATCCTAGTACTGTAGTGGCTAATGTTTTCATTAACATAGCCCAAATTTATTCCCTCTCAAGGCTTTACTTCTACCTTGAAATAGATTGTCCCTGATCGGAGAAGGATTTAAGAGATGGTTGGGAAAGCACATTCTTCAGTTGTGTCTAAGTAACACAGAAGAAGTGAAGTTTCAGAGAAATCACTGTTGAAAGAAATAGAAGTCATCTCTGCTCTAAAGAAATTGAAATTCAAAAATAAAAATAATCCAGTTACTTAACTTTCTGTAACTATACTCTTTATCCCTTCAATCAGCAGGAATGCAGTTTTTGCTTTTGGCTATCAAAATCAGCCTGTTCAATCCAACAGGTTTTTCAAGTGATTTACTAACCAACAGCAGTCTAGAATTCACAATATTTCCTGGAGAGCTCAGCTTCAGTTATTGCTTATTAAGCTCTACTTGAATGGAGAAACTAAGAAGAGAAATTGGTATAATAACTCTTATTATAAGGGCTAGTCTGGTTTCAGGTTCTTTGCTTCTTTGTTTTATTGTACAACTGTACAATAAAACTACTGTAGCTGTCAGCAATTCTAACACGGAGGAATAAGGCAACTTAGTCCTGTATAGAGGAGCAATGGACAGTTTGATGACCAAGAAGTTTAGAAACAGATTTTTCTATTACCTAACAACCTCTAAGATAGCAAGAAATCTTGCCTCCTAAAAAGAAAGAAAAGAAGAGAGAGAGGGGGCGGGAAGGAGAGAGAGAGGGAGAGAGAGAAAGAGAGATATCTGAAATTGAGGCTGACTGGCCAGCTATTACCAAACAATAGGATTCGGAATAGGAGGAGGAAGAGGGAAGGGGAAGTCCCAATATGATGATGGAGCAAGGAGGAGAAATGTCCCTTTTATGTCATACTTTGGGTCAAAAAGGAACAGGGATCCCTGCTTCTTCTAGACATACAGAATGGGAAGTATTATAAAATGCAGAACAGGATAATTGAAAACCTAAATGCTTCTTAGAGCAGAGATGACAGTTTTGTCAACTACAAGGAGTCAATCATTCCATTATTCAATTTCCACCTGCCCAGTGATTCTGGGTAGCTTACAAAAGGATGGAAAAATAACAAAGTAGAAACAGACAAAAAAGAATAGAATCACAATAAAAGCAACCATGCCAGGGCAAAATTGACAACCATACACACAATATCCCAGCCTAGTATCTGTAGGAAAGGTAGGGCCTTCAGGGATCTCCTAGGAACAGGAGAGTATATAAATATCAGAGGGGAGAAGTGGGGGTTGTTATTGAAAAGAGGAGGCACACCAACAGAGGCGAGTCTGAAAGGTGCTTTTTCAAGAACCAACTGCACTTTCTGGTTTTTCTTCAAAGACGTTTCACTGCTCGTCCAAGAAACTTCTTCAGCTCTGACTGGATGGTGGGGAAGGGAAGGATGGATTTTGGATGAGAAACAGATTGTCTTCAAAGAAAAACCAGAAAGTCCAGTTGCCTCTTGGAAAAGAACCTTTGGACAACTAATACCTGGATGGCTGGGAATCTCCATAAACATTCAACAGAGATGAGATTGATTAATTGAAGAGATCTTGATGGCCAACCCAGATCTATCTATACCAAAAATGGATTGCTTGGTATTAAAGATGTTTCTACTACAAATGCCTGAGGAGATACATTCTCAGTTGAGTTTCACCCTGAAAGCAGAAATTCAAAGTAGAAGTTACTTTGGATTTTCTAAAGCTTGGATTAGAAAATTCTCAGAAATACAGCACCATGGGTAAAAGCCTCTGCAGCTTGGAAATAGAATCATAATCCTATTCTATACAGAAATCCCTCTGTATGAGAAATACCAAACAACCATTATTTCCTTAACTGGGATTTTTTTTTCCCTCATGCATGACTGATTTGGTTTTTTGTTACATCTTCCTATTTGGCTAAACTAACAAAGACACAAGTTAAACAAATAAGTGATAAAAACAAATATATAATATATAAAGGAAGTAAATTAAAAAAAGAAAATTATTTTTTCTTGTTCAGTAAAACTGAAAAGAGGCTCAGATTTTTAAGCATACCACACTGATTATCTGAAAGGATAGTGTGTGTGAGTGGGTGTTTGGATGGGTGTCTGAACAGCACAACCCATGGGATTGGTCTTGATTAATTTCCTGGTTACCCAGTCCTTTGTTGGGGTGGGTGATTTTGCAGAGAATTCTGGTGATCTCGTGAGAACCAGATTTTCTACCTGGTGTTCCAGTGTGGGAAGCATTTGTGTTTAAAGCTTTAAACTTTAAACGTTAAAGTAAGGAGACAGGAACATTGAAGGAAGAGTTTGGCGAAATGTACTGTGTACCACAGAGAAGACCTTGTATCTAAGACCAAGGCACAAGACACTTTGAGGTCCAAAGTGGAGAAGGAGGAATGGTTGCAGTTAGTTTGGGCAAGGCCATGCACCTCCCTCCTCTTTCCCTTTTCTCCTTCCAAGGGCAGCTGCAGTTGCTCACACTGGTGGAAAAAAAAAACTGTGGCTGGGCCAGAGAGAAAAGCAAGGACAAGTGATAAGGAAGCAGGAAGAATTACAGTATACTGTAGTCAAAATTACTTGTTGCTTATTCAAACAGGGTCCAAAAGGAAAGGAGATTTAACCATAGCTACGTTTCCACATGCATGTAACAATTCAGCAAAAAAAATCCAACTTTATCTCGATGTAATTGAAAATTATTTGGGGCTTTCCTTTCTTGTTCCATGAACAATTTCCTTTGAAAACCATAACCAAGATGGTCTGTAAATAGCACTGCTGGCCCAGCTCAAATACTACAAAGATAGCTGGTCTTCAGCCACAAAGACAGGCAGGATGCCCTAAGTAGAGTTTCTGACAAAAAAGTGGGCAAATTCTAGTTGAAGAAGTCTTGGCTGTGCCTTTGTTCCACATTAGAATCATTTTTACACATTTTTATTATCATTACACAGGGGTCCTGAATGGCTGATAGTCTATTTCCAAAGTGCCTTAACCCGTATATTTCTGACATTCCAATTCGTACTTCCTCTTTGTCACTATATATATATGCAAGACTCATTGTGTTGAGGGTTGCATTTAAAGGAGTTGTTTTTTATTATTATTATTTCAAAGTATTCTTTAAAAATAAAAATAACTACAACTGAATCTTTTGTTTGTTTGGAAAGGTGCTCAGTTGCTCTCAACAAATGGAAAAGGCATCATGGAATGGTAAGGAGAAACTGATGGAATAGGAGGAGTAACTTTTACTTCCTGTTAAATAGTAGGCTTGTGACTGGGCATGCCTGTCAAATCTAAAGTTTTGTGAGATAGAAAATATCAACCTGTCTGGAGTGACTACAATATAAACTCAAATTGAGGGAAGGTTCAAACCCTTGTGCAATGAGGGCTCATAAAATGTTGCTTTCTGGTAGTTTCTAGAGCAGGGGTCTCCAACCTTGACAACTTTAAGCCTGGTGGGCTTTGCTGGCTGGGGAATTCTGGGAGTTGAAATCTGACAGGCTTAAACTTGCCAAGGTTGGAGAGCCCTGTTTTAGAGCAACAATGTTATGTAGAACATTATTTGCTCCAGTTGCTTTATTTAGAAAACTTAAGAATTCAGACATATGTTACTAATTTACTGAATGTTTGACTAATGTTCTTTTACTGAATTAATATTTATCTTAAAAAATACATAGCCTAATTGATTTAGCACCATGGCTCAGTCACAAAATAGCACTGAGCACAACAGAATTCTTGTCTACCTTCTTAACTGTTCAGCTGTATTAAAGAAACAGGGTGCTACAACTAAAATGAGAATTATTCTTCTTCTGGCCAGTAGCTTTGATTTCACAGTCCCAAAGCAAGATGGAGAAACATTTTTTTTTTTTTTTGAAAAAGATTTTATTAATTTTCTACAAACAAACAAGACAAACAAAACATAAAAACATCAACTTAACATTTTTTCTTTTTGGCAGGACAGAAGAGGAAAGTCCCCTGCTGTTCTTCTCTTCTGAAGGCTTGTCTGGTCTTCTCCTTTCTGCCAAGTGAGGGATTTAATTGGTCTGTAACCTTTAGTCCCTTAGTTACAAGGAGGCCTCCCTGCTTCTTGCTTCTGCTCTGAAATCTCAGGACAGCTATAGCATACCCAGGAAGCAGAAGTAAAGAATTACACAGTACAAACATATTGCGGTGTTTAAAGTGTTCAATTTTTTTGGAAAATTTAAATTTGAAAATAGTTTAGTGAGAGTACTATAACTAATTTTTCATTCTGTGTGCTGCAGAATCAAATCATTGTTCCCATTCACACACAGGAATGTAACCTGAAGTGTAGGGATTGAAATGTTGGCATTAGATTCAAGAGACCAAGATCCAAGTCCATAGTGGGTCATACAAGTATACTGGATAATTTTGAATCAGTTACAATTTGCATCTCAGTCTTTCTCACAGTTATTGCTCTGGGGATAAAATTAGGGGAGAGTTCCTAATTTGTACTACCCTGTGTGTTTTCAGACAAAAAATGAACTATAAATGCTATCAATAAATCAAAGGCTCAGGATTAACTCACAACTAGACTGGAGTTACCTATTCTCACAGAGGTCTTTTAGCTAAGACAGAAGCTACAATCTGAAGAACATAATAAAGAAATATAGTGTATCATCTACACTCCAGGAAGTGCAAAGTTGAGATTTGATTTAAAAGTGTTGGTCTAGCTCTATCCATCCAGGAATGTGGGTGTGCTGGAAACCACAGGCAATGCTCTCACTTCGGTAGCAGAGACATCTAAGGGATCTTTCCCCTTGCATTTAAAAGGGATTTTAAGCATTAATAAGGACTTCAGCCATTTCTTGCAAGAAAAGAGAAACTGTAATTATGGTCAACACATAACACCTTAGAGACATGACTTCTAATAAAAAAAATATGTATGAAAACAAGTAAGAAACATTAGTAAGAAAAACAAACAAGCCAATACAACACTTTATAATTATTTGAACCCAGGGACTTAGAAAACATTCCCTCATAGAACTTTGCAAAAATAAATTATGCCATATTCAAAATAAATAGCCTGGAAAGAAATTATTTTGTTTTGATCCATGTGTCACCAGGAATTTGAAAGAACTACTCTCAGGGCACTTAAAAGTTTAAGGTCTATGTGAAATGCGTCAAGGGTGAGGGCACTGAAGCATATAAATACATTTGTACTATGAATTAACAAAACAGCTGATTGCTGGTACCAGCTAACCTTGTTCTCTTGACAAAAATATCAGTGTTCTTAAGCAAATGGCATCCTGAAAGTTTAAAAAGTGATTAAGAGGTATGCAAACATTACCATCACACTAGCATCTTAGGAATATCATAGAACAAAAAGGAGTAGCTAGGGGATTGTGCACTTATGCAATTACAATTAATAATAATAAGTCTTTATTGATTAGCCCTTGGGCCATATCAAAGTGCAAAGTTCCAGCAACAATTTGTTACTAAAATTTAATAAAAGCAATTCAAAATGAAATTTGATAAAATACTATTTAAAATGGTACTTGATAAAATACAATTTGAAATGGAATCTTGACAAAATATGATTTAAGATGAAATAATAATAAAATACATTCCAAAATAAAATTGTAATAATGTACAATAATTTTAAGATATAGATAAAATATAGTAACATTATATTTCAGAGTCGCCTCTGCAATCTACCCCAATCAATCCCACATATGCAGATCTCAAACGAATCATTTTGTTTAAACACTGTGCTACTTTAAATGTTATCAAGTTCTGGCCGGACATAAGGTAAGTTATTTTGATATAGGTATCCCAATGGGTCATTCGTCTGATATATAGACCAAGATACCTGTCTTTCATCCTCTTATATAGGCAACAGTCAAATAGGATGTGAGCCAGGTCCTCTACCTCTGCCACTCAGCAAATGCAGAGACATTCATTGTACGGTATTGCATGAAATCTCCTGTATCTAACCATTGTGTCAAGCTGTTCAAATCTCACTCTTGTGAATGTTTTGGAAGTTGTGACTTCAAGTAGCTATCTACTTAGAAAGTACATTTGTATTTACTCAACCATTTCAAGTTACCTACCTTACTAAAGATAGCTATATCAGTTTGTGCATCTATATCCTTAATTCTCTGGGCAACTCTTTTTTTAGATTGTTCTCCTGTTGCACAAGAGATAGGAAGACCACAGTTTCTTACAAAATTTGTTAGTTTAATGATCCAGGAGATTTGTGATTGTAGTTTTATTTGCTTTAGTAGGCCTAATTTGGGTAGTCTATCAGTCTCCATTTCATTAACTTTGCACCAGTAGTTATAAGCTCTAATTTTAGATAATGCCTGAATTGTATAAATTCCCAATTCAGTTCTAACTGCTGCAGCAGATGTTCTTGGGTCTACACCCAAAATACATCTCAAATACTCTGTTCTAGGACTGTGGTTGAATAAAGACCCCAAATTTCTGCTCCATACAAGAGCATTGTGGTAACCTTAGCCTTATAAACCTTGATTAATGGGACTAAGGACCCTGGATAACTATGATTTTTTAGTTTGAGCAATAAATTCAAATAGGCTTTTGCTCTAAATGTACTCCATTGACGATGGCAGGCCCAAGATCCAATCCTGGAAAAAGTTACCCCTAAATAGACAAAGGAATTAATCTGTTCAATTGGTTCACCATCCAATTACCACCTATGCCTCTGATGGTTTCTTCCAAACACCATTATTTTTGATTTAGAATTACTAATGATTAGAGAGTTATCCTTGCAATAAGTGCTAAATCTTCTTAATAGCCTACGTAATCCTATGTATGTGTATGATTATAAAATCATATCATCAGCATAAAGCAAGCTGTTACAGTAAGTATTTAAGATCATCGGCATGTGTACCATGGTATCCTTCATTAATCCTGGCAAGTCATTGATGTATAAATTAAATAATAATGGGGCCAGGATACACCCTTGCCTTATCCCTTTATTTGTGCAAATCCTGTTAGTCAGGGCCCCATTAACCCCATGCTGCACCCTCAAACAGGTACTTGTGTAAAGGGCTTTAATCAAAGCCAGGAGTCTGGGTTCTATTTTAACAGATGTCAGTTTACTCCATAGTACGTCTCTATTTACCATATCAAATGCTGCTGTAAGTTCTATGAAAGCAGCAAACAGGGGTCTTCTCTTATAGATGCATTTGGCAATTAGATGATTCAAGACAAAGCAGTTATCAATAGCAGATCTGCCTTGTCTAAAACCAGCTTGTTCTTCTGTGAGGATGTTGTTTTCCTCTACCCACATTTCAATTCTGTTCAAGAAGTACCTAGCGTATATTTTTGCTATCATGTCAATCAGGCTGATGGGCCTATAATTACTAGGATCCTTTTTATTCCCTTTTTTTTATATATGGGGACAACTATTGCCATCTTCCACCCATCTGGTATATGGCAGGTGTCATTTATGTGTGTAAAAAGGCCTGCTAATACAGGGCCCCACCAATTGGGAAATCTCTTAAATAGTTCTGCTGGTGGAAAATCCTCTCCTGGGGCTTTATTGCTCTTTAAACTTTTAATGATGGACTGTATCTCCTTTTCTGAGACTGGAAGCCAAGGGGGGGAAGTTCTAGGGTTTATTAAATCACTGTTTAAAAATAATTTCTTTACCGGTTTGCTGGAGGCAAACAAGCACTGTCAATAATTCTCCCAATCCTCAGCAGAGATTGCTGTGTCAAACACAAATCTCTGTTCCTTCAGGATACCTGCTACAGAATACCAAAATAATAGTGAGTTATGACTTCTGGCAGCCAACTCAAGTTCTGACCAGATTGAAATGGCAAAACTTTTTTTTCTTTAATCTTGTTGTTTTCTTCATTCTTGCCATGTTCCATTTGTTTCAGATACATATTTCTGCCTCTCAATATTAAAATTTCTTAGATTATTTTGTCAAAGAAAACATTTTCCTTTCTCCACAATTCATACCAGCACACAGTAGAAGAGCAAACCTTTATTTTGGTCATTGACCAATGAAAGTACATTCAACACAACACAAAACTATTCCCTAACAAGAATGATTGTGGAGGTTTCCGGTTTCGCGTGGCTTCGGGGCAGCAGGAATTCGCGACAGCTTGCGATTCCTGCTGTGCTAGCCGTCGAGGTACCCCTGATCCAGATGGGTCAGGGGGATATGGCTGCCCTGTAGGGACAGCTGAAGAGAGAGGGGAGTCGGATAGGGAGGTGGGGGTGTCGCAGACCCCCTCCCCCTCCGGGAAAACCCCTTTTTCCCAAGGCGGTGGAGCGGCGGTCAGCAATGGCCGCCACGAAGAAGCCAGCAACCGGGTAAGATTGTGCTGGAGGAAGTGTGAAGAGTGAAAGTTCTGTCTGAGCCGGGTCAAGTAACACCTTTTAAATTGCCTGGAATTGAGCTGTTTGAATTGCTGGAGGATACATTGTATCCCTAAGAAGAGCGAAAAGCGGCGGAGAAGCTGTTAAAGGGAACTTTTTTTTTCTTTACTCTCCCACCCCATGGAAACAGCAGAAATATTTGGATATATTGGACATTGAAAGTGGATTGCTTTGAGAGTTGAAGCTAAGAGACAAAAGGATTTTTGGACATTGAAAAATTTAAGAAATTGGAAAACCCTTGTTGGAGGTATGGATTTCTGATTATTTAAAATTGACATTGCAAGTGGGAAGGGAGAAAAAAAAATTGGAGCAGAAGCTGAAAAAGGAGGAGATTGCCTAGAATCCCAAAGGAAGATATATGGTAATTGGACCTCTTTGATTAAAAATTAACCCCAGAAAGAGAAAGAGAAGAAGGAAGAAAAGTATTAATTTTTGGAACTTTTTTTTAAAATTGCTTTTGATTGTTTTTGATTAAAAATACTTGTGGTTGTTTTGGAAAAAGTTTCCCTTTTCATAATGGCATCGTTTGTGGATGAACTAGAGATTGAATATCAAAAATATAAAAAAGAAGATACTTTGGGCACTTTGTTTCAATTCTTAGAAATGGCGTTATGTACTTATGAAAAGTTGATTACGCAGCAGAAGGACTGGGACAAGGAAGAAGAGGAAGAAGAAGCCATCTTTGATGAACAATGGGTCCCTTCCGGAGAGGAGGAGAAAAAGGATAAGAAAAAGGGGATTTTAAGAATTATAAAAACAACCAAAAGAGAGAAAAATGAGCGAAAAGGTGGAGGCAAGGTTAGAAAGCAAAGGAAAAGGAGCAAGAAAAGCGAGGAGAAAAAGCAAAGGGGTAAAAAGGGCAAGGAGAAGAATAAGCAAGAGAGAAAGGGGGGGAGGAGAAGCCTTAATGGGGGGAAGCAAGATCTAAAGAAAAAAAGTTTATTTAGAGACAATGGGTGAATTTAATTTAGATTAAAAGAGGGATTCTGGAGGGTACATAGGTTTGTGATATGTGTATTTAGAATATAAAATTCATTATGTAATCTTAGAATCTTTTAAACAGAATCCCAAGAAAAATTGCTATACGTAGTATTTTTAAGTTAGGGTAATGAGTTATAGATGTTACTCCATTTGGTGTACAGGAGAAGTATAGTAAAAGAAAAAAAAAGATGAATGGATAATTGGAAATAGAACAGACAAAGAATGTTGTTGAAAATGGTAATAAGATTTGGAAGGATATATAAGCTTTTTTTTGGATTTTGTATATTGATAAAAGGCAATAAAATTTTAATTAATAAGAAATAATTTGGATGGAAAGGAGAAGTAGGGATAAGATATGAAGTTAATACTATATGAAGTATTGATATTATAATTTGGAAATGTTATGTCTTATTGGTCTTTTATTATTATTTTTTCCTAGAAAAGAATTTATAAGCTGTTATGCCTTGACTCTTTGTGCATTGTTTTTATAAAACTGATAAAAATGGTTTTTATATATATATATAAAAAAGAAAATGATAATAAGATATGGAAGGATATATGGGATGAATATGATGTTTGAATTTGTGTCTGTGTGAAGAGTTTTAACCCGGGAACAGACAACCTTCAGAAAAGATCTTTTAGTTTTGTTTATGTTTTGTGTTTTGTATGTTTGTGTATTGTGTTTTTTGTAAAACTAACAAAATTTGTTTTTTATAAAAAAAAAAAAAAGAATCAATAAAACCTTGGAGGAATGTTAGATGAGAATAATTTAAACAAGACAGAAAGAAATGAATATGATGACTATAAAATGGATAAATATAGAAAAGAAATGAAATTGAATAAGAGTAAAGAGAAATAATGAGAAATTTGCTGAAAGATATTTATGTGTCCATATGGAAATGGGATAAATTAGAATTATGTTGTATAAAAATGATGTTTTATTCGACTTGTAAAAATTTATAATGTTAAGAGGTTTTATGTATTTATGTATTTAATGGTTAATGATGTGTTGTTTTATCTTTAAAATTAATAAAAATTTGTTTCAAAAAAAAAAGAATGATTGTGGAAGACGCTTACATGTAACATAGCAAAAGTTGGCTACTTTTAGAGAAAAAAAAATGTCTTGTTTAACAGACAGTGCAAATAAAAATCATAGACTGCCCCACAAACTTAAATAAAGAGGGGTAATCAGCTGGTGGCAAATGTCCCTGTATAACTGGCAATACGGACAAGGTGAGCCATGGTTTCCATAGTACCCATATCATAGTGTCTTTCATATGGGGGTTTCCTATATTTCCCTGCCAAGACAGCTGAAGGGAAAGCACCAAATCCAGCTAAAGATAAGGCTCTCCTGAATTTGAGGAGTATACAGTACAAAGTAAACTGGATTGTGCAAAACCAAAACCATAAATGTATCTGTAAAAACAAAGATATTTTTCTTAGTATTGTTGGGGAGATGAAACAAAATGTGCATGAGATTTGTACATTTCAAAAATAAAGATGTATTGTATCATGAATAACGAGTTTAATTTTGTACAACAGTATTTTAAAGGAAAGATATTAAGAACTATTAATGTATGCAAATGGAAAGATCCCATTAATAACTTTGACAGGGTTCTGCAACCATTCAGATTCAAAGGCAAAAACATGATTCAGAGCATACCAGTGGGTTTGGGGTTTTTTTCCATAATAGCCATGCCATTCCAGGAAAGCCACAGCTGGTTTAAAGTCACAGATCAATGGGATGCCCTACATGCTGAATATGCAGTGTTGCCCAGCCTCCAAAAGGACAAATAACAGGAATGACTGAATCTGGATTAAAAGCATTTACCTTCTGTAATTTCTAATGCAGATCAAAAAAAATGCAGTAAGTGGATTCCAACTTGACAGCATCTTACAATATCTTCAGTCAAGACAATATAAATGATACTGGCACGTGAACCACCCAAACAGTGCAAACACGTCTAACCACCTTTCATTTGGGATCTGATGTGAAGGATGTAGTAACGTTTGATTATTTTGCTGTTCAGGCATAACTCATCCCTTCAAGCCTGCTCTTTATGAATCCAGAAGGATAATTACACAGATAAAGGTTTGTGTTCTCCATCCAGAAAACCATTGCTTATTATATTAATTATATGACATTGTTGTGTAACGATTGCACTAGAAAATAAAAAATGGTGGAGGTAGGCTGTCAAATAAATTGCAAAATGGAGTCAGAAGCTATTTATTTCAATTAGCAAAAGTATGAGTAGTCAGGCTATACCTTCAAGGCCCTATTTTGCTTCAGAATCCTATTTTTGAGATTCCTAAAGTCAAGGTATGATTGCATCGTTACATTTCATTAGTATAAGCATCAAAAATCAGTAGTGACATGATCTCCCAGCAAAGCAGAAGTGAGAGATGTACACAAATAGCATATTTTTAACCTCTTCCAAGTTCCAAGTATGTGCTATGCAACCCCACCACCCTGCATGATTTCTCAATAACTGCAACCCCCCTTCCTCCCACAAAATTACTATAAAGGTATTCCCAGCCACCAAAAATATGTCCATTTCTGGGAACAGAATAACTAATTAAACATCTAGTAATGTGGTTATAATTCTGTTTTTCTTAGCATGGTAACCACTGAATATTTGTTTGTTTCACTGAACCCATACAATACATATGGATTTGCAATAGTATGAACCATTTTTCTCTTCAGTTCTATTAGAAATCTCTAAGGCAAGGAATTTGTTTTGTAAGCAGCATTATGAAACAATTAGCACTTCCCTTAATTCACTAAAGAATTCGCGTGTGGATTACTACCATGGTCCTATGAGACAAGTAAACTATTTCCTGTTATGAAAACACTAAAGTAACTTGAATCCTATCAGAAATGCCTATAAAAGTTGTGTATTTGAGGCACATTTAACTATCAGGGATGCGTGTGATGTTAGAAAAAGGTGAATCTCACCAGTATTGCTATAATTACACCTTTGCTGTTCATTATGGTTTTAATACTTCACTAACAGTATTTTTCATTGTGGAATTTTTACATTAGTTGTGTTACGGACTAAGCAATTGCGCTAATTAAAAGCTTCAATAGTTTTGCTTCCACAGCAGGCTCGAAATCCTGCACTTCGGATTGGCCCGCCAGCAGTGGATCCTGATTGGTCATCCCAGGCCGATCTGATTGGCTGTTAACGGGTACTGCCGATTGGACGCCACCAGCGCGGCAAACTCAAAGCATTGGCTGTTATGACAGCAGCGAGCCCGATAAAAGGGCTGCTGCTGCCCAAGTATTTTAGCTCTGTTCTGAAGTCACTAATAAAGAGTTGAGTCACTTTCCGATGCCTCGTCTCCGTTCTTTGCACCCACGCTCCGAACAGAACACTGGCGACGAGGGTGGGATGTGGAGACTTTAAGAGCTGATCAAACATTCGAGAGAAGGTGGAGCTTCGTTTCGGCGATACAGCTGCGATCTCGGGGCTCTGAGATCGCAGCCGATATTTTCGCCCCTGGTTGGTCCCAATGGACCTAAACCGTCCCGTAGAGACGATGATCATGAAGGGCAAGTCCCAGGATCCCAGAGATATCGCAAAATCTCTGCTTTGATCTGGGAGAAGCCCTTTTGCTGGTGGCGGAGAGGCAGCCTCCATAGCTGCTCAAGTCGGGACAGCTCCGGAAAGAAAGTGGCTGGAAGTGAAAGTGTGTTGGCTGGGTGAGAAACTATTTTTTTTGTTGTAAATTCGCTGAGATTTGAAAGGGCACCCTGAATAAAGAAGAAACCTGTGAGATTTTTTTTTTTGACAAAACTGTATGAGCGGCGTTTTTTAAAGTGATGTCAAATTGAGGCTTGGATTTTTTTTTTTTTCTTACTTTTTTTTGGGGACTTAAGTGTGACTTTGTAGGTAACCGGATTGAATTTTCTTTCACATATATTTTTATGCTCCTTTTGATTATTTAATTTTCTTTTAGAATAAAGGCTCCCTTTGGCTATTTCTTTCTCTTTTTTTGTATAAATTATCCTTTTTTTCTGGCTGGGGGGGGAAGAGTATTAAGAAACTTTGTAACACTGCCAACTAGAGGCTTGAAAATATTCTATTTGAATTGGAGAGAACTGTAAGAAGACTTCTTCTCAAGGACATTTTAATGTGATAAGATAGAGGGAGAGCATAGCAAAATATTATTACAGGTGTTCTTCTGGACTCTTATCAATATTTCAACACTTGAGGCTTGGCTTTGAAGCTGGTGGAGAAGAGAGTCATAATAAGAGCCTTGGACAACTAAATAAAGTGCAGTGTGCTTTCTTATATATATATATTACTTGTGATACCCCTACTCACCAGCCGCTTTGTAAATTCCAATTCTAGTAATATTCTTATTTTTGCTTTTTATTTCAAAGGGAAAGCCTCAGAGCTTGTTCTTTATTTTTATTTTTCTTCTTCTTATTTTTACTGGGATCCTTTTGCTTTTTCTATTCATGTTTATGGACCACTCTGTTTTTTCTTTTTGATTATTGAGACTTCTCAATATTTTTGTTCTTTTTTTTCTTAATCAATATTATTATTTTGGGGTGTTTTTTTTTTCTTTCTATTTTTCATTTTTTATGGTGGACTACTTCGTAATTGGATTAGGGTCTAGAAGAACCTGAAGATTTTTCTTCTTCTTTTTCTCTTTTTTCTTCTTTGGTTTTGGGCCTTTTACTATTGGATTTTTCCATTTTGGATTAAAATTGGCTACTCTACCAGTTGGATTAAAAGTCAAAAAGAATTTGAAGCTTTGGAAGCATTAAAATGAGCAGGAAACCAATATCAGCGGGCGTTTCTACCTCTACCTCTGCCTCCCCAGCAGCTGGAGGACAACGTTTAATTCAGACAATGTTGAAGCAAGATAAAGAACAAGAAAAAGTAACTTTACAGATGATTATGCAAGGAATCCAAGATATCAAGACAAAATCAGACACCACTGAACAAAGAATAGAAAACATTGAACAAAGAACAGAGAAGACTGATGAAAAAGTGGAAAATATTAAACAAATGATGGTGAAGTATGAGGAGAGATTCCAAAAAATTGAGGAAGAAGGTAAACAAAGAGAGGAGAAGATTGGAAATATTGACAGTAGATTAACAATGGTTGAACAAGATAAAAGTGGGATGTTGAGGTGGGAGTTGGAAAGGTCAGAATTTTATCTCAGATTTCAAAATATAGAAGAAGAAAAAGGACAAAACTTGGCTGCGATAATGATAGAAATTTTGGCGGATGCTTTGGAAATTACAGAGGAAAAGATGATGGATGGAGTAGATGAGGTATATCGAGTTTATACAAGATATGTGATGAGAAATAAATTATCAAAGGAAGTCCATATTAGATTTACAAAAAAATCCATTAAAACACAAATACTAAAAGTGGTAAGAGAGAAGACATTGAAATACAAAGGCAAAGAGATTGTGGTTTTAAAACAAATACCCAGAAGAGTGAGAGAGATGAGAAGAGAATATCGATTTCTGACTAAAATGCTACTGGAAAACGAAGTGAATTATAGATGGCTGATTCCAGAAGGATTAATGTTTACGTGGCAAGAGCAGAGACATAGAATTGATTCAATTGAGAAAGCAGAACTTTTCCATGCAGAATTTTTTGGAAGAAGTGAAGAGGAGGCAGAGAAAGAGGTCTCATTAATTGAGTTTCAAGGGGAACAACTGGAGACTGAAAAAGAGAAAGGTGCAGTAGGTGGACAGGTGGATGGTAAAGAACAGCGTGAAGTGAGATCCACGAGAGCTGTTAGATCTAAATATAAAGCATAATCATGGAAGAAAAAAAACTGATTACAATGAATATAAATGGACTCAATTCAGCTGTTAAAAGAAAGAAAACCTTTCATAAATTAGAGAAATTAAAATTTGATATAATTCATCTACAAGAAGTTCATATTAAAAAACGACATGAACAATGATTAGTACAGCCAAAACTAGGGAAAATAGTGACTTCTTTGACTCAATGTAAGAAAAGAGGAGTGGCTTTATACATTAAAGAGGCTATCCCAGCAAAACTGATCTACACTGATGAAGATGGAAGAGTACTAATGGTGGAAATAATGGACAATAATATAAAAATACTCTTGATTGCAATTTATGCTCCGAATGATAAACAAGAAGAGTTCTATAAAAAACTACACATGAAAATAATTGGATTGGACTATGTTAATATAATTATGATGGGAGACTTTAATGGAATTGTGGACAATAAACTGGACTATATAGCAACAACAAAAAAGCAAAATAGAAAGACTCTCCCTAAATCCTTTTTTAAAATGACAGACGAATTAACTTTAAAAGATATTTGGAGAGAAAGAAATGTTAAAGCTAAACAATATACTTTTTATTCAAATAGACATTTATCATGATCCAGATTAGATATGATCTGGATCTCAACAGAATTAATATCTAATATTCAAGAAACAAATATCGAAACAAGTACTTGGGCAGATCATGGCCCAATGACAATTAAATGGAAGGGACAAAAAAAAAGATCGAGATGGACGTTAAATAATACTATCTTAAAGGAAAAAGATTTTATACAATGGATGGAGAAGGAATTGGCTTTTTTCTTTAGAGAAAATAAAAAAGAAGATACTTCAATGCAGAATGTTTGGGATACAATGAAGGCATATGCTAGAGGTTTGATAATAGATTATACAAGAAAAAAGAATATTAGGAAAAGGCAAGCTTCTAAGGCCTTGGAAGATGAGTATAAAAGATGAAAAAGAATTACAGAAAATGCCACAGAAAAAAGATATTAAATTGAAGCTGGATGTAATTAAACATAAAATGGAATTAATAGAGAAAGAAGAACTGGCACAGAAAATTAGAAATTCTAAACAGAATTATTTTGAAGATGCAAATAAACCAGGCAAATGGCTAGCATATAAATTGAGAAAGGAGAAGGAATCAAGAAAAATATTGAAGTTAACAGATGATCAAGGCCAAGTTTGTTATGGTAATAAGGAGAAAAAGGAAATTATTCGAGATTTTTATGGGCAACTATATAAACAAGAGAATATTGATGAGGAAAAAGTCAAACAGTATCTACAGAATGCTAACTTACCGAAGATACCTAAAGAGACTGAAGAAATGCTAGAAAGCAATATAATAATGATGGAATTAAATGAAGCACTTAAGAAACAAAATAACGGGAAAGCACCAGGTCCAGAAGGGCTTCCGGCAGAATTTTATAAAACATTTCAAGAATTATTGAGCATCCCATTGTTAGAAGTTATGAATGAAGTTATGTCAAAGAAGATGATACCCAAAACATGGTCAGAGGCTTATATTACACTTATTCCAAAAGAAGAGGCTGACACATTGCAAATTAAGAACAATAGACCTATTTCATTATTGAATGCAGACTATAAAATTTTTGCTTCAATTTTAGCAGAAAGACTTAAAAAATATTTAAATAATTTTATCCATCCAGATCAAAATGGATTTCTGCCAAAGAGACAAATCAGAGATAATATGAGAGTAATCTTGGATACTTTGGAATACTATGAGGCTCATCCTGAAAAGCAAATGGCTTTGATATTCCTAGATGCTCAAAAGGCATTTGATAACGTGAACTGGAGATTTATGTTATTACTATTGGAACAGATGGGTTTTGCCAGAAAATTTATTCAAGCAATAGAAGCCATATACAATAAACAGACAGCAAAGGTAATGATGGAGGGAGAATTCACAGACTTTATTAATATAAGAAAAGGCACAAGACAAGGATGTCCCCTATCTCCTTTGCTTTTTGTGTTGACTTTGGAAGTGTTGAATAGAAATATTAGGGATGATAAAAGCATAAAAGGAATGAAAATTAAAAAGGAAGAATACAAACTACAAGCTTTTGCTGATGATTTAGCTTTTATTCTGGAAGATCTGCTAGAAACAGCTCCAAAGTTATTGGAAAAGATAGAGACATATGGTGAGATGGCTGGTTTGAAAATAAATAAAGATAAAACAAAGATTTTGACAAAGAATATGTTACTGAGACAAAGAGAAGAACTGGCAGACCTCTTGAAAATCCAAGTTACGAATAAGGTTAAGTATCTGGGGATATATTTGACAGCAAGATGTAGCACATTAAAAGAGAATAATTATATTAAACTTAAAGAACAGATAGCTACAGACTTGAAGAAATGGGAAAACTTGCAATTGTCATTAATAGGGAGAATTTCAACAATTAAGATGAATATTTTACCCAGAATTCTATTTCTGTTTCAGACAATACCAATTAGGCTTGGAAAAGACTATTTTGAAGATTTAAATAAAATCATGTTGAAGTTTAAATGGCAAGGTAAAAAAGCGATAATAAAGCTAAAGCTTTTGCAAGATGCTAGAATTAGAGGAGGTTTTGGCCTGCCTAATTGGGAATTGTATTATCAAGCTGCAAGTCTGATGTGGGTCAAAGAATGGATAACATTAAGAAAGGCTAGATTGTTGACACTAGAAGGGCATGATTTGCCTTTGGGCTGGCATGCTTTTTTATGGTATAAGGGAACTAAAACACAGGGTTATTTTAGAAGACATTATATACGGGAGTCTTTGTGGTTAAACTGGGAGAAGATAAAAAGGCAATGTTATTTGAAAATTCCAGTTTGGTTATCGACCATTGAAGCATTTTCCTATCCTATAATTTATAAGAAGGAACAAACAATTAGATATGGGGAACTATTGGATGAAAAGGGTGAACTTAAATCGATTCAAAACTTAGAGAAACAAGGTATAAGGATGAATTGGTTTTCATTTGCGCAAATACATGCAAGGGATTACTTAGGGCGACGGCAGGAATGACCCACACCCTCCTGAAAGGGCTGTTTACCAGTATAAGGAGCTGGGCGATAGTCGGCTCTCTTCCCAGAGGAAGAGAGAATTTTACGTTTATCTCTGGTTTTGATGAGATAAGGTTCCAGAGCATCACCAAAAAGCTTATCACTCGTGAATGGAACTGAAACCAGCTTCCATTTACGGCGTGATTCCGCCTGCCAATTTCTGAGCCATAATAGTCTTCTTGCTGCTACTGAAGATGCCATGGCCCTAGATGCAAATTTGGTGGAATTGAGAGTGGCATCTGCAGTGAATTCCACTGCTGCGATAATCTTATTAAGGCCTTGGTGAGACTGAAGGTCAGATGTAGGCAATCTAATCTGGAGTTGGTGCAGCCATCGTATGGATGCCCACATGAGAGTGCCAGAAAATGGTAACGAGGCCAGAACCGGAATATCAACAGAAGGCACTGCCAGGGAATTGTACAGGGCTGCGCTGACATTGTAGAAACGCTTATCCAGAGAAGATGGGCGAGGACCTGCCGAAGGGGAAGGGCACTGTTCCTTGACCATGTCCAGGAACGAAGTGGGAGAAGGCAAAACCCCTGCATGCACTACAAGCTTGGAGAAGAATGAGTCTCCCTGGCTAGAGGGAGTTCCTTGTGGCTCGGGAGCCACTTCCTCTGGCAACAGCTTGGCAGTGACCAAGGCCATGTGAGTAATGGCCTGAAGAGAGAAGGATTGAAGGCCAATGCAGAGGATGTCTGCTCTGGGTGAGACTCCTCTTCTTCTGAAAGATTTTGGTCAAAGGTCTCGCCCTTTTCATGTTCTGAACGAGAGGAGTAACTGTGTTCAGATGGTGAAGCCTTTCTCTCCTCATCCACCTCCTCCCATTCTGGTAGAGAAAAATGGACCCTGAGGTCCTGGGGCCTGTGTAAATCAGGGTGATGTGGCAGCTTATAGATTGAGAAGGGAGAAGGGCCTGAACCCTTTCCGGAGGTTGAAGGATTTGCTTGAAGCTTTCAGCCAATCCCAGCCTAATGGCCAAAGAGACAACATCTTGTATATCCCCTGGTCTATGCTCAAAGGTAGGGGCAGAAGGCCGAAGGCCCGCTGCTAAGGGAGTGAAGGTGACTTCAGGCCTAGATTGAGAAGAGGTTCGAGGCCTGGAGGGAGGGGGAGGAGCATAGGGCCCAGAAGCCTGTTGGAAATAAGGCCCAGATCTGCTTAGATCCTGAGGATCATTGTACTGCAAAAGCCTCAGGAGACAGGCTCATAGATAACTTCTCCTCCCCTGGGAGGGCTTGGCTGGGGCCCACAGGTATCACCTGAAACATGCTGTAGTTGCACTCCCTTCTGTTGAATAGTTCTGTTGAACTGCCTCTCTAGGGCTGCATGTCTGCACTTTTCTGCCCTCAACTCAGCCTGAGTTGCTTTCTTAGGGGCTAGAGCCTTAGCTCTGATTTTAGCAGCCACCTCCCTCTGGACTGATTGGGTGCATTGCCTACAACTTTTTCTCTTATTGGCTTAAGAGACTGTTCCACTGGGGAGGGGGAGACTCTGCCTGACCCTTATCTTGCTCCATTTGAAGAATAAAGGCTCTTATGATGGAAAGAAACTGTTTGTAAATTTTTTGTAAGCCCCTTAGGGTATAAATTGGCCCCTTAGCTTACAAAATGGCCGCTCACCTCATGATGGAAGGCTTCAATCCAAGATGGCCGCTGACTATGGGAAACAGGCTCCGAGATCAAAGAATTTCTCCTTAGGCTATAAAGAGCCCTGAGTGAAGTCAGCAAAGGAAAGGGCAGTCTCTGGCCACACAATCAGCTGGCTGACATTGGTATCAGTTTGCTGATCGCTTTTTATGACCGCTCAAACCGCAGGTGTGGGGGAGGTCACAGACGCTGCCCAACTTGCCTGAACAGCACTCTGGCAACACTGCTCCCAACACTGCAGGAGAGAGAGCCCTGCTCTCCTGGAAGAGCAGCTGCCCAGATCCTGGGAGCTGCTGAAGCGAGGAAAAAAGGTACTGAAGATTGCTGGTGAGTGCTATCTACAGAACCTCAGCTGGCTGAAGCTGTTATTGGTTTGCCGATCGCTTTTTACAACCACTCAAACCGCAGGCGGTGGGCTATAGACGCTGCCCAACTTGCCTGAACAGCACTCTGGCAACGCTGCTCCCAACGCTGCAGGAGAGAGAGAGAGAGCCCTGCTCTCCTGGAAAAGCAGCTGCCCAGATCCTGGGAGCTGCTTAAGCGAGGAAAAAAGGTACTGAAGATTGCTGGTGAGTGCTATCTACAGAACCTCAGCTGGCTGAAGCTGTTATTGGTTTGCCGATCGCTTTTTACGCAGGCGTGGGCTACAGACGCTGCCCAACTTGCCTGAACAGCACTCTGGCAACGCTGCTCCCAACCTTGCTTGAAACGAGGAAAAACAGCACTGAAGATCTAACAGAAGCTTTCAGAGATACAGTTACTGACTGAAAGGAACTGAGTCAAAAGCTGGGGTCTCTTCCTGGGGCTGGCTTTTATATCTTAGTACAGACTCAGCTAAATGACATCATAGGAAGGAGTCAACCCACCCTGGACTCTCGATGCAGCATGGAGAATAATAAACTTTAAAACATTAAATTTTCTTTCTTTTTTTTAAAAAATAAATTCTATTGATTTTACAATTATAACAAACCAACAACACATACATAAAATGAAAGAGAGAAAAAGAAGAAAGGGAATTTTACAATTATAACAAACCAACAACACATACATAAATGAAAGAGAAAAAGAAGAAAGGGAGAAGAAAATAGAAAGTAAAAATAGAAAACAATTAAAAACATTCTCATCTTCAACAGTTTGTAAGACCTCTTTTTTTATCCTTATTTTATGCCATATACACACACCTAATCCTTACATATATCTGTGTATCACTACTATGGATTTATCCTATCCTCTTTTGCCTTTTAGTGTGAAGTCTATCTTTGGTCTATCCATTTGTACCAGCAGTTCCAGCTGTTGTAGTATATTGAAGTGTCTTTATTTTTTAATGCTAAAGTTAATTTGTCCATTTCTGCACAACTTGAAATTTTGTGAATGATCATCTCCTCTGATGGAACATGAGGCTGCTTCCAACATTGTGCAAAAGCCAATCTGGCCGCTGTCAAAATATGTATTATTATATATTTCACTTTTTTTGATATTTGTTCATCAAAGATCCCTAACAGAAAGGACTCTGGTTTGAATTCAGTCTGTTCTCTTGTTATTTCTTCCAGCCAATTTCTAATTTTCCGCCAATATTTTTGAGCTTCTGTACAGGACCACCACATATGGAAAAAAGTTCCCTCCTTTTTTTTTTGGCATTTCCAGCAATTCGGACTCATATTGGGGTGCATCTTCGCTAATCTCGAAGGAGGAAGAAATAAGAATAAGAAACTATTTAGATGAAGTGAAGGATAAAGAAATGGAAAAATTATTAAACAAAGACATTACTTGGTTTGAATTGAAATCAGCAATAGAGAACCAGAAAATCAATAAATCCCTGGGACCAGATGGGATTCCAGGGGAGCTGTACAAGGCAATAGCAGAACAAATAGGGCCTCTTATGGTGGAATGAAGTCTTATTGGCAGCCAGGATGCTGGACTCATGGAGGGGGGCATTGATTTCGCTGATCCCGAAGGAGGATTCGGATCCCTGATATATACATAATTATAGGCCAATTTCACTGATTACAAAATATTCACTTCTATTATAGCAAGTAGACTAAAAAGAATGTTAAATGAGCATATATATGAAGATCAAAATGGATTTCTCCCAACCAGACAAATCAGGAACAACTTAAGAATAGTACTAGATATCTTAGAATTTTACAAAGCCCACCCGGAAAAAACAAATTGCACTTATGTTTTTAGATGCAGAGAAGGCCTTTGATAATTTAAATTGGCAATTTTTAATCTAAAAAAATTATAATATGAATTTAGGCACCAAATTTGAAAATATTATAACATTTATGATACACAACAGGCTAATATTATAATAAAGGGGGAATATACCCACCCAATAAAAATAGAAAAAGGAGTCAGACAGGGCTGCCCACTCTCACCCCTGCTCTTCATATTATCATTAGAAGCATTACTAATGTGAATTAGACAGAACCCAGACATAAAAGGATTAAATGTTAAGAAAGAAGAATATAAGTTGCAAGCGTTTGCGGATGATATGATTTTTTTCATTGAGGAACCAATAGAAAGAGGACAAAAATTGATGAATGAATTAGAACAATTTGGAGCAGTAGCAGGACTTAAAATTAATAGGAAGAAAACAAAATTAATGCCTAAAAATTTAACAGAAAAACAGAAAATAGAACTAGAAGAAGTTATGGGAATACAAGTGATAAAGAAAGTTAAATACTTAGGAATATGGTTTACAGCACATTGTAAGACACTTAAGGAAAATAATTATGATAAATTGATGCAACAGGTAAAGAAGGATTTAGAAACATGGGGCAAGCTGCAACTTTCATTATTAGGCAGGATTGCTGCTATTAAAATGAATATTCTTCCAAAATTCCTATATATATTTCAACCGAAGCCAATCAAAGTACACAATTTTTTTTTGAAGAATTTAATAAAATAACTGTAAAATTTATCTTGCAAGGGAAAAAACCTAGAATAAATTTAAAGGCAATGCAGGATATGAAGAGCAGGGGAGGGCTGGCACTTCCAAATTGGGAGTTGTATTATAGTGCAGCCTCTTTACTATGGTTGAAGGAATGGGTGAATTTAACCAATAAGAGAATATTCTTAGAAGGCCATGACTTGCAAAGGGGGGTGGCATGCTTTTTTATGGGATGTAGGGAAAACTAGCCAGAAATATTTTCAGACACCTAATCAGAGACTCATTATTAACTAATTGGAAGAAAAGACGGAAAAAACACTATTTAAAAATACCAATTTGGATTTCAACAATGGAGGCGATGATTCACCCAAATAATCTGGATATCACTAAAATGATTAAATATAAGGATCTATTTGTCGTGTCCTCGAAAATGATGCCAGGAGTCGGTGACTTCAAATCATGCTCTTTTATTAAAGTAGGAACCGAACTGGCGCTTTGCAAAAGGTTCGCGGCTTTTATCCTTTTAGCCGCCGCGGCGAAAGGCACCGCTTTGAATCTCCCGCGATTCGAATAGACCAATCGCGGGAGATTCTTAGCGAGCCAATCGGCGCGGCTCGCCTGACCAATCAGAGTGCCCCGCGCTTTGGCCAATCAAAGCGCGGGGATCTCAAGAATGCTAATTAAGGGACAGAACACTATTGGATATACAAGGAAATTTGAAATTGTGGCAAGAACTTCAAGAGCGGGGACTAAAAATTGATCAATGGTCATATCTTCAAATTCAAAATAGATATAAACAGGACAAGAAAGAATTTGGAATTAACAATAAACTCCAGCAATTAAATAAAATTTTATTAGGATCAGGCAAAAAAAAATAACAAAATTGTATAATTATTTATTAGAAGTAGAATTAGAAGAAGAAATTGTAAAAGGAAACATGATTGCCTAGAGTAGGAATGTAGGACATAGCATCACCATAACAGAATGGGAAAAGGTCTCGGGTAGAAATAATAAAATTACAAAATCGGTAGCATACAAAGAAAATGCCTATAAAATGTTTTATAGTTGGCACCTTCCTCCTTCGAGATTGGAGAAGATGCACCCCAATATGAGTCCGAAAACATTAAATTTTCTTTCAATACAATATATGCTATATTAAATCTAATAAATAATACGTAGTAGTAGTAGGAGCAACATTCTAACGTTTTTCTGTAATTATGATGTCCATTATTTTATACATTCTAACATTTTTCTGTAATTATGATATCCAATTTTATAATTCTGCTGCCTTCAGATTATATCAATAGTAAACTAAAATAGATTTTAAAAGACTTCCATTAAATGCACAGCTAAGAATCTAAGGCATATATCCAACTATATCTGTCTTGAAGTGTCTTAAATTGATTCTTTCTTTCTGCTTTTTTTCATTGGTCTTACGTTAGCCTAGCTTATTTGCCATAAGTGCTGCCTATATTCTTTCAACATTCAACAAGATACATCTCATTAAACCAATTAAGTTTTACTGCACCACCCTTTGATCACTAGAGCTCATACAGTTGAAATGAAAAGCTCTGCCTAAAGTTTGTTTCTTCATAAAGGAGCTCTGTGTATCTGGTTTGGTCCTGAGCCTACTGGACCTGCGCAGCTCAGTCGTAGGTTGGATCCCGGCCGGTTCGGTCGGGATCTCTGTTGCTCCTGATGCCGTCGTGGGAACCGGCTGGTCGGTCAGGCCGGGCAGCTCTCCGTAGCTCCCTCCTGGGCCTCCTGGGTTGGTTGAGCTGCGGGTTTCGCCGCTCCCGCTCGGTCTCCCCGGGTCGGTTGAGCTGGCCTGGCTGTCTCTTCCTGGCGAGGGGTTGTGCTGGCTGCTTTCCGGTAAGTATGGCTGGTTTATTCTTCTTTGGTTTTGGTCCCCTAGGTATTCCCTCCCCCCTTGGTTTGTGTTGTGGGGGTCGGTTTCGTCTGTTTGTGCGTCGGTGGTCTCTTGGTTGGTCGTCCTCGACCTTAATTGGTCGATGTGGCGTTTCCAGGCTCATCCGTCTGCTGTTTGTAGCCGGTATGAGTGTGGGCCTGTTATTTGTGTGATGACGGCCGGTACCCATAATGGGTCTCCTGTAATGGGGCTCTTATTCGTTGTGGTATTTGGGGTTATGTGTTGGGTGAAGAGTAGTTTGTTTATTTTCTCCTGGATCTCCCCGTGGTCTATTTTCCGGATGGTTTTCTTAGTGAATTGCACCATCCGTTCCGCCCTACCGTTCGCCACCTGGTGCACTGGTGCTGTCAACACGTGGCGGATACCCCTTTCCGCTAGGAATTTTTCGAATTCCAGCGAGGTGAATTGGGGCCCGTTGTCGGAGACGACGACGTCTGGGAGGCCGTGCGTTGCAAAGAGTTTGCAGAGTTCCTTGATCACGGCCTCCGTGGTTGTTGTTTTCATGTTGCTTACCTCCAGCCAGTTGGAGTAAGCGTCTACTGTTATAAGGAAGGTGTGTCCTTTAGTGGGCCCGGCGAAGTCTATATGGATCCTAGACCAAGATCCCCTTGGGGTTTCCCATTCTAGGACGGGTGCTGTGGGTGGGCTTGGCCTAGTTTCCTGGCATCGTTGGCACCTTGCTACCCAGGTCTCAATTTGTTTGTCCATCCCTGGCCACCAAGCGTAACTTCTGGCCAGGGCTTTAGTCCTAACGATGCCAGGGTGCCCCTCGTGTAGTAGTTCCAGAACCTTCCCTTGTAGTTTTTCAGGAATGACCACCCTATCCCCCCATAGTATGCACCCTTTTAATAACGAGAGTTCCGTTTGCCGGTTTCGGAATGTTTTGACGGACTCGTCGTTGTCCCTTTCCGGCCACCCTTTCTCTACCCAATGCAACACCTGCGCCAGACGTTTGTCTTTATTAGTCTCTTGGGCAATGTCTGACACGGTTATGGGCAGGTTGGGTAGAGTCTCTATGCTGAGGGTGGTCGTCATGGGTGCTGGGTCGGTGTCAGGTTCAGGTAGCGGCGAGCGGCTTAAGGCGTCTGCATGGGAGATCGTCTTACCCGGTCTGTGTATGAGTCCGTAGTTGTAGGCCGCCAGGAACTCGGACCACCTTGTCATTCGGGAGACAGAATGTTCGGGGTGGCCCGGTTTCCTGCAAGGATTCCCAGCAGCGGCTTGTGGTCGGTTATGATGGTAAATGTCCGGCCGTAGAGGTACTCGTGGAATCTTTTTACGGCGGCAACGATAGCCAGAGCCTCTTTGTCCAGCTGGCTATAGTTCCGCTCCGGTTTGGTGAGGGTCCTTGAAAAGAACGTGATGGGTGCTTCTTTTCCGTCAGGGAGGGTATGGCTGAGGACAGCGCCGACGCCGAAGGGTAATGCGTCGCATGTGACAGCCAGAGGTAGGGTCTCGTTATACTGTATAAGGACGGCGTCTGAAGTGAGGAGGTCCTTTGTTCTTTGGAAGGCAGCTTGCTCGCGTTTCCCCCAAGTCCAAGTCGCCGCCTTATCCAGGAGCCTATGCAAGGGCTCCGCCACCGTCGCCTTTTGGGGCAGGAAAACATTGTAAAAGTTAAGTAGCCCCAGGAATGCCTGTAGTTCCGTCTTTGACTTGGGTGTGGGGGCTTCTTTGATGGCCTTGATCTTTTGGTTTGTGGGGTGAATGCCGTGACGGTCTAGGAGGTATCCTAGGAATTCAACCCGTTCCGTGTATAATTGGCATTTCTCCCTCTTTACTTTGAACCCGGTCTCTTTGAATTTGGTTAGGACCTCCCTTAGGCGACCCTCTAGTTCAGCTTGGTTGGTTGCCGACACTAGGACGTCGTCGAAGTAAGGTACCACCCCCTTGATGCCTTGCAATAGTCTTTCCATTAGGCTTTGGAATATTCCCGGTGCCACGCTGACTCCGAATTGGAGTCGGTTGCATTTAAATGCCCCCCGGTGGGTGACTATGGTTTGCGTTTCTGCCGTTTGCTTGTCAACTGGCAACTGTTGGTATGCCTGGGCGAGGTCGAGCTTGGCGAAAACCTTGCCCCCTCCCAGTGAGTGCAGTAGGTGTTGCACTACTGGGACGGGGTAGGCGCTTTGTTGCAACGCGCCATTTAGGGTGGCCTTATAGTCCCCACAGATCCTCACCGACCCATCGGGCTTGATCGGGGTGACTATGGGGGTCTCCCACCGGGCGTGGTCTATTGGCTGTAGGACCCCTTGCTTGACGAGCTTGTCAATTTGCTCGTCTATCTTGGGTTTCAGTGCGAATGGCACCCGCCTTGGTTTCAGGCATCTTGGGGGGACGTTTGGGTCTAGGCTGAATGATATAAGGGGCCCTCGGTACTTGCCTAGGTTTCCGTCGAAGACCTCCTGGAATTCCCGGGCCAGTTGTTGCTCCCAGCTGTCGTCGGTGACGTGGTCGACTCCCGTGACTGCGATGCCGAGCGGGGTGAACCACTGCAGTCCCAGTAGGCTTGGGCGGTCGCGGTCGAATATTGTCAGGGAAAGCCTTTCGGTGTGCCCTTTATATGTGACGTTGAAGTGTCCGGTTCCGACTACCGGGATGCGGTTTCCCTGGTAGTCCTTTACGATGAGTCTCTGGCTGTCTAGGTTCCTCCTTTGGAGGGTAGGCACCAAGCGTTTTATTTCATGCCATGCTATCATGGAGAGGTAGGACCCGGAGTCCACCTCCATTTTGCATGGCTGGCCCTTGATGCCTACCTCCACGTGGACCTTCCGGGCGTCATTGGTTATGGCGTGGCCGATGGTGACCGTCTGGTGGGTCTCCTCTCTTCGCCGGTTATCGCCGCCTCGTAGGGATCGTCCGTTCCAGTCCCATCTGTTGTCCGAGGGGCGATCTCTGGTCGGGGGTGGTGTGCTGTCTCTCCTCCGGTCGCTCTGGTCCCATCGGGCCGGGCTGCGGTTCTTTTTAAGGTGGCAGACACGGGCGATGTGTCCCTTCTTGTCACAATGCCGGCAGATCGAATAGAAAAACCGGCATTCGGACCTGGGGTGGTTGCCTCTGCAACCGGCACAGTTGGTCCTCGACTTACAACCCCGCCAGTTCCGTGGGTCGCGGCCTGTCTGGAGGCGATGAATGTCCTCCTCGTCATCGGAAGTGCCCGATGCCGAGTGGAAATCGCCCTGGTGGGTGGTCGTCTCGGGTTGGGCCTCGGCCGACCTTGCAGGGTTGTTGTTCCCGCTGCAGTCCCCAGCGTTCGGTCTGCGCATGCGGTCGGCAGATGTTCGGGTTGCTTCGGCGGCTGCGGCTGCGGTGAGGGTGTCTGCTAGGCTGATGTTGCCCTTGGCCATCAGCCGGCTCTGGAGGACGGGGTCCCACAAGCCGAGCACGATTCTGTCTCGCAGGGCGTCGTTTAGGTTGTCGAATTCGCAGAGTCCCCCTAGGTGGTGTAGTTTGGCGACGAAGTTGCTGAAACTCTCACCCGACCGTTGGTCCCGACGGTAGAATTCGTTGCGTCGGATCAGGATGGGTACCTCTGGAGCGTAGTGCCGCCGAAGTATTGGCTCGAGGACATCCCAGTCCATCGCGGTCGCATCGGTGGGTTTGGCAAGCGCCTTGGCCATCTTGAATACCTCGGTCCCACAGTGGGTCAGTAAGACGGCGCGCTTCATGGGGCCGGTGGTGTCCTTCAGATCGCTGCACTCGAGGAACATGCGGAATCAGTCGGAGTACGATTCCCAGTCCTCGGTGGTGGGGTTGAAGGGTGTGGGGGGTGCGATTTTCGCCATCGTGGTGGTTCGTCTGGCTTCCGTCGGACACGTGGTTCGGTTCAGGGTCTGGATCCCATCCTTGTCGCCAGTGTCGTGTCCTCGAAAATGATGCCAGGAGTCGGTGACTTCAAATCATGCTCTTTTATTAAAGTAGGAACCGAACTGGCGCTTTGCAAAAGGTTCGCGGCTTTTATTCTTTTAGCCGCGGCGGCCGCAGCCAATGGCACCGCTTTGAATCTCCCGCGATTCGAATAGACCAATCGCGGGAGATTCTTAGCGAGCCAATCGGCGCGGCTCGCCTGACCAATCAGAGTGCCCCGCGCTTTGGCCAATCAAAGCGCGGGGATCTCAAGAATGCTAATTAAGGGACAGAACACTATTGGATATACAAGGAAATTTGAAATCGTGGCAAGAACTTCAAGAGCGGGGACTAAAAATTGATCAATGGTCATATCTTCAAATTCAAAATAGATATAAACAGGACAAGAAAGAATTTGGAATTAACAATAAACTCCAGCAATTAGATAAAATTTTATTAGGATCAGGCAAAAAAAAAATAACAAAATTGTATAATTATTTATTAGAAGTAGAATTAGAAGAAGAAATTGTAAAGGGAAACATGATTGCCTAGAGTAGGAATGTAGGACATAGCATCACCATAACAGAATGGGAAAAGGTCTCGGGTAGAAATAATAAAATTACAAAATCGGTAGCATACAAAGAAAATGCCTATAAAATGTTTTATAGTTGGCACCTTCCTCCTTCGAGATTGGAGAAGATGCACCCCAATATGAGTCCGAAAACATTAAATTTTCTTTCAATACAATATATGCTATATTAAATCTAATAAATAATATTTAGTAGTAGTAGTAGGAGCAACATTCTAACGTTTTTCTGTAATTATGATGTCCATTATTTTATACATTCTAACGTTTTTCTGTAATTATGATATCCAATTTTATAATTCTGCTGCCTTCAGATTATATCAATAGTAAACTAAAGTAGATTTTAAAAGACTTCCATTAAATGCACAGCTAAGAATCTAAGGCATATATCCAACTATATCTGTCTTGAAGTGTCTTAAATTGATTCTTTCTTTCTGCTTTTTTTCATTGGTCTTACGTTAGCCTAGCTTATTTGCCATAAGTGCTGCCTATATTCTTTCAACATTCAACAAGATACATCTCATTAAACCAATTAAGTTTTACTGCACCACCCTTTGATCACTAGAGCTCATACAGTTGAAATGAAAAGCTCTGCCTAAAGTTTGTTTCTTCATAAAGGAGCTCTGTGTATCTGATAAAATGAATAGTATATTTACTGAAAGAGAGTATTAACTACAGAGTACTGTAGCTACTGCTACTCAAGTTTACTAATAATATCCCATCTTGCTGATGTTATTACTTGTCTTATTGTCAAAATAATCCATGAAATGAGATATTTAGTATTTTATATGGATTTGGAAGGATTGAGAAGAGGGAACGCATGCAACACTTGTGCAATACCTACAAAACACTTTTATGTTTTAACAATGGAATAAAATTATTTGTTGTGATTAATAGATATTATAACTATTGTTAAAAGGTCCATGTCTTTCAATACCATGGGAAACACGAGAGGATGGCTGGTAGGGCACTGAGCATAACCATTCTATGGAAAATTAATTGGCCTGTGGGAACAGAACACTGGCCTGCTCAGGCCATTTATTTGAAACAGCATATTTTTCTTATCTTTGGAATTATATCCTAGAATTGTAAATAGCCATGTTGAAGTTTTAAGAGAAAAACAATCCAGCCCTGACCCCTATAAAAAGTAAATGCATAATGTTAAATGCAAACTTCTGAAGCTTCCAGAATGCAACATCAAGTTGGACATAGGAAGCTACCACCAACTCTGCAATTTGTAACCTTTAAAATGGAGCACTGTAGCTGTGCAAATATAAATGAATTCCCTTCATGAAGGAGTGCTGAATATAATTGTGTCAAACGACCAACAACAAAATTTAGGACTTGCTTAGTTCTGACCCTAAGTCAGAAGCCATGTGATCATTCTCTTGGGTTTGGAGCAGCACATAAATTGTGTAAAACAAATTCATTAGACAGAGCTCTACTGTATTTTAGGTTAGGACTGTTACAAACTAAAGAAATAGGACAATATTACAACCTACCGCATCTTCTACAAATACTCCCCTAGTCCCATTGGTATCATCTGGCTTGTGGAGGAGTTTTCAAGAGTTAGGAATTGGGGGAAAAATCACTGAGTCACAACAGGAATTTCCCAGAGAAATCTTGATCATGCTGAACTGCCTCTGGACCATACAACTGTATGGCAGTTCATCAGTTTTCATAAGCTCATTCTTCATGCTGAAAGCAATTTAAGAGTCCTTGACATAGTCCAAAAAGGACTATGTTTTATTGTGACTATGATCTCCAGAACATCTTGAACTGCTCCCTATTTGAAAGAGATTCTTCCCAAATTTGCCTATCTAACCCCAGAATCCAGAGATATGCCAGTCTGAAGGCAGTGCAGAGCATTTTTTTTTAAATGCACACACAGAACCCTACTTCTCAGTCCTGGAGACGAGCTTTATTTGCACTTTGAGAAGCTGAGAAAACAGCTTTTCTGTAATTTTTCAGAGGTGCCTAAGAAACAGAGCTTGAGATATGATTCCATTCACAACCACCAATCTCTTTCTGAAAAGTTGCAACAACTAATGAGAGAGCACACACATTTGAATATGTGTAGGTTGACTTCCTATTATCTTAAGCCAAGCTTCACTAAATATATAATTGGCTGGGTTCACTAAAGGATTTTAATGATCACTTTAATGATCACAGGGTTCACCAAGTATCTTAAGCCATGACCTTTCTTTTCCAGCAGGCATTGGTAGGAACACAGATTTTCCCATGCAAACTACTGTAAGAGTTCAGATTGCAGAACAGGTTTTCCAAGAAAGGCAAAGATTGGCAACTCTGATCGCTCTGCGTTCCCAACCTAGGACGAGTACAAACCGGTCAAACTTGATCCAGATCATCCTGACTATTCAGCAACCCGCATTTTTCACCTCTTTCTCAAAGGCTGGCAAACAGGAAGGCCACCCTCATTAACAGAAAGGAGGAAAATCATTCTCTAGGGAAATACTTTCCTCTTTGAAAAGGCGGAATCTTTCCTTTTCCCCACTTGGCAAAGATTCAAAACTCACACTTGTAGGAATAGAGCAGGGGTCTCCAATCTTGGCAACTTTAAGACTGGGAATTGCAGTCCACTAGGCTTAAAAGTTGCCAAGATTGGAGACCCCTGGAATAGAGGTTAAAATAAGCCTGCCTGCGATCCAAGCACGTTAGCTTGAATCCAATGGACTTCTTTATTGTGTTCAGAAAAGACTATTCATGTGAATTTCCTAAGTTTCCTAGATGGGCCTAAACTGCATCTTTTCATAAGATCTCATTTCTTTCTTCCCGCTGCCGACGTCGACAAGGAGGGGAAATTCCCCACATTCATCCCAGGAACTTGTGCAACTTCTCGGCCGCGAAGCGGTCGAGGACGCTCTGCGTCCTAGTTTGGCTTCATTGCAATCGGATCGGCGCAAGTAGTCGTGTCCTCCTGCCCACTTTGGGCGGCAACTTGTTTTATATGTACGAAAATACACATATTCTGAGCCTCAAAGCTTGGCGGGGGGGGGGCGCACAACCAGACAAGAGGTCTTTAAAGGGCATGCATAAGCGCACCAACCCGCCTATACCGTCCCTGTCTTAATGTGCCCGTATCTATTTCATGTATTAATAATCATGTTTATACTTATATATATTATCAAATGCATGCTTGACTAAATAAATAAATAAATAAATTAAACTGCCCTTCTCCTTTGGAGAGATCAACACCTCCGACTCTATTTACTGGCTGCAATTCCGCCTATTCCCACTCCCTCATCGTCTCCTTCTTCTCCCGCGCGACGCCCCCCATTCCACTCCCACCTCCCACCCCCATCTCGATCCAAGTGGTGGGACCCCCGAGGTCTCTTTTACCACGGCGGAGCGATACATTCGCCGAGAGACGAACGGACAGATTACTTCCGTTCTCTCTTGCGAGATTGCTCCAAGTTGCGCAGCTGCCAAGATCCAGTCGGGCGCACCTTCGTCTGCGCCTGCGCAATACGCCCTGACGCTCAACTTTATACACATCGGCGTTCCGAGCAAACATCTCAGAACTGGAAAGGCTTGGCAGGTGAGGGCCGGCGCCAGCGCGAGGACAGCCTGGAGTTCGGGGTGCCGGGTGGTGGGGGGGGGGAAGGGAGCAGCGGAGGAAAGCGGCGGCTTCTCCTCGCCTTGACCTTGCGTGAGGCCGCCCAGCTGAGGCACCGGAGGGGTTTAAAACCGGGAACGGGTGGGCAGCGTCTTGGTCGCCGCTTGGCATCGCCAGGGCGGTGGCAGAAGGCGGCCGGAGAGGGCTTCGTCCCCGGGAGGGAACCTGACCCTCCCCGCCCTTCTCTTAAAGGAAGGAGGCGCCACAGAGAACGGCGCTCTCTTGGTCAGGAACCCCAAACGACCCGGCCTGGCTGCGTCCGAGGGCATCTCGGGGTCTGCTGGGATTGAAGCCTCTTTACATTGAGGGAGGGGTTTTCAAGCACTTGCGGACCAGTTGGGGACCAGTTTGGTGTCGTGCTTAAAGGCCAGCGCCAGTGGGAAACTCCGGTTCTTGTCCTGTCTTGAGGTACAAAGGCAGCTTGGGCCAGTCACTTTCTCTCAGTGCTGGGAAAGGAGGGCAATGGCAAACGGCTTCTCATAACCTGGCCAAGAAAACTGTGCAGCCAGGCAGTCATCAAGAGTCAAGGCTGACTTGAAAGTACCCATACAAACAACTGAGGGTACCAGAGTTTTAGTTTTGGATCCTCCCCCCTCCAATTTTCTTTCCTTCAATTGTTTTATTTACCAAATAGGATGCTATAAAACAACCCTTTGCAATGTTTCATTGGTCTCTGAAAATCTGCTTCCAAGATCAGGTTAACACTGCAAAAGCTTATATTGTAAGGTAACTTTAAGTACCCTGCCAATAGATGGAAGGTTAATTTCAAGGCTAAGTTGTAGTCCGATAATTCAGTAACTTAGCAAAAATGTTTTGTTGCAATATATTTTCCAGCATACCACATATTTGTATTTAGAGAAGTATGAAAGGTACATAATTCTGAATTTGTAGATCAGTATTTCCAGATATTTATATAGCTTGGTGTGGTCTGATTATATGTGATGGTACTACATTTGCTGTCTTCTGGTAGCTGTGAAAAGATTGCTTCACACATTACAGTATTGCAAAAGAAAGGCTTTTTTCCCCCTAAGACTTAGCCTGTTGATATGTAGTGTAGGCTGTAATGTATCTCATGTATATATGAAAGCTTCAAATAGATCCAAAGCTTTGTGTTACAGTACTTTCTAAATATGATAAACTGTATATGAAAAAAAAAAACCCTAGCATTTAATTTGAAAGCAAACAACTGTGTACATTTTTTGTGTGCATTTTAGGGTATATGAGGTGCCAATTTATTTTATGCTTTCAGCCAGATTTCTGAAAATGGAAACTATTGTTCGTCGTTGCCCATTCCTGTCAAGAGTATCCCAGGCTTTCTTGCAGAAAGCTGGCAAATCCCTTCTGTTCTATGCTCAGAATTGCCCCAAAATGATGGAAGTTGGGACCAAGCCTGCTTCAAGAGCTATAAGCACTTCAGCAACTCACTGCCAGCAAACCGAAGAATCTACTTCTGGCAATGAGAGTAAGTCTAGACTTACTAAGTTGATTAGTTTGATCTGCCATGAACAAAAATCTTTTGACAAATGAAGGCAAATATACATGTCCCAGGATAATGTTGCAACATCAAATCTGGGTCTGAAGAAGGATAAACCTCTGCTCCCTGTAAACAACCCAGATTCGATCTTGCAAAAATCTTTTGCCTCATATGGGGAAAATGTGCTTGTATACATTGTTTAACAATTTATTCCATTTAGAAATGATCTTGGACATAAGCACTGCATTGACACATGCTGCACTTTATTTCTTAATAAGTTGACTTGATAATTCTGAAAATAATTTTTTATGTTAAGTCTATCTGACAATTTTTGGGAAAGCAGCCTATTTAAACTTTGAACATCATTCCATGAGTTAAAGGCCAAAGTATATTGTACTTTGCATCCAGCAGAAACTAGGAACAGAGGTGAAGAAAAGCATAAAGCTAGGAAAATAGCATGTAAAGAAAGTTGGCTTGTGTAGAGTAGTATGCTGTAAAGACCTGTTTATAATCTCTTGCTTTATATTGTAAAAAATATTTTCAATAACTGTTTAGGCACTGTTTAGGCATTGAGCAATAAGACTTCTAAAGCCTGCTGATGGGAAGGAAACTTCTAGAAGCCATAAATTCAGCATTGCATTGTTTAAACTTCATAGTATGTTTATTCTTATAAGTAGATATAATTATCTAACAACTTTCTTCAGAGCAAACACAGAGCATGCAAAAGATTCTGCATATTTGTTGGCTACAATTGTATGCATGCATTCAGTCAAAACAGCTGATAGGAAGTACAGCTAGTTCGAATTTTTCAAATTATTAAACTACAAATAGTGAAATGAAGTTGTGTTTTAAATAAACATGTTGTCAGACAATAAATAGAAAAAATATTTATAGGGAAGCAAAATAATGGACAGCATAGTCTAACAGAGTTTTGCTGGATAAATCTGCTCTTTGGAAGGCTTTGAATAGAAAATATCTTCAATGCTAATAGTTTTTGAAGCAAATCCATCTTTACTTTTTAATATTTAAGGGATATTGAATAATGCAGTGCATAGAAACTGTATTTAAGACACTAAAAGCATACATAATGTTCTAATTAGAATGTTCTTGAGGATAAGCAATATTACAGAAAGTACAGAGTCAAGAAATATCTTTCAATGACCGCTTCACATTTTTCTGTTCTGTTATGATTTTTTTTTTTTTTCATTCAGAGAACAAAAATTCCACAGATGTGGCTAAGCAAAACCCAAGCAGACCCCAGCTTTTTGTAAGTGAACCATCTGCTGGTAGCCCAAGTGCTAACCAAGCTCCTGTGAGTAAATGCCCATTCTTGGCAGCTCAGGTGAATGAAGGAAACAACGTTTTCTGTGAAGCCAGCCGGGAACTCCAGGAGGATGTGGAAGAAATGCAAGCTGTAAGAAAAGGTGTGTTTCGCTTGTGGAAGTCTGAATGTCTGTTTGTTTATACAACATACACAAAAGTAGTTCTGCTAAGCAGCTTTAAGAGAGAAATGATTAAACTTCTAAAATTGGATATAAATTTGCAACACTTTTCAAATATAATTCTGTTTAAAGTCCATGCTCATCTATTGATTCTACATACTTTTCCTTCACTAATAATTGCGGCAAACTTTGATTTGACAAAGGGGGGGCTTTTTACCCAGATTTTAAACTATAGTTGAGCTCTTTTTTCTGTTGGCTTAGATTTTATGTTAGCTGATATTTATTACTCACTTGGATTAATTAATAAAGCTTGTTTTATGACACTTATTGAATGTCACTAGGCCACAATCTGAATGAGTTACATATGCCATAGGCTAAGATGTTATTATCTATCATATCCTAATCAGGGGTATTAAACTCATCACAGCGTTGTCATGTGACATATCACAACTTTTTTCTCCTTTGCGAAACCGGGCATGGGCATAACGCATCTGGCCCGTGGGCCACGAGTTTGACTCCCCTGTCCTAAATGAAAGCCATATAAAATAGTTGTTGCCCATGAGAATCCCTGTAATAGCTTGTGCATATCAAACAGGCTTTACATATGGAAAACTAACATATAGAACCATTCAGTAACATTGTATATAAAATCTTTTTGAATAATTCAACTATTCTGGAATGTCTTCTTAAATTGTTAATGTTACTATATTTTACTGTATAGAATTTACCCAAACACAAAAAAGTACTGTTGAGGTTAATGCTGTGGTGGATGATGAAAAGAAAAATGGCTTGTTGAAGAAATTCCAGGACATAATGTTGAAGCAGAGGCCAGAAAGGGTGTCTCATCTGCTTCAGGAAAACTTGCCAAAATGTAAGGATTAGCTTTGTTGAACTGACTTTTGAGAAATCAAAACTTGTAGCTTTCAATATTTTGTTAAATCTAAATAGAAATATTATTTTAGCTTGGTATTTTCATTTTTAGCTGTTTCGACTTTTCAATATGATCAGTTTTTTGAGAAGAAGATTGATGAGAAGAAAAAAGATCATACATATCGTGTGTTTAAAACTGTCAATCGAAGAGCCCAGATTTTTCCCCTGGCAGATGATTATTCAGAATCCTTAATCAACAAGAAAGAAGTGTCTGTCTGGTGCAGCAATGATTATCTTGGGATGAGTCGCCACCCTAGAGTTTGTGGAGCTGTTATGTAAGTATTTTAATTAAAAATTAATTAGTACGTAGAATTTTGCACAATCGTTTTTAAGAAGGTGACTAGATGACTTAATTTCTAGATCCTCTTTGATTGTGATGTACCGTGTTAGATAAATCTTGAGGATCCCTCTTCTACCTAGTACTCATTGTCTTCTTCTTATTAAATGTATTTGTCACCCATCTTGTCAAAAGGCAACCCTTTTCCCCCCTTGGCCTTCTGAAGGTCCAGTGAAAAAGACAATAGCTAAATTTATGTATTTAAATGTTCTATATGGCCAGTCCTCTTAAACACGAGTCTGTGTAGCTCACAAAAGCAGTAAAATTCAAAAAACCATAAAATCAAAACAAAAAAACAGCATTGAATCATCCCCTGGGATGTCCCACAACCAGATAACTTCATTCTATTCCATAAGAATAAGGTGGGGCAGCTGTAGAAAAGGCATGATGGTTCCATGGCCTCACTAGGTGGCAAGTTTTCAAAGAAGGACCCGAAGCTTGCTGACCCTTTCTCCTCTGGTTGGACGGGTAAATAACTTCAGGGAAAGTAAGTCACACACAAATACAGTATATTACCATCCAACTAATCATTCCCTTCAAATGTCAAGCTCTTGTATTGCTGTGCCTTTAAGAATGTTGCAACAGATGCCCAGATTTCTTTTCCTGTGCAGAACTGATCACAGTAAAACTGTAAAATCAATGAGCTTAGCTTTAGTTGTTACTGCTTCACATCTCATTAATTTCATTGGGTCAGCTCTGAAGCATGACCAATCTGGATTCAACCCCATGATCCAAACTGGATTACTTGATTAAATGGGTTTTTGACAGTCCTCTTTTTAAAAAAATATTTTTGAGACAGAACCTATTTTTGAGGTGTATTCATTAAATTCATCAAATTAGTTACTTGTTCATTAAGATTTTGGAATCTTGGATAAAATCTGAGATAATTAAGTACTCTATAAATAATTATATAAAGTAGCATAAACCCAATTTGCAAGTATAATGTTATCCAAGTAGTTTTGATGCCACTGTTGGAAACTTTCTCACAGGGAAACACTGAAACAGCATGGTGCAGGAGCAGGAGGCACGAGAAATATTTCAGGAACCAGCAAATTTCATGTTGATCTTGAAAAAGAATTGGCTGATCTTCATGGAAAAGATGCTGCTCTTTTGTTCTCTTCTTGCTTTGTAGCAAATGATTCAACACTCTTCACATTAGCTAAAATGCTACCAGGTGAGATCTAATTTTTCATATTATTTTGCAGGGTAAATAGTTTAAGATAATCATTCCATAGTATTTTCTTCAACAGGTAATTCTCATTTTAACAACTACAATCAAAACCCAAAATTTCCATTGCTAAGGGACACAGTTGTTAAGGGAGTTTTACAACCTTTATTGCCATAGTTGTTTAGTGAATCACTGCAGATGTTAAGTTAGTATAACAGTTGTTAAGTGAATCTGGCTTCCCCATTGCCTTTGCTGGTCAAAAGTCGCAAAGGGTGATCACATGACCCTGTGACATTGCAACCGTCATAAATACATGCCAGTTGCTAAGCATCCAAATTTTGATCATATGACCACAGGGATACAATAATGGTTGTAAGTGTGAAAAATGGTCATAAGTCAGTTTTTTCAGTGCCATTTAAATCCAAACAGTCACTAAATGTATGGTTGTAGGTCAAGGATTACCTGTATTATATTCCATTGATTCCCTTTCACATGCAGTTGTTGCAAATAAGAATAGTTGCTAGTTCAAAACTATAACCTTATAGCCATAACTGATAATTTTAGCAGTTTATCAAGAGTAGATAGTAATTCCATATCTGTTTTTTTTTTGCTAACTCTTCATCAGGAGCTACTTTTTAAAAATGAGCTGTATAAGATATATGCTTACATGAGTACATGCTTATGACTACCTTTAATAAAATAGAGTGTTTTTCTTGCAAGATTCTCCTAAAATCCATACAATTAAGAAAAACTTAGTTTTGATAGAATCCATCATGCTAAGCCAGAGTTCCAAAACACGAGCTGGGTAGCTGGTGATATTTAGGAAACATGTCATAGCACCACCAGTGTAACTCTAAATCATTGTTATCACTTTATAAAAGCTATATCTCTAGCATGAAATTTATCTTTTCAATTATGTACCTACCCCAGCTATCAGGGTCTCCCCCCCCCTTTTTTTTTTTTAAATGACAACTTGGATTTGTGTAATTGTTGCCCAAAAACAAACAATGAAATCCATGTTAGATAAGAATAATTTTCTAATATCTGATTGTAGCGCCAATATTTGAGGGAGTTGGAAGAGTTTTCTTGCCTCATGATTTTTATTTGATACATAGCTAGAGGGATCCATTAAATTGCTGCTGTTACTGGGGATGAGGTATTAGTTGCCATTTGAAATCATCTGATTTCCAACTGTTAGTTGTTAGTTAGTTAGTTGTCTCAGTTCTATTTTGTAAATCAATAAATATCCAAGTTAAGAAGATCAGGCTGTAATGTTTTAAACTATTGAGTTGCATTTATTATTTTTTTCTTTCTTTCCTTTCCTCAGATTGTGAAATTTACTCTGATTCAGGAAACCATGCTTCTATGATTCAGGGGATTCGAAACAGTAGAGTGCCAAAGCATATATTTCGACATAATGATGTTGGTCACCTCAGAGAACTCCTGAAAAAATCTGATCCATCTATTCCAAAAATAGTTGCATTTGAAACTGTTCATTCAATGGATGGTATGTTTGATGTTTGGGGCACATGTTACTGAAACTTTGGAAATAACAATTATAACACCAAAATATAAATATAACCTTGTTTTAGGTGCAGTTTGTCCATTGGAAGAGCTTTGTGATGTGTCTCATGAGCATGGAGCAATTACATTTGTAGATGAAGTACATGCTGTTGGGCTCTATGGAACAAGAGGTGGTGGCATTGGAGACAGAGATGGAATAATGCATAAAATGGATATTATTTCTGGAACACTTGGTAAGTATATTCATATGTGCTGAAGTTTAGTTTGAAGGATAACAAATGAGTTTAGTTTGAAGGATAACAAAACAGTGATAGATAAACATTAAATCTCCAGGGATAGTTGATTTTGGGTTAAATCTTACTATCTTCAGCTTAATGTTTCTGAAAATATAATTAACTTTACAAAAATCTGCTTTTCTTTTTAGATCTTTAAAGACAAGTTTGATATTTAAAATTGATGAGGTAATTGTGTAAGGACACTTGGTAGGAACAGAACTAGTAAATCCATATAGTAGAAACCAGTATTTTTTACAGATAAAATATAAGTTTGAAAATCTTTAAAGCAAATAGAGCATGGTTTGAACTAAGGGAAACTAATTTAATCCATTTAAACTTAAAGGAAGTATGAACTGACAGTTAGTATTATGCAATAGAGAGAGGACTGTTGTCAACTGCACTTGCTCCTATTTTGCAATTTAGAGTTATTGGTTTACCCAAAGTATGCTTTCCTAATAGATTGCTTTACAAGTGAAGTTTGATATGTTTGCATTCTTGGGATCTTGCACAAAAGGCAGTAAAAGCAAATGAGAACATGTATTAGAGATGGCAAAACATTATACAACAATTTCCTAATTTTGGTTATAGATGACAGAAATCTAAGCTTCCATGTAATGCACTTAGTGAACAATTGCTACCTTTGTATGGAGAGTTCATCATGTACCAAAACTTCAAGTGAAAGCTTCACATTACAAGCCGAGTTTTTCAGCTCATTTTTTGTGCTGAAAAATCCGCCCTCGGCTTATACTCGAGTCAGATTCCCCTCTGACCTGCTGCCCGTGTGATTAATCTTCACCCCAAGCGGGGCTGGAGAAGGGGGTCCCTGCTTGCTTTGCCCGTCCGCGCCTGCCTGCCTTCCTCCTCCGCCTCGGCGCAGTTCCTCCAACAGCTGCTACGGCACCATGCCCGGCCTGCGCTGGCGTGGCTGCAACCGATCACGCCTCCAGGGCAGCATCGCCGCCGCGGCTGTCTACCCGCTGAGGGCCGCACAGGCGACCCCAAGCGGGCTCTCCTTCCCCATTAACGGGCGCCCGGGGCCCCCGCGAGCTCCTGCGTTGCACGCTTCCAGCTTTGCCAACAAACCGCCAGGCTCAGGCAGCCTCCTCCGCCCCCTACCCTAGCGTCGAAGAGTGCATGCGCTCCGGGGGCAGCGAGACAAAGTGCCTGGCTGCACCGTGTTGGGAGCCGCCGAATGGAAGAGGGCCGCCCTCTCCTGGGGAGCGTGGCGTTTGCGGCTCTCCTGTTCAGTCCCCAACGCTGCCCCGGGCAGCCATGTTCCCGCCAAAGACTTTCGGAGCTGCAAATCTGGTAATCGCCTCTTTACGAGGGCAGGCAGAACCCTCTGATCCCTCTGATGGGGTCTTTCCAGTTAGGATCCAGGGGCGGCAGCCGCCCGGGCATCCTCCTCTCGGCTTTCTGCGCCAGGAGTTGCCCCGCCGCCGCGCACCAGGGAAGTGGTGGCCGCTCGCCTTCGCTGCAGTCGGAGCTCTTCGGGGGCACCCCTCATCTCTGACCTCGCGGTCTCTGCCGTCACGGCTGCGATCGCCTCCCATCAGGGCGCTCGTCTGGAGGAGGCGGCGGTGGCTTGCGGAGCCTCGGCACGAACCCCCTTTCCCCGCACTCCCCCCCCCCCGCACCCCTCTGGCAGCAGCAGGCGGAGAAAGCCCCGCTTCCCCCTGGCCTGTCTCGGGGAGAGGAAGCAAAGGGCCCCGTCTCGGCTCCCGTCCTTCTCAGTCCTGGATACCATAGCAACCCGCTTTGATGGCACGCGTGAGTTGGCTTCCCACTCCTTTTTTTAACTCTCCTCGTCCTCCTCCTCCTCTCCTCTCCCCTTGTTGTCTGGTCTTCCCTAAGGAAACTCGAGGGCTCACACTTCCAGGTATTTCTCCCTGTCTTTCTCCCTGTCAATGATCTTTTCTTCCCTTCCCTTCTCTCAGCCCCATCCTCTTTCACCTTTGTCACCACAATCCTGAACAGATGAAGTTTGTACTTTTCAAGAAAGGTCAGATGTTCCTTTTGAGGAGGGAACCTAGTGTGACATCTGTATGTTGACCTACTACTGAGCCATGGCATGTGTGCACATGCAATGGAGGCATGAGGGAGAGCTGTGAAAGAGATGGTGGCTCTCCAAAACAGGATGTACATGCAGCACATACACATGCTTTTTTCTTGCAAGGGAGAGAGTGACTCTGTTTGGACATACAGATGAGGAGGAGGAATCCAGTTTTGAAGGATTTTAACTCTTGTGTTTTAGCTTGGTTGCTGATTGAGCTAAGGTTTTTGTACTTTTAAAGTTATTGTTGATACCATATTGGTTTTGTTGGCTCTCTTTTCCACTTACAGAGCTAGTTTACTGTTTTTCTTTGAAATAAATATTCAAAAACATTTAACCTACTGATGCCTCAATTAATGTAATTTTATTGGTATCTATTTTTATTTTTGAAATTTATCAGTAGCTGCTGCATTTCCCACCCTTGACTTATACTCGAGTCAATAAGTTTTCCCAGTTTTTTGTGGTAAAATTGGGTGCCTCGACTTATATTCGGGTCGACTTATACTCGAGTATATACGGTACTTTATTTTGAATGTAGTAAGGTTTATTTAAGGTGTTACTTTATAATATAGAAAATAAATTCAGAAATGCTTGATGGCAATATTATGCAAGAAGATTTGATATTGGAAAGTACTGCTTAAGATACCAGTTTTTGTATTATTTGGGTTGATTGAGAGATACCAAGAACTAAGAGTTCTACTTCTTTTTCCCTTTCAGGTAAAGCCTTTGGTTGTGTGGGAGGCTATATTGCCAGTACGAGTTCTTTAATAGATACTGTCCGTTCCTATGCTGCTGGCTTCATTTTTACCACTTCCTTACCACCCATGCTTTTATCTGGTGCATTAGAGTCTGTGAGAACACTCAAAAGTACAGAGGGGCAAATCCTTCGTCGACAACATCAACGTAATGTTAAACTCATGAGACAAATGCTGATGGATGCTGGGCTTCCTGTAGTGCATTGTCCCAGTCATATCATTCCTATCAGGGTAAATATTTAGCATACTATGATTTTACAATAACGTTTGGAAGCATCAGCAATTGTAGCATAGAGAAAAGGCATGTCTTTACAAATCATAACTTTTTGTTTTTTGTTAAACTTTGTGTATTAAACTTAATACATGTATAGCTAGTTCCATTGCATAAATGAATAGGAGTAGATAGATGGTGAGAGGTGGGAGAGATGTACATATATACAGAGAGAGAGAGTGGGATACAGACATGTATATAGTGGAAGAAATGGATAGAGGGATGGGGGAGGATTCATTAAACAGCTGATGGTGACTGGGTAAATAAACCTAATAAACCTTTTCAAGAATCATTGGGTGATAACAGTTTTTGATGAAAGTTATTTGATTTCTAGACTGTTTCTGGTAATAAAGAATTGTTGCATCTTTATCCAGTTGGACATGGAGAGCTAACAGCTGTACTTTGTAAAAAAAAAATCACTTTGTCAACTGAGGCCCAATAGCATGCCAATATGACACCAAATAGAATGGAACTACTTTTTTCTCTTGTCATTTTGGGACATACCCTTTTTTCCATAAGGAATTGTGCATCTAATATTTAGCAGTTTCACTAAATATTTTTCCCCAAGAGTTCATACCACAAAAAAGAATACAGGGGGTGCATCAGGGCTGTGAATTTCCTTGCAGTGTGACTTATATATTGGGTCTGCAAAACTGAAAGAACCCTCTCTCTGATGATGGCAAGAAAACTTCTCTTCTCTTCTCCCAACTTCTTCTGGCTCTTGCCTACTCTGCTTTTTCCATAACCACTTTTCTATTGTCTCTATATAGTTTATATCTCATTAGCAAAGATTAGACACAGTTATGAGGTGTAAGCATTGTTCCATGTAATGGTTGACTTTTTTACCGGAACAGTTATAGTTAGTCAAAATAAATTGTGCCTTCAGCCTAGAAACTCATCTAATCTTTTATTAACTTCAGGTTGCAGATGCTGCTAAAAATACTGAGATCTGTGATAAAATGATGAACAAACATAGCATCTATGTCCAGGCAATAAATTATCCCACTGTGCCACGTGGAGAAGAATTGCTGCGTATTGCCCCCACACCACACCATACTCCACAAATGATGAATTATTTTATTGGTGAGTGGGAAAAAACAGCTTTAAGGTGTTATTCTTGACAAGATGTGTGCGTTCTTCATATAGAAAAAGGAAGTGCTATGTTGTTGACCTGTATATGCAATTTCTCAGCTGTAAAAATAGAACACTATCAATCATTCAGTTTCTAAGCTGAATTTATTAATTCAATTTATATAGTTGCCCATCTTAAATGTCATAAGTCTAGCAAGCTAAAAGTACTTAAAAACAAGAAAAAGACATAAGAAAATTATAAATAACATATATAGCTGCTAAGAAAAACCAGCCAATTATAACAATATCAGATTTGTTAGCCAATAGTTTTTTATGACAAGTAGTAAGATTCTAGCTTAGCTGCACTTGTTTAGATAATTTACACTTTCTGTGATTAAGACAAATTATCATCAATACTACTTGGTGTTTTTTAGAAGGGCCTTCAATCAAATATGCCTCCTTGTTGTAACTTGCTCTTGAATTGAACCTTCTGACTATGGATCTTCTGCCTCTCTGTAGTTAGCCACATGTGTCCAAAGCACATATTTGTGTTTTGGGGCTGAATAAAGCATTTGAAAAGGTCAAAACATGTTAGTATGTTTTAACTTTTCAATTTCTGGAGAAAGCATTTGATAGAGAGATAATAGATTTCGGAATTATTTTAAGATTTACTAGGAGGTTTGTAAGACACACAAACACACGTTTAAATGGTAATAGTACTTAATACTTTTAAAGTAATCTTTATGTGCAATTAACTCGTTCAGAATTAAGACAATAGTGAATCTATTACTGAAAGAACAAAACCGGTGTTTTAGGTTTTGCTGGATTTTTATCATTAATATCTTTTCACAAATTAAAGCTTACAATTGAGGAAGAAAGTAAACTTTAAATTATCAACTATGTTTTCCTTTTCTTGTAGACAACCTGCTAAGTACCTGGAAAGAAGTGGGACTAGAATTAAAACCCCACTCCACAGCGGAATGTAACTTCTGTAGTCGACCCTTGCACTTTGAAGTTATGAGTGAAAGAGAAAGATCCTACTTCAGTGGAATGAGTAAACTTGTATCAGCTACTGCTTGAAACAAATTGCAGCTTCATCTATGTTTAGAAGTCAGATATTCAGGATATATGTTATAGTTTATTATGTGCCTCTTTCTCTATGGTCTGAACAGATTTCTGGAAAATAAACTTTAAGATGATTTTTGCCAGTTCTTTATTCTATAATTACATTTCCCATTGTCATATGGATATAAAATACATTTCTACTAATTTTGAAATACTGTATATAACAGATCCATGTTATGAATACACTTGATCTTTCATTTTTAGGAACATGGTACCATGACTTAAAGTAAATATGAGATGAGAAAACTTGTACATTTTCATTATACATTTTAACTATATGCAGCCACACTTTGAGGGAGATATGTACCACTTGTAGCAAGAAGTAAAGCAAAATGCAGAAGAAATACCACATATGTAGTGCTTTGAAAAGAGAAAAATGAATGAGAAACATTGGCTAGCTATTACGGGCTAGACAGAGGACCTCTTTGTACTTCAAATCTAAATCACGACAAATATATGTATGATCTGGCAGAGGAGGCATACCGCAGGTCCCAGTCTATCAGAGAATTACATTTAGCAGGTCCCAGAAAGTAGGTTTTCTATACCAGTGGAAATTTCTCCCCCTGGACATCAGGGTAGCTACATCCCTCTTTTAACATTTCACAGATTCCTCAAGGTCTTATTTTGTCCATGACTAGATGCCGCTAATTAGTGTCCTAATCAAGACATGGATAGTGTGAAGACTGTACGTAGCAGTCTGACTTTACACAGACGAAATAAGATCATGGAGCCATAGTTAGATTCCAAGTGTGCTCTATCATGATTGGTAGACCAGGTTTCTGGCTTGGCATGATGTACTTGCTTCTACTTGGCAAAAATTCACATCTTGTTTATTTTATCTGTACAATTTATTGCAATTCCAAAATCTATATTTGGACAATGCCTTTATTACAAGCCATCAAAAATGTACCCAATTGTGAATAAACTTGGTATTTCTAGGGGGAAATTTTTGAAGAAAAAGGAAACAGGTGAACGGTTGAAAAGTATTAAGAACAATAAGGGAGCAATCTTAAATTTTATTAAGCGTTAGGCTACAGTTCTTAAAACATAGGGTAGACTGTTGCCCCTTTCAGTAATACCTAGTTGGTGTTCTCATATTTATTAAAATCCTGATATTCTGTAGGTTGCCTGTTAGACAAAGTTAGATTACTAGTCTCCCAAGGGAAGTTGATGGACTTCCATATCTATTTAGAGATAAGCTTCAATTAGTTCAATGGAATTTCATCCATTTAAATAAAATGTGTGACTGCAGATTTAAGTATGTTGTGATACATCCATAAGAATTATGAATGTAATCTGGCAACTCTTAGGACCTTGAACTTCATTTTGAACTACTAGAGTACATATTAACAGATGTTTTGTATACTTAACACAATCCTTTTTTAAATTCTTTTTTCAGCCTTTTTGGAACATGCTTCTGCTAAACAAAAGAAAAAATAGCTGGCACATACAGATTTCATCTGCACCTGAAAATAGTTTGGCCTGCTGCCCTTGACAGAATTGAGTCAGAAAAAGAAGCCATTATTGGCATAGTGCTGCATTTTTTTACAGTACACTGAGGACATCTTTTCTTGCTAGCATTTTTGGGTAAATGGGACTAACCTTGTGATTTGAAACATCCCTTTTATATCCTTTCTTCATTGTCTGCTTCCTGGAATGCAAATGTCATATCTGCCTCACATGTTGATGTCCAATTAGCAACTGGGCTTTGTTTTCAAAGAACTTCAATGTTATCCAATTTTTGGATTCAAATTTTTCAAACAAGGACGGGGGATCCAAAGTTAACTTTGTTCTTGCTCCACTTCTCCTTCATCAACAGCACCATAGCTCAATGCTGAGGAAGAAACTTTGAATTAGTACAGTTACTATGTTCTTCAGGGACTTCCCTTCTTCTAAAAGGGCATGACAGGTCATAGGCATATACTGTATCTTTGCTCATTCTACAGTCCTCCAGTGGCAGGGGGCGGGAGCAGGGGTCTTCTGCCTCTCACATGTTTGGTTCCATCCCTCCCATTCCTCAAAAGTTCTAATTCTTCTTCCACTCTACTCTAAATCAGTAATAGATATGGTGACATCAATGATATATTGCGCATAAGTGGAACAAATATTTTGAAAAAGCTGGAATATATTTGATTCCTACCTTCTCTATTACTGTTCTACTTTATTACTGTTAGAAGGTATTACATGGTAGTAGCAATAATGCAGAGGTGCTTGATGGCAAAAGTAAGGGTATCCAAGCAAAATGTTCCCCTATTGATAGTTTATAACAATTAAACCTTTATTTTTCAGACATAGCAACTTTAAGATGTGTGGACTTGAATTTCAGTATTGCCAAGCCAGCATGCTGGACTATAGGAATGCCCTGTAGCTGCACTTCAGAATTTTTCAGAACGCTATAATTATCTGTAGCTTTATTTCATATAAAAGTTCCCCCTAGTGGAAATGGCGACAATAGGCTTTTATATTTTTATATTCTTTGCAAGGAATTCATGTTTACAGCACTAACAGCATATACAACATAATACATATACTTTCTAAACATTAATTAAATAATGATTAATAGTTAATCATTTCTCTTCCACACAAAAACTTACTTGATCAAATTTCTAATAAAGTGAATCAGATGCCTTATTGATTATCACTACTTTAATTCTATCAAAGTCCAAAGAAAATTGTAAAGCTTTTTGAGGTATTATTGCAATTTTTAAAAAGAAACAAACACACAAAAAATAAAGAGTAATATTTACATATTCATTAGTTATAAAATTGTAATAATAAAACAAAAAATAAATAAAAATAAATTTATTTTAAATATTTTTAAAAGTATGGCTTATTATCCAATATGAAATCTATGCCAAGGGGGAAGGGTCATTTTTTTATTAGCAGAAAAAGTAACCTTTTAAAGAATGGATACATTGTACATTTTTAAAATCCAATTTCTGAAATAGTAACATTTTCTCAATATAATTATTCTATATTCAACAAAACTAAAGCTTCTCAAAAACTGATTCCACTGTTTTGGAATATAATTCAATATAACATAATTATAACTTGAAAATGATTATCCAGACTTCTATTTTTTATATATTACAACATACTTCTAAAAATAAACCTAAGCCAAACATAGCCAATCATAAGTTAATGTACCTTCAAGATTCTTACATCACCAACAAAAAAAATCCCTTTTGATAAATTCCATGAGGAATCCAATAGATTGAAAATAAACACCTTATCATGGATTAGCTTCAAAGAAGTAACATTAAAAAAAACATGTATCTGTTGACATTCCATTCTTTATTCTCTAATTCATAAAAAAAATCATTAATTTTTTTAAAAAAATATAATTTCTGATATAGTTTTAATTTCAGAGATAGACTTGATCAGAAATAATAGTATTGCAGACTTCTTCAGACCATTAAACATCTGGTCTATACTGAGAAATCAACACACACTTTATGTTGATTATATTGAAACTATTGTGCACTAGGCAAAAAAAATTCTGTAGTTCTTAAAATCCTTAAAATAATCATGAGAAAACTGAATTAAAGTTGAGTTAATGAAATGAAATGGAAATTTTATAGCCATCTTCCTCACACAGAAATATTGATGAACAGAAGTCTGATTTTTGAAATCCATTTTCTAGATTCAGAAATAGATCTGGCTTTAAACCAGACTCCAGAACAAACTGGAATAGATTGAATCATTTGCAGAGTTCTGGATCCAGCCTTTCAATTCAAGGGATTAAAATTCACTCCATATCCTAGCAAGTCTATATAGATCTAAGTAATGAGGAATGGAATTCTGCAAATTACTTATTGTTGCGTTTTTATCCTTCTATTTTTCACTCAAGTGGTGTACGGGGAGACCACCAGGGCAGAGGCAGGAATTTCTCTTTATTTGTTCTCTAAAAAGCAATCCAGTAAAATAAATTAGGCTGAGACTGAGTGGTTCAAAATTATCAGTGAAAACTGTGACACAATCCTGAATCTTTTCTCCCTGGTTTCAATGTATCCCTTTAACCATAGAGAAGCATATATGCAAATATACAAATATATAGAGGCATATTTGCAAATACTAATTGCAATAACACTTAGACTTATACACCGCTTCATAGTGCATTACACCTTATGAGGCAGCATCTTGCCCCCAACAATCTGCTCCTTGTTTTACTGACCTCGGAAGGACTGAAGGCTGAGTCAACCTTGAGCCAGTTAGGGTCCAACTACTGGCAGTAAGCAGCGTTAGCTATTCTAACCACTGCTCTTTAAATCCATTAAATTAAATCCATTAATTAATGGCTTTCTAAAAGGAGATTGGAAGCACTATTTGCTGACTGCACTTACAGGCACCCTTGTCCAGTCAGACATCATCCTTTCCCTGAGCAATAGGTAGATGTGCCCTAAAGCAAAGGTCCATAAGCTTCCGTGATAAGCATGTCCTGCCACATGATAGCAGGGGAATCCCCCTTCATTCTCTGCATCCTTATCCTCTTATTGTTATTCCTTGTTTTTATTTCTGGAAAAGAAACATTGGTTTGCAAAATATGGCTCCTGCCTTGAGGCTCATCAAAGCCCTTTAAGGAAGATGGGAGTGGGGAACAGAGGTGGTATTCAGCAGGTTCTGACCAGTTCTGGAGAACCAGTACCAGAAATTTTGAGTAGTTTGGAGAACCATCAAATACCACCTCTGACTGGCCTTGCCCCCATCTATTCTCTGCCTCTCGAGTCCCAGATGATTGGCTGGTTCTTCTTTTGTTGCCCTGCACAGGAGAAAGGAGCTGGAAAGCAGGTTAGTGGGGTGGGGAAGAAATGGGATTTTGCAGTAACCTTCCACTAGGAGTGGGGTGGGGAGGGAATGGAGATTTTACAGTATCCTTCCCCTGCCATGCCCACCAAGCCACGCCACACCCACCAAGCCACGCCCACAGAACCAGTAGTAAAAAAAAAATTGAATCCCACCACTGTGGGGGAAAGATTCTTGGGAGCCTCTCTCTGCCAGGCACCAAAAAGACTGAATTGGTCAGAGAAATCATGTCCTTTGACTGCAAAGCTGTGGGTACTGCCTTACCTACTTAGCTTTCTTGCCACAAAATATAGTACCTCATACCAGACCTGAAGAACAATAAGTTTATATACGTATATAGGTGTAACTTTATTTACTCTTAATCAATAACATGTTAAAACAGGACAGAGAAAGACTTCAGAGGATAATTAGGACTTCAAAAAAAAAAAATTACTGCCAATCTGCCTTCCATCGATGATCTGTTTACTGCATGAGGCAAAAAGAGGACTGTGAAAATATTTACAGACCCCTCACATCCTGGATAGAAATTGTTAAAACTTCTACCCTCAAAACGATGCTATAGAGCACTGCACACCAGAACAACTAGACACAAGAACAGTTTTTTCCCAAAAGCCATCACTCTGATAAACAAGTAATTCCCTCAACACTGTTCAACTATTACAAAGTCTCCACTACTATTACTGTTAATCGTCATCACTCCTTATCACCCACCCATGACTGTAACTTTGTCGCTGGTATACTTACGATTTTATTGACTGTTTCCTAGTATGATTTGATTGCTTATTGTACCCTATGACTATCATCAAGTGTTGTATCTTATGATTCTTGACTCTTGACAAATGTATCTTTTCTTTTATGTATACTGAGAGTATTTGCACCAAGACAAATTCCTTGTGTGTCCATTCACACCTGGCCAATAAAGAATTCTATTCTAAAACAGGTTATACATGTAGTCCTTGATTTGCAGCAGCCTTTTTGGTGATAATTTGAGTTACAACAGCACTGAAAATAGTGATTTATGGTCTTTTTTCATACTTAGCGACTGTTGCAGCATCCCCATGGTCACATGATCAAAATTCAGACACTTGGCAACTGACTCATACTTATGACGGTTGCAGTGTCTTGAGGTCATGGGATCCCCTTTTGCGACCATCTGCAGAAGCAAAGTCAATGGGACAGCCAGATTCGCCTCACAACTGCAGCGATTCACTGAACAATTGTGGCAAGTTCGTGAAACAGAGAGAAATTCACTTCACAAATGTCTTGTTTAACAACAGAAAATTTGGCTTCAGTTGAGGTCATACGTCGAGGACCATCAGTGTGGCATTTGTGTAACCATGGCCCCAATATCGTTTGGCTTATGGAACATGAAATCTAAGAACAACGGAGGAACATAAAGTGTATGTTTATAAAGACCAATGACTCTGATTGCCTGTGAACTACACGTACTGCTTAAGTTTACCACTATGCTAAGCTATGGCATGTTTTAACCGGGTTCTCCTGAAGACACAAAGCTGGATTTAAAGACTGCTAAACTGAAACTAAGAATGCTACAATAAGGACTAATACAGAGTACGAACCCAGAACAGGCAGTCCTTAACTTATAATTATTTGCTTAGCAACTGCTTGAAGTTACAAGGACACTGACAAAAGGGACTTATGGCCAGTTCTCACAGCTATAACTATGGCAGATCCCCACAATCACATGACCAACATTCAGGCACTTGGCAAGCAGCTTGTATTTGCAACAGTTGCAGCATCTCTGGGCCAGGCAATTGCTAGTTGTGACCTTTCCAGTTGGCTTCTGACAAGCAAAGTCAACGGGGGGGGGGGGGGGGGGAAGCTGAATTCACTGCATGATTCATTTAACAACTGCCTTGCTTAGCAATGAAATTTCTGCTCCCAAGTTGGGATTGTAAATTTAAGATAGCCTGCACTGTGTAGGATGCATAAGAAACCATTGGTTACATCCATGCAGCGTGCTGCCTCGAGTCATTTTAGATCCAGTGAATTCTACAAACCCAGAAATCTGACCGTTCAGAGTCAGAAGAGGAACCATTTTAGTCTCAACATGCAACGGGCCAATCTTCCTCTGGCCAGGTCAGTCACTTCTGCAGTGTTAGGTTGCGCTGTCTAATCAATTCCACCAAAGAAGTGAGATTGGGAGGAAGAGCAGCTGAAACTACAAGTGATTACATTATATTATAAAATCCACTGGCAGTCATAGATTTTACCTTTCAAGTGCTGATTGGCAGCAGCCCATAAACTATGGCTGGTCTCCCTTGCTGTACCTTAGCAGTAGGTATACCCAAGGCAAGGCATGTATGAATGCATGGAGTTCTCAGCCAATCAAGGCTGCTAATTTATGTAAGAAGAAGGGCTGTTGATGCAATAAAGCCTTATCAATACTTGCCTTGCCAACAAGGACTTCTGGAGTGCTGAAGATACCAAGGCAGTGATCAGGGACTCTGTATTCATCTCCAAGGCTATCAGACTTATTGTCTGGGTAAATTTGCCACATTGCTCATCTAATGGCACCTTCTGGGCTAATTTTATTTTATTTGTTTATTTTTATTTGTCAATTGCTTACAAGATAATAGGTATAAGTAAAAACATAGTTATGAATACATGGATACATATTAAGAAAATTTTTTAAAAATATAAAAGAAACAATAAGACAGAGATGGTAGGCACGTTGGTGCGCTTATGCACGCCCCCTACAGACTTCTTAGTTATGAGAAAAGTTATGGAACAGAAAAGAAAGTTTAAGAAAATTAACTTTGTTTACTGGTTTCATCAAATGTTCGTTTAGAGCAGTGAAATTTAAAAAAAAAAAAACAATTAGCAGAACAATTGCTTAATATTATAGTGGATTGTTCAATTTGGTTTTTTCCCCCAGCCTACTCCAATATTTTAGTCAGCAGATGGCAGTGAAGGGTTATCCCTGAAAACAGTAACCTTCGGTTAGAGTAGTTGAGAGAATCTAAACTCACAAATGAAGGTGAACATACATGTCCCAGGACAGTGTTGCAAGGATCCAATTCGGATCGGGTCACCAGGACCAGAGGTTTAGTTTTCTGACCTTTTGGAGCCTGGAATGGATCTGATCATGCAGAATCTAGTATCTCACCGATGGCTCTTTCCAGCACTCCTATCAGTATGGGAGAGTTGTTAGAAAGAATATACACCTTGGGCACTAACCTCACAATCTATACCAGAGCTACAAGTGGTGCAAGGAGCCAGGGAAAGATATATGCTTGCTCAGCATTACAAGACAAGGTAGAAAGACCTGCACAAATGAAAGTATATGATATAATCGAGAGTAAAAGAATTGCAGTGGAAATGGGCTGGTCACATAGCAAGAAGAGCTGATGGCAGGTGGATCAAGGCAGTCCCAGAATGGATCCCACTGGATAAATAGCGCCCACAAAAGAGATTTAAAACAAGATGGATTGACAACATCAGCAAGTATTGCAGGCCCAATTGGCAAAAGAAAGCTCAGGTCTGTATCGGTTGGAAACCTGCAGAAGTGGCCTTCACCCTGCAGTGGATAGACAATGGCTAAAATGATGGTGATGATTGATGTAGAATGAGGTAGCAGCTAACTGCTGGTAATTTGGAAAGGAGGGAGGGACTTTAGAGGCCCCCCAAGCACATCAAAACAACAATGAAATGCAACACAAAGAAATAAGAACAAAACAGCGCAACTTAACCAAATCAACAACACACAAATATATACCAGTTACAAATGTAGACTTCGCAACAGCTTGTCTTCTTTTTACTATTTTTCATTCTGAAATCTAATCTTAGTGGTTTGAGCTTTATAGTCAATGTTAAGATCAGATAGGCTTCAACCAACAGACTGAAAGAAAAGCAAAACAGCCATTAAACTTGCTGAGAATTTGATTCCTTTCCTTTCTAAAGCAAATGAATAGAAACTGGCTATTCTGCCACTTGCTAATCCCCATCTTCATTCCTCTAAAGCAGCGGTTGCCAACCAGTGGCCCACTGGTGGTCCGTGAGAAAATTTTGGTGGTCCGCAGAGAAATGCCACCCCAAACCACCCCCCTCAAAGCAATTAATCCAGGCTGTGGGGGAACACAAGGGTGTGCCGCCCACATGGCTCAGGAAGACAAGGCTTGCATCGCTTGCATTAGGAACAACAGGAAGTAGTGAGGGGAGGGGGGAAAGAGCAGAGGGGGGAACTTGCCTGGCCACCAGGTTGCTTCTTTTGTCTTCTCTTTTTGGCTGCACGCAAGGAAAGCAGCAAAAGTCTTTCTTTCTCTCCCCCAAACTCTGCCAGAAATGAGTCTTTGGGACCCTGCAAGGCATCCTGCTCCAAGAGGCTGCAAAGACTCATTTCTGGCAGAGTTTGGGGGAGAGAAAGAAAGACTTTTGCTACTTTCCTTGCTTTCCTCAAAGCAGGCTAGGAATGGGACTGCCTTGGAGAGAGTGGGGTGTGCGCGGGATCTGTGTGTGTGAGTGATCCAACGCTGCTGGGGAATTCAGGGGGAATTTGCATGTCTCTGTGTCTTTTCTTTCCAGCCTCAAGGTGGGAGGGGTGGAAGGAAGAGAGAGACAGAGAGGGAGAGGGAGGGAGAGGGAGAGGAGGGAGCAATCTATCGCTGCTGGGGAATTAAATTCACCGGGTGGGGGGGGAATTTGCATGGCTTGACTGCTACCTATATCAGGAAAATGTTAGATAGTACAGTGCATTCAAATGTTTGTCCTGTAATGACTGGAATGAAAATGGAGTGGAAATGGGTATTTCGTGCTTGCTGACAAACTTTCATAAGTGTGAAAGTATAGGGGGAAAAATATTAGTTACATATTACTCTTAACAAATACCAGGATTTTGGATCCCCCCCAAACCCAAAGGATGAGAGAAGCCCTTCCTTTCCCTTCGCTCTGTGCCAGAATTCCCATTTATGTTTAATATAAAAAAATAAAAATTTTATATTAAATGTATTATCTTTTTTAAAAACTTTGTATTTGTTGTGAATCAATAAATACTTAATAAAGATTATTAAGAGCTTGAATCAAAGTGCAGGGTTCTGGCCCTGCACTTCTGATTGGCCGATAATAGCGACATCGGATTGGTTCGTTCAGGAGAATCTGATTGGCTATTAACGAGCCTCTCCCATTGGTTAATGGAGCTAGCGCTCCCTGTGTTTTCATTGGTTAAATAAGTTAAGAGTTGCCTATATAAAGGGGCCCACTGTGGCCATTGAGCTGAGCTGTTTCACATGTAAATAAAGAGTTTGAAGTTCACTGTTCACTGGCTCGTCTCCATCTTTGTACCCATGCACAGAACATAACACTGGCGACGAAGGTGGGATGTGGAGACGTCAGAGCTTACTGAACAACAAAGAACTATAACCAAGCACGTGGCTGAACGCACCAATGGCGGAACCATGTCCAGCAGTGTCATACACCCGCTCCATTCGACCCAGCACAAGAAGACTGGGACTCCTATATGGATCGCTTCCAGATGTTTCTGGAAACCAACAATTTGAAGGATGCCACTACCGGAAAGAAACAAGCAGTATTCCTAACTCATTGCGGGCCAACTGTATTCAAGATGGCCAAGGCACTAGCAAAACCGGCAGAAGTAAAGTCTATGGACTGGGACGTCCTCGAACCCCTGCTGAGGGCTCACTATGCACCGACCGTGCCAACGCTCGTGAGAAGGCATAAATTTTATCAGAGAAGTCAGCGAAAGGGCGAAAGTGTTGCTGATTTCATCGCGGATCTCCGGAATCTGGGAGGCCTATGTGAGTTTGCCGACTTCGAAGAAGCCCTAAGAGACCGAATAGTTCTGGGATTAGACGCACCAGGCACTCAGAGTAAACTAATGGCGAAAGGCGACATTAGCCTTAAAGATGCCATAGCTGAAGCTACTGCAGCAGAAGCAACCAGGAAGTTGGCTGCCCAAATGCGCTGCACCCACGCACCGTTTCGCCAACGAGCCTGCAAAATTTCACCTCAGTCAGAGGGACAGCTAGATACAGCCCACCATGAGGACCTCGAATCGTCATCAGAAAGCAATGAGGAAGAGGTCCATCGACTTCGGTCCGAACGAGACCAACGCCAGAAATCGCAGTACCAATGCGCCAGCTGTGGAGCAAGCCACCCCCGGTCAGAATGCAAATTCCTCGACGCGCTCTGCCATGTGTGCAGGAAAAGAGGCCATATTGGACGGGACTGTAGAAGCAAGCCAGGACCCAACCAGCCCTCCAGGGGGACAAACTATCACCAACCGACAAGAAGTCGTCCCGTGAAGCGGGAACCCGTGAACCACCAATGGAACAACCACTCCTACAGAAACAAAACCCTAAACCACCCAACGAAGCGAGAAGAGGCTCACCAAATTATCATGATCGGTCACACATCATCTCTTGACGCCAAAAAGATCCGAGTGAAAGTGGCCATCGAAAACCAGCCCTGCCTGATGGAAGTCGATTCAGGATCATCCCTCTCGATGGTTTCCTGGAAGACTCTCAAGCAGCTCATCCCCACTATCTGGAGGCAAGACCTCAGGTTCCAAAGACTCCTACTCAAGGATTATCAAGGAAATCGAATCCCGGTCGTTGGATCCAGCCGAGTCCGGGTATCGTTTAAGAACTGTACAGCATTTCTACCCCTGACTAATCGACAAGGATCAGCCTAGTTTGTTAGGCCTCCAATGGTTCGCTCCACTTGGAATTGAAGTAGCCGGCATTCACCGAACCTGAAGCAGCGATTGGGAAGAAGACCTTGTCCACGAATTCCAGGATGTCTTCACAGAAAAATTAGATGAGTACAAGGGGACCCCAATATCATTTAACCTCAATCCCGAAATAGCTCCCATCCGCCTTAAGCCTCGTTGAGTTCCATTTGCCCTTAAACCAAAGATTGACGAACAGCTTGATAAATTAATAGCTCAGGGTGTGTTAGAACCAACCGATCACTCTCCCTGGAAAACCCCAATCGTAACACCCATCAAGCTGGATGGATCAATAAGAATTTGTGGGGACTACCGAGCCACCCTGAACCACGCCCTTCAACAAAACGCTTACCCGGTACTGGTAGTGCAACACCTCCTCCATTCCCTGGGGGGCGGAAAAGTCTTCGCTAAACTAGACTTAGCCCAGGCATGCCAACAACTGCCTGTTGACAAAAAAACGGCAGAGGCCCAAACGATCGTTACGCGCCGAGGTGCGTTTAAATGTAACCGACTCCAGTTCGGAGTGAGCGTAGCCCTGGGAATCTTTCAAAGCTTGATGGAAAGGCTATTACAAGGGATAAAAGGTGTTGTCCCATATTTTGATGATGTGTTAATCGCTGCCCCAATTCGGAAAATACTAAAGGAACGCCTGAGGTTGGTTCTCCAGAGATTTAAAGACTCAGGTCTCAAAGTTAAAAAAGACAAGTGTCATTTATGTATGGATCGTGTAGAATTTTTGGGATATTTAATTGATAGTCAAGGCATTCACCCCACCGATAACAAACTCAGGGCAATCAAGAACACCCCAAAACCCTGGAACAAAGCCGACCTCCAGGCTTTTCTGGGCCTTATCAATTTTTATAACGTTTTCCTGCCTCACAAAGCAACTGTAGCTGAACCCCTACATTGTTTATTGGACAAAAAAGCAACATGTGATGCATCCCCATTTGGAGTGGGTGCCATTTTAAGCCACGTTTTGCCAAACAGTGAAGCCCCGTTGCCTATTTCTCAAAGTGGGTGGGTGCCATTTTAAGCCACGTTTTGCCAAACAGTGAAGCCCCTGTTGCCTCTTTCTCAAAGACGTTATCAAAAGCAGAACGCAATTACAGTCAAATTGATAAGGAGGCCCTTGCTATAGTATCCGTGGTTAAGAGATTTCATGAATATGTGTATGGCCGAGCCTTTACCATAGTGACTGACCACAAACCTTTGCTGGGAATAATAGAGGGAGATAGGCCAACACCGTATATATTATCTCCCAGAATGACCCGGTGGTCAGAATTCTTGGTGGCATATAATTACAAGTTGCAACATCGCCCGGGGAAGGCCATTCCCCACGCCGATGCATTGAGCCGCGCACCTCTTCCAGAGACCATTGATGACCCCTCTCCAATGGTTACAACACTGCAGATTGAGACACTTCGAACACCGCCATTAACAGCCCGAGATATCACGATGAAAGCGAAACGTGACCCCATTTTAGCACGAGTCCTCAGTTGGGTCAAGCGGGGATGGCCGTTGGACCAGATACCTGACTACTATGCTCCATTCAAAAATCGGCAAATGGAACTATTTTCCCAAAAGGGCTGCATTATCTGGGGTGATAGAGTTGTCGTCCCAGAGCGGTTGTGACCAGCGATACTAAGGACCTTGCACGATGGCCACCCCGGCATCGTGCGTATGAAAGCCCTCGCACAAAGCTACGCATGGTGGACGGGTATTGACAAGCAGATCGAGACATGGGTAAAAGCTTGTCACAAATGCCAGGAAGTAAGCAATGCCCCTCCGAAAGCAACCCCGACTGAATGCGAAACACCGAGGGGACCATGGTCCCGTATTTATCTGGATTTTGCGGGTCCTACCAAGGGACACACATTTTTATTAACAGGGGATGCCTACTCGAACTGGCTTGAAATCCATGAAATGAGGAATACAACAACCGAATCAGTCATCAGGAAACTAGACAGACTCTTTGCGACACACGGATTACCAGACGTTCTAGTATCTGACAACGGGCCCCAATTTACCATGCTGTCCTTTGAACAGTACCTGGCGGACCGTAGTATTCGCCATGAGCTAACTTCACCGGCGCATTCTGTGGCCAACGGAAGGACCGAACGCATAGAACAATTTGTCAAGAAAACCTTGCATAAAATGGATTATGGCGATATAGAAGACAAGATTAACCGGATACTCCTTTTGCAGCATATCACTCCGCACAGCGTCACCAATAAAACTCCCGCCGAGTTGTTAATGGGACAGAAGCTCCGCTCCCACCTCGACCGTCTACATCCATCATATGAACCTGAAAAACCACACGGTTCCAGCGGGAAATGCCGCAATTTCCAGGTAGGCGACTTGGTTTTTGCTAGGAACTTTTCGGGCGATCCGTTGTGGGTCGAGGCAACTATAGTACAAGTAACCGGCCCTAGATCGTACCGCGTGAAATGTCATGACAATAGAATATGGAAGCGCCATATTGATCAGCTGCGTTCAAGGCTACAGTTGGGGATCTCCGAGCCCCCTGATTTCCAAACCGAGGGGGGGAGGAGATAGCGAGGAAGCTGAATTTGAAGCAGCAGAAAGTTTAAGCGGTAGTAATGACCACGCAGAGGCAGCATGTGATGGATCCGGAATGAGGGTGGCCTCGCCTCAAAGAGATGCCGAGAGCAGTAGCGACGACGAAAATTCGAATGCGGAACGGGAGGCACCTTTTTCACCAGATAACGTCCTACCCCAACAAGACTGTAGCCAAATACCAGGAGAACAACGAAAATCAAATAGACAATCAAAACAACCTGCCTACCTCAAAGACTACGTGACCGCACCCCATAAACAAAACCCGGGGGGAAGGGGTGTTGTGAATCAATAAATACTTAATAAAGATTATTAAGAGCTTGACGCAAAGTGCAGGGTTCTAGCCCTGCACTTCTGATTGGCCGATAATAGCGACATCAGATTGGTTCATTCAGGAGAATCTGATTGGCTATTAATGAGTCTCTCCCATTGGTTAATGGAGCTAGCGCTCCCTGTGTTTTCATTGGTTAAATAAGTTAAGAGTTGCCTATATAAAGGGGCCCACTGTGGCCATTGAGCTGAGCTGTTTCACATGTAAATAAAGAGTTTGAAGTTCACTGTTCACTGGCTCGTCTCCATCCTTGCACCCATGCACAGAACATAACAGTATTAGTGGACTTCGGGATTTAAAAGTATGAGTTTGGTGGTCCTTGAGGTCCAAAAGGTTGGCGACTCCTGCTTTAAAGCATCCTGCTCTGATGATCACTCTGATGATCACTGCACTGCAAGGCATTTGGGAGAACTACAGCAATCTTTTCCATTTCGGTGATGGTCAGTTCCTGTCATTTGTCATCCAACATGAGAGCGCAGGACTGGAAAAATTGGATTGTTCCTATAGATTAGGCAAGAGTGAGCTAGACTGTAGCAAGCATTGCTACTGAAATGTCATACAATGTTCGTTTCTGTGCTCGAAAACACGTTATTTCTGATATATGCAAGGTTTCAAAATGTCAGAGGCACACCACCTAAAAATAAAATGGTTTGTTGGTTTGCCCACCAAGCTTAAATTGCTTATTTTCTGAATCTTAAATGAGACAATGAATCATCAACTGAACAAACAGTCTGAGTGGGCCCCATACAGCAATGAGGGAGAGGAGGAGGAAGAGGTGGAAATTAAGCTTCAAATTAACCAAAATGTTGGCTTATTGTACAATTTTTCTTACTAAGTTTTTAACTGGGACCCAAGTTTGTTGTGCAAAGAAGCCCAAAATCTCTTTAAACATTTCACTGGGAGATCTTGTGCATTCTTTACTAACTGGAACTTTTGATAAACAGTTACAGCAATCATGTCATGTGTCAGCTATTCGTTTATAATTCAGGGGTCTCCAACCTTGGCAACCTTGGCAGCCAGCAAAGCTGGCTGAGGAATTCTGGGAGCTGAAGTCCACAAGCCTTAAAGTTGCCAAGGTTGGAGACCCCTGGCTACATGATTTTTTTTTTTTTTTTAAATGTATAGAACTTAATAGTATGTTTGCCCAACTTCTAGATTGCTGAGCTAACCCCTCCAGCCATCCTGACTTCTAACCCAGGGAAAGATAGCCGAAAAACCCTTGGAAAGTAACAGGGTTCAGGCGTCTGTTTCATGAGCTTGGCAAACTCTCCGGAGCTGGACTCTTGGGAAGTCCCAGAAGACGACACCCCCCCCCCCCCGGCTGGAAGGCGGTGCGGTGGGTTTCCGTCTCCCTCTTTGCCCCCCACCGCCCTGCCCCTCCTTCGATGCGCGAATCCTGGGACATCGCGGGGCCGTCACACCTGACGAGGCCGGGGCCGTACAGTTATCTGCACCCGTAGATGCCTCTTCCTGCTCACTCAGAGCTGAATCAGCGAGGGAGGTTTTCGGGGCCAGGTGGGTCGAGGCGGTGGGGCGTGGCCTGCAATGGCAGGGCGTGGCCAGCAGGTGAAGGGGTGGCCGAAGGTAAGTAGCCTCGGCATGCCTGGGTTGCCTTTGGCAGGCAGAGCGGTGGGGCGAGCGGAATGTCGCGATTCGGAGGGATGAGCGGCCGGCAAAGGTAACTCGGCTTCCCTGAGGGCGCGCGGGACAGGCGTCTCCTCCTCCTCCTCGTTGGGTCGGGAACTCTCTCTCGTTCCGACTGATCAGCCCCCAGCCCCGGTTTTCTCCTCCGAAGTGGTCAATGACTTCTTTGTTAGTAGAAATGTTTCCACCGTGCCCTCGTTTATCCTCTGGAGGGTAGCTGGGATCTTTCTGCAGGGGGGTTCGGCTGGTTTACACAGGCTCGCTTTTGTGAGGCGAGTTTTTCGGGAGGGCTCTCCGCTCCTAATACCGGACTACAGTTCCCATCGTTGCCCTTGGGCCAATTCATCTAGGGGGCAGCAAGTAGAGGAAGCCGAGCCACCGCCTCCTCCTAAAGAACATAGACCCGGATTTCTCTCCTTCCCTCCCTCTCTCTCTGTGCTCTATGCATATTTCTATCGAGATTTGTGTGTGTGGTTGTATGTTTTGTGTTGGCAGTCTTTCACCCAACTCTTCTTTCTCACTTTCCCACCCTTTCAAGAAAGCTTTTGCTCTGTTCCTGGTCCATGCATCCAAACCCTCGGCCTCCTTTTCCAAGAAGACATGGCATCCTTGAGCCAACTTTGACAGCCTCCCTGAAATGGTGGTGGGGTTGTTTCTGTTGGCTTAGCAGAATAAGCACCTTATCCAGGGAGGGAAAGATTAAAAATGGTGACCGACCCAGATTGGATCCTGCAAGATTAAAAATATGTGTAAGGGGAGCATCTGGATGTGGGCTTGGACAACCCCTGGTGATATTTGAAAGAAAAGAGAAGGTTAGGTGCTGCTCTGAATAGCCCCAACCTCCTTGAGTTTGCTCAACTGCTGTTACTAAGCCCCCTTCTCATCTTTTGTTTTTAGAGGGCTCTCTAGCTTTGAACTTCTCCAAGTCCAGGGTGTGTAACATTCCAGCTTTTCATCTTCCATGAAGTTCTTATGAAGAGACATTAAGTGCAGGAGAGTCAGAGAGAAAGATGGAAGTTTGCCCTGTGAGCCTGGAGTTGACTAAATGATATCAGATCAGATAATCAGAGTTGGAAGGGCCTTGTCAATTATCTAGTCCAACCCCCTGCCCAAGTGGGAGACCCTACACCATTTCTGACAAATGGCAGTCCGATCTCTACTTGAAGTCTCAACTGATGGTGCTCCCACAACTTCTGAAGCAAGCTGTTCCATTGGTTGATTGTTCTCACTGTCAGAAAGTTTCTCCCTATTTCCAGGTTAAATCTCTCCCTGTTCAGTTTCCATCCATTCTTCCTTGTCTGGCCTGGTGGTGTTGAAGCACCACTGCAAAGACAAAGAAGGAAAAAGGGAATCCCATTTGCTGCACATTTCCAAAAGGAGCTGGTAGATTTGTGGTGTGAAAAACCAAGAGACAGCCTTCCATGGGGTTATTTATCTTCAGCTAATCACCTCATCTTTCTGTGCACACTATTTCCACTCCATATCTCCTGAATGTGGAGGGTTCCCTTTCTTATAATTATTGGTGGTGGTTTTCCTCTCACTTAAGCCATCACAATCAGATCTCTTGGAGTCCAACATCCCTGATTCCTACCTAACTTGAAAAGGAGAGTTTTGGTTGGGAATGGTGACAATTAGTATAACACATGTGGAGGACATCTGGTTTGAGAAAGCTGCTCCGAAACTGTTCTGCAATATAGTACCTGGGCTATTAGATCATGAATTTATTTGTTTCTAAATTAACTGATGATGCTATGTGGATGACGCATGGCCCCACTGAAATATACTGGTAATTACCAGATATTTGTAATATGTCCTTGTTTGCTAAAACAATTGGCCCCAATGATGTTGTGAAATATAATGTCTTTAGAGAATGTCATTTTTTTTCTCTTGTGAACCCCCCACACCGGTTAGCAAAAAGATTGAGCAAATATTTAATAACAATTGTTTAGCTTGGAGACCATAGGGAATTGTGAACCCCACACAGCTCTGTCCACTTACTTCACTGCTGTTACCCCAATCCTGCATGTTCACTGCTGTTACCCCAATCCTGAAGCCTCTGCCACCCTAGGGCCACCCTGAAATATGGGATGGCTTTGTTATTGCATTTGGAATGGAAATAATTGACAGTTCATTGATTAACTTTATCATTTTGCTTTAATATTGTTACTCAAACTTATCTGCATGCAACATTAGGAAACAAAATCGCTTCAAATATGACTAGCAATTGTTTCAGCTAACTTCAAAGTGCTATTGCTAGGAGCCCAAGGATCTTGGGTTCTAAAAGAAATGGACTGGGAATGTTTGTTGAAGATTCCAACCTGTGCTTGACTTGTTCAGACAATAATTCTATGTTGTACTTGTTCAGACAACAGGAGTTCCCACTCACTTATCAACAGATCTTGATTCCTAATGCAAGACGTATGACAAAGGTGGGAGCTCCTGTCATAGATAAATATATTTTCTGAATTCTGCTTGGAGGGGAATCAACTTTTATTTTCAGCATAAGCAAATAACACACTGTCACTTTGGAAAGTGGCTACTGGTTGTTCAAATTCCATTGTTTGATCTGTTGACTGTTCTTCCACAACTCTGTGCCCTCTTTCACTATTAGTTTGTTATACTTTGTGAAGAGTGCGGTAGTTATGAGTGCATCTTGGACTGAATAGATCCATTTGGTTCAGCACTGTCTACTGAAACTGATGGTAGACAAACTCGATCATGCCCTGTAGTGACTTTTTTGCCTTTGCGGAGACAGGGGGGGCATGGTCTGTATCAATGGTGGGATTCAAAATTTTTTACTACTGGTTCTGTCGGCGTGGCTTGGTGGGCATGGTGTGGTTTGATGGGCATGGCTTGGTGGGCATGGCAGGAGAAGGGAGGGACTCGGGAGGCAGAGAATAGATGGGGGCAGGGGGCAGTTAGTTCTGAACTACTCAAAATTTCCTCTACCAGTTCTCCAGAACTGGTCAGAACCTGCTGAATACCACCTCTGGTCTGCATGTGACAGATCCAGCCCACAGGCCACTACTTGACAGGCTTCCTCTAGAGAGAATGGTCTTCCCTAGAATCACTGTCTACTACAGCTAGGCCTATGTGTAAAGTGTTGAAAGGGATTCTGGATTACAAGGCAAGACTTCTAAAGGGACCTGCTACAAAAATCACTACCTTGAGCTCAGAGGTTGCAGATCGAAACTTGCTATTGTGGAGAGCGAGAAACATCATGTTCAAAAAGCTGTCCAGAATTGCAATCAATCAGAATAGAACTGGAAGGGACCTTGGAGGTCTTCTAGTCCAACCCCCTTCTCAAGCAGGAGACCCTATAGCATTTCAGACAACTGATTGTCCAGTCTCTTCTTAAAAGCCTGGAGTGATGAAGCACCCACAACTTCTGAAGGCAAGCTGTTCTACTGCTTAATTGTTCTAATTGTCAGGAAATTTCTCCTTAGTTCTAGGTTGGATTTTTTTCTTGATTCGATTCCATCCATTGCTTCTTGTCTGATCTTCAGGTATTTTGGAGAGTAGATTGACCCCCTCTTCTTTGTGGCACCCCCTCAAATACTGGCATACTGCTATCATGTCACTCTTAGTCCTTATTTTCACCAGGCTAGCCATGTCCAGTTCCTGCAATCGTTCTTCATAGGTTTTAGTTGGCAGGCCTTTATCTTAGTTGTTCTTCTCTGCACTTTTTCCAAAGTCTCAACATCTTTTTTGTAATGTGGTGGCCCAAACTGGATGCAGTAGTCCAGGTGCAGTCTTACAAGGTTTTATAAAGTGGTAGTGATACATCAAGTGAATAATTCTAAAATTGCAGCTGCAATTTTTATATATGTCTAACAAAAAATAAGCCATCCCATTGAATACAGTAGGATTTAAGAAGATAAGCTGCTCTTATGGAACAGACCCTGGCCCAACTAATCCAGTAGTCTATTCTCATGGTGGCCAACCAACTATAGAAGGAAAACTGTTAGGGATAACATTGGTTACCTAACTTAGTTTGGGTAAAATAATATATATAAACTATGTCAGTGAGTTTAAGTATGTGTATCACTTTAACTGTTAAAACATGTATTTTGGGTGTGGTTGTAAAATGACCATAAGGGGGAGCAAGAGAGCTCACTGTTTGCTGGCTTTTACTGGACTGCTGACAATGTTGGATTCATGGTGATAACTGCGTGTTTTTCCCTGCTATTGCTGAGAGAAGAAAAGAGGTTTGATTTTCTTCATATCTCTAACTGCAAAAGAGATATATTACTGGACTGATTATTTGTAAGTTTTCTGACCTCTTTTTTGACACTGGACTTTGCAACTGATTAATCCCCGGATGGACTGAACTAGTGTATGAATAATGGACAGTCTGACTATGCTATAACTCTTGCTGGAATAAAAAACTATTTAACTGGCACAGTGTATCTGTTTTACTGAGTGTAAGCTACAACAAAGTTTATCTCACATATTTGCCTGTCTGCTAGACTGCCATTGCACGTTCTGCTAGGGTGTGTATCCCTAACACTGGTTTTGGGCCCAGCTGCACAGTCAGACTAACCAGGATAGAACAGGCTTAGATTAAAGTGAGAGTTTGTATAGTTACGCAATACTGTAAACAGACAGCTGTGTTTTATTAATTATAGTTTAATATCCAGATAAAGATGGCACAAGTCAATTTACAAAGTTTGTCTCTAATATCCAAACTAGATGGAACAAACTATGTTTCATGGTCTATGAAATGTAGCCTACTTCTACGCAGAGAAGGTTTCTGGAGTATAATTCAAAACCCACCAGAAGTAGATGCATGGGATCCGGAGGATGAGGATGATGCCCAGAAAATACAAGAATATAAACTGAAGAATGAGCAAGCTGTCTGTATAATAGGACTGACACTCTCTGACCAACAGCTTGTCCATATTCGTGGAGAAGAAACAGCTGTGAAATGTTGGGAGAATTTAAAGAAGATTTATGTTCAAGACAGTGTAGGAGCACATATAAATCTTACACGAAAGCTGTTCAGAACACATCTTCAAAAGAATGGAGACATGCTGACTCATATAAACACTATGAAGAGGATTTTTCAGGAACTGCATGAAAAAGAACTTATCTTCACAGAACTACACCAAGTTTATATAATTTTGTCTTCTGTAGATGAGAGCTACGATGACTACGTAACTTCACTTGAAGTTCTGCCAAAAGATAACCTTACATTAGCTTACATTACTGGCAGATTAATTGAAGAAGCCAGGAGAAGGCTTGAAAGGGATCAACTCAGAAGGAAACAACCACAATGTGAAGAAGATAAAGAATCTTCGACAGCCTATACAATTAGAAAATGTTTTAATTGTGGAGGAAAAGGACATTTGGCTAGATTCTGCAAGAAAGGAAAATGCCACAATGCCAGCCAGAATGCTAAAATGCATCAAAAGGATAAAAAATGCTTAGAGTTAGCCATGTATAGCAACGAAACTGTGAATAATAATTTATGGGTTGTAGATAGTGGAGCATCACACTGCATAATGAAAGATAAGAAAAGATTTATTAAGATGTCCACGAGTTCACAGCAGATATCGTTAGCTAATGGCTGGAAACTGAAAGTTAAAGGTGAAGGTATAGCATATTGTTCTTGCATAAAAGAAAATGTAACAATGTTATATGTACCACAACTTAAATTTAATTTGCTTTCAGTTAGAGTTTTGGTTAAACTAGGTTATGTAATTACCTTTAGGGAAGACAATTGCATAATTGAAAAAGAAGGTAAAAAAGTGACTGCAACTTTAAAAGGTGAATTGTATGTCTTAAATGATAATCATTCAGAGGTAGCTAACACAGTTTATAATAATGTTAAACCTCATGATGAATGCATACATTTGTTACACAGACGTTTAGGGCATATAAATTTTAAAATGCTTAAACAAACGGTAGAACTATCTAAAGGTATAAAACTGAAGCCTTGCAGTAAGTATTTGCACTGCAATGCATGCAGTCAAGAAAAAGGCAAGGTAATACCAGCAAATAGAATTAATGGATTTTAAACAAAGGAGCCTCTAGAGGTTGATATTATAGGTCCTAAAAAACCAAGTGTGGGAGGTGCTCGTTATATATTAAGTATAATGGACCATTATTCCAGATATGGTTTCTGTTATCTAATGAAGAGCAAAATGGAAACATATCAAAATTTCTTTAATTGGCTTAAATTTGCAGAAAGAAAAACTAAAAGGAAATTAATAACTCTTATAACTGATAATGGTACGGAATTTATAAACAATAAATTTCAAAATAAACTGAAGATGGCAGGTGTTGAACATAAAAAGTCTGCACCGTATAGGCCACAACATAATGCCTTAACAGAAAGACGAGGCCAAACAATTCGAGCAATGGCTCGTACTGTGCTGTAGGATTCAGGATCACCGGAAACTTTGTGGGGAGAAGCAATAATGTGTGGTAATCATATATTGAATAATGTTGTTAACTCAGCAACAGGTGAATTACCATTCACACGGTGGCATGGTAGAAAACCTGACCTAAGCTACATGCACACATTTGGAGCACCAGCATGGGTGCATATTCCTACACAACTGAGACACAAGGGGCAGCATAGGGCTAAAAAGTTATTCTTTGTAGGTTATGAATCTAATCACAAATCATACAGATTCTGGGGAAAAGGTACATCTAGAGTTTACTGTGGTGCTAGTGCACAATTCCTAGAACATGTAGGATGGGAAAAACTGGAACAAGATTCAAGTAAGGAAGTAATTATAGAAACCTACAAAAGACCAAAAGAACAAATCAGTAATAAAAAGAGTACAATTAAAGAGAAAGTACAGGAAGAGCATATAGGACCAGAACAGGAAGAAATACCAGAACAGGAAGAAATAGATAATCAAGAACAGGTAGAACATGAAAGTCCACATGTAAGCCCTGTAATACCTAGACGTACTACACGTGTAACCAGACCACCTGACAGATATCATGCAAGTATAGTTTGCCAAGTTAGTAAAGTTCCAACTACTGTTGAAGAACTTAGAATGTATCCTGCAAAGGAACAAGAAAATTGGCATAGAGCAATGGAGAAAGAATTAAATTCATTAAAAAAAATGGAAGTTTATGAAAATGCCAAATTACCTCCAGGTGAAAAGTCCATTGGCTGCAAATGGATATTTAAATTAAAAACTGGTAAAAATGGGACTGTTACCCATAAGGCTAGGTTGGTAGCTCAAGGATTTAATCAAACTGCATGTGATTATGATGAAGTATTTGCACCAAATTTAAAGGCAACAACCTTGAGAGCAGCTTTAGTGTGGGCAGCTAAAAAGAACTATATCATAAATCATTTAGATGTAGAAACTGCCTATCTGCATGCACCATTGCAGCACACTATATATTTAAGAAAACCAGTAGGTATAAAGGATGATAAAAATAATAATGACTGTTGGAAACTTAAAAAGAGTCTCTACGGATTGAAACAATCTGGTTATGAATGGAACCAATAGATTGTAAAAGAGTTAAACAATATAGGGTTTAAAGCAGGTTTAGCTGATCCATGTTTATTTAAAAGAGAGACAAATGGAATAGTGTCATTATTATTGTTGTTTACAGATGATATTGCTTTAATTACAAAGACTAATAATGAAGCTACTGAAATAATATCATTATTAGGTAAGAGGATAAAATTAATTAGGAGAAATAAGACAATATCTAGGATTGACAATAAACAAAACCAGTAGTGGCTATAAGATATCACAAGAAGATAAAATTTACCAATTGCTAAAAATGTATAAAATGGAACTTTGTAAGCCAGCAAAAACCCCAATGAGTCAGGAATTTTGCCATACTGATGCTCAAAGTTCAAAATTCAATAAGACTATTTATCAATCATTAATAGGTAGTTTATCATATATTGGTAATTGGTCAAGGCCAGATATTGCTTTTGGCATTAATCAATTGGCAAGATTCAATGCTGAACCCACTGTACGACACTGGCAAGCGCTAAAGCATATATAAAGGTATCTTAAAAGGACAATGCACTATGCATTGTATTAGGAGCCAAAAGATGATTTGATTTTAAGTGCATATGTTGATGCAAGTTTTGGAACAGATATAAAAACTAGGAAATCAACTTCAGGTATGGCTATACTATTAGGTAAAACACTGATTGATTGGAGGTCAATTAGACAGCAATACATAAGTATGTCCACAATGGAAGCAGAATTTTCATGTCTATCTTTATTATGTACTGATTTAATTCTGTATAAACAGTTGTTGTTAGATATGGGAGTAACTGTTAAAGATGCCATTGTAGTTTATGAGGACAATCAAGCAGCCATACGGTTGGCTACAAATATTGCTGTAAAAACGAGATCTAAGCATATTGATCTTAGATATTTGAATGTAAGACAATCTGTAAAAAATGGTTTATAAGATTGGAATATTGCATGACTGAAGAAAACATTGCTGATGGATTTACGAAAGCCCAAGGTTCAGTCAAGCACAAAGAAAATTGTGAAAACTATGGGTTGAAATTGTAAATATATATATATATATATTATTATATTACCCAAAAGGGGAGAATGTTAGGGATAACATTGGTTACCTAACTTAGTTTGGGTAAAATAATATATATAAACTATGTCAGTGAGTTTAAGTGTGTGTATCACTTTAATTGTTAAAGCATGTATTTTGGGTGTGGTTGTAAAATGACCATAAGAGGGAACAAGAGAGCTCACTGTTTGCTGGTTTTTACTGGATAGCTGACAATGTTGGATTGATGATGATAATTGCATGTTTTTCCCTGCTATTGCTGAGAGAAGAAAAGAGGTTTGATTTTCTTCATATCTCTAACTACAAAAGAGATATATTACTGGACTGATTATTTGTAAGTTTACTGACCTCTTTTTCGACACTGGACTTTGCAACTGATTAATCCCCAGATGGACTGAACTAGTGTATGACATATGGATAGTATGACTATTCTATAACTCTTGCTGGAATAAAAAACTATTTAACTGGCACAGTGTATCTGTTTTACTGAGTGTAAGCTACAACAAAGTTTATCTCACATATTTGCCTGCCTGCTAGACTGCCGTTGCACGTTCTGCTAGGGTGTGTATCCCTAACACTAACCACGAATCTCCCAGCAGATGACCTCAGAGATGGTCACACTGTCTTCAGGGCTGATAGTCATTGATCCCCATGACTTCCAGGAATTGTTCCAATTTTTTTTTTTTGACAGTGACATTGATTGTGTTCATATAGTATGCTAAGCCGGGTTATTATAACACCCAGCATATTGTTTCAAGTAAAGCTTGACTCAGCCTGGAATTAACAGGGACATCTTAACCATACCATTTTTTTCCTGCAAGATCAACTGAAATGTAATCTTCAAGGTCCTTGAGGTTTGAAAAAGCCGACCTTTCTCTTCCAGCCTCTTCCCAAGCAAAGAGCAGCTGCAGAATGATTGTGTCATGTTTCTATCACGGCAGCTCCTCATCCTTTTTGAAATGCATGAGATCATGCAGATGTCAAAAGGCAATGCTAGTTCAGAAGTGCAATGGTTAAAGCAGGCTCAACTGGATTGCCTTACTTCTGCTTTTGTAAGGTAACTTCTGCTGTTAGTAAGGTAAAGGTGAAGAATCCTGTTTATGGGATCTGTATGGATATCAACATGTTTCCTGACAACAGTTCAGAAGTGTTTTGCCATAGGCTTCTTCCAAGATGTTTTTCAACCTTCCAGCTAACTAACAGCCCTGGTGTTCCTGATACCCGCCCAACCAGGGATTGGGATCTGACCAGTATAACTACCGGTGTTGTGTGAGTGCAATTTATGACCTGCTGAGCTGCCCAGACAGCTGAGCAGCACTCTGTGCAAGTCCACAGCGGTTGAAAAAGTCCTTTTTTTCCTGCTTTGTCGCGCAAAGCAGCTGCTGTTGAAAAAGCAGGAGATAAAGGTCAGGTAAGAGCCCAGGCAGGCGGGTGGGCCAAAACAGCAGCAGACATAGAATCGGTTCTATGTCTGCTGCTCTTCAGAACTACCGGTTCTACAGAGGTGGACAGAACCGGTAGAATCCCACCCCTGCACTCAACTCTTAACTAACTTGTCCAGATAAAGTTAGAAATCTACTTTCTACTATCTACTTTCTCCTTGAAAGATGGCAGAGAGCTTGATTCCCCCTCCCGTCACTCATTAAAATAATATTCTTCCCTCCCTGAAGTGGCAGAAAACTATACAGGCATATCATTGACTGGTAACTATCTTCCCTCCATTTCATCTCTTCTGGTGTTTGTCCTGATTTGGGGATACTAAAAGGATGTGCTAACAAAGCCACTGGATAGACTCTCGAGCCTTGCTGCCTTCCACTTTCTGAATATCCTCATCAGAGGGGAAACTATTCAGCAATCACAGCAGAACTGTGATTGGTGGATGATTTTGGAAGACAGGTATACCTATTCAATGTGCTTCCACACAGGAATGGGGTTTGGCAGGAGGGTTCATCCCAACAGAAGAGAATATCTGCAATTCAGGGTTGAATTGTTGAGTCCTTGGCACTCTCCAAGCTTAGTTGTTTGCCTGCAGATGTTTCATTTCCTAATTATGTAACATCATCAGTGCCCCTGCGCAGACTGAAACGTGTGTTCCAAGCCAGTTCTTCCCAATCTACTGAAGAGCAGGCTGGGGGAGTCTCACATAAAGCAGGAGAACTGACTTTTCCAGTTTACCTCATCAAATGGCAATGATCCATGGGCTTTAGGAAGTAGCACCCTGAAGGACAGTTCCATTTTCAAGAGCTAGGCATTCAAGAGCTACATCCCAAGACACAATGTTTGGAAAGTTCTGCCTAAGGAAGAGAAAAGAGGGCATAGTTGGCTCCAGCCTACAGTAGCTAGTAGGTGTTGGATTGATTACATCTTCTGTAATTTGGTGCAAAATGTCATAGATTTATATCATTTTAGATGTGACTGAGTGCTGTTGGTTTAAAAGGTAAAACATACCTTTAACATACCTGGGGCAACTAAGGAAGATTTTAGACTGACTCAATATGAGAAGAGTTCAATATAAGATGTATGTAAATGTATGTAAAGCTATGTAACAAACAAAACAGCAGAAACAAAACCAACCAACCAAAAACTGGGCATGTGTGTTGCATAGTTACATGCAAGTCTGGGAAAGAAGACTTGTTGTTTTTCATCTTCAACCATGGCCACTTCCATCTCTGCTGCACAAAAGTACATATACATTTTATACAGACCTAGGGTAAATCTGTTTTTTTTAACACACACACACACACACACGCACACGCACACACACACACTGATTTTCAGTGTCCTATAGAGGTTGAGTCTTAAATAATCTTCAGTATCACCGTTCAAAAATTCACAGGCATTTTAAAAAATAACATCATACTTTAATGGTTTTCCTAAGTCAAGTCAATGTAAGCAATTTCAATCTGAATAAGAACAGGTTTAAAGACTGGATATTATAATTTGTATAGTGGCTTAAGGAGAGAAACCTCAAATTGCTGTAACTGTTCTTTCAGTGAGTAATGGAGCAACATTTTCCTTTTCAAAGATGATTTTCCTCAAGCCGCAAAAGAATTTTCAACCTGAATGGTTGGGATTTATGTAAACAACTTTATGGGTTCTTGCTGAGGAAAAATCTCTGTGCAATTCTATGAAATTAGTTAAATATCTATCAGAACCAATCTGATGTTGAAATCACCTAAGTTTTTATGTACACTGAGAGTACATGCACCAAAGGCAAATTCCTTGTGTGTCCAATCACGCTTGGGCAATAAAAAATTCTATTCTATTCTATTCTAAAAGTAAATTAACAGACAAGCAGTCGAGTCACTCTGAACCACCAGATAGGTGATGAATAAATTTGAAAGAAATAAAATTTTACCTATTATCTTTCCCTCCTTCTCTTCCTTATGTCACCTATCTTATACTGGGCTTCTTCTTTACCCCTTCATTTACATACATACCCTCCAATGTAGTCCCAGGCCAAGTGGCAGAAACACCCAGCTCTTCTGGAAGGCCAGAAGTGTGAGACCAGACCCCACCTCCAACAGGATAAATATTTCAGATTTTGCTTTGACAGTGGCCACAGCAGAAAGGGCTCTTTCTCCTGGATCCTGCCAGCCGAAATTCTTTGGCAGATGGGAATCTGAAGTACAGCCTTTCTGCTGGAACAAGTGGGGCGTACTGAGCCCCTTAGGATGAGACAGCTCCTCAGATATCAGAGATAAATTCAAATGATTCAATGTCAAAAGAGATTTGCTTAGATAAATAAACATTAAATGATTATGAAGTCCTATTTCACACACACACACACACACACACACACGCCGTGTTTGTAGCTGATGGCATGGCGAAGAATCTCTGCACATCTGCGTAAACACATTTTCATGTGAATAGTTAGGAAGTCTGCTGTTCAAAAGAAGAAGAAATATTATAGCAGATTGCTGTCAAAATGCAGTCAAAATTAAACTAATTTACTATACTGTAAAGAGAATTATGATATCCCTGTTGCCTAGGTGAAAATCAACAGTGAATGAATGCAAAGATAACTAGACAGAAATTAATTTGATCTGAAATCCAACTGCTGTATGCTGAAGTAATATTAGTAGACTCTTCCCTCCATTTCTTTGTAGAGTATTTTGCATGTCAGGAATTCACTAATACCTTCTGTGAATTGTGTAGTTCTATGTATATCAAGGTACCACACAAGACAATTAAAGATGCCAAAATATTTCAGAAGAGATTGATGATTGGTGCCTGTGGGGAATGACCCATTATACAGATGATTTTAAATAAAAGAGAACATAGGGTGTATCCTATAAACATAGTATTTTAATCCTCAGTGATATGCCATCAGACTATGATGCAGGCACTTTAATTAATATAAAATTTAGGACTAAATGTAAAATTTGCTCTACAGAATCTGCCTTCTTGAATAAAATGATTTCATAAAATAACCTATTCCTAATAGAAAAGTCAAGAGTTAGGGACAAAAGGAGAGTGTGTGTAAGAGAGACATAGCAATGTGAAGGCAACGTCTATATTTGTAAAATCTGATTTTTGTCTTTATGAAAACATGTGGCAAATCTGGCTGATGTCCCCACTCCCAGGCCATCACCTCATCAATCTGTAATGGCTTGCTGGAGCTGGAAAGGCAAGTTCTAAATCTGTTTTCCTAGAAATAAATTATTCTGAATTCAGTCAATCTGAATTCCTGGTAATTGTTGTTAGAATTGTTGGTTGACTTTACTGAATAAGAAAAAAAGAGGGGAAGTGGTTGAGTTTGGATTGATTTATGGAGGAAAGTAAAACTTGCTAATTATGACTCTTACTGTTAAAAGGGGGATTGAAGACATTGAAAGCCCATTTCCCAGCATCTAAAGCAGTGTTTCTCAACTCTGGGAATTTTAAGACAGGTGGACTTCAACTCCCATAATTCCCCAGTCAGCATCTGGGAGTTGCAATTCACCCTTTAAAGTTCTCAAGGTTGAAAAACACAGATCAAAAGGCTCTGATAGATTGCCTGCAGCGTGCAAATATTGGAGGAGTTTAGTTTTTATGTTGGATTTATAGAGTTGGAACCAGCTGTTTGCTGTTATTTTACCAGGCTGAGTCTTAGTATCTTTGATAATGAAGTGAAGGTCACGTCTAGCTAGGCTGGAATTCTCACAATTCCTTATCATTAACCAGGCTAGCAGAGTTTAAGGAAAGTTGCTCTAAAACATCTGGAGGGCATCAGATTGTCTCCTGCTGATAGAGGGAAAATAATTGAGGTTTATTCTTACTCTATTTGGTTTGCATTTACTTAAAACATTTTTGTGTCCCCTTTGAAGAGGGTCCCAGGGCAGAAAAACAAAAAACAAATCAGTTGACCAGATTGGTAAAATCTGGTGATTATGGGAAAATAAAGCATCCCAATAAAATAAAGCCACTCCAATACATTAAAAAGAGGTGGGCGGGAAACATTGCAATTCTATAAAATTGGAACTCAATGAAAAAAGACTATTGCAATTGCTTGAGCTTATGAATATAGTCGGGAAATTGTCCCCTCCCACCTCTGCATAATCTTTCTTTGAAAGCTGGGAAATTGAATGCTTTCTAAGTCTTTATTATGCAATTAAGGAGTGTTAAATAGTTTTGTCCATATTACGCAAGCACATACCTACACACTAATATCTGAATGCCAGACCACAGAAATGAAATCTTATAGTTTTGCTGAAACTATGATACCTGTGAGAATGTCAAAAGACAATGGACAGGATTCAGAAATGAACATTTCTTTCCTCCTTTCATCTGAGGGATATTTGATGGGGTGGCTGGTTTTCTAATCAAGTGCGTCATTTAAGTTGATACTGTCTGATTGGTTCAGGAAAGTTGACTTAATTGAAGTACGGGGAATCTGCAGCTGGAAAATATAGAGAGGACTTGAAAATATGCTCCATGCCTCAAGGGTGTGTGCTGTAGAAAACAGTTCTGGAAGATCTCTACCCTAAAGGTGGAATATTCATATCTCTTGGCTTCATATTCAAGAAGAGAAACATTTAACACTTTGCATGCCCTGCTTATAAAAGGATCCAGGTGTGAACTGCTCATCCTAATAGTAAAAAAAAAATTTTTTTAAAAAAAAAGGTGTTCATGGTTTAACTTGTGTTCAGATCAGGTCAGGTTGGAAACATGACACCAGAAGGAAAACTTGCACTTACTGTTGTATAATAGAGTATAGAATCCTGAAATTGAAATATTCATATCTCTTGCCTGTATAGCCTCTTCTCTCTTAAAAGAGAAGTGGGAGAAACTCTTGAGTTTATTCATTCTCCCTTTCAAAGCTAGGCTAGGCTATTTTCAGGACCATCCCTGTGCCTTTTCCTGGTGTTTTCCAGTAGTGAAAGGTTAAGGATATTAGAAACTGAAATCCAACACTTTCAGGTTGAAGAAGACTGCCATAATATACAGTTCTGTGTTTGGCCCAGTATGTGGCATCTTCTTAATACAGGTGATGGAAGAGGTTCCTCTCCCACAACAGACTTAAATCCAACCCACCCACCCCCACCCTTGAATTCCATTGACTGTTATCTAGTACCAATTTCCTTTGAGTCTTGCATCTAGGTAGCATGGAATACTTTTGAACTCTATATCCTGCCTCCAGATTTCTTTTGCGTCAGCTTTATGACTGCAATTGTCACTGGAACTTCCATTGCTAAGCAGCTGCTAGACCAATACTCGAATACAACTCATCATTACGTATCTGATATTAACACAGTTGAGAAAGTCCAGAAATATTTCACAAGAAGAGTTCTCCACTCCTCTACTTGTTGCAGAATACCTTATGCACACCAGACTCGAAATTCTAGACCTAGAAACCCAAGAACTATGCCGCCTTCGGTCTGATCTAAGTATAGTGTATAAAATCATACATTGCAATGTGCTACAGGTCAACGAATACTTCAACTTCAACCATAACAATACAAGACAAATAATTGAAAGATGTTTTATGTTTTTATGCCTTGTTTGTATGTTTGTTGTAAAAAATTATATACATACGCACACACACACACACACATATATATATATTTGTTTTCTTAAGTTTTCGTGGGTACTTACATGTATGGCATTCAGTTTTGTTTGGGTATTTTCCCACATCATTGTAGTTGTGCTTTTAAAGTTGTAGCAACATTTCGGCAGAATCTCATCTGCCATCATCAGGAATTTGTATATGGATCTTTGGTTATTCGGGTTTTCTCCCGCGTAAGATTGGAAGTATCTAGGCAACGTTTCGATGAAGTCTCATTCATCATCTTCAGGCTTGGTCTTCAGCTCTGTGCTTCACTCACTTCATCGAAACGTTGCCTAGATACTTCCAATCTTACGCAGGAGAAAACCCGATCCATATATATATATATATATATATATATATATATATATATATATATATATATATATATATTCACATACATACATACACACACACATACACAAGAGCACACAATAGATACAAACTCAAGGTTAACCACACCAAACTTGATTGCAGGAAATACAACTTCAGCAACAGAGTGGTCAATGTCTGGAATACTCTACCTGACTCTACCTGGTTTCCTCCCCAAACCCCAAAAACTTTAACCTTAGACTGTCTACTATTGACCTCACCCCTTTCCTAAGAGGCCTGCAGGGGGCGTGCATAAGCGCACCAATTGTGCCTACCGTCCCTGTCCTATTTCTTTTTTTATTTTTCTTATATGTATCCATTTCATGTCTTTATAACCATGTTTATACTTGTACCTGTTATCTTGTAAGCAATTGACAAATCAAATAAATAAATAAATGCAATTGTTACGTGAGTTGCACCCAGTTTTTTTGACCTTTTTGTTGCCTTTGCAGTTGTTAAGCAAATCACGCAGTCATTCCTCCATTGACTTTGCTTGTTGGATGCCAACTGAAAAGCAAATCTTGGGGTACTGCAACTGTCATGAACACATGCAGGTTGCCAAGCACCCACATTTTGATCCCATGACTAGAGGGATGTTATAATGGTCTAAGTGTGAGGACCAGCCATAAGTCTCTTTTTTTAGCCCTGTCATATCTTCAAATGATCATTAAACAAATGGCATAATTTGAAGATTCTCTGTACCTGCAGCTGTTTTTGCTATGAATTTGGTAAGCATGAGCAAGCTTTCAATGGTTTGGATGTGAGTTTTGCTAGGCTCAATTTCTGGTGTCTTTTATTTAAAAAAAATAAGCAGGGCTGGGGCTATTCAATGCTGGAGAGTAATCCATACCACCATCTGAACATTTTGATATATTACAACATTTTCAAGAGACGGTAATAGGAACCTCAAGTTCATCTTCATTATTCAAACATTCAAGCACCCTCGAAAATGTATTAAATAGAATTATAGATTTGGAAGGGACCTTGGAGGTCTTCTTGTCCAACCTCTTGCTCAAACAGGAAATTCTATACCATTTCAGACAAATGTTTGTCCAATCTCTTCTTAAAAACTTCCAGTGTTGGAGCATTTACAACTTCTGGAGGCAAGTTGTTCCACTGATAAATTGTTCTAACTGTCAGGAAATTTCTTCTTAGAAGAGATCTAGGTTGCTTGTCTCCTTGATTAGTTTACACCTATTGCTTCTTGTCCTGCCCTCAGGTGCTTTGGAGAAAAGCTTGACTCCCTCCCTTTGCCTCCCTTGTGGCAACCCCTGAGATATTGGAACACTGCTATCATGTCACCCCCAGTCCTTATTTCATTAAACTAGACATACCTAATTCAAGCAACTGTTGTTTATATGTGTGATCCTCCAGTCCCCTAATCATCTTTGTTGCTCTTCTCTGCACTCTTTCTAGAGCCTCAGCATCTTTTTTATATTGTATTAGGTATTCCCCTTGAACTTATTGGCTAGCCAATCAAAAAAGCTGTCTGTAAGCATTTATTTTTCAGTCTGTGTAAGTTTTCTAAAAACGGGAAAATGGCCATGCAGGATCTGGTTAGTTTGTCAGAACAAAATTGTTATTGCATCCATGTTTCCAAAGAGCATATTCGATTCGTGATGAGTTAATCACAAGGAAATGCTTTTCTTTTGGTTAAATTATAAATAAATAATGCCATGAATGAATGTTCAATCAAATTTAAATTAGGGAAGTTTTGGGTCAAATATAGCTGAATGTTTTTAGTTTGCTGGCATTATCCGGGGGTAACAAAGATTAGACTTAAGACTATGTCTTTCTCAGAGATGTAGTGAAACTTATAAGATAAGGTATTATCTGTTTTTATTTATTGATCCATACAGGAAAGGGGAAGGAAAAATTCCAGCTTGGGTGGGAGGAGAAGAGGCAACATTAACACCTATGCACTGAGGTAACTTTTCACAACATTAGGCCTTTCAGATCAATGGGCACCACAATTCCTAGAGTTTTAGCCAATATGGCCAAAATGGGGGTTGTAGTACTCAAGCATGCAACTTGAAAAAAATTAAGACATCTTTAGAATGAAAGAATACGGTGATTTTGAGCATATTTTGGCCTAAAAAGTTGCTGTCAGGAGGCAAAATGAGCTCAAACATTTTTTAATTACCGGCCTCTTCCTTTACCCCTGCCAAGTAATGCTGAAAAGTAGCAGAAAGAGGGAGCCTGTTTTGCTGTTCTTTTTGCTGAGTCATTGAGACACTACAGGTCAGGGGTCTTCAGACTTGGTAACTTTATGGCATGGCTGGCTGGGGAATTCTGGGAGTTGAAGTCCACAAGTCTTAAAGTTGCCAAATTTGAGGACCCCCTGCTATAGATAGCCTTTGACTTAACAACCACAATTGGCACCAGGAAATCCATTGTTCATCGGTGCAGTCGTTAAAGTGGGCATTATGTGACTGCACCCAGTTTGACAAACTTTTTTTTTTTTTGCCAGAGTCATTCAGTGAATCACTGCCATGGTTACACAAAATACCATGTGACTACAACTTGCAACCTTCCCTGCCAGCTTCCCCATTGATTTTGCTGATAGAGAGGCTGATAGGGAAAGTCACCAAGGGTGATCACATGTGTGCTGGTTGCCAAGCATCCCCCCAGACCATAATCACATGAACAGCAGGGAAATCAGTGACTTTTTCAGCACCACCATAACAGTGGTGAGATTCAAAAAAAAATTTTTTACTACTGGTTCTGTCGGCGTGGCTTGGTGGGCGTGGCAGGGGAAGGATACTGTGAAATCTCCAGTCAGAGGTGGTTCTTTGAACTACTCAAAATTTCTGCTCCTGGTTCTCCACAACTAGTCAGAACCTGCTGAATAACCACCTCTGCACTATAACTTCAAACGATAGCTAAATGAATGGTCGTAAGTGAAGGATTATATGTATTAACTCTCAGCTGTCAATGTAATTCACTGCAATTTTTAAGGCATGTCTGGACCGAGGCTGTCTTTGTTCCTGTGCCCCACATTGGCCCTTCTCTCTACCTTTAGTAGCAAGCTGGTCTTTCAGTGGTGTATTAACCACGAAGCAGACTAAGCACGTGCTTAGGGCACCAGGCCCAAAGGGGGCACCACAAAGTTGAGAAGGAAAAAGAAAAACCAATGAAGATTTGTAAAAACTCTTGTATGTATGAAGGAGGAGGGCACCAAGATTTGTCAAGTGCTTAGGGCACCAGTGAGCCTTAATCTGCCACTATGGTCTTTTAAAGGTTTTCATGCAAAGGAGATGAATTTGGCCAAGCCAATATCAACTTTAGTTTCTCTATCAGCTCTGCAAGGGACACCAATGGATGACCAGAGAGGAGCGTAAGAGAAAACAAGCACACAAAACAGGGGTTTCCAACCTTGGCAACTTTAAGACTTGTGGACTTCAACTCCCAGAATTCCTCAGCCAGAACTTTGCCAGCTTTGCTGTCTGAGGAATTCTGGGAGTTGAAGTCCACAAGTCTTAAAGTTGCCAAGGTTGGAGACTCCTGATGTAAAGGACTTGGAATAATCTCAAATAGTTTGAATCGCAGTAACAGAACGACATGTAAAAGTAAATATTTGGAACAGTCCAACTTGCTTGGAAATCTGGATGCTGTCTTTGAACAGACAGGAGAGGCACCAAGTTGGCCAAGTTTGCTCTGAAGGTTTAAATGGCAGTCCAATCTTCTGCTGCTTTCTGGAAAGAAATAGCAGCTGTTCTGTCCTCTCCCCCCCCCTCCCTCCACCAAGCCACTTGAAGAAACCCTTCCTCAGCCCTTGAAGGCCCTCCGGCTGCCCAGGACTGCAGTTGTGCTTGTGTCTGCATTCCTTCGCCCAGCCCCACAAGTCTTTACCTGGAGCCTCTTTTCTGCTGCTGAGAAAGGAGAGCAGTTGGGTACCCAGGGACAAGGGGGTGTGGGGACAAATAGCTACTGTTCCTGCATTGCTGGATTGTGAAATGAGTCACAGCTGGTGGGACTGGGCTGTATAGGCTTCAGGAAACAGCAAATCCCAACAGCTCATGGAGATTCTCCTTTATAGCGCAACAGAAGTCAAGCGATGCCTTGGGATGCAAGCCTTTGTAATCCGCCAAATTCCAGCTGAGCTGAATTATCTTTCATGACTCTGAACAGCTGAGAACCAGGGAAAACTGTCTGGTGAAAGGAAGGGCTTTCCGGTTGGCAGTGATATTTGCTAGCCTCCAGATGTCGGCCTGCCACTTGCTGGGGCTGTGACAGACAAGCCATCTGCACTGGGAACTGAAAGGATAATCGGATCGGAAAGCATAGCTGCATACAGCGCTAACCAGATGTCATAGGATACAAGGCTTCTAAGCCATTTTCAGAATTGCACAGAAGGGAAATATTACTCTTGGCACCAATGAAGAATTTACTATGTACACACCTCTTAAAAATACAGCAAGTGTATCCTTAAAAAAACTGGCAGTTTTAAATGGGGGCATTTGCATACACACCCAGAGCTGCAATTAGTTTTCTAGCACTTTCTAATGTTTTGGAAGGAATACTCCCAGCAGTGATTTTTTTTTTCTTCTTTTTAATGTTTCAGGAGGAAAAATCCTGCTGGAGTTTAGGCAGGCATCCTTGAATCATTTCCTCCTCCTCAACATACTCCCTTTAATTTCTCCACTGTTTGAAAATTTTGTGATTCTTGCTTGTACAGCATTACTTCCAATTGTTTGATTGCTCAGACAATGTTTGGATTGCAGTCTGTTCCACTTGCTTGTGCTAGCCTCAGAATTCACGCAGGACCTATCTAGCAAGTGTGCCTGAGCCCATATGTGTCTGGCTGAACTTGCTTTATTCCTTCTTCTTTGTGAACAGCTTAAGTCTTCTGTGGACCTTTGCCTCCTGAAATCATAATTTAAATGATGGCTGACTGCAGAGCAGATGCCCTTTGAACATACAAACATCAATTCCACATATCTGTGATCCTCACAATATGGCCATCTAGCAGTGTTACGCTCTAACCAGCTTAGGAGAATGGGAATTGTACTCTAATACAGGGGTCTCCAACCTTGGCCACTTTAAGCCTGGAGGACTTCAATTCCCAGAATTCCCCAGCCAGCTTTGGGAATCGAAATCCTCCAAGCTTAAAGTGGCCAAGGTTGGAAACTCCTGCTTTAATATACCTAGTAAGCATCAAGTTGGGGAAATCAATGCTCGGTGTAGGAGCATTATTGTAAAGAACAGGTTTAAAAACCCATCTGCACAAATTTGCTATGAACAGAATATGGACATAAATTTATTTTCTAAGAAACTAGGAATGTAATAAAGACAAAGCAAGCTCTGCTCTTACTAACAATTGCAAACTACAATTGTGGTAGAAACTTCCACCAACATCCCTATTGCAACACTCAGTCTGCATTTAGATGCTTAGGACCGTCTCTCCTTCAGGCTTATTGCTGAAATGTTTGCCGCCCCGTGAAGCCAAGTAAACAATGCTGTTGTGATGAACCAGAAGCCCTTTGAGCCATTTTATGAAGAATTGGAGTTACATTTTTTGTGAGATAAAGGTGGGAAGGATGGATGATTAGGGCATGTCACTTATGGCAGGAGCTCACGAATGTGCCAGGAAGTTCTAGCGACTTCTGTCCGCCCCGCTCTTTTTTTATGGAGGTGCATTAACTATTCTTTTTTTTTTTTTTCCTGTCTGACCAGATGGTCTTTAATTCCTCCAGAGACTGGCAAGGAGCTTTTTTTCTTTTCTTTTTTTAAAGCATTGCATCCCAAAGAGTCTTCTGGAGTCCGTGCAATCAGTTGTGCATTATCCCGGTGTATATTATCCTCAATAGGCTCAGTTTCACGAAAGCAAAGTGATTTCCCAGAAACAGAGAGGAAGAAGAGCAGAATAACAGGGCTATTAAAGGGTTAAATGGGCTCAGAACAAATGTGCCAGAAAAACTCTGTGTGTGCGTGTCTAATAGGGCTTCTCCACATATCTGGCTCTTTTCCTCCCTGCGTGCTGCCTTTCACTGGCACAGTCCTCTGACCAGTCTCGTGTTCACACCTGCTCCATTCCTGGCTGGGCTAGCCCCTGCACCTCCCTGGCTCCTTTCCTGAATGCAGGAGGCCAAGCAGGGACCCGGGAGAGAGAAGAGAGCAAGGCAGGGGAGGGGGTGTGAGCAAGCAAGCCAGAGATGACAAGGATGATGGCTGTGGCACAGATGGAGGGACAAGCCCATTGCTTTGCTCTGAGGCAGTCCCTAAGGAATGAGAAAGAGGCATATTGTGACCTTAAAGCAGGGGGGGGGGGAGAGAGAGAATGACAAGAAATTATTTATTTAGCATATGGCAAGTGATAAGAGGAGGGACGTGGTGGCTCAGTGGCTAAGACACTGAGCTTGTCAATCAAAAAGGTCGGCAGTTCAGCGGTTTGAATCCCGAGTGCTGCATAACGGAGTGAGCTCCCGTTACTTGTCCCAGCTGCTGCCAACCTAGCCGTTCGAAAGCATGTAAAAATGCAAGTAGAAAAATAGGGACCACCTTTGGTGGGAAGGTAACAGCGCTCCGTCCGCCTTCGGCATTTAGTCATGCGGGCCACATGACCACGGAGACGTCTTCGGACAGCGCTGGCTCTTTGGCTTTGTAACGGAGATGAGTGCCATCCCCTAGAGCCGGAAATGACTAGTACGTATGTGCCAGGAGAGCCTTTACCTTTAAGTGATAAGAAAGAGCAAACATAATCCGAGAATGTCGCTAGGCAGGTAGAGAGAGAGGTGATCCATATGACTTTGGATATTTGGGTTTGGAAATTCGGGAGTGGGGGAGGGCAAAGTCTCTCCTCATGATTTGCGAGAGTAAATTTTATCATAAGTAGATTAAGAGGGTACTGTAAAAGACAGGAATTGGGCATTAATGGACATTAAGACATTATTTCTAGAAAAGTCTTTAAGGGATGTTTGTTGGCTGCTCTGCTTTCTTTCAAGTAGTCCTTCACTTATGACCACCATTGACCCCCAACATTTCTGTTGTTAAGTGAGAAATTTGTTAAGCAAGTTTTGCCACATTTTACGACTTTTCTTGCCACATTGGTTGAGGGAACCACTGCAGTTGTTCAATTAGTAACCCGGTTGTTCAATTAAATCTGACTTCCCTATTGACATTACGTGTCAGGAGGTTGCAAAAGGGGGGGGGTCACATGACCCCGGAACACGGTGACCCTCATCAATATGAACCAATCACCAAGTGTCCAAATGGAAATTACGTGATGCTGGGGATGCTGCAATGTTTGTTAGTGGGAAAAAGGGTCATACACCCCATTTTTTCCCCAGTGCTATTGTAACTTTGAACAGTCACTATACAAACTGTTGTAAGATGAGGACTACCTGTATATCCAGAGGTGGTATTCAGCAGGTTCTGATCAGTTCTGGAGAACCAGTAGCAGAAATTTTGAGTAGTTCAGAGAACCAGCAAATCCCACCTCTGACTTCCCCCGCCCCCATCTATTATCTGCCTCCTGAGTCCCAGCTGATTGGCTCTTTTGTTGCCTTGCACAGAAGAAGGGAGCTGGAAAGCAGGTTAGTGGGGTTGCCTTGCACAGGAGAAGGGAGCAGCTGGAAAGCAGGTTAATGGGGTGGGGAGGGAATGGGGATTTTGCAGGCAAGGATCTCTTCAAATGCATTCTATATATATTTTGGTGTAATATTGGAGCAGCTGAAGTATTGATTAATACACAGAACCTGCCTGTGTAAATTTATCTTCCATTGACATAACGGCCATCAACACATTTTGGAATGCCCTCTTCCAATTAACATGGCAGGCAAAACTTCTTTGGAGATGAGATTTTATTAGCATTTTGGGCAAAAAAAGGAATAAGAGACCGATTCTTTCATCAGTTCATTCCCAAAGGAAAATGGGTGGAAGGAAAGTGGAAAGAGAAGGAAAAGCAGTTTTTTTTACCTTTATTATGCTTTTCTTTCAAAGGATGTGTGCCTGCCATGCTCACCAAGCCACGCCCATCAAACCATGCCCACAGAACTGGTAGTAAAAAACCCTGAACACTGTGTATATCTAATACTGAAGCAATTGTTGCAGCAAGTTTGTAGAAGACATAGAGCCAGAGAAATAGCATTTCAAAAATTCAATGTAGAGAAAAGTAAAGTCCTGCACTTAGGCAAGAAAAACCAAAAGTACACATATAGACTGGGTGAAACCAGGCTCAATAGCAGTAACTGTGAGAGGGATCTTGGAATCTTAGTGGACAACCAGCTAAATAGGAGCCAGCAGTGTGCAGCAGCAGCCAAAAAAGCTAATCCAATCCTAAGTTACATTAACAGAGGGATACAATCAAGATCAAGGGAAGTACTAATACCACTCTATAAAGCCTTAGTAAGACCACACCTAAAGTACTGCATCCAGTTTTGGTCACCACATTATAAAAAAGATGTTGAGACTCTAGAAAAAGTACAGAGAAGAGCAACCAGGATGATTAGGGGACTGGAGGCTAAAACATACAACGAACGGTTGCAGGAACTGGGCTTGGCTAGTCTAGTAAAGAGAAGGACCAGGGGAGACATGATAGCAGTCTTCCAATATTTGAGGGGCTGCCACAGGGAGGAAGGGGTCAAGCTATTTTCTAAAGCGCCTATAGGCCAGACAAGGAATAATGGATGGAAACTGAACAAGGAGAGATTTAACCTGGAAACAAGGAGAAACTTTCTGACATTGAGAACAATCAACCAATGGAACAGAAGTTGCCCTCGGAAGTTGTGGGAGTGCCATCAGTTGAGACTTTCAAGAAGAGATTGGACTGCCATTTGTCAGAAATGGTGTAGGGTCTCCCACTTGGGCAGGGGGTTGGACTAGATGACCTACAGGGTCCCTCCAACTCTGTCTGTTAAATCTGTTAAAAATACAAGTGGTCTCTCTGCTTTTCTCACTCGCTCAAAAGAAGAAATTTGTACTAACTATTTAACTTTAGCATCCAGTACATTTCTTCTCTAAGACCCAGTTTGATGCAGTGGTTAAAGCATCGGGCTAGGAACCAGGAGGCTGTGAGTCTCACCTTAGACACAATGTCAGCTGAGCTAGGTGATCTTGGGGTGGTCACTTTCTCTCAGCCCTAGGGATGAGGCTCTTCAGAAAGCCAAGTTTTTTTTTTTTTTTTTTACAAAATCCAGACAATGAAGATATTACATTTTAAATACATAATGTTAACATCCTAATTTGCAGGAAGCCATTTGTGATGGAAACCTGGGGCCGAGTATATGGCGTTGCACTGGGTCCCCCAATCCCTCAAACTAGGGCTAAAGGAAGGTAGCAGCTTTGACCAAAATGTACTTCATTTCCAAAGTTTCAGAAGAAGAAAATCTAAAAAGTGAGACATCTAAAAATCTAAAAAGTGAGACATTGGGGGAAGCTCCAAGTGGGCTCCATCACTCACCCTCACTAAGATTAGCACTCTTTAAAAACCCTATTTTTACCATATTAGTTCTCCATTCTTCCTATGGCAGTGCTTGGCACATATCAAATTCGTTGTGTGTCCAATCACACTTGGCCAATAAAAAAATTCTATTCTATTCTATTGTATTCCTATTCTATTCCATTCCATTCCATTCCTTCCATTCTATTCCTTCCATTTCCTTCCATTCCAATCCATTCCTTACATTCCATTCCAATCCATTCCAATCCAATCCATTCCATTCCATTCCATTCCTTTCCATTCCTTTCTTTTCCTTCCATTCCATTCCATTCCATTCCAATTCCGTTCCGTTCCATTCCATTCCTTCCATTCCATTTCATTTCATTCCATTCCAATCCGTTCCATTCCATTCCTTCCATTCCATCCGTTCCATTCCATTCCATTCCATTCCATTTCATTCCTTCCATTCCATTCCATTCCAATCCATTCCATTCCATTCCATTCCTTTCCATTCCTTTCTTTTCCTTCCATTCCATTCCATTCCAATCCAATCCAATCCATTCCATTCCAATTCCGTTCCGTTCCATTCCATTCCATTCCTTCCATTCCATTTCATTTCATTCCATTCCATTCCATTCCAATCCGTTCCATTCCATTCCTTCCATTCCATTCCATTCCGTTCCATTCCATTCCATTCCATTCCATTCCATTTCATTCCTTCCATTCCATTCCAATCCATTCCAATCCAATCCATTCCATTTCTTCCATTTCATTCCATTCCATTCCAATCCATTCCGTTCCATTCCAATCCAATCCAATCCATTCCATTCCATTCCAATCCATTCCGTTCCATTCCATTCCAATCCATTCCATTCCATTCCATTCCTTCTGTTCCATTCCTTCAACTCCATTCCATTCCAATCCATTCCATTCCAATCCATTCCTTCCGTTCCATTCCGTTCCAATCCATTCCATTCCTTCCATTCCAAGCTATTCCATTCCATTCCAATCCGTTCCATTCCTTCCATTCCATTCCATTTCATTTCTTCCATTCCATTTCATTCCATTCCATTCCATTCCATTCCTTCCATTCCGTTCCATTCCATTCCATTCCATTCCATTCCAATCCGTTCCATTCCAATCCAATCCAATCCATTCCATTCCATTCCGTTCCATTCCTTCCGTTCCATTCCGTTCCATTCCAATCCATTCCATTCCTTCCATTCCATTCCATTCCTTCCTTCCATTCCATTCCATTCATTCCATTCCATTCCATTCCATTCCTTCCATTCCATTCCATTCCATTTCATTCCATTCCAATCCGTTCCATTCCTTCCATTCCGTTCCATTCCATTCCATTCCTTCCTTCCATTCCATTCCATTCATTCCATTCCATTCCATTCCAATCCATTCCATTCCATTCCTTCCATTCCATTCCATTCCATTTCATTCCATTCCAATCCGTTCCATTCCTTCCATTCCGTTCCATTCCATTCCTTCCATTCCATTCCATTCCATTCCAATCCAATCCAATCCAATCCAATCCAATCCAATCCAATCCAATCCAATCCATTCTATTCCTTTCCATTCCTTTCCTTTCCTTCCATTCCATTCCTTCCATTCCATTCCATTCCAGTCCAGTCCAATCCAATCCAATCCATTCCATTCCGTTCCAATTCCATTCCATTCCATTCCATTCCTTCCATTCCATTTCATTCCATTCCAATCCGTTCCAATTCCATTCCATTCCATTCCTTCCATTCCATTTCATTTCTTCCATTCCATTTCATTCCATTCCATTCCATTCCATTCCTTCCATTCCGTTCCATTCCATTCCATTCCAATCCGTTCCATTCCATTCCAATCCAATCCAATCCAATCCATTCCGTTCCATTCCTTCCGTTCCGTTCCGTTCCATTCCAATCCATTCCATTCCATTCCATTCCTTCCTTCCATTCCATTCCATTCATTCCATTCCATTCCTTCCATTCCATTTCATTCCATTCCAATCTGTTCCATTCCTTCCATTCCATTCCGTTCCATTCCATTCCTTCCTTCCATTCCATTCCATTCCATTCATTCCATTCCAATCCATTCCATTCCATTCCTTCCATTCCATTCCATTCCATTTCATTCCATTTCATTCCATTCCATTCCATTCCAATCCGTTCCATTCCTTCCATTCCATTCCATTCCGTTCCATTCCATTCCTTCCATTCCATTCCAATCCATTCCAATCCAATCCAATCCAATCCAATCCATTCCATTCTATTCCTTTCCATTCCTTTCCATTCCTTCCATTCCATTCCTTCCATTCCATTCCATTCCAATCCAATCCAATCCATTCCATTCCGTTCCAATTCCATTCCATTCCATTCCATTGCATTCCATTCCTTCCATTCCATTTCATTCCATTCCAATCCGTTCCAATTCCATTCCATTCCATTCCATTCCTTCCATTCCATTTCATTTCATTCCAATCCGTTCCATTCCATTCCATTCCATTCCTTCCATTCCATTCCGTTCCGTTCCATTCCAATCCATTCCGTTCCATTCCATTCCATTCCATTCCAATCCAATCCATTCCATTCCATTCCATTCCGTTCCAATCCATTCCATTCCATTCCTTCCATTCCATTCCTTCAAGTCCATTCCATTCCATTCCATTCCAATCCATTCCTTCCGTTCCATTCCAACCCATTCCATTCCATTCCATTCCAATCCGTTCCATTCCTTCCATTCCATTTCATTTCTTCCATTCCATTCCATTCCATTCCATTCCATTCCTTCCATTCCATTCCATTCCATTTTAATCCAATCCATTCCATTCCAATCCGCTCCATTCCGTTCCATTCCTTCCGTTCCATTCCTTCCGTTCCATTCCATTCCAATCCATTCCATTCCATTCTATTCCTTCCGGTCCATTCTATTCTATTCTATCACTTCACTCTGCTGAATGATAGGACTAGCCACATTGGTTAGTATTTTTTTTTGCAAAGTTGTCATCTTCAGATCTTCCTAATGGGTACCTATAAGTAGCGTTTCTTCTCACAATCTACCTTGATGTAATTTACTCCCCTCTATTCCTTTTCCATCCATCAACCTCTATGACTTGGTTAAAGGAGGATATCCAGGAACATCCAAAGTCTCTTGGAGATCATTTTTAAGGTGATTTGTTATTTGTCTGGAATTAAAAGAACTAGTCTGCTTATTTTAAGCATTGAAACATTTTAAGCACAGAAAGCTACTTACGGCCAAACCACGCTGCAAAGAAATATGTTCCATTTCTCTGTATTTTATTGGCTTTCTTTCTTTGCACTGAAATGGGTTATTGTGCACATGACAATTGGGGTGGGTGGGGGATGGAAGCCTGTAGCTGCTGAAATTGATGTAATCCCTTCATAATTGCATTTTGAAAAAAAATATTTGGTTTAAGATGGCTGTGTTTAATGTAACAAACAGATAACCTTTGCTAGTCTTGCTAAGAACTCCAAATTAGCCAAATCCAGTACCTAACACTGCAATGTTGTATCTTGAAAACTCTACTGTGGGAGCATCCTGCTTAGATAGGCTGTAATAGAGACAGACCAACCGGTTTTGCTGTCTTGAAAGCCACTGCCTTCCCATGGCAATGCCGCTCACTGCCATGTATTAAGCAAAGGAGTTCTTTGAAACAGCCCAGCAATCCAGGGCTGGAAGGGACCTTGGAGGTCATGTAGTCCAACCCCCTGCTCCAGCAGGAAAACTTATATCACCTTGATCATTTTAGTGCCTTTGAACCCAGAGGAGAGATTCCCAGAAGAGGGAAGGAGTTTACTAGTTCTGCCAGATCCGTTCTGCTCAGAAATCCAGGATAAGGTTTCCCTGTCAGAAAGGACCTTATTTTCTTATTCCTATCTTATTCTTTTCTTCTGGCTGCCCGTGCTTCTATTCCACGCGGGGCAGGCTTGTCCCCCTGCTCTTTCAAGTTTGCAGGTGAGAACTCTCCATAGCCCGACGTGGCTGCTGAGCTGAGTTTATTCCGTTTGAAGTTTTGATGAAGTGTACACCTAGACCTCTCCGTGGAAGCAGCCGCGGGGATCACATTCCAGCTGCCGCTTGGTTTAAAAAGAAAAAAAAGAAAAAAAGAAAAAAAAAGGAGGCATAAGAGCAAAGCAAACGAAGAAAGCCTTCGGTACACAGAGCAGGTTGCGTGTGTGATGGGAGAGTCAATAAAAGACGGGAGGCTTGTGGCTCCTGCCTGTCACTGCAAACGGCGAAGGGTCTCTGAATGGGCCGGGCGGAGTAGAGAGTTTTTTCTGTCCGACTGAATGAACACAAGGCGCGCACCGCAGCGAAGCACGAGGTTAGCTTGGAGGAGGTGCACATAAACACAGCTGTTCACAAGAGCACCAGACATGGACCGTACCACTCTGGAGGCAGGGGGAGAGCAGCCACAGGTAGTTTCCCCACCACTTTGCTTCTCCCCAGTTAAAGAAGACCTCCTTGGTGGCTCCTGGTATAAAACTGATGGGCTCAACGTAGCTGATGGGAATCTAGGGGCGAGGCAAGGAGGTTTTTGGAGCAGCCTGAGGAAAAAGGGGGATTGGTCCAAGCCAGAGGGGACCCACGGAGAAAGCCAGCTTAGCAGGTGCCCTGATACTCCCAGGCTTGAGCCTGAATTGAAAGAGAGGCAGAATATCAAAGTGGGCAGAGGGTTTCAAGGAAGCCCGGGAAGCAGATGCTCAGTCCCATGGCTGTAAAACTCTTCAGGTGGGTCCTTCCTCCCCCTTTTTTTTGGTGGTCTTCCTCCTTCCTTGCGTGCTGCTAGAAACCCTTCCTTGCATTGTCCTCCTCTCTGGAAAGGAGAAGGTGGAGGAAGCGGTCCGGGTTGGGCTGCGTGGGAAAAAGCCAGGATTCACCTGACTTCAGTCTGCAGCTTAGAGGCTGGGAAGGGAAAAGCTGTCGCTTGGGATGCCATGAAGTAGGCTCGCCCCGGCCTCTGAGCTGGGGGAATGCCCATCGGGCTCAACTCATGGCAGGCTTCCCTGACTCTTGACTGCTTGCTTGCTTACGAGAGTGGCAGCTGGTTGTTGGTGGTGAGGAATGGCTGAGGAAATTTCGCCTTGGCACAGGGCTGGAAAAAGAGCCCTGGGAAATGGGATGCTGCAGATAACCCAAATCTTCCCCCCTCCCTCCCTCCCTTTTTGATCCATCTGTATTTTTCCCGTTTGCCTCTTTCTACACAGGAATCCCAGGCAGAAGAATATATTTCAGTTTTCCCCTATTATTGCTGCTGTTATTTCTATTTGGCTTTTGTTCTATCTTTCTGCCCAGAGGAACAGGGTGGTGTTTTGGTTTTGTCTTTTGCTGTTACTTGTACTTTTCCGTGTTAGTACATCGTGATAGTCTACTGCCTTTGGATTCTTATGGGATTTCCTTCTGGCATTTCATGGTTAAATCACTGCCTTAAAGAAAATTGTCTTGTTAAACTGAGCACAACTTGTTTTAAAACACACGTTCACACTGGTGGCTTGTTATTTTCATGATTTTGTTTTCATATAATAGTTCTGATACAGGGTTCTTTAAAAAAAAAGAAAGAAATCAGACAAATTCACATATAAAAAGGGAAAGAAGTCACTTTCAGTATTCTGAATTATCTAGCATTGATTTCAAAAGGAAGTCAGATGTAAACTGAATAAAATCCAACCAGAAATTGCATAGCGCCTGCCATGTGCAGAAAATAGCAGGAGAAGACGGTGAGTAAATGATGCATCTTTGTGGGGAAAGGAATAAATAGAAAAACCCAAGTGAAATGTTTGTTATGCACCCCCTGGATGCTAGTTAATTTGTTTATTCTAATTTGTATAATTGTACCAACCACACAAAGTGGCCAATTTGGGAAAGGCTCTGCAGGCTTCATTGCTTCACTTTGGCTGCATCCCTCCTGTTCTTTTATAAGTTATCTTTTATAAGTTCTTTGGCTGCATCCCTCCTGTTCAGAAGGTCACAGGGAAGGTTAGTTATTTTCTTAGTAAAGCTTTTAGTGCACAGTATTTTTTATTTCATTTTTGTCTTAGGCTGACCTAGATATCCAATATCACTTTCTTCCAATATACCACTGTTAGTTTTCAGACATTAATGGAATCTTGGTTGCAAAGGAGGTGCTCAGTCAAAGGTCCAATAAGTCAAAAGCTGCATGAAAAACAGGAGCATGTAAGTGGAAATAGGCTAGATCTAGAAAGGTCTAACCTGAACTTCCACCTGGCTTTTCAGTTTGAAAAACCCCTAGTTGTTCATCATGCTGTGGCCATGGTTCCTTCAAGAGAAGTAGACCATAAATCTCCCCTATGTATCAGAAGGGCACTTTCAAGCCATCAGTACTAATTGCTTGAACCTTCAGCCCCATGGAATAACTATGAAGACAAATCAGTTTTAATCACCCTGGCTCTGCTTTAGAACTACACATTTGCTCAAGAAGTTAACATTAGCACAAGAGGATGCGTTGCTGGCTAGATAGAGTTCCTGAAACGTAACTCTCTTCCCCTAATTTGTTTCTGGAAAGGTATTTGTTCAAAAATTACCAGAGCAGAGCCAAGTTCTATTGCAGGCTAATTGTACAATCCCTTTCTCTACCTCCGCTTTTGCTAATTGGCCACAATCTTTTCTCTGTAGAATGGTTACTTGGTCATTTAATAGCTGAGATGTTTCCTTAAAGCCAGACTACATCTGGCACCAAATAGGATGAATTGCAGGTGCATTTGTTTTTTGTTGGTTGGTTTGTTATTAGTGTAAGTAGCAATGGTGGGGCACAGTCGGGAAAGATACAGTCAAAATCCGTAGCACAGCAAAGTCTATAACTCCCAACAACTACCTGGCCCTCTCCAGCACCTGGCCCCTAACATCTAGAGGAAAGTTCCCATCAGCTCTCTAGGCCTACATGTAGCTAGAACAGAAAGAGCCATTCTGGGCACCTTTGAAAGGAGGAATTGTTAGATGGCTTGGCTTACCCGTTATAAAATGCTGAGGTGCCTCCAAGTACACAAATATAGAATTTACGCTGGAAATTTATGCTACCAATTTGATTCTATTAAAAAAAATGCTCCATTAAAAAATGCTGTGCTCGAAAACTGATTTCCCCAACCCCATTCATCTCCTTTTATTAATAAAGCACAAGCTTTATTTAAAATTAATGAACTGTGCAGATGATCTGCTTCCCTCTCGCAATATTTGTTTTGGTCAGGGATGTGTGAACGAATGCATGTGTGTGAAAGAATGAGAGAAAGACTTGAATTGCTGTAATTCCTGTCTTTTTCTTCTTAGATTTTTTTTTAAAATTTACCACTAATTTTTAATATTTTGAAGCACTATCACTTTGTCTTTCCATGTCAGCCACAACTAGCAGTGTAAACCAGGAGTGTCAGACTTGTGGCCCATGGGCTGGATGCGTCATATGCTGGCCACGTCCCCACCTGGTTTAGTGAAGGGGAGGAAAGTCTCAATACGTCACGTGATGCCGCAAGTTTGACACCCCTGGTATAAGCCCCTATTTGCCAAAATCACAACAGATTCAGGCTTAGTTTTCAAAGAATGTTACAATTAACAAATAGGAACATATTTTGAAATACATGATGGCGCATTGTCTTTAGAAACTAGCATTTTCTAACTTTTCTTAGTGGTTTATTTTGATCCTTGTGCTTTTACAGAAGAGTGAAACAGGAATAAAAGTGTGAATTAATCAGATAAAAATCTCAGTTGCATGACTGACATTTCATGACTTGCCAATTCAGCAAGACCAGAAGAAGAAGGAGTTTGCTTCAATGTACCTTAAAAGCTTATGAGCTGTGCACTTAGAATTCTACATGTAGGATTTACAGGTGGTGCATCACCTGATTTCTAACAATGGGTTAAATGGGAAACATCCCCCTTCCCCTAGAAGCACATTCTCTTAATTCTAAATCAAACAAGTCTGGGGACTTCTGCTTTAAAGGATAACTCATTTTTGAATGTAATGTCACAAATTCCCTTCATGAAAAAAAGGAGATATCTCTGCCCCTCCTTGTTTTTCATCTGGCCGGTTAATTTCTCTGCCAGAGGATTCTGGGCCCAATGCCAGATTCTTCCAGCAAACTTCTACAACTTAAGTCAGCTGGCACATGCAATATTAAGAGTACAAGTCCAGCGCAGGAAATCTCCTGAGGACTTTTGCTAAGCTCTGTGTTCACTGAATAGTCTGATCTGATGCTAAGCTGTTCTTTCCGCTTTAGCCTCCCATTTGAAGAATGAAAACAGTCATCAAGCCAGCAAAGGTGCAACATAAGAAAAAACCGAAAGATTGGCCAATTACATTGTTAGGGAAAATACAGTAGAGTACAGCATTTGTGATACGAAGTACCATACAATACCAATGGAAAACTAAAACAAAAAAATCAACTAGGAACTTGGTAACTGCTAGATACATTAAGTTCAAGATGCTGCTAATGAAAGTCAGATCTTCCTGGAGCAAAACTAAGTTGTCCAATCATGGATCAGAGGACAGACTTTACATGTGTTGTATTACTGATCTCAGCTTGGAGGGAGAAAGGGTGATCCTCTCATGGAGATCTTGCCAGTTGGGTTTCCTGTTTTGTTCTACATTTGGGGGGAGTAGGGGGGAGGTAGGGGAGATGGTGTGGCAATTGCATATCAAGAGACCTTAGCAATTGCAAGGTCATTGATTCACAGATAGCCAGATGTGGAATCTTAGCTAGCTATGTGCATGTGAGTCCTGCTGTTATCCCATCCTCCCAGCTGCACAGCAGCATTCCTCCCTGAGCTCTTGATCTTGTTATGAAGATGCTTGTAGATTTGTCCAGGTTCTTAGCATTGGGTGTTCAACCATCTTTCCCTGGGATCAGGGAACTTAAGAGATCCTCCCCACCATGACAACTATGCATTTGTCCCAGATAATCACTGGCCTGACTCACATAGCTGGCCATATTTTAAATATGGTATTCATCTACCCTTGAGGTATGTGTGTGATGATCTGGTTCTGGGGATTTTCCATTACAATGGATTGTTTATTTCCTTGAGACAATGGACATACAGTTTACCAGGGGTGTCAAACTCAATTTCATTGAGGGCCACACCAGGGTTATGTTTAATCTTGGGGGCCCAGGGTGGGCGAGGCCAGGGTGAGCGTGGCCAGCTAGACATCAATTGTGTTGGGGGCGTCTGTGGTGGCCTGAGAAATCTGACAGCAAAAATGGGCTCCCAAGCTCTGTTTCAGTTGCAATGGCCTCCTGAAACCCTCTTCCAGCAAAAATGGAGCTCGGGAGGGCTGTATGCAGCCCTCTCGAGCTCCATTTTTGCTGGCAGAGGCACTGCGAGCCAGTCCTTCGCTGTTTCCAGGGTGGCACTGTGGGCCAGATCTAAGCACCTCATGGGCTGGATCTGACCCCCAGGCCTTGAGTTTGACACCCCTGCACTAAATTCTGCAAAAGGTCACCCAGATATCTAATGGATCCAGCAAGTTTCTCGATGGAGTTTGGGAAATTTCTAAGTAGACTTCAGGGTGATTCTTTTCAGCACCTTGCTGACCACTGGAACAGAGAAACACTTAATAGGATCACCCCTGAACAATCTTTCCTTGCCTTCCAAATCCTGCAAAGGTCTTTTGTGTACAAAGGAATTTGGGGTGGGGGGAATGTGAACAGTTTCTGGTGGAAATGTATATACAATGAGTAAACCAGAACGAGTAAAAACCAAGGGGTGAACAATAAAAGCAATAAGGGTGGCAAAGCTCAATTACTTCTTCACCTTTTATACTGTATCTAAAGAATATGGGCCACTGTCCTTTAGGGAGAGATGAATCAGTAGATTAATGTAACTTGTATTTCCCTAGCTGAGTTGGACTTTTAATCTTGAGTTGGAAACCAGATGAACAAATCTACTGTACAGATAATAGATGAAGTCTTATGGTGCTATCTTGGAAGCTTTTGAATCTATAGAAACCAAGGAAGTGGAGAATGACCTCTTTGATCTTATCTGCCCCTTAGAAATTGGACCCCTGTCTTACAATGCTAATTAAAATGGCCAGGAAAGGATTGAGATTTGGATCTGAGCTTGTTATCAACAACAGTTTGAGTCAGGAGAAATGCCAGGATCCTTAAAAAGCATTGGTATACCCATTTCTTGGATGCAACAAAACTGCACAGTTATCAACCTATCTCTAAGATGTTTTTTTAAATGAAGGTTATTAAAAAAGTGGCGCTATATTTGTACAGGGTTCTGGAGGATATAAACTATCTGGACCCTTGGATTCAGACTTGGGCAAGAGATACAAACCACATTAATTATTCTCATGGATGACCTATGTATCTGGAGGTTCAGTTGTCTTTTTTTTTTTTGCTTTTTGTGTTTATTTTGTTAGTTATTTATATTGATGTTTTTGTTCATTACCCAGAATCACCTTGGCAAAATAAATAGCCAATGTAAATTGAATTAAATAAAAAATATTTCATCAGATTTCAATAATGTCAACCACAGCCTCCTTCTGGACTACTTGTGTGAGTTGGAGGCATAATCTTATGGTGGTTTTACTTCTATCTAAACAGGTAGATCCAGTGAGAAGGGGTGAGGTTGCATACATGGAAATTTTTACTAGAGAATGTTTCCTTTCTCCTATTCTGTCTATGTCAAATTGCTAGGAGAGGATGTCTGCCGGTCTGGTGTGAAGTTATCATTGTGAAGATTTTACCTAGTAATAATCTGAATTCTGTGCCTATCGCAAGATGGATTAGAAGTCATTATCCAATTCTGGTAGTTATCAGGATATGAATGGGGTGGGGGGAAAGACTTAGATATAGACCGTAAACTGCCCCAAAATCGCAGTGGGGTGTATGCTCAGTGTTTATAATAGCATTGCCATGGTATACCTCTGTAGGCTTCCAAGTGCAATTGAATGTGCAATTATTACCTATAAAGTCCTATATGTTCAGAGCTAAGGTATGTACCTTAGCTAATAGTTTCTGCTGCTCCGACCTAGACAATGAGGGATCATTTGCTAAAAGACTTCATGATGGGCATTCTAAGAAGCAACTGTATTACGCTGGAATGGTTTGTTACTCCAAGTGTGGATGGCCTTAATCTTCACCGCCTCCAGAAAGCAGATGATTTTTCCAGCAGGAAAAGTCCAGTAGCAGCCTTTGCCACAAGGTAGCCTGTTAATCCAATTGCTATTTTAAATCATTGTATTCCAATTTTATACTCTATTCTATCATATAAATTCTGCAGGCCACCATCTGAAACCCAGCTGACTTTGAATGGTACACAAATTTCATAAATGAATAATAAGAAAGTAATAAAACCAGAAGGCAAATCTTAAAAGTGTTTTTTTTTATAGCATCTCTAGAATGCATTGCTGTGTCTATGTCTGGAAGTACTCTAGAAGTTGAGCTGCATCATCAGAGCCTCATTAAGGGGTTACTATAATTTTCAAGTTGATAGAAACCAAGGTTTTTGAATTACCATTTTCTTTCTAAATAGTTGAACAGAGAGGAGATAATGGATGTCTTTCAGCAACACACATTTGTCCATCTGACTTACTTTCATACATTGGTCATATCCTCTACTCATATCACTCCCCTAAAGTTACCTTTGAGCTGCATTTAACACCTGGACTTGGCTGTGTGGCTTCCTAAGGTATTGAATTTACCCTGAGAGCTGTTGAAAAGCTGTTGGGCATTTTTTTTTCCAGTTGAGTGACAGGAAGAAGGACATAATATCATTTCTGTAATCAGCCACTGTTTATCTCATCATAGCTCAATATGTCTACATCTATCAGATGTAATGAGGTTTCATTAAGAAATGATCTCATGCTAAATTGTCTAGGCTTGGAAAGAAATGTCCTGAGTATTAAGTCTAAGTACTTTGTTCAATCAACCAACCAGGTGTGCATCTTCATTGTTATCCCATGTAAATGCTGAAGGTAGAACTCAAAAAATTCCAGAGTTTTTTTTGACTCACCTCGTTTAACTTCTCGGTCTCCTTAAAGAGATTGATTAGTATTAGATTCATTATTTGTAGTTTGGATTCTAGATATTGTAAAAGCAAGAGAAACAGGTCTTCCTACTTCTCCTCTCTATTATAAAACATGAAAAATTGGTTCTTTATATTATGCCTTCCTTTCCTTTCCTGTTCAATCTGCTGCTTTTTCTGATCTTCCTGTTAAGTCGCGCCCCCTTAGTCATCTTCCCATTTCCATCTTCCCTAATCATTCTTTTTTCTTCTGCAGCAACATTCCCCCCCCCCCTTTTAGTGCTTCCTATATTTTACCCAACAGCATTCAAAACCCTTGGAAGCGAATGCAATTGGTGTCACTGTTTCTTGCTGGTTAAGAGCTGCAATGAATGAGTATATCCAACAGTATTGCATAGATGCATTCCTGTCAAACAGGCAACAAATGGTCAAAATAGGGAGCGCCCTATCAAATCCTGTACCTGTCAATAGTGTTGTCCCCCAAGGCAGACTTGAAATTTTAGGCCTAGACAACCTAGAACTATGCCGCCTTTGGTCCGATCTAAGTATAGTACATAAAATTATACATTGCAATGTATAATGTCCTACCTGTCAATGAATACTTCAGCTTCAATCACAATACAAGAGCACACAATAGATACAAACTCAAGGTTAACCGCACCAAACTTGATTGCAGGAAATACGACTTCAGCAACAGAGTGGTCAATGTCTGGAATACTCTACCTGACTCTGTGGTCCCTTCCCCAAACCCCAAAAACTTTAACCTTAGACTGTCTACTATTGACCTCACCCCCTTCCTTAGAGGTCTGTTGAGACTCTAGAAATAGTACAGAGAAGAGCAACCAGGATGATTAAGGGACTGGAGGCTAAAACATACAACAAACGGTTGCAGGAACTGGGCTTGGCTAGTCTAGTAAAGGAGAAGGACCAGGGAAGACATGATAGAGGTCTTCCAATATTTGAGGGGCTGCCACAGGGAGGAAGGGGTCAAGCTATTTTCTAAAACTCCTATAGGCCAGACAAGGAATAATGGATGGAAACTGAACAAGGAGAGATTTAACCTGGAAACAAGGAGAAACTTTCTGACAGTAAGAACAATCAACCAATGGAACAGGTTGCTCTCGGAAGTTGTGGGAGTGCCATCACTTGAGACTTTCAAGAAGAAATTGGACTGCCATTTGTCAGAAATGGTATAGGGTTTCCCGTTTGGGCGGGGGGGTTGGACTAGATAACCTACAAGGTCCCTTCCAACTCTGATTATCTGTAAATCTGTCTGTAGGGGGCGTGCAAAAGCGCACCAATGTGCCTACCATCCCTGTCTTTTTATTTCTTTTTTATTTGTACCCATTTCATGTCTTCATAAGCATGTTTATACTTATACCTGTTATCTAATACTTGCTTGACAAATAAATAAAATAAATAAAAATAAACAGTGAGACCAATATAAGGTTGATCTTAGAAAATTGTCCAGATGGGATGACAAAAAAACCTCCAGAGCCCTGGGCCCTTGTCCCAACCTCAACCTAGTTGTTTAATTATAAGGTGAGTAAGGAAATATCTGGATTCCCAGCTTCAAACTACTTCCCCTGGGATGTAAGCAACAAGTAAATCCAGTAGAAGGCTCTCTTTGGTGAAGGCACAACTTATCCCCAGAGTTCGCCACTTAAGAAGGAAGCTGGGAATTTTTTTAGTTTCAATCTAAAGTTTTGCATTTTTTTTTGTCTTGCAATAACCAGGATCGCTTGTGAGTTGTGAGACTAATCTTGCCTTCAAAGAATGCTACAATATTTCAGCTCCTGAATGTACTTTTGAAGATCAGGTTCTGATCAAATCTACTGTTTTCTTTTCTTTTACTATTATCTTAGTGGATTTATGTAATTGTTCCCCTTTGGGCTGACCGATTTAAGTGATGTTTTTAAACAAAATCAGCATATCAGCTATGCCCTATTACTGGTGCTGATGGTTTGGGTTGTTTTTACTTGTACAGTTCATCCAGGCTGACTAGATAGCTGATTGATAAAGGATATATATATTCAGGTTAACACAGCAAACACATGCAGGGGAAGAGTTCATGGGCCAGCTTCTAAATCCATACTGTTTGTTGTTCTTTGCAAAAACCCTAGCTGCAAGTAATTCACTGGAAACGTATCTATGTATTCATTCACATTGATTTAAACAATGCCCAACTCCAGGGGAGTCTGGCACTTTATATAATAAAAAGCTAGAATAGAGAAATACGTGTGGGGAAAAAAACTGAACTTGATGGCTTGCTGCTGTATGAGGATATCTTTGTTACATGGCTGGTTGATGGGAGGGGTCATGATGAAACCTTAAAGGACCAAAATGTCAAATGGACAGATGCTTTTTTTTTTTTTTTTTTTTTTTAGCAAAGCTACTGCTAAGTTTAGGGGAGAATGCAAACAAACAGGTGGTTAGCATCTCTTGTCTAATTTATTAGGCATTTGAGCTGTCACTAAAATTTGTGTGGCCTTAATAGTTGGTGGAAACTGAGCCAAAGACTTTGGTACTGTTAACAACTACAGCATGCATTATGATTACTTTAAAAAAAAAAAAAAAGACGTCTAGACATTAATGGATAATGCATTTGGCTGAGAAATCTTTTATCTCCAGGGGAACAGTATGTTCAACAGAAGTGATTGAGGACTGCAATAGCTGAATGTCTGCTCTGTGACCTATGTAGAGTGAGGTTAATGTGATTGTTCAGTTCCTGGTGGAATTGGCCCAAACAAATAAGGAAAGAGGAGCTTGTGATGTCAGGGTAGAAGTGGAAAGCAGCATCCAGATTTCTTCACAGTTTTGTACCAGGGACCATAGCCTCTGGGGTTTTGGATTCAGAACTTTGTCTCCATACTCTTTCAGAGGCACTGAATACTAAATATAAACATATGGACTTTCTTTCTTTTTTTAAAATAAAAAATCCAAATGGATTGGAATCTCAACAGAGAAAGACCAATGAGAAAAGGACACAACCGCAGGAACAAAGTGAAACATGCTTTCATAAATAGCATAGGAAGCAGTTCTGGATATTTTCTAATTTAGCTTCCCCCGCCCTCTTTCTCCATTCACTGATATTACAGCACAGATTAAATTAGCTTGGGGAAAATCTCCGGCAGCAGTGGCAGTTAGCAAACAGGCAGACTCCTTCTTGTGCTGCTTTACGTGAAAAAAAAAGAGAGAGAGAGAAAGAGAGAGAGAAGTCTTTCAGTGCACTCTCATTCATTGCCATGCCCTTGTCTCCAAGCCCCTTACCCCAGGGTGTTCTTGACCCCTGACCCCTGACACTTCCCCCCATCCAAGGAGAGAGCACTTTATGGCAGGGGTCTCCAACCTTAGCAACTTTAAGACTTGTGGGTTTCAATTCCCAGAATTCCTCAGCCAGCCATTCTGGGAGTTGAAGTCCACAAGTCTTAAAGTTGCTAAGGTTGGAGACCCCTGCTTTATGGTACTTTTTATAGCACCCTGTTGGAGGAACGAGGGGCTCTAGGCTGCTCACAAGTCCAATAAAAGGATGGCTTGCTGGAAAGGTCTATAGTCAAAAAATGTTGAATGCTTCTGATGACCCTGGAGTCTTCGGTGTCTATCAGGGAAAACCAGTTTGTAATGGGTGCAGTGCCATTCGAGAGCAAGGGGGGGAGGGTTATTTTAGAAGGAGTGATGGCTGATAATTGACCAGTGCAATGCTGATGCCACATTGACAATGTCTTCTGCCCTCCTTGCAGGATTGTGCACAACTCAGGACCGTCACATTCGGCCGCCGGGGTGCTAGAATGGGCTTCAACACAGTGGAGGTTTTACCAGTCTCTGGGTCATCAAACCTTCTTGTTGCTGCTCCTCCTCTTCCCAGATGGGCCGACTGCCCTTCCTCTCGCTGCTCATAACTTGAAACCAGCCCTGCCTCCCATTGTGAAAGATAAACCTTTCCTAGTGACTTGGAATGCACCAACAGCTCGCTGTGCAGCCGCCTACGACGTTCCTCTCCCCTTGGACTCCTACGGCATCCTGGCGAATTCCCAGGAAGCCTTTGTGGGTGGGAACATCACCATCTTCTACTACGATCAACTAGGCTTGTACCCGTATTACATGAACACGACAGTGCCCCCCACTGCGGTTCATGGCGGCTGCCCTCAGAACATCAGCTTGAAAGGCCACCTGGAGAAGATGACGAGGGACATTGTGGCGGCCATGCCCTCACCCTCTTTTGCAGGTCTCACTGTGATCGACTGGGAGAACTGGAGGCCTCAGTGGATTCGGAACTGGGACAAAAAAAATATCTACCGGGACATGTCCCTCCTCCTGGTCAAGCAAAGAAACCCCCATTTATCTGATTATGAAGCTGAGCTGGAGGCCAAATGGGAGTTTGAGACAGCTGCCCAGAGTTTTATGACAGATACTCTCCGCTTAGCCCAATCTCTGCGCCCCAATGGCTGGTGGGGCTATTACCTCTTTCCCGACTGTTATAACTATGATTACTTGGATGACTTTAATGGCTTCACGGGGCACTGTCCCCCAGTGGAAGTGCAACGCAATAATGACCTCTCTTGGCTTTGGGAGCATAGCAGGGCCCTCTACCCATCCATCTACATGGAAGAGATGCTGAGAACATCCCCTCAAGGGAAAAAGTTTGTGAGGGCCAAAGTAGGTGAGGCCTTGAGAGTGGCCGAGTTGCCCTCTGCTCAACACTCCCTCCCTGTTTTTGTGTATGCCAGGCCATTCTACACCTACACCTTGAAGGAGCTGAGCCAGGTGAGATTCTTTCACTGTTTTTTTTTTAACCTTTGCTTCCCCATGGACTTTAGTTCTGAGCCTAGCACAGTTCTTGGGCATCAATAAATCAGTGCCTGTTTTTTGGAACTGTGTGATAAATAAACCTGACCTGTGGATGGAATCTTGTAGGACAAAAAGAAACAAGTTTGATTCCCAAGTTTCAGGCTTCATTTGGGGATGGGAGAAGAGCTCTGTCCCACTAGGTTTCCCAGCTAGAGATGCTAAACTGCATCAAATGAGAATCACTAAGAGTTGAAAAGGGTGATGTGAGTAAGCCATTTCACTTGGATTAAAACATACTCTGTACTTAAAATGGAAGTATTTTTAAAATGATTGTGTAACACTCCTCCTCTTGAATGGGCAGGATACACATAATTGCTTCCAGCCTTCCCTTATAAATTTCTTTTCCCCCCCCTGTCTAGTTGTAAGATCACTGCTTAACCTAGGCTGTAAAACCTGAGCAACCCAGGACAAATGCAGAGCCTGTAATACCTGCACTCACGTTTTACATCATGGTATCAGTCCTGCTCACCATTTTGGAAACCTCCCTCTGCTGATACAGAAAATGTCCAGTTATCTCAGGAACAGTTCTGTATTTGTTCATTGTGCAGCATTATGTATCATGTTGCCTTTCATAGCAATGTGCCCTGCAGTTCATTCAGCCTTTGGAAGAGAGTTGTATTTGTGCAGGGCTGAAGGAAGACTATTGGTAGCTCTGGTAAATGAGGCCTTTACTCCCAGATGGTGGTGTTGCAATCCCCTTCCTAAAGAGCAGCAACACCCCTTCCTGGCTGGTGGAGCTTTTCCTTCCCTTCAAGCCGAACTGGGGCAAGGTGCTATTTCTAAGTGAAAGCAGCTTTGCTCTTCTCATCTGGCTTCTTTGATGCCTCCCCATCTCTTTGGTAATTTTTGAGTCAAGGCACCACATTGTATCAAATTGCTCCTTTGATCTAACTTAAGGGAGGCTCTGTGAAGCCAAAAAGGGCTTTGTTGCCTGGCTCTACTTAAAAAAAAAAAAAAAAAATTAACAGAAGAGGAACATTCTTAAAACTGGATGTATATTTTAACTCAAGTGGGATGGCAGTCAGATTATGGACTCCGGTGATAGGTCGATGGGTGGAGAGATAGAGGAGAAGCACTTACTTAAAGCCCTATGTGTGCACCCTCGATTGAAGCAGGAAACTTGTGTAAACAGGGAGATCAGCACTCTGGAAATGATCCATGGGGGCCTCTTGTTGAAAGTAGACCAGGAAGAGCTGGCAGAGAAGGTGAACTTCCATTTATTGGGGAGGCATGGAGCAAAAGAAAGGGATCTTTGTGGTCCACCCCCCGCCCCCACTGAGATGGATTGACAGAAAAGGAAATGCCTTGCTTATAGGATTATTGTCATAGATTCATGTGGAAGAGAACCAGAGGAGGAAGTTCTTACTGTGCTAGGAATAGTCCTTCTTCCCAACCCTTGTTTCCACATGGCAAACCCACACGAGCTTTGTTTTATGCATATCTTCATTGAGAGAATGGTGTAGATCAGGGGTATCAAACTTGATTTCATTGAGAGCCACATCAGGGTTGTATTTCAACTTGGGAGGGGGCTGGGGGGGCGTGGCCAGCTTCACATTGTTTGTGTCGTGGGTGCCTGTGGTCGCCCAAGCACTCTGCCAGTAAAAATGGCCTCCCAAGCTCCGTTTTTGGCCACAACAGCCTGCTGCAACCCTCTGCCAGAGGAAACGGAGCTCAGGAGGGCCGTCTGTGGCTATTCCAAGCTCCGTTTTCGCTGGCAGAGGCACTGCGGGTCAGTTCTTTGCTGTTTCCAGGGTGACCCCGTGGGCCAGATCTAAGCAACCCATGGGCTGGATCCGACCTGTGGGACTTGAGTTTGACACTCCTGGTGTAGAGCATGGGTGTCCAACTTGCCACATCACATTGCCGTCATGTGACATATCATGACTTTTTTCCCCTCTGTGGAGCTAGGGGTGGGCGTGGTCTGCACATGATGCATCTGGCCTGCGGCCTTCCAGTTTCACACCTTTGGTGTAGAGAATCATGCAATTGGGAAGGGCTATTTATACCAAGTGCAGTGCAGGAGTCAAAATTAAAGAATCCTTGACAGATAAGTACCCAGTCTCGGGTTGAATATATCCCATGAAGTGATAAGTGATTGCTTGTAGTGTTAGGAAATTTTCCCACGAGCATTTATTGAAGCGGAACTTTCTTTCTGACAACTTGCATCCATTTTTTTGTGTCCTGGAACAAGAATTTTAATTCAAGAGACTTCATTCCTCATGGAAGAGGTTACCATAATGTCCTAAGGATTCAGAAATAAGATCAGTTTAAAAAAACAGATAGAAAAATAAGAGTTTTTAAAACTTCCAGCATCGTGGAATCATCAGCATCCAGTAATGTGATTTGTAAATAGTTACATTTTTGAGGGAGGGGGATCTGATCACATGACTAGAGAACAATTCTAAAAGCAGGTTTTTCACAAAGCAAATGGCAAGAGGTTCACCAGAAATGTCTCTGCCACTTCCTTGTTTGTTTGTTTATTTATTTATTGTTTCACATTTTTGAACCATCCCTCTTCCTCAGAAAGTGACTTTGGACAGTAGACAATAAAATGTTAAAATGTAAAAACAGCATATAAAAAAAAATCTAAAATTTAGAAGGGGGCAAGGAGGATTAAATCCTGTTGCTGCTAATTTCTTTATGATGTTGCTGTCTCTTGCTGTTCTAGACAGACCTGGTGTACACCATAGGGCAGGCTGCAGCCATGGGTGCTCATGGCCTTGTGCTCTGGGGAGACGCAGAATATTCTCGGAACCGGGTAATGTAGCTCCATAACTCTCCAATCCTCTTTTCTTATACTTTCTTTTTCAATTCGTTTTTGCTCATTACTTGCCACAGAGTTGAGGATAGACCTGAGCCTCTCTGTACTTCTTATTATCTGGTAGTTTTTAGATCAATTTGCATGCAATGCAATTTATTTCTACAATAAATAAAGGGGTCATCAGAGATTTAAAATCCAGTGTTAGTGAGAAATTGGGAAGGGGGGAATCAATATTTTTGACTTGATCTAAAGATAGGCAAGGTGTCACATTTCAGATGTGGCTGAGTTACATCTTCCAGCAGCCCCTATCAGACTGGCTAATGGTGAAGGAATCTGGTAATTGTAGTTCAGCAATATTTGGTTATGCACCTTTGGACTAATCCTTCGCTTTGAAGTGACATCCTGCATCTGGGTTATGCTATTTCAAGCATTCATGACAAGTCTTGCATCATTAGTAGCTATTCTGTAACAAATTAAATATCCATCATAGATACTGCGAGGAATAATTATGGTCTTCTGTTTCTTGTTCTGTTTCTTGACAAAGAAATATGGGAGATCTGTTTTACCTAGAGAAATATTCCATTTTATGAGTAATGCCAATTGTTTCAAGAGGTACAACCAAGACCCATTGTTCCCCTTGGTGAGAATGCTGCATGGGGCAGGCTTGCCTTGAATTTGGCTTTTAAAGGAATATTGAAGTGTTAGGCTGACCATCTTTTATTACAGGTTCTAAACTGTATTAGTGCAGTTTAGTACATTAATGCATGAATAAAACAACACAAGAGAAACAATATCCTTTCTGAGATTTCTCATTTGTAGAACAAGGGAAGTGTTCTAAGGCTGGCAATTTCTCCAGACTGTTCAGAGTGATTTTTGGGCAGTGCAGAAATGTAATAAATAAAAAGTGTTTCCAAGTAGTTTGTCAGTGGATCCTGATCTCAATTTGGATTTTCTAAAACTGTAATCCTATGGATTTCCTCAGTCTGTAGCCCCCAAGAAAGGTATTCCAGGGATCACATCATTTTTTCAGATTCCTTACCCTAAGATTAGACAACTAGCCCGACTTCAGAGACAAGAAAATCAGATGCTGAAAGCACTTTCTCCTTAAGCCCTTGTTAGAATGCTTTATGTCTAAAATGGAGTCAACCTTAGCCAAGCAGATTTTTCTCCCGATTTATATCAATTAATTGCTATGTTTCTTAATGTATATCTTCCCCTCTCTTACAGACCAATTGCTTAAAGATTCACAAGTATCTTACAAGCACTTTAGGCCCATATATTGTCAACGTGACCAGGGCAACTGAGCTCTGCAGCCGTCATATCTGCAATAATCATGGCCGCTGCATTCGCCGGAGAATGGACTCTGATGCTTATTTACACCTTGGTCCTAACCCTATGGAGGGCATCTCTACTCTTGAGTTGGCAAACAGGACTTTAAGCCAACAGCAGAAGGTCAAGATGGAACAGGAGTTTGCCTGTCATTGCTACAAGGGATGGAGTGGCAAAAGATGCCTTTTCAAGGGGCACAGCGTGCGATTGTGGGCAGACAGTTGGTGCATTTATGGCACAGTTTTGTCTATACTTTGGATAAGGTATTTATAAGCCATTTGGACTAGTTCCTATAAATATGAATATTGTGAAGCCAATGCTGTAAAGTGAATCCTGTATCTTTCTGTGTGACAGAGAAGAAAGGCATGGGCATGATGTTGGGTGATTAGAGGCATTGTCAAGTTGCTGTAACTCTCCCTGACTTCCCAGGATGTCCTTCTCTTGTGATGGTTCACTGGGAAAGTTGGTACAGGTGGATTAGTCCTAGTACCGTTCACTATCTATGCAGGATTTCCCATACACCAGGGATGGGCCGCTTGGGCTCTCCAGAGGTTGCTCATGTATATCTCTCAGCCATCGATGAAGGATTATTGGAGCTCAACCCTTGGGGAAGTACACAGTACACAGATTTTTCTACCCAGAGGTTTTTGGGTGGGGATTTCAAAAACATCAAGAAGGTGGCTGCAACTGCATGATCACAACAACCATTTGGATTTGTGTTTTTCTTTTTTCACTTCTCCAGAAAACACTTCGTTCCTACCCCAACAATACACAACAAATAATTTTCTTTTTATTTCTCTAAACTTCTCACCAGCATACAAGCATCCTTAATATTTGAGGTGCACGTTTTCCTAAACTGTGACAAAGACCGTAATTTCCTATTTCCTTTTATTGAATCAAAACCGATCGAAGCACATTATTTATATACAAAGCAAACCTTTCCTACTTGAACCAGTTAGCCATCCTCCAAAATGTGATTGGTGCTGTTTAATTGAAATATGTATGTAGGTAAATATGTGTACTTGTCAGGCTACCTCTCTTATCAAGGAATGGAGGAGAGAAAACTTAATTTTTTTAAATTAAATATTTTTCATGTGACCCTCAGTGCCTTGGTGCTTCACTCTTTTGTAATGCTATGTACTGGAAGCTAGAAATATCTTTCATCTTGATCAGTCATGAACATTTTTGATTTACATGAGTTGACTCTCATGGCTGTTTGTTGTCCTGAAAACTCAAATCTTTAATGTCTTCCTCCTCTCTTTGTACTGTATACCGTTGCTGTTGCTACATCTCTGCCATTTCTCTAAAAGCATTGGGATACTTCAGATTCTCCCTCAGTTCAACCTACATCACAGGGTAGTTTAAAATTTGAAATTGGAGGGAGGGGGTTGACATATTACATCTAGAGGAAAAGTGGGCTAGATACTGTAGAAAACTCTAGGTCACAGGTGTCAAACTTGAGGTGTCACGTTAAGATCATGTGCCATTTCGTAATGGTTTTCCCATTCACAGAGCTGCGGTGGGTGTGGCCTGCACATGATGCATCTGGCCCAGGGCCCACCAGTTTGATACCCTGTTCTAGGTTGACAAGCAGAGGTTTAGCAGGTGCAGCCTTTAACAGCATTCCTGCCCAAGGAAAAACTGGCCTTGTTTCCAATCAGCTTGACACATATGTGGGTCCTCAGGGAAAAGGTTGCAGCTTTTAAAAGCAACCCAGTGTTGCTCTAAGGAGCCACATTCAGACGATAGAGACTAATGCAGATAGAGTGGCTCTGCAGGGTGAATGTGTCTGATGAGAAATTCAATGCACATTCAGACTGCAGAGTTTGGATCATGCCAGAGCCCTGAAATGTGCAATGCATTATGCAGTTACTCTGTACCAATGGATGAGTCATAGCATGATTTCACCAATGTCCTAGCACAACTTACAGAGTGAGGGCTGCTCACTCTCTACTGCCAATCCATCTGATCAGGGCAGTATTTGTTTGCAAGGCCCTTATGCAAAGGAGGATTTTGCAGGTCGCCAGGGCCCTCTGCTGCATACCAGAAAGTTTCTGCAACCCAGTAGAACCCAAATACATCTCCCTTTGTCTCCTGTAAAGGTGATTGGATTCATGGTTAAACGTTCCTGCTTAGATGGGGATCATTAAGGCAGCATTGAACTCTGGTTGCCAAACATTTTCTTTTTTCTGGGGTTAGTCTCACACATTCCTATTGGAAAAGCTGTATTTGAAGCTGGTTATGGCAGCTTCAAGAGAGTAGTCATGTCAACACAATGACCTTTACCTAGACATTTTGTTGGTGTTGATTCAGATTTCATATATCCTATATCAGGGGTGTCAAACTCATGTCGTCACGGCAGAGTCACGTGACTTATCTGGACTTCTCCCCACTTTGCTAAACTGGGCATGGCCAGTGCATGACTCATCCAGCCCACAGACTGGGAGTTTGGCAGCCTTGTCCTATATCAATGGCCCCCAATCTTTGGGGCACCAGGGATCTGTTCTGTGGAGAGAGGTTTTTCCGCAGACCAGAGGGGGCATGATTTTGTGTGCTGCTTTCATGTCCCATGTATGGGACTTCGCTTGTTTGCATGGCCCGGTTTCTGGCATGCCAGTCCATGGACTGGGGGTGGGGACCCCGTCCTACATAACTACAATCATACATACCAGTATTTGTGATCTAAACACAATGAAGTATATGGGTGGTGGTTTGTTCTCCGAGCTTGCTGTTTGGCTTCCAAGTGTTTCATCACCAGGCTAGGAAACATCATCAGCGGAACTTCAATTGATGCATCTTGATTCAACACCAAGCTCAGAGAACAAACCAACAACAACATCTGCCAACCGAGCTGCAAATATTTTCCATCATCTCCATGTACTACAGCTTAGGACAATTGTAACTCTCCTACTATACAAGAATTCTGTGCTTTAAGAGACCTGGAGACAAATGCCATGACAAACATTACTCAAATATAAAATCTAAGTTGAAATAACAAGTGAACAAGTGTGGAGGAAAGCATACATTTGTTCACATAGGATGGAGAACAGTAATGCTGTTTTTATCAGAGACAGATGGGGAGGGAGGGTGTTATTGCTATGTATCCATGGAAGAAAACAAGCCACTGGCTGCAAATTCTTGGTTATCAGATGCACACGTGCTCATGTGCTGGGTTGACTATAAGGGCCTCAATCGAGCCCTTGTGTGAAATGCTGCAGAAATGGAAATTAGCTTAATGTTAATCTGGTATCCACGGAACATGAACTGAACTGCAGTATTAGCAAAGATGTAGAATTGCAGTTGTGTCATGGGAGCACAATGCTACTTATTGCACACTGCCCGGGCTGTAAATTTAATCCAGCTCCCACACCCTGCCACTCTCTGTAAACAAGGATGTCTACCAACTTGCTCACCCACTTCAAGCAGTTCTCGACTTATAACAGATCATTTAGTGACCTTTCAAAGTTACATCACTGAAAAAAGTGATGTAAGATCATTTTTCAGTTAACAATCTTTGTAGCATCCCCATGATCACATGATCAAAAAAATCAGATGCTTGACAACTGATTTATACTGCTGTATCCCAAAGTCGTGCGATCTCCTTTTGCAACCTTTTGACAAAGTCTAGGTGGGTCAAAACTTCCCTTTTGTTCAGTTTTTTTTTTAGTTTTTTATTCTTATTTTAAAACAAATCCATCCTTCCCTTATACAGTGTGTTGACTGGGTACATATATATCTTGTGCAAGTATATTTTGTTTCCATTTCTTATTAGGATAACCTTTTGACAAATATCAATGGGGAAGCCAGATTCACTTAGCATGTTGCTAACTTAACAATTGCAGTGATTCACTTAATAATGGTGGCAAGAAAGGTCGTAAAATGGCAACATTCACTTAACAAATGCCTCAACAACATAAATTTTGGGCCCAGTTGTGCTTGTAAGTCGAGGACTAACTGGACCACCTTTTCCTATGAATTCGTGTTGGATTTTGATGAAGCTAGCAGTGGTCCACATAGATTTATGCCTAAAATAAGAGAGCCCTACCTAATTAATCGGCTGTTTTTGTTCAAAGCAGGAACTCTGAAATGAACAGCTTGTACATGAATTAGAATTGATTCCAGCCTCTTCTTCTCTTAAAGAATGACAGCTCTTGGCTTACTATTAAACCTGGATGTTAAATAAAGATGGATTGTTTATAGCAGATCATGTTTATCTAGGCTCATCTGATGGCAGATATGCCAACTGAGTAAGCTGCTTACTTGCACCTTTTCGTGTGAGGATCTATCTGATGTATTAAGTACTTAACTTCAATCCTGGGCAAGGGAATTATGCCACGTGGCCTACTAATTTGGAGGCATAATACTCAGTTTTAGCTATGGCACAATAACATTCCTTTGCTTTTAAATTACAAAGTGACCAGATTATTATGAAGTGCATGGTGCCTACCCACCCCACAAAAATTCTAGCTTTAATATATCCCAGACAGAAAATTCAGGCTTTGGAATATTCATCCTGTCCATTACTAATTATGTAAATCAAATACAACTCTTCTTTCTCAAATGTTTCTCACCTAATGACGTCCCACAAATGCATTGAGCATCTGTGCCAAAAACCAATTCATGAATACAATTCTTACAGGGATATTTTTGTGATTCTTTGGGGGAATTATAGCTTGAAGTTCTTGTTTATCTTATTGCCCCAAAATGTGTGAGAACCAGCTGTGAACAATGAATTGAATCCATCATTAAGTTGTGATGACATTTGATACACAGGAAGAAGAAAGGAATGGATCAAAATGTGTCTTTAGTATTTAGGACCAGATAGTGCCATGCTTTAAAAGGGCAACTTACACAGCTTTGAAATTTAGCATAAATATACCATATTGCCTTCACTATATTTCAGCTGCAAATTAGACATCTTTCTTGGCACACAAGACGTTTTTAAAACAGAGGTGGTATTCAGCAGGTTCTGACCAGTTCTGGAGAACTGTTAGTGGAAATTTTGAGTAGTTCGGAGAACCGGCAAATACCACCTCTGACTGCAGATTTTACAGCATCCTTCCCCTACCACACACACCAAGCCATGCCCACAGAACCAACTGGTAGTAAAAAAAATTGAATCCCATCACTGTTTTAAACCTGTACTTTGTCAGTAAGTCATAATCAAATGAAATTAACTGAACATGTTATTAACACCTCAAAGGGATAGTATCAAGATTATGAGAAGTGTTACTATCACTTGTACTGCTTTGGTAAGACCACATTTGGATTATTGTCTCTAGCTTTGGTCAACATGATATAAAAAAAATTTGCAATCTAGAGTGTGGAAAACAATGATTAGAGGACTGGAGGCTAAAACATGAACAATTTTCAGGAATTAGGTATATCTGGAATGCCGAAGGACTAGGGGTGTCATGATAGCAGTCTTTGAGGAACTGTCACAGAAAAGATGGCTCCAATCTATTCTCCAAGCACCTGAAACACCGCAAGAAGCAATGGATGGAAACTATCAAGGAGACATCAAACAAAAAAATAAGGAGAAAATTCCAGACAATGAGAGCAATTAAATCAGTGTAACCAGAGATGCTATTCAGCAGGTTCTGACCAGTTCTGAAGAACCGGTAGTGGAAATTTTGAGTAGTTTGGCGAACCAGTAAATACCACCTTTGACTGGAGCGTTTAGCTTTCCCCTGCCATGCCCACCAAGCCTCGCCCACAGAACCAGTAGTAAATTTTTTTGAATCCCATCGAGTGTAAGAGTTTGCCTTCAGAAGTTGTGGATGATCCCTCACTGGAGGTTTTCAAGAAGAGACACATTTATCCAGAATGGTATAAGGCAGGGATGTCAAATTTGTGGCCTGTGGGCCGGATGCATCAAATGCTAGCCACACCTGGTTTAGTTGTGATGCTTCATGTGACACCATGAGTTTGACACCCCTGGTGTCAGCATTCCAGGGAACCTCCATTCCAATCAGTAACTCTGAGACAAGCATAATCTCAAGAGTACCTTTATTAGAATAGCACCTGGCACATCTGTGGAATTTCAAAACTAAAAGTTTCCTGGATTTCCCACAATGTCCCAAACTACAAACCATCCCCTTTTCTCTCATCATCACATCACATGAACCAATCCCAAAGTAAGCTCCTTTTCATTTCTGCATCACACTCTGTGACCTTGAACTAACAAAAGAATTCTATTTTGTCTACTTAGAGCTACTCAAAAATCACCCCCTCCCACTTTCTCAGACTATGTTGCAGGGATGAATAAGGATTCCACAGATGACACCTGGTATAGGGGCTCCTGCTTGAGCAGCGGGTTGGATTAGCAAACCTCCGAGGTCCCTTCCAAGTCTGTTACTCTACATAAAATTTGCCTTTAGTTTGTGTATGCTAACAATGCCAGCAATAAAGCTTTCCTTGCTGGATATTTAAGAATCAACATTCTGTTTACAGATTTGATTTCAGTATTTTGGCCGAAATACTGTAAGCTGCCTTGAGTTGCCGTATGCAAATAGGAGGCAATATAAATGTCCTAAAATAAATAAATGAAAACAAAGGAACAATGTTTGAGAGGCTCCCACCTCAACACCTGGAGAGTAAAACTGATCTTGGTATCCTTGATAACCAAACCAAGATAGGGCCTTGAATAGATGTGAACACACTAATGCAGCCTATATATATGTAGTGTACAAAAATAGGGGGAAATCCATAGTTTATTGCAGATCTGCAAACATGAAATCACATGATGAATATCAAACTGCCTGGCCTCACAAGGTAATTTCAACCACTTTGGAACAATAGTTTCCATGAATTCCTGAGACATAAAATTTATCATAGCTGTTTATAAAGAGAATGGCCAACTGTATCCACAGACATCTCAGTCTACTAAAGAAATACTCAAAACAGGTTGCTTTAAAAATACTTTAATTTTTAGAAAATACAGCATTCAAAACAGTTTGCCCTGCCTCCCCCATAATTTCCAAATTTACATCATCATATAGCCTCAGGAATGTGCATCTCCCAAACTCCAAACCTTGATTCTTATGGAAGATTTGATAAATTACTAGCATGGATAAAGAAATGATCACTCCTAGCTTGCTTTTCATCTGCAGCGAGTTAAATGCAACGGCCAATGAAAACTACTTTCAGTGTTAACCATGTAGTCAATTAAGACATTTTTTTAGTGTGTTAGAGATATCAGCGTAAAGCTACTCTCATTTCAATTGTGAGCACACAGGAAGGAATATAGTTATTAAGAGTATTAGCAAGGTCTTACTGTAAACATAATTCTTAAAAAATTATTTTGGGACTCCTACAAAACTTTATTTCTATGATGAGATGTTATGTTCTTGCAATCACTCAACATTTTGTAGTATTAGTCAGATCTAATAAATGTTTTGATTAAGTGTTCATCCTGGATATAAATAGGAAGATACATTCTGATCCAAGCTAACAGGTACGGAGACGATTCCAGGATGGGGAGTCATTTCTACATTTTTGTAGAACTTTTTTGCTTACATGGCAAGCGTGTTGGTGGTAAGTTTGTAAGATCACGTAACCGCAAGGAAAACAGAGTTCTGGAGTCTAGTTGAATATTGAGACTCCCTACCCTGGAATAGTTGTTAGACTGGATCAGAAAATAGGACGAGGGTGGGAGAAGAGTCGGTTCTGATAAGAGTAGACAGATCCCTGTGATTCACACAGGGCGTAACTGATTTTATTGGTCTTCCAGTCAACAAATAAAAAAAGGGATATGAGCAATATTGAGTATGCACAATGTGAGCAGCTGCTAAGATCAGATAAGGCAGCTGAGAAGCATCTCTTTGCAAGGCTGAGTGACTCTCTGTGTTGCCTTGGGAAGGAGAAAGGGCAAGTTGTGGAAGGTCAGATTGGAAAGCAGACTGGTTTGCCTTCTTTCCTTGAGGGAAGTTCTGATCCGTCCTCATTTAACCACTGGTCATGCACTTGAGAGTACTGACTGATCCACCATCCTTGCACGGTGATATTTGGCATTAATACCACAAATGGATCATTTGAGACTAATTTGATAGAGTAAAAGATGTAAAACAAAGGCAGTGCTTGCTTGCTTGCTTTTCTGCTCCATTTGTTTGAATCACAAGGATTAATTAATGCATTTAGTGAAAACAAGGAAAATGCCAACCATAGTCATCCAAGGGTGCTTAATATCTCATCATGAACCCAAGGAAATATGAGTTCAGGATCAGAGTAATAGCTGTTATCAGTTTTGGAATGGCAAATATTTGTTTTTCTGCATCAAAATATAATAGGGACCAAAAAAGGTATGCTGCCTCTTATTGGTGGGGAGAATGCTATACATGGAACAAAACATACAGGACAAATTTAATATAAAATTTGCCTAGGGGCAAAAGGGTAAAATGATAAATCGTATTTTTACAAGAGTGTAGTACTCTCAACAAAAACTTTAAAAAAAAAGTAGCAAAGTTATCTCTGCATATATGATGCACAAAATGCAGAGGTCCAAATCCAAATATTATGGAATATCGTCATAATCTCTAGATTTAGTTAAGCTGCTTGAAATTTGGTCACAGTAAAAATAAAGTATTTAAAGAAATCATCGTGCCAAAGATCAGCAATATAGAGCCTTCAAAATGTCCAAAGAACCACCCATTTTTTTAAAAAAACAAAATTGAAATGTTGTGCATTGACCAGTGTTATGCTGTAATTTTGTGTTTCAGTTGCTGATCCCTGCATTATGCCTATTTAAAGCAGAATTTTGCTGCCTGAACATGTTTTAGGACAAACTTTGAATTTAATTATTATTTTAGAATTACATACTGGATGCAATATATGTTTATTTCTAAACTCTACAGAGACTTCAATTATAAAGACATCTGTTCCAAGGACTCCCAATAAACCTAAGATGCAAAAGATGAACAGTTTTAAAAAAAATCAGGAAAACTTAACATTTAGATTTTTCCCCATCCATGAAATGATGGCGCGCATACCACCACTTCCATCACAGACATTTTCATCTGGATTCTTGTAGTGAGGAGGGGATTGGATCTGAATGTCTGAATTTTGTCTTATTTTAAGAATCTGTGATTCTATTTTCTTTTTAGAATCTGTGATTCTGTTTTTTTTCTCTCCATACAGAATACTTGGAATTTGGCAAAGCCTACCCTTTCTTTCTTAAATTGCAGATCAATCCCACTGGGGAAAAAATGACCTAGAGCACATCCAGTCTTGTTTTTACACAAATACTACTCTACTCAAGCCACCATACTAATACCATACTATGGGCTATGGGGGGTGGGGGGAGGCTTGCAATTTCAGTGAGAATTGTCTGCTTGCACGACATATAAAAGGCCAATCAACTGCTCCTTGCGGGTCATAGGAACTTTCATTATGTGTATCAACTTCACCTGCTCTAATGATTTTTCAGAAGCTCCCAATCCTAAGGTCACAATTGTGTCTCTAGCTTTTTGTGAGTAGATCGTGGTCTTCTAAGCTGATCATCAAGACTCTTCCCAGAGTCCTTGGCAGTTCAAATGCTCACCCATCATGTACATGGGCAACAATTTCATGCCATGGGCTATCCTTTCTTTCCACCTGGTTTTCATGTATCTAAAACAATTAACCTTGGCAGACCATATCTAACACATGGAATGAACAGTTCTCTGAGCAAAGTACATTCTGTGAAAAATAGAGCCCATCAGCATTCAGCGATCAATGAAAGTGCTAATGTTCCTCTAGCCTTGCAAAGCTCTATAACATAACTAAAGATCTATGACAAGGGGATGCAATGGTTTGGGGATCATGATCCAGGACAGAGGTCCCCAAACTTGGCACCTTTAAGACTTGTGGACTTCAGAGTTGAAGTCCACAAGTTTTAAAGTTGCCAAGTTTGGAGGCCTCTGATCTAGGATGAGGACAAAAAATTGAGTATATATGAGATGACCAAAGACCAAGCAATTTTATTTTAGATGCCCAGTGTGGATGGGCAAAAAACAGATCAGGAAGGAATCTACCTTCTCAGTTAAGTCAGAAGATGATCTCAGTTAAATCAATGCTGTGTTAGGCTGCAAGCTAGCACATGAGGAAAGCATGACTTGGGAAAGCGTATGAGAGCTACCCATGAAGCAATTCTGGCCATCTTGATGTAGTTCAGTGGAAATGATGCCAATAAGGGTAGTATGACAATTATGCTCCCAGTTCCTAATCGCCCATATGTCTATCCTAGGCTGCAACATCACACAATGAACCATCAAGACATAAGGCAGGGAAGAAAGAAAGGCTACTGGCTTTCTGCAAATCAGAAAGGAAGCAGAACATCTTTTAAAGAGAAATCCAACCCATCACTAGACTTGCGATGGGTATTTTTTTCCACAAACATGAGGCCTAGAATGAGATTATTAGGACTCTTGAGCAAAATGAGAGTTTTACTTCTTCAGTAGCTTGGGAAACAGTTTCTTAAAATCCAAACAACACACTTCTATTTTTGGAGGAAATCCGACTATTTTTTTTAGCACTACCCCCATCCCCTCCATTCCACCCTACTTCAAAAACAATCTGTGGAACACACTGCTCTTTGCCTCAACCAAGTAAGCAACTGATCACTGTATCAGATACTAGGGAAACAGACTTCCTTGGTAAGGGAATGACATTGACAGGATGGGAGTGCCGTTAAGTTACTGTTATCATACACACAGTGCCTCTCTTTGATGGGTTCACACAGCACCCAAGATAGAAGTTTATAACTCTTTTCAGATGAGAGGCATACAAAACTCATTGAGTGGTGCAGATTCCAGGCAAAACAGGCCACAAGATGAAGCAATAACAGGAGCATCTGTTGTAAGAAATATTAAAAAAAAAAAAGAACAAAAAGCTCTACGGTACCCCTTTCCCCTAGATTTATATCACCATAGAGCAAAAGGAAAGAAAAAAGAGCATGCCGTCTTCCTCTTCCTCTTCCTCTCTGTCCCCCGATTCCAACCCTCCCACCCTGTTAATGAAACCGATGGACATGACTTTGAGAAAAGAAGTAGGGAAAAGGCTCTGGAGTTCAGTGGACAGGCTCAAATGCAGAGAAGTGGATTGGAGCTGCAACGCTGGAGGCTGGGAGACATTCACAGCTCTTTGCTGACCCATCCTCTGGGTTTAACTGTCTTCTCCGTTCTCGCCTGGTCCTTTGATAAGTCGCTTCTGTCCCCTTTTGCCCACAGGACCCTTTGGCTTGGCAAAAGCCTGCTTGAAGGCATGCTGCTTGGGGTGGACCTCGTCATATAGGAACTCAGCGGTCAGCTCAGCTCCATCATCAATTTCAATCTGATACAAAGGAGAAAGGAAAAGTAGTCTTAGATCTGGCCACTGAGAACCTGAAAGCCAACTGAGGTTGGGATTTTCCTCTCAGGAATGGTATTCCATTATATTTCTCTTCTCTCATAGCTTTCCAGCTTCTACTCCGCTCCATTCCTACTTCACAAGGCCATTTCTAAACTTGTTTTGGTTTTATTTCCACGACTTGAACATTTCTTATTCTCTTTAGAGAGGAGTTCATTAAAGTCTTATCTTACTTTTCATGTTGTCTATGCTGCGGGGGCACCTGTTTCTAGCATGTCCTTCCACGCTGTGTGGATGCCCACCTCTGGTTGCTTCAATCTTCAGATCCCCATATTTCCCTCTTTCATACTGGTTCAAAGTCTACTTACAATGGAAGAGAATTGGTTTTTCTTCCAGATGCTTATGAATCCACAGGAGAAAGGCTTACCTTCTTTGTAATTTCTAGGCAGAAATCTTGCTCTATGGAGTCAAGCAATCGGCTCTTGCAGCTGGAATACAGCATGCGCTCTTTGATGCTACATTTGTAACCAGGCATGGAGTAGATAAACACTAGGAGAAAGAAAAAAGAAGATTAGGCATTCTTGGGCCCTTGTAAAATTAATTCCACTAACCCATGTTGAAATAATGACAGTAGCATGTGACAAAACAAATAAAACACAGTTGCATTTGTATACTGTTCATATATTACACAGATGAAATGATACTAATTCTTATTATATCTAAAGTCTATTGCACATGAATTGGGCATTGATTTTAAAAACACATTTCTCATTAAAACTTTCCCCAAGCTGGGCTATGAATTCAATTCTCTCTTTTGTTTTAGGACTGCCATGAAGTTGTTTACATGTTATGGAGATTCTCAGTCATTCAGGTCATGGCTGTCTCAAAGGCACTCTTTTCAAAAGACAACTGGATTATGTTTTTCTCCTTGAGGAAAAAGATATTTCAAAACTTCTTCTTCCTTCAAGGGAATATATATACATACACACACAAACACACACATATAGAGAGTGTCCAGTTCTCTTTTGAAAAGAGCACCTTTGAGAGGAAGTTGTTTAGTTTTGCACTGCATTTCTGGGCTGTGTGTAGGAATATCCTTCTTTTCAGTTTTTCTAGAGCTGGGCAGAAGGGATCAGTCTTAGGTAGAGAGGTGAAAGAATTTCCCAGCCAGCCAGATTGGGGGTGCTAGGAGATTCACCTACTGTAATTACTGAGGGTGCTTGGATAAGGAATCCATCATAGAGGTTTTAAACTCCCTCCCCAGATGGCAACAGCATTCTAGAGGGTAATGAAAATACCCACTCCGTGTCCAAAGGGAGGAGTGAAATCTTTCCTCGGCTGTAGATATGGTTACAGCTTACCTACTGACTCCAGATAATCTCCTTCATGAGAGTGTTTATACAGAAAGAAGTGGTAGCGGGCAGAATCCTGAGGAATTCTTCTAGGCAGATCAGCAATTTCTGTAGCCTTTGTGTGGACCAGCTCTATGGTCTCCTGCTCCAGGTTCAGCTTCTGTTGAAACAAAGGCAAGAAGAAACAAAAATAACAATGAGACGGAAACTCCAACAGCGCAACTTGTGCAAGCAGAGCATGTACAGCAACTAGCAAAACCTGGGACAATTAAACTGAAAGCATCTCCCCCCCCCCCCCCAAAGAATCCCTTACCAGCTGGATGTAATTGATTTTCTTCTGCTTTAGTAGCTGAATGGCTTGTTGTGCATCTGGCTGCAAAGGGAAGGCCAGGCCTTGGAGAGTCTGATGTTTGCTTTCTACACTGATTTCAGTTTTGACCTGGCAACAGGGACACAAAACACAGATTGAAGTGAAACCCTGCATGTATTTCCTTTTATATCCTGGCATTTATTTTACACTTTCGCCCATCGAAGGAAGTCAACCCTGAAAAAGTACAGAGGCACAAGAAAGATGGAGATGTAACAGACAAACCATGCTACTAGCACCCAGAAATGTAGGGATCCTTTCAGGAAAGAGCCATTGTAATGCTCTTCCTTTCCTTCCCCTTCCCTGTAGGACTAGAGAGTTTAAAGGATGTCTCTCTCTTTCTTTCTGTGTTTTTGTGAGGATTACATAAATCTGTAAAAGAGAGAGAGGTGGGATGGACTGAGGTGGATATTCAAAACTCTCCACTCAAGTCCAAATAGAATTAAGTTCATTGGGTTGAATGGGGCTGTTTCCCAGGGAAGTGTGTTTATGATTCCAGCCTTAGGTAAAAAGGAGAATCCACAAAGGCAGGAAATGGCCAGAATAAATGAGACTGGAGGCTGGATGCAAAGAAGAAGGACTCCTGTGTTTTATTAGTTGTGAAGAAAAAAAGAAATCCATCAAGTGTACTTTACATGACCTGCTGAAATTCCATTCTCTACTCAACTGTTAAAACCACCCTGCCTTCTTTTGTCTTTGCCCAAGCAAGAATGAACAGAAAAGCTGGATACAAGATGCAGTACACATTTTACACCAATGTAAACCCCAAAGTTAAATGGGATTACACCCACATTTACACGCCTTTGGTTGCATTGTGTACAGAATCTTCTTGGGCGAGTGACTTATCTTTTGACCACCCACACCATCCGTGGAGGTTTCTCAGATTTCTAAAAAAGGCACTTATATGTTAAGGGAGCCCTTTCTAGGCCAATGCAAGATGAGGCTTAATACAGAAGAAGATGGCTTCATATTTTGGAAGTGAAAAGAAGAGATCTCAGATATGGCTTATAAACATTCTGGAGATGATACTGACAAAAACACGGTCTGGTGGGCACTACAAAGGGAAAAAAATATTTTCCTTTAGAATGGCAGCTTGTAAGGAAAATAGGAAATGCATTTTTCATCATAGCTATTAACCCAATTTTATAAAGCTAAAGAGGTTAATACGAAATAAGATACATACTTTTTAAAAGCTACCTCTTTGGGTCACTTCTGGCAAGAATCAATTCATTAGATGAGAAAGAATGACATTTTAAAAGCAACATCAGCATAATTCTTTTCTTCTTAAAATAATTAACAGCACAAAAGCAGGTTTATAGGCTCCACACAGAATCGACAGAGGGAAAATCATTAGATTTTAGTTTCATGCTTCGTAGAGGAGAAAAACTAGGTCACATGCTTCATTGAGTAATGAACAAAATATCACTTGTAAAATAGAACTGCTACGTCTACTTTTCATCAAGTGCTGGAAGTGACACTTTCAGATATATGAAACATTTTCATTGTTTACTTCTAGTCTTTAGAATAGTGTAGTCTCTTATTTCTAGTCTCAGTTATCCCAAGTAATTTTTATTTTATTTACAGACTTTCACCCTCAAAAGTTCTGAAGCAGTTTAGATTGGGTTTTTTGCCTCCTTAATAAAATTATAGATTTCCACCCAGATATAGTCTGGATTAATTTATATGGAAGAACAAAAGATTGACACAACTATATCAAAATGATATATGTACATTAAATTGTACTATTTATTGTAGATGATGCTAAAGAAGATAAATTTTACCCAATTATAAACTTTTTTATTTTTTAAGGATGAAGCCATGTTCATATGGAGAGCTTTGGTGGCGCAGTGGTTAGAATACACTACTGCAGGCTACTTCTGCTGACTGCCGGCTGCCAGGAGCTCAGCAGTTCAAATCTCACCAAGCTCAAGGTTGACCCAGCCTTCCTTCGAGGTTGATAAAATGAGGACACAGATTGTTGGGGACAAATTGCTAACTCCGTAAACCACTTAAGAGGGCTGTAAAGCATTATGAAGCAGTATATAAGTCTAAGTGCTATTGCTATTGCTATATATTATTGAGGAGTCCTCGATGGTCTCTGAGCTTGGCTTGTTTTCTTACAGATGTTTCATTACCCAAACAAGGTAACATCATCAGGGGAATGAAACATTTGCAAGAAAACAAGCAAACTCAGGGAGCACCAAGGACTCAATAATATATGAATATGGTATCATTCTTAAAAATTAAACATTTTTATAATGCTAGCACCAGTGCCAGTCACTAATGATGTTACCTAGATAGGGTAATGAAACATCTGCAAGAAAACAAACAAGCTCAGAGGGCACCAAGGACCCCTCATCTCAACCCTGAGTTACAAATATTCTTTTATTGATATTCTATATTATTAAATATATAATTTTCAGCTGTATAGAATAACAAGTAGTGCTCACAAAGCATGGCATAGTTTCTACAAGTAAGTGCCCTGGTCATCAAATTTTGAGTGTCTATGCTTTCAATAATCATGATAGTGAGGTGACTTGGTAGATACCAATTATAATGATTGAGTTTGTGAATCTTTGAAAAACAACAATAGAAAACAATAGATAGGAGCTCTCAGAATGAAAGAAACAAAATTAAAACAATATATTACCAAAGGTTCTGTATTGATATAATGCTTTTTGACCATTTCAAGCACTATTTATAGTTCTGAAAGAGCAGTAAATGATTAAACTGGAAGATGTCACTGAATAACCTCAGTTGCTACCTTTGACCAAAGGACAGGGAAGACTTTTATGGGCATGGTCTGCAATAGATGAACGATTGGTTATCTCAAATGAAATCGTTCTAGGATGTTTCTAGCCAAGATCACTAAGTACCAGGATGATGAAATTTAGTGCAAATGGGTATTAAGATCAGAATTCTGACCTTTTTCATAGTCATAACACAGTGCGAGTTGAACTTTATGAAGGCATTATACATTTTGTGTTGAAAGGTCAATGGATGGTTTGCCCTCTTTCCTTCTAAATGCACTGGGCTGAGTTCCTGTCCGTGCTGAATATTCCCCCTAACAAATTGGGGGCTGTACTAGTTTAGCACTGGGGCTCTGGAGTGGGGTTTGATTGACATGGCCTAATCAATTTCTTTAGTAACAACATGAACATGGGTTGACAATGCATTTTTCCAGAGTGTTTTTAAAAACTTCACGGTCGAACTTTCAGACGGGGTCTACCCTGGACCTCTCCCATATAAGTACTAGGTTGGGCATGACCCTGCTTAGTTTTGTTTGAAACTGTATTCTGACCTGAACCTTATGGTACAGAGATATTTCTCTTGCCACTTTAAAAAAAAAAGAAACCTTGGATTGAACATAAGAGTGCAATTAAATGGACTTCCGGTTTGCGGCAGGGATTTCGGCAGCGGCAGGGATTCGTGACCGCGCGATCCCGGCTGTGTTCGCCGCCAAGGTTCCCCCGATCCATCTGGATTTGGGGGATATAGCTGCTCCGTAGAGGCAGCTGAAGACAGGGGGGATCCGGCAAGGAGTTTGGGGGTGTCGCAAACCCCCTCCCCAGCCGGCTAAACCCCCTTTTCCTGAGGTGGAGGAACGGCGGTCAGCAATGGCCGCCACGAAGAAAGCTGCAGCCGGGTAAGCAGGTGCAGGAGGGAGAAAGCTAGAAGAAAAGTGAAAGCTGCTTCTAACCTGGACAAGACGGAAGAAAGTGACTTGGAACCTGGAAGGCTGCTAAGTATATATTGTTCCTTGTGAGAGCTATAAGCTGCGAATACTCTAAAAGGGAAAGTTTTTTCCTTGTTCTACTCACCTTCCTAAAGTGACAGCGGGGAAAAAAAAAGGAAAGAAAAAACCTTTTGGCTGTGAGTGGGAAGGGAGAGTGAAAAAAATAAGAGCCAAATTTGAAAATAAGGAGAAGATTGCCTAGAATTGTAAAGAGTTTAAAAACTTCCAAAAAATATATTTGAAAAGGATTTGTGACTACTTTAACCCCAGAAAGAGAAAGTGAAGAAGAAGAAGGTATCTAAAAGAAACAGTCTGTTTGGATTGTTTGGTGATTTTGGAACCTTTGGAAATTACTTCTGATTAAATCATCTGGGCGGTTGTTTGGGAAAACTTTTTCTCTACACAATGGCATCATCTATGGATGAATTGAAACTTATATATCAAAAATATGAAAGAGAAAAACAAGGAGGGGAAGATGGTCTTGGCACTATTTTTCAATACTTAGAAATGGCAGTTTATATTTATGTGAAGCAGAATGAGGATGATGGAGACAAAGAAGAAGAAGGAGCCATCTTTGATGAACAAATGACTTTGACTGGAGAAGGGAAAAAGCAAGAGAAAAAGGAAAAAAGGTCTTTGAGATCTGGAAAAACAGCCCAAAAAGAGAAGAATAAGATGAAAAGGGGACATTGTGTTAAGAAACAACAGAAAGGGGGAAAGCAGAACAAAAGGGAAGTGGAGAGACAAGGGGTTAAAGAGGACAAGAAGAAGAAGAAGCAAGGGTGAAAGGAAGGGATAAGAAGTCCTAATGGCAGGGAGCAAAATGTTAAGAAGCAAAAGTTTTTTAGAGATAAAGGATAAATTTTATTGTTAAAGGGATTCTAGAAAGGTACATAAGACTGCATTCTTATACTTGTATTTAGAAGTAATCATAGAAAATTAGAAATAATATGTAACTTAAAATGTGATTAAATATTTAACATAAATTAGTGAAATTTTTGGTTAAGAAAAGGGAGTACTGTAATGAAACATGATTTAAGATTGTGATGTGGGGGGGGGGTAATAATCTTTGGAAAGCATAAGTGTTCCCACAAAGGCATGATATCTTATTGAAATGGATAAAATGTTCAAGATATAAATGATTGTTAATATTGTTAGCAAAATCTTCGTGAAATGAGATTTGAAGTAGAAGAAGGAGGAACATTTTAATGAAATATAGCTATAATATGTGATGGGGGGGGGGAATAATTGTGGAAAATAGGGCTCCCATAAGAGTATGTGATTTAATTGAAAAGCAATGAGTTAAATGTTTAAGATATGAATGAATATCAATACTAATGAATAGATTTGTATTATTTTTGACAATATAGTATAATTTTAAAATGTACCAGACGGAATCCCAATGTATGTTATGTGTTTTATATTAAGTATTATAAATATAGGGGAAAGAGATAAAGGCATCATACTCCATATAGTGTACAGGAGAAATACTTCTTTTTTTTTAAAGAAGAAAAATAAATGGTTGGCTGGAATAGAACAGACAAAGAATAATAAATATTATGATATGAATTGAGAGGAGATAAATAAAATTAAATAAAATAAAATTGAGAAAATTTAAAGGAGAGAAGAAGTTATGTAGAAAATTGAAAATGTTAATAAGATATGAAATGGTATGTAAAATGAATCTGAATCTGAATTTGTGTCTGTATCAAGAGTTTTAACCCGGGACTAAGCAACTTTCAGAAAAGAGATTTTTTTATGCTTTTATGTTTTGTGTTTATGTCTATTTATGTATTGTTTGTTTTGAAAATAAAACTTGTTAAAAAAAAAAGAGTGCAATTAAATATAAGAGAACTCTACAAAACAATGCGGGAGGCATATGAAGCGACAGAAATTGGTAGCAAATCTAAACATTCATTTTTGTGTTTGATATAGCTGTACTTTTCTTCATTTTCTAAACAATACTAACAGGATCACAATATTGGGAGGGAGGGATTGTACCTCAGGCTTTGCCCATGATACAATCATAATTAAAAATTCCCAGCACTCTGTTCTTCATGTCAGAGCAAAGACCCCTCTATCTGCCAATATAAATCTCTCTCATACGAATAGTATTTTCATTGGGAGGGAGGAATATAACATCAACCCTTTCTGTTTATATTTTGTAGTCTGAATCATTATATTAAAGGAAAAATGAGGTGAATCTGCCATTCTCTCAGTCTTAGGGAGAAAACAATGGCAAAGTACTTCTGAAATCTTGCCAAGAAAGCTGCAGGGATTTGTTCAGGTAGACACCAGGAGTCCAGAAGGACTTGAGGGCACTTGTCCTCCAAATAATAATAATAATAATAATCAGAGATTATGAAGCCACATCAATTCTTTCAATAACAGAATACTGAAGAAACAAGAGCAATGTAAAGTTTCTCAGTACTTTATGGCTCTTGTATTTTGGTATCTTTTAAGGAATGCTAGAACCACCTATAGTCATTTCTTGGGGATAAAGGATTCAAATCCATTCATAATATTTAATAGCCATTACATATACCATAATAGCTCAACAAATTCAAGAACTTGGATTTACATGTACTTTATTTTGAATCCAGCCACCTGAGAAATGTGTCTAAGAAGGCTCCTTAGATAATCTTTAGATGCACCGAGTCAGACATTGATTGGACTTAGTTCTATGATTCCAGATCTTAAATGGGAAAGTTTGTGAACTTGGTTAACAAAAAGTAAACTGGGAATATATAAAGGAGAATATGATGAAACGAATAAGGGAAGGGAAAGAACTCTGCAAAACGTAACAGAAGACAGAATGCAGGCAACATGGCCTACCTCCTCAGGATGAGGGTATTCTACCACAGATGGGCAGCAGCAGCAGCCCAAAACCATCTGCTGGTAGGAAGTAAGAAAATGACATCATATTATAACAGGAACAAAAGAAATGCTGCCCAACTTCCATCTAGCCTGAAATGTACTCATACTTAACAACAATCTATGGAGATTCTCAGTCGTCCAGGTGATGGCTGTCTCAAAGAGTGCTTTTTGAGAGCTGAAGAAGCTTCATGGATGAGAAGCAAAATGTCTTCAAAGAAAAACAAGAAAGTCCAGTTGCCCCTTGAAAAAGTACCTTTGGGACACTCAACAATAATCCTTTATGGAAGTCAACTAATCTGGCTGTAGGTTATCATTCAATAAACCACACAGCCTGTTTAGCAGAGCATCCAACTGCCTGCGATGACTTCCAAACATTCAGCTTTACCTGGACTTGAATATGATGGCTTTTAAAGTCTATGCTGCAACATGTACAGGTACAATTGGACCAAGCACATGTAACTGCAGAAAAAATGTTTATATCTTGAAGCAAAGTTTTGCTTTATATAGACCAGCCTACTAGCCAAATGCTAAAAAAACAGTATCACTAAATACATTTCATTTGGAAAAGTACCTCAAGACAGTGCTGCATGCCACTTTGATTATGATATATGACTATAGTACAGGGTTTACAGGGTCTACAGATTACCACCGTTGAAATCTTTCTGCAATCCACACACATATTCTTACAGTGCTTCTGGTCAGGGGAAGGAAGAAATAGATATTGCAGAGCTGATATGCACTAAATCAGCAAAAACACATGATTCCTACTTGTCCAACAATGAGGGCACTGGAAGTCCTTTGTTGTAGTCATCACAGGACTCAATATCAACAATGCTTTCCTCCTTTAAATAATATTGTTTAAATTGCAAGGAGGAAAACCAAAAATAGATTTGATTTGATTGACTGAAAATATTTCCAGACAGTTTTTATGACCCAAGACCCACTCAACAAAAACTTACAATATTAAAGTACCACATGATAACGCAGAACAATAAAAGCACAAAAAGACTACATTGATACAAGGAATTCCATACCAGCATTTATAACATCCTGTATAGTAATAAAACCAGATATAGCTAAATTAATAGCCCACAACAGAGTAATAATCTTGATTCAGGACATACATGGAAAAAAATTAATGAAGCTTTAGAACTTTCATAAATATTAACAGTGATGGAATCTGAAGCAAGATATTTCTGACTTTAAATATTGTTCTGTTAGTGAGGTGGATGGCCTCTAAGTTTGATAAATAAACTAACAAAGTTCACTGGTATAAGTAAAAATGGCCCTTTACACTGTTACATTTTTTTCTTTCTTTGTTAGATGCATATTCCACTTATCGCTCATGAGAACCTCCCTTCATTTTATTTTCATGATAGTAGCCTGTGCAAGATAGGTTGGGCTCAGAGGGAGTGTTTGACACCAAGTCTCAGTTTCTAGGCTAAAGGTGGACTTGGACCAGGGTATCCCTAGTACAAGTTCATTATCTTCACCATTACACCATACTGGTATTAGGACAGACTCGGAAATGAATTGATAAGAAGTACTGCTGTGAAAAACAGATGACTCAGGATAGGTTGTACATACCTAATTATCTATCAATAGAGGTAGTCCTCGACAATTGATCCAAAAAATATTTCATTGCTAAGTAAGACAGAATTTTGCCCCACATTACAACTTTTCTTGCCACAGTTGTTCAGTGAATCACTGCAGTTGTTAAGTTAGTAACACAGTTGTCAAGAGACTCTGGCTTCCTCATTGTCAAAAGGTCTCAAAAGGTGATCCTACAACCATAACAAATACATGCCAGTTGTCAAGTGTCCGAATGTCTTTCACGTGATCATGAGGATGCTGCAATGGTTTTGTGGAAAATGTTCACAAGTTACTTTTTTCAGCAGCCATCGTAACTTTGAAAGATCAGTCAACTTTGAAAGATCAGTTGTATGTTGAGGACTACCTGTGGTGAAATGCCCACTTTCTATACCAGCTGAAGTTTTTCAAAGCCTCAGATAGACTGCTTTATATTTTGCCAATCTAGATGTCTCTGGGGCATGAATTACTGAGCAAACATCCAGCTAATATGACTATATAACAGTGATAAAAGCCACTCTTGAACCTCCATATCATTAAACTAATTCAATTAGCCTTGAATTTAGTACGACTCACAAACTATATCCTCAGATTTTTTTTTTAAAAGCCCAGCACTTAGAGTTAAGACCATTTGTAAGCAAATATCAAGAAATACTTGGTTTCCCCACGTATTCTGCCTCAATCTTATTTCATTTATGTCTTAATTTGGTCAATCTCACAAGCTTCCAAGCAGCTTCCAAACTTTTTTCTGGTTGAGCTGAGTTAGTCCAGCAGTATACAAATAAAAGGGTCATTAATCCCATTATTTTAGATAAAACACTTGTTCCATACGTACTGCTTACAAACTCATTTCAACATATATTTTGCAGAGGCACCTATAAATTGTTAGGATTACAGCTTCACTGGTAGAGAAAGGAAGGAACTTTTTTTAAAAAAGCAAATGCTTCAAGGTTGGAGGATAGAAGGTTTAGGATTAAAACATGCAAGAAAAAGAAGCTCCAAGGAAGAGCAGTAATTCTGAGAAGAAATGCGTAAGATCAAGCCTACCATCTCACTGTACGACTCCTGGGAATCTGAATCCTGAGGGCAGATGAAGAGAAGATACAAGAGTTCAATAATAAAATATTTTCTCCTGAATGAAGTGGCAGGCAATAGATCATGTTATGCATGAACAAACTGGCCACTGGGATGGAATACTTACTGTATGTTATATACTACACCACTTATCCCTCTCCCAAAAAATACACCCAAGTAACTTTGGAGGAAGCCCCCCTTCATCAGTGCCAGAGAGCTGTGACTGAAAATCCTTGGAGCACATGCAAAACAAACATAACCACAGACTTCCTCCAGAAGTATCCACAATATAGAGAGTGCCAAAATCCTCTGATATACAAAAAGTGGACAATCTGGGTGCCATAGTCATGTGCAGCTTTTGAATTTTGTTTTTGTATTCCCAGAACCTTTCAAGTTCTTTTCATTGAAACAAAAGCAGCAAAACTGCCAGAAACAGAGGGATAGTTTTTCACTACTTTTACATTAACAAACAGGTTAAAGGCGAAATTGTCAAGGCTATTGTGGCTTAGCAAAACTATTTCACTTAAAAAACACCACCACCTCAAAGTCAAAACAATGACAGAATAGAAGGCTCCCACATTATGGAAAGCCTCCTGCAATTCTTTACTACTCAAACAGACAAACAATGTAATTGAGACATACAAAGGTAAACCAACTTGGTGATGATTCAGAAAACAGTGCTTCTGCCATACTTGTAACATAGTTTCTTGTTTTAATTATGGCCTTCTAAAAAAAATCATTTAATAACATGAAGATTAGGTGAGATTTGTAAAGTATTCAAGTGATTGCACTACATTTATTTTCCTTTCAAAGACAAGTAGCCAGCGGACAGGGTTCAAGATGCGATGTTCTAAACTTGGATTAACGAACTTCCATAGGAGTAAATTCCTTTTTGTTCCCTCTCTCACATGACTCAGAAATAAACTATGACATCTTCAACTTTCAAACACTGTGCAACCCTGTTAGGGATACACACCCTAGCAGAACATGCAACGGCAGTCTAGCAGGCAGGCAAATATGTGAGATAAACGTTGTTGTAGCTTACACTCAGTCAAACAGATACACTGTGCCAGTTAAATAGTTTTTTATTCCAGCAAGAGTTATAGAATAGTCAAACAGTCCATATATCATACACTAGTTCAGTCCATCCGGGGATTAATCAGTTGCAAAGTCCAGTGTCGAAAAAGAGGTCAGTAAACTTACATAAAATCAGTCCAGTAATATAATCTCTTTTGCAGTTGATATGAAGAAAATCAAACCTCTTTTCTTCTCTCAGCAATAGCAAGAAAAATACGCAGTTATCACCATCAATCCATCATTGTCAGCAATCCAGTAAAAGCCAGCAAACAGTGAGCTCTCTTGCTCCCTCTTATGGTGATTTTACAACCACACCCAAAATACATGTTTTAACAGTTAAAGTGATATACACACTTAAACTCACTAACATGGTTTATATATATTATTTTACCCAAACTAAGTTAGGTAACCAATGTTAACCCTAACATTCTCCCCTTTTGGGTAATATAATAATATATATATATATCTATTTACAATTTCAACCCATAGTTTTCACAATTTTCCTTGTGCTTGACTGAACCTTGGGCTTTTGTAAATCCATCAGCAATGTTTTCTTCAGTCATGCAATATTCCAATTTTATTAAACCATTTTTTACAGATTGTCTTACATTCAAATATCTAAGATCAGTATGCTTAGATCTCGTTTTTACAGCAATATTTGTGGCCAACCGTATGGCTGCTTGATTGTCCTCATAAACTACAATGGCATCTTTAACAGTTACTCCCATATCTAACAACTGTTTATACAGAATTAAATCAGTACATAATAAAGATAGACATGAAAATTCTGCTTCCATTGTGGACATAGTTATGTGTTGCTGTCTAATTGACCTCCAACCAATCAGTGTTTTACCTAATAGTATAGCCATACCTGAAGTTGATTTCCTAGTTTTTATGTCTGTTGCAAAACTTGCATCAGCATATGCACTTAAAATCAAATCATCTTTTGGCTCCAAATACAATTCATAGTTCATTGTCCTTTTAAGATATCTTAATATACGCTTTAGCGCTTGCCAGTGTTGTACAGTGGGCTCAACATTGAATCTTGCCAATTGATTAACGCCAAAAACAATATCTGGCCTTGACCAATTACTAATATATGATAAACTACCTATTAATGATTGATAAATAGTCTTATCGAATTTTGAACTTTGAGCATCAGTATGGCAAAATTCCTGACTCATTGGAGTTTTTGCCGGCTTACAAAGTTCCATTTTATACATTTTTAGCAATTGGTAAATTTTATCTTCTTGTGATATCTTATAGCTGTTAGGGATAACATTGTTTACCCTAACTGGTTTAGGTAAAATAATAAATATGTTATCATGGTTTATTAGTTAAAATGTCTGCAACTTTAACTGTAGGAATGTAATTAAGGGAGTGGTTGTAATAGCACCATAAAAGAAGCAAGACAACGGCAGCTTGCTCTCTCTGACTTGATGATCCCTAATTACTTGATGAATTGAAGACTGCGTTTTTCCCTACTGGAACGGGAGAGAGAAAGAGGAGCGTTGATCTTATCAACTGTGAGAAAAGACTGATTTATTGTAAGTGAACTGACATTGGATATTCTACATGGACTTTGCTAATTGAATATCCTTGAATGGACTGACTAAAATGATACATGACTAATGGACTGTTATTTTGACTATGCTATAAACTCTAAATGGAATAAACTATATTTTTGATAGCACAAGCGTATCTGTTATTTTTACTGTATGTTAACCAACATACAAACTTATCTCACTCATTTATCTGTGTGCCTATCTGACTAACGCTGCACATTCTGTTTAGCTTGTCTCCTTAACCCTGGTTGGGGAACACAGGCTTAACAATAGCCACTATTGGTTTTGTTTATTGTCAATCCTAGATATTGTCTTATTTCTCCTAATTGCTTTAATTTTATCCTCTTACCTAATAATGATATTATTTCAGTAGCTTCATTATTAGTCTTGGTAATTAAAGCAATATCATCTGTAAACAACAATAATAATGACACTATTCCATTTGTCTCTCTTTTAAATAAACATGGATCAGCTAAACCTGCTTTAAACCCTATATTGTTTAACTCTTTTACAATATATTGGTTCCATTCATAACCAGATTGTTTTAATCCGTAGAGACTCTTTTTAAGTTTCCAACAGTCATTATTATTTTTATCATCCTTTATACCTACTGGTTTTCTTAAATATATAGTGTGCTGCAATGGTGCATGCAGATCGGCAGTTTCTACATCTAAATGATTTATGATATAGTTCTTCTTAGCTGCCCATACTAAAGTTGCTCTCAAGGTTGTTGCCTTTAAATTCGGTGCAAATGCTTCATCATAATCACATGCAGTTTGATTAAATCCTTGAGCTACCAACCTAGCCTTATGGGTAACAGTCCCATTTTTACCTGTTTTTAACTTAAATATCCATTTGCAGTCAATGGACTTTTCACCTGGAGGTAATTTGGCATTTTCAAAAACTTTCATTTCTTTTAATGAATTTAATTATTTCTCCATTGCTCTATGCCAATTTTCTTGTTCCTTTGCAGGATACATTCTAAGTTCTTCAACAGTAGTTGGAACTTTACTAACTTGGCAAACTACACTTGCTTGGTACCTGTCAGGTGGTCTGGTTACACGTATAGAAGATCTAGGTATTACAGGGCTTTCAGGTGGACTTTCATGTTCTACCTGTTCCTGATTATCTATTTCTTCCTGTTCTGGTATTTCTTCCTGTTCTGGTCCTATATGCTCTTCCTGTACTTCCTCTTTAATTGTACTCTTCTTATTACTGATTTGTTCTTTTGGTCTTTTGTAGGTTTCTATAATTACTTCCTTACTTGAATCTTGTTCCAGTTTTTCCCATCCTACATGTTCTAGGAATTTGGCACTAGCACTACAGTAAACTCTAGATGTACCTTTTCCCCAAAATTTGTATGATTTGTGATTAGATTCATAACCTAGAAAGAATAACCTTTTAGCCCTAGGCTGCCCCTTATTTCTCAGTTGTATAGGAATATGCACCCATGCTGGTGCTCCAAATGTGCGCATGTAGCTAAAGTCAGATTTTTTACCATGCCACCGTGTGAATGGTAATTCACCTGTTGTAGAGTTAACAACATTATTCAATATATGATTGCCACACATTATTGCTTCTCCCCACAAATTTTCAGGTAATCCTGAATCTGACAGCATAATACGAGCCATTGCTTGTATTGTTTGGCCTCGTCTTTCTAAAAAGGCGTTATGTTGTGGCCTATACGGTACAGACTTTTTATGTTCAACACCTGCCATCTTCAGTTTATTTTGGAATTTATTGTTCATAAATTCCGTACCATTATCAGTTATAAAGAGTTACTAATTTCCTTTTAGTTTTTCTTTCTGCAAATTTAAGCCAATTAAAGAAATGTTGATGTTTCCATTTTGCTCTTCATTAGATAACAGAAACCATATCTGGAATAATGGTCCATTATACTTAGTATATAACGAGCACCTCCCACACTTGGTTTTTTAGGACCTATAATATCAGCAAATACAATCTCTAGAGGCTCCTTTGTTTTAAATCCATTAATTCTATTTGCTGGTATTACCTTGCCTTTTTCCTGAATGCATGCATTGCAGTACAAATACTTACTGCAAGGCTTCAGTTTTATACCTTCAGATAGTTCTACCGTTTGTTTAAGCATTTTAAAATTTATATGCCCTAAACGTCTGTGTAACAAATGTATGCATTCATCATGAGGTTTAACATTATTATACACTGTGTTAGCTACCTCTAACTGATTATCATTTAACACATACAATTCACCTTTTAAAGTTGCAGTCACTTTTTTACCTTCTTTTTCAATTATGCAATTGTCTTCCCTAAAAGTAATTACATAACCTAACCGAAAGCAAATTATACTTAAGTTGTGGTATATATAATATTTTTACATTTTCTTTTATGCAAGAACAATATGCTATACCTTCACCTTTAGCTTTCAGTTTCCAGCCATTAGCTAATGATATCTGCTGTGAACTCGTGGACATCTTAATAAATCTTTTCTTATCTTTCGTTATGCAGTGCGATGCTCCACTATCTACAACCCATAAATTATTATTCACAGTTTCGTTGCTATACATGGCTAACTCTAAGCATTTTTTATCCTTCTGATGCCTTTTAGCATTCTGGCTGGCATTGTGGCGTTTTCCTTTCTTGCAGAATCTAGCCAAATGTCCTTTTCCTCCACAATTAAAGCATTTTCTAATTGTATAGACTGACAAAGATTCTTTATCTTCTTGAGGTTGTTCCCTTCTGAGTTGATCCCTTTCAAGCCTTCTCCTGGCTTCTTCAATTAATCTGCCAGTAATGTCAGTTAATGTGAGGTTATCTGTTGGCAAAACTTCAAGTGAAGTTACATAGTCATCATAGCTGTCATTTAACAAAGACAAAATTATATAAACCTGGTGTAGTTCTGTGAAGATAAGTTCTTTTTCATGCAGTTCCTGAAAATCCTCTTCATAGTGTTTATATGAGTCAGCATGTCTCCATTCTTTTGAAGATGTGTTCTGAACAGCTTTCGTGTAAGATTTATATGTGCTCCTACACTGTCTCGAACATAAATCTTCTTTAAATTCTCCCAACATTTCGCAGCTGTTTCTTCTCCACGAATATGGACAAGCTGTTGGTCAGAGAGTGTCAGTCCTATTATACAGAGAGCTTGCTCATTCTTCAGTTTATATTCTTGTATTTTCTGGACATCATCCTCATCTTCCGGATCCCAAGCATCTACCTCTGGTGGGTTTTGAATTATACTCCACAAACCTTCTCTGCGTAGAAGTAGGCTGCATTTCATAGACCATGAAACATAGTTTGTTCCATCCAGTTTGGCTATTAGAGACAAACTTTGTAAATTGACTTGTGCCATCTTTATCTGGATATTAAACTATAATTAATAAAACACAGCTGTCTGTTTACAGTATTGTGTAACTACACAAACTCTCACTTTAATCTAAGCCTGTTATATCCTGGTTAGTCTGACTGTGCAGCTGGGCCCATAACCAGTGTTAAGGATACACACCCTAGCACAGGGGAGGGCAAACTATGGCCCGCGGGCCACATCCAGCCCGTTGGTCTGTCCAATCCGGCCTGCCCCTGAAAAAAAAATTGTGGCCGTTGGTCTGTCCAATCCAGCCCGCCCCTGAAAAAAAATCGCTGGGTGTGGCATATTGCCCTGTGCCGCGTGGCCCCCAAAGCTGCAAAACAGTGCGGAACGATCTAGGAGAAGGACAGAAAAGAAATTTTCAAAGGCCTTGGCTGGAAGTTCGAAATCACCTTCGAGTGCGACCTCTCCAAAGGTGAGTCCCCGCTGATCCCCCTTTTTTTTCCATGGCTTCCAGGCTTAAACTTTGCAAAGGCAAAGGTTGCAGGCTGGAGTGTCTTTCCGCCAAGGAGAGGGAAGGGTTCCGCCCAGCGGGTGGGGCGGGCTGCTTGGAGCGGGCTGCTTGGAGCCACCTAAAGCTAGGCTGCTGCTGGTGGAGCCTGCCCTGCCTTGGTGTCCTGTTTCCCGGCTCGGCAGTCCTGCTTGGGCGGCACTTTAAAAGCTTGCTCCCAGCACCTGAGCAACTTCCCAGCAACTTTCGGCTTCCTTTTAACTCGCGGGTGCTCGCGCCTGGCCCCGAGCTGCGCGGCGGAGGGGAAGCCGGGCGGGCGGGCAGGCAGGCTGCTTGGAGGAGGCGACCCGGCGGTGCACCGGGCAAGGCGCGAGCGCCCACGAGTTAAAAGGAAGTCGAAAGTTGCTGGGAAGTTGCTCGAATTTCCGGGGCTTCCAGGGTTTTGCAAAGGCAAAGTTTGCAGGCTGAAGCGTCTTCCTGCCGAGGAGTGGAAGGGTTCTGCCTGGAGAGTGGGGCGGGCTGCTTGAAGCCACTTAAAGCTAGGCTGCTGCTGGTGGAGCCTTGCCCTGCCTTGGTGCCCCTTTTCCCGGCTCAGCCGTCCTGCTTGGGTGACACTTTTAAAGCCTGCTTCCAGCACCTGAGCAACTTCCCAGCAACTTTCGGCTTCCTTTTAAGTCGTGGGCGCTTGCGCGTGGCCCTGAGCCACGCGGCAGAGGGGAAACCCGGAGCGCTGCCAGGTCGCCTCCAAGCAGCCCGCCTGCCTGCCGGGTGGAACCCTTCCCCCTCCTCGGCAGGAAGACACTCCCGCCTGCAAACTTTGCCTGTGTAAAGTTTAAGCCTGGAAGCCCCAGAAACCCAAGCAACTTCCCAGCAACTTTCAGCTTTAACACACGGGCGCTCGAGCCTGGCCCCGAGCCACGCGACAGAGGGGAAGCCCGGCGGGTGGGCGGGCTGCTTGGAGGAGGCGGCGCTCCGGGCTTCCCCTCTGCCACGCGGCTCGGGGCCAGGCGCGAGCACCCGCGAGTTAAAAGGAAGCTGAAAGTTGCTGGGAAGTTGCCCGGGTGCTGGGAGCAGGCTTTTAAGAGCTGCACCCCAAGGAGCAACTGGCGGCCGGAGCGGCCGGGACTGGCAGTGGTGGTGAGGGTCTGACCTGTGCAAGGTGGGCCTGGGGCGGTTTTCTCCTGCGTCCGGCTTCGGAGCGGCCTGCCGTGCACTCTTGGGCATCTGGCTCTCTGTGTCCTGGGCGTGCCTTTCCCTCACCTCTCGGCCAGCAGCAGCAGCTCCACTGCCGCCTTCTTCCTCCCCTAATACCCGCTGTTGTGATGCGTATTCCCATAGACCCGAGCACCAGCAGGCGCTTCACACCTCCCTCCACGGCCTTCCCCTGCGGTAAGATGGGAGAGAAGAACAGCGGCGCCCTCAGTGCCGGTGCCGGGATCTCGCAGCCGGACCGAGGTGCGCTCGGTGGTGGGCGTCCTGGCTGGGTAGAGCAGGCAGGTCCTGGGAGAGGCGTGCAGATGTTTTCTGCCGAGCAGGCTTCCCAAGCGCCTGGGAGGACTCGCGGTTTAACGGCAAAAGCGGTGGCAAGATGGGCGCTGGGCGGGTGGGGGGAAAGGCAGGCAAAAGCCCCCCCACACACACACCTCGGCAAGCAGTTTGCAGGGTTAGCCAGCAGTTTCTTGCAAGAGACTGAAGGCTGGTCTGCTCCCCCCAATTAGACGTTGATTCAAGAGGGAGGGTCAGCCCTGCTACTTATTGGTGGTTCACAGTTTATCCGTGAGCACTGGAGGAGTTATGTTTTGGGGGCGAGTGTTTATTTCTTTCTTATCTTATAAGTGGCCAACTTGTATAAGCTGAGGGGGTACATTCATACATACACACACACACACACACACACACACAGTCGTTCATTCATAGGGGAAGAATCTGTCTATCTATCTATCTATCTATCTATCTATCTATCTATCTATCTATCTATGTTGTGTTTTTAATCGGAAGAATATCATGTCTGCGCATTAGGCACAGTGACTTGATTTTGCGGAGCTGTGTGCTAACCCAGCCCGTCTGTCAAATTTTAAAAGTCAATGCGGCCCCCGAGCCAAAAAGTTTGCCCACTCCTGCCCTAGCAGAACGTGCAACGGCAGTCTAGCAGGCAGGCAAATATGTGAGATAAATGTTGTTGTAGCTTACACTCAGTCAAACAGATACACTGTGCCAGTTAAATAGTTTTTTATTTCAGCAAGAGTTATAGCATAGTCAAACAGTCCATATATCATACACTAGTTCAGTCCATCCGGGGATTAATCAGTTGCAAAGTCCAGTGTCGAAAAAGAGGTCAGTAAACTTACAAATAATCAGTCCAGTATTATATCTCTTTTGCAGTTAGAGATATGAAGAAAATCAAACCTCTTTTCTTCTCTCAGCAATAGCAAGGAAAAGCACGCAGTTATCACCATCAATCCATCATTGTCAGCAATCCAGTAAAAGCCAGCAAACAGTGAGCTCTCTTGCTCCCTCTTATGGTGATTTTACACCATAAGATTTTACACCCAAAATACATGTTTTAACAGTTAAAGTGATACACCCACTTAAACTCACTAACATAGTTTATATATATTATTTTCCCCAAACTAAGTTAGGTAACCAATGTTACAATGAGGCAGCGACAAAAACTGTACAATAAGCACAATAAGGCCTTCAGGTATTTCATACAGGCAGCATACAATAACCATGTGCAACTCAACCTTACACCAATTGATAAGTAATTTTCTGCAGTGGAGCCAATGGTATTAAGGCTGCAATCCTATACCTGTTTATCTGAGAATAAGACCACTGAACCAGGTAGGATCATTTACAAATGGATATATGTGGGTTTGCATTTGTGGTCATCCTAGGTCCTATGTTTCCTCTACTTCAGGGATGTCAAACTTGCGTCGTCACATGATGTATTGGGACTTCCCCCCCTTCCTAAACTGAATGGGGACGGGGCCAGCATGTGACACATCCAGCCCGCGGGCCCCAAGTTTGACCCCCCTGCTCTACTTCTTGTAATTCCTTTTGACCTACACAACAAATACATCACAAAATTGTGAACAGAAGTTTAGCAGCTCCACATTCAAAATATTCAACAAAGGATACAGAAACATTGATTTTAAAGGCTGCGTTGCTTGGAAAGATAAGTAGGGTCTTTCTAACTTTCTCCTGGAAAGTCTGCAGATGTGAAAACAACATTGCAAAATAAAAACAACAGCAACAACAATCCCAACCCTTTCAGTTTTCTTTGGGTTGAAAGGTGCAATTTATAAAAGGCACCCTCAAACAACCCTCCAATGTAAAGCAGTTGTCCTTAATTCTGACTTCCCATTGACTTGCATGTATTTGAAACAAGCCCTATTATTTTCTACAGAAATGCACAGCTTGATAAATGGATTTGGGATTAAGTTTGAGATTTTGTCCACAACATCCAATTCTTCCCAAGAGGTCAGGCTTCCAGGAAACCTATGTTTCAAGGCTAGGAGATTATCATTTGTATCTGCTAATGTTCCTTATTTAAGTGTAAAAGTCAAGACTTTCTACCTCATCAATCCAGCTGGCATTCCTAACATGCCAACTGAGTGCATCAAGGGCCTGAGCAATTTATCTAAAGAACCTTTTAGATCAGCTCCTTGAATTTTTGAGGCAATTGTAAACATTCAATGGCCCAGCAATTGAGCTTCAAGGACTTCCTAAAATCCTCTGGGCATTTATTTGCATACCCAGGAAAAAAAAAATCATCAGGGCTTCTGGCAAAGCAAATTCTATTGCACAGATGCAATCTACAATTTAAGTAGAGGAAAGAAAAGAGGAAAAAAGATATTAAACTGTGAAGCAGTGATATCCATTCTCTGATTACCAATGGTATAGTCCATAAGGGTATTGCAAGTGATCTGCGGGGAATGAGAAGAAATAATACAGTCCTAACTGAATCATTTTTCACATTAGGTAAATGTTCTCTTTCCCAAGAGCAACTTATTGCAGATAAATGAACTGTAATGAGTGCAATATGCTTACAGCTCAGAGTAATAAATCACTCAAATTTTATAAGGTTTATTCCCAATTTATGTGATTGTCTTCAAAAAGTTTAAAGATGATGGGGTAGTTGCTATTTAAAAAAAAAGTTAGACACTGCTCCTTACATTGTTCTGTGAAATCAGAAAACCTGGCAAATCTTTTACCTGTTTACACTGTTACCATGCCTGGAGACAATCCAGCTCAACTAAGTCCAAGTTTAGCATGAGTACTTGAGGCTATAATAAACATTTGAATAAAAGATAGATAGGGTAGATAGATGGATAGGAGAAAGAAAGAAAGAGAGAGAGAGAGACAGAAAGGAAGGAAGGAAGGGAAGGAAGGAAGGAAGGAAGGAAGGAAGGAAGGAAGGAAGGAAGGAAGGAAGAAAGAAAGAAAGAAAGAAAGAAAGAAAGAAAGAAAGAAAGAAAGAAAGAAAGAAAGAAAGAGACAGAAAGGAAGGAAGGAAGGAAGGAAGGAAGGAAGGAAGGAAGGAAGGAAGGAAGGAAGAAAGAAAGAAAGAAAGAAAGAAAGAAAGAAAGAAAGAAAGAAAGAAAGAAAGAAAGAAAGAAAGAAAAAAAAATATCCAAGGCCCTTAAGGAAGTCTGAAAGTCTGATGAAGCTAGCACCTATTAAATCAATGGCAAAGGCAACACATTCCACAAACATAACATAATTTAATCACTGTACTTCCCTCAAGGAAATAGAAGAGCAAAAAGTGTCAGGAAGCACACCATAGAAACACTTACCCAACCTACTTTATCCCACAAGGCAGTGGCAGAAAGTCATTTCAATCAAACCAAACTTAAAACAAGCTTCAGATGATGAGCTAACCAGCAGAGTGGTCTCAAGTGAGTTTGGACCTTGCTTTTTGTCATGTTGGAGGAGCAGTTTCAAAAGGACTTGCCAGTTGAGATGGATCCACCAGTCCCTCCTACATATTCATTTTCCAAAGCAGAAACATCGCCTTTGCCCTTTGGCTGGTTGACTGAGCTGCTCTCTAAACAACAGTCCAAGGGGGTTCCTCGCATTGTGGGTGGGAAAACAAACAGCACAGCCATCTTACAGTTTGCTCCTTAAAAAATGCATCTAGAGCAGGGCTGTCAAACTCCCGGCCCAGCCACACCTATGTCCAGTTTAGTGAAGAGGGAAAAAAGTCCCAATATGTCACGTGATGCTTCCGTAATGCCATGAGTTTGACACCCCTGATCTAGAGTAACCAGGACAATGTATTTGTGGCTCTAGGTGTAATCCTAATTGGCCATCTAATCTGGAGTGAGTTCTGTGAGAAATGGCTGCTTTGACCTAGTTAACAATAGGATTAGTCCAGAAAATGGAATGGAGCAAGGGAAGACTTTCTGCTGCAAACTCTAGAAGATTGGGCCTATCTCTCTGGTCTTTCCTGATGGCTTAAGAAAGCTGTGGGAAGCTAAACTGCCAGAATTTGTCTAAGGCAACTCTTAATTGCTTCAGAGTAGTGCTCCTAACAAGGAGAAATGGAAGTTGGGTGCCCCAAACTAGACTTAAGTAGGACTTCTTCATATCCATAAGTATACAACAGCACTGCACTACATCCATGGTTTACACCTAGCCATGCCTGGGTCCATAGGCCCAAATCAGAGAAAGTAGACGATTACTTTAACGTGGTGTATGAATTCATACCGATCTAATTGCGGGCAACTCCTACACATCAAAAGTGAGGATGGAATGCAAAAATCTGGGCTGTGTATTCAGGCTTCCTGCGAGATAAATCAATTTTCTGAGCATTCTCTAAAATAAAACAGATCTCTCATCTGCCGCCAGTGACACCAGATCACAAGCGGGGTGACCCAGAAATGGAGCCATAAACCGAAAAGGATTATCTTCGCAACCTGTCAGAATTGCTCAGCCATGCAGAAGTGGCGGTGGGAAGCTAAGCTCCAGGCCTGTCATATTTAAAGAAAGGGAGGGAAGGGAGGCAGAACTGAAGTGCTACACACACTCAGTTGGGGGCCTGAATAGGCTATTTGGCTGCACCTGATGAGTGCAGGTCTGTTGGAAGGCTGATCTCTCTATAAAGACGCTTTGTTCTCCCTCACTAGTAATATTTAGGTTGACAGTTGGTACAGGCTAGTTCAACAGATTCAGATTACAAAAACACGTGAAAGAGATATGCTTTTAGGCCCAGTGCCCAAAAAGGATTTGTACTCCCTCTCCCCAAACAGAAGTAGGCACACTGCTCTCTAAGCTGGTATCTTTCTTAATGTATAACTCTAGCTTTCCAGCTGATCTCCAATGCGAATTCATGCAAACATTCCAAATGCAGGGTTTGGCAAGCAACCCACAAGGACGAGGCAGGACTGAATTATTTGGAGAATTCATGAACAATAGTGCTCAAATCCATCCCTGACTCACTCTGGCCCCAGTCAAAGTAGCACCCCCACAACTTTTAAATCCTTTTCAGTTTTGTTACAGGTAGGACAAGACCATGCTGCTTTCACTGCTATATTTCAGTTTAAGAGATTTTGCTTTGGATAATTTGGCCAATATGCTGTTTCTTGACTTGAAAGAAAGGTATTTTTTGCCCAATCGCCTAGCTTTCCCTTATATTACTACTCCACCTCAGTTATTTCCAGTCTCTATATTTAAACAGGCAGGTGCCTTTTGTACTTCAGGCAACAAGCCCTTCTTCAATTTCCACCTCCTTCACTTTCTCTCAAAGACAACATAGCCACGGTGCCTTTAAAATCTTGTTTCTATGATTTACACCTGTGGAGATTGTGTCCCACCTCTGTCCATATTCCTCAGTCAAAATCTTGAGTCTCCTGGGCGCTCACAAGCTCCACCAATTTTATGGCAATATGATCAGCATCTCCTGGAAAGCCACATATAATGAAGGCAAGAATGCCACACCGCAATGGGATCCTGGGGAAGAGGTGGGATATAAAGCTGATACATAACTCCAGTCAATTGTTACCACGGTTAGAAATTTGCCACACAAACAACTGAGAGACATCTCTTTCTGCTTGCTTTCATCATAATCTGCTTCGGGAGGAGATAAAAACTGCCCAGAGAGCTTGGGCCAATAAATGCAAATGGAAACACACGAGCAGCAATCAGACCCCAGCTGATTCATCTTCTGACTTGATAATCCAGAGGGAGATGAAAGTCCTACAGTCAAGACCCAGCAGGTTAAACATTACTTAACTCAATGTACAAATCACATTAAGGAAACAAATAAAACATAATACTTCAAAGACTAATTCAGGAAATGACACAAAAGAACACTATATGAGATTTCTCTTATTGTGTAATACTGGAAAAGTGCTATCAGGTGTGCCTTGTATATACAGAATCTTCAAATCCATATGAATTACAAGTAGCCCTTGGTTAACAATGGTAATTGGACCAGAACTTCCGTCACTAAGTATGTGGTCGTAAAGCACAGGATTATGTAACCGCAACACAAAGCAACGGCAATCCTGGCACTTGTGGTTGTTGCTGTTAAGCGAGGATTGCAGGCAGCTTGCAAGCAAACTGGCAGGTCAGCCACAGTGCGAGGGGGCGATACAAGTACAATGGGACTGGGGATGGCTGCTGCATGAACAGCCCGTGAGGGATCACATCATCCCACAGCCACAGGATTCCCATTTGCAACCTTCCCTGCTAGCTTTCCAAAAGCAAAGTCAATCGGGAAGCCAGTAGGAAAGGTTGCAAGAGTTGATCCAGTAAGTTACTCTCTCCCAATGGGCACAAGTACAATGGGACAGCGTGTATGTGTGTGTGTGTTGCAAGAATGTGAAGAAAAGGCAATCATGTAACAGCGGAACAATGCCAGAATTGTAAGTGCGAATCAAGTGCCAGGGATCCAGATTATGATCATGCGACCATGGGGATGCTGTGATGGCTGGATGTTTGAGGACTGGTCGTAAGTACCACTCACTCATTAACTCTAGTCACTGAAGGAGTGGTCATTAAATGAGAACTAGCTGTAATACTGTGTTATCCTTTTACCATGAATGTTTTGATTCAGATTTCATACAGGTGCATTAGTTCAACTTTCTCCTCTTAATGTGGGATTACAACCTCCAAACCAATGAATAACTATTATGTGACTAGAGCCAGATTTAAGTAAAGGTTTTAGAAATTAACTTGTGCTCTTGGAAGAAAGGTGGCATGTATATCTAATAAATAAATAACCACATAAACAGCTGAATGTTCAATAGCATGCAACCTATGCCGCCCAGGTAAAAGCAGGAAATTGGTAAATGAGCATGGTCTCTCCTTTATGGTAGGCAGATCAAATATTATTCATCCAGCCATTATTTCTGGAGTAAACCTGGGTTTCTCCAGGATTCAAGATAGTGGTACTTTGTAACTGGGAAGACAGGCTTTACCTATTCCTAACTACCAGAGTCATTTGAGTTGAGTGATGTACTTGAAATCAATCCATCAATCAATGAAAACACAATTATTAAGAAAAACATGGCTGCTGAAGTATTGCAGATCACCTACAGGATAGCAACTATCTTGGGAATGATAGCCACAAGCCTCAGCATTTCCTCCATACAACTATGCCCTGAATAGTGGAAAAGCAAAGAACCCACCCACCTCCAACCAAGAACCAATGAAACACGGAAGGAAAAGTGATGAGAAAAGAGATGGGGAGCATCAACCAACCAGCATATTTCCCTACTTCAGAAGTTTTTCTCTCCCTTTTAAGCAACTTGAACATCCCATCTTCCTAGCTCTGCAGGGCACAGCTCTTCCTTCCAAATGTGAACACTATTATGGCTATCTGACAGCCTCCAAAAGCAAACTTTTTATTCCTAATTGCACCTGAATAAAACGCATGACTTTTAAATGACACAGTAACATTTTTACACACAAAGCGCCAAGGGAAAATAGGAAAGAAAGAATTACAGTGTAATCAATAGCACAGTGAACTGTCTTCTTACCTCATTGATGCGGATCTGCTGAAGCTCTTGCTCGGCTGCGGTCAGAGGAGCTGGAGCAGAGGAAGAAGACACATGCTTCTGGTAGCCACTGAGTGAGATGTCTTCCTGTGGTTCAACAGAAAAACAACCGCGGGAAAAACATGAAACTGCTTCAAAGTAGAACACAGGGTACATTCATAAAATGGCTGCCTTAATTGGTTTGGTTAGCCACAAAAGTGCCAACCAATGCAAACTGGCAAAGTTGTTCTTTACAACCTCCTCTAACCTTGCAAAACATTGATCTCAGTTCTTCTTTTTACTGTACGGAAGAGCTCCAAAAAGAAAAAAGAAAAAAAAAAGAAGACTGAGCTGAAGCTCTATAATTTTTACTTTGTAAGAAGGCATTTGGAAGCTCTACGAGGACCAAGAGGCCTTCTCTGAAGTACAGATTATGCTTGAGGTTGGCGCTCTGTAACACTAGTTTTCCCATTCAGTTTTAAAAATTGAAGCATCTTTTAAAAATTAGATGAAAGTAAGGAGCCTGGGGAACACTGAAGGAAAGTCATTGTAGGTCATGGTACCACTTAGACTTGCATTCTATAGCGGTCAATGTGCCATGACACATTTCTCAACCAATCTTCTTAAATGAATCTCTACTTGCTGAGGTCATCTGAGGTGACTTCCCTACAGCTGCTTCAAGATTGCCTTTATCCACTCAGGGTTGGGCCTTGACACTGCCCAGATTTGAAGCTTCAACTGACCCAAAACTCGGAGGCCAAATTGATTATGAGAAGAATGTGAAGAAATCATGTTACAGTTGTGTTTATTGCACTGCACTGGTGCTAACTTGTTTCTGGACTAAATACAAATTGCTGGTCATTACTTTAAAATTCTCCATGGCAATAGAAATCTGAAAGAATATCACTTTCAAGCTATTCCTCCATATTTCCCGAGAGTACCTGAGAGGTTCACCTTAAGGGTCAAGGGACTTGACTGGTGGTAACACAAATATTATAAAGATGAATTTTAATGTTCTTCTCTATTGCTGCTCTACATTGTTGAAATGCATTCCCTTTAGAGATGAGCAGTCCAACACATTTATTAGCTTTTATAAAAAGTCCTCAGAATGCATCTTTATGTCTTGTCACTGTTGATTGAATGTTCATTTTATTAATTTTACTGGTTTTAGTTCTTTTCGTGGGTTTTAACGCTTTGATTTTACACCAAGAAGACTTCAGTGATCCAGAGGCCTATTAAGTTCAGTAAATAAGCAATAACAAAACAATTCTAGTAGATGGTGGATCTTGGATAACTGCTTGAGGATTTCACAAATCATACTGAATGATAGAGCTTTGCAGAGAGTCATCCAGAAGATTTCATTTATAGTACTGTATAATCTAATGTAATCTAATATCATTTTATGTGCAACACTGCCCCCTTCTGGCACTTTCAAAAACATTCCAGGTCTGTAAGCATTTTTGCTGTTTAGCTAGTCAAATTTTACACAAAATACAAAGCGTTTAGATAATCATTAACTGCTAGTTAACAGCCAGATTTATGCTTATGCACAATATGAAACTCTCCCTTTCTTTGTGTCATGTTAAGACTGTATTTCAATCTGGAGGAAAGAGAGTAGGGCATATGTTCAATGCAATGCATGCATTCTTATTCCTGCCTCCCAATTTAGTGAATTATTATAGTCAGCAAAGCAGTCTGAAGACTTTGGGACCTCACTTCCTTCCTGAAATGAATGTTATAAACAAAAAAAAATAACTGAGAAAGAACAAAAGAAAAGCAGGCTAGAGACAAGCAATCTTCCATAGGATAGAAGTGGCCACCTCTGTTCTTATGGCACAAACAGACCACCTTGTGAACATCTTTACCTATCTTATGTCAATTTCTTAAGTTAAATCCCTGCACTCATTTTATCAGGGTTCAAACTGAGCATATACTGCAAGGGTGAATCAGACAGGACCTCTATTTAACCTTCATATAGCAAAACAGAAGACACAGCTTCAGTTCTTTTTTCCCCCTATGCAGTCAGAATCCCTGCAATCTTAAAGCAAGTACTTCAAGTAGATGATAAATTGTAATCTGGTTTTTAGAAGCAGGACTCCAAACTTTAACAGTTGTTACTCTAATTGTTCTGATCTCAGTGGATATGACCAACCGCCATACCTTCACTGTCCCAAAGAGTTCATCCTTAATGTGTCCTCCTCCAAACTCTTTCTTTACCGTCGCTCGGGTTGCTGCGTAGAGCATCTTGAGTCTAACCTTGTTGCACAGAGAGAGAGAGAAGAGAATATGAACTATAAGAAGACATTCATGGCCGCTGACTACCAGAAGTCCAGTTCACAGTGACTAAAAAAAAAGTTGCAGGATTATTTATTATTATCTGAAACCCATCAAAAAGGACCTTTCATGTTTGGAATTACAGGGTCTTTTAAAAACCAATATTTATATCAAAATGAATTTGTTAACTCCATCTTCCCCAAAAGCACCTTCTGGATGTGTTGAATAGCTCCTAGAATTCCCCAAACATGATGGCCATGCTGAAAATTCTGAGCTGAAATTCATGCAACTAGAGGTTTTTCCCCCAAGACTGACAAAAGCTATGGTAGCTTTTGAATAATCACAGATTGCTTAATCCATTATAACAAAAGCTAAACATTAACAACTCTTTGTGACAAGGTTTGTAGTGCTCAATTTTGTCCATGTACATCTTTAAGACTGAATATTAATATAAATGAAAGGGAAGTATTTTTCTTTCACTCTGATTTCATTAAGTTAAATAGGCCTTCAAGTCAGCTCCTGATGACTCCATGGAAGGTCCATGTAGTTTTCTTGGCAGTTTAACCTGCAACCTTGGGATTTCCTGGTGATCTCTCTCCAAGTACTAATGAGGCCTGCTCTTTCCTTGATTCAGAGATTAGAGAAAATTGATTACATGCTACAATATACCTGGGCAAACTTCATTATTTCTCATAGAGAAGTAATCCAGTTTGTTGGATGGACAGCATCATTTTGTAGACTTGTGAAACAAAGGGCTGCATGTGAACATCATTCAGAAGCTGCTGCTGATCCAGAAGGTAGCATGACAATAATGGGAATATAGGACTCCTGTTATGTAAGCTGCACTGGTTGCAAGTTGTCTTCATATGCAATTCAAGCAAAAAGCCTAGCTATCGGTATTTGAGGAACCAACTTCTGGATGTGTTGAATAGCTCCTAGAATCCCCCAAACATGATGGCCATGCTGAAAATTCTGAGCTGAAATTCATACAACTAGAGGTTTTTCCCCAAGACTGACAAAATCTGCAAAGTCCTGCAAAATCTGCTTTGCTGTGCTCACCAATGCAGTGGCCTTGCCTTGTTTCAGGTCCCATCAATGTCACCTAGCAGGTCTTTTCTGTCACTGCATTTCCCTTTGGGAAAAATCATCTTCCAAAGATTGGCATGTCTTCCCCACTGGCTTGTCTTCAACTCTTCTCTAAAAACTGGCTCTTCTCCCAGGCCTTCAGTAAAGATGATTGCAATGGCCTCTTTACCCCAGATCTAGAAGGATTGTTTGAACACTTATTGTTTTATGGATATTGTTTTTGTGGAATTGTTCTTTTAATTTTGTGAAGGCACCCAGAGTGATTAGAAGTTGGGTGGCCTTGAAATTTAATAAACAAATAATGTAGTCTTTATTGATTTAGTGACTTCTATGGATGTTAATTTTCATAATCAGCTAGTAAGATTGGGTAAAACAGCTCACATTTGAATGGTTTTCAAATTCAGAATGCCCTGTTTCAAAGTTGAAAACAGTTGTATCACATCAGAAACAATCTGCTTCAAACATCTGGGGACCTACTGAGCTCCAAGCCTCTTCAGTTATGATTGAAGGAGCCCGCACTGAATGAGAAATACCTGTTCCACATTTGCAACAACTGCTTCTAAACCAAGCAGCTTTGCATAGGTGATTACCATGGTCAAACTTTATGCTGACTGGAGATTATGGGAATCATGAACACCTGGAAAGATAGTGGCTGGCAATGAAGAAACTATAGATTAAACAGATAGAAGGCACCTGCAACCATTGGTGGTTTTGGATTGGAAAAGGGAAGTAAAGCAACCTCATTGCTTCTGAAAAGCACTTTGCATACCTGTTATCCTTCAGCTTACCATCTAAACTAACCAGCAGGAACCAGATGTTTTTCACCTGTACTCTGTCAATAGGAATAAGTTGAAAGCTTACAGGAGAGTTGTCAGGTGACCAGGAGATGAAAAGCCACTCATAGCCCTGTGCATTTTGGGTATCCAGGCGGTAAAGGATGTAGCATGGTTGCAGTTCATCTAGCAGAGGAAGCACAAAGGAATCGTAGTCCTTATCCCAACGCCGAGATAATTCCTTGGAGGCTCCAAGCACTAACTGCTCTGGAAGTCAAGGCAGGATGAGAGGAGAAAGAATTAGTGAGTAAGCAAAGGAGACATTGCATTTGATAATCACTACACTTCTTGTTAGGGATACACACCCTAGCAGAACCTGCAACGGCAGTCAAGCAGGCAGGCAAATATGTGAGATAAACGTTGTTGTAGCTTACACTCAGTCAAACAGATACACTGTGCCAGTTAAATAGTTTTTTATTCCAGCAAGAGTTATAGCATAGTCAAACAGTCCATATGTCACATACTAGTTCAGTCTATCTGGGGATTAATCAGTTGCAAAGTCCAGTGTCAAAAAAGAGGTCAGTAAACTTACAAATAATCAGTCCAGTAATATATCTCTTTTGCAGTTAAAGATATGAAGAAAATCAAACCTCTTTTCTTCTCTCAGCAATAGCAGGGAAAAACACGCAGTTATCACCATTAATCCATCATTGCCAGCAATCCAGTAAAAGCCAGCAAACAGTGAGCTCTCTTGCTTCCTCTTATGGTAATTTTACAACCGCACCCAAAATACATGTTTTAACAGTTAAAGTGATACACACATTTAAACTCACTAACATAGTTTATATATATTATTTTTACCCAAACTAAGTTAGGTAACCAATGTTATTCCTAACACTTCTGATCTTTGTTTAAAATTAGGATGGAGAACCTGAAGCCATCCTCCCATCTGCCATAGACAATTTATTTAGTGGTGAAGGATGATGGGAGTAAACAATATTTATAGGGAAACAGATCATCTTTCTTTATTCTGAGTAAAGGCTGGAGCACTACAGACCCCAAGACAATGGGGAATAATTCTTGTTTCTTGTTAGGACTGTGGGTTTCATTCTCTGTGGTAGCCCCCAGGTTTTGAAATGTGTTTCCTGTAGAAACCCACTTTGGTTTCTAGTGGTTAAACCCACTTTTCTTGCATTTCACAAGATAATCAGACCGTGTTTATGTTGAGTATGCATGGATCAAAACAATCCAATCTTTATTACGATCATAGGCAGCATAGTGTGTGTGTGTGTTTTATTTTTTACTGTTAATGTTCTGATTTAATTTTGATTCTTGCTTTGATGTTATTGCTCAAAGGTTTGACTGGTTGGGAACAGAGCAGGGTTTGTTAGTCAAACTTACTGCCAGTTTTCTTGGCATAAAACTTTAATGTGCATGTTAATGAAAAAAGAATGAGGTCGGACAAGAGGACACCAGTACAATGTACTTAATGAGATAGACGTTAAGGGAATGACTATAAAACAATCTGTCATTACTCTCCTAACAGCTTTAGCCCCTGAGTCCTGAGACTTCAATGTTCAGGCTGCGCTCTCATTAAAATATGGACTTCTCCCTAGAGCTGCTAAGTCAACATGATGACACCATGGTTGGCTTTTGCCTTAGAATAGATTCTGCCTCTGCTCTTGATAGAACCCAGCAGCTCTCCTCCTCAGTTGGTTCTTATATGTGTGAAGAACAGTCTAAAGGACAAGAAAGTCTATGGAGATTCTCAGCCATCCAGGTCATGGTTGTCCCAAAAGTTCTTTTTCCCCTCAAGAGGCAAGTGGACTTTCTGGTTTTTCTTTGAAGATGTTTCGCTTCTCATCCAAGAAGCTTCTTCAGGTCTAATAAGCTTCTTGGATGAGAAGCGAAACATCTTCAAAGAAAAACCAGGAAGTCCAGTTGCTGCTTGGGAGGAAAAAAAACACCTTTGGGATAAAGGAAAAGAATATGTGTCTTCCTCTTTCCCCAAATTGTATGACTGGAAGACTGAGGGTTTCAAAATAAAACCACCCCCCACTTCATCATTGCTGTGCTTTTCGGAGAACACTAATGCGTATTAGACTTGTAGTGCTTCAAGAAGTTCTTTGGACCATTAAAAAAAAAATACAGATCCTTTACGAGCAGATTCTACGGAGCAGAACCATCCTTGGTTTGCATGAAAGATCAAAAACATGTTAAGCTATTTAAGGAAGAAAAAATGTCATAATCTGGCAATCCCAATAGGCTACAAAAAAAGTTTATCATTCTGGGTCACATCTTACACATTTAGCAAGACAGCGCACACACACTTTTTTGAATGCTACAAAGGGATCACCACCAGAATGAACATTTATTTATTTAATCTGGCTTCTCATCTCACAAAAGTAGTTACTCTAGGCAGCATACATGAATTAAAACGATAGTTATAAACAATAACTCATGATGCCCAAGATAAAGAGTACATTTCAATCAGAAAAAACTATCAACAGCAGAGTCTGCCTAATCTTCCATTAAAGCACAGGGCAGGGAATTTCTGTGCTGGGACCTTGAAGGACCAGTTTTACCCAATGCAAGGACTGATTTTGTCCAGCAGAATTATTTAATATAAGTAGCCTTAATATTATTTTTGAAGGGAGGGTATAGCTGTTTCTACATTTCTATAGGAAGTATAGCTACACCCAGTTGGGGTGTTCCATGTGATTATTCTGAAATAAAAATACTAGCTCTTAGTTTGAATGTTTTAGCCATAATTCTGCCAGGTACCACTTGGCAACCATTTTATATGACTGAGCAATATTGGTCTGTTGCCATCATCTGTTTACACAGTTTTCTAAGATGACACGATTGAGTAGCATGCTTTAGGAGGCATCAGATCTTTTGATAACTGGTTTTCTCATTTCTTCCTAATATACAGAAAATGAAAACGAAGTCCAGAATGTCAAAGAGCTTGCCAGATTAACTCCCACAGCAGTTTTTTTTTACTTGACTCATGATGTATGGATGACTACTAGCCCTTCTCAGGAACCTTGGTGCACCTTGGCCCTTTGACTTCTTTATTTATAGTAAAACCTCTTGTTCTTTTTCTAAGCATTGTTCTCCCTCCCAGAGTTTCACAAAGTGGAAAAATTAGGCATTACTCTGAGAAGTTTTCCTCACTTTCATCTAACTGTGGCACCACCAGTTCCTGATAAATTCATTTTCTGCCCCGGTAACTTCATTTCCTTCTGACTTCCAGACCATACCTGAAGTTGCTTTAAATCAGTGTTTTTCCTATTTTGGCAACTTTTAAGATGTATGGCCCATTCATTTTAAAAGATGCCAAATTGAAAAACACATTTAAAGCATCCTTAGTGTTAACATAGAGCTTTCTCTGTCTACTCTATTTCTCCCTTGTGGATTCAGTCTGACCTGCTCCACTGACCATTTTGCTGGGATGCTGGCAGGTGCTCTCTCTCTCACTGACCAGCAGCTGATAGTGTTGTCAACTCCATAAAGCTGTCCATTGCGTCAGAATGATCAAACATATACCCCTACAGTATGAAAAGGATAAACCCAGGAAAGTTGCACCATATATTCAGAATGGAAAGGCTTGGTTTCAAGTCTCATCTGACAGTCACGTTAGGAGCAACTTCATTGCACTGCAGTGCAGGAATTCAAAAACAAATACCACCCTTGTAACTAAAGAACCCAAAGAACATAATAAGCTGGGGCAAACAAAAACAAAGCCAAGATAATTCTATCTGCATACTTCAGTTTTTTCCCCCAACTAAGGCTATGAAGAGTTCAACTGGCAGTAAAAGTGCTCTAATCAAAATAGACACTTTTTTTTTAAAGAAAAAAACATGCTACTTACAATGCTTATCAAAGCTTAGTCAAGCTTTTCTCAAGGCTGTGATAGATTTTCCCCCCCCCCTTCCATTTGTTGGAGAGTACCTGGGCAAATCTCAGTAGTTTTCTTGGCAAGGTTTTTAAGAAGTGGTTTGCCTCCAGGAGTGGGATTCAACCGGTGTTATTACCGGGTTGGTCATTTTGTTTTGCATGTACATGCACGTACAAAACCCTTAAGCTGTGCCTCCTGGTCAGCAGAAAAGCGCTGTGTGCAGGTGCACAGCATTTGAAAAGCCTCTTTTGTCCTGTTTTTTTCACCCTCAGCTGTACCACACAAAGCAGCTGAGGTTGGAAAAGCAGGAAATAAAGGACTGGTAAGAGCCCAGGCGGGCGGGTGGGCCAAACAGCAGCAAACACAGAACTGGTTCGGTATCTGCTGCTCTTGAGAGCTACCGGTTCTTTAGCATCCCACCCCTGGTTGCCTCCTTCCTAGGCTGAGAGAAAGTGACTAGCCCAAGCCTACCTATTTAAAGCAGAACTAGAATTCACTGTCTCCCTGTTTCTAGCCTGATGTCTTAACCACTACACCAAACAGGCTTTCTGTGGTAGAGATATATAAACCTTTTTCATGCGCATGTCTGTGGAAATCAGTTTTCCACATGAATGTATTACTATAAATCTATAGTATTATGCTTCCCAGTCTAATTTCTGCCAATTCGTATAATTAGTCCTCTGTGACCTTTTCGTATAGAATAGAATAATATTGCTGGAAGGGACCTTGTAGGTCCTCTAGTCCAACCCCTGCTCAAGCAGGAGACCCTATACCATTTCTGACAGATGGGTGTCCAGTGATGAAGCACCCTCAACTTCTGAAGGCAAGCTGTACTATGAGTTGATGGTCCTCATTGTTAGAAAATTTCTCCTTATTTCTAGTTTGAATTTCAGTTTGAATTTCACTTGATCAGTTTCCATCCATTAATCCTTGTCTGGCCATCAGGTTCTTTGGAAAATAGATTGACCCCTTCCTCTCTGTGGCAGCCCCTCAAATATTGAAAAACTGCCATCATGTCTCCCCTGGTCCTTCTCTTCATTAACTAGTCATGCTCAGTTCCTGCAACCATTCATTGTATGTTTTAGCCTCCAGTACCCTAATTATCTTGGTTGCTCTTCTCTGTACTCTAGTTTCTAGAGTCTCAACATCTTTTTATATAGTTTTAAAACTATAAAATGTGCACATTCTAGATTCCATTTTCCACAACGTATATTTCAAAATGTATAGGCCTGGATGGGCATCAAGCATTCAGAGAAATGCAAACAATAATTCAGCAAGAAAGTAATTTCAAGTGATAACTCTTAACCTAGGCTGACGCATCATGTAAGACATCATTACTTTTACCCATGTTTAAAATAAGCCATAAAAATACTAACTCCTAAATTATGACTTATAAAGTAGAATAACATCTCGTTAAATCACCTAATAAATTATTGATGGCTTGAGTTTATTATTTCCCCCTTATTAGCCAATCCAATCAAGGAAGGGCTATATATTTTTAAAAAACCATAAACCATCTCTCTCCCTCCCTGACACATACACACACCCCTCTTGAACATATCATATATAAGCTCCTCTATACCTACTTAGCTTGCACACCTACATTGGGTATGCTATGGGAGTTTGGGATGGAAATAGCTTTATTGTTAAAAACTGGGTTTCCTATTAAGTGAACAGTGAAGTACTTAGTCATTTATTCACTTTCATTGTGGATTCTTCTTCCTTATCTGGCAGCAATATTCAATAATCCCTGCTGTAGCCTAACTTGAGCTCACCTCCTTAGACTACTAACTTGTTATATTCTTTATCTATGCCTTTTCTATCTTAGATGAACAAGATAAAGATAAAAACATCCCACTTTCCCTCTACGGCTTTTCCTGTTATTTACATCTCTCAAACCATTCCATTGAACAACTCCTTTTGAAGGGGCTCTTTGCCATCTTTTTCTTGGTAGCTTCTCCAGACATAATTCTCTCCCGGATCTTTGCTATATAGGATCCCCATCTGAGAACTCAACGGGAAAACTACTGTTTGATTGAGACCCAAGGGCAGTCAGGGTTATTTTTTACAACCTTTGCTCCTCTCCTATCTTATTCTTTTTTTTTTTTTTTGTTTCTTCTCTTTTGCCCATTTCCTTCAGCCCTTTCTTTTCCTTTGTTCCTTTTTCTACCCAGCCATCCTTTGAATCTCAAGTGCTGACAAGTTTTTTCTTCAAAGTAGCCTCAGGTGCCTGCTTCAAAGTTTTGGGCCCCTCCTCTTCCCACGCCTATATGCAAATCACGTCAGGTAATTTTTCTGTCTGGCCTCCTTTCCGGGAGTGGCAAGGAGATGGAAGGAAAAAATTCAATAGGGAAAACACCAATATTAGAATATGAAGCAGGTGCCCTGTGAAGTGCCAGATGTAGAACCCTAAGGGCATCTAGAGTGCTTTACAATTATGACATCTTGTTTTCTGTTTTGCTAGCAAACCTTTGGGGCACATCCATAGATGTTATTATCCTACCCTTGATGTGCAACTGTTAATTATTTAGAACTGAGGGACACTGAATAATCACAAGAAAGTATCTAGGTAAGCTGCCTTTGGTAGGTCTGAGCCCATCTAAGTCCTCTGGAAGCCAGATTCCCACATTCAGATTCTCTTATGATATCTCTCCTTCATGTTTTTCCAGCAATGAGCTAGTTATGTGGCCACACAACACACAGAAAGGGCACAATCTAAGGCAGGGATGTCAAACTCGTGGCCTGTGAGCCAGATGCTTCACGTGCTGGTCCCGTCTGGTTTAGTGAAGGGCGGGGGGGGGGAGGAGGAGAGTCCTGATATGTCACGTGATGCCGCAGTGACGATGTGAGTTTGATACCCCTGATCTAAGGTGATCGCAGAACTGTTCGAAAATATTCTTCACCAGAGTACACTATTTACTAAAGATATGTTAACTGTCACTTATATCACTTTAGGATTGGAAATCAGCAAGTTACATGAATTCCCAAACAAATACAAGAATTATACTGTAATACTGACAATGAAGTGTAAACTTTTTATGGAAGCTATTATGACTTTTTTTCCCTAAGCAACTGAGTCTTAACATTCTGACCTATTTCCATTAGCATTAAAGTAATAGCGGAGTGAGTCAACAAAAGAAAAAAAAACTATTTATCCAATTTCTACGCCACCTATCTTACTAAGTGACTCTGGGCAGTTTACAAATATGGCCAAATCTCAGAATGACCAGTAAAAGAACAATTGCGCTCCAGCACTAAAGCTCTGCAAACATAAGATTTGTACTTCTAAATCCAAATAGTTGTTTTCCAATCCTGCTGTTCAATGCAGAAAAAAAAATAAAATCAGAATATACAAGCATAGCAAATGTGAAGGGAAGATGTGGGTCAAGATGATACATTATGTGATATTGGATCCTTTGTGGTCCTCATCAGTTTTAAAAAACCTGGTTTAAGAAAATTGCAAAAATAAGATTTTTCTCTTTATTTACACATTTTTATTCTACTCCAAATTGATCAAGTCTGTGCCTTTTAATAAGTACTACATTTGAACAGAATTCTAAACAAAAATACCATCCCAAGAAAATAAATATAACAGAGACAAAACCTTAAAACAAAATGCTCAGCATACTGGAACTACCCTGTAAAAACTTTAAAGCAGGGGAAATGGCACATTCTTTGATAATCCACTGCAAATGTCATATGAAAAGAGTTTGTGGAAGAATAACAGTTCAAGTTTCTTCTTAGTGAGTCAAGAGTTTGCAATTTTTTTGGCAACAATTCAATCAAAAAGTCATTTTGTCTCCATTTAGTCTTCTTTCTACTGGGATATTATAGCCACAGAAACAAAATAAACACCTAGGTTCCAGCCACTAATACTCTTCCTAATATAAGTTATGATTTATTAGCTTCTCTTTATTGACCACTAATTGCTACTTGGTACCACAGTAAGTGCAGTTGGGTCTGTCCCAAGTCCTCCTCCTGATTTTATAGAACGGTCCATAAAATTTCTTTGGCAGCTACATGGAAGTGGCTTGTCAACTGTCTTCCCCTCAAAGGTTTTCTTAGTCTATCCTGTAGGCCTGCAACCCCAAAGAGCTTTTCATCCAATCCGGACCAACTTTGCTTAGCTTTTAATTTCAAAACTCAAATTGCTCTGGTCATTATCAGTTGAGAGAAGTGACTGATACCTATGAAAAGCAGAAGCAGCGACAGAAAAGTACTATAATTTAACATAAGCTTGTTTCTTGCCCTTTTGATTTTAGTGTTATAATATAGCAGGGGTGTCAAACTCCTGGCCCAAAGGCCAGATGCGTCAAGCACTGGCCACGCCCATGCCCGGTTTAGCGAAGGGGAAAAAAGTCCCGATACGTCACATGACCCCACCATGACGGCAGTTTGAAACTCCTGCATTATAGCTTGCGTGGTGAGGAAGAAGTATGCTGCATTTATTACTTGTAAATCAGCTCTCTATACAAGTGATCCTTGTTCAGTGACTGCCTTGCTTGGCGACTGTTTGCAGTTATGAAAGGCATGGAAGAAATCATTTTGCAACCAGTCCTCACATTTGTAATTTCACAGGTTCCTAAAACAAAGGAAGCTGAAATAAGATAACAAAACCAGCAAATTTCATTTAGTGACTGCTTAACTTAATAACCAAGTTGTCAATCTGAATTGCATTTGCTAAAAGAGTTCTACCTATAACTTATTCTTGATTTAGCTCTACAAATGTTACCTTTTGGCATATGAATTAAGTAAACCCCACTGAAGAGGCATTGCTTGTGTTTCCTTACAGCTCTTCTCCAACTGACAAGGATGCTGTATGCTCAGCCATCATTATATAAAAATTAAAGAGATGCCCATTCCACCCAGGTAAATGTGATCCATCAGGGAATGGCCTTAATCAGCAGAATGGTCCTATTTCCTATACATCACAGAGATTCCCAAATCACAGCACAGAAACTAAACAACAAAATCTCTAGTTTGTACATAGACTATCCTGGGCTAGTAAAGTTTCTTTGATGTACAGTTCTACCACTGTTATATATAGAACTTGTTTGTTCTTCCTATTTCTGGGATGCATACTAGACTTTTCCCTAAAGGTCTATATTATAATCCATTTCTTTACCAGGGGTGACCATGCTTAGTTTCTTTGTTGGAACCAAGTAAAAGCAATTTATAAAGGCAAGAAAATTCTTCCCCTAAGAAATTTGCAGAGTCTTCTTTCTTACCTGGCAAGTCCTTCCTTATCTTCTGGAAGCCCAAGTCTAACTTGGGATTGTTCCAGCTCCAGAGTGATGTGCTAAACTAAGGTTTATTGTTAAATGTAAACAGAGAAAAGTGAGCCTGTAGCCTGTCATGGTTCTTTTACATATACCCACATTAATGGGCTCCAAAACCCCATAAAGACAACCCAACCCAACCTGACCTCTAGGCAACACATCCACAAGTACTCAAAGGCTAGTATCCATTATTTACTATAGCACTCTTCTCCAATTATATTACAACTCCTGTTCCTCCACTACTTTCTCTACTGGAGAACAATAACGTTTCTATTTGCTTTAGGCTGTTCTAGTTTTCCACACAAACCACTTTCCCTCCCACACCAACACTCACAGCTACCTCTCTGCTCAAAGTTTACAGCTACCGGTTGTTAGGTTGGCTAGAAAGAAGTCTTAAAGGGACAGGGCACCCATAGGCCAAGTGCTACTGAGAAGCCCTCCTGCCCTTTCACAAAACCCATGGCTAGAGCCATGTCTGCTACTAGTCAAGCATACGAGGTAGAATGCTGTCTCAAGTGAGCGATGATGTTCAGCTGTTGTTTTTCCAAGAGGAAAAATACTTAGTTTTGAATGCAAATGAACTCTTTCTTCCTACATAGAAGAGAGACTCCAAATCTTCTTCAAAATGAAAAAAGAGAACTGTGAAGAAAACCTCATGTATTGAACTCCTATTGAATGCTAACAGGCAAGTAAGAAGTAAATGAAGGTTAGATCCAAACTCACTTGCTCCCTTCATTCAGACCAGATGAATTACGATAGTTGAATTAAAAAGAATTGTGAAGCAAGACTGTTCGGCTAGGGAAGCTCTTTCTACAGAATTTGTTAGCCTCTCTTTTATTATCACTCTAGATCAGGGGTGTAAAATTCAATTTCATTGAGGGCCACCTCAGCGTTGTGTTCACCTCAGGGGCCGGGATGGGTGTGGTCAGCTTGACATCACTAGTTTTGGGGCACCTGTGGTGGCATGAGCGCTTTATCAGAGAAAACGGGCTCCCGAACTCCGTTTTCAGCTGTGACAACCTCCTACAATCCTTTGCCAGTGAAAATGGAGCTTGGGAGAGGCACATGAAAGGCAGCCCCACAGGCCACAGTCAAACACCCTGTGGGCCAGATCTGTCCCCCCGGGCTTTGACATCCCTGCTCTAGATAACTTCTACAGGGATTATATTAGTTACATGGTCTTACAGTTCCTTTCACAACCAGCTCAGCTTTCTCCTGACACTACTGTCACCACAAGATAGCCGTATAACCCTAAGTCCTTCAATTTCCCTCTCCTTTCTCCTTTAAAAAACAAAACAAAACCATTTCTCATAGTTTAAACATTCTGAGGAATGGAGAGCAGCCAACTCCATCTAAGTCCTGAGCCAAGTCCTTGAAATCAGTGATGACTCTGGTGACTCATTTCAGCCTACAGATTACAGTTACTTCTTGCTTAATTTGGTACAAGTCTTTGTAATTTTTAAACCATAGATAAACATTGTTTCTGTACCCACAGACACACCTTAACCTTGAGGCTTAAAGAGGAGGAAATAATCCTTCCCCCCCCCCCCCCCAACAGAGGTGAAATAACTAATATTATTGAAATAATGGAGGAAAAAAAATAAACTTCAAACGATCCAAACATACATTGCAATGATGAAGGAACTTGGATATAACTGCCAAGCACCAGTTTTTCTAACTATATGACAGATATTCTATACTGAGATGCAAACTTAAGTCTGATTTCAGTAATGTGATTCTTCTTCCTTCCAGTCAGCCACCCATACCCCCCCATACCCCTCCCCCCAAAAAAAGCTATACCTTTTTCTAATACCTAGACCACAGTATATTGGCTATAAAGTGAACCAACAAAATGGGTTTAATTGTAGAATGAATGCCTAGAGGTTAGTTTATCTTACATTTTCTATCTGTGATGATGCTCAAGCATTAAATAACTACACATGAAATGTACATATTTAGGCCATTTATGCTCTTAGAGATGTTTATTTTTGTTTTTATTTATTTTTATTTATTTTGGTTTGTCAATTGCTTACAAGATAATAGGTATAAATAAAACATGTATTCTGTTCCAGGCATTCGTTATTTAGCTTCTCTTTAAGAACAAATAGGCCCATACTAAAAAATTGCAGACCACCCACCTTCCACATACATTAGATCTGGGATATCTATTCCTATAAAACCATTTAGCTTCTATGATTGTTGGAAAATGTTAGAGAATCTGCAAAGCTTTGGAAGAGAGTGCCCTGGTCTTAGGATAAACCTACCCTCTCCTTGCAGATTCCATATAATATGTCTCAACATTTAGAGATAGCTTTGTTTTATTGCTTGGCTGACCATGTCTGGAAACCCAAAAACTTGCAAGCTCCCCATTTTTCAACAAAGGCACCTACAGATGGTGATAGCAATAGCACTTAAGACTTATATACTGCTTTACAGTACTTTACAGCCTTCTCTAAGTGGTTTACAGAATCAGCATATTGCTGACCCAACAATCTGGGTACTTGTTTTACCCACCTCCTCAGAAGGAGGGAAGGCTGAGTCAGCCCTGATCCTTGTGAGATTTGAACTGTCAAATTGCAGGCAGCTGGCATGCAGCAGAAATGGTCTGTAGTGCTGCAGGCAATATTATTTTAATCCCAATTATTTAGATGCATCTGATATTTGAACTTTTTCAATTGTCTAAAAATTCAATTTTATGGGTTTTTTTTTAAATCTGAAAATTTTCTTCAGAAGTAATTATAACTTGGGGACAAGAATCTCTCTAAAACAAAAGAAAATACTTTGGACAAATGACAATTTAATTAGAAACAAACTTCCAAAATATTTTAAAAAACAAAAAAGGAAACAATTTATGTAACAATTGTCTTCCTAATTTTTGCTCTTGTTTAGAAGAGGTGCTTCTGAGGGCACATTTATCCATTTAACAATCTGCTGTCAGAAGAAGATACATAGAACCAGTTTCTTTACTCAGGTTCATATTCATATATTCTCTCTCTCTCTCTCACACACACACACACAGCCAATATGTTAACAAAAGTGAAGAAAGATAGGGCTAAAGAAGAAAATTTAAACTTTTCAGAATGTCTTAGAGAGCACTCCTGTGATAGCTAATTGAGATCCCACTGAATTTTGGGGAACTTACTTTATGAAACCAGTTATAGCATTGAATCTAAGTTTGTTAGGGATTCTCACTTACCAGAGTAAACATTCTTACCTATCAGAGTAAACATTGATATATGGGTCACAGCTACCACTGTAAGATACCACTGTAACTGTTCACTGTAACTTTTGTCACCTGTTCCTTGTCTTGTAAAAAATAGCAATGAACGTATAGCTCTACATCTTTGGAGGACTAGCAGAAAAAGATACTAACAGGAGAATGACTGCATTCTCACTGAATGCAATCTAGCTTTTTCACTGAATTGTGATTGCATTTAACTTTTTTCTGTCAATTTCCCTTGCTGAAAGTATTGTTTTGAAGATTCCTCTCACAACTAGTATTTTCTTGTGGAAATGGTATATTATACATCGTCAGAAGCAATGAATAAAAGTGAACAAAGTTAGCATATATATATATTTAAAACACAGGGATGGACTTTGAAGACAATACTCAAAGAACTACTTCTCCTATCAAGACAAGTCATTTAAACCAAGGGTTCTCTCTCACTTTCCCTGCCCCCCACTCCACAAACACTGTTTTAAAAAATCCAATTTAGCCAACTAAAAGCTGGGAAACTATTATAACCAACTTCCCTTAATAGCTACTAAAAGTACATTCCACAGAAATTATTTTCCTGGAGCAGCTCTAGTTACTGATACTATTTCCAGGAACTGCTGAAATGACTGAATTCCTTGAAATCACTTTGAACCTATTGCTGTGCTTTACAGGAGTCAGCTGACATATTTTAAATGCCCGTCAGATGGATTTTTTTTTATGTTTCTTAGAGCCAGGAGTTGTTCTTTTTTGTAGAATTCTTTCTGTCCAATCAAAACAAAAAAACAAAAAACAAAGCAGAGACTTGAGAAACATTTAAATTCTTAAGTGCCTTATTGATGATTTGGAAATGTAAGCTGATGATGGCAAAGAGAAAGCTTCTGGTATAGATATGTCATGGCTTTGATTAAAACAAAAGCAAAATTGAAAACTTTTCTATCCTTGTAAGTATAGTATAAAAATAAATGGTTCGCCAGCAGCCAGTGCAGATGGTGGCAGAATCAGACAGTGAGGAAGAAAGGGGACTAGTCAGGGAGTCTGGAGAGGACTTGGGCAAGGGTTCTGTGTCCAATGCAGGAATGGGGCCAGGACCATCTGGGAGTGGGAGGCTGCCTTTGGAGCCTTCAGAGTCTGGCAGCAGCGAAATAGAGGACCCCAGGGAGCCTGTTCCCAGTGTACGTGCGCACAGAGCTGCTAGAAGGTGAGAGCAGCTGAAACAGAAGGGGCGACTTGAGAGTAAGGCTGGGCGGTGATTGCCCCTCCCATAAGGGATAAAAGTCAGAACTCAATTATGAAATCTTTGCACGAAGCAAAGTAGTTCGTTAGATTCCGAGTCCTCCCTGAAGCTCTGTCTACTCTGGTTGTTTTTTTCTGGTACTTCGGTTGGTTTCTGTTATGATTATACTGGATACTTTTGTATATATATATTTGGATACTTTTGTTTTTGGCAGCATTCCACAGCACTGAAAGGTGTGTGCTTATCTTGGGGAACTGTTTAAGATTAGTTCTGGCTGGGAATGAAAACAATTCCCAGCGTTGCAATAAAATAGATTTTGCTTTTGAAACAAGTTTGATATTAATTACATTTGATGAAGCCTGAGTCAGAACAATAAATGCCCATTGGATGGGGTGTAATTTGCACGGAAAGTGTCAGGTTTCATCAATAGCAAAGGATGAAAGAATATCTCCCAAACATCAAAATAATACCTAAGAAGGGGTGCTCTTGGTGATCCCTGCCTCTGCTACCAGGTTCTCCCCACAAATGAGACCCCCATGTATCCAAATACACAAAAGACATGGAGTCATAGACACAAGTCACACTGATAAATCATCACACAATTAACTTGGAACACCCCATAAGCATCTTTATAACATCCATTCCACATGGGGAAAGTTGTTTGAAACTCTCCTATTCCTTTGAAAGTTTAGCATGAATCAGCTCCAAACAACATAATTGCCGCACATACTTTCAAATCAAGATACTTTTCTTAAAGTCATTAAAACAATTCATGTTAAAGTAGCATTTGTCTTACAATAGCAACAGCAGATTCCTTAAACTATTCCCAGTCATTTCAATTATAACAACTGGCAACTTTCTTAAACAACTTTTTTGGGCACCTTCCTTCCATATTATTAAAAATCTCTAAAACAGAGTTCTTGACTTATGTGTCTGTCCCCCTTAAAAATGGTAACGTTCCCCTCAAGTCCAAATTGACTTTTGGTGATATAAGTTTTCTTTGTATTGCCGTTTGACATTGCCTTCTTTTGGATTTTTTTCAACATTTTTCAACATTTTTTTCAACACCTAAGGATTTCCAGGCAGTTGCTATATAAGTTCTAACCCAGGTTAGCTTCTGAGCTCACCCTAAGTTGGCTATGGCTAGCACTTCCTGAGGCCTGTCCTCTCATCCATGTCTTCTGTCTCCATTGACCCTCATACTATCTGTTTGCCAAATATAGATATTAGAAAGAGTCATGATTTAAATTCCTCTTACGTCAATACCCTGTACGCCCTCAAGTTTTAGAGTGGCACATCACATAGATATAAATACCTCATCCACTGATGATTAAGGAAGCTTCCTAGGTTGCATTCATAGAATGCATCTACGCATTCTAAATAGCTGACAACCACATCAGTGACATAGAACGGAAGGGAAAGTCATGTTCCATCTGAGCTTTAGATAAGACCTAAACCTTCTAAAGAGTATGCAACTGAAGCACTCCCTAAATTGTCCCTATTTAGTAGTGGATGAAAGTTCTCCTGTACTCTTTGTAAAATCATGTTCCATGAAGGAATGTGAGACTTTGCCTATTTTTTGGAGGGCTGGTAAGCTAAGTGGAGAAAGATCTGAAATACTTCCACTCTGAATCAACTGCCAACTTGCCATCATTCCTAAGCCAATGGGGAAACTCAAAGAGATTTATAGTAGGGGTAGAAAAGAAATTGGGGACTGATTTAATCTGTTTTTCTTGAATTTATGGGTAAACTGAAACATAATGACCTTTTGATATCATGCCTTAAAATATGTATTAGGGAAGGATATACAAACACTAACACTAACATTAATTAAAGTAACATACAAAAATACATGTTAAAATAACTTGCAAAAGTAAATTGCAGTTCTATAGGTAGAACTGCATACAATAACATGCATAATGGAAATAACCTAAAAATGTATAAGGATTTGTCTCCCAATAAACTGCCAAATAGTGTGTAAATGTAAAAGAATTTAAATTTAAAAATGGGGGGAACTATGAATCTAATGGGTGTATCTATGTATAGAGAGAGGCAAATCAAAAGGATAAATATAGAGTACAGGTAAATCCTTGACTTACATTTGTTTACTGACCATTTGAAATTACAACAGTGCAGCATGAAGGGACTTAACCTTCAGTTAGAACTGCTGCACTGTTGCAGAAAAAACATTCGGGTGCTTGGTGTGGGAAGCAGGTACCTCCGGGGCGGAGGAGACCCCGGGAGACCCAGGCAGCTCATATATAAGCTCGGGAAGTGCTGCAATACAGCCTGCACCGAGCCTGCCAACCCCAAGGCACCTTGTGGTCTGCTTAATGACCACAATGGAGAGAGCAGGGTGGTGATCATTAAATGAGGTGATCACCCGGGCACTTTGCTTAATGATCACCATGACTTACAACCATAAATTGTTGTCATAAGTCAAGGATTACCTGTAGTGAAATTTACATAGGAATCTAATGAGAGTGACATAATGTCCAAGCAATTTAAATAATAAAGAGTTCTGGCGTACACCGATCTAGACTCCTACTTGAAAAATATTAGGGTAGCCTATTGTCATGAATAAATGTTTATCTTCCTGACTCTATCTATCCACTGCAACAGAATAAACACATCAGGGCAGAGTGGAAGACGAACACTTGAAAGATGATATGGGGAAGGCATTCCATCAGGATGTAACTGATCTCCCGTAAACAAGAATATAAACAATTTGGAAAAACAAAGAGTCTAGTTCTCATGGAGAAAATTTTATGTTTGGATTTTTCAAATTGGGAGGGGCTGTAACATGAATGGAGGTTCCTTTGGGTACAACATTTTTCCTAAACATAAAACAAGCAAGTGTTTTTCAGCCTTAGCAACTTAAGAGCTTGGCTACCTAGCATGCTGGCTAGGGAACTCTGGGAATTGTAGTCCATTCCTCTTAAAGTTGCCAAGGTTGAGAAACACTGCCCTTACTTTTTTTCCCTACTTGATTATATTTGGCAACCCAATATTAAAGAGCCAACATTCAAAGCATAATAGCTATTACTAAATAATCATTTTTAGACAGATCAGTGTTTTTTTTACACTATATGGGTTCTCTTTGTTCAGTGGGGCTTAGCTCAGATCATCAGATGGGCCGTTTTCTTTCCATTTTAACTTTGAGCCCAAGATAGGAGATTCAGGTGACATAACCAGTAACTTCAGAAGATCCCCAGAGTAGGCAGGGCCTAGTTCTGGGGTTACGAGGAACAGAAGTGAGTTTTAAGGAGTGAAAGGTGCGTTATCACCTTTGCAGAATTATGATCTCAATTAGGGGAAACCCTAAGGATTTAGAACTTGAAAAATTTTAAAGTGTAAAGTGCCTACAAGGCTTCAGATAGCAATTCTGCCCCTTAAAACATAGTGCCATTCCAACCCAAACATCAACCCCCAAATGTTGGGTTTGTCCATTCCTCTACTAAAGGGATATTGAGGGCTCAATGTAATCCATAAGCTTTTGCTAGAAGGAGTTAACGGGGGGGGGGGGGGAATCTAAACAGATAAAAACAAACAAGATCATTTCATAAGCTTGAACATTCCTATATCTGCTAATCTGGTTTAAGCATACTGAACTGAATAGAACCCACTCTTGGACAATATTATAACTATGTAATATAGTTGCAATGCTGACATATCCATGGTGGAGTTCTTATTGAACTTTGCCCCAAAAGACATATACTTTGAAGGTAATTTAAAATTGATGTCTGGGACAGAACTGCCTTCTTGAAAAACCATCACATTAGAAAACAAGTCTTCATGTCTTGGACAGTCAACAACCCCTTTATTTTAGCTACTTAGTTTCTGTTTATTTTGCCCAGGATACTCATGGGAATAATTATTGAAAACATGAATGCACTATGTACATCAAGGAGAATTGTTGGAAAAGAAGCCAAGGGGAGGAACAACTAATAATACTATTTGCTTCTTTAAATGTACAGCTGTGTTACCACACTTGTCACCTGAAGTCACAGTTGTTGGCCCTGACTCCTGAGTAATTATATTATAGCAGCTTTCACCAGAATTGCTCACTGAGAGGTTGAATGCACAATGCCCACCACTGTACTCTGTAAAAATTGGTGCTGGGAAGGTGCAGAACAGGTTAAACAAACTGGTTGAAAATGTCAAGGAAATGAAAACTTACCATCCTCAATTACGATTTTGATAAGACGGATTGAACCATTCCGAGCCTTTGCAAAAAAGTCCTTTAATTCCGTAGTGGCTAAAAGAATCAGAAACATGCTGATCAGAATTTGAATCCCAAAGTTATTCCACTCTCTGACACAATAAAGGAAACAGCAAAAAAGAGGGGGAAGACCTGAGAGACACCCGAAAGTAAAAGACTAGTACAATGAAAGAAAAAAGGAGCAGATTTCTAGTTCTGATCAAGGCTGTCTGGAGTAGTATGCATTTCACTTTCACAGAGGTTTCAGAGTTAAATACCAGCTGGAAGCACATGTGATCCAGAGAACTTGATACTTGGCTGGGGCAAACATAATATCCCAAATTTAGCAATCCGTTGGCTTCAAAATGTAAGGTGGGCTCAAGTGACAGTTTATTAAATGTACAGCATATCCTGCTGTGCAGACCAGACAGGCTGAGAGAACGGCTGGAAAATGGGATGAAGATGGGCAGGAAAAACCCCTCTGATTTTACTCCTGTGACAGATATATTTTGCTTTTGACATCCCTCCATCCCAGGCTGGGCAGGTTCCTTTTTTTTAATAAAAAGTTTTTTATTTTTACAACAAAAACAAAAAATAAAACCATCTTTCAGTTATACAGTGTGTCGACTGGATACATGTATCTTGTGCACATGTTAATATTGGCTGGGCAGGTTCCTGAGGAAAAATATTTACATAGGAATCAGAACTGGAGCGACTCTGGCATTTGTCTTCTGGCTTTCTCACGTGGATCCTTCAAGGATAGTTTTTATGACCTTGAAAGTATAGTAGCTGGTAAGGTTTCCAGTGCTACCAAATTTAAACAACAACAAAGCACCCAATTTCCACAAAATCAACAACTAGTATTGCAGTTACTGAAGACAGCAGATAGCATTACCCTTCATACAAATAATTAAATACATATGGATTTGATCACTTTGCTTGGGGATGATGTAATTCCCCCAAATGTTCTGAATACATTTTACTGAAGATTGGCATATCCAGATGAGTCAGAAGTTGACACGCATTGATCTCGTTTCACTGAGAGCCCAAATGCCATAATAGGGAAAGTACAATATCACCAATGATAGGTTTCATTTTGTAATTAAAACAACTACAGTAATAAATACAGTGATTTGTGGCTTGCCTGTCAAAATTATTCTCACCTTTCCATTATTTTTAGTATAATCCTTCTCCCCAAAATACTATAACACTACTGTGCAGAAAATCATTATTTAAAACATCTGTTCTGTAACCATACACTGGAAATAAGATCTCAAACTATACCGGTAGTCCTCAACCCCAGAAAATGCCCAATTTCTCTAGTTTAGAAAAGGAAGCAATTACAGTGTCATGGTTAGCGAACAGCTGCTCTGGAGAACTCATTAAGCCAGAGGTGGTATTCAGCAAGTTCTGACCAGTTCTGGAGAACCGGTAGCGGACATTTTGAGCAGTTGGAGAACCGGCAAATACCACCTCTGACTGGAGATTTCACAATATCCTTCCCCTGCCACACCCACCAAGTCACGCCCACAGAACCTGTAGTAAAATTTTTTAAATCCCACCACTGCACTAAGCGCATCTCAGGATCAATCCACATCAAAGCAGGATCTGTTCTACTGTATTTCCTCCCATTAGCATCAAAGAACACATCAAACGCATGTGCTACGGCACAGATGTGCTGCAAGGAAAATGGGCATTGGTTCTTACCTGACACGCCATTTCTCTTGAGCTGTGAGGATCGTCCAGAGAGTGGGTGGAGCTTCAGTCTCTGCTGTTGTAGGCTGAGCTTAATTTCTGAGGAACGCTCCACCTTTCATCACGTGGCTTGCCAATGCGTTCCCCAGTTTATGCGAAGACAAGAGGGAAACAGGCATTCATGCTCTCCTCTTGCTAGACTTAAAGTGCATTGGCCGAAACAAGATCCCGCCAGACGGTGAAAGAAAAAAGAAAAAAGGGAGGGGCTGGACGATCCTCACAGCTCAAGAGAAATGGCATGTCAGGTAAGAACCAATGCCCATTCTCCTTAGAGCTGTTCGGATCATCCAGAGAGTGGGACATATCAAAGCTGGGGCCTGTCCTACGGGAGGGACACCGTCTGGTCTGTAGACTCCTCTGATTCCCTGAGCACCCTCTGAAGGACCCTTCTACCGAAAGAAGCCTCCGCTGCGGCACACTTGTCGATCCTGTAGTGCCTAATGAAGGGCGACAAGGAGGCCCACGTTGCTGCCCGGCAGATGTCGAGTATTGGGGCCTGGATAGCCCAGGCGGCTGAAGTTGCCGCACTCCTGGTGGAGTGAGCCGTGATACCCCTGGGCACTTGGAGGGCCTGGGCCTGGTATACCTTGGAAATGGCCGCCCTTATCCAATGGCCTATGGTGGTTGAGGGTACCTTGAGCCCTTGTGACTTTGGTTGAAAAGATATAAACAGGGCCTCGGATTTATGGAAGGTCTGAGTACGTTTAATATAGACCCGCAAGGCACGTCTGACGTCTAAAGTGTGCCATAGTCTCTCCCTTTCATGACTTGGCCTGGGGCAAAAATTGGGGAGGATAAGTTCTTGAGCCCTGTGGAAAACCGAGTTAATCTTAGATAGAAAGGAAGGGTCAAGTCGGAGAACCACCCGGTCGGAATGGAAGACACACAGGTCTTTCCTAACCGACAGAGCAGCGATCTCTGAAATCCTACGGGCTGATGTGATCGCCACCAGGAACACTACCTTGTAGGATAGGAACTGGAGAGAGACCTCTCTTAGGGGTTCAAAGGGTGGCTTAGTGAGAGAAGTCAGGACTCTGTTGAGATCCCAGGTCGGATACTGGTGAAGGGACCGTGGCCGTAAGTTTGTGGCCCCTTTCAGAAATGCTCAGATGCGGGGATGGTGAGAGAGGGAACTGACCCCCTGCTTGATGACTGAGTGCCCCCCTGCCTGTTGACATGAGCTTTCGCTGTTATGTTGTCGGTGAGAATGAGAATGTGGCAGCCCTGTAGCTGAGGGAGGAAACTGCGGAGGGCCAGGTGGATGGTGCGAAGCTCTAACCAGTTTATATTGCACAGCCTCTCTGTCGCTGACCATCTGCCCTGGGCTGTAAGGGACTGTAGGTGGGCGCCCCATCTTGACAGACTGTCGTCTGTGGTGACGGTGAGTCTTGGGGGCTCCTTTAGGAGGCTGCCCTTGTTGATCGACGCCTTGCACCACCAGTGGAGGGAGGTAAGAACCCTTGGCGAGACCTTGACTTTGCGTCTTGAGTTGCTTGATCCGGCTCTTTGGTACGGGAGCAGGAAACACTGGAGGGATCTGGAGTGGAAACAGGCCCAGGGAATAACGGAAATACAAGAGATCATCTTACCTAGCAACTTGGTTAGTTCGAGGAGAGAGACCCTCTTAAGTCGTCTGATGAGAATGTTGGATGCTAAGTATTCTCTCCGGAGAGATGAACACCCTCCCTTTGACCGTGTCTATTATAGTCCCCAGGTGGGATAGCCTGGTGGAAGGGGTCAATTGGCTTTTCTTCCAATTGATGAGGAACCCGTGTTCCTGGAGGGCGGTGAGGGTAATTTGGGTATCCCTGATGGCTTGTTCCCTGGAAGAGGATAGGATGAGGATATCATCCAGGTAACAGTGGAGTCGCACCGGGATGGTTCTGAGGTGGGCAGCCAGAGCAGCCAGTACCTTGGTAAAGGTCCTGGGGACAGATGCCAACCCAAATGGGAGAGCCACGTGTTGGAAGTGGAGGTTATTATATCTGAAACGCAGAAACTTGGAGTGGGAGGGTCGGATTGGGATGTGTAAGTTTGTCTCAGAGAGGTCAATGGATGACAACCAGTCTCCTTGTCTAACTCCCGAAAGGATGGATTGCAGCGTGTTCATTTTGAATTTGCGGTATACAAGGTGGCGGTTTAGCCGCTTTAAGTCCAAAATAGCCCTCCATCCCCCCGAGTGTTTGGGCACCACAAATAAGTGTGAGTAGAAACCCTGCCCCCTTTGGGACGGAGGAACGGGCTGGATGGCCTGTATGTCCAGTAACTGCTGAATTGCTGAATCCATGAGGTTGCGTTTGGTGTGGTTCTTGGAGAGGGGACATGTCATGTAAAAATCAGGGGGGGTAGAGAGGAACTCGAAGGCAAGGCCAAACCTGACGATGTCCCTGACCCAGGCGTCCGAAGTGGATGAGTCTCACTGGTTGGCGAAGGTTTTAAGTCGCCCGCTAATGGGAATTAAGTCAGGTGACTTATCTGGAGCGTTGGAAGGGCCTGCTGCCAGAGCCCTGAAAGGGCCTCTTGAAGTTTCCGCCTCTCCTGTGCCTGTCGAAGGGGTCGGACCTGTGCCAAAGGGGGGTGCCTTTGGTACCTGGGAGGGAAGGGGGGTTGGGGATAGGGACGAAAGGGGGCCCTCCGAAAGGGCTGCAGGGATCTGGGTTCTGACTTACGGGTGAGGAAAGGGAGGACTTTCTTTTTATTCCTTCCCTCGACTAGGAGAGGATCCAGGGAAGGTCCGAACAGTTTATTTCCCATGAGGGGGGCGGAGGCTAGTTTCACCTTATTCTTGAGGTCCACCTGCCAGTGCCTTAGCCAGAGCAGGCGGCGGGCCGAGATGTGGGAGGAAATGGCGCGGGAGGAGAATTTTACCGAATGAAAAGTGGCGTCTGCTGAGAACTCTGCTGCGGCCGTAATCTTCGCTATATCCTGATGGGTGCGGATATTGGAAGTCGGGACGTGTTGCTTAAGCTGGCGAAGCCAGCGAATGGACGACCTGATGAAGAAGGAAGCGGCCGTGGCCGCCCTGATCACCCATGCGTCCGACTGGTGAGCTCGCCGTAAGGCCAGCTCCGACCACTTCTCCTCCGTTCTCAGAGCCTCTAAAGGGTCGCTGAGGGCAGAGGAAGAGGCCAGGCCCACGACAGGCTCATCAACCTCCGGAGTACTCAGCAGGTTGGAGAGCTCTGGGTCAAGTTGAAGAACCTTTTGTCATGGGCCGAAGGGGCTGGGGGGGCAGCTGAGGAAGCCAATTGCTTGGACACCAGGTCCAGGAAGATGGGGGGGGGGTTGGGATGACCTCGGCCTCCACCACCGGCTGTTTAAACATGGAGTCCTCTGGCCCTTCCGGGACCAAAGGAGCGGGATCAGAGGGGCTCTGTTAGGCCCGAAATGTTCCTGGCTTTGAAGAGGAGGGATTTGAATAGCTGGGGCTTGAAGAGCGCTACAAAAGCGGGTTGGTTGGGGGTGAGCCCTTCGTCCTCGGACATTTCCGCCTCTGATGGTTCTGAGTCAGGAAGGGGTTCGTTGTATTGTAAGGACCCCAGGTCAAATTGTCCCTCCTCTTCCTCCCTGCACAAATCTAGGTTCCCTTCCGCCTCCTTCTCTTCCTCCCTGATGGAGGGGGAAACCTCCCCCTGGAGAGGTACCTGGTCATGAGACGGTTGCAGAATGAGTGGGAATGATCTTATGGATTTGGTGGCCTGCGGAGGCAACCCCGGTCGAGCCACCTGCTGGAGTCCTTCCGTAATTCCCTGGCGGATAGCCATCTCCATCCAAGCTCTGAGCTGCTCCGGAACCGCCTGAATGAGAGGTTCCTCCTGACACAGGCCGGAGGCTGTGGGCGTGAAGGTAGCCTCTGGAGTTCGCCTGGCTGGGGTTCCAGGGGCCTGGTGCCCTTGAGAGGGTGAGCTGTGCCTGGATAGGGAGGAAAAGGCTACAAGGGGGGGGGGGGGGAAGCAGAGGAAGAAGGAGTGGCAGGTGCTGGAGGCACCGATCCTACCTGTCTGGTGCGTTTGTCTATTTCTTTTTCTAGCGCCTTATGTTGTCTTAGGGCATCCCTTTGGGAGGCTTTGGAGGACTCCTTAGCCTGACTGCGCAGGTGGTGGGTTTTTGATTTGGCCTTTAAAGAAGGGCCTCTTGAGGGATTGCCTTCTGCCATTTTTGATAATTGAGGAAGATAAAGGATCAGGTGTGAGGCGGTTGGTGCGCCTAGGGGTCGACCTACAACTAAGGCCGGGAGCCCTGGGAAATTCTTTTGCGCCCCCCCCCCCCCGTTTATTAATCGTATATGATTAATCTGTTTGTCTTATTTGTTCTTGTTTCCTTGTATTTTTATTTTATTTATTTATTTACTTATTGATTTATTTGTAAACTATGCAATTAGGCCACCTTTCTCTGTCTCTTAATTTCCTACAGATCTTGTGATTGTTGAAGATTTCCTTTCTTCTTTTTTTTTTTAGAAGGACTGATCAGGTTGATCAAGGCACGACAGAGGCCTTAAGGGCGAAGCCAGGCCTGTACCAGACTGCCTTCCCAGGCGGAACCAGGCGGAAGTGGTGAGTAAGGAACCGCGGTCGCTACGGCTGACTGCAGGGGAAGCCAACAAACTGAAGTATAAAGTCAAACCTCCAACAGAACGATTCAAAATTAACTAATAAAATCGCTTCTGAGCAGGCCTGCCGGTCCTGCTGCTTTAATTCGGCCCACTGCAGCGATCGGAAAGATAAGTCGAAACCAAAATGGTGCCCGGCCACAAGGCAGTGCTAAAATGGCAGCCACTTCTATGTGGACTTACAGGAGCCCCTTTGCAGTGACCAGAGGACTCCCCAGGGGCAAGCCAAGGTCCCCAGGGGAAGGACAAACAGAAAGGAGCCCAATTAAGTTAAAAACGGCAGAAAAACGGAGTTTGGAGGGGGGGAACGGAGCAAAACGGAGCATTTTAAATCAATCAGAACAAAAACCGGCAGTAAGGCAATGGTAAGGGGTGGGGGGACAGCTTGTAAGGTTTGCTAGCCTTCCCCCTGACTCCCCCTGGGGCTGGGAGAGCCTCCCAGGGGATTCTAGAAATTAATTAGGACCAACTGCGCAGGGCTAAGATAAGAAAACAATTAAATGAATCAAATACAACCTTGAGAAGAAGAAATACGAATCAATTAGGGCTTTCCTGAAACGGCCAAGAGCACCATCAAAAAACTGCCTACTCTGCACAAGGGCTGAGCATAAACTGGGGAACGCGATGGCAAGCCACGTGATGGAAGGTGGAGCGTTCCTCAGAAATAAAGCTCAGCCTACAACAGCAGAGACTGAAGCTCCATCCACTCTCTGGACGATCCGAACAGCTCTGAGGAGAATTATTTCATCTCAAGACCTATCTTTACGATGCTTCCATATAACCAGGAAACTGTAAACAGAGCCATCCAAACATCTGTCGTCATGCATCAGTCTGGCTTTCAGCAGGCACACAAATACGTACTTATATTGGTTAAAGTGAGTTCTGAACCACAGAACAGGGAGGAAAAGGCTGGAGAGACCTTAGAACCATCACGTTCACCTAGTTTTATGAAGCCCAAAAGTACAGGTGGTCCTCAACTTATAACCACAATTGAGCCCAAAATTTAGGTTGTCAAATGAGAACTTTGTTAAGTGAGTTTTGCCCCATTTTACAACTTTCCTTGCCTCAGTTGTAAGCGAATCACTAAAATTGTTAAATTAGTAAATCAGGTTGTTGTGTGACTCTGGCTTCTCCATTGATTTTGCTCGTGAGAAGGTCGCAAAAGGGGATCACCTGACCCTGTGACCTTCATAAATATGAACCAGTTGCCAAGCATCCAAATGTAAATCATGTGACCATGGGGGTGCCGCAATGGTCATAAGTGTGAAAAAATGGTCACAAATCACTTTTTTCAGTGCTGTTGTAACTTCGAACGGTCACTAAACAAACCGTTGTAAGTCAAGGACTTAGCTGTACTTCAGGTATTGGCTCTTAGAATGTACCAGTAGCTTTTCAAGTCCCAATCCATCAGTGCTGAGGTACATGCTATTTAATAAATCAGTCAATACATTTGTATTGTTAATGAAAGCCAATATTCCCAAGATGCCAATCTCTGGATCGGTGCATTTCTATATACATCCTAGAGCAGGGGTCTCCAACCTTGGCTCCTGGAAGCCTGGCGGACTTCAACTCCCAGAGTTCCACGGCTGTGGAATTCTGGGAGTTGAAGTCCGCCAGGCTTCCAGGAGCCAAGGTTGGAGACCCCTGTCCTAGAGGAAAATGTTGCTCTCTGAAAAAGGCTCTCTAATGTTGGGAAAGGTAGAAGGACAGAGGACGATGAGCAGCAAAGTAGGGGAACTAAAGCTCAGTTGTGACGAATGCGCTGTTGGAAGATCTGAATGTCCAGGTTAGGGACAGATTGTCATGGAGAAAATCTATCCCTGTGGTTGCTTAAGAGTAAAAATACCACTTGATGTCACAAAATCAAGCAAAGGAAATTCAAGGTAAAAAAGGGAATTCAAAAGACAGCTGTAAAAAAAAAGAAAAAAGGACACCACAGTGTTGATTTTAGGGCCAATTGCAGGTTTAGTAAACATTTTCCCCCGCTTCAAGCCCTCACTTGTGCTGTGTTTCCCCTATGCCATCTATTCCTTCATGGAGGTCAAGGGTGATGAACAGGATTAGTATAGGTAGTCCTAGATTTACAACAGTTCATTTAGTTAATGACTGTTCAAAGTTATGGCGGCACTGAAAAAAGTGACTTAGGCCATTTTTCACAGTTACAACCTTGGCAGCATCCCTATGGTCATGTGATCAAAATTCAGCTGCTTGGCAACTGGTTCATACTTAGGACTGTTGTTTCGTCCCAAGATTTTTGTGATCACCTTTTGTGACTTTCTAACCAGTGTTGGGATTCAATTTTTTTACTACCGGTTCTATGGGTGTGGCTTTGTGGGAGTAGCCATGTGATTGGGTGGACGTGGCTTTTTTGCAGCCACCCCCACCCATTTTTGAGCCTTCTGGGCCTCAGAGGAGCCTCGCGGGTGGGAGGGTGACTGGATTGGGGGCATGGCCAGCCAGAACTTACTACCAGTTCAGCGACCCATGCCAAACCGTTGCTACCAGTTCGCCTGATCCAGTGCGAACCAGCTGAATACTACCACTGCTTCTAACAAGCAAATTCAACGGGGAAGCCAGATTCACTTAACAATCTGGTTACTAACTTATCAACTGCAGTGATTCACTTAATGCCTGTGGCAAGAAAGGTCCTAAAACTTACTTAAATGTCTCAGTTAGAAACAGAAATTTTGGGCTGAATTGTGGTTGTAAGTCGAGGACTACCTGTAGTTTTTCCAGTTTGTTGTCCTAACCCCTCTTTGCCTAAAGGGAGATTTTATTTATTTGTTACTTCTTACACAACTTCACAACACCATTAAGACAATGAAACATATAAATAAGCCACCCTCCTTCCATTAGTCACAAGGATAAGGGCAATCAATAATATTTCCTCACTGCTTCTGGTCTTGAAAGAAAACACAGACCTGAGGCCAGCTGTGCATGATAGGAGACTTTGGGGGAGCTAGAGAGTTTTGGACAAGCTCTAAAAAACCAGCTACATCATGCATTAAAGGCCCTTTTAGTAGATCCCTGTCAAATAGCAACTACCGAAGTTAAACCGATGACTTGCTCAGTCTAGCATCCTTCCAGCAAAACAGACCAAATAAGGAGAGAGAGAGAGAGAGAGAGAAAACATATGTATCCCATCCTCTTTCACATCCTGCAATGGCTGGAGCAATCTAAATTGTTTTCTTCTTGTTTCAAAATTTGGTATACAAAGACCACGGATCCTTTTAATTTTTCTTTGTTGACATCAAACAAACAGCAGTGACTAAAGGAGTGCCCTGGTCCACATTCTTCCAAAATGAGAAAGGAAATCCAGGAGTTGTACATGTGTGCAGAATGAAGGCTGTGAGATTCTTTTTATTCTAGTGCTCAGGACAAACTTGTAGCTCACAACTCTTTCAGCATGAGTGAGTGATTAGGTAAAAGACTAATCAGAATCACTGTTTGCTTAATTAAATACACCACAAATGTTGGGTTCACAAAGTATGCTATGCTAAAACCATGCTTAATATAAAGGCAGGCAATCTCAGGCACTCCTTTAGTCATTGGTGTTGGTACGGTGTTAAATGTTTAAACTATTATCTCCCAGGATCCCTTACCACAGGCCATGCTTTCTTGGGATGTTGGGATTTATAGCAATATCGGGGTTACCGTAGATACCCTTGCTTTGGCACAATACTTAACGACACATCAGTTAGTAAATTCTGGTGTTTTAGTAAAAAATTTTCCAGCCATGATATTTCTATCAGACATAGAGTGCAGCATGGAACTAGTAGTTCCTCACTGATCAGGAAACCAGTTTATCTACAGAGCTGCAAATTACTGCTTCTTCCTTCCTCTCTAAAAGCAGCAATGTTCTAAACATTACAAAGCTGTTTTCACATATTAATCAAATGAGCTTCCTTACAAATATTAAAAGGTTCGTTGTTGCTATATGACTGCATTGCATTTTAAAAGAAATTCTGAAGAAATATCTATTTATACCATCATTCATACATTGAGAATTGGCACTCCTGTCACCAGGACAAATGAATATGAAGTGATTATTTTGCGGCACTATGTAAAACATAGTATTTCCTCTCTGAAATGCGAAAGAGACAGAAAAGTTCAGAAGTTTTTGCTTTGCTGCTTAGTAAAAGTCAAGGAAATCATTATTTATATAATTATGCACCACACTTCACAAAACTCACGGTGGTTTATAGCTAAAGCAGATTATCAAAACAATATTGTAACTGCAACAGGTAGCCATTAACCTATAACCACAATTGTAACTAGAACTTCTGTTGTTAAACAAGGTGATTGTAATTTTATGACCTTTTTTTTTTGCTGCAGTTGTGTAGCAAATCCAGCTTCCTCGTTGAGTTGGTTGGAAGCCTCCTAGGAAGGTCACAAATGGTGAACAACTGACCCAGGGACACAGCCATCATCCTAAATACATACCAGTTGCCAAGTGCCTGAATCAACAATCAGGTGGAATGATCCATGATTCATGGGGAAGCTGCAATGGCCATAATTACAAGGAGTGGTTGCAAATAACTGATTTCAGTACTGGCATAATTTTGAGCAGTTGTTAAATGAATGGTCATAAATTGAAGGCTATTTGCATATCATAACAAATGCATTAATTATAGAAAAAAAAAATCAAAATGTAAACTCATATTCCAAACATCATTATCATTGCCTTCATTATCTGATCTTAACTCCTGAACCTGTCTGAACTGCTCCTTTTTAACTAAAAAATCTGGTGTGCAGGCACTATTCAAGTTCCCATGGAAGGCTGTTCTAAAAGATTGGAGTTACAATGAAAAAAAAAATCGTGCTTTTTTTTTAACCTTTCCTGAATTTCGCACAGGAGAAAGGAATCTTCTAAATTCCAACCCAAGACTTACATACTGGACAAAAAGAACAATTTTGAAAGAGATAATCCTGCATCTGTAAACAAGAAAGCTGAATGCTTGAATTGATAAATGGAATAAAAAGTGAATGCGTGAATGGAAAAAGACAAAAAAACCCAAAGCCATCATCATTTGTTATTAGTACAAAGTCCCACCCTCTTTTTTGTTTATGTAATGACGATTTCAGCAATGTGAAAATACAGATGAAGGCATGCAAATAATTATACTTGGTGAAATCTTTGATGGTAGACAGACTTCAGTAATATATCTAAATGGGGAGGCTGAAAATTTATTTGCTTATAGAAGAAAAGAATAAGCAACAGGCAAATGGTGCTGCTTAATATCTTTGCAGAAATTCAAAAGATAGCAACAAAAATCTATGCCTCATTTCTAAGGAGATGGGGTAACACATTCTCTTTTCACAGATATACAGTATCATATTGGAAGAGAATAGGCCTAGTTTTTCACTAAGCATCCCTTGCTCTGTCTATCAGTGGTAACCAACCGCTTCTGATTCAATAATACATGAACTCTGAAATGGAAGCCTTCCTGGTTCAAATCATTCTGTCTTCATGACAGGACACTTGAGCCTCTGTCTATCAATCTTTAATCCACTGGGATGTGATGGCTATTAAAAAAACTTCAAATAGCTGCATTCATTTCCAATTCATGGTTTGAAAAAGTAGGTAGTACATTTCATGCTATTATTCCTACTCTTGATGGATTTCTGAAACACTGAATTTCTAGTTCTAGTTCTTTGCTTCATGTACTCTTGTTTTGAACTTACTTCAATTGGCTCTTCTTCTTTCCTGATTTCCTCCAGTTGTTACATTTTCTTTTATATGCATCTCTGCTAGCAGAACTGTCCAAAAACTACCATGGAAGTCACAGAACATTTGTGCCTTTGTTTCATAATGGAAAATATGACTTTATCAAATCTTTGGGCGGGGGGGTTCACACAAGACATACCTAAAACTGGACCGCATGTTATACTCACCACTCTAGAGCAATGGCATGTCAGATACTCCACGCAGATTTGGAGATAACTGAATATTTGTGCTAGAACACTACTGTGAGAACTTTTGCTTGATACAACTAACTTGCAGAAAAAAATAGCTAACAACGGGATCAATAATTTCCACCGTATACCTGACAACCTCCATGTTACAAAAGTTTAACACTGAAACCAACTGACTATACAAGGCAATATTTTGCCTGCTGGTGCCTTGTGTTTATTATACTGTATCTGAGGGTAAAATTAGTCAGCATCTTTATTGTAATGGTCACAAGGGGCAAAATTATTGTATCTGACTGAGGCAAACAACTGACTTGGATGTTTACTTGCTCCTGAATCACCAGTGTTTCTGAGGAATTAAAAGCCGCAAGTGTAGGCCTATAAGGCAATGAAGTTCAGATGAAGCTAAATCCAAAGGAATAACTGAGAATTCTGAATCACAGTCTTACAGAACACTATGTTCCAATTTCCCTTTTATATATAACTCTAGGAGAGGAAGGATAATATATCAGATCCATTGATGTAGTATATTATCCTTCCTCTCCTAGATACTTCTAGATACTCCTAGATACTCCTAGATACTTCCAAATAGTTTACATTTCAGTGCCAATGTATCATTGAAAAGGTCAATGTTTCAAGGTCAATTTATCACTGGTAACAGACAAATTAAGAGGAGGAAGGAAGAGAATTGCCATAAAATGGAGCCATTCAATCCTGGAAGGTGGCAGAGAAGGATATCATGGTCAATGGTACAGGAAATTGCCGAGAGAACAAGCAATACAAAAATAGATGCACCATTCTGTCATTCATCATCTAGAGCAGGGGTCTCCAATCCCCAAGCCAGTCAGTGGCCTGTTAGGAACCGGACCGCCCAGCTGAAGGTGAGCAGAAGGCAAGCAAGTGGAACTGAAACCATCCCCTGGGATACTAATGTATGTGTGGAGAAATAAGTCATGGCACAGTCTTTGTGGCATATGCTACTTTAATATATACAGTAAGACACTGCTTGTCTAAAAAGGTTTTTCTGCACATAGAAAGCTAATATTGTTAAAGATGACTACAGTGAAGTAATAGTCAACAGTCAATAATGCAAAGGCAAGAGCCATGGGAGAAGTCCTGGCGCTTTAAAAATGGAAGGCAACAAAAAAAGAGGCCAGTAAAAGGAAATCTTTTTTTATAATCATTGATGTAGTATAATCACTGATGACACAAGCAAAAGCTTACAAGAACTCAAAGAAGCAATTACTGTCAAGAAAAAAAGATTTAAGTCCAGCTTTTCTAATTGCCCTGATGATACCGAAAACTGTACCTGAAAGAAGTACCAAAATGTAAACTCCATCATGCAGAATATATGGCTTGGGGCCTTCAGTTGGTTTCCAAATAATGTGTAACTCATCATAGCACAATATACCCCTCTGTACCTATTGAAATGCTTGCCAGGCAGAAGAGATGTAACTTCTTTTTCTCTTTTTCATGTTAGAATTTTATGAATCGGTCATCACCATGACTTTGCAACTTCAGTCCCAAGTAGTAAAGGCTGGACAATCAGTCCAAAGTAAGCCAGTAAAAAGGCAAGATTATTATTACAAGATACTTTGAAGTATTACTGTGGAGGTCATTCAACCTGTTGGATTACTTTAGCTCAATCTGTGTAGTAAACAGCTTTAAAAACAAGCTTCTTTAAAACATCACACAGTGCTGTGCTCAGATCATTCACTACTTCAAATATGCAAATGTACAGATATCCCAGAAAAGTAATTTCTGAACATTTCACAGCTATAGAAAAAGAAGTAAAAAGGGAACAAATCAGTATGCTTCACTTCTGTTTTCCTTCAGACTTGTTTGCATAATAATGTTTGAACAGGATTTGACTCATGGCTTTTATCCAAAAGGCTTCACTAGGGCAATTTGCCAGTATAAGCACACAACCATCAAAAAGGGTATGAACAGCAGAAACACTTTTACTTGGGATCAAAACTAATTATTTCCTACATGAAACAGCAGGATAGGTTAACATATTTGAACAAGAAACACATTCTCAAATATTCTGGTTTACCTGTAATTCTGCACAGATTAGAACTATGTGCACAAGCAGCAACTTGAATTGGGCTGCTCTCTTAGAGAGATTCCCCTGTGTTTAATTTCATTTTCCACAAAACTGGTGGAATGCAAAAATACAGGAAATCCTGATCCAACAAATCAATCTGCTTCTAATCAAACCAATTGCAAATCACAGGTTATGAAACAGTCTTGAAGCAAACTGTAATTTCTGGTCTATACATAAGAATTAACAAGGATTAGTAGAAAGAAAAATCAAATGTTAGCAGCATAGTTTTTCTCCTGGCTATAGAGGAGGAAGAGATCGAAAATGGAAGAACCATTCTTTGGATTAACACAGATTTGTTCCAGTTTTCACCTCAGCATTGCTCCATTTGATTCTTGCTGATTTATCTTCTCTATTTACTCATGTAAGTAAAAGGACTATCTAGTCACAACCTAATCTAACTTCTACTTGTCATGTCATTTTAAGGGTTAATGTCGTGCTGAACTGCGATAATTTTTGTATAAGATAAATGTCAAGCGCAAACTCTGGGTTAAGTTCATATTAAAAATTTCTATACTCATCCACAATGAAATACTTGTTATAGTATTGTAATATCAGTGGATTACTAATCTATGAGAACAAACCCAATAGATTATAATTACAATTTAGAACAGAAGGCAACGTTTTAAGAAGATCCCACAAGATCTTAGGACTGAGACAGTGATTGCCTTAAAATCAATTAGCTGGTTTTGTGTTTAAGGCAGGACTACAATTCAGTCTCCAGGCTACTAGCCTGGTGCCTTATAGAGATAAGGAATTTTTTAAAACATGGCAAAAACCTTTAAGAGAAACAGCAAGAACTTATTTCAGTCTTAGGGGAAAATCAGTCAGGAAAGCGGTTAGCTCTTTGGATCACTTGATTACATGACATCAATTGATGTTGAGTCTTCGTTCCTATTATTATATCAGAAGGATGTTTGGAGAAGGCGGAGCTTCATCGCCGCGATACAGCTGCGATCTCGGGGCTCCGAGATCACAGCTGATATCTTCGCCCCTGGTCGGTCCCAACGGACCTAAACCGTCTCGCAGTGACGGTGACAGTAAAGGGCGCGTTCTGTAGATTCCGGGGACATCGCAAGTCCCTGGTCGATCCAGAAGAAGCCCTTTTGCCAACGGTGGAGAGGCAGCCATTAGGCTGCTGAAGCTGGGACAGCTCCGGAAGAACGGGATAGAAAGAAGTGTATCGGCTGGTGAGGATTCTTTTTTTTAGCTTGGGACTTAAGAACACTCTAATATGAGAAGAAATCTGTAAACTTATTGACAGAATTTGATTTAGCAGCGTTTTTTCTTAGTAATGTCAAAGTGAGGCTTGGCTTTTTATTTTTACTTTTTTTTTTTTTCTTTACTGAATTTTTATTGTGATCTAGCTAATCAGACTGGTTTTTTTTCTTTTATATTTTTATATTTACTTGCTTTCTCTTTGCCTTTCGGACTGTTTATATTTTTTAAAATAGAGGCCCTCTTTAATATTTTTTTTTAATATACATAAATATATATACATACTTTTTTTTTTCTCTTTTTAGGCTTTTTTCAGGGGGGAAGAAGGGGGAGTGGATTGAAGAAACTTTGTAACACTGCCAACTAGAGGCTTGAAAAATATTCTGTCTGAAGTTGAAAAACTTTTGTTTGAAAAACTTTTCTCAAGGCTACTGGAAATGATAAGATAGAGGGAAGAGTACTGGAGGATGTTTATACAGGTGCTCTTTGGAATTTCTTTCATCAAATGAATATTTGAAGCTTGGCTTTGAAATTTGTGGAGAAGTCAAATAAGAGCCTTGGATAAATAAAAGGCAGTGTGTGTCTTTTTTTTTCTTTTTAACTCCTTATTAATTGTTTCATCCCTCCCCTCTAACCCCACACTATTTTGTAATATTGATTTTTTTATTTTTTTATTTTTTATTATATCTCATTTTTATTTTTTATTTTTAAAGGGGAAAGCCTCAGAATATTCTCTTTTTTTGCCTTTTTTCTTTTTTTCATGGGGATGTTTGCCTTTTGATTTCTATTTTTGACTTATTTTTATGGGTTTTTTTCATTTTCTGTGGTTTTTCAATTGGATTAAGGTGGGAAGAATTTGAAGAACTCTCTTTTTCTTTTTTTTTCTTTTCCTTTTTCTTTGCTTATTATTTTTTGATATTATTGGGCTTTATTTTGCTTCTTTTTTTCTCTTCATTTTTTAATTTTTACTTTTGAATTATATTTGCGTATTTTACAATTGGATTAAGGTCTTGAAGAACCTGAAGAATTTTTTCTTTCCTTTTAATTTTGGGCTTTTTACTTACTACTGGTTTTGTTTTTTGTTTTTTGTGGTGTTTTCCTTTTTTTAAATTGGATTATAATTGGCTGCCTCACTAATTGGATTAAAAGACCCGGAAGACCCTGAGTTATCGAAATGAGTAAGAAAATTTTACCTTCGGGCATCTCAACTTCTGCTCCTGTCTCCCCATCATCTGGAGGACGACTCTCAACAATGGTGAAGCAAGACAAAGCGCAAGTGGACTTAACGATGGTTATGCAAGGAATACAAGATCTTAAAATGAGTATGGAACAAAGAATGGAGAGTATTGATCAAAGAATTGGAAAGATGGATGAGAAACTTGAAAATTTTCAACAAATGATGGTGAAACATGATGAGAGAATCCAAAAAATAGAAGAGAAAGACAAGCAAAGAGATCATACAATTGGGAATATTGATAACAGATTAACAATGGTCGAACAAGAAAAAAGTGGGATGTTGAAGTGGGAGATGGACAGGTCAGAATTTTATCTTAGATTCCAAAATATCGAGGAAGAAAAAGGACAAAACTTGGCGGAAGTAATGATTGAAATTCTGGCTGGAGTCTTGGAAATAACAGAGGAAAAGATGATGGATGGAGTAGATGAGATATATCGAGTCTTCACAAGATATGCGATGAGGAACCAATTACCAAGAGAGGTCCATGTTAGATTCACTAAAAAAACTATTAAAAACCAAATATTACAAGTGGTAAGAGAGAAGGGGTTGAAATATAAAGGCAAAGAGATTTTGGTCTTAAAACAAGTACCTAGAAAAGTGAGAGAGATTAGAAGAGAGTATCGATTTTTGACTAAAATGCTATTGAAAAAAGAGGTGAACTATAGATGGCTGATTCCAGAAGGATTAATGTTTACATGGCAAGAACAGAGACACAGAATTGATTCAATTGTGAAAGCAGAAATGTTTTATGAGGAATTTTTCGAAAGAAGAGAAATGGAGACAGAAAAAGAAAAGATTTTAACTGAATTTGAAGAGGACCAAATGGAAATGGAAAAAGAAGAAGGCGCAATAGGTGGACAAATGGAGATCAAAGAACAACGTGAAATAAGATCCACGAGAGCTGTTAAGACTTAAATATAAAGCATAATTATGGGGGGGAAAAAACTGATTTCCATGAATATAAATGGACTGAATTCAGCTATCAAAAGAAGGAAAACTTTTTATAAATTAGAGAAGCTGAAATTTGATATAATTTGCTTACAAGAAGTACACATTAAAAAACAACATGAACAATTATTGATACGACCAAAGTTAGGGAAAATATTTACTTTTCTGACTCATTGTAAGAAAAGAGGAGTGGTTTTGTACGTTAAAGAAACCACTCCAGCTAAATTGATTTATACGGATGAAGATGGAAGAGTATTAATAGTTGAAATGGTGGATAATAATATAAAAACACTCTTGGTTGCAATTTATGCCCCAAATGATAAACAAGAAGAATTTTATAAAAAATTACATATGAAAATAATTGAACTGGACTATGTTAACATACTTATGATGGGGGAGTTTAATGGAATTGTAGACAATAAACTGGACTATACAGTAAAAACAATACGACAAAATAGGAAAACTCTCCCTAAATCCTTTTTCAAAATGACAGATGAACTAAATTTAAAAGATATATGGAGAGAAAGAAATGCTAAAACTCAACAATATACTTTTTATTCAAACAGGCATTTATCGTGGTCCAGAATAGATATGATTTGGACATCAACAGAATTATTATCTAATATTCAAGAAATAAATATTGAAACAAGTACATGGGCAGACCATAATCCAATGACAATTAAATGGAAAGAACAAAAAAGAAGATCTAGATGGACATTAAACAATACTATTCTAAAGGAAAAAGATTTTACACAATGGATGGAAAAAGAATTGGCCTTCTTCTTCAACGAAGATAAAAAAGAAGATACTTCAATACAGAATGTTTGGGATACAATGAAGGCATATGCAAGAGGATTAATAATTGACTATATAAAGAAAAAGAACATTAGGAAGAGGCAAATGATTAAAGCTCTAGAAGATGACCATAAAAAACTGGAAAAAGAATTACAGAAGATGCCACAGAAAAAAGATATCAAACTTAAAATGGACATAATTAAACATAAAATGGATCAAGCAGAGAAAGAAGAACTGGCACAAAAAATTAGAAGTGCTAAACAGAACTATTTTGAAGATGCAAATAGGCCAGATAGATGGTTAGCATATAAGTTGAGAAAAGAGAGAGTCAAGGAAAATATCACAGTTAATAGATGATCATGGTCAAATTTGTTATGGTAATAAGGAGAAAAAGGCAATCATTCGAGATTTTTATGGACAACTATACAAACAAGAGGATCTTGACGAGGGAAAAATTAAACAGTATTTACAAAATGCTAACCTACCTAAGATACCTGATGAAACTCGGAAAATGTTAGAAAGTGCTATAACAATGATGGAATTAACCGAAGCACTCAACAGACAGAACAATGGAAAAGCACCAGGACCAGATGGCTTCCCGGCAGAATTTTATAAAACATTACAAGAATCACTGAGCATTCCACTGTTAGAAGTCATGAATGACGTTATGATAAATAAGAAAATACCTGAAACATGGTCAGAAGCTTATATTACACTTATTCCAAAAGAAGGGGTTGACCCATTATAAATTAAGAACTATAGATCTATTTCCTTATTGAATGCAGACTATAAAATCTTTGCTTCAATCTTGGCAGAACGGCTTAAAAAATACCTAAATAACTTTATTCACTCTGATCAGAATGGATTTTTACCAGAGACAGATTAAAGACAATATGAGGGTAATCCAGGACACATTGGAATATTATGAGGCGCACCCGGAAAAACAAATGGCTTTGATATTCTTAGATGCCCAAAAGGCATTTGACAATGTGAACTGGAGATTTATGTTATTATTATTGGAACAGATGGGCTTTGCTAGAAAATTTATCCAAGCAATAGAAGCCGTATATTATAAGCAAACGGCAAAAGTAATGATAGATGGAGAATTCACAGATTCTATCAATATTAAAAAAAGGTACAAGACAAGGATGCCCATTATCTCCTTTGTTATTTGTATTGACCTTGGAAGTCTTAAATAGAAATATTAGAGAGGATATAAATATAAAAGGAATGAAAATCAAAAAGGAGGAATTCAAATTGCAAGCCTTTGCGGATGACTTGGTCTTTATTTTGGAAGACCCTTTAGAGACAGCTTTAAAACTATTGGAAAAGATAGAGACATATGGTGAGATGGCTGGTTTAAAAATAAATAAAGACAAAACAAAGATTCTGACAAAGAACATGTTATTAAGACAAAGAGAAGAGCTGGCAGATTTATTGAAAATTTAAGTTACGAACAAAGTTAAATATTTGGGGATATATTTGACGCCAAGATGTACTACACTGAAAGAGAATAATTATATTAACCTTAAACAGCAGATAGCATCTGACCTGAAAAAATGGGAAAACCTACAATTGTCATTGATAGGTAGAATTTCAACAATCAAGATGAATATTTTACGCAGAATTTTATATTTGTTCCAAACAATACCAATTAGGTTAAGTAAGGATTACTTCGAAGAATTAAATAAAATTGTGTTGAAGTATATATGGCAAGGCAAGAAAGCGAGAATAAAATTAAAACTTTTACAGGATTCTAGAATTAGAGGAGGATTTGGCCTTCCTAATTGGGAGTTGTATTATCAAGCTGCAAACTTAATGTGGGTTAAAGAATGGATAACGTTAAGAAAGACTAGATTGTTGACATTAGAAGGTCATGATTTATTATTGGGTTGGCATGCTTTTTTATGGTATAAGGGAACTAAATCACAGGGTTATTTTAGAAGGCATTATATACGGGAATCATTATGGTTGAATTGGGAGAAAATTAAGAAACAATGTTATTTGAAAATTCCAGTTTGGTTATCAACTATTGAAGCTTTTTCGTATCCTATAACTTATAAGAAGGAACAAACAGTTAGATATGGGGAAATATTGGATGAAAAGGGTGAACTTAAAACGATGCAAAATTTAGAAGAACAAGGTATAAAGATGAATTGGTTTGCATATGCGCAAATACATGCAAGGTATCTTAAAGACTCTAAAATAGAAGGATTTTATGTTAACCTGCTGATTTAGATAGGATTTTGACAGGTACTGATGAAAAAGTGATTAAAAAACTAGTCATTTGTTGGAAATTAAATTAGAGGAAGAACAAGTTAAAGAAACAATGATTGCTTGGGGGAAGAATTTTGGATATGAAATTGACTTAGAGAAATGGCAAAAATTGTGGTCACAAAATTATAAAATTACAATGTCAACAGCATATAAAGAAAATTTGTATAAGATGTTTTACAGGTGGCACTTTCCCCCGACAAGAAGAGCAAGAATGTTCAAGAATAAATCTGAAAAGTGCTGGAAATGTCATCAGATACGTGGCTCATATTTCCATATGTGGTGGACTTGTGAGGAAGCCAGGAAATATTGGACTAGAATTTGCATATGGCTGGAAAAAATGACAAAGAAACACGTAGATTTGAAACCAGAGATTTTTTTATTGGGAATCGTACCTGATATATATCATAAAAATTTAAAGTATTTGATTGTAAATGTATTAACAGCAGCTAGAATTGTATTTGCTAAACATTGGAAGAGTGAGAAAATACCATTAGAGGAAGAAATTATTAAGAAAATATTGGAATGTGCTGAAATGAGTAGATTGACATTTGAAATTAAAGAACAAGAAGATAAACAATTTTATAAAGTTTGGGATCTTTTTTTATCAATGGTTAGATAATACAATATAATAATAGAATATTTAGAAACTTAGGAAATAATGAATATATAATTTTTCTTGGTTTTGATAATTTTTAAGAATATTTTATTAAGATAGATTTGGTATGATTCTATGATTTGTTATAAAATAATTTAACTTAATTATAGTTATCTCGCTTAAGCATGAATTAGTAAAATTATAGTCAAATGATTGTTTAATAATGATATTGGGGTATTTTATTGATAATTGATAATGTGAGTTATTATGTAATATTTTGATGACTATGAAATGGATGCACAAAAGGGAGTGATAAACCAACCGATACACTGTAAATTTATGAAGAATGATCTTTTTATGTTATGTTTTATGTCTTATATGTTTTTTGTCTGTCGTTAAAATCAATAAAACTTTTACCAAAAAGAAAAAAGGATGATTGAGGCTTGTGGCAAGGGAGAAGACTAGTAATTTAGCTGCTCCCAGGGCTGAAAGGCAACATCACAAGGTCCATAGGTATCATTTGATGTTTTGCTATTATTATTATTATTATTATTATTATTATTATTATTATTATTATTATTATTATTATTATTGTCAGCCAGATGTTCAGACTGGCATTTTTGTCTACCTATCAAATCCTTACCAAGGACTTGGGATGGGCAAATCTGGATGTTTGATGGTGTTATAGATATCGTCGCAGGATGGAAGCTGTTTCAAAGCTGCCTTCTGCAATTGACTGGTGGCAAATTTGTCAATGCCTATGGTGTTCAAGTGGTGCTCCAGTTGTTTTGGGACTGCACCCAAGGCGCCTATTACTATTGGTCCTACCCTTGCTTGCCTTTGCCATAGTTGTTCTATTTCTATTTGTAGGTCTTTGTATTTTGTTATCTTCTCCAGTTCTTTCTCTTCTCTTCTGCTGTCTCCAGGCACTGCCATTATTATTGTTCTTATTGTTATTGTGATCATTATTCTGTGTTATGTTATTGATTACAGTATGAGGCTATTGCTTACCATTTTACAGTTTTCATCCGAGTTATTAGAACTGAAACCTGAGCTGATTAAAAGACTGAAATGACACATAAACCCAAGTAAATAATTAATGAATGGCAGATCAGGGATGAGCAAGTCCAGCCCGAGTAACACAGCAGAAAATAGTTTACTGGACAAAAACCACATACCAACATACCATGGTTCTTTCTAACATACATACCAACGCAATTCAAAGTGCATTGACGATGTCTCCTCAAATAGTGATGAAACATTTGCAAAAAAATTGCCAAGCTCGGAGCTCAAAGCAACAGCCCAACTAGCAACCTGAACTACTAACATTCAAATACATTTCAACATATAACCCCCCTTGTGATACAATACTATTAAATCAGCTGCAAAGACACTTATATGCATAAACTTTATTAATAGAGGTAGTTCTTGACTTACAACCATTCATTGAGTGACCATTCAAAGTTACAACAGTACTTCATCAAAATTTGGATGCTTGGCAACTGACTCATATTTATGATGGTTGCAGTGACCTGGGGTCATGTGGTCATCTTTTGCAGCCTTTTGACAAGCAAACTCAATGGGGAAGCCAGAACCGAGTCTTACTAATTAACAGCTGCAATTATTTACTTAACAATTGTGACAAGAAAGGCTTAAAAATGGGGCAAAATTCACTTAACAGAAGTTTTGGACTCAACTGTCAAGGGCTGCCTGTACACATTTAGTAACCATAATGAAGTGGCACAATGAACGGTTCTGAACTACAAATAGGGTTGTGGGTTCAATTTCATATCTCAACTTAGTCACAAAACTTACCAGGTGAATATAGATCAGCCAGTGCTTTTAAGTCAAACCTACCCTAGAGGGTTGATATATGGATAACATAACAGGAGACAAAAATATGAATAGAGGAAATCCTTGGAAGAAAGTTGGAATAAAATCATTATTTAAATGTGTATATTCTATTGTGATGAAAGCAGTTACATATCTCTATGTTTGCCTGCTGGTTTATGAATAGACCTTGAATTGCTATTACTGTTTTTTTGCTTGCCAAATCTACCCTAACTGAAAGGAGATGGTTTAAAATAGCTGAACTTTATCAAATCCAAGAAGCCTAGAAAATTGTAACAAGCATAATTATCACTAATGAAGCTTAAACTACCAGTATCCATGAGATTGTTCTTTCAGAGAAAATGCAGACGTACTGTTCGCCCAGCCATTCAGTCAATCCAGCATCTTAGTTTAAGCATTGCCCAGCAATATTGCTACTTTTAACAAGTTCTGAGCCCTGCCACTCACTCACAAGATGATTTCCTGGTTTTTAAACACAGTTCTTGCAACTCAGCTTCATCCTGTTACATCAAATTGCACCTTTGCTGCTCTACTGTCAGTCTCTCACTCTTTTGAGCTATAGCCATTTATGCAGATTGCACTATTTGAATGTAATGCACTTAAAATTAGCAGCATACAACACTTCCAACTACTGAAAAAGTGCTGTCTAAGTCTAGAGACAGAATTATGAACAGCTAGACTAGGCCTCATATGTATTCCCATAGTCTGACACTGTAAACTGAAAATTCCCAGCAAGTTGATAAAGTATAATATGGAAGGGAGGGTTGGAGAGAGGTTCAGGACGGGCCAATTATAATCACCCCTATTTGATTTGTGCAGCTGATACTTGTATAATCTACTATAGTTATACTTTCTGACAGCTTTCCAAAGCAAATCTTTAATTATAATTACTTCTTGTAGCACAGTAATTCTGTGGTGCATTTCAACAAAATTCCAGCATGCAGAAAGACACCGATTAAGATTTAGCATCTGGATGCTAAAGATACAAGGAAGCTGAGACATGCTGTAAAACCATAGAGCCGCTTCCATGTGGTGAGGGAAATGGCTCCTGCAATTATGATTCACACTGCAGAGCCAACATGTTAGGCGATTTATACAGCAGCAACCAGAACAGGCTGCCACATCTCAGATCCATTGCAGAGTAGAGAAATGCCATGAGTAGCCACAATATCCCACCAGCAACTGCACCCAAAGACATGAAATAAAAGAAGGAACCTTCTGTTCAGATCTGAAATGTACACATAAAACAAATACTATATATATGTATGTATGTATGTATGTATGTAGAATGAAAGGCTAGCAAGGATCACTGTGCTCAAGCTTTCTAGAACATCCGGATGAGCAAGGGCTAAAGAGATGGTGCCTTTTACCTTCAAATAAATGCTGTAGACAACCCGTTGAATAAACGGATGCTTGCTGGTGTGATTATGATGCCAGAAAAAATATGGGGCGCTGTGGGGTATCCTTGGCAATCACGGCCACCCACACAGCATCGAGAGAGATTTCTAGGAATTACTTTTCATTGTAAAGGTCTCCCCCCCCCCCTTTGCTTCAATCAAAAAGCCTCCCATCTCCACCGCACAAGCGGGAAAGACCAAGGGAATCAACCGGGAGGAAGAATTGTCTGAACGATCGAGGCCGAGCTGCGTGTCAGAGCCCCTTTTCTCCGACCCCAAATCAGGAACGGAGCCGGAGGACAGAAGAATGGAGGTTTGTGCGAGAGAACGGCCAGCCGCCAAGGCAAAGCCGGGGAAACCGGCATGAATGGGCAGGAGAGGCTTGGGCGAGCCGCTTGGCGACAGGCTTCGGAGCGAAGCGCGGCACAAAAGGTGACAGCACCACCACCCCCTCCGTCCCCCTCCCAGGGCTCCCCGTTTTCCTACCGTGGATGCCGGTCTGGTGAGTCATGGCTCCGCAGCTGCTCCGCTTCCCCAGATCGCAGCTCAGCCCCGTCTCCGAGTCTGGCGCAGGAAACGGCTTGGTTGCAGCACCGCCTGCTTCCGGGTTCCTGCTGACTGGAGCTAGCGGGGCTGGGCGAGAGCCGCCCGAGGCAAGGCCGAGCTTGTAGCCAAGCGAACGGCGCTCCGAGGTGAGGGGCGGCGCTGCCGTGAGGCCTCCATTCATTGTTGTCGCCCCCGGAACGACAGCTCCGCCGTGTGGGAGCCGGGGAGGGAGACGCGCTTCAGCGTGGGACGCAGCCCCAGCCGACGCATCTCAGTGTCTTGGTCCGTAGGGAAGAGGAAGAGTGGCAGCCGCACAAGAAGTCTGGCGCCTGAAATAATGTGGCATGGCCCTTCTGACCTGTTCAGAAAAAGAACCGTTTGCTGGAAAAGAGATATGGTTAATACAAGGAAAAGAGAAGAGAAGAGGAGTAGTTTGGAAAAGCCAGGCAAGGGAAACCCAGTTTGGAGTGGTCCTACATCTCAAAGTGGGTTCTTATTAGTGCTTCCCTGTAAAATGTTATATATCTTTGTATTCTGCTTGATGAAGAGAGCCAGTTTGGTGTAGTAGTAGGTGAGAAACTAGAAGACCCTGAATCTTATGGACAAAGCCAGCTGGATAACCTTAAGCCTAGCCTTAGTAAGGAGGAAATAGCAAACCACTTTTGAAATCTGTCCAAGAAAGCTGCAGGGACTTGTCCAGGCAGTTACAAGGAGCCAGAATTGAAGGTGTATACCCACACACACTGCCTGCCTGCCGCCTGCCTTTCAGAAGAACCATACATTTCACTGAATTTCTCATGCACGACTGTGGAGTTGCAGATTTTTGAGGGAGAGAGAGAGAGAATACAGTGAGCAACTAATGAACCAATCACATTTAGTGTAGTTGGTTGTGGGAATCTAACCTTTAAGGTTACTTTAAAGTATACTGTTTCCTTTGAATCGAGACATGGAATTGAAGAAATGGTGGTTGAATGAACAATGGCCTGTTGTGCAAACCTATATGTGAGGTTGTAGAATGTAACAGCCCAAGGCATTCAGAAATAATCTCCAGAGACAGTTAGGCCTCATGGTTAATGTTGTGGAGTGGCGGTTACAAAGAGAGACGGAGCCAGGCTAAAGGCTAACAACTTTAGCGAATAAAGGGTTGCCGCGGCTGCCGAGGCTATCTGACAGCCAGCTGGCGGCGACAGCTGATGCCATTTGACAGCTCCCTTTTATAGCCGGCTGTCAAACGGCATCAACCAATGGGAGCGATCGGCGCTCCCGCGTTGGCGGCGGACCGGAGGGAGGACTGCTGCTAGTCTTTGAACACAGCACTCCTTCCCCCTGGCCACGAGCATGCGTAGTCCTGTAGCCATGATGGCCGCTTTTGCTCGCGGCCCGATCTCCGAAGTTCCTGGGGCTTGTCGGCGGCTGGTGCGTCTTGTTCCTCCCGGGTGGTGACTGGAACCTGCAGAGGGTCGCTGGCCATCCCTGGACTGCTTTCTGGCAACTGCTCGGGTGAGTCTTCCCGCGGCGGTCGGCTGGTTGCTTTGTTGGGCGGCAGGTGGACCGGGTCCTTCGGCGGATTGGCTGGCGGTGAGTAGACTGGCTCGTCCGGCGGCGGGTAGACCGCGATTTCGGTGGCAGTCTTGTTCCAACACCTCCTCAGCTGGTCTACGTGCCTTCTCCAAATCCAGCCATCTTCCAGAAGGACTCTATATGATCTGGGTCCTGCAACAAAGACTATCTGCCCTGGCAGCCATAAGGGGTGCCCCGCATAGTTCCTGGCATACACCTGGTCTTGCAGGGCAAATTCCCTGGCATGGCTGTCAGAGGCTAGTGGCGTGCTGGGAGCGTAGTGGGGGTGCAACCTGTCCAGGGTGGTCCTGAGGCGCCTGCCCATTAACAGTTCAGCAGGGGACTTGTTGGTGGAAGGGCACCGGGTGGCATGTTGTGTGAGTAGGTAAGTTGACAGTTTGGCGTGCCAGTCTGCCAGTCTTGGAGAAGGCTTGGCCAGAACTTCCTTGGCAGACCTGACAGCCCTTTCTGCCATTCCATTACTTGCTGGGTGAAAGGGGGCTGTGAGAGCGTGTCTGATGCCCAGATTAGCTGTGAAGATGACAAACTTGTTAGAACTGAATTGGGGGCCATTATCTGAAACTAATGTGTCAGGAAGTCCATGAGTAGCAAACAGCCTGGTCAAGGCCCTTGTGACAGCCAGCGTTGTGGTGGAGGGTAGCAAGGCTACTTCAGTCCATTTGGAGAATGAATCTACAGCCACCAGGAATGTCCTCCCTTGTATGGGACTAGCCAGGTCTACATGCAGCCTGGCCCAAGGGGCCCCCGAAACTTCCCACTTGGTTGGGGCAGCTGCTGGTGGGGCTGCTCTTGTTGCCTGGCAGGGCTGGCACGTGTTAACCCAGCTGGCAATCTGGGCATCTAATCCTGGCCACCAGACGTAGCTGCGGGCCAAGGCCTTCATCCTTACGACGCCAGGGTGACCCTCGTGCAGTGCCCTTAAAACTGGTTCTTGCAAGGTGGGTGGTATGACCACCCTTGTCCCCCATAACAGGCAGCCCTGTAGTGAAGAAAGCTCCTGCCTGCGGGTCTTAAATGGCATGAATTCAGGGGCGAACTGAATGTCAGACCACCCCCTCCCTACCCAGTCCAGGACTTGGGAAATAACATGGTCCCTCTTGGAGTGTGCAGCAATATCCGCAGCTGAGACAGGTAGGTTAAGTTCATTGCAGTCGAAGATTGCGTGGATGGAAGCTGGGTCCTCGACTGGTGATGGCAGGGGGCATCTGCTGAGGGCATCAGCATGGCACAGGGTCTTCCCTGGGCGATGTACCAGTGTGTAAGAGTAGGCGGCCAGAAATAGAGTCCATCTGGTCATTCTCGGGGATAACTATGGCCATAAAGGAACTCATGGAATTTTTTTACAGCGGCCACAGCTGCTAAGGCCTCCTTATCGATCTGACTATAGTTCCTCTCTGCAGCAGAGAAAGTTCTTGAAAAATAGGCAATGGGTGCCTCTGATCCATTTGAGAGCCTATGGCTCAATACAGCTCCTATACCAAAGGGTGAGGCATCAGAGGCTAACACTAGGGGCAGGTTTGGGTTAAACTGAACTAACACAGAGTTTGAAGTTAAGAGAGACTTCACTGCTTGGAAGGCGTGGGCTTCCCTTTGTCCCCATTGCCATGGGGCTTTCTTATCTAGGAGCCTATGTAGGGGTTCAGCTACAGAGGCTTTGTGAGGCAAAAAGGAAGCATAAAAATTAAGGAGTCCCAAAAAGGCCTGCAATTCAGTTTTGTTAGAGGAAGTGGGTGCCTCGTGAATAGCCCTAACTTTACTCTCTATGGGGTGAATTCCAGATGCATCAATTCGATAACCCAGGAAGTCTACCTGTTTGGTGGCAATGGTGCATTTGTCTTTTTTCAATTTAAGCCCGTTTTGCCTAAATCTGTCAAGGACAGATCTCACTCTGAGTAAAAGTTGTGTTTTGTTGGTGGCAGAAACTAAAATGTCATCGAAGTATGGAACCACCCCAGGTAGGCCCTGGAGGATTCTTTCCATGAGTGATTGGAAAATGCCAGAGGCTACGCGAACTCCAAATTGCAAACGTCTACATCTAAATGCGCCCCTGTGAGTAACTATAGTTTGTAGGTCAGTAGTGTGTTGGTCAACGGGAAATTGCTGGTATGCCTGGGACATGTCTAACTTTGCAAAAATTATGCCTGGCTCAAAAGAGTGGAGCAGGTGTTGGATTACAGGTACTGGGTATGTGCTAATTTGTTGGAAACGGTTGAGGGACGTCTTATAGTCAGCGCAAATTCTCACGCTGCCATCTTTTTTTAAAGGGGTGACTATGGGGGTTTCCCACTTGGCGAAGTCTACCTGTTCTAGCACTCCCTGTTTGATAAGTTTATCTAATTCAGCATCTAACTTAGGCCTAATGGCGAAAGGTACCCTCCGAGGTTTCAAACGAATTGGGGTGGCTTGTGGACCCACATCAAAAGATATGGGGGTGCCTGAATAGCAGCCTAGTTCACTACTGAAAACATCAGAGTAGTCCTTAAAAAGGGCATCTACATCAGAACTACTCTTACACACTGGTACTTCGCCCGGGGAAGACCCTGTGTCATGCTGATGCCCTCAGCAGATGCCCCCTGCCATCACCAGTCGAAGACCCAGCTCCCATCCACGCAATCTTCGACTGCAATGAACTTAACCTACCAGTCTCAGCTGGGGATATTGTTGCACACTCCAAGAGGGACCGTGTTATTTCCCAAGTCCTGGACTGGGTAGGGAGGGGGTGGCCTGACATTCAGTTCGCCCCTGAATTCATGCCATTTAAGACCCGCAGGCAGGAGCTTTCTTCATTACAGGACTGTCTGTTATGGGGGACAAGGGTGGTCATACCACCCACCTTGCAAGAACCAGTTTTAAGGGCACTGCACGAGGGTCACCCTGGCGTCGTAAGGATGAAGGCCTTGGCCCGCAGCTACGTCTGGTGGCCAGGATTAGATGCCCGGATTGCCAACTCGGTTAACACGTGCCAGCCCTGCCAGGCAACAAGAACAGCCCCACCAGCAGCTGCCCCAATCAAGTGGGAAGTTTCGGGGGCCCCTTGGGCCAGGCTGCATGTAGACCTGGTTGGTCCCATACAAGGGAGGACATTCCTGGTGGTTGTAGATTCATTCTCCAAATGGACTGAAGTAGCCTTGTTACCCTCCACCACAACGCTGGCTGTTACAAGGGCCTTGACCAGACTGTTTGCTACTCATGGACTTCCTGACACATTAGTTTCAGATAATGGCCCCCAATTCAGTTCTAACGAGTTTGCCATCTTCACAGCAAATCTGGGCATCAGACACACTCTCACAGCCCCCTTTCACCCAGCAAGTAATGGAATGGCAGAAGGGGCTGTCAGGTCTGCCAAGGAAGTTCTGGCCAAGCCTTCTCCAAGACTGGCAGACTGGCACGCCAAACTGTCAACTTACCTACTCACACAACATGCCACCCCGTGCCCTTCCACCAACAAGTCCCCTGCTGAACTGTTAATGGGCAGGCGCCTCAGGACCACCCTGGACAGGTTGCACCCCCACTACGCTCCCAGCACGCCACTAGCCTCTGACAGCCATGCCAGGGAATTTGCCCTGCAAGACCAGGTGTACGCCAGGAACTATGCGGGGCACCCCTTATGGCTGCCAGGGCAGATAGTCTTTGTTGCAGGACCCAGATCATATAGAGTCCTTCTGGAAGATGGCCGGATTTGGAGAAGGCACGTAGACCAGCTGAGGAGGCGTTGGAACAAGACTGCCACCGAAATCGCGGTCTACCCGCCGCCAGACGACCCGGTCTACTCACCGCCAGCCAATCCGCCGAAGGACCCGGTCCACCTGCCGCCCGACAACGCAACCTGCCATCCGCCGCGGGAAGACTCACCCGAGCAGTTGCCAGAAAGCAGTCCAGGGATGGCCAGCGATCCTCTGCAGGTTCCATTCACTGCCCGGGAGGAACAAGACGCACCAACCGCCGACAAGCCTCAGGAACTTCGAAGATCGGGCCGCGAGCGAAAGTGGCCATCATGGCTACAGGACTACGCATGCTTGTGGCCAGGGGGAAGGAGTGCTGTGTTCAAAGACTAGCAGCAGTCCTCCCTCCGGTCCGCCGCCAACGCGGGAGCGCCGATCGCTCCCATTGATTAATGCCGTTTGACAGCCGGCTTTTAAAGGGAGCTGTCAAACGGCATCAGCTGTCGCCGCCAGCTGGTTGTCAGATAGCCTCGGCAGCCGCGGCGACCCTTTATTCGCAAAATAAAGTTGTTAGCCTTTAGCCTGGCTCCATCTCTCTTTGTAACCGCCGCTCCACAACATTTTCCGTACTGAATTATTTGTAAAAATAATAAAGGTGGGATGAAGAAGTTTCTTCAGTTCTGATTAAACTGAAGAAGCTTCTCAGATGAGAGGCGAAACATTTTTGACGAAATACAAAGTCCAGTTGCCTTTTGAAAAAGCATCTTAAAGGTGGGATGTAAAAAATAAAATAGATCTAAGAAAACAGAAGCCTCTTTTTCAGATTTAATGGTTTGGATGAAATTGGAAGATCAGTTGGGATATGCTGTAAACTTTAGTAGATCATGTGTTTGATAACAGCAGTTTTGCTTATAGTGCTGCAGTATTGCCCCACAATGTATACATGTAGGCTGTGGGATATAAAACATAGTTTAAGATGCCCATTTTGGAAAATAAAGTAAAAAAGCACCTACCATAGTAGTACGTGCTGATAAAGATTTTCCTATAGACTCTATATTCCCCTGCCCTCCCTCTTCCAACTGATGCCCATCTTCCAAAAACTACTAATGTCTACTTCTGAATGGCTTTGCTGTCTTTCTCCTAATTGTTTTCTTCCAAAGTATCACAGTGACTACCAGCAAGTCAGCTACCCCATGCCACCTTCTCAGGCAAACTCAATGTTAATTGCAGCTCTGTTGCAAAGGCCAAGCCCCTGGGAGAGTAAAAAGCATAGGGGAGTGTGGGGTGCAAGAACATGATATTTGTAATATCTGCCAGGTATTTTTTTGTTTTCAGATTCTCTGTGGTAGTCATTGATAAACATAATTCTTAATTTACCTGACCCAGATAGTTTTTGGAAGAAAAATATCTAAAACAGGGAGTTAGGTAAAGATTTATTTAAGAAATGTTTTTCAAGAGGCACTTATAAACTCTGTCACTCTGATTGCCTTATTTTCTCACCTTCCCTACAATATAACAACTGTTATTGAAACGGGTATTGCTATAATAATAAATGAGTGGTTAGTGTTGAGGTAATTCCCCGTTAGGGGAATGAGTGCATACAGGGAGACGTATTTGAGAGTAGTGTTTGAATAATACACATACAGCACACAGATACACTGTACAGTAAATGCAGGTTTTTACTTCCAGACAGTTTAAGCAAAGTTCAAGATAAGCAGTCCAAAATCATTCACAGGTAAAATCAGTCAGTTTTCATCCAGGGATAATCCAAATATCAAATTCCAGTGTCAAAAACAGTTCAGTATTAGACTTACATTAAATCCAGTAATATCAGTCAATTAGAAGAAATGGAGGAACAACAATACTTTCCAACAGAAGGAAACAGAGATACACTTACACTCTTCTGAGACTCAGACCAAACAATCCAGATTTCTGGCTCCATCTTATGGCTGTTTGAGAAACCACACCCAATTCCATGCTCTTGCATTCCCTTAAAGATATAGTACTAAAATGTTTATCCTGGTTTATATATTTCTAACCCAAATACCTGTTAGGTGACTTATATTCTTAACAGTTAGCCTTGCTTCAGATATATGTATCTATGTGCATTTATAGTTTGAGAGTCTGGATAACTCAAAAGGAAACATACATTGGGATTACAGGTTGAAGATTACAGAACAATGGAATAAAATTACATGGAATAAAAATAGAATATACTTGGTGGATTGTAAATTTCCAAACAGCCCAATTTTATATGATTTTTTTTTCTTTTCAGCAATGGTGCTTTAGAACTGATACCTTATATTTCATATCTCTCAGTACTTTGATATCTCATGTTTCCACCCAGAAAAGGTATTTACTCAGCAGAAAGAAGGCATAAGAAGAGTTGCTCTAAAGTTAGGAGTATAACTTTTGTAAGGAGGTATTCTAGAGGTTGGTGAAAGAAAATAAAAATAAACCTCATGTAAGAAATACACAGTGATAAGTAATAAGTGATGAGAAGGCTATATTTAAATCTCTATAGCTAAGAGCCTGTCAGGTGCTTTTTAGCAGGGAAAGAGTTCCCATCAAGTGACAGCTAGAACTGCAAAGTCCACCCAAAGGGAAAAAGGAGATGAGCTGAAAAAAGAGACAAGTGATGAAAGCCCTGAGAGCATCAATCTAATCAATAGAAGACATGTTACAAAGATCTGCAATTTAAGTCCTTTAGACCTGCCTGGGTCACCAATTGGTAGGCCACGGCCCACTGGTGGGCTGTGATAAAATTTTGGTGGGCCACAGAGATATCTCACCCCCAGAGCACCCCACAAAGCAATTAATCCAGGCTGTACAGAAACACAAGGCTGTGCCGCCCACATGGCCCGCGGGAACCCTCCCCGCCTACTCACTCCTTGCTCAGTAAACTTGCCTGCTAAATTGCTATTTTTCCTTTTTCCAACCATTATCTGTTCTGCTGTGCCGGGAGATTTAGATTAGCTAGGAAGCAGGAAATGATTGGATTTCTTGCTTTTTAGCTAGTCTTTAGATCTTTGACTCAGCACAGCCAAACCTCCCTTAGGACTGAAGGTTTGCTTGCAAGCAAATTCAGTGCAGACTCATGGCAAGCAAATTTGAGCTAGCCGATGGCAGATAGATCACTGAATGATCCTGTGAGCAACTCAATCTGCCTGCTTTGCCTGATTTTGGGTAAAAGTTGCTTTTTTAAAAATAAAAAATTCAATATTTATATAAATATTTATAATATTTACATACAAGCCATGCCCAGCCAGTCACATGACCACCAAGCCACACCCACAAATTAGACCATGCCCACAGAACCAGTTAGTGGTCCCTGGGATCTAAAATTATGAGTTTGGTGGTCCCTGAGATCCAAAAGATTGGCAACCCCTGCTTTAGACAAAGAAAGGATACAAGAAGCCCATTCCTTTTACTAATGCTTTGGGTTTTTATTGCCTCTAACTGGCAGGAGATTATAGATGCAGAAAGCCAGGGCATACAAAGCTGAATTAAAAATAATGGCTCCATCTTGCAAAGGGATTTCACTGAGAGTTCAGTAGCTTTTCATTAGGAATCATTTGGCTGTCAGTTTCTTCTGTATGAATAATCTACTGGAAGAATCTGTGTTTGTTTTGTTCTGGTAACAGATAACTGGAATAGCTTGAAAAATGCTTTAAGGGTTTTTATGTTTCTTTAATTCGGATTTTTTGCAAAAATGATGGCATGTTCAGTATTTAGATGCCACTAAATAGATCAAGGGATATATATAAGTTATTTTTCTGTTCTCCAGTCTCTGAAGGTCTAGTTCAGGATCTTGCTGATTGATAGTCTTATTTTCATTCTATTATGAACATCAGTGTAATTTGATCCTCAACATGCTTTTTTAGATTTTCTAAATCCTGGTTTATTATTAAATCTTAATATGATTTAGGTCAGTTTTAAATAGAATCAGAATTAGAAATGATTATAGCAGTCATCTTGCTCGGTCCCCTGCTCTGTGTGGGATCCATTAGAGCACCAGTTCACAAAAGGTTTGGTCTCTGGATCTCTTTACAATTTTAACAATGGTTGACAACCCCAAAGAACTTTAATTAAGTGGGATCTATCCACTCATCCATTCCGCTGAATCAGAGTTGACTCCTGTCAAGATCATTCCAAGATTTCTGAAGCAGTTTGCAATTGCCTGCTTCCTAGAGCTGAGAGATAGTGACTAGCCCAAGATCAGTCAGTTGTCTTTGTGCCTAAGGCAAAAGTAGAACTCATGTTCTTCAGATTTCTAACCTGATGCCTTAAAATCACTACACCAATTGGGCTCTCCTAACTATATTTACTGTATTAGAAATTAAAATAGATAAATACTTGAGGACTGCTGCACTAAAACATCTCTGGTAATGATCTATTCAGCCTTCCTGCAAAGACCAGCTTCTGTATAACTAGAACATTGTGTGAATCCAGTCATAGCAGTTAGTTCACTAAATCAAGTTTAAAAGCTTTAGGTAACATAGGATCCAAACGGAATATATTGGAAAGTATACTGAAAATAAATACTAAGGGTAAATAATATGTATGAAATTTGTTATATTTTAGGTAGATCATTTAATGATACTAAATCAGTTCAAAGGCATTTCCTGAATTTTTGTTTTGCACACTTCCTAAGGTTTACCTTTAGTATTCTATTGCCATCTAGTGGATTTTCAGATTTGGCTTTTTTTTTTTTTTACTCAATAGAGAGAAGCTACCTCCTTATGCAGAAGGGTACAAATGAAATAAATTCAAGTCGCCGAGATAAAGGAGACTCCTTTTTGCTGACGGCTGTGCCGTGAATGCTGGATCAGAGCAGGAAATGCAAGCCAGTGTGGACAAATTCGCAGCAGCGTGTGACAACTTCAGCCTCCTCATTAACACAAAGAAGACCAATATGATGCACCAGCCAGCTCCAAAAGCTCAATACCAAGAGCTCACCATCACAGTAAAGGGACAAAAGCTGCAAGTTTTGGACCAAAGCTGTGGACCAATTTACATACCTTGGCAGCACCCTCTCCTGCGCAGTGACAGTTGTCATTGAAGTCAACTGCACAATCACCAAGGCAAGCTCTGCATATGGCAGACTACTGACCAAAGTGTGGGACCACCGTGGAATAAGCCTTGCTACAAAGCTCGGAGTCTACCAAGCAGTAGTGCTATCTACCCTGATGTATGCCAGTGAGACTTGGGCTATATACGGGAGGCATGCTAGGCAACTGAACTACTTCCACACAACCTGCCTCTGCAGACTTCTGAGGATCCGGTGGCAGGACAAGGTACCAGACATAGAAGTCCTCTCCAGAGGATTCATACCATCAGTTCATACCTTACTGATGAAAGCCCAGACACGCTGGGCAGGCCATGTTGCAAGGATGCCAGACCATCGCATCCCTAAACAGCTCCTCTATGGTGCGCTGTCTCAAGGAAAGCGATCGCAAGGGGGACAAAGGAAGTGATACAAAGACACGTTGAAAGCCTCCTTCAAACCCCTGGACATCGACACCATCTCCTGGGAAACCCTGGTACAAGATTGATCAACATGGTGCACTTTGATCTACCAAGGCTGCCAGATATTTGAAGACAAAAGAACTACCATAGCACAAAAGAAATGAGCACTCCGCAAAGCCAGAGCTGCAAATGCTGCAACAATGCTGCCCACACACGTCTGCTTGACGTGTGGCAGAAAATTCCATGCCCGTATAGGCCTTATCAGCCACAAGCGGACATACGTGGACAGCCCACAACTCAATGGATGAACATCATCACCACCTCCTTTTGCAGAAGGAAGCAAATGAACGAAGTTCTGATGAAATTCCGAAATTCCATTTGACTTCAGAATTTGAGATTTATAAGTGGCAGGTCTCGCTTATCTCTTGGCAATAGACTAGAGAGACAAGGTGTGGAAGAACCATATGTCAATATTTTACACAGAAATGGCACAACTACTATCATCAACATGCAGAGATTAACAAAGTTATTGAATTTCACTGAAACTATTCTCAGCAAAGTCTAGAAGTACTTGTCTCAATTGTCTGAAGTGACCCAAAGAAATAGGATTAACAATAAATAACCACCCGTCAAGATTTCAAGTAATACATCCCATTTAATAAGAACTCTGAGGCAGGCAAATTCCTCAAAAAACATTTTATTGGGAATTTTATTTTTTTATATTTTTTATATTTTAAAATTTATATTTTTTATATTTTAAAATTTTATATTTTTATATTTTTCCCATTTTATTGGGAATTTTATATGATCAAATTGGCATGTTCTCAGTGGAAAACTGGCTCTTAAGTTCCTGCAAGTTTTATTAAAAATAAAACTGTCACTTCCCCCCCAGAGTCTTCAGTCACATGGTCCAAATCAGCATACAGTCCAGTTGCTAGGTGACTGGAGTCACTCCAGACTCCAGTTGCTAGGTGACTTACAATTACAAAATAAAGGACAGCTACACAACTTTTGTCCTAAGCTATACCTTACCCCACCTTCCACCTTCCGAACACCTGTACCAACGTCTTTGATTCCCAGGGGAAAGAATTTTATTTAGGCTACAGAACTCCAGAGATCTCTACAAATCCCCCTCCCTGATCCCTTCACTCCAGGCTAGGTCAATCCTGAAGCAGTGAGAAGAGAAACCTCCCTAGAGAAAACTACCAAAAAGAAAATTGCCACAGTTCGGTCAACCTATGTTTTGTAATCTTTAGTATGATCTTAAAAGACAAATGACAGAATTAACACCAGTGAATTATCAGGCTTGAAAATGAACTTGAAGAACACACTAGTCATATATAGCAATTATTCCAAATCTTTGTCAGTAAAAAATTGAACATCATTAATTGGGAAGGTCAACAGCTGGATCTATTGATTATATGCCATTTAAAGTCAGTTTTTGTTGGCCATGTAAATTTGATTAATAAAAATTCATCTCAATCAAAAGATTATGATGAAATGTGTTATGAAAGAAATTCTGAACTGTGAAGCGTGCTCTCTTAGAACCGATGGGAAAAAAATTGGAATCCCACCGCTGAATACTACATTGGTATAGACATATTGCCTGTTACATCGGCACATGTAATTACAATTACAAAATAAAGGACAGCTACACAACTTTTCTCCTAAGCTATACCTTACCCCCAATATAATCTGGCCTCATTCACTATTCAACCTTCAGACTATCCAAAATATTAAATGCAGCCTTTACCAACTTAAAGAATAATGACTCTGATCTGATCTAAGCAAGGCGGTTTAAGTGAATAATGCCCAATTTTAATGGTTAAGCAAATTGCTGCAGTTGAGAAGTGAATCATGCAGTCATTAAGCGAATCAGGCATCCTTATTGAATTTGCTTATTAGAAGCTGTTTGGGAATGTAGCAAATGGCGATCACATCATCCTAGGATGTTGAAAATTTCATAAATACGTGCTAGTTGTCAGGCATCTGAATTTTGATTACGTGACTAAATGCTATGGTTGTTGTAAGTGCCAGGACCAGTTGTAACTCACTTAGTCTTGTCTTAACTTCAAATGGTTGCTAAAGAATGGGTTGTTATTTGAGGACTATTTGTATTCAATAAACTATGTTTAAACAAGCCATGGTTTAGCTTGGGATGTAACCACTAACAGTGCGTTATGTGAACCCCAGCCAAGATTCTACTTTCTTATAGAATCTGCCCCTTGGAATGGTCTCCACTCTGATAGTCCAATTGCCCTGAATCTTCTGGTCTTTTGGAAGGCAGTAAAAAACCACCACACACACACACGGGAAAGCATTGGGTTGGAATGTTAGACGCATCCATCTCAGGAGGTTATATGATATCTTTGATGTCTGGAATGTATCTTTTTGTCTCTGAGCTATTGACTAATTTTTTTAATTTCACATTAGCTGCCCAGATTTAACAGATTTAACATAATCGGAGTTGGAAGGGACCTTATAGGTCATCTAGTCCAACCCCACCCACCCAAGCAGGAATCCCTACACCATTTCTGACAAATGGCAGTCCAATCTCTGCTTGAAAGCCTCCAGTGATGGCGCTCCCACAACTTCCGAGGGCAACTTCTGTTCCACTGGTTGATTGTTCTCACTGTCATAAAGTTTCTCCCTATTTCCAGGTTAAATTTCTCCTTGTTCAGTTTCCATCCATTCTTCCTTGTCTGGCCTTCAGGTATTTTAGAAAATAGCTTGACCCCTTCCTGTGGCAGCCCCTCAAATATTGGAAGACTGCTATCATGTTGCTTTTCAAGCTGGGTAGCCAAAAACATTTCATTAATTAATGCCAAATTCATCAAATATGAGAGATTTCGGGAAGGGTAGGAAAGGAATGGAAATATCAGTTCTTTCAGGTAGGTCAGATGAAGAAAGAGATTGCAAGGACTACTAGAACTGAAGTCAACATACCAAGCAAAATCAAGGTGGAGGTATCTTGAATTTCTTTCTCATCTCTTTTTCTGTCCTTAGTCTTTGTTGTCATATCATATATAAAGAGATCATAGACAAATAATCCGGAGAGTTAAGTGAATAGCAGCTTATCTCATAGAGCAACATAGCTGAGGTGAAGAGCTATCTTGAAAAAGGATAGAGACAAGCTCAGCCTTAATGAACTCACCATAAACAAAGGTGAGAAATCCCTATAATGATTGCCAAGATTTTGTGTTTATTCCAGACTAGCATTAAAGATCACGTGTGTTCGTGACATTGAATGAGCTCTATGATTTAGTAGAACCTTGGCTGTTTTTCATTACTTAAAACAAATTGTGATTTCATGAAACTTTGGTAAGTGTTGTACAAGGCTAAGCATCAGAAAGATATTGGAACAGAAATATAGAGGCGTCAAAACATTGCTAATGTTGAAATCTTAGGTGATGCTGAATTATGAAACTAGTGGCAGCATTGGCATTGATATCATCTGAAGTGAGTCAGCATGTGCAACACAGAAGATGTGAATTCCATTATGTCTGTTTCTAGCAACACTCTATGGCGAACATTATTTAAAATGAAAAAGAACTGTAGGTACAATATAGAAACCCTCTCCTTCAATGGCAACCATGACAAAGCTATGAAGCGCTATGGAAGTCAATACTAATGAGCAACCAAGTCGCAGGGCATATTAGCTGTCCTTGGTTTTCCATGTGCCCAACCCACAAGACATATGAGTGCAGTGATGAAGATATTCTTGAGCTACAACTGCTGGAATTTTGCATTCTTGGCTGGTGACCGGGATTCCCCAAAGTTGTCGTTCTGATGGGAAGTACCCAGCCTTGCAGGGAAAAGGGATCAAACATGGAGCTAGCTTGGAATCTCTGTGCAACTGCAAAAGGGTAGACCCCTCCCCCAAGTTCCTTGCAGCCTTATCGAATTGTTCCCAGGAATAGATCACCAGACTGGTAAGATTCCTGTATTATAGGCAGAACACAATAAAGGCTTGAACTCTTCAAGTATGGGTCTTGTTGCTTGCACCTCATAAATTCAGCAATACATGGTAGACATTCTGCTTTCCATACACTAGGGACCGAGTAAGTGGGCACTCAGTTCTACATGAACAAGCATAGCCTGTACTATTCTTGGTTGTTGCATGGTATCCCTTTCATATTTTGAGAGAGAGCTTATTTTCAGATAACTGAAATATAGCTAAACATTAGCTATAGATCAAAAATGAAGCATCAGTGGAGACATTCTGAAAATTTCTCTATGTTTAGAAAATTCTAGTACTTTTCTACTGCTATATCACTTACTTGCTTTTTTTGCACTGACTTTTTTTTACTTTACATTATTAATATATTTCTTCAGAAACTTAAGATACTTTAATCCTTGTTTTGATTAGAATACTGCTGTCTTTTCACTTCTTCATTTAGTAGTAACTGTATTTTTGTTTTTGTCCAGAAAATCTTGGTTTTATTTATTTTGTGGGTGTTGTGGCACCAATTATTGTTTTTATTGGAACTTTTGTTTGCCAACCACAAGATTTTGCTTCTTAAATTATAAGTAATTCTATCTATATTTTTGTTGTTTTCTAAGAAACCCTTTTAATTTCATTTTCACTATGAGTTATTGTTTTGGCACCAGCTTATTACTGAATATGAATGTGCCTTTGAAGTCAGTTATTCTAATAAATTTAAGAGGTTTGAGTAAACTTGAAGTTGGCAAACTGCAAATCATAGCACAGCCAAAGCCATCATGACCTAAAGACTTCCCACAGGTTTCATATGCATACATTTCCTGGCAGTTACCTCATCTGTGTAATCAACCAGCTAACAAGAGAAATGGCTTTCTGCTTTTCCTGTAGGACAGGTCAAAGAGCTGGTAATGATCAAGTTGCTCGATTCTGGCAGTTAATGGGGGACTCGGTGATTTGTTGTGCTCACACAGTGATCTATGTATTGTATGTTTGTGAGTTGCTACTTCTAAATAAGGCAATCAGGGTGCTCCTGAGGAATAAAAAGTTTGCCTTTCTCCCTTGATAACATTCTCAGCCTATGAAAGATGAACAGATGACATATAAAAGAAGGCTACCAATAGAGGATAATGTTTGTAACTTGGGTTAAAATGAGGAATCCTTGGTGTTCGCTGGGCTTCGCTGTAGTCTTCCAGATATTTCATTATCCAAACTAGGTAACACTGATATTATTTGCATAATTATTTATTTAAAAGAGTGATATTCAAAATAATAAATAATTTGCAAAGAAATTTAGAAATATTTTAAAATATATGTTGTGTTATTCAAAGGACATAGCCCATAAGATGATCAAGGGCAATAAATGGTCTCAAAAACAGGGGAATTTTAACTTGTCTGAACTATCATCCAGAGCAAAATTTAGATATAAGCTAAACAAGTACTGTATAATTTAGGGCCTCACAGGAGGAAGGGGCACTTCAAACTTAAAATGGGGGGAAAAAAATTGGAACAGAATTTGAAAAAGGAGGAGATTGCCTAGAATTTTAAAGAGCTTTGAATATTAATAGGGCTTCTAAAAGATATATCTTAATTGGAACTCTTTGACCAAACAGCAACCCCAGAAAGAGAAATGGAAGAAAGAAAAAAATATTAAAAGAAATAGTTTATTTGGATTCTTTGGTGACTTTGGAACTTTGGGGAATTATTCTTGATTAAAAACACTCGGGTGGTTGTTTTGGAAAAAAATTTTCTCTTCATGATGGCATCGCTTGTGGATGAACTAAAAATTGAATATAAAAAAGAAGAACAAGATGGGAACGATACTTTGGGCACTCTTTTTCAATTTCTAGAAATGGTGGTATGCACTTATGAAAAATTGACTACACAGCAGGACAATTGGGACAAAGAAGAAGCCATCTTTGATGAACAAATGATTCTATTTGGGGAGGAGGAGAAAGAGGAAAAGAAAAAGGGGATTTTAAGGCTTGAAAAGACAACCAAAAAAGAGAAAAATGAAGTGAAAGGTGGATATAAGGTTAGAAAACAACAGAAAGGGGGAAAGCAGAAGAGGAAAAGGGAGGAGGAGAGACATAGGGGTAAAAAGGGCATGGAGAAGAATAAGCAAGAGAGAAAGGAGGGGAAGAGAAGCCTTAATGGTGGGAAGCAAGATTTAAAGAAACAAAACTTACTTAGAGACAATGGGTAAATTTAATTGAAAAAAGGGATTCTGTAAGGTACATAAGATTGTGTTTTTATATGTGTATTTAGAATAAAATGCTTAAGATATAAATGAGTATTAATATGTATGATTAGTTTCTTAATGGCATTGATTGTGGTCTTATATGCTTTTTCTTTGTTATTATTGTGTTTTTTCCTTTCTCATAAAATTCATTGTGTAATTTTAGAATGTACTAAACAGAATCCCAATATAAGTTAAGTGTTATATTAAGTATTATTAAGCTAGAGGAAAGAGTTAAAGGTGTCATACTCCAATCAGTGTACAGGAGAAGTTTGTTTAAAGAGAAAAGGTGAATGGATAGCTGGAAATAGAACAGACAAAGAATGATAAGTATTATGAATTGAACTCAGATGAGATAAATAAAATAAAATTAAGAAAGATGAAAGAGGGAAGAAGCTATATAGAAAATTGAAAATGGTAATAAGATATGGAATGGTATATAAAGTGAATATGAATTTTGAATTTGTGTCTGTGTGAAGAGTTTTAACCCGGGATCAAGCAACTTTCAGAAAAGATGTTTTATGCTTTTATGTTCTATGTTTGTTTGTCTGTTTGTTTGTTTGTATTGTTTTTGGAAAGCAATAAAATTTTAATTAGCAAGAAATATAATTTGGATAATAGAATGAAAAGAAGAAGTTGGGATATGCTGAACAGACAACGTAAATATATATATTATAATTTGGAATTATTTTGTATGTTCTATTGGTTTTTTCAGAAAAGATCTTTTATGTTATGATGCCTTGTTTGCTTGTGTATTGTTTTGTAAAACTAATAAAATTTGTTTTTTTTAAAAAAAAAAAACTTAAAATGAGTTTTGAGTTACAGTTTTACTGTAATTTCTTATATGAATTAGATTGCCATCAATTAAAACCCTCCTATATGGCTCACATTAAGATATGCTTTATTTTGCCTTTCTTCACACCCTCTGTTCAGAGCAGGCTCTTTCTCACCCCATCATAAGATTGTCAGGCATTTTGGTGGCATTCTTCTCCAATTCAGTGATTACACTGTCTTCTCTGTTAGCATTTATCAATTAGAGCCTCTCTATATCTAAATCTAGCCCTTCTGCCAGCAAGGAAGTGCTAAATTGTCAAACTGACCAGCAAATATTTTATAATTAGACTCCATAATGCACTTCAGAACTATTTATAAACTTTAAATGGTCAGGAGGCATGACTATGACGAAGCAAATATGTCATTTTCTATATTCTACATTACTGTTGTTAAAAATAAAAACCAGTACTTTGAACTGGATGTAGAAATTAAAACAAGGAATTAAATTTTTAAATATTATTTTGTTGAATCAAGCCAAAATCTATTTAGAATGGTATCCTGTCTCTAAAAAAAAATCTGGCTTGAATAATAATAATTTACTAAGCTTGTATGCCATCTGACTCTCAGCAGCAATGGGTGGCTTACAACATCACTCCATTTGGTCATCAAAGATATAGGGATTATCAATCTGATAGGAAATACGGTGTGTATGTGCACACGTAGATACGTACATGCATACATTCATGCATATTTTCTAAGAGGGCCAATTTTAGAATTCTAGAATCTTTGGCAGTTATTCAAGACAACAATCAAAGCTTATCTACAGTATGTCTGTCGCAATACAGGATTGGTATGAATTTACCCAAGTAGACAAATAATATGAATAAGAAGCTGAGTCAAAGAAGATATAAGAGGAAGGAAAGGTTTCTTCAGAAAAAAGAAACACTACATACTCATGAGACTATAAAAAGAAACATGCACTTGGGCAAAATGTGGTAAATGCAAAGCAGATTATAAAAAATACAGACATGAATCTGAAAAACATCAAACAATTAAAACCATTTTAAAAAGTTATGTACAGCAGAAACAGCAAAACAAGAAATAGCAAGGAAGCCAATGAATTGGACTACTTAAAATATTAAAATGTGTCCCATTCCCCCCCCCCCAGTATTTCATGTGTTTGTTTTCATGCTCACTTATGTTTACTTGATATGCTTTTCTATTATGTGGTTTATGAAATTTGATATAGACCAGCCTGAGTTGTGCTGAGTGGACAGTTTTATAAATTGATTAAATAAATACAATCTTTAAAGTCATTTCCCACCAATATGCACATTCATAACTAAAAAAGCTTAACTGTGAAACTGATTATGGTCTGGTCAGCTTCAGGCAGTTCAAGGAAGGTTCATATCATGGCAGTTCAAGGAGAATTCGGGTCATGGCAATTTGTTAACTTGTGATTAGTACTTTTTAGAGATGCTTCCTGCTGCTGAGAATAGTAGCTCAAAAAGGACACCTTATTTATGCAAAAATCTCCACTCTGAAAAGGAACAAAAAGGGGGAAGAAATGAGTCCGACACGGGACACTGTATGAGATGACAGCAACCAGCAATCTGTACAGCCTCTCTATCAGTTAGATATTTGCACAGCAATCTTTTCACTTAACAATTGTCATGAGAGTGGCAAAATCCAAGTTTGTGACAATTAGCAACTGCATACTGGAACAAAAATATGCAGTGACTGATGTATTGCATTTTATCTGGATAGCTCAGCCATGCTTGTTATGTTAGGTCACAATTACAAGTTCAACAGTGCAATATTTGATTTAGTGTGAACTATAAATTAATACCAGGCCATATTTAATGCAAGCCAAAATTTAGTTAATACAAGGTTGTGTGCAACTAAGGCTAGCACAAGTGCAGCCTTTTCCACTGGCATGCAAATTCATAGAGGGGAAGAAGAGTATCTCGAAATTCCAATTACTGATGTGGATGAACAGGAGGAAAGTTATCGCACTGATACCCCCCTTCTTTTAAAAACGACCTCTGGTTAGCGGACTCGATGTACTTTTCTTTCTCTTGAAACGGACTTATCCTAGCAACATCTGGTGAAAAGGAAAAGCATCATGCTACAATTTCTGATGAAAGAGATCCTCAGCCCACCTGAACACCCTGGACGACAGCTTAGAGGACAGGCCCCCGGGGAATGCTCGCACTCCTCCTCCCTGCCCTCCTTCACCAATTCCCTCCTGAGGAACGGCGGTGAGCAGGCCCCTTTGGGCTATCTACAAAGCTTGGCTAGCCACGAACTGGCAGACCTATTGAAAATTCAGGTCATAAATAAGATCAAGTATTTGGGGATATACTTGACAGCAAGATGCAGTACACTAAAAGAGAAAAATTATATCAAATTTAAACAGCAGATAGCGCTAGATTTGGCGAAATGGGAAAATTTACAACTGTCATTAATAGGGAGAATATCAACAATCAAGATGAATATATTACCCAGAATTTTATATTTGTTTCAAACAATTCCAATTAGGCTTGGACAAGATTATTTTGAAGATTTAAATAAAATGGTGTTGAAATATATATGGCAAGGTAAGAAAGCGAGAATAAAGTTAAAACTTTTGCAAGATGCTAGAACAAGAGGAGGATTTGGTTTGCCTAATTGGGAGTTGTATTACCAAGCTACAAACTTGATGTGGGTTAAGGAATGGATAACATTAAGAAATACTAGATTGTTGGCTTTAAAAGGACATGATTTGTTGTTGGGGTGGCATGCTTTTTTATGGCATAAAGGAACTAAAACACAGGGGTACTTTAGAAGACATTATATACGGGAGTCTCTGTGGTTAAACTGGGAGAAGATTAAAAGACAATGTTATTTGAAAATTTCAGTCTGGCTATTGACTATTGAAGCATTTTCTTATTCTATAATATACAAAAAGGAACAAACAGTTAGATATGGTGAAATATTGAAGGGTGAACTTAAATCTATACAAAAACTAGAGGAACAAGGTATAAAAATGAATTGGTTTTCATATGCGCAAATACATTCAAGGTATGATAAAGATTCTAAAACAGAAGGTTTCTATGATAAACTGACTGATTTAGATAAGATTTTGACAGGTACTGATGAAAAGGTGATTAAAAAATTGTATGGATATTTATTAGAAATTAAATTAGATGACCAAGTTAAAGAAACTATGATTGCTTGGGGGAAGAATTTTGGATATGGGATTGATCTAGAGAAATGGCAAAAATTGTGGTCTCAAAATTATAAAATTACGTCAACAGCATATAAAGAAAATTTGTATAAGATGTTTTACAGGTGGCATTTTCCCCCAACAAGAATAGCAAGAATGTTCAAGAATAAATCCGAAAAATGTTGGAAATGTCATCAGACACCTGGCTCATATTACCATATGTGGTGGACTTGTGCAGATGCTAAAAAATACTGGACTAAAATCCACATGTGGTTGGAAAAAATGACAAAAAAACATATAGATTTGAAACCAGAGATACTTTTATTGGGAATTTTACCTGAAATATATAGTAAAGACTTGAAATACCTAATTGTAAATGTATAAACAGTGGCTAGGATTGTATTTGCCAAAAACTGGAAAAATGAGAAAACACAATCACAGGAGGAAATCATTAAGAAAATCTTGGAATGTGCTGAAATGAGCAGATTGACATTTGAAATTAGAGAACAGGATGATAAACAATTTTATAAAGTTTGGGATCTATTCTATCAATGGTTAGACAATAAAATATGTAGACTTTTAGAAAATATTAAATATATAAATATGTATTCTTTCTTTTATATATCTACAAAATGATTTTAGGATAGATTTGGGATGATAATATGAATTGTCACAAAACAAATTAAGTAAAATATGATTATTTCTTAAAGCATGAATGAATAAAAGTATAGTCATGATTAATAATGATACTAATGTATTTAATATTGGATTGAAAATACGAGATCATATACAATGTAATTGTAATTGAAGACTATGAAATGGAAGCACAAAACAATTTGTAAACCAACCGGCACACTGTATGTACTTATATGGAAGATGGCCTGATGTTTTTATGTTTTGTTTGTTTTAAAAACCAATAAAATTTTTAAAAAACAACCGCTTGGCTAGCCTTTGTGTGGAAACTCTAGATTAGCACGTCGAGTAAGGCCAAACAGTTCCGGGCCCGGTTGCAAAGAGCAAGACAAAAAAAAAAAAGGATGTCAGGACCGAGGCCCCAGTGCTGTCGCTCCACGCCCACCCAGGACCGAAAGAGGCTCAGCCCTTTTGAACTCCCTGCCCGCCGTTGAAGTCATTGGTTGCAAGAACGTCTCTTCTCCGCCCCTGCTGTTGCTCGCTGCGGGCTGGGTGCTGCCTTAATATAGTAGTCCGCTCAGTTCGCTGGAAAAAGAAGAAGAAGAAGAAAGGGGGTCGGATGGGGCTTTGGTCACCTCAGTTAATGTCTTCAAGCTGGTTTAAGAAGTGTTTCTTGAACGGCGAGACGAAGCGCGGAAAAGGCGCTGCTCGTCAGCAGCAGCAGCAACCAACAGAGGAGGGAGGCTCGCAGCAGCCGAAGCCGCCGCCAGCTCCTTTGCAATACAGGCGGCCCAAATTCCTGCGTGGAGCAGTTTGCGCGGAGAAGTTGCCTGGGAAGCGACCCATCTGCTGCCCCTGCCGGGACAGGCCTCTCCAGTGGAACACGGGCTATGCCGAGTGAGTATCCCGGGCACCCTAAGGTAGAAGGCTGCTTGACAGAAACAGTTAAGACGCGGGGACGAGAAGATGCCCCCGTGAGAAGCCTGACTTTTGCTGCCTCAGGGCTTGGTGGCCTCTCTCGGGTGCTAAGTTTTCTTTGGGAAGATTGCATACTTGTTTCAGGGACAACTAAATGATTTGTCTGCGGGACAGCTACAATAGCAGTAACGCATCTCACGGCATGGAGCCCTTGTTGCTGTTTTGCTGAAAAAAAAAAGCTTATTAAAGTGGTAGGAAGTCCTATAAAATAGTTCAGTTTAATAAGCCTGTTATTACAACATTCCAGTCTATACCCGTGGTATTTTTAGTAACCTTTTGTACCTTTCAGCAACTGTGTTGAGGATAAGAACAAATAAAAGTACGACAAGAATAAGACTAGAAGAAACAAATGTTGTCTTTGGGGTATGAACAGAGACATCCATATATGAATAGTGCCAAGTTGGGAAAGGAAAATGTCTCATTGTTTTTAAGCAATTTTCCTAACCATGAGTCTGGAAAATTACTGAAGTTAGAACATTAGGATGGGTTATCAAGCTTTGGTTAACATACACTTTCACCTTACTTTTTCACAACTTTAGAACTTAGACATTATTATGAGGTCAATCATTACCTTGCAATTCTAAAAGATATTAATGTTAAAACTACAGACAGAAAGCTCTATGTTACCTGGGATTCATATTAATGTCTATTCAGTAACTGCTGTCAAGGAGTATTTGCATTTAGTAGCAACTCAAAAACCAAAACTGCGTTGTGATAGCATCTTTTATATAATAATCAGGTAGGTATTGTTTGGGTATTATAAAGTATTTCATGGCAAAACATAATAGTTATTGCCAATGGTATTGTGCCATAGTGTCCATACAATATCTGGGGCCTTATGTGCAGAAAACTAGCGTAAGGAGAATTTCCAGTTTTATGAGAGTTTTGCAATAACTTTTTATGAAATTAACTCATAACTTCACCAGTTGTATTTATACTAGTAAAGATTCCTATCATTGCATCTGCCTAAAGAAATGTGTGTTAGGGCTTCCCTGGAACTACATTTGCTTTATTACACAGTTGTCTGTTGTTAAATTAATGGTATTAGCCTAGGTTTGTTATGAGTTCCTTTTCTGCAAGGATATTTTATGAGCACTGTGGTAAGAGAGACAAGAAACAAAACGGGAGTTTCAATTTCCCCATTTGTATTGTCAATAACTTCATTATTTGCATTTCAAATCTGATTCTTAGACCATAATTTAAACCTCTTTCTGGGGTTTTAGAGGCAGTTTCAGAACCTGCTGATACTGACCAATTCAGCAGGTTCTGACCAATTCTGGAGAACCGATAGCAGAAATTTTTGAGTAGTTTGGAGAACTGGCAAACACAACCTCTGACTGGCCCTGCCCCCATCTGTTCTCTGCCTCCTGAGTCCCAGCTGATGGGTTGGATCTTCTTTTGTTGCCCTGCACAGGAGAATGGACCTGGAAAGCAGGTTAGTGGGGTGGGGAGGGAATGGGATTTTGCAGTAACCTTCCCCTGGCATGCCCACCAAGCCACGCAACACCTACCAAGCCACAGAACCGGTAGTAAAAAAATTTGAATCCCACCACAGGGCAATATTACGTTCAGCTTTGTCTGGTGTGCCATCTGCTACTTCTTTGAACCAGTATAATCTCAGTATTGCATTGCAGCCTTTAAAATTTCTCAGTGGGATGATTTCAACATATTTGATTCCAGCTAAATTTATATTCTGTTTTTCTGTCCATGCAACACTTACAGCATCATTACAAATATACCCCTATTCTCCATGGAGTTACCCTTGAAAGGTTAGAAATTGTAACTAGCTAATTGCTGCTATTCAATAGTTGGGTGGGAAATCACACTGCTATGTTCATTGCCCGTAAAGCTGCTGGACCCAATATGTAAATTTGCTGCTCACTTAGGATCAGGGACTGAAAATACTACTTTCCCAGGGCAAGAGATGAGGAAGAAGTTTTTTTGCTTCAGTTATTTCATCACTGCAGAGGACAACAAACAATTCTTACAAAGGAATGAGATTTAAAAAGAATCAAGTGGTGAAGAAGTGGATGAGTGCCTTTAGGTTGTTCATGCCTTTAAAATATTAATTGCCAAGTATACTGCAGTAAATTGAACCCTTACCTTGAAAACTGCATTTTAAAGGGGAAAAATTTTAAAGGGAACAGATTTTCTCTGCTTCAACAAGTGAGTGACTTTGATCTAAAGTGCAGCAATCCTTAGTGAAACAAATACACTGCATTCCTGTATGATTAAATAATTCTTCATTGCCTTTTAAAATAAGGTACTCATACAATTATCTTGAATATCTTTAAGCATTATTCAAGCAGGGATTCTGTGGCTTATTGCCACAATGTCATGTCTTTATTATATTTTATATTTTAATTACTAATCTCAAGGATTCTAGTGAATAGAAAGGTAAAATACAAAAAAAACTGCTTGAAGCCATACCTAATAAGCAAGGTAACTATTGGTAAGTATGTTTATAGGATAATGCATCAGTTTAATATGATGATAGAATGAAATATTAGCACGTTTTATATTATTATAAAACCATTCTTATTTCCAGCAGAGGCCATGATATTTTGCAGCTGAAAAAGCTAAACTAAATTTCTGCCTAACTTGGAAAATCTGGCAATTACAAAAAGGGCCCTTTTTCTCTCCTCCTTGGACTGAATTTTTTGCGCTAAAATCTTAACCTTTCCTTGAGATAGTGACCTTTAGATAAAACATATTCAGTGAAAACATATTCATGAAAAACAAGTCCAGAGGATCAGATGTTATAACTCATTTCAATGTAAGAAAAATGACATGAACATATATATATGTTAGTCAAAAGCCGAATTTTCAGTAAATTGAGTTGAGCCTCATGTGTTTGTAGAAATGGATAAGAATGTTCTTGTTTGGAGAGCTACGTTACCTTGGGTCAAACAGCTACTTGATTATTTCACCCTAATCTTTCCCTCCTGAACTGGATCTGAATATTAGTTGAAGGTTCATTTCTGTTGTCTTCTAGAACATGTGTGAGATGTGTAGGAAAAGTCTAAAATCATGAAGGATTGAGAAAGGCTCTCCTACAGCATTCAGAAGCCAAGAGAATTGACTATAAATGAAGAATATTACTAAGATTCATTGCATATGGCAGCAAAAGACGATACACATTTAAGATTCCATCCCTCTAGATGAGTTTGAACTGTAATTCTCAGAAGCCCCATTCAACATGGCCAATGATTGGTTAGAATTTCTATTAAGCTTCATTTCTGTTGATTCTTGTGAGAATGAGAAAACTTGCGGTAGAAGATTGCAGATTCTGGACAAATATATATATTGTATATACAGTATTTACAGTAGAAAGGAATATGCACCCAGGTTTCAATTGCTGAAATGACACCTGTTTCAAGGTTGCTGCTTTATTGGCAACTCTACTGTGCTTAATCCAAGTCATGGTTGTCCCAAAGGTGCTTTTTTCCAAAAGGTTACTAGATTTTCTTGATGTTTTCTTTGAAAACATTTTGCTTTTCATCCAAGAAGCTTCTTCAGTTCTTCAGTTTCTTGGATGAAAAACAAAATGTTTTCAAAGAAAAAAACCCAAGAAAGGCCAGTTGCCTTTGGAAAAAAAAGTACCTTGGGGATCCCAATATAAACCTATGGAGTGTTACTGCAGTCAAGTGAAGTGGGAGACCATTTGGCCACAGAGTTACTTAGTTGAACCATATCAAATAGAACCTAACTAACTAAAACGTTGAAGATAAAATATTCTTACTAGGACAAAGTTGATTAGAGATTCATCTTTGCTGATAACCTTGAAAGAAAGAGACAATATAGTTCCTCTCTGTTTGTGTTTGAAAATCAGTTACCTAATCCATCACATGACTTGGAGAGATTTCTTAAGATTTGTTGTATTGTTCACTTCTGCTTTTATATTTCTTTCCTGCATGACTATCTTCCTCTCTTGCTAGAGTTGCTACTCTTATGACCAAAGATTCACATCACCAATTTTGTCATGACATGAACATTGAATCAAAAATATAGCAGATGCCTGTCTTTTGAAATAGAGTACACTATGTGCACATGGTGATTAAGAAGAAAATAACATTTTGCATGTTAGCTACTTCCTATATTCATGAAATTTCAGCAGAGTGAAACTGATTTATAGGAAGTTGTATGGATGTGAGGGCAATTTGGCTGCAACATCTGTCACCCCACTGATTGCCAGGGTTGATTTGGCTGATCTGGTTGACTTGGCAGATGTCTCCTTCTTCCTTCATTGCTCCATGTGTATCCCTCCTGAAGCTGCATGCTAGGTGGAAGAGACAACTGTCCCAGGTTGGGTATACAATTTGTAGGAAGTTTATGGCTAATTCATATTGGAAAAAAATATCATTTGTGAGATCATTTAAAGCAGGGGTGTCAAACTCACGTTGTCACGTCATCGTCACATAATATATCAAAACGTTTCCCCTCTTCGCTAAACAAGGTGTGGGCGTGGCCAGCACATAATGCATCCAGCCCATGAATTTGACAGGCCTGGGGACGCAAAGAAAGGTGAGAGCAGCTCATCCCCCAAATAGAATTCACAGATAAATGTAAAGTTCTAAGAAATACAACCAGATTGGGGTAATAGCTAAGCCCCTGGAAGTGTTAGGTTTTGATTATTCATGAGAAGTCTCCATTACCTTGTTTTGTTGCTACCTTACCTGGTTTCAGAAGTTAAGAAGGATTAAGTCTGTTTAATACTTGGTTGAGGGACTATTCTCAGAAATATGGTATTCTTGCATACAGGCAGAGGCAGACTGTTTCCATGACATTGATAATATAATTGTTGGTTGTATCCAACCTAATCACAAATTATGAGAGTCTGTAAATTGGACTCAAGTTCATGCCCAGTTGTGGAGATTTAAATGTGCCCTGCCTACTTACCAGATTTGGGGCCTGAAAAATTGTGATTGTATTTTCCTGTTAAGATGAAAGACTGCTTAATGAGTTGGCATTGTCTGAAACTTGATGATGTATTGGTTGAACTGAGGGATTTCTTGTAGAACTAGGATTCCCACGTTATTCAACTTCATCAGCTTATTTTATTTTAGTCTTATTTTAGCTTGCAAAATCTTGTAACATCAAAGCAGTTAAGCTTACAGCTAGAAAAGCTGTGAGATCAGAAAATTGTTTCATATCCTCTAGACTAGAGATAGAAGCCCTTCAGGCTTTAAACCAGGCAGCTGATTTGCATGAATTAGATTATATTAAGGAAGTGAATGGCTAATTATATAAAGAGGCATAAATTAATGGACCAGAAAAAGACAGATTCCAAAGATAATAAAGTTGATAATCTTTGTGACTTCTCTTATAGTTTCCCACATCTCCTGTTATTTCTTGTTACATACAGTAAATCTAGAACCTATTGCTAGGAATCTGCCATTGTTGCCCAGTTAAAAACAGATGGCAGATAGGCTAGGGCCTTCTTCAAGTTTTATCTAATGACTCTGCAATTGTTCAAAGATATTTTAGACAGAAATGGACATGCCCAGAAGAGAGATGGACCAATGAAGAGAGGATTTTCATACTGTTCTTATGGGGCTCAGAGAATCTGATAATGAATAAAGGAAAAAGAAAAATGGAACAAGAATCACCTTTGTTTGAAGCTCAGAAAGATAGTGTGAATATTAAACAGAAATATTCACGACCCCAATTCCACTAGGTCTTTTTTTAACATTGCAGATCAAGATTTTGTTGCACTGTGCTCCATATCTATCATTTGAAATACTTATTAGCATCTTTGCCAAAAGAAAATCCCTCCAAGTTCATTGGACGTGACTTTCAAGTAAATATGTATAGGACTACAGCCAGAGGTGCTATTCAGCAGGTTCTGACCAGTTCTGGAGAACCGGTAGTGGAAATTTTGAGTAATTTGTAGAACCGGCAAATCCCACCTCTGACTGAAAATTTTACAGTATCCTTCCCCTGCCACGCCTACCAAGCCACGCCCACAGAACCAGTAGTAAAAAATAAAATACCACCACTGACTACAGTGTAAAAGATATACTAATGATAGATCAGGTTCTATTCAATTCCTTTACACAAATTAATTGGGCTTATTTTTACCTGACTGTTTTGAACAATCATTATTTGTTTCATCAGAACTGTTAATGCAGAAAAATCAGAATTTAATGAAGACCAAGCAACATGTTGCCAGATTTCTATTAGGAAGAGACAATTTGAGCATGGCAAAGAGGAGGATCAGCAATGGCTAATTTTGTGTTCTACTGAGGTGAGTTCAGATATCAAAACTAAACATGCTGTTTTCATTAAGATTTTCTAGGAGGAAGGAACTGAATGATAATGTTGCCCATCTGGGTATGCCTTATTCTATTTAAGGTCAGAGAGAAAAGAACCAGATAGAACTGTAATTAGCAGCTGCGATGATCGGTTCCAAGATTTTCTTTAAGAACCTTTCAATATTTATCTTGTGGGACTGGAACACATAACATAGCCACATGCTTAAAATGACAGGGTAGTTTACAATTAAAAAGGAAAATAAAAATAAGATATAATGAAATATTAACATAGGATAACATTAACCCTGAAATTTTGTCAAGGCAGTTCAATAAACAGACAATTCTTTTGAGTGGGATCAAACTCCTGGAGGAAAAGCAAGTCTTTACAGCTTTACAAAAACTAGGCAGGGTTGGAGCCATCCAGATTTTGAGGAAGTGATGTTTCATGAGGTAGGCACAGCAGCCGAGAAGTAATGTCAACTGAGTTGACATGCAATGATACTCTTTAAAGGATCGGACTTGATGATTACTAATAACTAGCTTGCAGGCATCCATACTTGTCCAGGCCTCTGCTCATCTCTTACTATGATGAATATAAAGCTGAAATATTGTTGACTTGTCAAGACTTTTCATTGAGATTCATGCCCAAGCAGATTATTTAACCCGGTTCTCCCATGTCCACATCAAGCATACAGTTTCACAAATGCTTGCAGTAACATGAAGGCATGTCCCACATGATGATCCTGACAGTGGTTTGGTTTTCAGTACCTGACAGGGTATTACTGGGCACTGTTTGATGGCCATGGTGGTTCAGAAGCTTCAATTATGGCCTCCAATTATCTGCACTGTTGCATCAGGCAGAAACTAGAGGATGTAATAGAAGGCATCACTGAAGATAATCCTCCGATGCACCTCAGCGGGCAGTGTATTTGCCAGAATGATCCACTGTTTGTAGAAGAAAAGAAAATTCAGCAAGAAAATGTGGTCATTGGAGCTTTGGAGAGTGCCTTCCAGGAATGTGTGAGTGATCCCACTTTCTTTGTTATTATTGTCCCAAGAATTGAATTACGGCGTGCGCTGTGGGAAAGGAATAAATCGTGGAATGCAAATGATGCAACGGAAACATATTTGCAACCAACTTTAGGACATAGCTATGAGAGAATGCAGTTTGTACTGTGTTTGTGTCATTGCAATTTGTATTAGTCATATTTTGTGGATGGCTGATGGAGTTAATTTTACTGTTTCCAATTCTGGTAGGAGAGGTGCTAGATTGTGATAAAACAAACTATGTTTCCCTGGTGGCTTGTATTTCAGTTCCCAACCATCAAGTCAGTATGGCCGATGATAAGGAATTGTGAATACTTTTTGGTTGTTTATCTTTGGCCTACATCTTTTCTGGGTTCTTGTTTTTTTCTATATTGTGCTATAAATTCGTATATCAATAAGGAATACGTATCATGTGCACAATGATATAATAAACCTTTCTACTTACAGTTTATTTACAATTTAGCATAGTTGAAATATTAACTGGCAATTGTTTTCATCAAGCACCAATGGGGAACAATGGTGATAAAATTAAGCTTCAGTGCTGGGAAATCTGATATCTGTCTTACATCATTAAATATTGTTTTTACCAACAGGATAAAATGATAGGTCAAGAAATGAAAGCAAGCAACCAATCAGCAGGCTGCACTGCACTGGTTGCTCTTTATCTGCAAGGAAGGCTCTATGTGGCAAATGCAGGTGATAGCAGGTGAGTTCAAAACCCAGAACATAATTTGATTAGATCCAACATGTTCCTTTAATATGGATGACATTTAGCATTTTATTTTAACTAAATAAGTTTCTAGTTATTTAAATATCTACATTTTATTAAGCCTAAAATTGAGTATTTTCAAAGAACAGCACACATGTAAAGCAAAAGCCATTAAAAATTACTGTCAGAGGTTTTTTCCTTTTAACAGAATTAGACCATAAGCATGTTTTTAAAAAAGGATAGTTAAAGTAAGTATTTTTAAAAAACAATGCAGCTTCATATAGCCCTGATTTAGCGTAGGAATGTGGTATGTGGAGAAGACACAATCTTTCAAAACCCTTCCAGAAGGTCTTTTTCCAGGCTGGATGCACAAGGAAGATGGCTTCGTTTTAATCTTACTCATGTTGGTTTCCTCCCAAAAATCCCATTCCCAGCTGCTGCTAAGTTGTTGAAAATGAGTGTTTTAATTGTGAGCTACAGAGAAAAGTGCCTTACACCAAAGAAAATAGGCTTAAATTGAAGCAATTGAGCTCTTTGACTAACCAAAAAAGATTCTTCCCTTGGTATGTAATTATTCTTCCAACTTAAATATGAGATGAGAGACAACCATTAAAAATGGCAAAACTCCTCTCTTTGAAAGAAAAAATGTTGTTTTCCAGGGTACTTCTTGTTCGAAAACAGAGCATCGTTCCCTTGAGTACTGAATTTACCCCTGAGACAGACAGGAAGAGAATCCAGCACCTGGTAAGAATAATCTTTTTCTATTTTTTTTTTTAAAAGAGCCAAAACATTTTACTTGTGTCAAGCTCAAGAATGCTTGTTCCTAGAATGATCCGGAGTAAAGAAATGTTATGATTTTTCTGAACACTGCAGGTTATATCTATTCTGTAATATTTTCAGTATTACACTGAGCTGTGCTTAGTACAGTCTTCCCCAGTTTGATACCTTTCAGACAATTTCAGCTCTCTACATTTTCTGTCATGCTGGCTGCAGATTTCTGGCAATTGCATATAACTAGACAAAGAGTACATTAGATTGATGTTCTTATCCCTTAGAACAACAAGTTGTTTGCCCAGTGAAGAAATCCAAGCCTTTTATCTTTTTCTATGAGGAAAAGTACATGTAAAAAAAATCCTCATGGGAAAAAATTGAGTGATTTCCCTAAAATCGGAAGGGGCCAGTTCTTATTTTCAGCTTCTACTTCTTAAGCTCATTGTATTCTGAGAACAATATTGTTCCCCATTTTCATTCCCCCCTTCCCTAGGCTTTCATCTACCCAAAGCTCCTAGCAGATGAATTCACACGGTTTGAGTTTCCAAGGAGATTGAAAGGAGATGATGTAGGCCAGAAGGTCCTCTACCGAGATTACTCAATGGAAGGCTGGTGAGTTTCTTGAATGGCCTGGTTTTAGGTGTTTTGTATGAGTAATCTTTTAGGTCTTTCTATTTTGGACCAGCAGTCCTTCCTTCCTTTTCTCCTTAGGTTGCTTCTTAACAACCTTCTCTTGGTTATGGTTTGCATCCATTTGTCCTACCTACTTTTGTTCTTTCCTCTCCTCATGTTTATAATCCTTGTTCCAACCACTTAGGCTAAGAGAATCCCAAGTAACATTGCAGTGGCCAGTTTGCCTACAGCCATATTGTTTTCTTTGCATATCAAAAATATTGAAACTAGAATGGATTCTAGTCTACAGAAGGAGGGAATGTTTGTAAAGCCTAAAGGGAACTTTTTGTTTCTTTATATACACTGATAAATATGCCATGCAGTTTTCCAGTGATCTTTAATTGTTACTTTCTTTCCTTAAAAGTGGAAATGAAAATTAGGAGTCCTCTGGGCCAAATTTCTTATATTTAGTGTTAATAATGGTGAAGAATAAATGATGGGGGAGAATGAAATAGGTTTGCTAATAAAAAATAATTTGACATTTGGTGTAGTAGACTTCTATAGAGCAGTTGACTAAAATTGCTTTAGAATTGCTGTTCACATTGCATTTCATACAATGTATTCATGTATGGTGTCATTCATATGTTGACCTCTTCACAAATGGAGTTTCTCAATCATTTAGAGAAAAGAATACAATTTTGCTGTATAGGGTATTCTATGAATCCTCTGAGATGGGGCCTTAAATTTCAACACAGAATTAAATGTCAATTAAGATTAGGTGGTTTAAACATCCATGTTAACTTGTAGACACAATGCAGTGTAAGGACAAATAAAATGAAGACTCACTTGTCTGGTTTGTTTCAGGGGATATAAGACAGTAATGAAAGAGGATCTCAAATACCCTTTGATTCATGGACACGGGAAACAGGTATGATGTCCCTCAGGCCTCCATTTTCATAGTTTGGATTGTACTGAAACTGTGAACACTTTTGTTCTGTTCTTGTAGAATTTGATGACCAAGTCTTCTCTAGATGGCTTTTGGGAAATGGGCATATCATTTTGTGGTCCTAATGGAAAATAAAATTCATTATCATGCCCTGTTGCCTTTCCTTTTCCATTTTTTAAGAGTCTTTCCCTTTTTGGTTTAATCTCAGGCGTTTTCCAAATAGTTTGTTATTCTTGAATGTGCTCAGTATGAGGAACAATTTTGGATTTTGGCCATGTTGGCTTCCATGCTTTTACCTGGAACACAAAGCTAGATAGGCTAGCATTTATGAAGTAAATCTGGCTGTAGCCTCATGAACTGTGGGGTGTAAAATTTCCTCCTGCCTGTCCTCTGGATGATTGATGCTTCCACTGTTCCAAAGAGTTCAAGATAAGAACTACCACAGAATGTTTACTGGGGAGAGAAGTCGTGAGAGGTTCTAACACTGGCTGAGGAAAGAGGTATGATAATCAAGGACACCTTCACTGTCCTGAGCCTTACATACATAATTGAGTGTAATTATTAATTATCTTGGGAAACGTCTATGGAGATTCTTAGTCAACCAGGTCAAGGTTATCCCAGAGGTGCTTTTTCAAGAGGTATCTGGACTTTCTGGTTTTTGTTTCAAAAAGAAAGGAAAAAAAGAAAGTTCAGTTGCCGATTGAAAAAGCACCTTTGGGGCTATCTTGGGAAACGGGAAACCTACAATTAGTAACTGAGGGAAATACCTCTGACCAAGAGAATGTGTGATTTATTATTTCAGGCCTAGAAACTTGTGGTTGTGGAAATTTTATTTTATTTCCCAGAAAAATCTGGTAGATTTGTGATCTGGCTGTATTCTTCCTTGTCATCTAGGGACAACTTCCGCTTTATCTGAGAAGTTCTGAGGGGACGTATCTATGCCGCATATCAGGGAACTAGGGCATGTCTCATTTGTTGGATGGCCTATCACTTCATTCTGGTTTCAGCCTAACCCTCAGTGGGTCATTAGGAATTAGACAGGAAACCTCTGAGGAAAAGGAGGACAGAAGAAGAGAATTGGCACCATTTTTTCTATCCCTCTCTTTGCTTCTCTTCTCTCATGGGGCACAATCAATGGAGAGGGCTACTTTGACAATGGGACCGTTGAGGAAACCTGGTCTCCCAGGGAGCTCTGATGAATGGAATGTGGGGACTGAGGGAATAGGACATCTGGCCCGCTCAGCTTCCCTCCTTTGCTATCCGAGCTGTCCAGCTCACCAGAGGTGTGATGACAAATGCAGTTGGGTGTTGGTGGCACTTTATTGAAAGTGTTCATGGCAACAGCACCAGGGACAGCCTTCTTATTTGGCCCCAGAGATGTCCTCAACGTGTCCACAGACAGGAAGCTGCTGTCTCTGGTTTTGTTGGCCACGAATCCTCTAATTTTAACAATGACAGTACACTTATTATAGAAACGAAGTGTAGAAGAAAAAAATAAAAGTTATAAAGCTATGCTAAGGGAATTCTTGGCTCTTGAAAAACTAATGGACACGTCGGGCATGAGTGCTCTCCAGAGCAGGTTAGACCAAAAGGAGAAGCTTCTCTGGCTACTATGTGGCAGGGATTCAAAAACTTTTACTACCGGTTCTGTGGGCATGGCCATGTGACTGGGTGGGCGTGGCTTTTTTTTTTGCAGCCCCCACCCGTTTTTGGGAGCTTCCTAGCCACAGAGGAGCCTCTGGGGGGTCATTTTTGCTCCCCTAAAGCTCCTCTGGGGCTCTAGAAGAAAAGGAACAGAGCAAGAGAGGGGCGCACAGCACCCCTCCAAGCTCCATTTTGGGAGCTTCCTAGCCTCAGAGAAGCCTTTTTTTGGGGGGTGTTTTTGCTCCCCTAAAGCTCCTCTGGGGCTCTAGAAGAAAAGGAACAGAGCAAGAGAGGGGCGCACAGCACCCCTCCAAGCTCCATTTTGGGAGCTTCCTAGCCTCAGAGAAGCCTCTTGGGGGGGGTGTTTTTGCTCCCCTAAGGCTTCTCTGGGGCTCTGGAATGCAAAAAATGGAGTGGGGAGGCTGAGCTCCTCCCTCCATTTTTTGCCTTCCTAGGCCTCAGCAAGGGGAATCCCGACACAGCTGATCTTATCTGCAGCTGATTGTGGGGAGGGAAAAAAAAAGAAATACCTTAGGCCAATGTCAGGCAGGCAGGCGGGGTGAGCGAGCATTGGGCGGGAGGGCGACCGGGTGGGGGGGCATGGCTAGCCAGAACTTACTACCAGTTCGCTGACCCACACCAAATTCTTGCTACCAGTTCTTCTGATGCGGTGTGAACCGGCTGAATACCACCACTGTTATGTGTGCGCATGTTTCAATATTTTCACTATTTTGGGCTATTTTTTATGATCTTATGATCATGTACTGGGGAGTAAGCGAACCGTGTCAGGGGAAGTAATTCAGAGAAATTTCATTGTGAGAATGTAATGTGTATGTTTAAAACCTAAATAACCTCAAATAGTCAGATGTTCCCTGGTTGTGTTAAGTTTAAAATTCCTAGCTTAAAAAATTGTCAGCTATGTGGGTTGGAGTTGCAATTTCAACACAATCTGGAGGATACCAGATGGGAGAAGATTAGTTAGAATATTTTAAAAAATCAAAGCAGCCAGTTTATTGATTACCTTAGTGGATCATGGGACCTCTTTGCTTATAAAGTAGAACTGTTGGCTAAAAGCTCAGTTACTAAGAAATTAAACTCTTTCCCCATGATGATCCATCCCATTTTGATTCTTAATTGCTAGGTAGAAACAATCTTGTCCTTTTACAGTGTGCTTCTTATGCTGTGGGAAAATGCTACTTTTTACATGATAATTACACTGTTGACTATGCTGATATTGCAAGCTGCAAAATAAATATTTGGATATAAATATACTGTTAATTACTTATATATTACTGCTTACTTTTAACTCTTGGTGACATTGTCTCCTATGCCTTAAGTTATTACATCTTTAGCCTGGACCTATTCTCGTCTCTTTCAGGCTCGTTTACTAGGTACCCTGGCTGTATCTCGAGGCCTGGGCGATCATCTGTTAAAAGTAATTGAAACAAACATAGAAATTAAGCCTTTCCTCTCCTGCATCCCTAAGGTAAGAAAGTACTATGTTACATTGATAGTAGCAGAGCCTGTATTTTAGATACTTTCCATTCTCTATATTCAGTCTATTCATCCTTTTAAAACGGTGGCTTTATTTCAAAGAAACTACAACAGTGTTACAAGTGTTTTGTCTGGATAGGCTGTATATGTAAGTACTGTGTGGGTGTTTATATAGGAAAACAGATATAGCATTGCCAAGATCTTCCTGGATTGAATACTGTAGGGAAGTCTGTCACAATCTTTCACATTGGTTAAATTAAGTATGAGAAGCCTCAGGATAATGAGGTCCCAAATCACAGGAAGGTTTCTTCTGATTTTCAAGTAGACTCCACTTGCAGATTTTTCACCTATAATGGAGATTTGAGAAATGATGTTGGGGGTAAGACTATTGATGTACATCCCAGTTCCTTACAAGTGTTCCTATATTTTAATCAACTCAGATGCCTTTCTAGAAATTTGTTATACTCCTAAAGCTGCAAGGGCATGATTTACTCACCCAAGTAGATAAACATTTATTAGGTGAAATATTGTACATATCCAGCCCACGTATCCTGCAGGAGGAATCTTGAAACTGGGAATTCAATGAATTAAGCAATGTAATAAATGTAACTGTGGATGAGTCTTTCTGAACACAAAACCAAGATTCTTGGCCCCAGAGAATGCACTTTTTAATTCAGATTTTTTTCAGTGACCATATGCCACAGTGACTAAGTACTGCCAGGAATTTACCCTGTAGTATCACATAATTGCAAACCTATACAAAATTCAGACCCCCCCCCTTCCAAAATTGATTACAAGTTATACCTTCAAATTTTGATTTATATTTTGGTAGTGCAATCTTCAGGGCTTCTAAAAGAGAAAAATATATTGAGTGAGTTGTATATAGGATACAGCTTTTCAGTGCATAGGTTTATAACATTTTAGCACCTAGCCATTTTAGAATCCCAACAATTATTTGTAATCATTTCATTATTTCTGACTAGGTGGAAGTATTTGATTTAACATCAGAAAATGTTAATGAAGACGATGTCCTCATCATGGCAACAGATGGCCTTTGGGATGTTTTGTCCAATGAAGATGTAGCGCAAATTGCCAGAAATTTTCTCCAGAACAATACAACTGATCCTTACAGGTACAATTAAGAGGTTGCAAAAATTCTGGGAATTTCAAGGTTATTCTCTCAATGGAACTTTATAGAACAGAACTGTAACAATAATTAATAAATTCTAACTGATAGTTAACTATAATGTATATTATGTGAACTGTGTTCAACCTGATGATACTCCTACCTCATTTTTAACATCAACAGTACAAATTTTAAAGGAATCCTTCAGAAATCTAAGGCAATAAAAATACTTGGCACAAATACTGGTGCTAAAAATATAAGAAGTGAAACATGTTAGTCAATCTATGCAATTATAATTTTATATTAGACAGCTTATTGTAACAAATAAATTCCGATCCTTTGTCAGTATCCTTTGCTCACGGAGCAGTTAGAATACCAGGCAATTAATACATTTTTGTATTGGAAGAGGGCATAGCATTCATTTTGCCTGAGACTTATAGGGGCCAAAAAAAGGCACCCAAACTGAATTTGGATGAATCTTTCATATGTGATAGCTTGAGCATTTATTCTGGGATACATTTGGTATTTGCTTTTTAATTTACCTTCTTAGCTTGTAGACAATTGTATTGTCTATTCCAACGTGATGTAGGATTATTTATTTTTTTCTTCATGATTCTTTACAGCTGGCAAAATATCCGCTTAAACTGGCTAGGATGTTGGGAGCTAGAGTTTAATGATTATCCATCTCTTAATAAGGATATTTGCTTTTTTTTTAAATCCCTAAACTACTTTTTATAAAGATGAGAAAAAGCAATTAGTAAAAGTGCTGGGCTTTTTAACTTGTTATTTTAACTTGTTCAAGTTTGCACAATATTTTGCCCTTCTTTGCTGCTACAATAAACTAGCTTGAAGGTAACTTTTCTCATAATGGGGTAACACATGAAATAAAAAATACAATGTCAAGCTTGGGATATAATTGTCCTGCTTGGAATGTTCTTTCAGAAACTTGTAAGTTATATATGATCCAATAGAAGAACCACAAATGGGAATGAAGGACTCAGAACACTTTGCCAATTCATTTTTAAATTTATGTTCATAAATGACATAAGGTGACAGTCTATGATGACCACTATCTGCTTCCCATTCTAGAATAAAAAGTTAAACATGAGAATTACATTATTAAAAATTTCCACAGCAAAACATAAACATGGGTTACATATTATTTTCAGTCTTTGTTGGTAAAGAACAACACAGCTTAGCACAGTCCATCGATAATATAACAGCAAAAATGGTTTTGGGGTTAAACAGTCACAATGCATAAGTACGATGCCTATTTTTGTACTGGTAGCCTGTCAGACAACACTGTTTAGCAAACTATATATATTTTCCATTTGAACCGCAACCTGACAATTTATCAGCAAGTACATGCACAAAGAACACACATTAAAGCTCAACTAATCAACACAATTTTTGTATCTAAATATAGAGTAGAACTTCAAAAACATTTCTGGAACACTTGGATAATTCACAGAGTCTGCTGCCCTGTCTTTGGGAAAGACAAAAAAGATTGCTCTCTAGGTGAAAGGCCCTTGGAAATAGCTATAGTTTCACTTTCATTTTCCTCCTTACCTTGTCTGTTCCAAGAGAAATAGAATGTCTGCATTTTAAGAAAAGACAGTCACAGCATTTAGAATAACTGTTTTTGTATCATGCCTTCTGAATTATACTCAACACAATATATTGTATTTCCCAATTTTATACCATTCGTGGAGATTATGCCATTTCTTTTTTAGCTGTTTCTTCAGGATTGTTTATAACTGCACTGCATAAAATCCAGTATTATTTTCACAGGTTTTCAGAATTGGCCAAACTGCTTGTGCAGAAAGCAAGAGGGAAGGAGGATGGCTATTACTGGATCAAGGACAGTAGAGAGCCTGCTTCTTATGATGACATTTCTGTATTTGCAATTCCATTGTATAACAAGAATGAATGCTAAACAAAATGCTGCTGCTAAAGGAGGCACAACTGCCCTTCAGGTGGTAATGGAACTGTTCATACAGTTGCTGAAAAATGCAAATTCAGGATAACAGAATTGGAAGGGACCTTGGAGATCTTCTAGTCCAACCCCCAGCTTAAGCGGGAAATCTAGACAAGTGCTTGTCCAAATCTCTTAAAAACCTCCAGTGTTGTAGCACCCACAACTTCTGGGGGCAAGTCATTCACTGATTGTTCCATCAGGAAATGTATCCTAACTTCTAGGTTGCTTCTCTCCTTGATAAGCTTCCATCCATTGCTTCTCGTCCTGCCTTCAGGTGCTTTGGAGAATAGGTTGACTCTCTTCTTTGTGGCAACCCTTTAGATATTGGAACACTACTATCATGTCTTCTCTTGTCTTTCTTTTCATTAAACTAGATCTACCCAATTCCAGCAACTGTTCTCCATGTTTTTGCCTCTGGACCTAATCGTCTTTGTTGCTCTTCTCTGCACTCCTCCTAGAGTCTCCACATCTTATTTATAACTGGATGCAATATTCCAAGTGTGGTCTTACCAAGGCATTGTAAAGTGCTACTAGCACTCCATGTGGTCTTCATTCTGTCCTTAATGCAGCCTAAGACTACGTTGGCTTTTTTGGCAGTTGCAACACACTGCTGGCTCATATTTATGTGTCTCCAAGATCCCTCTTACAGTTACTATTGAGCCAGGTACCATCTATTCTATACATGGGCATTTATTTGGTTTTTCTTTCCTAAGTGTAGAACCTTACTTTTCTCAACAGTGAATTTCATTATGTTAGATAGGATCCAGTGTTCAAGTATGTCAAGATCCTTCTGTATCTTGAGCCCATCTTCTGGAGTGTTGGCCATTCCTGCTAGCGTGGTGTCTGCAAATTTGATGAGTACCCCTTTTATCCCCTCATCTGAATCCTTGATGAAGATATTGAAAAGTATTGGGCCTAAGACAGAACCTTGGGGCACCCCACTGTATATTTACCTCCATGTAGATGTAGTTCCATTAAGGACTACATACTGGGTGTGGTTGGTCAGCCAGTTATGAATCCATCTGGTGGTGATGCTAACTCAGAAAAGGTCATTGACTTTGTTACACACCAACCTTGTGTTTTCCTTGGTTTTACAAGTTGCTAACTTATAAATGCTAATTCGGTATTTAAGAAAAGTTTTAGCTTTCTTTATTATCTAAATATGGAAGGATTAGCGTGTGCTTAGTGATACTATATAATGTTTTTATTAAGATGAATAATTTAATAGGAACTTAACATCTATTTTGTAAGAGGCAATTTTTGTATTGTGGCCTAAAATTTTATGCAATATCAAGAGTTTCCTCAGCAATACAAAATATATTAAAAATAGTAGTAAAAATATATTGCTATACAAAAAGACCTTAATGAAGATCTTGTCTTAAAGTTGTTCACTAACTTGAACTACAGGAAATTAAGGAGTCATCCTATTAAAATGTTTTTACTACCTTCATTGTATGACTTCAGGGTGAATCTGTCAAGACAACACCCTGATTTGGGCTTTTGCGAAAGAGTTTATTGTAGCTCAGGTTATCTTTATATTTTATGTGTGTTACTGTATTTATATATATAAAACTTATCTGCATATTAAACTGTAATATAAGCATGGATTTAATATCAAACATAAAGAATATATATTTAATATCTTAAAATAATTTTATTTTCAATAAAATACATGCCAGCAGAATTTGTCTCATTTGTCTGAAATAGAAAGGTCATTTCGTATTTATTTTTTATTTATAAGCTTTAAGTGCAGTTTTAAAAAATTACACAGTACTGGTACATTTTAATATACCCATAGAGTTTGATAGAAGCTATTTCCAGAATGATTGTCTTATGTAAATAGTGACATTCCATGATTCATTATAACATGTTTCATTACCTCATCACAGAAATGATTTTATGAGATACTTTTTTCAAATAAAGGTATAGACCAGATATTATCTTTTCATCTCTTTATTTAAATATTTTCCAGGTACTCCCATTTTTTAGCTAACCGATTTAGCTGCTATAGGCAAAAATGTATTTTTTTTACTCTGCAGTTTCTTAATCTGGCCATCAACTATGCATAGCAATTGAATCTTTTGTTTAGTTATATATTTCTTTGAACATATTCTTCCAAAATTCTAATACTTTATTGCATTCCCAGCAAATATGAAAGAATCTTCGCTTTGACTGTCAGTTTCACCAGCATCTCACAGAATGTTGATAAATTATATAGAAGCTTGATGCCACTGATGTAGAAGTTTAAGATATAATTCCTTTTATTAATACTGATAAAAATTACTGGTGCTGCCATAGATTGGCAAATATCTTTACTTTTAATATTTATTTTTAAATTACTAAAAACCCAACTGTTCCTCTTTCTCTTAAGTTCTGAGTTTCTTTTGGTCCTGTGGCAACTTGCCATAGTACATTTCAAGTATGCTTTTTGTAGCCCATCTTTATTATTTTTGCAAATAACAAGGCAGCGAACATACCCAACGTATCTTCTTCCTCTCATTTTCCCCACAACCCTATGAGATGAATTCAGCTGAGAGCGAGTGACTAGACCTAGCTCACCCAACTATGGCAATGGGAGGATTTAAATTCAGTTTCATGCTTTCTAGTCTGGTGCCTTAACAGCTAGACCAAATGAGATCTCAAGTTAGAACTGAAATGTGTAGAATAAATTCTGAAATAAATTTATCCTTCAAATTCAGCATATGTGGGTAGTTATTGAAATTCTTAATTCAAATTATTGGGGAGAACAGATATTCTAGAATTGAGCATTTTATATGTCAGACTATTGTTTGGAAAATTCAAGGCATGGTTTATGCCCTCTGGGCTCTTCACTATATTTCACTATTTTAAAGAGATGTCCCATTTTTGTGGCATGTTTTTATGGTATTATATGTTGATTTAAAACAGAATAAAGCTTATTTCTGCCAATTAGAATTTTATCAACATTTATTTTTTGAGAGGTTTTGAAATCAATTTTGAAAACACCATAACTTTACTGCTGCTGCACAGCTCAAAATGTTTACATAAATCTTATCTTTTAAAAGTCCAAACAGGGCTATAATCATTATGGAATAGCTTCAATTATTTGATATGCTAATTCCTAATTATCTTAATATTTGAAGGGGAAGATATAGGAAATATTTTTGTTTATGGAGTGTTATAAATGCCAACTATTGTGGAATTTTTTAATTAACAAAGCTGAAGCATTGTTCACATTGGAAATTATAGTCATGTTGACAAATATATTCAATAATTTTTACCTATGTTAATTCCCTTAATTTAGTCATTTGCACAAAGTATATTTTGATAACTTGATACTTTTTGCTATGATAAATTCATGATGGACAATATCTTTGAAGGAGCTGGGACTGCACTGGCAGAGATTGGTGGCCAGTTAAATTCTAGTCAGCAGACTTTCTCGATAAAGGAGAGATTGTGAGATTGCCCACTTGCACTCTGGATTGTTATACCTTGTGAACAGACTGCAGCAACAAAGGTTGTAGTTGGGTCGTGAGTAAGTGGCTGGGAATGGAAGGATTTCAAACAACCTCATAGCAGTGGTGCAATAATTTCTTAAATACTTTTGAAAGTAATTAATTTACAGTTACAGATTTTTGGAGCAGCAGGATAAGAGAATTTGACTTGGTGGATCAGTTGTTCTGGATTACAAAAAAACTTGGTAAAAAAAAAGCATAACAAGGATTTATCTTACTATCTTGAGCTGCTTCAGATTTTATGCTTTTAAAACAGTAATAAAATAGCCAACCAATGTATTTTGACATAAGCATGTGCTTAGAGATGAAATTAAAAAGGAATATAAAAAACCAATTCATACAGGAGAGCAATCCTGTCTTATACCTAATACTGTAATTTATTCTTGACTGGAAATATTTATAAAAATACAGATGTAAAAATGCAGTATGTTATTAGAATATACAATGTAAGAAATCAGAATACATTGCAAATGATAACATTTCTAAAGGAAAAAAAAAAAAACGATCCCACAATCAATTCCCAGTAAAAAATTAACTTTTACTCAAACAAAAACAGTTCTAGGTCAAGGGCAGTGTATTCAAAAGTGTATTCATTTCTTAAAAAGATGTTTCTATTGATTTGCATTACTGAAGAAATGCTGAAATTATGAACAAGCATAAAATTGATTAAATGATATCTAGTAAAACTGGCCATAAAAAAGAAGATAGTGTATTGTGCAATTAATTGTCGCAACCTGCATTGCAAAAACAATCCTGCCATGTGTTCCAAAATTGCCGCTCATTGGCTTGCAATATCTTTCACAAAGAACAAGCCAAGAGCATTGATGTATCTACAGTAATTCCCTAAACTGGAGTTATCTGTATTATTAGATGCTAGCTGGCTCAGGAAAAAAATCTTACTGTTGGATATAAACTGTTGAGCATAAACACAAAACCCAGTTTAAATATGAATCCAACAGTCAGCTTAGTATCAGCTAGGAAATTCCCCCTCCCTTTCTTTTATTCACCAAAACAAACTTCCCCAATTATATTGCTCAGGCTGACTCGTGCCTCTCAACTCCATGGAGGGTTTAGTACAATACCAATAATGCAAACATCTCCACAGAATATGAATACTTCTGAGCAAAGCCAGGTGTACTAAAGAAGGGTGCTGATATTATCCAAATGTTCTGATGGATGGAAAAGGCAGCAGCATCTTAATATTAAAAAAAACCTAGAGCATGAAGCATTGAAATTATACTTCTATGAAATGCAGTTTTTAAAGTGTATAGATTGTTATCAGATGCTGAAGATTATAGTAGTTGATACAACACAATTAACATTTATAGGAAATGCAGCATCAATATTATAAAATCAAAATCTTATGAAGATAAAAACACGAATTTAAATTTTCTGTTGCCTTGGAAAGAATGCTTAGACAAAGTTAAAACGGGGCCCTTCATTCTACTGCAGTGAATAAACATGGCTTGGATGAAATTGTATGATTACCAGCAGAAATAAAAATGAGATCAGCTGGTAATTATACAATTTCATCCAACCCACTAATGAAAAGGCTAATTTCCATAAACAGAATATCCCAGTGCTTAATGAATGGAGATCTCCTGTGCAGGCAAGAGGGAGAAGCTGTACTAGTTGCATTGTGAAGAGTGGAATATAAGTTGGTACTTGGAAGAACAGAAACTTGGAATGCTCTGAGAAAGACAAGTACACTAACACTAATTCCAGAATACTGTGTTGGTCCAATATCACTTTTTTTTAATACCTGCTAGTTAAAAAACAGTAGTGACCCTTTCTCATTCTCCTCCCCTTCCCTGTATTTATAAAAATCTGCAAAGATACACTGAAAGAAGAGGAAGTGCATTTCCATCCAGTCCAGCTGAGACTTCTGTATTGCTTGGCATTCTACCCAAACACTCCAATTATCTGTTCATTTCAGAAGCTGCCCATGGCAAAGAGGATCGTACGGTTTCCTAAAGATTCAGAACCTGTTGGAGCACAAAGCTAAACATCTTTAACAAAAGATTTAACAATGTTTAAAACCCATACTCTGGTTTCTCTTCAGATCGTATAACTATGTCCCCCTAGCAATTGATATTGATCTTTCTGCCCCTCTGTATAAATATATGTGTGTATGTATGTATGTATGGCACAAAGGTATCTTTATATAGCACAAGAGTACACAGCATAGATACTGCTGATATTTCAAATGGGACAGAATATGTTAAAAAATATACTTTTAACCAAGTCCAAAATCCCGGGAGTTTATAAGTCATCTACAAAAACAAAGGACTGGCAAAAATTATTTCAGAATGTACTCCAAAGCAAAGCTGCTAGTTGATTTCAGCTGTAATAGTTCTGTTTCAATTTGATGTTGGAAGAGATGTTCAGATTTTCAGAACAGTAACTGTATAGTCACGTGAAGAAATCCTTTGTAGGAGATGCAGGAAAGAGCTTGACAAAAGGAGATACATGCAGAATGTGCTGGATAGGAATATTCATCTCCAGCTGACACAATTCCAATACTTTCACTGTTGTCTTTATAAATACTGCATTGCTTTCAATACAGTATAGAAACTGTCCACTGGAAGTGATGAATTCAGACTAGTCATCTATAGTTGGCAACCAAAAGGCCTGAATAAAGAACAGAAGATAATGTTAATGTTCAAGAAGGTTTGTCTTAAAACAATGCCAAAAACTAATATACAGCATCAGCAGGCAATCCTGGCTATATTGTGATGGCCGCCTATGCCCTTTATTTAACAGCTATCCAAATGATTATGCAGCAGCTGTGCAGAGACAATATTTTTCTACTCCATTACTAATAGGGAAGTAGCATCAATCAGAGAGGGAACCCAAGTTGCAAGCATTTCCTGCAGGCAAGGCTGTAGGGGTGTACAATCGTGGGCAACCAGCATTCATGGCCCTTTAGAAATTCAGTTTCTAAACTGTGATACACAGTTTTTACTTTATAAGAATCTTCGTATGTTCCCTGACTGCCTTTAACAACCTGACTTTTCTGGTATTACGTTGTGATTGATTTAATGTGATACTAGAAGATTAAAACAATGCACCTACACATTTTTCAGCCACCACTAGTTCAGTCATGCAAGGGAATAGCTTAAGGAACAGCTTAGCTTCATCTGTCACAAAGTGACATAATTAACACAATTCACATTAAGAAAAAAGACCATTTTAATTCAATTATCTTTTGTTGTGTCAGAATTCTCTAAGCAGAAATGCATAAGAATATTTGTAAATGTATATTTGTAAGGAACTTTTTGGCAGAGGAAAAATAGGATAGAAGAACGTTTTATATATATATGGAACAACATTTTTATCATTAACACCACTATTGCATTCTGAATGTAAATGATCCATTATTACAACCCAAATATATTTTAAAATAAATTATTTTGGTTTTTATTAAATAGGAGTGTTGGGAGAAGATCAACCACAAAATCAAATTCAGTATACCAATTTGGTATAATACAGAAACCAGAATGCATATATGTAGGACAAAAATGCATGGTGTTTATTTAAATCAATCTGAGTGCCAAACATTTTGTATTTCAACTATTCCAATCTACATTTACTTGACTGGCATAGGCCAATGGGATTCTTAAAATGATACTCTTCCATATACCAGAGCTTTTAAATAATACTAAAGGAAGGATCAGCCTCTGAATAGACACCATCAGAAATATATCTTAGCACTCTTTTAAAATATTTATTTAAATAGAAAAATGAATATTTTTCTGCCTACCCAGAGAGTCATCCAAGCATACAGAAATAATTGTCTATTGCAGGGTGTCAAACTTGATTTCACTGAGGGCTGCATCAAGGTTATGCTCGCCCTTGGGGGCCAGGTAGGCGTGATGTTACTCGTGTCAGAGGCATCTGTGATGGCCCGAGCACTCTGCCCAGTGAAAACAGGCTCCCGCTCGGTTCTCAGCCGCAACAGCCTCCTGCCACCCTCTGCAGGAAAACAGAGCTCAAGGGGATCATGCCCTCCACAAGCTCCGATTTTGCTGGCAGAGGGTGGCAAGAGGCCGTCGTGGCTGAAAATGGAGCCCGGGAGGACCCTGTGCAGCCTTCCTGAGCTCTGTTTCTACTGACAGAGGCACCGCAAACCAGTCCTTTGCTATTTCTAGGGTGGCCCTATGGGTTGGATTTGGCCCCCAGGCCTTGTGTTTGATACCCCTGGCCTATTGTCTAACCTGAGTGTGACTTGGGGGGGGGGGTGTCTTCCTTACAGAAATAACATATTCATTTGTGACAATGAGAAAAATGGAGCTATAGTTTTGCTTCTTTTTTAAACAGCATTTTGGTAAAACGAAGTAGCAGAATGATATCCCATGAGCATCACTTTGCCACTTCTCCATGTTCACCATATTCTATTTGCAGTAATGACTTCAACCAGCACATATGCCTAACAGGAATTTTCAGAAAATAAAAATGACTGTAGCCTAGTGGCTTTGTTTGAAAATATCTGTCTGCCTAGAAAAAAAGATTAGGGATATTAAGTGGAATATGGACAGTATATCTGGGCTGTCAAAAATAGATGCTTAGATAGTTTTCTACACTTTTCTACTATCTCATGGAACAACCCATGGAATTATAAGGTTGTACATGACATTACAGGTCATCTATTCCAACTCTTATCCAGCGCAGATCTGCTAGAGGTTCTCTGACAAACTTTGTACAGAAAACTTTGAGCAAAGGAGAACTCACCATACCATGTGTTTGCCTGTTCCACTGGCTAATAATGTTGTGCAATCAGAAAGTCCTTCCTGTCATTTAGCTTACCCACAGTTCTTTTAGTTTTAACCTGTTGGTTCTGGTCCTTTAACCTGTTGGTTCTGGTCAATATAGAATAAACCCATTCCTTCTTCAGCATTATTTCAGATATTTGATGGTTACAATCTTGTCTCTTAGATGCCTCATGTCAAAGAGTGTACAGACTAGTGGAAAACAAATGCATCTGATTGCTTCCTGGTAAAAAGATATTTTGGGAATAACCATACCTGCTCTAAAAGTTTTTGTTGCATTGTTTTTAATTTGGAAGCCTTTTTACAAATAGGCAAACTCCCCATGGTGGCCATTTTGTGAGATAATTAATAATATGGTCTCAACATTTCAAAATAATGTAGAGAATTAACAAGAATTACAAAGAGTACTGATATAGTATTGATAATAATCTGTTGATCTTTTTAACTTGAATACAATCAATCCAGAAGGTAACAATCAAAGATAACATGTGTAGGTCAAGTCTGAAAAGAGGGGTCCTTGGTGCTCTCTGAGCTGGGTTGTTTTCTTGAAGATGTTAGGTAAGGAAACATTTGTTAAGAAAACAACCAAGCTCAGAAAATACCAAGGTCCCCTCAATCCAAAAGGACTTGATTTGCTTAGAATTTTGAATCAACTTAGGTTTCCTTACCATATTGGAGCATGCACTGGCAAATGTCATAAACTTGGGGTTGAATTGCAAACAGGTAATGGGTCCCGTGTGTTTCCCATCAAGCACTGCTACCTTCATTCCAGTCTCTCCATTCCAGACATGAATCTTCCCATCCTCTGATCCTGCAGTTTCAACCAGAATCAACAGAATCAATTAATGATTGATTCATTAAGCAACTCAAGTAAATAGCGATAAATAACATATTGTAGCAAAACTGAGGCATATAAAAATCCTCCCCAAAAGATACAAACCACTTGAATGATTTATGGAAGTGACCCTGAAATTATTTTATATAATCGGTGCTGCATTTATATATACATAGGAAATATAATTCTCTTACCAATCATTATAAATTGAGAATCTGGAGTGAATGAAGCTTCCAATGTGACAGCTTTGCTGTTATTATATCCCTGTAAAAAGAATAAGATGAACATAAATTTGAACAAACTCTGAGGTGGGCTGGATGAGAGAGATGATGACTGGCCCAAAGTCATTCAGCTGGCTTCCATGTCTAAGGGAGGCCCAGAACTCACATTCTATTGGTTTCTAGTCCAAGTGCCTTAACTACTATGCCAAACTACCTCTCAAATTAAGCTTTAATTAATGGGAAAAATCTGAATAGCATCACATGGACATCACCTATAGTTTTCCCAGGAAAATTTAAAAACCAAAGAGTGGAAAAATTGTTACCATCTCTGAACTATTTAAAAATCCAAAATGAACCACAGAACAGGGGATTTTTCTTCTTGTCATGGTTAATGAGAATGTATACTTGTAGCTATGAATGGTAGTCAAATTTAAAATAATTTATTTCTTAACTCCATGGGTTGAAAGAGTGTAAGAGGATGGGAGGATACTAAAATGTAATTTAAAGCGTGATTTTATAAAGACTTTATCAATTATCTTTTCATCTATTTATTCCATTAGATCTCTTTCAATTAAGAAGTTACTCTCAGATATTCCAGCTTAATGGCTCATAAGGGATGCACTATCAAACCTCAATTTTCACTTAATAAAAAGGAGGCAGAAAAAATAACCTGATAAATTAAGTACCCTTATTTTCAGCTATAGTAATGTCTTCTACTGAAATGCTAACTCAATATTCCATAAATCTTGTCTTAATTCTAAAGAACATCTAAAACACAGACCATATGCAGAGATATAGAAATGTTCCTCACTGTAAACGTATGAAGAACTGCTCCTTTAAAGGCATCAATGAGTCGTATGATCCCTCCATTAGTTGAAATAAGAACGAGTTTTCCATCATTGCTGAACTTTAGGCCGGTCCACTCACAGGTTCGATCATATTGCATCTTAAAGGTAGCAAATGGACCCTTCAAAAAAGAAAGACAGATGTTGGCATGCAGCAAAACTATTCCAGATGTTCAGATCATTTTGCAAAGCCTACTACACTAGGCAGACCTTGTCTGACTTGGGAAGGAATTATCATTTTCTTAGACCACAGAACTTGCCAGGGATACTGGAAAAGTATTTATGCTTCAATTCCTAGAAGTCTCAAGTTCAGTGTTTTTTGCCTTTATATGCCTGAATATTAAATCTACGATCCTAGGAATTTTATCTCAGAAAAGATGCCATATTTAGAAATCTTATGAGATGTTTTCACTTAAACATACTACTATCATGCCCCTGGTGGAGACTGACTCTGAGGAAGAGGAGGAACAGCCAACAGGGGGTGGGAGTGTGGCTCCAGAGATGGTGAAGGAGGCTGGGAAAGGGCAGAGGCCGGCTGAGAAGTCAGAGGAGGATCCAGGCCCATCCCCTATCCATCCTAGGTCACGCAGGGAGAGGATCAGGGAGAAAGCGAGGTCTACTCAAGAGGAGATTACCATGATCCTTCTCATGGCTTGCTGGTGGGAGCTATGTATATAAGTTTGCAACTGCGCAGTTAGAATTTGCAGGAGTCAATTTAGTGTTCACCATGAAAGAGGTTTATCTTTGCTGGCGTTCTTCCCATGGACTTTTCTCGATTATTTTACTGGAGTTTATGATTAGTTATCTTGGCTTGCTTTGGAACTTTCATCAATGCGGTTTGTTTTGGTTTTCTGTTTGCCTCATTATTTACTTTTGTGACTTTAAACTGTGCCTAATAAAACAGCAAAGTTAAGTTGAAGGCCTTACCGGACTTTAATATATGATTTGGGTTATTTTGAGAGACTACAGGTCATCACAACTACTTACCTTATCAAAGGAGCGAAGATCATAAAGTTTCACCATTTCTGAATTGACCCCTGCTGCAAAAATCAGCCCCTCTGGATCAAATGAACATACAGGTTTTCCTTGTGGATGCATCAGACCCTAGATTGTGAATACACACACACACAGGCATATATATCCATCCAGAATTTGATATAAGATGACCAGCTATATAAATGTTGTAAGTAACACACACACCTACCTACCTGAAAACAAACACATCTTTGTGAGCTATACTACTTACCTGCTTGCTTCAAGTAGCTGGTCATTACCTATAAAGCCATTTTTGGTGATGGGCCAAATTACTTGAGGGACTGGACTTTCTGTCTACCAGTTATTTGCTTGGCTTATTTAATCTCCAAGTTCCTTTGATAAGCAATATGATCTACTGGAATTTTGGAAGCAGCATTTCTGTGCTGTGGCATCTGTCCTCTGGAATGAGCTTTCCCCCAAAATCTGATTGACTTATCCTACCTGTTGATGTTTCAAAAGAACTTGAAGACTGCTGTACACCTGAGGCTTTGAGTTGTATAGGTTTGTGTCACTTACATTTCTGTTGGGTGCTTGTCATCTTTTTCATCTTTTATTCTTATCTCTTACTGTATTTTTTGTTTTGTTTTGAATAATTGTACTTGTGGGCTACCCAGAGGCATTGGGAGTTGGGCAGGGTATGAATTTAAATAATAATGATTAATTAAAGCCAGGATATCTTAGAAGCATCCATGGTTGATCTATATAAATTCTCCAAACTGTTAAGTAGTTAGAACCATATGTTTGTGTTCCCAATGTGAAAAAGAAGCCTTTTGATTCTGTGTTCATTTTCACTGTTGAAAAGTCAACTCCCATGTGATTAAGATAAATCTCAGGTTAACAAATGCAATTGCGTGTATTAACAGCGATCTATTTAAATAAAATGATACCATCTCTTACAGAAATGCAAAACAATCATTTCTGAAATACTATCTTTTTTTTTTTTTTTTTTTTGAAAAGGAGGTCATCTAAAAATGTACTGAAATATTTGCACAGGAAATAAAATCTGTAATCTACAATCTATATAACACTTGAAATACTTTAACATGCTTCATGTAGACTTTAGAAGTTTACCTGACAATTTGGTGACCGGAGATCCCAAAGTCTGATGGTCTTATCAAGTGAGCCAGATATAAAGGTATCATCCACTGGAGACATAGATAAAGCAACAACTCTGAAATGAAGAGGGGAAAAAATAATACAGCCAAAGCAGTCTGCATCATATGCCATATGTAATATTTTATTCTTTGAAAAAAGATAAAAATGCAGGCAACGTAAGTAAAAACAGAACAAAATATACTGTAGATTAGTTTTAATGACTCTTATATGTTTAATTCTTCCTAGAGTCAAAGCAATATAAATTATAAGCTATACTTTACTCCTCTTACCTCTTGCTATGTCCTGGAAAGTATCTAATGTATTTATTGTCATGAAGAGAAAGATATCTGATAGTATCTGTATGGAAACATCAACAAGGCAAACATTATATAAAAGTACTCTCTAATGCAGCTTGCTTATTAGAGTAAGACTTTTGTTAATATTAGCCGATTAGGTTTGCACATCTCACATTTTAATAATGGAATTAACTATGGTATCCAAGTTCATAAACATTCAGCTATGAACCACAGTTCACAGTTCAACCATGCATACAAAGATTTAGCGCTATGTATGAATTTAGGCATATAGTTTGGTATTTTATATGAACTAAACACATATAAAAATCACAGTGAAAACAAACCACAGCACAACAAAATATGTAAATCCAATCAGCTATTGTGGGTGTAAACAATAGTCACGAAGTGTAATTGTCTGCAAGAATCTGGCTCAAAAAGTTACATACAGTATTTCTATATCCACAGATATAGAACCAGAATTCAGTTAATTGCTATAAAAATTTGCATATGAAACACTGATTAAATCTTATATTTTAAAGCAGATAAACAATGTAAAAGCAACAAATTAGTAGCATAAACCATGAATATGAAATCAAGAATAATGTGTAATATTTTATTACAGCATTTCTTAACTAATTTAAATGTAGATGATTGGTAAATACAGGATGAATGCATTGGAAAGTTGCTAAATTATAGGATTTTCTTAAAAAAACATTTATCTGCAGGTGATCAAGTTTCAAAATATATGTAAGTCAGCTGGTACAACAGATTAAGTATACTACAGGATAAGTCAATTTTTCTTTCTTCAAATATAAACTAAATGATACCAATTTATGACTACAAACTCATATTTCTTCAAGTTTTTCTATTTTGTGTAAATAATCTGCTCCAGGATTTTCTGATGAATCAGCAAGCATTTATTCCAAGGCATAGTTTTACAGATAGCCGGCTCTCCACTAAACAAAAGAGCTACAGGGAAATCTGCAACATATACAAGCATTTGAGACAAACCGTTGCTTTCCAGAGAACAACTGTTACCTGGCACCAAACATGGGCAGGAAATTTCTTCTTGTCGTAAAGCTCTGCCCCAGGCAAGGCAGTGGCCTGTACAGTTATCTCCTGTACCGGGTGGTATCATAGACCCTCAAACTGTACAAACTACTACCTCAGCCTGGAACCAGGCAATGTGCAGTAAGCAGAAGAAAAGCTAAAAAATCAAGAATTCTTCATAAAGGATGGTATGAATAGACTTGGTTCACATTCAAGGTGTAACACACTAATTTCTAACAGAAAAAAGAAAATTAATTTATCTGTGTCTTTGTATAGAATAGAATAGAATAGAATAGAATAGAATAGAATAGAATAGAATAGAATAGAATAGAATGGAACAGAACAGAATTCTTTATTGGCTAAGTGTGATTGGACACACAAGGAATTTGTTTTGGTGTCAATGCTCTCAGTGTTCATAAAAAGAAAAAAATACATTTGTCAAGAATCATAGGTATAACACTTAATAGTAGTCAAAGAGTACAAATAAGTAATCAAATCATACTAGGAAACATAATAATAAGTGATCAAATCACATCAAACCAAACTAGTAAACAGTCAATTAAAAAAAAAAAACAACATAAGGAATACAAGCAACAAAGTTACATTCATGCAGTCTTCAGTGGGAGAAGATGGGTGAAAGGAAGGATGAGAAGATGAATAGTAACAGTAATGCAGACTTAGTAAATGGTTTGACAGTGTTGAGGGAATTATTTGTTTAGCAGAGTGATGGCGTTCCAGAAAAAAACTATTCTTGTGTCTAGTTGTTCTGGTGTGCAATGCTCCATATGTATGCTTTCTCATAAGAAAAATGGCCAAGATATTTCCATTATTATGTATTAAATATAGTGATTAATGTAATAGCATAACAACATAACATAACATACATAACGGTGCTCTTCTCAAATACTTTTTTTAACATCAAGCATTTGGAAAGCAAAGAAAGAATTTGACCAGGATTACTCCACCTGTATTATCTTGCAGCATATAAAATTGATTCTCAGTGAATGAAGATGAATATATGTGTCCTGGGATAATATTACAGGGTCCAACTTTGGTTGGTTGCTGGGACCAGAGTTTTAATCTTCTGAACTTGTGCTGGAGCCCATCTTCTCTCTAGCTCGAGAGAAGTTCTCTGAAGATGGGCTCCAGCACAAGTCCAAAAGCTCGGAAGACAAAACTTCTGGTCCCAGGACCGACTCAGATTGGATCTTGCTTCTCAGTCTCACAAACTTGTGATACAAGCAGGAAAGTAATAGTAACACAGAGTAAATAATATAGATTAAGCACAATAATAAGTTAGATACAAAGATGCATTAAAATGCTCCATCCAATAGCCATTTGGCATCATCAATACACATTCACTGCTAATGTGATAATTAGAACGATACATCTTCTACAATGCCCTCTGGGACCGACTTGATCAGAAATTTCTCTGTCTTTAACATGGTCTGGTTACTGGGCTAGAACTATATAAATCTATATTTTATTAAAGCTTTTAATTTTTAAAATATAATTTCCCCTTTTCTAGTTCCTGCATTTCTGATACAAGACAGGAATACACCAATTATGTCTAATTGTATGCATAAAAAACCATAAGACAGGCTGGAGACATTGTTAAAGTTTTGTTCCAGTACCTGGAAGCAGTGTAGGTCTGTATGAGAGAGAACAGACTTAAATAAATGCTAGCTACTTGGAGCTACAATACTATTTATATTCTAGGACTCCAACACACTCTCTTTGTCTCTGGATGGAGTTGCATTACCCCTGGAAGAGATCTATGACTTGAAAGTCCTCCTGGATTTGTTTTCTTTTGTTTAATCTGGAGACGGAAGCCGCAGTCATGAGGATTTTTGCCAATCTTTGGCTGGTGCAGCAGTTTTGACCTTACATGGCACAGGAAGACCTGATTACAATAGCCCATGAGCTCATTACCACCTTTATTAGACTTGTCATGCCCCTGGTGGAGACTGACTCTGAGGGAGAGGAAGACCAGCCGACAGGGAATGGAAGTGTGGCTCCGGAGGTTGTGGAGGAAGCTAGGGTAGGGCAGAAGCCGGCAGTGAGAGGAGGACCCAGGCCCATCTCCAATCTATCCTAGGGCACACAGGGAGGAGAGGATATGGGAGAGACGTGGTCTCCTCGGGAGGAGAGGGCCTTGATCCTCTTCATGGGTTGCAGGTATGACAACTGAATAAGAGTTTGGACCTGTGTACTGGCAAAAGCTGGAAACAAATTGTGTAAATATCTCTAGTTTATAGTTCCTCTCTGAGTTTGGCGTCCTTACCAGTATGTGTTATCTGTGCACATCCTCCAGCCCTTATCTTGCCTGGTTTGTGTTGCTTTTTTCTTTCTTCGTTTAACTGTATGGGAGTTGTTTTGTCTTCCATCAAGGATATTCGGAGCTTGGAAGCAAAGTGAAGGAATAAAAGGGGCTTCATCTGTTTTCTGTGACTCTGTTTGTTTTGTATCCCACCCTGGGTCATCACAAGACTGCTGCATTGTGTCCTACATAGGGCTGCCTTTGGAGACCATCTGGAAGCATCAACAGATGCAAAATAAAGTGTCTCAGGTATGAAGGAAATAAATAAGTTATTCTTTTATAAATATCTAGTGTATTAAACTATGATGTTCCTGTTGTTGTGTATTAACCTCAGAGTATATTCAGTTAAATCGTATGTGATGACTTGCTACAATCTTCTTGGAAAACAGGAACATCCGCCCAAGGCAAGGCTACAAGTGAATAAGATAGGAACATCCACCCAAGGTGAAGTTACAAGTAAACAAGATATCTGTTGTCTTGAAGAAAATGTCAAGTCGACCCTTTACCTTATCCTTTAGCTTATAGTATGACTTAGAGATAATGAGGGGACTGGGGAGGGCTTCTTAGGTGTGGCAAGCATTATGTAGAGCAGTGGTTGCCAACTGGTGGGCCGCGATAAAATTTTGGTGGGCTGCAGATAAATCTCACCCCCAGAGCACCCCCACAAAGCAATTAATCCAGGCTGCACAGAAACACAAGGCTGTGTCTCCCACATGGCCTGCAGGAACCCTCCCCGCCCACTCACTCCTTACCCCGTAAACTTGCCTGCTAAGTTGCTATTTTTCTTTTTCCAACCATCATCTGTTCTGCTGTGCCGGGAGATTTAGATTAGCTAGGAAGCAGGAAACGGTTGGATTTCTTGCTTTCTAGCTAGTCTTTAAATCTTCGGCTTTGCTTTTAAGTACAGCTGAACCTCCATTAGGAGTGATGGTTTGCTTGCAAGCAAATTCAGTGCAGACTCATGGCAAGCAAATTTGAGAGAGAGAGCTAGCCAGTGGCAGATAAGATAGATCTCTGAATGAATCTGTGATTCTGTGAGCAACTCAATCTGCCTGCTTTGCCTGATTTTGGGTAAAAGTTGCTCTTTTTTTATAAAAAAAATCAATATTTATATCAATATTTATAATATTTACATACAAGCCATGCCCAGCCAGTCACATGACCAAGTTACACCTACAAATTAGGCCACGCCCAAGGACCAGTTAGTGGTCCCTGGGATCTAAAATTATGAGTTTGGTGGTCCCTGAGGTCCAAAAGGTTGGTCACCCCTGGTGTAGAGGGTATAAAATGTATTGCTTGAATATTGGATTTTGCTCTCCTCGTACTCAATCCACTTGGGAAGACACTTGGAGGCTGTCTTTGCAAACGCTTTTTGAAATAAACCTTTGAATTGTGAACCAGACTTGTCTCCGTATTGTGAGGATAAAATTATTCGTGACTTACATCTCACAGGTGCCTACTGGAGTGGACCACTTATACCTGGTTTTTTAGGTCTCTAACTGGTTTCCAATTAGCTTCCAGGTACAATTTAAAGTGCTACTTTTAATCTATAAAGCCATTTATCCCTTGACACCTAGTTACTTGCAGGACTGCATTTCCCTACTAGAGTTGGTCTCAGCACTTCCAATCATTTCAGAAGCAGCTGTTTGTCTCCTATTCAGGGTAAGTTAGGAGCAGAAACCCAGAAGCTTTGTTTTTCCATGATGGGACTAGCCCTCTGGAAAGACCTCTATAGGGAGATTTTTCCATCTCCAACATTGTCCACTTTCTGAAAAAAACTGAAGTTTTTTCCCCCAAAAGATCTTTGCTTCCTGAAGTTATGAATTCGGCCTAGGTTCAATTATCTTATGTTTATTTTATAACTGCCTGTATTTTGTAAGGCACTCAGTTTTATGATTATAGCAAGATACAAATTTGTTCAATAACAACAATAACAATAATCCAACAAATATTTTATTAATTGAGGATAGCAATGAACCAAAAGTAAAAAAAACTGCTGTCTATGAAAGAATTAGAAAAAGCAAAAGACATGGAAAATTAGTTGTTACCAAAGAATCAGGAGGAAATGTATGAAAAGGAAGCCCTGAAAGAAAATACATGCCAACTAGATGTAAATTTTCAGAGACTTTCAAGTTAAAATATGTACTTTGTAAGATTTCAGACTTTACAGGAACATGTAAAGGATTTTAGGCCTTAATGACATTTGTGTGTTGTCTATGGTTGCTAAGAAAGGCATACAAAGTCTCCAGAGTAAATAAATAAATTGCTGATTTAGGCAAAAGGACTTGCAGAAACCCAAAGATTTTTGAGGGAAACTTTGAAAGGACAAAAGTAAGTGAAAAATTGCTGCTTAAATGGATAAGAGGGTCTACAGGGATTGATATGCTTATCAGAGTATTTTATTGATTTGATAAAGGACAATGGTTTTTACTGATATGCACTGTTCCAATAAAGTATATAATTTACTGTCATCTAATGATCTGGAGGAAGTTGGAAAGAGAAATAGCCTGTTTCTCTTGTTTGCAAGTTAAAGCAATAAAAGCCATTCCATTAAACGTACAAGTTATTCCTTGACAAACACTTTGTTAATTGTTCAAAGAATAGAGAAAAGAATAGACAAACGTCTTTTTAACCAATATTAAATTGCTAGTGTATGCTTGCATTTCATTCTGATTTACTTCTGACTCAACGCTGATCAGGAAATTATCTTAAAGCAGTGCTTTAAAATTAGGATTTAAAATTAAGAAACATTACATTATCAATTAACAGCTTCATGAATAGACTATTAATTTCAGTCAAAATCAGTCTTCTCAAATCTTCAATACTTATTAAAGTGTTAAATATCCAATATGCATAGGCAACTATCAGGAAAAATGGCTCACTTACCATCTATTTTATTGGAACTGTAAACAACTGTGTTGGCAGCATGAGTGTATCTGATGAGATCAACTCCATATTTTTTACTATAAAGTGTTCTCTTGGGCCTGCCAAGGGGGAAAAAAATAATAATTATAGGGAAATTCTGTTTTGCCATACAGGTAGTCCTTGACTTAATGATTGTAACTGAGCCCAAACTTTTCATTGTTAATCAAGGTAGTTGTTAAATGAGTTTTGCCCCATTTATGGGGTTTTTTTTGTCAGTGCAGTTTTAAAGTGAAGCATATAGTCATTAAATGAATCCAGCTTTTCCCCCATTGACTTTGTTGTTGGAACCTAGCTGGGATGGTTACAAATGGTGACCACAGGACAGCACAGCTTCAAAAATACATGCCAGTTTCTAAGCGCCTGAATTTTGATCATGTGACAGTGGGGATGCCATAATAGTTATAAATGAGAAACATGGTTACTTTTTTCAGTGCTGTTGTAACTTCAAATAGTTGATCACCAAGCAAATGATTACCTGTAACAACCTGTACACAATGTTAACTCATAAGATAGAATAACTATAAGCATTGTGCGCACGTGTGTGTAGACAACCTGAATTTTTATCATATTGTATTTCTACTGTGTGCAACTAAAATATGTTTATATTTAGTGATATTTAGTTTCCTCAGCAAGACTAGTTTTTTGTTAATATATATATAAAAAGAAAACAATTAAAACATTAGGTGACCAAGTCAAATTACACATTACCAAATATAGAAACATATGTGCATTCTCTAGTCAGCTTGAACAAGTCTTCAGTTAATAGCAGGGTTGTAATTTTGCAAGATGACTGTTAGCAGTTTTTAAAATTTAAATTTAGTCCTTGCATGTCAAAATCTCTAAGTCTAGATATAATACCTTGCAAGGCATGGAGGTGCTACAGCCTGTGTTTTTTATGATTAGATTTCAGCAAATGAGCAGAAGAGCTGGAAGCACCCTTCTTTTTAACCCAAATATTTAGGGAATAAGCTCTTTGCTATAATCTAACTTGGAAAATGCTGGTCACTTTAATGATAACATTTAATGAAACTTTTAAATTTGAAATAAAATCCAGGACTAAGTGTAGTTTATTTTTAAACATATTGATAGTACTATTATTGAATTATAACCTATATTGCTCCCTAGACTGACACACAGAAAAAGCCCCTCTTTGAGAGAGATGAGCAGCTTAGAAATATGAAATATAAATAAATAAATAAAACAGGATGCAATTTTAATAGTGACAGTGGAGAGGGATAACAGTATGGTTAATATTGATACTATATTTGCACAAGGTTTCAGTTCTATTTATGTATTTATGAGGCATATGCCTGCTTGATAATTGTGAGCAACTCACTCCAACAGCAATAAAAAGGTAAAAGAAGCAATGAAAACCAGCACCCACAAAACAACTCCTGGTGCTCTAAGCAACACTCCCTAATACATAAACAGTCAGAATCACTGGGTTTCAGCCTTACCCCATCCCAATGCTTGGGAGAAAAGCCAGTTCTTTAAAGCTTTTTGGAAGGTCAAAGTGTTAGGAATGGTGTGGATCTTAGTGCCTGGCAAGAAATATTTGTTCCTGTTACCAGAAAAGTAGCTGAAGTAAAGCTATTTTTCTTGGCTGAAAGGTGAAAAACAGATCATTTTTCTGCAAGCTATCCAAAACCCTATTTAAGAGTCTAAGCTGGTGCAGATAAAACAACCACATCCCACCACTCCCATTATTTTAGATTTTAAACCATCTAAGTTAATAAAAGGGTCATGAAATCTTGAAAGTTAACTAACAAAAGATTTCTGGATATTTTCCCCAATATTCAACTGCTCTCCTTTTTTGCTTTATATATTAAACTACATTCAAACTAATTATCAATTACATTTGCTTGAGAGGATACTGTACTTATCTAAATAAGAATTTTTCAAGTTTGAAGATTTAACAAATTTGCTTATTCTTACTTAAGGAACTGAGAAGGTCAACCTCATGCTCAAAAATTAAAGAATGCCTGGCAAGCGTGAAGGTCAAATACTTTGCTGACAAAGTTTTAGATTTGGGACAGTTTACAGCAAATGTAAACTGTATGTCTGATCATAAAAAGGCAATATCTATCTCCAACTTCACTATCTACTTCATTAAAATCCACTAATATGAAACTGCATTTGCAATAATGATCCACAAATCATTGAGCTCCCATCTATACAGAAAAATAAATACAGGACAATTCTTGAAGTAATTACAGCTACAATTTCATTTCTACTGGTTCACAGTAATGAAAGTACTTAAGTCACTTAGCAAGTAAGTAATTGCCTGGTGTGATTACTAAATAAAAGAGAATATTTGTAGCTCAGGGTTGAAATGAGTTCTTGGTGCTTTCTAAATTTGGCTGTTTTTTTGCAGACATTTACTTACCCAAATTAGGATAGCAAAAAGACTAGCAGAACACATCCATGAACACCTATCAGTTGTCAGAAGACATGATGAGAACTCCATCATTTCACAACCTATGAACAGACTTAACCATAGTTTCAGCTGGGAAACTGACCATCCCAGACCAAGCCAAATAAAAAATGCTAGAGAATTCCTGGAAGCCTGACTCCCTGATAAATCAGCCATCAACAGGCACATAGAAAGAAACAATATTTACATACCATTCAAAAGAGACAAGCCAAAAAGGAAACATAAAGACCAGAACACAACACCCAGTTGAGCACAGATTAATACCAACTTAACACCAGACCTGCAATCAAGAAGTAGATAATACCCCAATGAAAGAACTGCCAAACAAGCTAACAATAAACAGCCTAACCAAAGAATCACCAAGACATCTTCCACTAACACTGATAGGGCAAGCCACTAGAACTGTGGTTGCGAACCTATAACACACGTGCCACAGGTGGCACGCAAAGCCCTCTCTAGGGGCACACGCGCCATCGCCCCAGCTTGGCTCCACTGTGTATGTGCGCATGCCTCCCACCGGCCAGCTGGTCTTCACGTCTCTGTCACGCATGCACAGGGTGGTGGGGCACATGCGTGGGGATGGTGTGCATGTGCTTTGGACACTCAGTGGCGAAAAGGTTCATCATCACTACACTAGAATATAAACTGAGAGCAAACCCCATTCCTTACTAGCACTTACTACCTACTTTGGGTAATGAAATGTCTGCAAGAAAACAACCAAGCCCAGAAAGCACCAAGCACCTTTCATAGTTAAGCCCACTTCATATTTCACTATTAACCCTAAGTTAAATACATTTCTGAATAGCGTCTCAAACGATTCACTCTAAACCTACAAATATTCTTGCAAACTATTATCTAAGTTCCCCACCAGAATAATACTGTCCGACACAGCCTATGTTTGATTATCAAATGTGTACATTGCACATTTTACCAAGACAAATACAAAATAAATAACACTTCTTGAAACGGTGAGAAATTTAAGAGTACAGTACTGACCTAGATTTGAGAGTTTTTGGAATACCGCCACATAAGACTTATTGATATTTTATATCATTTTATCTGTTTACAAGTCTACATAATCAAAAGACTCAATAAAAGCCAGTACAAATTGAAAGGAGACAGTCAGCACCCCCATAACGACGATAGTTTTAAACAGAGGTGCTTTCCATATATTTAGGCAGGGAATGCTGCAGGTCCCACTCCTGAGGGAGATACACCTGGTGGGACCTAGAAGAAGGGCCTTCTCTGTGGTGGCTCCATCTCTCTGGAACATCATTCCTCCAGAGATTAGAATGGTCCCCTCATTAATACTATTCCCAAAGGCACTGAAGACCTGGTTTTGCCAGCGGGCCTGGGGAGCCCAGAAAGGGCTGGAACCCATCAAATGACTAGTGTGACCTGCTGAAGTCGGGGTAGAAGGGTGGAAGTTGGTTTTTGTTTTTGTTTTGTTTTCCCAAATTTTTTTCTATTGTACTTTACTAATTTATTTGATTCTTTTTGTTAGTTCTTGTTTTTATTTTTATTTTTTGTTTTAAATATGATTTTACATTGTGTAAGCCGCCTTGAGTAGCCATGGGCGAATAGGTGGCAATATAAATCAATCAATCAATCAATCAAATAAATAAATATTTAGAAAATATACATTTTGGGTTAGAATGATAGAAATCAGACTTTAGCGAAATAGGAACATGAACAGAGTTTTAAAAGTGTATATTTAATTTAGGCTTATCGCATATCTTTCTCCAGGGTGATATTAAAAAATTGTCCCTGGTTTCTTTTATTTTCAGACGTTCTCCCTGCAACGCAAAGCCTCAGAGATGCACCTGAGCATCTACCTTAAAAAAGCAACGCCTCCCCTCCTCCCCTCAAAAGCTCCGCTCTTGGGCTTTGGATGAAAAGAAAAGCCGCTTCGATGCTTCCCCAATCCACAAAGACTGCCTCATGCAGGGCCTCTTTTCCCGCGAAGAGCTCCTGGCATCCTCCTCACCCCACCCTGGCCACTCACTTTCCCTCCTGGCAGTCGTAGAGCACGATGGAGTCGTCGTCGCTGCTGGAGATGACGGTCTCGCCATTAGGGCTGAAATCGAAGCAGTTGATCTTGTCCGAGTTTTCGCGGAACACTTTGGCCACGCGGAAGCTCCGCAGCACGTTGTCCGTCAGCTTCATGCCGCCGCCGCCGCCGCGGGGAAAGGGAGCCGGCGGGGCCTGAGCTCCGGCTAAGGTGAGGGGAAAACGGAGTCGGGCAGGGCTAGCCTGCGGCGGGGGACGGGGGACCGGGAGAAGAAGGCCGAGCCGGCGAATGACCGAAGCGACTTTTGCCCTCGGGCGGATTCCACTCAGGCTGCGGGAAAGAGGCGGCGGCAATTCCGGCTCATTGTGTCCGCCATTTTGCGGCTTTGGGGCGGCGGGGAGAGGAGTGGCGGTGAGGGCACGCGTGGGATTGTGGGCCACCGGAGGAAATAGAAGCGACGAAAAGGAGCAGCAACGGAGAGGCTACCGGTCTGGTGCATGCTGGGATACGCGAGTAAGGCCCGAGGCCAGCGAGGAGTGTTTTAGCGCGCGGATGGGGGCGGGAGGGGGGGAGAGGGAGAAGCTGAAAGCGCGCGCAATGGCCCTGAAGATGCCCTATTGCTGCTAGGCGGGGCTGTTGTGGTGATTGCAGCCCATCCCTACCTAAGGTTGGAAACCTTGTCCCGCTCTTCTCCTTTTGGAGAGATTCGGGTCTCTGTAGGGCATGCTATGCGGTGCCATGTCTCTCAAATTTGGCAATTGAAAGATGCTTGGATTTCAAAAACTAGCTGGGGAACTCTGGGTATTGAAGTCCACACATCTTGTTCAGTCGCTACTCCATGGACCACAGCACACCAGCCCCCTAGCCCCCCCCTCGTCCTCCACTGTCTTCCCAAATTCATGTTTTCAGGGTTCCCAAATTCTTTCCAAATTCAGGGTTTTGCCAAATTCATGTTTGTTGAGTCGATGACACTTTCTGGCCACTTCATCTTCTGCTGTCCTCTTTTTCTTTTGCCTTCAATCTTGCCCAACATCAGGGTCTTTTTCCAAATGACTCCTCTCTTCTAATTTGTTGGCTGAAGCATTTGGGCCTCAACTTAAGTATCTGTCCTTCCAAAGGATAGTCAGGGTTGGTTTCCTTTAGGATTGACTGATTTGACCTTGAAGTCCAAGCACCAGAATTTGAAAGCATCAGTTCTTTTGGCTCTCAGCTTTCCTTATAGTCCAACTCTAAAAGCCATACATTACCTCTAGGAAAACCATAGTTTTGACTCTGGACATTGGCGAGGTGATATTTCTGCTTTTTACTGTGCTGTCTAGGTTTGCCATAGGTTTCCTCCCAAAGAGCAAACGTGTTTTAATTTCATGGCTGCAGTCGCCATCTGCAGAGATCTTGGAGGCCAAGAAAATAAAACCTGTCACTGTTTCCATTTCTTTCCCTTCTATTTGGTGGGAAGTTTAGTTTTTTAAGGTTGAGTTTCAAGTCAACTTTTCCACTCTCCTCTTTTACCCTCATCAAAAAATTTGAGAACTAGAAGAAGAAAAGGCATGCCTTTCAAAGTACTATATGGAGAGAAGAGTTTGACTGCTTTTCTACATTGAACATTGATACCAGCCTTCTGTGTAGAATTGGGCAGTACAAGAAAATCAATTTATCAAATATTTATGATTGCCCATCTCATGGAAAATTACTCTGGCAGTGTACAACAGTCTAGTAAAATAACTATAAAATAGTTATATAAAATCACGATGTAGTTGTTAAAAACATTAACTGTAGAAGTTTTGTATATCATGCAAAAAACTTGCCTGAAAACAAAAACTTAAATCCCCAGTGTTAACACTCTGGTTAGTGAATGGAAGGTCATGTAATAGTAATTAGTAAATATCAATCACAGTTAAGCAAAGTCTAGAACAATTTTCTAAGGGTCAAGTAAACAGTAGCTCTTACCGTCTAGAGCAGGGGTCTCCAATCCCAGTCCTTGGACTGGCACTGGGCTTCAGCATGCCAGAAACTGGTCTGTGCAAACAAGCAAAACCCCATTCCAGGGTTGCAGGCAGCACACAAAATCATGCCCCCTCCTGTCAGTGATAAAACCTCTCTCCAAGGAACCAGTCCCTGGTGCCCAAAAGGTTGGGAATTGCTGGTCTAGAGTAAGAAGAATGGAATGCCTCAGTTGAATCTCCTGAGACCCATCTTTCATAGGCAGTGAAAATCTTGAGTTATCAAAAGTTCTGTGGTTCTACTTTCTCAGCTTCCTTGGATGATCCATAGATTCTAGTATTAGAAGAGGAAATGTAGCATCTGATTATATTTTATTTATTTATGAAACATACCCTATAATAGTCAAATGACTCTTGGGCATGCATCATGTTACACATTGTTCTGGAATTCCTCATGTTCATGGTTTTTTCCTAAATTAAAATACTTCAAATTATATTACCTATCTCCTAAAGGAGAGGGTTGAGACTACTCCTAGTTTTCACTACACCGGGCTATGCCTTTCCAGTTCTAAAGTGTACTTTGTAAGAAATAGTAAAACATTCATTGTTATGCACTGAGATAAGTTCAAATACATTTTTTCATTTGCTATTGGTAAATAATCCGGTCAGTCCGTCTGCTCTGATGTGTCACTTATCTTTTGGAGGACCGAATTTGTAGTTTGGGACCATTTCTAGACTTAGTCTCAACTTGGCATGGTTCCATAAATTAATTGTTCTCTTTCCAAGTAATAAAACGTTTATCTTCCACTCACAAGTCCAGTTGCTACAGCTGTAAGAACAGTGGGCTGTCACAGTAATTAAGCAAATAATGTATTGCTGGAAAGCGGAATATAATTACAGTAGCCTTTTTTTGACTGTGACCCCACCACCTGTCGACAATGCCATTCAGTGGCAATCTAAAAGTTTTCTTTTAGAGGTAGCTAATACAGGTAGTCCTTGACTTAACGACCACAATTAAGCCCCTGTTGCTAAGTGAGATAGTTATTAAGTGAGTTTTCCCCATTTTGCTACCTTTCTGGTCTCAGTTGCTAAGTGAATTTACAGTTAAGTTAGCAACATGATTGTAAAATGAATCTAGCTTCCCAATTGTCTTTGCTTGTCAGAAATTCACAAAAGGTGATCACACAACCTTGGGATACTGCAGCCATCATGAGTCAGTTGCCAAGCATCCAAATTTTTATTATGTGATCATGAGGACACTGCAACGATCATAAGTATAAAAAACAGTCATAAGTCACCTTTTTCAGTGCCATTGTAACTTTGGTCACCAAATAAACTGTTGTAAGTCAAGGACTACTTGTAATTTGTGATAATTTAACCTTCACAGATTTCTTTTTTTACTATTTGAAAGGCTTCTAAGCTAGAATAAGTCCCAGTGTTGTATTTTTGACTGGCGTATTACCCTCGTCTTTCCACTGTCTTGCCTGCCTTTGTTTATCTGCCATAAATCTCCATAATAGGGATGCTGATAATGAAATTTTGGAGTTAAAGACCTCATTACTAGAAGTAGATCAGACTTGTGCATAACAAGGAGGGAGAGAGTAAAAATGTTTAGTGACTGACAACACTTTTGAATGGGCCAAGACCTGCAGTGTGGTGAAGCTTTTTATTTTTCTTTTCTCTGTCTTTGTGCAGAGGTGGTGGTATTTTTTTTATATGTGCTTATTTGGTGCCTACAGCAGTCGGCAGCACTTTGTCAGTCTTGCTTGATCTCGGAAAAGAAAATATTTGGCCTGAATTACTGCTTAGATAGCAGACCTCTTGAGAATACTAGGGCTGTAGGCTAGTAGACTGAGAAGTAAAAAAGAAATCCCAGGCAAGTGGCAAATCACTTCTGTTATTGCTGCCACAGATTTTGTTCATGTAGCCAGCAAGAGTTAAATCATGCCTTTTCTAAGGTTTATATGACAGTTATATTTTACAAAATAATAGGAAACTGCCATGAGTTTTCAGGGAGTGGGAGGGCATTTTGGGAACCAGAATAATGTTGGCATAAATTTATTTGCTTAATTTCTACATTGCCCATCTCCCTAAAAGCTGACTCTAAATTCTAAATTGATAGAAAAAATGTTTAATTTTTTTCCCTGCACCATTCCAGTTCTTTGTGGTGTTTCTCTCCCTCTAAGCTCTTTTCCCTTAACCTGTCTTTATTAAGAAGCTCCAAAATGGATGGGAAAATTACTTGAAAATGTAATCAAATAAGGTGCAACTAGGAAAACATTACCTCTCTTCACCACATTAACTGATATGTTGGAAAGGTTACAGACAAGTGAACAAACCCAGGAAAGGTCTCGGTGCTTCCATTTTTTAACTTAAACTCATTTTTCTCTTATGTGTCATTTGCAAAATCTCCTTTTTATGACCTGTGGTACCCCATACCTTATTCTGACAGCTGGAACATTGTAAGGATTTTTTTAGAGTAATGGTAAGTTAACAGAATAACAGTTCCTGAAGAGTAATTTTGTTTAATATATTGATGCAAACTTCAATGGCTGGCATTAATGAACTTCTGAGCTGAATTGCTGTAGCCCAGATTTCTTTTGTCTGACCTTTTGCCAGCATCTGGCGTTTTCAGGCTGGCATCTTCAGAGAGAGTGAGCTGCTTTATGTATACCTTTTGGCAACTCACAAGCAACTGAACTAGGCTGACTGGGCTCTTGTGTTTTTTTCCCCAATCTGGCAAGCTGATCTCTGATTGGTCTGTGTCACAGGAGTCCAAGAAAATTAGTTGCTAACTGTATTGTATTTGACAGTTTTCTCTTTGAATATTTAATCCAGCCTTTTCAAAATGGGTGACTTCCAGAGATGTTGAGAGATTTCTTTAGATTCAGATTATTAACAAACAAATTGTCAATGGGAGCTGAGGAATCTGTGTGCTTAATGATGGTTTGCTCCAAAATGGAAACAGTTGATGTCTGAGTTAATGCAAGGACAATAAGGAATATTTGGGTGCCTTCATTAGCTATACATTCCATGTTGAGATATTGTTCTAATGATACTTTATGCATTCCTGTTCATTAATCTAAATATGCCGGCATATGCTCTTTTTCTGAGAGAATTACATCACAATGTTTGAAAACATGTAACCACTAAGCAATTCATGAATTGACTGAAAAAAAAATCGAACTGATAAATTCTAAAATTGTCGTGATTTTGATCTTAGTTGTAAGCACTGGAATAATGGGTTGTCACAAATTCCAATAACAAATTAATCAGGTTTCAGTTGTGTTAGCTCACACACCTCTATGCATTTGTCCTAAATTATTTATCAGTGAAGCCAAATTAAGATTTGAAGTTTAGAATCCCTGAGCAAAAAAATGTAGTCAGAAGTCCACACAATGCACCTCAGTTTTTGACTTATATTAGAATAGCTAACTTGGGAGCTACAGTGATTTTTAGGAATGTATAATATTATTTTGTTAATAAGGAAAAAAACCCAACACAATTAAATACTGTTTAGTGGAACTGTATTTCTTTAGATTCAGATTATTAATAAACAAATTGTCAATGGGAGCTGAGGAATCTGTGTGCTTAATCATGGTTTGATGTCTGAGTTAATGCAAGGACAATAATGAATATTTGGGTGCCTTCATTAGCTCGAGGTTCACTAGTTGAGGGCTAGAGGCCAACAGAAGATGAAGGGGAGAGCTCCACTGTTGACATGAAGTCTTCTATGCACTTGCATGGATATCCCCTTCTCTATTTGTAAACCCACAATTTATGCACACAATTGCACTACCAGTGTGTATACCCTTACCCACCCAAGGCCAGAGCAATTCCTCTCCATAGAGGGAAAGGTTGCTGCTTCTTCAGGAAGCATCATTTCAAAGTAGTAGTTCCCAGGCTTTCTCCTCTTCCTTTCCATTTTTTCTCTCTACCGCCTGATGAGTATCGGGAACTGCCTGTAATGAAGCTGCATGCCAGAAGGTGATGATTTCCAACAGGACAAACTATGAGGGGTCTTGTTTTCTTGCAGATGTTTCCCTACCCAAACTAGGTAACATCAGGACTAATTATTATCCAGTTACTTGCTCTCCCATCGAGTGCCCCCCTCTAAACTGGGGAGAAATTGTGGACTTGTAGGAACAGGAGCTTTGAGATTGGTTGTCCTGACCTATATGATCCCCTCCGGTTTTAGGACATAGATGGGGCTCAGGGTCAGATCCTGGATTTGCAACAGGGGGGATCACTTCGCTCAAGATGACTGTCCACCTGTGTAGCAGAATGTGATGGGAAGAGCAATGAAGAAGTCCAGCTTCAGTGCCTGAGTTGAAGGGCATACAAGGCCACAGTGGGTTGTTGTGAAAATATATTAGGGAGCAACTGATGAGGGATATACATAACAATAGGTGCTCAGTTTTTTGTTTTCTAATTGCAAAGTCACACATGACTGTCCAAAGGGATATAAAATGTCTAAAAGAATATAACATTTCCTAAGTTGCTAGAGTGTGTTGTCAAAAGATTTCCTTTTGGCTCTTCCCATTGCTATTTGATAATACCCACAACTGCCTGATTTCAGATAGTTATTCTCTCTCCTCTCCCACACCCCAACCCCTGGCTTAATCACCTTTCTTTGTAGAGGTTGGTGTTAAATTATGTCATTATTCAGTGCTTTTGTACACCACCTTGATCGCGGGTGTCAAACTCGATCGCATCATGTTACATATTGTGATGTATCACAACGTTTTTTGCCTTTGTGGAGCGGGTGTGGCCTGTATGTGATGCATCCTGCCCATGGGCCGCCAGTTTGACATCTCTGACCTTGATTATTTCAATTTTTTTATTTCTACTTTTAATCTTATATCTATTTCAAGTATAGTATATGTTATTGTTTATTCTCTGATTCAGTTATTTATTTTAGAATGCCTTCTGTATACCATTCTGTGGAATTAAAAGTTACTTCCATTTCTATGTATTGAAACTAAGCAGGAGTGTGAGGAGCATGTTGGGATTATTTATTCAAATTAATATGTAGATTAGGACCAGTTTTCATTTATGACAGTTTATGAAGTTTTCATTTAAAAGAGATTAATCTAAGCTCTTCACAGTCCTAGAGCAGTGCTGCCATAGAAGATGCAATTCTCAGCTGATCTGCCAAGATTAATGATGGCTTCTTCACTTTCTGAGTAGCTGCTACGATCAAGTGAAAAAAGAAGAAGGGGAAGAAATTTCATTTTGATCTGGCTAGCCATAACTCTTGCGTCACAGTCCTAATTTCAGTGCAGAGAATAAATTATTTCCCTTTTGGTCTCTTCTGTTGTTCAGAAGTGAAAGACGGCAGGGAAGCTGTTGTGGCTGTGAGATGTGAGGACCATCCCTGATATGCTTGTGACCTTGCATGCCAGTGGGAATGAAAGCATCAGGCTCTTGGCCAAAATGCGGCAGATTAAAGTAGACAAAACAACTCAAGAATACAGAGAAAACTTTGAAGTGCAGTGGAGGATTTATTTTCTTTAGTACATATATAGCCAGATGCCATTTGATTATTGTACTATCTCTACCACTTGATCAGTAATGCTGTAGCAGAAAAGAGTAGAAAAGGAGATTTATTACTCCAGATTAGCCACATTTAGGAGAAGACGTTATGTAGAAATTAAATAATTTTAGGATTTTATTTCATTTTTCGTCCTTAATACAGGTAGTTCTCTACTTACAACAGTTCGTTTAGTGACCAAAGTTACAACTGAAAAAAGTGACTTGTGACCACTTTTCACCCTTACAGCCTTTGTAATAGCCCAATGGTCATGTGAATAAAATTTAGATGCTTGGCAACTGACTCATACTTACGACCATTGCTGCCTCCTAAGGTCATGTGATCATCTTTTGCAACCTTGTGGCAAGCGAAGTCAATGGGAAAGTCAGATTCACTTAACAACCTGGTTACTAACTTACCAACTGCAGTGATTCACTTAACAACTGTGTAAGGGAAGGTTGTGAACTCAATGTGTCACTTAACAACAGAAATGCTGGGCTCAATTGTGGCCGTACGTTGAGGACTACCTGTACTTTGTAAGTTGAGAAACAATGCAAGAAAACAGCACGGAACAATGTATCTCAAAGTTTCACCATACTTATATCAATAAATTTAAAAGAAAAAAATATTATTTTTAGCATCAGATTTTTCCAGATCTAATAAAAATGTTATTCATCCACCTGAGAAATCACTTTCATCAGTAGTTTCTTCTTCATAAGAGCAATTTGCCATATCTTTTACACATCAATTGTTTAATAATAGGTTATTTAAAAATGTCCACTCTTGAAACAGAAAGAGAAATACTGTATATCTGCTTCATGAAATTGGTAGATGATCCTTGTTTAAATCTAACATTTGGCAAGGTTCACATGCTCTGCAGACTGAAATGGCTTGTTTCACACGACTTCCTAAATCAGACTGAACAAACTCAAATGCAGATTACCCACAGTATATAAAATCTAGTCCTAAAATGGGACTTCTGATGAAGATTTATGGCAAATTAGACATCCCCGAAGGACCAGGAACAGTATTGAACAGAGATGTGAATTCTAGCCAGTGAAGTCTCTCTGGAAAAAGGAGAAATTATGAGATTTGCTTACCTATATTCTGGGTAGCTGCTCTTTGTGAGAAGACTGCAGGAATGGAGATTTTGGTGCTCAGTTTATGAGTTGAACGGCTGGGTTCGAAGGATTGCAATCAAGCTCACTGCTGTAATACAGCCTATATAAACATAAGGTTGCTGAGAGTCATTTCTTAATCACTTTCAGAAATTGCTTCTTATTTACTTCTCAGCTATTACTAACCTTTGCAATAGAGTGATATGGAAAAAGATGCTACACAGGATATACAAATGAAACCAGCTGGTGTCTTAATAATTAAAAGGGATATACAAATAAATCCAGTTATCCAGTGGCCTGGATAACTTTCCTATATTGGATTTAGAAAACCAATTTCTTAAAGTTTGTAAGACAGGACAATGAAAAAAAAAGGAAACAAATCAAGTTTTAGGACAGTATTTGAAGAGATTAAAAATAGTTAAAACAAAAAGGGAGGAATATAAACTTGGTTTCTTTGATCAAGGTTAAAATAGATAGTTATCTCTGGTAACTTGCTGACCAGAATTGAATGCCAAGTTTTTGTTTATAGATAAGAGATGAGATATGGGGAAAATATATCATTTGCTATATTTTAAGAGAAGTTATGAAAATTGTTTATACTTATGAACGGAGAAGTCATTGTTTTATATATTTTCATTTTCTTTATTATATTGTTACTCTTTTTTCTTTTTCTGTACTTTATTTTTTTCTTTTTTTAGTTTACATTAATTTTTGTCTTTTTAATTGTAATTGTTATGCAGGGAATCAGGTGTGGCTTGGCATGAACAAAGAGGTAGAATCCAAATTCTCTTTCTATCACATTTTTTTCAGGCCTGGACAAAGGTAGGTCCTCCCCATAATGCTTAATGAATCTCAAATACAAGTATATATAGATTTCTTATTTTTATTTGGTTACATAAGCAGGAAACAGCACAGAGTAGATAAGGCAAGAAGTTTATTTTTTTATTTTATTTTTTTATTTTGATTTGTCAATCGCTTACAAGATAATAAGTATAAGTATATACATAGTTATGAATACATGAAATGGGTATATATAAGAAAAATAAAAGAAACAATAGGACAAGGACAGTAGGCAATTGGTGCATTTATGCACGCCCACTACAGACCACTTAAGAAAGGCATGAGGTCAATAGTAGACAGTCTAAGGTTAAAGTTTTTGGGGTTTGGGGAAGAAACCACAGAGTCAAGTAGAGTATTCCAGACATTGACCACTCTGTTGCTGAAGTCGTATTTCCTGCAATCAAGTTTGGTGCAGTTAACCTTCAGTTTGTATCTGTTGTGTGCTCTTGTGTTGTTATGGTTGAAGCTGAAGTATTCATTGACAGGTAAGTCATTGCAATGTATGATTGTATATGCCATACTTAGATCAGACCAACGACGGCGTAATTCAAGGTTTTCTAGGTCTAGAATTTCAAGTCTGGTGGCATAAGGTATTCTGCAATGAGTAGAGGAGTGGAGAACTCTTGTTGTGAAATATTTCTGGACTTTCTCAACTGTGCTAATATCAGATACGTAATGTGGGTTCCAGACTGATGAGCTGTATTCAAGTATTGGTCTAGCAAATGTTTTGTATGCTCTAGCTATTACTAGAAAAAAAGCTACGTAGGATTAGGTTAACAACTCTTAATGCCTTTTTGGCTATGTAATTACCATGGGCTCTAGCACTTAGATCATTAGAGATGAGTATTCCAAGGTCCTTTACAGAGTTTGGATCATCAACAAGGTCTTGACTATTCAGCTTGTATTTTATTTTCTGATTTTTTTTTGCCAATATGTTGGACAGAGCATTTATTTGTTGAGGTTTGAAGTTGCCATTTGCTTGGCCATTCTGATACATAGTCAAGATCTTTTTGAAGGGTAGCAGTATTGTTTGTGGTATTGAACAGCTTTACATAATCAGCGAAGAGAACACAGTTGCTCTTAATGTGATCACAGAGGTCATTTATGTAGAGTATGAAGAGAATTGGTCCTAGAACACTGCCTTGGGGGACACCACTATTGACAGGTACAGAATTTGACAGGACACTCCCATGTTTGTTGTCTGTTTGACAGGAATGCTTCTATCCAGTTATGCAGTTGTCCAGAGATACCATAAGATTTTAGTTTTAGGAGTAGTTTGTCATGTACCACTGAATCAAAGGCTTTACAGAAGTCTGTGTAGATTGCGTCTATTGTTTTGCCCTGATCGAGTTGTGTAGTCCATATGTTTTTGCAGTGTAAGAGTTGCAGATTATAGAATAGTTTTTTTCTGAAACCAAATTGTTTATTAGAGAGTAGGTTGTTTGTCTCTAAATGGGGGATGATGGATTGGTTAATAATTGATTCCATGACTTTACAGGTGACGCAACATAAAGAGATTGGTCTGTAATTTTCAACTAGGCTGGGCTCTCCCTTTTTGAAGATGGGGATGACCGTGGCTTGAGACCATAGGTTAGGCAAGGAGCTGGTCCTGAAAGATTTTTCAAAGATTATGCTTAGAGGTTCGGCTATGGCAGTGGATAGCTTTTTAAAGAAGTAGGCACATATTCTGTCCGGTCCAATAGATAGAGATGATTTTAGATTGCGTAGTGCTTTTTCAACATTGCCTTCTGTAAAATCGATATGTATTAGATCATTGTAGTTTTCTGTGGTTCGGCTAGGAAATACTGGGCATGATCCATTGCTGTTTACAAATACTGAACCAAAGAATGCGTTAAAGAGGTTGGCTTTAATGGTGTCGTCATTACAGTCTTTACCATTAGGTCCTATCAGGGGTGGGATGGATCTTGAGTTTTTTAGTTTGTTGTTTACGAAATTGTAATAAGCGCGGGTGGAATTGGTACATATAAGGTTTTCCTCTTGTTTAATGTGATAATTGGTGCATTCAGTCTTTATCTGGTGGCATAAATTTTTGTAACACACATCCTGACTTACTCATCCTCAAGCTCTGTGATTTCTTTCACAATGTTTGCATGGTGCTTTCACAAGGTCTTCATGAACCTGGAAGCCTGCTGAGGTCAGCCTTTTATTTCTGTCATTTCAACAAGAATCTACATCATCAAACCAATTCACAAATCAGTTATCAGAATTCTGATTAACATAATGTTTAATAAAATTGTTATATAAAGCAAGAAATCTAATCCAAAGATCAGAAGTCTATAAAATTTCAGTTGAAGGGTCTCCTCTGGCAGTAAAAAAATTAATGACAGCACATTGCTTAATGTGAGAATAGAATAATCAATTAATAGTGTTAGGGATACACCCTAGCAGAATCTGCACGGCAGTCAGGCAGTCAGACAAATATGTGAGATAAACGTTTTTGTAGCCTACACTCAGTAAAAAAAGATACACTGTGCTAGTTAAATAGTTATTCCAGTAAGAGTTTTAGCATAGTCAAATAGTCCATATATCATTCACTAGTTCAGTCCATCCGGGGATTATTCATTTGCAAAGTCCAGTGTCGAAAAAGAGGTCAGTAAACTTACAAATATCAGTCCAGTAATATATCTCCTTGCAGTAGAGATATGAAGAAGTCAAACCTCCTTTCTTCTTCGATGTTCAAAAACTCAGCAGCAGGGAACACGCAGTTAGCAAACCATCAATCCAGCATAGTCAGTTAATCCAGCAGGTTCTCTTGCTCCCTCTTATGGCGGTTTTACAACCGCACCCAAAATTACATGCGTTGCAGTTTAAAGTGACACACACTTAAACTTACTATCATAGTTTATATATATTATTTTACCCAAACTACGTTAGGTAACCTTGTTATTCCTAACAAATAGAGTAACAGTTGGAAAGGACCTTGGAGGTCAACTAGTCCAACCCTGTGCTCAAACAGGAAAGTCTATACTGTTTTAGACAAATGGATGTCCAATTTCTTCTTGAAATCCTCTTGTGATGGAGCACTCAACTTCTGAAGGCAAGTCATTCTACTGGTTCATTGTTCTTACTGTTAGAAAATTTCTAGTTTGTTCTAGCTTGCTTCTCTCCTTGATTATTTTCCATCCATTGGCTTATGCCTTGCCTTCTGATGCTTTAGAAAATAGTTTGCCCCCTCATCTTTGTGGTAGCCCCTCAAATACTGGAACACTGTTATCATATCTGCCCTAGCCCTTCATTTTACTAGACTAGACAGAGTTCTTGCAACTGTTCTTCATATGTTTTAGCCTTATCATCTTAGTTGCTCTTCTGTGCACTCTTTTCAGAGTCTCAGTATGCATTGATGAGTACTCATCGCAAGCTTATATTTCACAAATAACAGAAACACAATATTTTATCAAAGCAACTTGCTACCAACTGAAGTGAAAGAACAGATATTAAAGAATATGTCAGAGCTCAGTTTTGCCATTTGTTGGCATCTTTGAACTGAGCCAATGAGATGGATCCAAACACCACAGAACTCAGGATGTCTTAAACTCAAAACTCATTTGAAGGACAGTTTAGAAATTTGGATTCCTTATGCTACAAGACTTGAATGCAAAGTAAATCTCCAATGTTCTAAGATGTCAACAGAATGGCAGAACTGATGAGCTGGAGGCAGAATTCTCCCAGAGAACAGTTGGGATTGGTGTGTTGGGGCCTTCCCCAAACACTACTTCTGAGAGTCAGTGATCAGATAATGAATCATGAGGCTGAATTTCTTTCTTGATCATTAGGTTGATTCTTAAGAGATTTTTCTTTCATGTATAGTATGCAAGGAAAAATTAATATATTCATTGTTTCACCACCATCAATATCTCTCACTCTTGGGTTAAGACCTTTCCCACTATCTGATTCTCTTATTGACACTGTTGCATGACGCCATAGAAAATCCTTACAAGTGAGATAATTCATGGATGGAGAAAATAAATTCATTCTCTTATTTATGAATAGTTCACCTTCCCTTTTTTAAAATGAATAACTCACACACAATACACCCCTGTGAGGTGAGTTAGGCTGAGTGAAAGTGATTGCCCAAAATTACCCAGCTGGCTTTCATGGACAAGACAGGACTAGAACTCTCAGTCTCCTGGTTTCTAGGCAGGCGTTTTCTCTCCCCCTCTCTCTCTCTTTCCCTCCCTCCCTCCCTGCCTCCCACGGTAATTATTTGAAGCTTCTTATTTTGTTGCCCTAGCTTCCCAAAATATCCATGTTGGAAGTTTGATTGTTTTGTAATCAGTAATTTAGTTTGTATTCTACATTTTTGGGGGGGGGGGGGGAGAGAAGAAGACAATATGTGGTATATGTTTCTTTTTCAAGATTATATTGCTTAACTCACTCTAGTTTTTTCCATTCCCTAAATGCCAGATAGATCGTTTTAAAGAAATTCTTGCTGGCAAATCATTAACTTTTTCATTTGATCGATCAAATTGGGTGTAGAAAAAGACCTCTGGACCTTCCCCAGGAGAACAAAAGCACAGGAAGGTGAGGAAAATGAGAAAGCTCATGGCAAGCAAAGCTTCTATAAAGCATATATTCTGGGAGTGAAAAGCAACTTGCCAGATATCCTTCATCACTAACTTACCCATTTTTTTCAGGATATTAACCATCACTTATTCCTGGTGGATTTGGGGCATGGTTTCTGTCTTCAAAAGCTTGCCAATCACTGGCAAAACCTGTTGGCAGCCCAGTTTTAGTTTCACCAGTGAGATATCTTCTCTCAAAATGACTCTCAAGGACCATGGGCTACATTTTTTCCGCAGTGCTGTGGATACAGTCCTGCCGGGGCCGATACTGAAAAGGGCCTTGGTGCTAGAACCAGGTGGACGCCCCAGACTTTTGCTACATGGCCGTCCTTTTGAACTGAAGAGAAATCTATACCTGGTTGGCTTTGGAAAGGCTGTTCTGGGCATGGCAGCAGTGGCTGAGGACATCCTCGGAGGCTACCTCACTCAGGGAATAATCAGTGTTCCTCGAGGCATCCAAGAAACTCTGCGACATGCAGGAATGAGGTAAGGAAGAAGGCCATATTTTATGGAGATAAAAATCTGGCATGGAAACTAGCTCCAAGAATCTTTTCTTGAGTCCTTCATGATTTGGTTAACTTAAATCTCAGTTGTGACATGCTTTCCTACTTCAAATGCCTAGCTACTTGAACAGATTTATGAAGATACTTCCTATTTTTATTTAACCCATGGGAAAAACAGAAGACAATGTGATGTTTTGAGTTGCTCATTAGAATTTTAGGTGATCAATATTCTTTTGTTTTCCTTTCATTATCACCTTAATTATTCTGGCTGTCCATCCGTTTAAAAAGTTTTAAATATCATGGGTTTCAGCATTATAAAGCTCAGCTAATAAGTGACTCTTTTGCTGGGAAAATGTTGCAGGGAAATGTTGCTGAAGCCGCACAGCCGAATCCAAGTCCTGGAAGGAGCAAGGGACAACCTTCCTGATCAAGAAGCATTGGAGGCAGCCAGGGCCATATTGGAATTAGCCAAGAGTCTCACAGCAGATGACCTTCTCCTGGTACTAATTTCAGGTAATGCTTGAGAGCCCAAAAGGACAGAGAGGCTTTTGTCACCTCCAGATGCTTTTAAAATCCTTCTTTACCATTTTCTAACCTTGTTAAATTTTTGCATGTTCCACAAGCACCCTTGGTAAACTAGGTTGCATTTTCCGCTGTTAATAAGAAGAAAAGCAGATGGCATGGGGAGGTGACTCAGGGTGGCTTTCAGTATGACTTTGTCCTGGGTGATGCTGACTGGCCTTTGAAGCACCCTTATGCTTTTTTGTGCCAGCTTGCTTTGGAAATCATATCTTTGCTGGCCTTGATAGTCTTCTCCATCACTTTCCCTTAGCTTTTGCTGCTGTTCTGCCATGGAGAAGGTGGGATCTTCTGCAATGGAAGAAAATGGGGTCCTAATAGTTTTGCATAAATGTTTTTTCAGTAGCTTGCTGAAATAAATGTCACTTCAAATTAATCAGTTCTCCATAGTTTCTGTGATTCACACAGATGGGTTGTATGCAAGGGTGGGGTTCTACCAGTTCGCATCTATTCACGAGAACCGGTTGTAAACATTCTAAGCAGTTTGGAGAACTGGTTGTTAGAAGATATTACTGGCCTAATCCTGTAAGGAAGGCAGGAAGGAAACATTCTGGTATTGCTTACAGAAACTGCTCTCCGTTAACCCTTATTACATTCTTGGCAGGACTAGACTTCCTGTCTCAGGAACTTCTCTGGAGTTTTTTCCCCTCCTTTGATGGTACTTTGTTTGTGTGGAGTGACCATTCAAAGTTACAATGGCACTGAAAAAAGTGACTTATGACCGTTTTTCACACTTACAACTATTGCAGCATCCCCACAGTCATGAAAGGCCAGGCGAGGAGATGCTTGCCTCGATGTGAGTGATATTGAGTTGGCCACACCCAGCCAATAACATGACCATCAAGCCATGTCCACCCAGTCACATGACCACCAAGCCACGCCCACCACCTAAGGCACGCCCACAGAACCGGTTGTTAAAAATTTGAATCCCACCCCGGTTGTATGTGTCTCCCTGACGTACTTTTTTTCTTTTCTCCATCAAATTCAGCTTTACTGAAAAATCAGAAGTATGTATGCTCAGGCTCTTATTTTGCAACTAATCTCTAAAATAGGTCATGTTCTTCTACTGATATTTCCAGTTTAATGAAACCACTCTAGCTTTTCTTGCTTAGAAATTTCAAAACTGCCTTTTTTTGGTCCAGCAGATGGCAGTCCAGAATAAGAATAAAGAATATGCCATGTAATATTGAAAAATGCAATAAGTTGAGCAGGAGCATGAAGCTAGAATATAGAACATAGAATAACAGGGCTGGAAGGGACCTTGGAGGTCTTCTAGTCCAACCTCCTGCTTGAGCAGGAGACCCTAAATCATTTCAGACAAATGGTTGTCCAGGCTCTTCTGGAAAACCTCCAGTGTTGGAGCACATACAACTACTGAAGACAAGCTGTTTCACTGATTAATTGTTCTGTCAGGACATTTCTCCATTATTAATACTAGGTTGTATCTCTCTTTAATAATCTTTCACCCATTATTCCTAGTCCCATCCTCAGGTCCTTTAGAAAATAGGTTGATCCTATTGTCCATGGAAGAGTGTAGTGTACCAAAGAGTTGGCAAATTTGTTTGGTCTGAAGGGGCTAGAAATTGTTTGTCTGAAGAGGCTAGGAATTTGACATTCCAAGTAGCCATGTTTTTGAGGTTTACGTCGTAGCATTCATTTCATTTTGATGTTCTCAGTATTAGTTATGTTGGTGCAATTATTGTACAGATTGTTCTTTCCACTATTTTCTTAACTGCCAACTATTCCTTTTTTTTTTTTTTTGAGGCATAAGCAATAGTATGACCAAGTAGATATGCCCTAAAGGCAGTCTAGGCAACCCAAATATTTGTAGAATCTCTCTTTAAAAGAAGAAGAAAAAATATTCGTAAATATATTTGAACTATAAGCAGCTCAGAGTCATTGCCTGAGATGGACAGCTGTAGAAATTAAATAAATGAATAAATAAATGCACAAAACATCATTTAATAAATATAAGAAACTCTTTAGCAGCCTATATGAGAATGCTGTTGAGCTCTTAAATGGGAACTTTATTAACTTGGAACAAAATATTCATTGAAATATATGAAGCAAAATACTGAGCCAGCTAGTAATTGCACTGTATGGTAGGGTAAAATACATAATCATTCTGAGTAACTGAAGCAACTTAAAAATGTTTAGTTTCGGTTGTGTAATGCTAAGCCAAACATAGCTAAAGAAATTTGGAGATTATAGATATGTGTTTCCTTGCTGTTTATGAACTGGAGCTCTCTTGGTGTAATGGAAAGATTGGTCAATATTAGTCTGCGTGATCAAGATGAAAAGAGGAATTTAAATATTGGTTTGATATATTCCGTGATTTATTTTGTTTCCTATTTCTCTATAGGTTTTTTATTTCGCCCATGTCTTCTCTTTTTTGCGTATTAAACCAATACAAATATGAAAACATGCATGGATTATTGGGCATCTCAAGCTACAGTTTGTGTCACTGTTAAACAAGAAAGTCTAGGATCCTGGAGTCATTTCTGGAAACATTGCTATTTATCGGTTGTAAGATAACTGTCATGCAAGACTGATTCATGGTATGGACATGGTTGAATCAGGGATGAAGCTGAGACAAAAGAAGTCTGGAGCAGGGGTTTCACTCACAATGCCTTTCCGCTTAAATTGGCACAATTCTGCAAGCTTGGGTAGCATGTTCTTTATTCAGGGGCAATATCGGCTATGTGGGAACTTTCAGGCAGCTCTTTTAAAAATACATTCACGCTTACTTCTCACTCATCCTCCACCACTGGCCACAATCAACCCCTTTTGTAGGTTTTGCATTTTAGATGTGTAAAATTTACATTTTATAAATGTAAAAACATAGGCTGCATGAAGAAGGAATTCCAGATTAGGGAGGCAGAAATTAATCAGCATGGTTACTGATTTTATTTTTAGATATATATGTTTTCCTGTCCTTTAATGCATATGCATCACTCAGGACAACTTCAAACACTTGAAATAAGTGCAAGATTTGAATTTTGGCAGTGCTCCAAAAATGTACAAAGACATCCAATAGGAATAACCATGTCTTCTAAAACTGAACATGATATTGAATGCCTTCCTAAAATAGCAATGCTTTGCCTATTTGCAAAACATTATCCAATAGGGCGACAGTCTAGACTCCTAAGAAGAAGGTTCCAGAGTTTGAGGCCTACCATTAAGAAGGCAGTCCTGAGGTGTATTGGACCCTAAGCCTGTAATGCTTTCAAAATTACTCTCAGCACTTTGAATTGTACCCCAAAATAAAGAGGTAATTGTTAGCAATTGTTATAGGACTGGGGTATAGCAGTGCCTGTAGGCATCTAACCATTTACCTTACCTATTGCTGTTAATAGAATCCAATTTAGAACCCACATCATTCCTATCAGTAGATAAAAAAGAGAAGTGGAGCTACATGCCACTGAGAGGCCCAGCAGAATGACAGGGACATAGTCTTGATTTCACTGTGGATTATTTACCAAGGCAACCAAAGATTTTTCCAGTTCTCATCGTTCCCAGTTCTCAAGCTAAAATGAGTCTAAGAAACCTGTTTCACCTAGGAACTCCTGAACCTGAGGTCCCATTCTATGATTAACCACCTTGTTCAAGAATAGCCAATTGGAAATTATCTAACAGGATCAGCAACTAATTAGAAGTTTCATACTAGCATTCTCTCTCCTCCCAAGGCTGGATGTTCAGTGAAGGATTGGCGATCTAGTTGACTGGATCTTTCTTCGTTGCCTTAGAGAAGACAAGGGTCAAGGGCACATGTAGTCTAATTTACTAAAGAAGTTGTTAACAACCCCTGCTGTATGAATGTCATCTGTGACATCAAAACACAAGCAGACATAGCAGGATCTGATTCTGACAACTAAATGAGAGTAATTGTTCTTGAATCTAGGGTGGAGAAGATAGTCTTCACATCCCCTACAATTTGAGTAAAGATCTGCTAGCAAAGAAATAGAAGATAGATGAACTTAATGAGATAGATATAAAGAGACTCTACCTTCCCCGGAAGAGTGATCAGTATGATACTGCTGATAGAGGGAAAGTCTACTCATACTTATGCAGGGAATTATTTGAAAAGAAGTCATCCTTGTCATATGCCACTGACTTTGTCCTTAGGTTTTTGGAAGCCACTGCTCTCATGTGAGAATAATTCTCTTTCTTGTTAATGTGCCATGAGTAAATTTCTAACAGTTGGTTAAAAATCGCTATATAATTATTTTTCAGGGGAATATTTTGCAAGATATTGTGCCTCAAACTTCAGCATGTTTTGTATTTCATGGCAGCTTTTGAACTGACATTGACAGAGTTGACCGTGTGTCCTTTCACTACTCTCTTGATCTTTTATTTCTATGGACTTTCTGTTAGTTGTGATTGTGGATCCATTGCTCCGGTGGCCTGTCTAGTGCTTGAGATATTTCTCTTTAATGGATTGTGTCCCTCTAATCCATCTATCCCTGGCACCCAGCTGAAGTGTTTAGTTGCAGTTCATTTCCCTTCTCTATTTTGCTTAAACTGGCCCTGTGTTTAGAGCTCTTTTTGTGCAGAAATAACAAGCACTGTAAAATGTGTTCTCATCTGTACATGCTAGTCGATGGCTTTCTTTACATAAGTAAACCTGAATGGATTTCAGGATGAAACTTTCAGTTCATTGGATTATCGGGAGTCTAATTCCGAGAGCTTTGTGTTCTGAAAATAATCCTTAAGAAGTGTGTTGGATTTTGTGTGAGCTGAATACTTCTCAGTTATTCGTTCACCTTTTTTCATCTGAAAAAAATGCCACTGTTTGAAGGAACATGTTAACTTAAATCTGTGGATTCTTTAAACCATAATTATCTTTTTTCAGGCTTACACAAAAAAGTGGGGAGCTTTAATGACTAGCCGAGATAGGCTGCAATCATGTGAGTTCAGAGGCATTTCTGAATCTTGTAGATTTAGGGAGGTGAGGAATGCTTATGAAGTGAATGATCCCTATTATATCTCATTTTCACACCCAGCCCAAGAATGAGATAAAACAATACAGCCAACATTCAGTTATTTATTTGCTCACATCATATAGACAGACTCTTGCCAGATTAAACCTATACTACTCTCACCCTAACTAGATTCTAGGGAGTGGCTATCCTAACTTTTTTCCTGATTAACTTGTGGTGCCTCTTGTCTTGCTCGCCTCCTTGAAATATTCTCTCTTTCTGTAAACTGCCCCTTCACTGCAGTCCATCTCCCCCTTCATAAACACAATCCATCACACACAGTGATATGTTAACTTTCCTGTGCCTATATTGCTGCCACCGCCACATCATTTCCAGATTTCCCTACTTGTACTTGCAGAGATGAATTTTGTAAGATGAATTAACACAGCCTACCTGTAGTTTTCTTGGCAATGTATTTCAGAAGAGGTTTGCCCTTTACTCCTTTCTGAGGCTGAGAGTGACTGGCCAAAGTCACCTGGATATCTTTATGCCTAAAACAGGATTAGAACTCACAATCTCTGGTTTCTAGTCTGATCCTTAATCAATGCACCAAATTGGCTGTCTACTTTTAATATACATGGGAGGAAAGCTACCTTGCCCTTTTAGAAATTTAGATGTGAATCTCTGTTTTAATCACTTGATAGGAAAGTATCCCCAGTTGTCATTCTGTAAAACAATCGTCTGAAAAGTGGGAGGAGAAAAATTGCAAAGGATGGAAAGAGGCAAAGAGGAATACTGCCTCTCTTTGGAGTTCTGTTGTCTTCTGATAGAGGCTAACCTTTGCAAGTAAGGAGCCTTGTTGCCTAAAAGCATACTTTTCTGCCTTTTAGGAGGTGGTTCTGCCCTTTTACCTGCGCCTATCCCTCCTGTCACCCTTGAAGACAAGGCCACCACCACCAGGTTACTTTCTTTAAAAGGAGCCACCATTCAAGAGTTGAATACCATTCGAAAGGCTCTCTCTTTGTCAAAAGGTGGGGGGCTGGCCCAGATCGCTCATCCTGCCCAGGTAAGGGTATTAAAAGCTATCTTTGTCGAATAAGACTTAGGGTTTTTTTTTTAAATGCCAGTTGTAGTTCTCTAGACTGTGGTTTAGAGATGGATAAATTTTGGTGCTGAAGGTCTGGATAATTTTTATCCTCATCAATGTCAGGGACCTTATACTAAGTCAGTTCTGATGCTTAAACATTTGGAGCAATCAGAAACAGAAATTTTAGGAATGTAGGAAAATGGTTATGATTGGTTCTTAACATATTTTTAGTATTCTTGAAGAAATCTTTTAGCTCTAGGCTGAGCTAGGAAATGTGCATACAGAATAATGCAGTAAATACAAATTAATGTCTCCAGAATGAATTATGCAACAGTGATTTATTTGTAAAAATCATTGCAACGCAGGCTAATTTGGTACAAATCTGGAAGACCTTAGTTTTAATGCACCAACTTCCATCTAAAGCCCTCTCCAGAAGTCCTTTTATAATTTTATTTCCTGTGCATGATCATAAGGGCTCAGGGTTTCCCCCCCAAATTAAATGTGATAAATTCTACTCTTTGAGGTGAATGGAATATTTGAACAGGAGGCCTAAAGTTCTGTGCTAAAAATGCCAAAGCATTTCATCAAAAATTCTGATTGTTCAGCTGTAATGACTACTATGAATTAAGTAAAAACAATGCTTTGTTGCTTAATTTTTCTTTTACACAATTTGTAAATAATTTGGGTTGAGGGATTTAACTTTTTAAAAAACATTTCTGTTTTGCAGATATTGCAAACATTTAACAATTAAGAATTTATCCAGGTAGCCTTTGACTTACAATTGTTTAACAAATGTTTGAAGTTACTGGAAGTGGTGCTGGAAGAAAAGCCTGGTCCTCACACTTATGACCAATGCTCTCACTTACAACTGTTACACTTACATTGTTACACTCACTTACAACTGTTATATCACCACAATGGTTAATGTGATTGCAATCATGTGGTTACATGATCATGATTTGTAACTTTTTTGCCAGTTTCTCATTGGGAAGATTATGGATTAGTTTAATAACTACAGTGATTCACTTAGCAATTGTTGTAAAAATAATCATAAAATTGAATTTGACAACTGCAACAATGTATGACAAAAATTCTGGTCCCAATTGTGGTCATAAGTCAAGGACTACCTGCATAAACTATGAAATATGACCTATTTTTCATAAAAGTGAAAGACAGTAATTTTGTCAGAGCAGTAGGGAAGAATTCTCCTGAGAGCCGTTCGGATCATCCAGAGAGTGGGAGGTGCTTCAGTCTGCGTCGTTGAAGGCTGAGCTTAATTACTGAGGAATGCTCCGCCCTCCATCACGTGGCTCCTTGCATTTCCCAGTTTACGCTCAGCCTTCGTGAGAGTAAGCTGTGTATTTCCACTCCTTGGCCGATTCAAGCTAATTGCTGCAAAGTCCTTTACTTTTTCAGGTTTGCCTTTTATTCTTGGTTCTTCCTGAGCCTTTGCGCACTTCAGGTAGCTGTAGCAGGGGAGCGTGTTTTTCGCCCCCAGGGGGGATAATGAGCAGGCGGCTTTCGTGCTCTGGCGCCAATCCTCCCCCCCCAATTCGGCTCCTTTCCCAGCCGCTTCTCTGCGCCGCAATCGCAGCGGCTCCATTCGATCGCGCTGATAAGCGCAGCTGGTGTTCCCCCCCACCGCAAACACCGATCGCCCCAGGAAAGGGCGAATAGTTTACCTGGCTGCCTTTCCGGCCTCTAGACATGCCGGAGAGGCTTTTTAATTGCTCTGAGCAGCCCGTGGATAAGAGATCGTGGGTGGCCACCATTTTGGGTGCCGCCGCGTGTTGGGTGCTATATTTAAAGGCCTCATTGGGCTGCGAAGGGACTAGCTCTAGTCATAGCCTTCCAGCCTGTGAGAGCTACTAGATTTTAATCACAATTGGTATACACTAGTTGGCTTCCGCAGCACGCTCAGGGAAGAAGCTTGCAGCCTATCCCTCCCGGTTGTTGCCTGGGAGCTCCAGCTGCCAGAGGCCTCATTCCAGCCTCAGGCATTCATTTGGCAGATTGGTGATAACTTACAGCAACCTCTGGGGCCACTCCTTCCTAGGAGCATCGAACCAGACCCCGAATTGAATATTATGAAATAAAAATAATAAAAATAATAATAACAACAACAACAACAATAATAATAATAATAAGAAGAAGAAGAAGAAGAAGAAGAAGAAGAAGAAATATTATACATATATATATATATCATATCATATATAGATATATAAACTTTCTCGCTAAAGGACTATTACACAGTTTCAATACTAATTGTTTTATATATATTAATAATTATAACAATATCAATTTTATAGGCTGTATACGTCTAAATTCCAAAAGGGGGCACGGGCCAGCTGAAAGGACACCTGGCCTTTGCTGTAGGTCGAACCTTTGGCAAGCCAACCGCCTTAAATTGGTATTTTAGTCCTTTCTTCTATAATGGCAGATGACATTTCCACAAAAGGCCCTTCTTTGAAGGCCAGATCTAAATCCTACCACCTGCGCAAACAGGCTAAGGAAGCCTCTAAGGATACTTCCAAGGCTTCTCAGAGAGACGCCCTAAGACGTCATAGGAGAAAGAATTTGACAGGCGATCTAGAGAGGCACAACCCATGCTTCCAGCCCTACCATCCTCCGTTCCTTCTACCCCCAGAAACCCCCCCTCCTCCAGATTGCTCTTCCCTCTCCAGGCACAGCTCATCCCAGGGACACCAGGTCCCCGGACCAGCCACCAGATGGCCGTCCGAAGCTACATTCACGCTCACGGCCGCTGGTCTGCGCCAGGAGGAGGCCGCCACAGTTGAGATCCCTGCGTACATGCAGGCATGGATGGAATGGGCTATCCGCCAGGGGATAGCAGATGGCCTTCAACAGATGTCCAGGTCAAGTCCCCCCCCCCGATGGCACCCGAATACGACTCGCCATCAGCCAGGTCCTCGCCCAGATTGTACCCTACTCATGGTCAGGTACCTTTGCAGGGGGACAGTCCTCTCCCAGAAGGGGAACTGGAGGAGGCCATAGAGGATCTGGATCGGTTCGGGGAGGAGGAGGAATTTGAATGGGGTTCTAAACACCAAGGGGAACCCCTATCGGAGATAGACCCGATGGAAGGAGACATGTCCGAGGACGAGGGTCTCACTCCCGATCAACCCACCGTTGTGGGTCTGTTCAAGCTACGCATGTTTAAATTGCTCCGATTTAAGGCCAAGAACATTTCTGGCCTGTCTGTTCAGTCCTCCTCGGTTCTCCTTTCCCTGGCGGAGGGACAAGAGGACGCCATTTTCAGGCAGCCAGTGGTGGAGGCGGAGGTTATTCTGGCCCCACCCATATTTCACGACCTAGTTTCAAACCATTTGGACTCTATAAGGGCCCCTCCGGCCCCATCCAATCAGGACAAGAAGTTCTTTAACCTCGAGTCGAGCTTCTGCAACCTGCTTAACACTCCCGAGACAGATGAGCCCATCGTGGGCTTAGCATCCTCGTCCTCCCCCAGTGATCCCCTGGAGGCTCTGAAACCCGAGGACAAGAGGTCCGAACTGGCCTTACGTAGGGCCCATCAAGCGGACACCTGGGCCATTAGATCGGCCATGGCCGCTTCATTCTTCACCAGGTCTTCGATTCGGTGGCTCCGCCAACTGAAACAACATGTTCCCCCCTCTAACGCAAGGGCACATCAGGACATCGCAAAATTGACAGCTGCGGCAGAATTCTCGGCCGACGCCACCTATCAAGCGGTTAATTTCTCCGCCCGTGCAATAACCTCATCATGTTACAGCTCGCCGCCTGGTCTGGCTCAAACACTGGCAGGCGGAAATGAAAAACAAGGTTAAGTTGGCCACCGCCCCCATTAAGGGGGACAAACTATTTGGCGCTGCCCTGGAGCCATTGCTATCCGAAACCCGAAGCAAGAAAAAATTCCTTCCTCCCCTCTTTCGGAGGTCAGAGTCAAGAGCCCCTCAGCCTTTTCGGAGAGGTTCCCCCCGTCCTTTCTACCAGTCTCCTTTCCTGCCCAGGTATCCGAGACCCCCCTCCTTCCGACCATTCCAACCCCAGAATCGAGCCGATCCAGGTGACAGGAACAGGAGGGGTTCAGGAGGGAAGCCTTTCCAAGGCAGCCCTTTGGCAGGTGGCCTAGAGGTGGAGCACTTGCCTCACAGTCAGGAGGTTGTGAGTTCGATCCCAGATAAAGGCAAATATTTGGAATAAACTCTCCTTCTCAAGCAGGGGGTTGTACTTAGATGACCCAGATAGATCCCATCCCTCCCTTCCCATCGGCGGACACCTCAAGCATTTTGCCGACCGATGGGATTCCTCTAACTCCAATGCCTGGGTCCGAGACACCATCAGACTGGGCCTCGCGCTTGAATTCCAGCGCACCCCCCCCTGATTTTTTTTATGGTGAGGAGATCCTCTCCTCCAGGGATCCCACTAAACGCAACCTAATGGATTCAGCTATCCACCATCTCCTCACCATACAGGCCATACAACCTGTACCACCATCCCAGAGGAGGCAGGGGTTTTACTCCCACCACTTCATGGTCCCCAAATCCTCAGGGGGATGGAGGGCTATTCTAGACCTGAAATGCCTTAACTGTTACCTGACCTACTGCAGGTTTAAGATGCACACCCTACAATCCATTCTACTGGGCATCAGGCAGGGAGACTGGTGTATCTTCACATCCCAATCTCATTCCAAATTCCTCAGGTTCTGCTACAACCATCGCCACTTCCAATATGTGGCCCTTCCCTTTGGATTGGCCTCTGCCCCGAGAACCTTCACTAAGGTCCTTGCGGCCCTAGCGGCCCACCTCAGGGACCTCCCGGTTCGTCTCCACTGTTACCTGGATGACATCCTCATCCTGTCTCACTCCAGACCCCAAGCAGAAAGGGATATCAGAGCTACTCTCTCTGCCCTCCAAGACCATGGGTTCCTAGTAAACTGGCAGAAGATCCATATGTTACCATCTACATGGATCACCCACTTGGGGTCCGTCATTGACTCGGTTCAGGGAAAGGTTTTCCTTTCCTCCGAGAGATTCCATAGCATCCAGGAAACTGTCAAACATATCAGACGATCAAGGAAGGTAAGACCTTTAGAATCGTCTAAATTACTTGGTAAATGGTCTCATGTATCTCCATTGTTCCTGGGCCCGTTTACACACTAGATCCCTACAGTGGTTCCTGCTCCCGTTCCAAAGGACCGGCAGAAGCAATTCAAAGGCCACGGTCAAGGTGCCTTCAAGGGTCCTAACGTCTCTCCTCTGGTGGACCAGTCCCGCCATCAACACTTCCCGCCAACAACACTTCCCGCCAACAACGCTTCAAGGAACCCCAACGCCTCACCCTCACCACAGCCGCCAGCCTGTCCGGATGGGGCGCTCACATCCACTCGCTCTCGACACAGGGCAAATAGTCACAGGTAGAACAGACACGCAGTATAAACTGGTTGGAACTTCGCGCCAGGCACCTGGCCCTGTGCAACTTCCTCCCCCACATATGCGGGCGGCATGTCCTGATACTCATGGACAACATCACCACCAAGGCTCACATCAACCGACAAGGGGGCACCCAGTCCATAAGTTTGATGAGAGAGGACGAGCGCCTCTGCCGTTGGGCGGAGCGCAATCTCCTCTCCCTCAAAGCGTAGCACATCTCAGGGGTCTCAAACACCCAAGCAGATTGGCTGAGCAGGATCACAGTGGACTAGTCCGAGTGGCGCATCCACCCGCCACTGTTCAGGGAAGCGACCATGATGTTCAGTCTCCCGTCAGTAGACCTCTTCGCATCCCCGCTCAGCACCCAATTCCCCAGATTTTTCTCGAGGTACCCCTCCCACGGGGCCGAGAATCACAACGCCCTCCCTTGCCCCTGGCCCACAGGGCTTCTATATGCATTCCCTCCGTTGGCCCTGGTCCCCAGAGTCATCCAGAAGCTCATCTCCGAGAAAGCAGAGCTGATTCTAGTGGCACCCTACTGGACCAGGCGCCCATGGTTTGCGGACCTATGCAACCTATCGGTGGCCTCCCCTTGGAAAATTCCCCCGCACAGGATATCCCTTTCCCAGGAGCCCCTCCAACATCCTCAGTGGCTCCAGTTAGCCGTTTGGAGGTTGAGCGGGAATGTCTAAGGAAGGAGCAGTTCTCTGACCATTTTGATACCATTTTAGCCGCCAGGCGGCCCTCAACAACCAGAATATACAATGTCACTTGGCAGGAGTTCTGCAAGTGGTGCCATAGTCTCCAGGTCAACCCGCTCTCACCCTCCATCCCTCAAGTTTTGGAATTCCTCCAAGAGGGTCTGAGGAAAGGTCTTTCCCCGAGGCGTCAGGTCGCAGCCCTCTCAACTGTCATTGTTTGCGACAACCTGGGTTCCCTTTCCCTCCACCCTCGCATTAGGGCATTTCTCAGAGGAGACTCTAACTTGTGTCCCCCAACCATACATAGATACCCTACCTGGGACCTCAATAAGGTCCTGGTATCCCTTACTAAACAACCCTTTGAGCCTCTAAGGGAATCCTCACTCTAGTTCCTAACATTCAAAGTCGTGTTCCTGATGGCCATTACTTAGGCTCGCCGAATATTGGAGATAGCAGCCTTGTCGGTGAGGAGGGACCTTTGCATCTTCCATGCCAATTGGGTGGTTCTCTGATCGGACCCTACCTTCTTGCCAAGGTCAACTCAGCCTTCCATAGGGCACAGGAATTTATACTTCCGAACTTCTGCCCCAATCCCTCACGGGAAAGGGAGAAGCTTTGGCATACCCTGGATGTAAGACGGGCCCTCCGCATTTACATTAAGTATACCCAGTCCTTCAGGAGGCCCGAATCCCTATTCCTTTCCTTTCAGCCCAAATCATTAGGCCATAAGGTGTCCCCGTCAACCATTGGCCGCTGGATTAGAGCTACTATTTCCAAAGCGTACTTGTCCCAGGCTCTGCCGGTTCCCAGCGGAATAACAGCATACTCCACCAGAAGTGCAGCCACCTTGGCAGCTTGGGCCACCCAGGCTCCAATTGCGGATATTTGTCGGGCAGCCACCTGGGCATCCCCATCTCCCTTCATCAGGCACTATAAGATTGACATATTTGCCTCGGCGGAGACTTCGTTTGGTAGACGAGTTCTCCAGTGAGTCCTCAAAGTACTGCAGGGACTACAGAACCAGACGGACTCCCTCCCGTAGGACAGCCAAGCTTTGGTATGTCCCACTCTCTGGATGATCCGAAAGGCTCTCAGGAGAATGGGCGTTGGTCCTTACCTGACACGCCATTTCTCTGGAGCCATGAGGATCATCCAGCCCCACCCTTTTATTTCACCGTCTGGTGGGTCTTGTTTCGGCCAATGAACCTTTTAGCATAGTAAGATGAGAGCACGATCTTCTCTTCACACTCGACTTCGCATAAACTGGGGAATGCAAGGAGCCACGTGATGGAGGGCGGAACATTCCTCAGGAATTAAGCTCAGCCTTCAACGACGCAGACTGAAGCACCTCCTACTCTCTGGATGATCCTCATGGCTTCAGAGAAATGGCGTGTCAGGTAAGGACCGACGCCCATTTGAAGTATGATTCATACTTTATATGTCAAACACAGTTCTGTCTATTAGTAATACACTGAGCCTGTTTTTGTTTTTTTTACAGCAGAAATCAAACAATATTTGAAGATATAGATTAGCTACATCATTCATTCCCAGTTTTTCAGCAGGCAGGAAATGTGATGGTGGCTGTCTTTCCTATCCTAGGACTCTGGCTCAGCTTCATTTCGAATATGCAGGATTTCTCCAAATCCCTTTCAGTGCAGATTCAAACGTATTCGTTATTCAGTGCGTGATTCCAAGTAGTGCAATTAGTCAACTAAAGCCTCTTAACAGCATTAATGTAATTATTTTATTTTAATCTTTCAATCTTGTGATAAAATTGGCTTAGGTTTATAACTGAGCTTCTAAAATACCTCCAGTTGGAATCTAGGCAGAGGTTGTTTTTTTTTGGGGGGGGGGGGTTGTGTGTGTATCTTCAAGTTAGTTTTTGTCAGGTTAAACCCAAGAATTATGAAGAGTAATTCAGTCAGAGTTCTTTATTTGCCTACACACAATAGACTGTGGGTATCCATATTCTCTTCCTCTGTCTCCTATACAGCTCTGGCTGTTTTACCTTTTGTCTCCTCTCCCCTTTCTGAAATACGCTACCTCCTTTTTGGGAAACTGCCTCACATTGTAGTAGTCCATCACAACCATTCCCCCTTTGTGGGCATCTCACAGTTTTTAATTCCTGGCGACTGCCCTGAAGTTTTATTGGCGAGGCTTTTAGGAGGTGGTTTACCATTGCCTCCTTTCTTGGGCTGAGAGAAAGTGACTGGGTGACCTTGTGCCTGTGGCAGGATTAAAACTCACCATCTCCTGGTTTCTAGCATGATGCCTTAACTCCTACATCAAACTGGATCTCAAGTTAGTGTTAGAGGAAATAAAATACTCCAGATAGTATTTGACTTTTGACTTTCCACCCACCCCTCCCACCCCGTATTCAAGTGATCACCTGATCTTGCAGACTCAAAATGGGTACCTATGCCAGGAGTCTTCAAACTTGACAGCTTGAAGACTTGTGGATTTCAACTCCCAGAATTCCTTCTCTAGTCATGTTAGCTCAGGAATTCTGGGAGTTGAAGTCCACAAGTCTTAAACTTGCCAAGTTTGAAGACCCTTGACCTATGTGATCACATTGAGTGTGTATGTTATGCTCAATAGCAACTGAAATTCAAAGATTCAATTTCCATTTTGATGGCCAGAATAGGAAATTGCAAAGCAAAAAAGAAAAAAAAACTATTTTTCATGGTGGCTTATAGCAGGCAATTTAGTCATTGTTAAACAGTGGAATTATTGGGATAATATATTAAAGGATAGATGGAAAGATGAGATCTGGTCTTTGAAAAAATCCATTCTGTAATAATCCAAAGTAGAGAAACATTGTTTTATAAGGAATGATGGAATGTCATTTGTTGTCATAAATTATACCTGAAAACAACTTATTTCAAACATTATTAGCATATTAAAATTCAAATACATATTTTCACAAAATCAAGGTAGGCATAGTTAAAAATAAGATGCAAATTCCAATATAACATGAACAATATTTACTATTGCTTATTTTTTCAGGTGTTGAGCCTCATCCTCTCTGATGTCATTGGAGATCCATTGGACATGATAGCAAGTGGCCCGACTGTTGCCAGTTCTCACAGCATGCAGGACTGCTTTCAGATACTGGCCAAGTATGATGTATTGGACACCTTGCCAAAGTCTGTGTTGACAGTCCTCTCTAGCTCTGTCACAAAACACAGCACCCAGAAAAACTATTCCCATGTCTGTAATGTTGTGATTGGATCCAACAGGCTAGCTTTAGAGGGAGCCAAATGCCAGGCAGAACAGTTGGGTTACCTGACTATACTTTTGAGTGATGCTGTGGGTGGGGAAGTCAGCACTGTTGCCCTTTTCTATAGCCTATTGATTCAGTTTGTGTGCTTGAGTGTTATAAACGATGCTGGAAACAGACCTTTAAGAGATTCTGTGAAAGAAATGCTCACAAGCATTGCAGGACAGCTGGAGATTCCAGTCTTGAGCCTGATAGACCCTCTAACAACAATGAAAGAAACCCATGCGGAAAACCCCATTTGCTTTTTGGCAGGCGGAGAAACCACCGTGCAGATTCAAGGAAGTGGGAAGGGTGGAAGGAACCAGGAACTGGCTCTGCGAGTGGCCTTGGAACTGCACAGAGCTAAATCCACTATGGAGGGAAGCTATCTTAGTAAATATGAAGTCATGTTTTTGAGTGGTGGAACTGATGGACAAGATGGGCCAACAGAGGCTGCTGGGGCCTTCTGCAGCCAGGATCTGGTGGAGGAAGCTGAGCAGGAAGGCTTTGACGTGGGAAGCACGTTGAGCAATAATGATTCATACACATTTTTCACCAAGTTCCAAAATGGACATCACCTTTTGATGACAGGTCTGACAGGCACAAATGTCATGGACATTCACGCTGTTTTAATCAGAAGCCGAACTTAGTGATGCCACAGACATTGAGCTGTTCTGATTATGAAGGAATCTGTAGGCAACCCGAATGGAATATCTCTGTCCAGGCTGTTGATAACGAAGACCTAATGGACGGATATTGATAGAGAAGTGGGGGTCACTTTGTTGTTTTAATTAGATCATGGAAACAGCTTCTTGAAACTATGACAATTATTTTTTTATAACAACTTTCTTCAGTAGTGTGAAGAATTCTTCTGGTCATTCTGAGTGGGCCAGGCTGAAAAAGAAGAGCTAACAAAACTCTTATTATTTAGCCTTGAGGATGGCATCCAGAGGGCACGTTAATTTTGTAATTGTCTGTTGTCTAAGGTTGACCCACTGTATTTTGAAACTGTACCCTCCTCAGATGTTAAACAGGAGTTTGTCTCACAGGGGCTTGCTTCCCCCCCCCATGCATGTGATGATTCCCCCCCCCCCCGGCCGCCATCTAAAGGTATATGGTTCATGTCTGTAGATAGCGGGGAGGATGTGTTTGTGTAACAGTTCACTCATGCAAGCCGGAACTGAGATAGTGCAAGGTACTTGGTCATTAAGGTGCTTGCTCACTTGGGATTCTTCATGCACATGGGACAGTTTCCTGCCCTTTAGACTTCATGTAAACAGAGACACAGTCATAAGAGACATGACATTGGGAGGAATAATTTTGTATGGAAGCAATACTGTGCTAACCTTGTAACTCTTTTCCCTGTGGATCTGCTGAAGCAGTTTCTGAAGATAATACAGTGTCGTTGAACTTTTTGTGTACCACTGCAAAATAAAGCATTTTCTTCAAGAATTGTTTATTACACCCTGCCACGGGACGTCAGAGCATCTAGCCTAAATTCATATATGAGACAATTTCTCCACCATATCTGAAAAGTAATAACAGAAAAAGCTTCAGATCAGTGATTTCAGGTTCGCATTAGCTCTATACTTCTGGTTTCCCAACATGAAAAATCAGCTTGTCATTGTATGTTAACTCATCCTAGTGGAAACAGAGAGCTCCAAGTTTCCTTTGTTCAGCTGTAGAGTCCACATCAAATGAGGTTGGAACTGAGAATCTAATTTCCATCAAATCCAGGCAGGATATGCATTTTTTAGCACCTGCTCCATTTCAGTATCACTGCCTGTTATTGGAAGAAGAGTTTGAAAAATGGGCTAGATGTGCTGAAACTAATGTAACCTTGACCTTGCTCACCTTTCCTAATGGCTTTTTCTTGCTGATTGATAATTTCATGGGGAATGCATTGTGCAGAATGGAAGCTGCAAGCATTTTATGTATCAGTTTACCATTGACTGGAAAACAATGGAGCCTTAGGTTTGTGACCTTTCTAACTATATCAAGCCAGAAGTCCCTGTCGCTTTGATTAACTCCTCTAATTCCAGAGAACAAAGACAAGAAAGACCCACACAGGCAACTGTTGCAAAATTGCTGCATTGCACAACGCAGTCCACTATTGTAGCAACATCACCAAGTTGGTCACTTCAATAAGCTAAACAAAACATCATTTTTTTGATCATACATGTAATATAATGGCTTTCATGAAAGTCACCCATTGATTAATCTAAGCTAGCTGTTGCTGTTCCAGTTCAGCAACAAGGACAAATTAGAATACCAATCCATTTTTCAATGAGGTTTAAATTGAGTATTCCATAAATTAACCACAACTTAGTTTTTGTTATTACAACATTCTACCCTTATTTTGCAACAAACTAAAATGGTGCCCATCTGGTAACCCCCTTCTTTGAGAGGGGGGGGAGGGAGGGAGAGAGAGGGAAGGAAGGATGGAGGGAGGGAATGAGAACAATCTTATGGTCCTTGGGAACCATAGCCTTGATCCAATCTGCCCCCACTTAAGTAAAAAGGAGGAAATTTATATTTGATTCCATTCTCCCTACATTGATAAATCAGAATCCTCAAACTTGGAAAATATTTAAAGATTTGCTGCAGCCTAAGTCTCCCCAGGTTTCCATCAGATTTCCATCAATAACATTTGGACAAGCTGAAGAGTTATTCCATCCATCTGAATGCAGAACTTTTTGCTGGTATATTAAGTGTTTGGAAATCTGCTGCCAGCAGATCTTTTTATTTCACTAAAAATGAGTGCAGACTGTGAAATGCTTTGGAAAAAACTGAAGCTTTTCTCCTTCAGCATTAATGTGTGTGTGTGTGTGTGTGTGACTGGACAATGTACAAATTAGACATAAAAACCTAAAAGCTATGTATAAATATAATAGGGGCAGTTAAACAAGAACAGAATCATTAAAATTCTGAATTAAATTTAAAAGTGAGGCGGGCCTTCAGGGCAGAGTCAGGTCTTCAGACATTTCCAGAAGGCCAGAATTGTGGGGGCCCGCCTCACCTTTGGGGAGCAGAATGTTCCAAAGACTGGGGGCAAAGGTCTACCTGGACCCCATCAGTTAAAATAAAAATCCTACAAATGTTTGCTTACAAATGTTTGCATATAGTCCTGTTGACTATATGACCAATTTTTTAAAAAGCTGTAGTAAATAAATTAGAAATTATTACAGTGATTATTGCATGACTCAGATGCCCTTTAGCTGATCATTTAGCTATAATGGAAACCATGCATCTGAGACTAAAGGCTGCTTAGCTTAGGAAACAGCCATTTGGGAAATAGATCCATGTAATCAGGCTTTGCTCATGAGTTGGGGGCTAAAATCATTTCCCAAATATTTGAGAGCTGTTCATGAGCAAATATCTTCCATCTAGCTGGCAACATTTGAAAGCTGATCCACCTCATTCTTAAGTATAAATCACCCACCACAATTAAATTATGTAATTTAAAATCCAACAAGGTGTAGAAAATGTATTAAAAAATGAAACATATGCCTTTGGACATTTTGGTATTTAAAGGGAGTCTAGAAATAGTTTGAGAGTTAATTGTTATATTTTCTCTAAATATTACATGCTTGCCTTTTGATCAAGAGATGTAAGATTAAACCATTGACTTCTAACCTGTTGTTTACAAGAGAAGAATGCTAACCCCACATCATTATTAAAAGAAGATTAGGATACATAAGCAAACTTAGTTCAATTGGGCATGTGGTCTTGGGGTGTACAGCATGCTAAATATTTGTCACTTGATCTCGTCAGGTTACCTAATACAATGCAGAGTATTCCTAGCAAGTACTTACTACATTTGGAACAGCACAAAGTGTCTGTCTTTGTTTTTTCATTTTACCGTACTGCATTTAGCTTCCATGAATATATTGCACTTCAAGCTCTTAATGGCATATGAAGGGTTAATGGCAAATGAGATGCTTTTTTTTTTTTTTTGCCAAAGTTTCAGTGAAGAACCTTTGTGTTAGAGGACCAGGAATTAAGGCTTGTATTGCTAAAATCACTCAAGGATGAAAGCCTACTTATATCTGCCTTCCTGCACAGGTTTAAACTAATTTTGTGTCCTCGTTGTGTTTTCTGTATCCCTCACAGCATCAGCTTCAGGAGAGTTTTTTTTTAAAAAAACCCCACACCAAAACAGTTTCTTTATATCAGCAGAGTTCTTCATTAATCCTTGGAGATGCTGTTCATGCATGATTTCAGGCTCATTCGCAAAGCCTTGGCAGCAGTTACTACTTCAGGGTAATCCCATTGCTCTTAAAGTTTTATGTTGTGTGTGTGTTTAAAATGAACATTTCGCTGATTATTAAACTAAATAGGAAAAGCTAATGAAAACAGATGAAAGGATATTGTTGCTTGAAGCACACTTCACACCAGTGTTCTCTTGGTTTTTCTCCTATTTGAATATCTTTATTTCCCATTCTCCTTTCCTTTAATGAGGTGAAACTAGAAGTGGGGAAAGTTGGTCAAGGACAACAAAACTAAGAACGCATTTTCAAAACGTGATGTACCTGTTTTGCAACCTTTACTGTCATTGGAGATAGAGAAAGAAAAACATACAGGATGTAAGCAAATCCGGGTATTCTCTTGCCTCCATATTAGAATAGTCACAGGAAGGGCTGGGTGTAAAAAGGATGGCAGGGGGATAAAGTTAAACTCCACCACTAATTCTTTCCATTCTTCTGATTCTGCTGATTAAAAATCTCCATGTAATTTTTCTATCATATCATCTATGGGTTCCTTTGCAAATGAAAGTGACCAAAAGGGGAGACCTAGAAATGCATTTTATGTACTAGGACATTTTCATAATGAAAGTAAAAGTCTGCTCTGCTAATACCCAGGCCAAGTTTTTTTTTTTTTTTTTTTAAATCCACATCACCATATATTATCATTCGGTAGTTTCTGGCTGGGAGTGGAGTCATGGGAAGTCATTGGTTTAATTGTTGTACTGAAGGCACGTAAATCATTGTCATCCCCAACAGAATATTCGATGGTACCTGGTGATTTTGCTCTATGTGAAAAAAAGGAGACATGTGAATTAATCATTTCCAATCATTTCTGTACTAATGGTTTTGCTAGAAACTGGTTTCTGCCAGCACCGCAGGAACTCTGTAAATAGTAATCCAATAGTAAAGTGTTAGCAGATTAATTTTTGTTTACCATCTGCAGTAATAACGGCTTAGAAAAATAGTAAGAAATGCAAGTGTCAAGAGTAAGAAAAAATAGAGCATCAGAAGATTATAGTACTTATGTACCTTCTTTTGTGCCAATGACCACATGAGTGTTTCTTCATCTAAATAGGATATACATCCATAAATAGTTCTACACATTAAAATCTACTGTGTTCCAAAATAGCCAAGGCAGAGAAAAGATAGACAAGTCTCTTCAGCCAGCTTCTACACTACCCCTACAAGGAAAGGAAAGGAAAAGGAAAGAAGGAAAATGGCAAAAAAAATGGCAGATCTTACATGGTTCTGGTGTTAAACATTCTAAAATATTCTTGCAACATTTTGCCACTTTTTTCCCAAGAAGAGGGAACAATATGATATAGCATCCTTCCTAAACCCAGATGGGTATCCTATTAATTGAAATCTGGTGCATCTGGAGAGCCTCAGGCTGAGAATCACTTTGATAGATCTATCGTTACCTGTCATTGACTGATCCCAAAGCAGAATGGCATCTGCTTAGTGTTTGGCAGAAATGCCCAGAGCAAGACTTGTAAAGCTGAGAAATAAATAAATTGGTAAAGCTATGCCAATCGCGTCTCTATTGCTGCCAACTATGTTCCATAGATATTTTGACAGAATTTCCAGGATTTGGGATCCATTTTAGGAAGTTTTTTCTATGTAAGTTTATTGCACGTGTCATTCAGACTGTTCTTCGTAGAAGTTCCAAAATCTGCAAACATGTTTTGACTGGAGAACAATTGTATACTTGCAGTCCTTCAGTCTTTGACCAAAATCTTCACACTGTTAAAAATACCCCAGGAGGAAGAATACTCTTCTAAAGTTGATTTTATCCTTTCAAAATATGGAATTTGTGGGTTTTTTTTTAAAGAAAGAAAAATAGTTAAAAGACTACTGTATTTTTTTACTAGACATTGATAGCGTTTGGTGAGACAGGTCAAGTCAAGTGTGGCACAGAGGCTGACAGTTTATGTTCTCAAGGTATTCTCTCTGTGTAAGGATGAATCCTGTAATCGCCATCACAACCAAACAAGAAAATAAAACTGTGGCTTGAATGACACTGTCAGTTGGGTAGGATGAATTAGACACCGATTCCACCAGGCAGAATAGAGCCAGATGGGAAGAGGATCAACAGCCCAACAGCTGGCACTTTCTCAGGGCTGAGCTCATTTACGTAAGTGGAACACTTGTGGCCAAACAGTGCTAATGGCTGAGGATAAGTAACTACCTTATTAATTGTGGAAGCTTTTGGCACCAAATTAAAAACCTTGGCTTCTAGCCTTTCCACTGCTCTGGACTCTTAGGAAACATTAATATCCCGTCTCCCCAGCATTCTTATTATCGCTTCATTAAGGATCAGATAATGATATGTGTGGGTAGTTTATTCTGCCCAGATTCTGATTAATGGCTAATGTTTCACAAGGTGTTAATGGGTGCTTTATGAAGTGAGCAGAAGGGGTTCTCCAATAATCTCTTTCACAAACTAATTTTGCCATTTTCACTAATATGACAGATTTAACACATTCTTTATAAAAGCCCCTGATGATGCCTCAGAAAGTTTTGGAAAGATTATATAACTGCAATAATAACTTCTGCCACAGCATCGTTTTCAGCTTTCCACTTCCCGAACTCACAAAAAGCCAAGAGCACCTCTTGGCTGTGGATAAAAAAAATATTTGTCCATCGCTTCTTTATCAGGAAGGATCGGTGGCAGGATGTGTTTTCACCCTGTGCTAAAGGGAAGGGTTCTCCTTTAGAAGATCTGCCTTTGGCCTCAGCTTTTCAGAGGAAAAGCAACTTGGCTCACTTTTGTACCCAAGCAGACACCAAAGGGTGGAGTGTAAAAGCATCATTCTTCTCCTAGACAGCTCTGACATATTTTAAAATAGGAAGTGGCATACAAATTTTAAACAGTATAAATGCATACATATAAATAAAACAGACTCTTAAAAGTATTTCTTCCATTGTTTGTGCTTCTCTTCAAATGATGGTGGAGAACCACTTCAGAAAGCTGCTTAGATGCAGGTGCTTGAAAATACTGCTCTAGGCATGTTTTCTGTAGTTAAGGATGAACTACATAAGGTACCTCTGTGTAGATGATCACATGTGAGATAAAATTAGGTGGAAGGAAGGAAGGGTTAACAAAGCAAAAGGTCCCATGTACCCATTAGACCTAGATAATTAGTAGTATCTGGTTTCTTCTTGGTCTCAAAATGACAGGTAGGGCATTTACTGAGAATCAAAAATAATTCTGACATCCATGTATGTAAGGAGCATTTAGGCATTTAAAGGCATCCTCTGTGGCAAGTCCCCAATGTATTGCATGGCTTCAATCCCTATATGAAATTAGCAATATAATCACATAGGAATAAAAAGCCATAGAAGACAATGGGATAATGGTGCATTCATTATCCTGCTTAGCAAATGTGTTGTAAATTCTATAGTACTGCCTCTTTCTACTCTTCTTTTCCCCAAATACATTTTCATGACATAGTCTTCACTGTTCAAAAAGCTGTTTCAAAAAACAGACCAAGGTTGAGGCTGAACCGAAGTCAAGTGTAGAACAAGTGCTGAATTGCATTTAAGAAGAGAAGACAAGGAAGGAAATATGTTATGTTGGGCTTGGATAAAAAGAAAAATGAAAAACAAGTGAGTAAGACATGAAAATGGAAACAAATAAATTCCTTCCAGCAGACTATGGATATTTATTTATGCCATTAATATTTATATTTCCATTGTTCTTTGGTTATTCTTTTGGAGATTATACAACCACCTTTGGGAAAACCGCTCTTTCAAAAATATAGAATCACTTGTACAATCTTATGAAATTGTAGTAGTCTCAAGTGCAGACATTTAAATAATTGGGTTTTGATATACTCTATCAAAATAGTATATAAAATAACCTACTTTCTGGGAGAAAAAATACTATGTTTGGTCTATTACAGATAAATGTACGTTGTTAAACATCTTACTTTAGTTACTAAATTGATGCAAAGCTTTACCTTTGATGTGTCTTAGTTATTAAATCTGTACAAAGTATACTAAAATGTCTGTACCTCACCCCTGATGCTCTCGTGAACACTGGCATTGGCCTCTTAATTTCTGGTCTTGACAGCATGAATAAAAACATCAATGGGAGCTATGATTGGTATATTCTAGAATATGAGTGGAATACTAATAGAGATGAAAACCCTAATCATGCTGTGTTTCCAGACAAGTGAAGCCTTTGCAAATGGTGAAGCCAGTGCTTCCTTCCTTCCCTTAATGTACTACACATTAGCACATTATACATTACAATATTGATTTGACTGGGCTATAATCAAGTGAATAGCAGTTGGGAGTTATACAAAAAACACTAGTTGGGAATTATACAAAATATAGTCTAACCCTTTCAGAAAGCACAAATTGGCAAAGAATTCATTTAAAAATCCTCACCTGTCTGTTGCACCATTGTTGGTTACTCTCTAGAGCTTGTTCACAGTAATCATGAAGCTATGAGAAATTGCAAAAAAATAAAAATGGTTTGATGAGTAAATATCTCAGCAAGACCTGATAAGAAACACATATGTTAAAGACTTCTCAAAATTGTAATTCCAAATCTCTATCATCTGAAAAGAACTAATCATTCCGTATAAATTGGCTTGCCAAATGAAAGCAAGACCTTATTATCTGATAAAAAAAATTCTCTCTTCTCTATTACAAGGTACAGGTGTTAACTCCTTTATTAAAAAAAGAAAAAGAAAAATAAGCAGTCATAGTATACCAATAAAGACCCAATTATTTATAAGATCTTAATCAATTATTTCTCACTCTCTCATACTCATACCACCATATACTGCTGTGTAAATTTATGCAGTGTTATTTGAGCCATCTTTAAACTTAGCTATAAAATCTTGTGCTGACAGCAGTCTGGAGTAACAACTCTTAATGCTAAATATAATTAGAGAGAAAAAAACACAGCAAAGATGTTTTTAAATCAAAGAATATTTATGTGTCTTTCAGAGGTATTCTAGAAGACACTAAAGCAAATACTCATTTTTGTGGGACATTCCCATCCTGATAATATATGAATTCCAGCAATATGAAATTCATCAGCTTTGTCTATAATCTGGTCCATCATTTTATTCCAAAATGCTGAGATTTAAAAAGGCATAATTTTTGCTGCAGTTTGTGAGCAGTATATGAGCAGGTTGTTTCATTTCCAGTATATGTAAGCAATATATGATATATCTGCATTATAGAAAACTGAATTACAGAACTATTTTGTTTGTTGTTGTTGTTCCTGCTGAGTAGATCCTTAGAAGGCTGTTTGTGACTATGGTTTGGTATGAATTGACCAATGGATACTAAGTGAATGTAAACGTACAATTTTGAATTCTGAAAGACTCAGACAGTTAATATTATCATGCTCAAAAACCTATTTCCTCTGAACAGAACTCAGGCAGCTTTTTAAAATATACCTAAAACTGGGGCAATGGAGTGAGAGGGAAGACACTGGTGCAAAGATTGCATCAAAAATTGGCCTGTTTCAAATAATTAATCAGCTCTTTAATCATAATGCCAGTAGAAAGAATTTTATTGTTCATTATTATTCCATCTTCTCAATTTCTAGCAGTTTGGATCTGCTGCAATCTGAACTAAGGAGATGATTTTAAAAAATCAAATTATTTTAAAAAATCAAATTAGAATAACAGTTGGAAGGGACCTTGGAGGTCATCTAGTCCAAGCCCCCTGCTCTAGCAAGAAAGTCTATTCCAAGTATTAGCCTCTACCTAGGATTGAACTCATAATCTCCTGATTGTGAAGTGGGAGCTCTACCTCTAGGCCAGTGGAGCTGATCATTTAAATTGTTTGTTAGATAACTGTAACAAATTTGTGAAATGTTTTAACTACAGTTATTGTCATCATATGATTTGGCTTCTCAATTAGTGCAGACTTGTTTACCCCACTAGATCAAAGCAATTTCTCTGAAACAATGTCATCCTGTTGTATCCCCAAATCTTGTCTTCTAAGTGGCAATACCTGCCTTATGGAACAGCATTCCCACTCACCCATCCACCCAAGATTTGGATGGTCCCAATGTAATAAATAAACAAGATGGCCTTGAAGGGCAGAGGGAAGATCTGTTACCAAGGCAACAACCAGATAAGCAGAACTTGAATCCAACTAAGAAAACTGTTTTTGAAATCACCTCAGATAGCCTCCCCGCATCATTCTCATGATGCAGATAAAAGAAGGTAGCACATTCAGACTTGCAAGAAGCTGTTTCTATACCTGTACTAATAAAAGTACTTTTGCATCTGTATGACGTCTGTTTCTAAGCCTTCTCTACCTGACAGAACTGACAGGCATCGAAAGCCTGGTTGTTTCCACAGGCATTTCGATCAAACAGTTAGATACATTCTGCTACTGTGGATGTGTTTTTTTTTCTTTTCCCTTGTGAGTAGAGTTATGGTTTGTTCTTGGGTGCCTGAGGTTATGTGTTGTATATTTTTCTGTATTTGTTTTTCTGTGTTTTTCTGGTCCTATAAGCTGCCCAAAGTCACTTGTGTGAAATGAGAGGTACTATAAATCATATAAACCAATCTATAAAACTATGAGCAGAAACAGGAAAAACATGGATAACTCTAGTCTTATTAGACAACTTTTGACCATTAAAGTCTCAAGGATGCAGGCTTCAACAAGGAATAATTTAGAACAGGTAGTCTTGATGTATGACTATAATTGAGTCCAAAATTGCTGTTGTTAAGCAAGACAGTTGTTAAGTATTATTTTCCCCATTTTAAGACCTTTCTTGCCACAGTTGTTAAGTGAATCATAGTTGTTAATTTAGTAACATGGTTGTTAAGTGAATCAGGCTTCTCCATTGACTTCGATGGTCAACATTGCAAAAGATGATCACATGACCCTAGGATACTGCAACCATCATTAATATAAACCACTTGCCAAACATCTGAATTTTGATCACATGACCATGGGGATGCCACAATGGTTGTGTGAAAAACAGCCAAAAGTCATGTTTTCAGTGCTGTTGAAACTTCAAATAGTCTCTAAATGAATGGCTATAAATTGAGGGTTACCCGTAGTCCATCTATGAAGTTTGTGCTACATGGTGTTATTATAGCTAATATGGAAAAGGAGTCTTGCTGGTACTAGAGGTTAAAAATGTCTTACTGAGAAAGAAACTACAGGCACATAAGGCAATAAGCTAGATCAGCAGTTGATAGTTTGCACCTGAGGCAACCCCTTGATCATTATTTTGGCTTTCAAGAACCACAGGGGCATGCCTAATGATGATGATGATGCCATATAAGGCATGGGTGTCAAACTCACTATGTCACGTTGCTGTCATGTGAGGTTTCACTATGTTTTCCCCTTCGGGGGCTGGGGTGGGCGTAGCCTGTGTGTGACGCACCAGTTTGACACTCCTGATATAAGGGATTAATAGATTTGGAAGGAACTTTGGAGGTCTTCTAGTCCAATCCCCTGCTCAAGCAGGAAACCCTCTGTTATATTATTTTGGCAGATTTGAAATTAAGAATTTAAGTGGGTTTAAGAAACAAAAGGTATGCCTTAAGTATGGCTCTGACTTCAGATACTCACTTCACTCTTTGAACCCCCATCCCCTAATCAATTAAAAACATTTTGTGTCTGTCCTCCACCACATGTTGTGAGGGCTGCAAAATGAATATTAGGCAATTAGCTGCAGGACACAAGACACAGCTAACCATAGGAGGACCCTTTACAAGCAATGATCCTGTTGATTCTCTTGGCACCACCTGTGATTTTAATAATTTATTTTATTTATTTTTTATCCATTTATTAAATTTATTTGCTGCCCATTTAGCCACAATGTGACTCTGGGTGGCTTACAGGATTAATAATACAATAATACAGTAATAGAAATATATACATAGAAAGAGAGCAATAAAATTATAAGTTAGGATAAAAAGATGGAGAGAACAAGGTCTGCAGGGATTGAGGTAGGATCTGCTATTAGTCTATCAACCACCTCCAGGGTGGCACTGCCCCATTGGTGCCCCAAGCCAATTGACAGACCCAAGTTTTTAGGCCCTTACAGAAGGTCAGGAGCAGATCTCACTCAGGGGAGGGGGAAGCAAGATGTTCCAAAGATCAGGAGCCACAGCAGAGAAGGCTCTTCTTCTGGACCCAACCAGTCAAAATTCCTTGACTGAAGGGTGTTTCCTCATTATACCTTACAAAACCTTTTTTGCTATCTGGATTGGGCGTTGGAGGACTGTATTGTACAAGTCTAGTTCTGGTTGGGTGTTTGATACCAGAAGGTGGTGCTATAGTATAGCTGCTTTGCTCTTGGCAATCATACCATTGATATCCATTGGCCAGATGAGTGTGTCTTAAAAGGGTCAGGTGCTAACCATAGGAAGCAAATGCATTTAATTCTTTCTCTTCTTTTCATTAAATACAGACAAGACAGCGGGTGCACTGCACTGAGGGAAAGATGGAAACAAAGATGGAAACTCAGATGAGATTCAGTGGTTTACCTGCTGAGTATTATTCTATCTGTTTAGGAGAAGACTGTAGTATAAGAATCACGTTTATATTCCAGGTTTGCTCTTAATTGAGGCACTGGAGCTGAGCAGATAAGCGAGCTCTAAGATATGGAAAAGTTATTATCCGTTAATCTGTTACAATTAGTGTCCTATCTGGATAGAGGTAGACACGTTAGTTATTCATGTTTGACAGCCTGTTTTTTGAATAGTTGCTTATGTTGGGTGTGAGGAAGCCTTCAAATTGTTTCAGGACCTTAATTTTTTGTTTTAAAGAAACAGAACTGCAAGATTGTTTGAAGTGATATGTCCATAAATCTTGTAATGTTCCTTTGTAATTTAGCCTGCTTTTCAGAACTCAAACAAAATAGTATGAAACTTTTAAAAACCTCAAGAAGTTGGGGTGAGATTGTCTGAAAAATTCCATATATTATACTGCCCTGCTTGGATTTGAAGATCCTCTTCCAAGGCTGCCCCTTGAGTGCCCTGGCCAAAATGAGTTGGGGCAAGAGGCTTAAGGGGAAAGTTTGTCCAGTAGTCATATAATGCCCTCCATAGAAGAAAATGCCTGGTATCAATTAGATAGTCTTTGGATGCTGGTGAAACATGTTTTCTTCTTTGCTAGGCTTTTTAAAAAAGTCCTTCCAAATTTTTTAAAAATACCTGTGTTTTTAGGTTGCTTGAACAGTATGGGGTTGGACTAGATGACTTCCAAGATCGCTTCCAACTCTATTCTGATTGATAGATAAGATTGCTTTAAAATGTATTCCGCATCGCTTTTAGGGTTTATTTTTCATTATGCTGTCATTTTACATTGTAAACCATCCAGAGAACAGCTCTGTTCCATTGAAAAATATAGAAATGCAATAAATATATTAAAATAGGCTAACAAAATAAAACAATAAATTGGTCTGGGTCAAAAAGTTTCAGAAAATGTTCTTCTACTGACCACTAGACGCCGATGCAAATGCTTCTCAGCCATGTTTTAATTTTACAGCCCATCTCCTGCTGCTGCTCTTCTCCATATCCAGAAATGTGGAAATCGCACTTGTGCATACAAAGGAACTCCCCCCTCCTTTATTTTTAAATGACAGGGACAGACAATGGATAGGGAGAAATAGCACCTGCAAGGGGACCTTCTGCCAAAGGGGCACCACTTCATGTGGCACACGCTGATAATGCTAACCGGAGCCTGGCCATTATGACAAGAGCGAAGGTGGTGTGAAAACAGGCTCCAGCCAGGCATCTTCAGGCAGAAAAAGTTGTTGGTGCCCCACCTCTTGCAGCAGTGAAAGACTGCAGAAAGAGAGCATCCCTTCCTTCTGTCTGCTATCTACCACTATGACAGGGTGAAAATGAGAGACCAATTTCCAATCAGGCAAGTAGAGCGAGCTATTCCAGCAAGCTGTCAGCACCTGGTCTACATGCCTAACACTAAATCCCCTGGCAGCCCATTAGAGGCTGCTCTCGGCTGACTGCAGAATATCTTGACAGGAAGCCAGACAACAGAGGGAACAGAGATATTCTCTTAAGGAGGAGTGTGGGAGGAAAGAAATATGGGATCTATTGCTCTGTTAGCCTTTGTTTGTGACTACTTGCAGGACTGCTTATTTTGAGAAAGAGAAGTTTTCTTAAAAGCATGGATATGTCATGCAGAAATCCATGCATACGTCCTCAAGGGCAGGTGGTCCCATGCAGTTTGAAAACATGTGATGGGCCTTCTTTTCTTAGCAGAAACATCACAAGTTGGTCATTTTCTTTAGGCATTCATAGCTTTGTGTTGGCCTCATTGAAAGGCGAGCTGTTCGTAAGCTGGCTGTTGCTCATTTTGCAAATTTACCCAGCTTGATTTGTACAGGCTAGTGCTCATCTCTCCACGTCTGCCTGAATACAATTGCTGACAAGCATGGATTGTCTTTTCATTTTCTTTGACCACATCTCCCTATTCTTACCCTCCGTGGTAGGGAAGCAAGTTGCCACGTGGGTATATTCCACCAAGTTAGGTTGCACATCAATAAATGAAATCCAAGTAGCGCCTATATTTACAGATATCTTTCAACACATTCATACAAACTTTTTCAGAAAATTTGGTTTCATACCAGTATCTGTCACTTTGGCTATAATGTCTAATATAATTCAAGCTCGATTGCAGAAAATATGACTTCAGCAACAGAGTGGTCAATGCTTGGAATGCCCTACCAGACTCCATTGTTACAGCCTCAAACCCTCACAGCTTCAACCTCAAACTGTCTACCATGGACCTCACCCCATTCCTAAGAGGTCCTTAAAGGAGGCGTGCATAAATGTACCAGCATGCCTATCATCCCTGTCTTACTGTCCCCATTTATCTGTATTTACTTCTTTTGTTCATGTTTATGTTCATACCTTTACTTGTTATCTTGTACATGTTTGACAAACAAACAAAATAAATAAATAGTCCTAACTTCCAATGAAATTACTAATATGCTGGTCTAAATTATACCTTAGTGATGATAGATAGAGGCAAGAAATACAAAGCTTAATTTAATCAGCATGCTGTTTGGATTCTCCCACCCCAAGTACTGTCCATCACTCGGTGGATTCAGATAGAGGTTAAAGACCAAGGGAAACAGAATGGACGCTTTTGGGAATGCGTTGCCTAGCAGGCCACAGGTTTAAAAATAAAACCCTAAACCTATTCTCTGGTGTTGAGGGAGAAGAACATTGCCTCCTTTTCCAGCAACAGATAGTTCATAAAGCAGATTTGCATTATCAACAGTTGCTGAGGGCTCTAGGAAGATCAACAGGAGTATGTTTGAGCTGCCTTAGGGGAAAGATGGGAGAACTGTCAAGCAATCAGACTTGACATTCAAACAGAAGACATATAATTTGTAATTTCTTAAAACACATAAAGCTGATGAATTAGAAGTCTTTTAAGTACTGTACCCCCAAAGGTGTTCTTTACAACAGAGAAACTTTTTTCCAGGGTTGTCCTCTTTACTAAGCAGAGCAAATTGATTTAAAAGCAGAGCATATTGATTTAATTAGCCACATACAATTCCCTGATTCCATTCTATCACTTTCTCCTATTGTACCGATAGTTCTAATTTAGCAACTGCCTCATTTAGCAATAACTCCCAGTTGCAATGTTGATGAAAAAGTAACTTTGCAGATTATTAAAGCAATGTAAGCTGAAGGAAGATCATAAGCACAGTCACGGTTTCACTTAATGACAGCTTTGCATAATGATCAAGTTGCCAGTCCCAACTGGAGTCATTAATTGAGGACTAGATATATGTTAATTTCCAAGCAAGGCTAGGATCAATATTTCAATTGAAGACCAAAGAGATGCAGCTGTCTGAAGTCAGAGAAAGTAAAAATACATCCCCCAAAATGATCTCCCTAAATGTTGTTGCAATTATGATGTGAAGTTCCACTTAGATAAGAGCAGTTTCACCCAGGGGAAAGTGTAGATGGTTGGGTAAAAAATGCCCTTTTAAAAAATATGAATGGCACACTTTGCATGCATGTAAAAAAAAAGTGGGGCTTTGATTTAGCAATTGCATCTTGACTTTTTCCTTATCTCCCTGCAGACATGCCTGGTTTCATCCAATGCACTTAGCACATTAAAAACATTAAAAACAATGAATGTCTAAATGTTCAGAAGCTATCATTACTGGCCCATTGGTCAGGAGTCCCTTAACCAATTAAAATAATTCTGATGGATAGACCTCAAGAATGCAATAAAAAAGATAAAATAAATTATTTTGCTTTTTCCACAGCTCCATAATAGGCACAGTTAGTACTCTCATTTATGCTCAGTGGCCCTCATCTTTAAAGTTTGCCACTTGACAGACTACTCCAGCATGGTAAGATCAGAGGTGGTATTCAGCAGGTTCTGACCAGTTCTGGAGAACCGGTTGCAGACATTTTGAGTAGTTTGGAGAACCGGCAAATACCACCTCTGACAGGCCCTGCACCAATCTATCTGCTTATTGGCTGGGTCTTCTTTTGTTGCCCTGCACAGGAGAACGGAGCTGAAAAACAGGTTAGTGAGGAGGGAATGGAGATTTTGCAGTATCCTTCCCCTGTCACGCCCACCAAGCCACACCACGCCCACCAAGTCACGTCCACAGAACCAGTAGTAAAAAAAATTGAATCCCACCACTGCATAACATGCTCCAAAAAACAAGGGGACATTCTGGCTTCACCAGCATCAAAGAGGGGATTCATGGATAGCCTTTCCAATACACCTTCCATCTCATCATTCAGTAGTGTGACAAGGCTTGACAAGAACATCAGCCCTGTCAATCTGGAAATCTTCCAACCTTTCAAGAACCTTTGGATCTTATATGTCTCCAGACAGACCATTCTAACTGGTCATTTACCCTATGAGGAAATTCTGCCACCACCAATCTAAATCTTATTAGGAAATGGACTGTCCATGATAAAGGAGTCACAGAAGCCCAACCACAGAAACATTTTCTCTGCTTAGTTCTCTCTCCCTCTCCCTCCCTTCCCCCTCTCTTTCTCTCTCTCTCTCTCACACACCCACACCCACACCTACAGGGGTGGGTGGGACTAAATGTTTCTGTCCCAAGGTCCTAAATATGTTCCCAAGATCACAATCTGGAGTTCTCCAATATCATTTCTGAGTTCCCAAGGATGTCTCTAAGGAATAAGGCAAATAATGCATAAATCTTTCACTCTGGCCCATCATAAACACATTTAAAATATCTTGGAATAGAATAGTTTCCTGCTGTAGACAGTGACATCTCTAAGGATTACAGGTAGCCTTTGACTTATGGTTGTAATTGAGCCTGGAATTATGGTCCTAAGTCATTGGACTTGTTATCCTGGTGCTGGACTTGAAGTCATGTCCATTTTGTGACAGTTGTTAAGTGAAAACAATAATCATTAAGCAAATTCTATGGTTATTAAGGGAGTCCATTTTCCCTAATGGGTGTTTTTTGAAAAAACCAGAAGTAAGCCATGGAAATTGACAAAAACCACTGTTTTTGAATCAAGGCCATATGACTGTGGGATGCTGCAAATGTCCATAAAGGTGAGCTAGTTGTCAAACTTCAAAAATACAATCACTTGACCATGGGGGGTGGGTTTACATGGTCCTTGTAATTCCAAAAGCAAATCATGAAGGGAGACTCTCTTTGAGATAAATTTTCAAAAGAAGATATTGGGGACACGAAGGAATCCTTCAAAAGAAGATATTGAGGACATGAAGGAATCCTTCAAAAGTACTCTCTGAGGCCACACATTAAAAAAAGAAGGAAATGAACTCCTCAGAACTTTGGTATTCTAATTTAGGACCATGATCAACCATATTAGTACAATCAATGATATGAGTAAAAGTTATATACTTTGTACTCATTTGTTCTTTCACAGAACACATGTATACATTGCATCCAGCCATATTACATATTACACAGGAAGCACTGAAAAATGACATCTCCAAATTCAGTCTGCTGCATCAGCTTTCTTCCTGTATTCAATTGCTTGTTTAGATCTGGCTTTAATCTCTTCTATGAATGACCCAGGGATTAAAAAAAAAAAGTGAAAATAAATTCTGTCACTTCTGCAGTTACGATCCTGAGAAACATGCCACATTACTAATGTTAAGAAGATACATGCTTATTGCATTCAAGAAAAGGAAGATAAGATAAGCAAGTCTTTCTATTGTAATTAAATAACAAGAGTATAATTTGAAGGATCCAATATAAAAATCTTACAGAAGTAACTGCATCAGCAAGGCATAAGTGTTTTCAATGGCATCTGTTCTTTTGGTAAACAACAACAAAACATTCCCGTCTGTATACAAAACATATTTTAGTTTACCTGTCTGCATTTTTCATTTCCTAGTTATTTATGACCTCTAACAATGTAGGTAGAATATCCTCAGGATATACTATGTCCCCTCCATCTATACATACAGTATAAAAAAAGACCTTGCACCTTGGGAATCATTGGAGAATTGCTAGGAGTGTTTTAACAAACCTTTTGGGATGGATTACTCTCCATTTTCACTAAATGTATTTGCTTAGCAAAATCCCCATTTTAAGGTAGTACAAATCCACAAAATATCTGGCTGCCCAGTAAAAGTTATACAATCTGTATCCCACCCATATTTTAATTGAGGCAATCACTTTAAATGGGAACAATTTAATTTACTTTAATTTTCAGATTTATTCATAAATCTGTCATAGTCTTAAACATAAATGTGAATTACACCTGCAACAATAGTTTAAAGCATCTGAAGGCATTATCTACTGGCAGGTACTGTCTGTTGTGCTTCTTAGAAAATTCACAGGTCAATCTGCAGTTTGGAATTCTATGCAGCTTTTACCTTCAAGAGCAGAACTTAGAATTGCAGAAAATTGGACCACTAGTTATCTGTTACCATTAACAGAATGAAGCCAGGCTGATCCCTGAATAAGGAACCAAGAAGAGAATGTGTAGGAGGAAGCAGAGGTGGTATTCAGTAGTTCTGGAGAACTGATAATGGAAATTTTGAGTAGTTGGGAGAACCAGCAAATACCGCCTCTGACTGGCTCTGCCCCCATCTATTCTCTGCCTGCTGAGTCCCAGCTGATCGGCTGGGTCTTCTTTTGTTGCCCTGCATAGGAGAATGGAGCTGGAAAGCAGGTTAGTGAGGAGGGAATGGAGATTTTGCAATATCCTTCCCCTGCCATGCCCACCAAGCCACACCACGCCACCAAGCCATGCCACACACACCAAGCCACACCCACAGAACCAATAATAAATTTTTTTGAATCCCACCACTGGGAGGAAGAGACAAAATTCTCTCTCTCTCTCTCTCTCTCTGTGTGTGTGTGTGTGTGTGTGTGTGTGTGTGTGAGAGAGAGAGAGATGGGGTTAGTGTATGTGTGAATAAATGTGAATATTTATACCACTTTGATCCAGCAAGCCATATTACTTCGGAGTTAAAAAGGGACTTCTCCAAATATTCAGTTTCCATAATTCTTATAATGATCTTGCCTGCTAAAGATTTTTGTGTACTGAATTCCATGTGCCTGGAGGTTGTCCAGATGATAAAGCCGATTTAACAACAATAGTTGAAATCGGTATTATTATTTTCCACTTTACAGGTGGTAGGAATTGTGAAAAGGACAAAAGGGAGTGTCAGCTTGCCTTTGGTGACTTAGTAGGCACACGAAGGTGGTAACAATAAAAAAAAAAACACTTTCTACTATGCAACTCAGTCATTTAGTTGGCCCTGTTGCACTAGTTCTTTTCAGATTTGGAGCACAAGACATAGAACAAATGTTCATCAGTGTTTCACAAGCCACACAGAACAGCTTGTCAAATCCACTCTACTTGTTTAACCAGAGACATCACAAAGTTAGCTCCTAACAAATAACAATAAGGACCCTGAGAGTTGTGAGGAGCCGAGCTTGTAGGTTGAAAACTATAATTCTGCCATAGGGATTGTCTGACTTTATCTGTATTCACAGCAAATGCAAAATTGTTTTCTGAGAAGTTGAAGATACAGAAACTTTGGAGACTAAGAACCGCCCTCCAGTAACCCCACTTTTCTCTCCAGAGCAGTAAAGCAGATATTGTAAAATGAGAGGCAGGGAGGGAGGCAACCACAATCTTGCTGAACTTCTCTTTGAAGGCAAACTGAACTACAAGCAGCTCCTTATCAAAGATACATCAAAGGCCAACAGCTTCAGGTATAAGCAGAAGCCAGATATCTAAATCTTTAGTACTATGGGAAATTGAGGACAGAACTATATACCTTGAAATTTGCCAACCCCAAAGATTAACCCTATATCTAGCATTGTTTTCTCTCTTTATACATCTGAAATGCATGTGAATGAAATATGGGACATGCCCCATATTCTTCCTCTATGCTAGGTGAGGAAAGTATCTGAAAGGGATTCACATTGGTGAATACCTCCTAACACAGTCCTATTCTTTATAGTTGAATCCTTTTTTCTCCTTTTGCTTCCGTTGTTGCAGATTTTTAAAGCCAATACACGAAATTCAATGGTAGTTGTATATGTTTTTAAACTGTTCCAATCTCAGAATGAAGGCATTATGTTTTTTTAAGCTGCTCCTCACTCCTATTTTATTTTTTTTGTGCTGATTAAGATCCTAGAAAAAAGATGCTCTCTCAAAAAGTAGTCATAATGCTAGCATTTATAAAAGCTTGAAGAGGAACACTGACACTGTAGTCTGTTCAGCATTCATTTTTCATATATATTTGACGTTAGTTCTGGGAATGTTATGATGCATCAGGCAAAGGTATTAATAGCTAAATGTAATTGCACATCTGCCTATTAGGCAAAAAAAAAAACCACAACCCTATGGCAGTGAGCATGCATATATATGCCCTTATGTCACAAAACATTCCTTTCTGAAATGCTGCTACATTTATAGATTCTTGATCAAACAGAAGCACCATTTTCCACACAGATTTCTAGTGCTTATAGAAACCTATCTAGGGAATAGGTTTGTGTTTTTTTTAATCTGTATCTATAAGGAAATGATCAAACGCAACAGATCTTTCCCAGATGCAGTTTGGGAATCATATTGTCAATATTTTACTAAAGGCATAAGATTTAAACTTTAAAACAGAAGAAGGGAAGCCAATCCATCTAATGAGGCCACTTCTTCCTCAGAATAAATGAAAGCTACAGTCAGAACAAGGTTTCATATATTTTCACATGTCATGAAGGAAAACAATCTGAACAAATCTTGGAACAAAATGTAAAACTTTTATACCTGATTCCCAAAGCTCAGATTCAAAGGAATAAATATCACATTGCAACACAATTAACTCAGGAGAGATCTAAATGGAGAAGAAATATAAGATAGTTTACTTTTCTTGGGTTCAAGAACAAGGAGGGACATTGTTCTCAAGAAGTTACTAATCCCATGGAGTTAGTTTATGACAAATGTAAATAAGACCATGATGGATAAAGACATTTAATAACAGCAACTATCGGACCAGTTAAACCTTATAACTAAACAAATGCATCCTTATTGGACTGAAGGAGTATAAAAGTCATATAAAGAAATAAATGCATTGTTGGATTGAAGCAACAAAAAAGATATAGCTGGTTTGAATAATGGCTATGGAAATGTTACTAGGTATCATGGACTGGATCAAAGAATCCGTGAATCAGTTTTGGATCAGATAAAATTTTGCTGTTCTATTGAGACAATGAGCAACAAGCAGAAACTCATATACTTTAATCATACGATATGGGCCAATGTTGAATTAGAAAAAATATTCTTGGCAAGGTTGAGGGGAGCATATAAAGGAGGAAAGACAATAGAAAAGGTGAATAGGTAGAATCAAAAATTACTAAAGTATCCTTGAAAAAAATACAAGCCATTACTAAAGACAAGATGTGTACATTTATCAAATTATTGGGAAATGTGTTCAGTTTGAAGAGATCTAATCAAGTCCTGGTTTGATTTGATTCTGGGTTTATAGAATTCAAGGGTTCTTGAATGTTAGCCTAGTGACAATCTTTCAAACTCCTTGACAGATTGTGGAATGTGGAAATAAAGAATAATTGAGCCTGTTCCAAAAGCCTTCTCTGGGAACTGAAATATAGAATATTCCATAGTTCTCAGAACAATCGCAGGTTAAGATGGGTGAATGACAAATTACAGAAGTCTAATGAAATGCCACAAAAACCTATGCTGTCTAGGCTATGTTCCTTAGGTGAGTTACTTATTACAAAGGCAATCAGGCAATAAGAAGCAACATAATATTGTAACTAAAGATGACACTTGGGAAGATCTTAGTCATAATTTAAATATTAATTTAATCAATGAATAAAGAAATGGTGGATCAATTCTTAGGGAAAACCACGATATCTTCAGAAGAAGAGTTTGATATGTGAAAAGGCAAAGATATGAAATATGATTTAATTCTCAAATTCTTGAATTGACATAGGTCTTATTTTATTCATGATGCCATAATAAAAATAGTAACTATTTATTCTGATATTGTACATGATCAAAAGATCATAATTCATATAAGAGGAAATAGTGTGGGGGCTTCTGAGTTCACAAATCATCAAATGTCAGTGGGAAAACTCAATTTGAATTAACTACTTCTTATTTTCCTAGAGTTACTAGGAAACAGCAATATTGCACTGTTTAACTGTTTCCTTGTGCACCATAATTCTGATGAAGTCTCTTTCCCACTTATCAATATAGTTATCAAGTCATAAAGGGGAAGTTCATTCTATAATGGTTAATAATCTTTTATACTTCTTAAAAGATTCATCCAACTACATGTGAAACCTCTTTAAATTCTTAGACTGAAATTTCATTGGAGCAGTTATGGATTAGATAGTCCATTACTATCTAATGGACTAGATAGTAAGGTAATTGATGTGATTTTTGTCATTGTTTTAAAGTTTTGGCTGAACCCAGAAAGCCACTGAATATGACATTCCTTTATTATTTGATTTTTTTAAAAACCAGATACCCATTTCCTTTGTACTACACACTCCAATTTTGCACCATTTTAAATAGCCATGCTTGATAATTATATAACCCATTAAGGGTTATTAAGTATAATAATTGCATTAATAATTTTCAGACTGAAATATCGAAGAGAAAATAACATAGCAAGTCTGGCTGCTGCAAAAGAATTAAAAGAAAATATAGGTTGGAATAAGAAAGGCAGATTAGATCTTTTAAAACCAAAACACAATTACTGTGTGATGGTGTTGCATTGATCTGCAAAAGGCTGCCTTTGTATGCAATAGGAAGTGGTTTGGGAAAGAAGTCAATGACCTTTTAGGAAAAAAAGCATGTTGTGATTTTGTTCAATGAAAAGTATTACATAAATGTATGATTAGTGTTATTAATCAGGATAAAGTACAAGAGTATATATTAGCTATAATTGTACCACTGCAGATTTAAGAGGCTGGTATGACATTTGCTCTATATTTTCAAACTGTTTCCTGGTGGTTTTAGTTTTCTAAGAACACAATTTGTATAGTGACTTTACAATTACATGGAAACATAATAGAATGCATGTGAACGAGAAGTGATTTTTTTAAAAAATGGTACTAGAATACAGCGGTTTAGGATTGCTCTCCTTTAGACAGTCACAAATATTTTCTTCCCTAAGTAAATTCTCATAGATTTTTTTAACCACAATGATGAAATATGCAACGTCACATTACAATCCAAGTTTTGCAAGTCTATAAACGATGGAATTTCCAACAAATTTGTTTCTTGCTAAATGAAAAGGATCAGTCTTTCTCAATCTTGGCAACTGAGAGATGTATGGAACATGCTGGCTGGGGTATTCTGGGAATTGAAATCCATACAGCTTCAAATTTCCAAAGTTGAGAAACTCTGTGCTAAGACTTCTGAGAGATGGAATGGCCAGGGCAAGCAATCTGTATAGGAGATCACAGGATGGAGAAAACACAGGAGGGGATACAGTCCCATGTCATTAAAAAAATGTTTGAACACAATTCCATCAATCTGGCACTTGAGATCTAGCATAAAGGAAAATATTTCCTAATGTATCTCCATTTACTGGATCTTAATAAGTACACTAAACTTCACATGCAGTGAACCAAAGCAATTTACATCAATTGCACAATGACACCATCATGCAAATATTGTAAAATGAGGCAAGTGACATGATTTGAATCATTTATGAAATGACATCTTCATGCAACATTTGGAAATGATGGACACCTCTGCTTTCCACCTGAGCTGTTAAATTGAGGTTTTAGTGGTCTTAGCAAATTTGCTCAATCTACAGAACCTGTAATAGAATAACAGAGTTGTAAGGGACCTTGGAGGTCTTCTAGTCCAACCCACTGCTCTAGCAAGAGACTTTATACCATTTGTCCAATCTCTGACAAATAGTTTTCCAATTTCTATCTGTATAATATCAGAGTTTTAACTAATTTCTCAAAGTTTGGGAAAGTGAATGGTAGTATGAAAAATATTATGAGACTGGAACATTTGCACATTCTTCCTCTATCAGGGAAGCAATTAGCAATTTTCTCACCATTTTAAGAAGCAGTCAGCAAGAGGATCAAAGTATCCTTGCTGTGATGAACTTCCTGATACTGTATATGGTTTGCTGAAGTTTCCAAAGATTATGTAACCCAATTCTTTTTTTCCCTCTTTAAATGAATCTGGTTAATAAGAATCTGCCCTTCCTGGTTGTGAGTGTCTGCCAAGAAATTAACAATCATTCTGAGAGGCAAAGAAGATTTTATCCTTATATCCTATTTTAACAAATGAAAATCTGCATAGCCAACATCTATCGTTGCCTTCACAGTATGTGAGCTGGGCATCTGATTTTACCACAGAATCTCAATGTGGTTCCCTGGGTTAACAATGCTGAGGAAGTAGTGGATAAGGTTGGGTAAGTGGACAGGGACAGTCCATCATATCAGGAACGTTTTATTGACTGGGGATTCCAAATTGCTCCCATAACAAGCTGGAGAAATGCAGGATGCCTTCTGGTGGTATAACAATGCCACTGGAGTGAGGAGGGCTGGTTTTTATAGCTTTTTAAAATGAGGATTGTTCAGAATAGCAATGGTTTATTTTCAGTAGTCAGTGTGATTTTTGAAGGTTGGGGAGATTAAGGTTGGAAATGGGAGCATTTGCCTTCCAGAAATATTGCATTTCTATTCTTGTGTTTGTTGCTGCAAGGGATTGGTTATTTTGCTCATACAGAATGTTGTGATGCTTTGGGTTGCTCATCTCTGGATTACATAAACACAAGCTGTATTTTATTATATATATCCCACGAAGGCCAATGTGTTATCTTTGGTTCTCCATCAGAAAGACCTAATTAGGGATCCATTATTCATATAAGAATATTTATATTCAGAATAAAAAGTAAAGGGGCTATACAGCTAGGCCCTCTAAGAGTGTGGCATTTTCTCTGGAGAAACACAACCCAGGTTCTTGCTTCTCTAGCTCAGAAATCATTATCCAATGTGCAGATGTCTGAGACTTGACTGGTGATATTGGAAAAGAAATCAAAGGGTTCACTGCCCATCTTTCTATATGCATATCCTTCATTAGTAATACTTGACAGGAATGGCTGTTTAATTCAGCTGTACAGGCAATTGTTAGGGATAACATTGTTTACTCTAACCGGTTTAGGTAAAATAATAAATATGTTATCATGGTTTGTTAGTTAAAGTGTCTGTAACTTTAACTGTAAGAATGTAATTAAGGGAGTGGTTGTAAAAGCACCATAAAAGAAGCAAGGCACGGCAGCTTGCTCTCTCTGGCTTGATGATCCCTAATTACTGGATAGATTGAAGACTGTGTTTTTCCCCTACTGGAACGGGAGAGAAAAAGGACTGTTGATTTATCAACGGTGAGAGGACTGATTTATTGTAAGTGAACTGACATTGGATATTCTACACGGACTTTGCTAATTGAATATCCTTGAATGGACTAAAACGATACATGACTAATGGACTGTTATTTTGATATGCTATAAAACTCTAAATGGAATAAACTATATTTTTGATAACACAAGCGTATCTGTTATTTTTACTGTATGTTAAGTAACATACAAACTTATCTCACACATTTATCTGTATGCCTATCTGACTAACGCTGCACATTCCGTTTATCTTGTCTCCTTAACCCTGGTTGGGGAACCCAGGCTTAACAGCAATCATTGATTTACAAACACAATTGAGCCCAAAATTTCTGTTGTTAAGCAAGACGGTTGTTAAGTGAGTTTTGCCCCATTTTATAACTTTTCTTGCCACAGTTATTAAGTAAATCACTGAAGTTGATAAATTAGTAACACGGTTGTTAAGTGGACATAGGTTCCCCATTGACTTTGCTTGTCAGAAGGTCACAAAAGGTGATCAAATGAACTCGGGATACTGCAACAGTCATAAATACAATACCAGTTGCCAAGTGGTCAAATTTTGATCATGTGATGACAGGGATGTTGCAGTGGTCATATGTGTGAAAAATGGGCATAAGTCATTTTTTTCAGTGCCGTTGTAACTTCAAATGGTCACTAAACAAATGATTGTAAGTCAAGGACTACCTGTGTTCTGTTCTTTTCTTCACACTCATGACTTTCCCACATACACAAACCCCAAGGAATCGAGTGGCTTAACATTAAGAGATGAATGAAGCACCTAAAATTCACCCACATGCATATGCTGCTGGTGTAGGTATATAATGGGATATAATGGTTCCTTCCAAGCCAGCGAGAATATCTTTAAATATGTTTCAGTAATTTGACATACTTCTAAATGCATCCTCTTGGCCTCTTGAATTGAAGCAGATGGGATCTCTTACAGCAGAGCTGTAAATGAGGCTAAATGAGAGTAGCAATCGAGGTGGAGGTAGATCATGAACTTCCAAAGAATCGGACAGATGGATTCACAAGAAGCACAGCCTGCATGAAAACAAAAAGTAGACTGAGCAGAAAGGCCAAATCCATTATACTATAAAAAACTATAAAAGACTCCTGTCAAGAAGGCACGATTTTACGACCATCAGCATCTTTGCAGCCAATTGTATTTTCTGGCAGGTTTCTTGCACCATCTGACTTCATTTGGTTTGGTTCTTAATTTAAAAATAATGAAATGGGAAATTGGCATACTATATGGCAAAGCACTAGGCTTCAGCATCAGACTTATATATAAACACACAAAAATACTTCTAGGACCCTTACTGTTCCCATAAACATTCTTAGCTAATACAAATGTGCTTCTCCGATGCTCTGAGGGTCTTCTGAGCTGGTAATTTCTCATTCAAATTTGACCCAGCTCCTGATCTGTAAGGAACATAATCACATCAATCGTCCCACTGATGTGCACCCATGTACCCATGCTTGTCAAGTTTTCATAGTAAGCCCATTGTTGCCATTAATCTAGGCCAAGACAAATACAAATAATTTATGCCAAAGGCAGATGCGAAAGGAAAAACAAAACACCCAATGAATTAGCCTAGGGCTGGTAGCCTAATTATCTTCAGCTATTACATCTAATTTTCCCTGTCACATGCAATCTCCATTTTTACCCAGTCTGCTGCCACAGCTTTCCCCATTCCACTTTGGACATAAGGTTCAGGAAATCTTACAGCCTCTGGATTATAACCTGGAAGGGAAGGGGAAAGGACTGCCAACAACAAAGCTTCTGGCTGAGCTTCAGCCTATTTTCTGTTATTTTCTCCTGGATTGATGTATATACTATTATACATCAAGCAATTTATCAGGGAAGATTACTTTTTTTGGATGCATAAGGAAGGCAGCTGACACTAAAATCCAATTTTAAAAGATTTTATTAAATAAAAAGGAGGGGGGAATCTGAGGGGAAAAAAGGAATACAGAATAAGCAAATATTGCAGCAAACTGCTATAGAGAGTTTTAGTATTGTTTATGCTGAATAATTTAAAAACGCATAGCTTAACATTACAGGGTCTTTTTTTTTTTTAAACAAATTTTATTAATTTTACAAAAGACAATCCAGGCATAACAACTTGAAAAATCTTTTCTAAAAAAAAAAAAAAAAATTAAAGAAGAAAGCCAATAGAACATATAAAACTCCAAATTGTAATATCAATATTTACATTATCTATTTAACTTCATATCTTATCCAGACTTCTCCTTTTATCCAAATTATATTTCTTGCTTATTAAAATTTTATTGCCTTTCATAAATATACAAAACACAAAACATAAACAAAACTAAAACATCTTTTCTGAAGGCTGCCTGATCCCGGGTTGAAACTCTTCACATAGACACAAATTCAAACATCATATTCACTTTATATATCCTTCCATATCTTATTATCATTTTCTTTTCTTTTTTTTATAAACCAATTTTATCAATTTTATAAAAACAGTGCACAAACAATCAAGGCATAACAGCTTATAAATTCTTTTCTAAAAATAATAATAATAATAATAATTAAAGAAGAAAACCAATAGAACATAATGATTCCAAATTATAATATCAATATTTACTTTATCTATTTAACTTCATATCTTATCCCAGCTTCTCCTTTTCATCCAGATTATTTCTTGTTAATTAAAATTTTATTGCCTTTTATCAATATACAAAAAAAAAACCATAACAAAACCTTTATATATCCTTCCATATCTTATTACCATTTTCAATAAAATTCTTTGTCTGTTCTATTTCCAACTATCCATTCATCTTTTTTCTTTTACTATACTTCTCCTATACACTAATTGCCTTTAACTCATTACCCTAACTTAAAAGTACTTCATATAACACTTAATTTATCTTGGGATTCTGTTTAGTAGATTCTAAAATTACACAGTAAATTTTATACTCTAAATACACATATAAAAACACAATCTTATATACCTTCCAGAATCCCCCTTTTATCCTTAATTAAATTTACCCATTGTCTCTGAATAAACTTTTTTTCTTTAGATCTTGCTTCCCAACATTAAGGCTTCTCCTCCCCCCCTTTCTCTCTTGCTTATTCTCCTCCTTGCCCTTTTTACCCCTTTGTCTCTCCTCCTCCCTTTTCTTACTCCCTTTCCTTTGCTTTCTAACCTTGCATCCACCTTTCCTCTCATTTTTCTCTTTTTTGGTTGTTTTTTCAAACCTTAAAATCCCCTTTTTCTTATCCTCTTTCTCCTCCACCCCAGAAAAAAACCCATTGTTCATCAAAGATGGCTTCTTCTTCCTCTTCTTCTTTGTCGCAGTCGTTCTGCTGTATAGTCAACTTTTCATAAGTACATAACGCCATTTCTAAAAATTGAAATAAAGTGCCCAAAGTATCTTTTCCATCTTGTTCTTCCTTTTTATATTTTTGATATTCAGTCTTTAGTTCATCCACAAGCGATGCCATCCTGAAAAGAGAAACTTTCCCCAAAACAACCACCCAAGTATTTTTAATCAAAAATAATTCAAAAAAAGTTCCAAAAGTTTATATTTTTCTTCTTTCTTCTATTTCTTTTTTTGGGGTAACTGTTTAATCAAAGAGGTCCAATTACCTTGTATCCTTCTTTGAGATTCTAGGCAATCTCCTCCTTTTTCCACTTCTGCTCCAATTTTTTTTCCTCTCCCTTTCCACTTGCAACATCAATTTTTAAATGATCAGAAATCCATACCTCTAATAAGGGTTTTCCAATTTCTTAAATTTTTAAATCCAATGTCCAAGAACTCTTTTGTCCCTTAACTTCAACTTTCAGAATAATTCACCTTCAGTGCCCAAACAAATTTCAAATCTTCATCTGCTGTTTCCATGGGGTGGGAGAGTGAAGAAAAAAAAAGTTCCCTTTAACAGCTTCTCCGTCGCTTTCGATCTTCTTAGGGATACAATGTATCCTTCAGCAATTCAGACAGCTCAATTCCAACGAATTTAAAAGATGTTGATTGACCCGGCTCAGCCAGCACTTTCACTTTTCTTGCTTCCTCCAGCACAATCTTACCCGGTTGCTGGCTTCTTCGTGGCGGCCATTGCTGACCACCGCTCCACCACCTTGGGAAAAAGGGGTTTTTCCGGACGAGGAAGGGGTCTGTGGCACCCCCAACCCCCTGTCTGGCTCCCATCTCTCTTCGGCTGTCCCTACAGGGCAGCCATATCCCCCTGACCCATTTGGATCAGGGGTACCTCGGCGGCAAGCGCAGCAGGAATCGCAAACGGTCGCGAATTCCTGCTGCCACCGAAGCCACGTGGAATTGGACTCCAACATTACAGGGTCTTCACACACAAAACATCCCACATTACATCCCACCTTTGCTCTCTATTGTAAGAGATTTAGCGACTGACATTTGGAAAACGTTCTGCTACTCAGAGTTAGACAAAGAGAATGCCATACTAATATTTACACGTAATCAGACACACCTCAGGATTATTAACCATCACAAGAAAGGAAGACAAAAGAAGACATTGAGAATAAAATCAATATTTTCCTTTTGCCACTGACACATTTACGATGTAAAGTCATGTCCTGTAGATTTGGGGGAAAAACTGGAAAAAAAGGGACTCTGCCTGGTTTTGATAAAACAGAAAGGAGTATTTTGGCACATAGAGGCATATGTATTTTGCCTAAGGTTCTTTTCTGCAATGTATAGTTTTGTTTGTCATTTACCCATACTTTTTGTCATACTGCTTATCATTTAGTTTAAATTTAATGTTCTTTAGAAAATATTTCTGGTGCAAAAAAGAAACATCCAGAGTGTCCAATTTCCTTTCCTAAACTGAATCTTTTTTATGACAGTTCGTTCCTATTGCCTGTTCCCTACTAGATACAACTTCAAAGTCACTTTCTTTTTTTAAAAAAGTGATGCAATCAAGCCATCAAATATGAAAACAGAATTCAGGGTAAATGATAGTTTTTCAGACTAAGAATAGCTACTGTTTCCTGGAAATAAACAAACACATGCACAGACACAGACTCACACACACACACACAAAGCCCCCCCACTACAATGGTGCTAAAATATGAGCCAGCTAGGATGGTGTGTAGAATCTTACAATGAATAGTTGTGTTATCACCAAAATGAGAAATATGACGCAGGTGGACTGCACAGGGAATATCCCCAAATGTTGAAAAATGGCCCTTCCCAAATGGAGAGGACACATTTAGATGTTGTAAGAGAAAAGAGCAATAAGATTGCTGGCTACAAAATACTGTAATCTTAATAATCCTGCCTAATCTCTGAATACCTACATTCAAACAGTGGTTCATCTTGAAACAGTTTTGTGAAGAAGGTCATTAATCTTTCCTGCCAGGATTTAATAATTCTGCTGCTGCATTCCTATTCCCATTCTGCTGCAAGGGTGTTAAACTCATGGCATCATGGCAGCATCACACATGACGTATCGGGACTTTCCCCCTCTTTGCTAAAATCGGGTGGGGGCAGGGCCAGCATGTGATGCATCCGGCCCCAGGGCCACAAGTTTGACACCTCTGTATTAGTGGATCACTTTCACCATTAAAGAAATCAACATCTTAATTGATCTTGCTTCTTCAGAACGTGGTCCTTTGAAAAAGGCAAGTGTGCTCTTTCTCCTATAAAGTTGCAGACAGTTAAAAATACCTAATTCCTAATGCCTAAATGCCTTTTCTCTATAAATGCAAAACACCAAACTGTGAAAAATCCTTATTCATGCTAATGATCACATGAACTTAGGCAACTCATTTCAAGTTACTCTTCAGTAAAAAAAATTCAAAATTTAATTCAGAGGAATGCTATCTATGTTGAAGTTTCAGTGCTAGATTTTAAAGCACACTCAATCATTTGCCTTTGACTATCTATCTACTTCATTTTTAGCAGGGTGACAGTGATAGCAATTATGGTAGAAGAAGAGTGTAATGAGTAATGACTGAATTAACGTCCTGTAGTTATAGCCTGTTGGTTCTGATGTAGCAATGAAAGCCAATTCTGCACATTAGAGATGAAAATGATAATTTTGATCCAGGTTCCCTGGATTCTTCCAAAGAAATATATCAAACGTATTCTGCAATAAAGTCCCCCCAAAAATTAACTCCTCATAGACGACTATTTTGTGTAGAAAATATTGTCCCAATAACTTAGAGCTAAACAAAATGGGGAGGGGTGAGAGAACCCTCCCAAATCACATTTAAATGGTAACAATGAAAATGAACTAGGTAGGGAAAAAGAGGAAAAATTGAAAGATGCTGCAAGAAACTCCAGTTCATGTTTACTGTTTTGTTACATAGCCATTTTCATTATCTTCATAAATGATTTAGATGAGGAAATAGAAGGGGAACTCATCAGATTTGCAGACAACACCAATTTGATGTCAAATAGCCCAACTGCCAGAAGATAGGCTCAACTTGCAGAAGGATCTTGAAAGATTTGAACACTGGACCCTAACTAACAAAATGAAATTCAATGGTGAAAAAAAACTTAAAAGTTCTACATTTAGACAAGAAACACCAAATGCACAGGTATAGAATAGGTAGTACCTGGCTCAATAGCAGTAACTGTGAGGAGGATCTTGGAGACCCAGAAGACAATTACTAAAATAAAGGCCAGCACTGTGCTGCAGCCACCAAAAAGCGAATGTAGTCTTAGAGTGCATTAACAGAGGGACAGAATCAAGATCATGTGACTCTTAGCACCATATTATAATACCTTGGTAAGATCACACCTGCATTATTACATCCAGTTTAGGTCACCACAATGTAAAAAAAATGTTGAGGCTGTAGAAAGAATGTAGAGAAGATCAACAAAGATGATTAGGGGACTGGAGGCTAAAAGATATGAGGAACGATTACAGGAATTGGGTATGTCTAGTTTAATGAAAAGAAGGATGAGGTAGCATGATAGCTGTGTTCTAATATCTAAGGGGCTGCCACAAAAAAGAGAGAATCCATCTATTCTCCAAAGCAGAAACAATGGATGGAAACTGATCAAGGAGAGATTCAACCTAGAAATAAGGAGAAATTTCCTGACAGTGAGAACAATTAATGAGTGGAACTGCTTGCCTCTAGAAGTTGTAGGTACTTATCACTGGAGGTTTTAAAAAAGAGATTGGACAATAGATTTATCTGAAACAACATGAGACCTCCTGCTTGAGCAGGAAACTAGAAGGCCAACATCTCTTTCAACTCTTTGTTAGTCTGCCTCGCTTTCTCATGTAGTTACTTGATCTTCACATTTGTCATTGTCCCCTCCTTTCCATTTTGCATTTTCAAATCCTGGATGACAAACACTGATTTAGTGACATCCATGCATGAAATAACTGCTTCTGATCCTGGACAAGAGTTGCAAATAGCCAAATCAAACATTGGTGCTAAATCAAACTAAGGTGTAATAAAGCATGACCGTATGGACTGTGTTTTGCAGATGTATGTTTTAATAAAAAAAAACCATGTCACTTCTCTGTAATGAAATATATTGTTTTGAAATATATTTTTTTAAAAATGGTAAAGGCTTAAAGGTTTTTGATTTATGTTTTAAAAAGTAAGTCCATTCAATTATATTTGTAGTCTGCCAAGGAACATTTTACAAAATCCAAAAATCAGGCTCAGAACCAAATTTGTAATAGTCATTTACTGCACCTTACAGAAGCTCAATCCTTTTGGGGCTGGAATTTATGTCTTCTAGCTTGCTGTTAAGTCTATACTGTCTCTATAAATAATGGGATATACACACTGTATAAACACTCTCACTAAACCAAAGTTATGGTAGGCTGCTGCCTTCCCCTTGGGAATCTGTGCACAATCTTTGGAGACAGTGATAGGATTTATTCTTTATTCTCTGACAGCCAGTCATTTGGGAGTAATTGGATTTATACTGTAACCCTTAAGGAAGATTTCTGCAATCTTTTTAGAGAATATAATAGAACTTAAGCAGCACCTCCTGATTTCAGAAAAAAAAATTAACAACTGCAGATCAGCAAAATTAATCCATAGCCTGCAAGTAAACAATATGGCATACATTTAAATGCTAAAAAATTAAGAATCTGATATTAACTGCTCCTTCTTGTTGGCATCACCATTCTTTGCTCTGCAGAGAAGGTGACAGCACCTTTAAATCTTTTCTTGGTCAACTTGTTTTCCTTACAGTTTTTCCATTGATTCAGATTGATTTAAAATCAATTTTTCTAAAGAACTAAAGCATAATTATCTGTGATGTTTACTAGGACTGTAGGAATGCTTAGCATTGATTCTTTTTCAAACGGATGAAAGCCTCCATTAGTTTGCTTTCCAGTTCTTTTTCAAAAATTCCAATACTAGTAATTACCTATTTTCAAAAATAATTCTAGAAATAGAGATAATAAAATCAATTTGGAGCATTCTCCCCCCGCCACCCCAATGATAGCATCCTAGCTACTTTTAATTTACAGCTATTTCACTTGCTAACTTTAGTAGATTTTCTGTTTTGTACTACAGTGAAAGAGAACACTTTGGAACAAATACGGTAGCCAGGATAGCAAGAAAAGCGACATGTAACTAAAACAGTTCCAGGCAGAGAAAGGCAAATCTAAAATTATTCTGAGTAAATTTGATTGCATTCATATTATTCATATTATAGCAATACAGGGACTAAAAGTACCGGATGAAGACATTCTGAATTTTTGTATGTGGACACAACCATTTATATTGATCAGTCAGGAAAAGTTATATTTTCTACAATAGAGCAGGACATCTGTATCGTGGATTCTTGTTTAGTCTATTTTTGCAACATTAAAAAATTAAAACATTGCTAAATTAAAAGCATGCCATGATTATGAATACAGAAGCAAATGTCTTTTTTGAGCTGAAACTCCATGCTAGTAGCCAGGAGCCAGGATATGTCTGGTGTTACCTCCAGTCTTTTCAGCACTTTTTCCAAAGTTGACACCAATGTAGCTACACCAGAATGTTACTTTCTACATCTACAGTATAAATCCAATCCTTTTATTGTGACCTCTGAAACAGCTATTTCTCTGATCATAAAAATCTCTGTGTTCTCTAATCCCGAGAAGTACCAAATTAAACTGCTTCCTACATAAATTAAATTGAATCAAGTGAGCGAAATTCAGTCTATTAAAATCAACTGGGATTATTACAATAAAGTGAATTTAGAATGCTCTCTTTCAAAAGGCTTTGGATCGGGGAAATCAACTTCCTTGGCATATAAATCCAGTAAATACATATCCAGGTTCCCAAAGAGTACATTTTTCAAGATAGAGCACACCCTGTAACTGACTTCGTATCAGGTTCCTGAATATGAATCACAGTAGCCCTCACTCTTTGATATTTTTAAAGTTGATATAAAAGGAAAGTACCGAGTTCAAAACTAAAAAACTAAAAAAAAAATAAAAGGGCATTTTCCTCCCCAAATTATTGTTTATTTAATTTATTTATAAGATTCTGCAGGTAATTTCTTTTGTGTCTCTTAATACATCTGCATGAGAAACAAAGGTTTATATGTGGATTAAAGCCAATATCTAACATGCCAACTTAAGAATCTTAAATAAAAATAACTTTTATTCTCAAACCTACCCTTTGTTTTCATCTCACAGGGCATGGATTTTCAGGCTTTAAATTCTTTGATAGTCAGTAGGTTCTCTATATTGCCGACCAAAAATCTCTTTAACTTTGTGCAAAGTTTTTCTATTTTAATTTTCCTAGTCAAGTCCATCTGGGGAGTTCCTGTGCCAAGTTAAAGCTGAGCATCTTAAATCATTCTTACTATTGCTGTGGGTATTTTTTCCTGCTTGGGTTTTATTTTTAATAACTTGTAATAGAAGAAGACTAGCCCTTGGGAATAACAGGATTACCATCAAATATCTTCCTCTATTTGCTGGCCTTTTAGAGGCTTGATTTATGTTAAAACCTAGGAAAGCTGGTGGATTAATTGAGGACTGAAGGAAGAATGTGAATAAGTGGTTCAGGATTTCAAGGACTAGAAACCTAAAAATAAAATAAAAAACTTTTGGGATTCAAGATACTTCCCAAATATCAACCAATTTCAAATGAGTTCAGGGTTGTGGGGAATGGCTATTGAAATATAACAAATAATTAATAAAGTTTCTCCTTATATAAGAAACTACAACTATGAAAATACTGCACAATATTTTTGTTCTATTTTTTGTGCAGCTGGATATCAACCAGAAGAAGCCCAATATCAAAGGTTTCCTACTGTTTGCTGGAATTCATGGTTGGAATGTACTGTATTTCTATGCAACAACTACAGTAGTATTCAGCCAGTAGATGGCAATATTTATAAGTTTTGATCTATGGTATATATTCTATATTCCTTTGTTCTAAGTAGAGTTTTCTGTTTCTGTTATAGTTAAATAGCTTAGCAGTAAAGCACATGGATACTGTACTCTTTTTGCTCTGTGGTGCTTTATATAAATTGTTTATATCTAATAATTTCTTCTCTAACTGTAATCATCAGCAGGACTTTAGGCTAGGAAAGAGGGGTCATAACATATTCTTTTGATAAGCTTCAATTAATTTCAAATTATCAGCAATGTTCTGTACATATAGCTCATGATTTTAGCTATGGTACACTCTTTAGAATACTTGGGTGATTTTTCAAAGCTGCTTAGTACATCATTTAGACATCGAGCGCAGACATAGAGTGCAGATATTAGCACGTATGGGTGATATTAATACATGGACCGGTGTCACAATCAACCGTCTTGTTAAGATACATTCCGAAACTCCTTGGATATCATGGGTGAAGGCAGACACAAGCAGCCTACTTTAAACCACATCAAGTACTATACACTCCAGGAGGAAAGATGATTACTCTATTGATTTGCAGAATATTTATATGAGTAAAGCATAAGTAAAACTACTTCAGTTTATTCAGCTTCTTTGGATGCCATGTATAAAGCTATAGTTTCTAACTGTGGTAAAGTAGTAGAATATGGCATTATCTATGGCTCATGAATTTTACCACAAATTAAGTGGATTAAATGTGTGAATCTAATTCTCTCTTTGTATATTTTCTTTCAGTTTCAGCTAGTTTGTCATGAAATCTGGAAAAAGTTTCTTCTCAAATATTAGAACTAAAATGATGGCTGAATAATTTTTTTATTTAGTTTCATAAAATATATTCTCTGTAATCTATTTTCTTCCCACATATTTTCATACCATTCATCCACTTTCAATAGTTAAAACATTTTTCTTATTATTCAGATAGACATTTCACAGAATTATATCTGTATTTGTATCTCTAGTCATGCCTCTCAGACTTTGTGAATTTCTATTCCTGTTTCTTAAATTCACTATTCTATACGCCCAGGTTGCAACAAATCCTTTTCCTCTTAGTTCTTCCTCTTCTGTATTAATAAAGAATGTAGCAATAGCTAATTGACTCAAGGGAAAAAGGGCTTTTTTGACATTTTGAAAATTCTTTACCTTTCCTATATTTAAAGACATATATCAAGATATCAGAAATTATCCCCTCACTTCCCCTGCTCATGCCTAATGGGTAATTTAAGAAAGACCACTTTAAAATCTGTGGAAGAAACTTCATGGAATGAATGATGAAAAATAAAGGGAGCAATCTGAGCTACAAGTACATACTTTTATTCTTTATTTCAGAAGTTTAAGGCAACTGATGGAGATACATATTCTAAAACGTGATAGCATCCGGCTATCACTGCAATATTTCTGACAATTTCAGTCCCTGCTGTAGGAGATAGACTCTTATGCAGCATTGATTGGATGTTACTTGGGTGGTCTCAGCAAATGGAATGTTGATTTGATCAATTTTTATCGGTAAATAAACCACAGAATGATTAACACACACTAATTATCGGGAAAATCATTTCAAAGCTTACAGTTTTCTTCACCAGTAATTAGACAAGGCAATTTCTCTTGTTGAACTGTTTTGTATCTATAGAACAGATGGTTGTATCCAACCCCCCACTCCACCCCAATTTCACAATATGGTGAAGTTTTACATATAGTATGCCTCTGTTAATTGGGGTGGATGGAAATATTCTTGGTTTTTTTTTCTGCTTTCCCCCCAATCCGTTTTGGAAGATTAGGGCATGGGCAAACAATATACCATGGGAGATGCTGCAGGAATCTGCAGTGGGGAGTTTGCAAAATCTCTTCATTATTGAGAGAGTTTGCTGGAATCTTTCCAGTATTTGCACAAGGGCCATCCTGGATCAAAATCTTTATCTGGAAATATCTATATTCACTTTGAAAAATGGCAACAGAGCACACCCAGGTTGTTATTTTTTTGGCACTCAGAACAAACTACAATCTCATTGAAATTGATCAGCATTTTTATGCCAAATGTCTATGTCTCAGTCATCCAGGTCATGGTTGTCTCAAAGGTGTTTTTTCAAGAGTCAACTGGACTTTCTGTTTTTTTTTTTCTTTGAAAACATTAGCTTCTCATCCAAGAAGCTTCTTCAGCTCTGATGCCTATGTGGATTTTGAATGTGGAGAGCTGAAGAAGCTTTTTGGATAAGAAGCAAAACATCTTCAAAGAAGAAACCAGAAAGTCCATCTGCCTCTTGAAAAAGCACCTATAGGTCATTTCTATGCCACTTTAACAACAGCAATAGTACTTATATTGTATACCTTATACTGTATATACACCCCATGTTGCTTTACAGCACTCTCTGAGTGGTTTACAATGTCAGCATACTGTCTCCAACAATCTGAATCCTAATTTTACCAACCTTGAAAGTATGGAAAGCTGAGTCAGCCTTGAGCTCCATCACAATCAAACTCCAGGCTGTAAGCAGAATTGCATTCTACCCACTGCACCACCAGGCTCCAATGGGGAAAAATTGGGAGGCTTATTTTGATTTAAATACACCCATCCTAGGCAAGTGCTTGAAAAGCATAGACTCTGTTCCTTTACCCGATGGTGTAATATCATGACTTCCAGCCTTTGGTTAATGAAATGCACACCAAGACAGTTTTGTGATGGTTTTTTTGTATGCAAACTGCACATTTTGACTGTGATGGTTCAAAAACACTCTATCTAGATCAGGTTTCTTTCTCTCAAATGTGGTCAATGATGGCATATTAAAGAGTTAGACTATGCATACATGGAGCACACATAGTGTATGTATGTGTACATGTGTATGTGTGTCAAAACAGATTAGTTGTAGATTGCCATGGTATAACATTTGCAGTCCATGCTTGGAAACCAAAGAATTCCGCCCTTCACCTGTAGTCCCCCTTTACCAAAAAGTTTTCCAGCTTTCGGGAACCAATATTTGGGTGAAGAAATGAAGGGCAGAAATTGTGTGGATTACACAAAGAGAGTAGGTAATATGAGAAAGACACATCCTATAACTGAGCCAAAGTAGTTGCTTTAGATAGAAGCTATTTTCCCATCATTTGTCCACTGCTCTAGGTAAACAACTAACGATTTAAGTGCAGCCCAGCAAAATCCTAGCTCCAATTAATGTAGTTCAGATCCATCTCTCCCTGTGGGAATTGTTTTGCCCTGAGCATCCCCATCACAAGTGCAGCCTCCCTGTTCAGGGTAGCTACCAATCAGGCAATTCATTGTCGTAGATGATTTGGGCCCTTAGGCAATCCCCACCTATTGGTCTTTCATTTCCTTTCCTTTTCTGAGCTGATTGGAAGAAATAGAGAAGAGGAATGCAAATGGCCCAGGTTGTTTGCTGTGAAAGTCTTTTTCTGCCTTGTTATTGTAGATATTGTAAATCCTATGTCTGCAACTATAGGGATTGGCAGTGGAGAGATAGAGAGGGAGGGAGGGAAGGAGAGAGAGAGCAAGAGAGAGAGAGCAAGAGAGAGCCCCATGCTTGCATAACTACAACCAGAGATGTTCAGACATGGAAAGCTTACAGTGTTATGAATCAAAACTCACTTTGGAGCAATTCCATCTTTTGCTGCTTAACGTATTTTTGATAAAAAAAAAGGACAAAGGCCAATTTACACAGCATGCTAGATTAAACTAAAATAGAATGGACAGTTTGAGATTCAGTACATTGGACAAAGTCAGCTGTTGGGCAAACACCACAGTTTTATTTTCTTACCCCAAATTTAGGGCTAGAGTGTGATCTCTGTCAAGAATTGGTAGGTAAATACAGGAGAGCTATGCATGGGAAAAGAGCCAATTTGTGGTTAAGGCACCAGGCCAGAAACCAAGAGACTGTAAGATCTAGTCCCACCTGAGGCACAAAACAGCTGGGTGATTTTGGGTTGGCCATTTTCTCTCAGCCCTAGAAAGAAGCAAGCAAGGGCAAAGTACATCTGAAATCTTGCCATGAGTCTTGCTACAGTGGGGCTAATGGTTCATTCTGTGTAAAATTCCTGGCTTGATATAATCACCCTAGCTCTGTTGCCACAAATTTGTGTTGAAGTTGGAGCAGTCGTTGTCTTAAGACTGAATGAGGGAACAGGGAAGCCATTTATTTCAACTGGCCCTCTACAAAGTATATAATCCATTGATGAAACTGAATTCTATTATATTTAATATTCTGAAGTATATCAAATTTATTGACAACATTTGTGGAAGGTTAGAGAGGATGTTTTGCCCTAGGTTCTCTCACAGTTATATGGTGGATTCATGTTTGTTTGTTAAGTTTTCTGATATAATACTATTTGTCAAACATTGCGTGTCTTTTAATTTTTGAATTTGCTCTGTCTTCTTATCAGTCTTCTGAACTTGAGCATCAAAATATTTGATGTTCTGTAATTACATTTGGATTACAGGTAGTCTTTCACTTACTCATTTAACAACCATTTAAAGTTACACTGAAAAAGGTGACTTACAACTGATATTCATAACTACAATCGTCACACAGCACCCCCATGGTCATGTGATCAAAGTTCAGGTTGTAAGTTCAGGACTACCTGTGCTTGTTTTTTCTACAAAGTAGGCAAAACTCTTTGAAAAAGAAATTTAACTTTTTGAAATTGACATTGCTAAGAGAGTCAATCCAATTGTAATCATATTTAAGTCCATATCCTTCTTCCTTCTTATTCATCAGTAAATGATGATACAAACCTATCTGATCCATGTACTGTTTAGAAGAAAATTCAGGACTGCAAGGAAGCCTAACCAGGGAAAGGAAAGAAGGGAAGGCAAAGCTAATAAAACAACTGGACTAAAACTTAAATTGCCACATATTCTCAACATTTTCAAGGAGTTTTGTGAATACTTACAGTTTAATGCAATAGTACTGGGTTTTTTTTGCAGTTAAGGAACAAATATAATACTTTAGAATTTTTGTAATTTAATATATTATAGGATGGATTGGCACATTTTTCTGTTTAAGTGTTCCAAACATATCTTCATTGAATATGCAATATATAATCTGGATTTTTGTGCAATTATATATAGTTTGAATTAGAAATAGATATTGTACCTAGAGATCTTTCATTTTGCACTTAAATTATTAAGCTGGGATATGCCTAACAATTTTTAGAGAGCTCTTGGGGGTGATGGTCTTGGAGGTGTTTTTAAAAAATGCCTGAATGTTTATTTTTGAACAAGGATGCTTGGTAGAATGATGCATTGAAAGAGGCTATGGATAGGAATAAAATGCACATAATAGAATTATTTCTGCAAACAATAAGACTGATTGAATAATACTGTATGATGTGTAGATAGAGAAAAAATAATTGCAAATAACATAGCCAAAGAGAAGAACATAATTAAAGTTCAAAAAGGCAAAGAAAATGTAAAATTTTGTTATAAAAAGTGTTTTGGAAGTAAATGAAAAGGCCTCAAGCAGATGAGTGTAATTAAAAATAAAAATAATGATTTGGGATTACACAAAATTAGAAGAATGCTAGAAGGAGTATTTATGATTTGTGTTGGAATGAGAGTGATATGTTGAAGAGGATAATTGAAATGAATGGTATAAATCTTAATGCTGAGGAATAAAAAGATAAGATGAAAATCATAATTATCACAAGAATACTGAGAAATAATATGGCTGCAGGTGTAGATGATGTGATTGGAGAAATATTTAAATATGGACGTGTTGGAATTAACATGTATGAAGACTTCATCTGTACCTAATACTCATACAAATATAGACAGATTATATGATACAGTGGTTGGATACATTGATGAGATCCACAAAAAGAGGAAGATGAGAATATTAAAAAAAACAAAATGCAATGTATGAAATGTTGCATGGCTATGGGAGAAGTAAGGATGCTTTTCAAAGACAGATACATTGAATTGTACAATATAAAGATTTAGATATATTTCCTTTTCTTTTTCTTTTTTGATGTCTTTAATTTCTTGTTAAGTTTTAGTCCTTTTCTGCGCTTTGCATATCCTTTTCTGCATAACTAGGAATGGCAAGATGAATGGATGGATGGATGGATGGATGCTCCTTAATGGAACTATTCCATGGAAAATATTTCATATTGTTTTTATTTTAAATTGTGATTTTTAATGTTCTTTGTATATTCCATTTTATTGTGTACGGTCACTATGCAAGAAGGCGGGCTATACAAATGCGATGAATAAATTTATTTATTTTCAGAAATAAATCTTTCTGAAGCTAATATATCATTTCCTTAATTTTAATTGTGCAATAAGCAACCTGACAATATTTCAATAAAGGAATTTCATTGAAATTCTTATCCAAATTAGTTGTATTTTTTGTGATCAATGAAAGCCCAATAGTCTTGGCTAGGTTTTATCTCCCCTTTTTTTCGAAGGGATTTTTCAGTGACAGTGAAATTAATTAGAATTTGATATTTAATTAAATAAAATAGGGAATTGTAGCAAAAAGAACCAGACTTCAGCTGTTTACATAAAGCTCACTTCTGCCCCCCCTCCCCATATCCTGCCTTTCCTACCTTCCTCTGGAGACAACTTAAGTAGTGCTACATCTTCTTGATACAAGAAGAAAGCTCCTACATTCTTTAATTAAGGTGAGTTTGTTTCTGAAATACAGTTTTGACTGCCAAAAAATTGAGATATGCTGGCAACGAGACACCTTTCTTAATGAAACCAGAGCTGGTTGCAGTAAGCATTCAATCCAGGACACCTGTGCAGAGTTGAATGGCCTTTGTGAAAGCATCTGACAAATGTTAACAACAGCTCTGCTATGGCAGATAATTCCCACATCTCCTTTCTCATCTTCAGATTACTGATGGCAAACAAAGGCATTCATCACTAAATCTTATTCAGGTTGCTAGGACAATACCTTTCAAGCTAGCTCTTCAGAATCTAGGGACTGTTTCTAAATAAACATCATTAGTTTTCATAACACTGGGAACCCACAACTTGAGTCCTAATGACCAGTATTCTTTACTGCTATTCTGTCTGGATCTGTGACACAACAGGCATCTTTGACTGAAGCATCTGAAGTTTATAGCTATGGGATTGCCAGGATCCAAGGCTTCCTTCTATATGTGCCTGCTATTAATATCTTGTAATGAGATTAATGAAAGTGGTCAATTGAACAGAAGGTCTTACCTGAATATAATTGGTTGTATGTGCCTTTGAATATTGAAACTGGAACCATATGTGATGGGCCGTCTGTCACTGTCACAAGCTTTTAATTTGTTTTCACAGCCGATTAAAGGTGCTGTTTTGCACCAGTAAAACCCCATGAGGAATAGGATTTCAGTACCTCTTCTCATATGCCTTAAAATTAAGTTTACAAGTACTTCTCTGTGACTTTTCTCTGTATTTCTTCAGTTTTGGAGGGTGTCTTTAAGGCAGGGATGGGCAAACTACGGCCCGCAGGCCATATCCGGCCCGTTGGTCTTTTTAATCTGGCCCGCCGAAGATTGGTACAGAATTAAGGTTTGATGTGAATGATTGAATGATTACATTCATTTGATTTTGACTTGTAATGACAGGCATTTCAACACCAGGTGGAGGCCCCTCTGTCAAATTTTAAAAGTCAATGAGGCCTCCCCAGCCAAAAAGTTTGCCCACCCCTTCTTTAAGGTGACTGATACACTTTTTATCAGGTCCCTCTTTATCCCAGTAAGAGTACATTTCAGCAATTGTAGTCTTAGTTATCTTAGGATAAACTTGTATCTTTCTATTTTACAAATTTTAATTAGCAATATTAAATGCTATAAAAATACCTGAATATAATTGACTAAACAAATAAATAAATAAAGTCTTCTAGAAAGGCTTCTTGATACCATATTGTCAATTTGGCAACAGGTTAAGATTTTAAAGAAATAATTTCTGTAATGTCAAGTTAAGTATTTTAATATTTACTAAATGTTTCTAGGATGAATATTTATGTCATAAAGATTTAGTCCTAACAATGATAGTTTTAGTGCCATTGTTACAATGGTTTTAGCATCTGTAGCTTGTTTGTTAACTGTGGTGCAAGTTTCTAAACTGGGTTCTAGGTTTCAAACAAGATTTGCACATTAGACTTTTTTGTTTTGTTTTACTAATTTTTGCAATTAATGCTACAGATGGAGAATCACCTTTATGAGATCCAAAGAAAGCAACAACTAATCAAAACCATTAAATAAAGACTTCTTGGAGGAGAAATAGAAGAAAATCTGTGTGTCTAGCCTCAAGAATAGAAGACTGAAAGGATAGCTCAAATAACTGAACAGTTGTTATATAGATGAAGGAAATTCTTGTTAGTTGCTCAGAGTTCAGGACTTCATCGAATTGACTTAAATGATGGGGCAAATCTTGGAGTTATCACCCCATATTGTATTTCACAGAATACCATTTAAGATATGAAAAAAATGTATATGGAGTTCTCTTTAAGATCTTAATAGATGGAGATCTTTAAGGCTTATTCTTTGGAGCAAGATTTTAATATGTACATATTTCCCAGAATATTATAATTTCTTTATGCTACTTAAAAGTTAATACGATGATGTATGAATTGAGATCCCTTGTTTCTAGATATGGTTAATTTATGATTAAAATGCTGTCTAGCTTATTCCAGAAAATCAAACAGTTCATAAGGAATCACTGTGGAATTTATTTAAAGCAAACTGCAAGTTATAAAAAAAAAACCCAAATATAGATTAAAATATTTTGCTAAACTATGGTTTGTTCAGCCATGTATATTTAAATACTATTACTATTGGCTAGATTCAATCACAATAAACCATAAATCATAGCATCTAAAACAAAAATGGCTAGTTCACAGGGCTGAATGAACTGTATAATAGTAGTAATCAGTTTTGAGTCAAATTCTTGATGTTCAACAAGCATAAGAAGGCAAGATGCCTCAAAGCCAAATAGATGATGTAAATTTGTGCAATCAGAGATCAGAGATTAAACATAATGAAAGTAATGTAAACATTTCTCTATCTGGGAAAAAAGATTTCTAATTCATCAGTGGATTATTACTATCTTTCAAGTTTTATATCTCTAGTTTTCTGAAGAAAAAATTGTTTGTGTGGAGAAGCAAAGTTCCTTACTCAACAAGGTCATCTGATGTCATTGTAATGTGCATTGCTATTGGTAATACAGCAGAATTAATCAAGGTTGTACCTCTATGTGATTCTACAGTTTAAAAAAGGTATTCTAAAAATTTGAGTCATGACAATTTCCAGTTCTTCCTACCAAGCTGTTCCCTTTCTTTGTTTCTTTGCCCTGTTATGACTTCCAATCCAATAAGATATAAATTGGCTTTTTCCTGGCTTTTGGAATAAAAAGTAGTAATTAAGAAAATTAATTAGAAAAAAGTTAATCATATTTTAGTGTCTAGGGTCTAAAAACCATCTAAGCATGAAAAGTGTTTGAGAGCCACAGAAGCCCCTAATTAAACTTGTCCTTCTCTGTTATTTGGCAAAGCATACGCTGCCTTCCCCATCAAGAATATGAATCAGAATCCCCCCCCTGTAAGCATGAATTCTATCTAATGTTTTCAACAAGACTTTGCAACAATGAGACTCTGCAAATTTGCTTTTTACAGCCAGTCTACCTACTTTGTTAAAAATTAACACAAATGAGCATTTTTTTAGAAAAAGTAGTAGATGCTACATTCGAATGTTTTGATCAGTGATTGGAACTCAGGGATAGATGTGGAAAGTGGAGAACTGAACTGAAAGAAGAGAGTGGGGTGGTGGGGGAAAGTGAGGCTATAGGAAAGAACTAGAAGTTGTCTTTTCTGAAAATATCTTTCCCCATAACCAGTCTAATCCAAATGAACAATTTTATTTTGATGAGTTTTAGCAAGAAATCTTTAAATAAAAATAAATCTAACCTTTTTCTTTCTTCACTTGCAGGTCAAGAATAAGATTTCACTATTCAATCACATTAAACATTAAAGAATACAGACAATTTCTGCCACCTCACATGCATGTACAAAGTTAGTATTTAGCACAAAACTCAGCATTTGAGAATGTTTATATTTTCACAGTATAAAAGGAAAATTCTCCATCAAATCAAGCTTGATTTGCAATCACTATATGCAAACACAATCATGTAGTCCTGTCAGCAACTATGTGTTTCTTTTTTCCATGATACCGTATATACTCGAGTATAAGTCGACCCGAATATAAGCCAAGGCACCTAATTTAACCACAAAAAACTGGGAAAACTTATTGACTCGAGTATAAGCCGAGGGTGGGAAATGCAGCAGCTATTGGTAAATTTCAAAAATAAAAATAGATACCAATAAAATCTTTCACTAGGACAGTTGAGAATAAGTTTGATGTTCACAATTTCCTCTTTGAAAGAGACCAGTAAATAGGGAACAAGAAGATGAAGAAAAAGAAGTGTGTTTTTTCACATTTTTCACACTGCAGTGAATAAAAATGGCATCATAGGAACAGGCTTATTCTCAGTCCAAAGGTTTGTTTCTGATTTCTTCCCTGATTTAAGGGAAATTTGGGAAACAATCTCACTATCATGAAAGGTTTAATTGATTCACTAACCCAAAAGATGATGATGATGACAGTGGGAAGCAGGAGTCACTCTCTCCCTTGCAAGAAAAAAGCAAGAGCCGTTCTTAAGATTTCTCCCTCTCTCCGTAATACAGTCAAGCCCTTTCCAGCACGCGCGATCTGCCTTCGCCACTTTGCACCTTGCAAATGCAAAATCCTGGGGTTTTTGCATTTGCAAGGTGCAAAGCGGCGGGGGCGGATCCCGCGTGCTGGAAAGGGCCTGACTGTATTACGGGGGGAGAGAGAGAGAGAGAGAGAGAGAGATCAAAACAACGGTTCTTGCTTTTTTCTTGCAAGGGAGAGAGTGACTCCTGCCTCCCACTGTCATCAACATCTTCTTCTTTTGGGTTAGTGAATCAATTAATTTGGGAAATGATCTCACTTTCAGAAAACAACGCGAGCCGCCACCACCACCTCCTCCTCCCCCTCCTCCCGAGTGGACTGAAAACAGCTGGAGCTGAGGAAACGAAGCTGAGTGGAGCAACCTTGGCTCGCGTTGTTTTCTCAACCTAAAGCTCAGAAAACAATGCGAGATGCTGCCACCACCTCCTCCCCCTCTTCCCGAGTGGACTGAAAGCAGCTGGAGCTGAGGAAACGAAGCTGAGTGGAGCGACCTCGGCTCGCGTTGTTTTTTCAGCCTAGAGCTCAGAAAACAACGTGAGCCGCCACCACCACCTCCTCCCCCTCTTCCCGAGTGGACTGAAAGCAGCTGGAGCTGAGGAAACGAAGCTGAGTGGAGCCAAAGCAACCTCGGCTCGCATTGTTTTCTCAGCCTAGAGAAAGGGGAAGGGGGCTTATCTGGACCAAGGGTGAGTTTCCACCTCAGTTTCCCCTGAAGGATCTTCTGTCGCTTTTGCCTTCTCCCTACATCTTCCCTCTGTTAAAATCCCCCCCACACACACACACTTATTTTCGGTCGGATAGATTTCGTGTCTGAGCATTCTCACATGGCGGTGGGTCTTCCCCCCCCTAAAAACAGTTAAAAAAAGAAAAAACAATATATCCTCAAGCAAGAACTTTTCTGCTTCCGATTACCCCCATGCTTAAAAGTTGCAAAGGAAACACGGAAGCAGGGAAGCGGCTGCCCAGCTTCAGAGCTCCACACCATTTTTTTTTCAGAGGGGAATCTGACTCGAGTATAAGCCGAGGGGTTTTTTTTCAGCACAAAAAATGTGCTGAAAAACTCGGCTTATACTCGAGTATATACGGTACTTTAAAAAAAAAATCTTTTCAGCTAATATTCTGCCTCCAAATTCCTGGTGATTCAACCACCTGTATCTTCATGCTTGCCCACCACCTCCCTTATTTACTGGTTCCTTGCTTAGCTTTTCAGTATTAACCAAATTTAGCTTCATGGAGAAACTCTATTTAAGTGGTCACTAAGAGTGAACAATGATTTAATGGCGCATAATCAATCCGTGAAGTTTGGCTAAGAGCTGCCGCCCAGTAATGCTTCCACAGCATACCAAAGCTATTCTTGAGCGTTTTTCTTTTTCTTTACTCTTGCAAATTTTTGCAGGGAGGAGAACCAGCTGACAGACTATCAAGAGCTGCAGGCTGAATTAATATTAACAAAATTGGCCAGCTCTTTATGTCTGCTTTGTAAAATCGAAATCATTTTTCAAAATCAGAGATCTGCACTTTCAAACCCAAAGATTAATTTGCCACCTGTGCTTCTGATTTGTTTATATTTGTGGTCTGTTTTGAAATCTGGAGCAAAAACAAGACAAATGCTGCTGACTGCGGGATTCCTTCTCCAAATTGGTGACAAACTGTTAGGAAAATACACACTGAAGTGTGGTACCATTTTCTCAGGAAGCAGAAGAGGAATCCAGGTGACAAAACCCCCACAGTGCTTGAGGACATGCTAATGAGAGACTAACAACAATATGCTTCCTCTCCTCATTTCATTTTCAAATACGGAAATTGATTGAAGAGTAGGTGAATCCAACATCAAAAATTGCGATTGGACAATATCTGCCCAAATAATAGACAATCAGAGTTGGAAAGGACCTTGTAGGTCATCTAGTCCAACTCCCTGCCCAAGCGGGAGACCCTACACAATTTCTGACAGATGGGAGTCCAATTTCTTTCTGAAAATCTCAAGTGATGGCTCTCCCACAACAAGCTGTTCCATTGGTTGATTGTTCTCACTGTCAGAAAGTTTCTCCTTATTTCCAGGTTGAATCTGCCCTGTTAAGTCTGTGCACCAAAACTTGACTGAGACTGATTGGGGGCTGCAGTAGGTAGATGTGGTCATGGCAATGATTCAGTGACCCAAGGGTTAGACTAGGAGTGGGGACACTGCAGGTCAAGTTAGCTTTCAGCTACAGAAGCTCATAGAGCAATGTCACTCACCTCCACAGGCCTGCAGTTGTGGGGATAAAATGAAAAGAGACTCTTGTAGGAGCTACTTTGAGCTCCTGTTAGAAAACCAGACTATATCATGAATAAATACATAGTAAAAATATGTCACATATATGAGAGAACTAAGATTTTCTTTTCAGTTTACAAAGTTGTATTTCAAAGTTGTATTACAGATGATGTATATCAAGAATACAGTCTGCCACTTCTAGGATTTTTGGATCCTAGGAAACTAGGATTTCTCTGTCATGGCATTTCTCTGGAACACCCTTCCCCCTAAGACTTCTACAGCCCCCACCTTGACATTACTGAAATAAAGCCTTAACCCCCCCCCCAAATTAGAATGGGTGATAGACTGCTTGCAAGTTGCTGCTGGTGTGGTTGTTCTTCCTTCTCTTCTAATAGCTCTAAGTATCTGTTGCTGAAATGTTGATCTGTCATTAAATACTGAAGTTTCATCAGTTTATCTTGGTTAAAAGTTCTATAAATAAATGCATAGTGATGGCAATGACTCTTATGCATGTAATGATGGGTTGTGTAATTAAGTATTTTCAGCAATGGGTTATGACATTTTAACAATGAAGGCAGCATTTTCCCACAGGCATGGGGTGAGGACAATATGTGAATCTGCTCTTTAAGATGAAACTGATTGTTTCCCTCCTGGCGTGACTTATTTGTTTGCTATTAACTTTTTTTTTAAGATTCCTGAAGCTGCCCAATTTGTTGGTGAATGGGCTGACTTAGAAATGGAAATTATATGTATAAATAAATTTGTATAAATATTCTTGAACCTCTGATTGAGGAAAATAAAATAAAATCTGTCCATGGGCACTGAAAGAGGAAGATCTTATTTATTTATTAATCACATTTATATGTCTCCATCTCATACAAAGTGACTCTGAGTGGTGTAGAACAGTCAATAAAAATCAAAATACATAAAATAATCATTACAAAAGTATAGAAAGTCATTTTTAAATGTGAAAAAAAAAATAGGAATAGTTCTCCAAATCTTGTGCGGTCTATGCTTAAAGTATTAGACTGGGGCTGGGGCAGATCACTGAGAAACTGTGGCCCAGTCATACTCAGCCTAATCTGCCTCATAGATTAGTGAATGGGGGAAAAAATAGAGAGTGGAGTGCCAACTATATCCTTTCAGCCTCAAAAGCAGGGTATAACCTTGGTAACTCTAAGACTTGTGGACTTCATGGTGACTGGGGAATTCTGGGAATTGAAGTCCACAAGTTTTTAAAATGTCAACACTTAACACCCCTGATATAAATTAATACATATGCCTCAGATGTAGAAAACTGAAATATTTAATGCCAAAGCAGGGTACAGTTAGTGGCAGAACAATTAACTTTATATAACTAAGACTACACAGGGCTAATAAACGTGAGGAACAAACTGAATACTGGTCCCCAAAATTAATCGACAAATGCAGTAAAAGCTTATTTTCATGGACTAATTGGCAGGAGAGAGTCCCATTGTTAAGAAATTAACTGATCTGTGGTGATTTGCATAATTAGCATCACGATGTCACATAGATGTATATGAGTTGTGTAATGATATTGTTACACAAATGATAGGAATCCGTGCAGAAAATTGGTCTTTTCCCTGCAAGTCTTTTGCATGAAGGTCTGCTCAATTGAAGGCTCACTGTATATTCATTTACTAGAAGCATTTTCATGCAACAAAAATAGCTGAGAATCTTGTGGCAACTTAAATACTAACATTTATTATTGTATAAGCTTCCATGAATCATAGCTCAGTTTATTAGATATATGGAGTAGACTTTTGCTTACAGCTATTTTCAGGGAAAGGAAGCAGGAGATTAATGAAAGAAGTGAGATAGAATTGGTTTAGAAGTGACCAGGGAACAGAGTAGTTTTCTCCCCAGCCAAAAAGAGAGAGAAAAAAATGCAGGCAGGGAAAATATAATCAGGAAGAAAGGCAGCTAGCCAAGGAAGAAATGTTATAATCTTGAGTGACTTCAATTACTCTCGTACTGATTGCATGGATTTATACTCAGGTCTCAATAAAGACTCAATTTTATTATATATGAGAGACATGACTGTGCCTTACATCAGCTAATTATGGAACAATCATGGAGTCAGCATGGAGACTAAGAAAATGGGACAAAGGTCCATGTAAATGAGAATGACTCTGGATACTTCCAAATAAAGTTGGAGGAGTGGAAACAAGCAGAAGGTATATCCTGTTCCCATTTGCAGTGTCCTCTGACAACCCAAGACTTCCCCCCTTGGATGCCCAGAATTTCCTTCATCTTATCTTCAGACCAGGTGTGAAATGGCCTTAAGTTGTCATTAAGTGAAATAGTAGTACACCCCCTTAAGATGATGCTTCAAGGTATCTAAAATATGTTAACATTTTGTTACCCGCTTATCTTGCAAGGATCTAAAGAGATGCCTTTACAGGGTTGTGATTAGACATGTATTTTGGGAGTGTTGAGAGATATGGGCACATCACTTCCCTTTTAATCATTACCTAGCCTTGTTGATAGCCATTGCTTTCCTTGATTTTGCCACCTCTGTTGGCATATTCTTGCCTTGATTCCTTTCATGCCTGTTACTTCCCCTTTTTCCTTGTTTTGAATCACAATTATAAAAGAGCTATAGACTAGGGTATTACTCCTGCAGCAATTTGAAGTTAATTGGGGACTAAGTAAGCTGCAACATGAGAGGGTTCTTACCCTTTATTTATTTAAAATAATTGTAACCTTCTCCAGTCAATGGAACCTCTAGGCAATAAACAACAAAACAAGTGGAGTTCAGAACAAATAATTCTGAACTTAAGGCAATGTTTTGCATACAAAATAGGGCTGGGTTGGGGGTTTTGTTTTTTGTTTTGTGTGCAAAATTTTACCTTTGAAACAATTCCAAAGGAAGCATTTTGCACACTTCCAATATTTGCATATTCTTGGGAGATGAGTATGCCCCTAAAGGAGGGTATATACTACCCTCAAACCCTGAGGAGTGGGTCCAAGCTCTAGGTTACAACAAAACCTTACCAGCAAGAAATATTTTACTTAATGCAAGGTTGACTTCCTGAAAAGCAAAACCACTCTGTTACCAGATTCATTATGGAAGATTTGTCAGAAAGTCCAATCCAATAACAATTCCATTCTAAATGGAAAGTTCCCAAAATGTGGGACAAGGGGTGGAACTAAGTAGTCCTTTAGGACAATCAAATCTTCTCAAGCGTTTGGATGATATTCACAGCATAATTGAAATCATTCCTCAAAGATCTGTATTAATGGGGCTTGGGCTGAGTTTAGGCAGTTACAGTTTTGGCATAGGAAAGCTATCATTGCCTGACAGAATATGATTTGTAGAAGCATATCTTGAATTCAGAAAAATCCCAAAGGAGATGGTTTTTGCCCTATTTTTTTCCTTTTATCCTGAATATTTTCTACCAATTTCTTCGGGTATTCTGCAGAAATTCCATCAAATTGTGTTGTGTCCATCACAATAACTGTAGAGAAATAGTGGAAGATATACTTAGAGAAATGTCACAGGATTGTTGGAAAAAAAAAAGAAAGCAGATTGCAACAGAACTAAATGAAGAAATTTCATCTTAGCAAGGTACTGGGTCTCTATTATAGATCCAGAACTCACATATGATTTTGTTGATCTTACAGTAAAATCATACAACTCCAGTCTTTAAAACCAATATTTTTATAAGATAGCCATTGTAATATATTCCTCTGCTTGCCCAATGGAATCTCAGTGTGAGAATAAAAAAATGATCAACCTTCCAATCTTATCCCATCCCCAAACTGTATTGGAAGCTTTATAAATTAAGTAAAATATAAAAATGTAAAGAGACTTTCAGTATATTTGGAGTATGTACATGTAGCTAGGCATGACCTGCTAAAAATTTCAGACTTGGGCTTGTCAAAACCTTTTAACAAAAACCCATCACCAGAAAAGCCTGAATAAACAGCTATCTTGGAATAAAGAGTATTTTCTTTTATTGGTAACAGATTAAAGAACGGAAACAGACAATTTTGTACCATCTAGGGAAGTATCTGAAAAGAGCTTTCAGTTATCTGGAATCAGGCATTGTTGTGAATGAATAAAAGTTAAATAAGTTATCTTGAGCTTGAAGTCAAGTGCAGGGTTCTGGCCCTGCACTTCTGATTGGCTGTTAATGGCAAGATCAGATTGGTCCGTTCAGGAGAATCTGATTGGCCATTAACAGGCCATTCTCATTGGTTAACGGAGCTAGCGCTCCCGGATTTCTTTTGGTTGAATAGTTAATAAGTTGCCTATATAAGGAAGGCTATAGCAGCCATCCAGTTTGAGCTGTCACACCATGTAAATAAAGAGTTTCAAGTTCACTGTTTCTACCAGCTCATCTCCGTTATTCGCACCCATGCTCCAGACTTAACACTGGCGACGAGGATGGGATTGGATGACGTCAGAGCCAACTAGAACAACGACGAAGACAACCAAGCACTTGGCTGAAACGCACAACAGCGGACCATGTCCAGCGGCGTAGTACCACCTGCTCCGTTCGACCCAGCGCAAGAGGACTGGGAGTCCTACATGGACTGTTTCAAAATGTTCTTGGAAACGAATAATCTGAAGGATGCCACAACCGGGAAGAAATGGGCGGTATTCCTGACGCACTGCGGGCCGACCGTATTCAAGATAGCCAAGGTGCTAGCAAAACTGGCCAAAGTGAAGGCCATGGACTGGGACGTCCTCGAACTCCTACTAAGGGCCCACTATGCACCGACTGTTCCAATGCTCGTAAGATGGCATGAGTTCTATCAAAGAAACCAGCGTAAAGGAGAAAGCGTTGCCGATTTCGTTGCGGACCTCCGAAACTTGGGAGGCCTCTGCAATTTCGCTGACCTAGAAGAGGCTTTGAGAGACCGAGTAGTTCTAGAATTAGATGCTCTAAACGTGCAGAGCAAAATAATGGCTAAGGGTGACATTAGCCTTGCCGATGCCATCGCTGAGGCTACGGCAGCGGAAGCGACTAAAAAGTCGGCTGCTCAACTACGCTGAAATCGCGCTCTGACACACCAACCAGCCAGCGAACGTTCACCTAAGTCGGAAGGACAGCTCTCGACAGCCCACCATGAGGACCTCTCTTTGTCATCAGACAGCGACGAAGAAGAGGTCCATCGACTGCAGTCTGATCGGGACCGTTACCCGAAGTCCCAGCAACCGTGCGCTGGCTGCAGGGCCAACCATTACCGTTCTGACTGCAAATTCCGCGATGCGCTCTGCCATGAGTGTGGGAAACGAGGCCATATCGGACGGGTCTGCAGAAGTCTTCTCGGACCCAGCCAGACCTCAAAGGGGGCCAATTTTCGCCAATCGACAGGAAACCATCCTGTAAGGCGAGAACCAGCAAACCACTCCTACAGAAACCAACCCGTGAATCGCCTAACGAGGCGAGAAGAGGCTCACCAAACAATCACTATTGGCCACGCCTCTTCATTGGATGCCAAGAAAATTCGAGTTAAAGTGGACATCGAAAATCAGCCTTGCCAAATGGAAGTTGACTCGGGATCGTCTTTTTCAATGGTCTCCTGGAAAACCCTCAAGCAACTCATCCCTACTATCCAGCGCCAAGACCTTCAATTCCAAAGGCTCGTGCTAAAAGACTACCAGGGGAACCGGATTCCAGTCGTAGGATCCAGTCGAGTCCGGGTTTCGTTCAAGAACCGCACAGCATACTTACCCTTGATGGTGATCGACAAGGACCGGCCTAGCCTGTTAGGCCTACAATGGTTCACACCACTCAGCATTGAAGTGGCAGGCATTAACCGAATCAGCGGCAGTGACTGGGAGGAGGACCTCACCCACAAATTCAAGGACGTCTTCGCGGAAAAGCTAGGCAAATACAAGGGGACCCCGATATCCTTTAGCCTTAATCCAAAAATAGCTCCCATCTGCCTTAAGCCTCGTCGAGTCCCATTTGCCCTAAAGCCGAAAATTGACGAACAGCTTGATAAGTTGATAGCCCAGGGAGTGTTAAAGCCAACCAATCACTCCCCATGGGAAACCCCATGACACCAATTAAGCTGGATGGCTCCATTAGAATTTGTGGGGACTACCGAGCCACCCTAAACCACGCCCTGCAACAAAATCCATATCCAGTGCCAGTGGTGCAACACCTCCTGCATTCCCTGGGGGGCGGAAAAGTCTTTGCTAAACTAGACTTAGCTCAGGCTTGTCAGCAACTGCCGGTTGATGAAAAAATGGCACAGGCACAGACTATCGTAACACACCGAGGTGCCTTTAAGTGTACGCGGCTCCAATTCGGAGTGAGTGTAGCCCCGGGGATCTTTCAGAGCCTAATGGAGAGACGTTTGCAGGGGATCAAAGGCGTTGTCCCCTACTTTGATGACGTGCTCATTGCTGCCCCCACTCCAAAAATCTTACGGGATCGTTTAAGACTGGTTTTACAAAAATTTCAAGAAGCAGGTCTTAAGGTGAAGAAAAATAAATACAAGCTGTGTACAGATCGTGTTGAATTCTTAGGGTACTTAATTGACAGTCAGGGTATTCACCCTACCGATAGCAAATTGAGAGCAATAAAAAATGCTCCCAGACCCCGGAACAAGGCCGACCTCCAGGCGTTTTTAGGCCTCATCAATTTCTATAACGTATTCTTGCCGCACAAGGCGACTGTTGCTGAACCTTTACATCGCTTACTAGATAAAAAAGCCAATTGGGTATGGGGTCATAGAGAAGAGCAGGCGTTCCATAATGTAAAAAAACTACTGACTTCTGATGCTGTATTAATGCAGTACAATGAAACCTTACCGTTAAATATCACATGTGATGCATCGCCTTTCGGAGTGGGCGCCATTTTGAGCCATGTATTGCCTAATGGTAACGAAGTCCCTGTTGCTTATTTTTCAAAAACACTCTCGAAAACTGAGCAGAATTATAGCCAGATCGATAAAGAAGCCCTGGCAATTGTATCGGCTGTTAAAAGATTCCATGAGTACCTGTACGGCCGGGCTTTTACTATAGTGACTGACCACAAACCATTGCTGGGGATAATCGCTGGGGATAAGCCAACTCCCTACATACTTTCTCCCAGGATGACCCGCTGGTCAGAATTCTTGGCTGCCTACAATTATCAGCTACAATACCGCCCTGGTAAAGCCATTCCCCACGCTGACTCGTTGAGCTGTGCACCACTCCCAGAAACCATCAACGATCCCGCACCAACGATGACAACATTGCAGATCGAGATACTTCATACGCCGCCATTAACTGTCCGTGATATTGCAAGAGAAACAAAGCGCGACCCCATCTTAGCATGAGTCCTCACATGGGTGGAACGCAGATGGCCATTGGACCAAATGCCAGATGACTTCGCACCATTCAAAAGTCGTCAAATAGAGTTGTTCTCGCAAAAGGGCTGTATCATCTGGGGTGATAGAGTCGTTATTCCAGAATGACTCCAACAGGCACTACTAAGAACCTTGCACGATGGCCACCCTGGCATCGTGTGCATGAAGGGCCTCACACGTAGCTATGCGTGGTGGCCAGGCATCGACAGACAAATCGAATCGTGGGTCAAAACTTGCCAGAGATGCCAAGAAGTAAGCAATGCTCCACCAAAGGCAACCCCAACCGAATGGGAGACACCGCGGGGACCCTGGTCCCGTATCCATCTAGATTTTGCAGGGCCAACCAAAGGCCACACATTTTTGTTAAACATCGACGCCTACTCAAATTGGCTCGAGATTCACCGAATGAGGAACACGACCACTGAAGCGGTCATCAAAAGACTAGAAAGACTGTTTGCAACCCACAGATTACCAGACATTCTGGTATCCGACAACGGGCCCCAATTTACCACGCTGTCTTTTGAACAGTACCTGGCTGACCACGGTATCCGACATGTGCTCACTTCGCCTGTGCACCCTGCGGCCAACGGTAGGGCTGAGCGCATGGTACAATTTGTCAAGAAAACCCTACAAAAAATAGACTACGACAACATCGACGAGAAAATCAACCGAATCCTTTTCCTGCAGCACATCACACCTCACAGTGTCACCAACAAAACTCCCGCCGAGCTGCTAATGGGACGAAAGCTCCGCTCCCACCTCGACTGGTTACACCCTGCCTACGAACCAGAAAAACCACTCGGATCCAGTGGCCGATGCTGTACCTTCCAGGTAGGCAATTTAGTATTCGCTAAAAACTTATCAGGTGATCCGCTGTGGGTAGAGGCAACAGTAATCCATGTAACCGGCCCAAGATCATACCTTGTACAGTGCCCTGACGATAGACTTTGGAAGTGCCATATCGATCAACTACAATCACGGCTGCAGTCACGCCATTCCAAACTCCCTTATAACCAAACTGAGCAGGGGGGGGGAGATACAGAGGAAGACGAATTTCAACTAGAGGAAAATCTTTTCGAAGGAAACAATAGCAGAACAGAAATGCGGGAACAGGAACCAGGGATGGGAGTGAGTTCACCTCAGGGAGTTACCGAAGATATTGGTGACAACGGAAACGCGAACTCTGAACCAGAGGCACCCGTTTCGCCAAACAACGATCTACCTCAACAAGAGTGCAGCCAAATGCCAGGCGCACAGCGAAAATCAAAAAGACTAATAAAACAACCATCCTACCTCAAGGACTATGTGACTGCGCCCCGTAAGCAGAAGCCGGGGGAAAGGAGTGTTGTGAATGAATAAAAGTTAAATAAGTTATCTTGAGCTTGAAGTCAAGTGCACGGTTCTGGCCCTGTACTTCTGATTGGCTGTTTATGGCAAGATCGGATTGGTCCATTCAGAAGAATCTGATTGGCCATTAACAGGCCATTCTCATTGGTTAACGAAGCTAGTGCTCCCGGATTGCTATTGGTTGAATAGTTAATAAGTTAATAATAATAAATATATAAGGAAGGCTATAGCAGCCATCCAGTTTGAGCTGTCACACTATGTAAATAAAGAGTTTGAAGTTCACTATTTCTACCGGCTCGTCTCCGTTATTTGCACCCATGCTCCAGACTTAACAGGCATAAACAGTAAAATTGGAAGTTTATGAAGTAGGTGAGACATCCAAGGCAAATTGTGAAGGCTGAGTGGACAACAAATTGAAAATTAAATTCAATATGGTTTGCCTGTTGAGCAAAACAAATTATAATTTTACATAATTGATGAGTGGATTTGAATTGGCTAAGAGTGTTTGGGGGGAAAAGGACTTAAAGGAAGTGAGCAGTTCACAAAGAAAAACAAATTTAGTGTAGAGCAGAACTGAAAAAAATAAACTCCATTTTGTAAATTATTGAAAAAGAAATGGAAAGCAATTCTGTTGTTATAGTGGTATAGCATCTATACTGTACAGTACAATGTATATATTGTCAAAAGCTGCATAATTGCTAAATCATCCATACAAAAATATTTTTAAAATCAGAGGGCAGACAAAGTCTGCAATTATAAATATATTTAAGAGTGAATACAGTCAATTAAACATAGTGAACCTACATAGGATTGTGTTGGCAATATCTTTCTCTAGGTATCACCAAATTTAACGTAAGTATTTTATTACCACAACATAATGTTATGTTGGCCTTTAAAGAGGAATTAGCAAGATCATAGAGAACTGTCAGTTGCTACAGTATTGGTCATTGCAACCCGATGGACTCTTAATTTTCAGAAATCCTGGATGCCAGTGGGCCATTTTCTATGGATTCTAGCTTCTTACTGTTATAAACAGAATCCCAGTGTAATTGAATTTTTAGCCTGCTTAATTTTTCCCAGATTCATCCACAATAATGGATGACTGAAGTTCTAATGATTTGGGAGTAGGAAAGGATAATTCCCACCTTTCTTCGAGCCATTGCTGCACAGATTTAATTCTAATAAAAAACCTATTCATAAGACAATACTGTCTTTCTACTCAACAGAGGTAAAAGAGGATGCCAAATAATAAAATTCATGCTACCTCTTGTCTTTTAATGCCAGTTTCAGTGGCATTCCTACTGAATTATAGAAAAAATAAGGGCTGAACACCATCCATTAGGCTGACCCTCAAAAGAGGACTAGCACAGAATCTGCTGTTCTGTCTCAAGATCAGTGTGAAAATGGCAGGTGGGAAAGAAGAAGAAAATGATTTGGGGCATCTCAAATCTTTTTATTTGGGCCTCCAAAACCCCTTGTCTCTCCAAGTGAGAATACTTCTGCTCTCCTTGTCAGCTTCAGCCAATTATCTTGGCTAGATTTCATGCCAGGATCTATAAAGAACTCTACTGAATTGCCAAGTTTTGGAAAATTTATGTACATTGGTTTATGTGCAGCTGTAGTGAAATAATTAATCATTATATAGTGACTTATGTTCATGCCTTTGGTTATTTATAAATAATAATACAGGGATAAAAATCAAATGAATAAATACATAAATAAAATATTCTTATTTGTTGGAGGAAACTTATGCAGTCTAAGGAAAATGAAAGAGAACAAGACTGTTAAGGAAGTCAGAGGGCTTGGAGCGGTTTCAGAGATTAGAGTTGAAACAAGGTACAATCTAAAGACACAAAAATATGAGATATAACTGAAAGTGCTGAAATTCATTTTCTCTTTGTCAGAAAGAAGGATGCTGATAAAATGTGTATTTACATGATGAACAAAGAAAGATAATATAGTTTACTCTGATCTTTTTTTCAATTTGAAATGTATACTTAACTTTTTTTCTTTTATTGAAAAAACTCTTACTTGGCTCCCATGAAATGTTGAAACTTTACAGAACACAGTTAAAAAACCACCCCAAATCAAAACCATAAAAATACAGGAGCAACATGATTTATAATAATCTATTCATTATGCATTGGCCATATTGAGAGCAGGCTGGCCTGAGGAATGGGCAAACTTTGTACTCTTCCTGCTTACTGTATTGAACAAAATGTTAAACCGGGGTTGGAGGATCAAGGTTTTTTTTAATATAGAGTGAAACAAATGAGAAGACCGCTCTTTTGTTTCCTCTTTAAAAATAATCATCAATAACAATATGCAGTTTGCTATTTGTTCCAGACAAAATTTGTTAGAGAAAACATAATCTTGCTGCCAGTGTTGTAAGGATAAAAGAAAGATGATGCCTACATAGACTATGAGATTGAGGCATAAAAGATACTGTTTGTCCAAGTTGCTGTATGGCTTCTAGTGATGTAAATAATTTATCATGAGCATCCAACACATGTTCCTTAGTTCCCATTCTTTCATCATTTAATTACAAGCCACATTTTTTATATTTCCCATAAATGAATGAATGAATGATACCCTCCCCCACACACACATATGTACATGCACATTAAAATCAAAACAGGTGTATCTTGATGTCTTGTTAATTTGTAATGAAATTTAAATTCATTCAAAAACAAAAAAAGCATAATCAGTTTTAAATACTTGCTGTAATGTCCAGAATGTACTTAACTGTCACTGATATTCCAAAAGTTTTAGATTCCAACTGTAATTTTAAAAATTGGCTATGATTTCTCATATATATATATATATATATATATATATATATATATATATATATGAGTCAGACTTTTACAGTGGTTTCCGATTTAAATTTGGGGCAGCCTATTGCTGTGTCAGAATGGTTTTCTCTTCCTCCTGATTGGTTGAGAGTCTTGGTCTGTGTTTATTGGTCTTGGAGTTTGCTGTGTTCTGCTTCTAATATCTTCTGTCTGTTTTTTTGGCTCTTTTTGTATCTTGATTGGCTGGCAACATTGTGTTACTTTATTGGAGGCCTTTAGTGCAGCTTGGCTTCGGGTAAATGGACGGCTATCATTCGTTAGGAAGCTGGGTTTCATCTGGGTGCCTGGTTGGGGTGTGTTTGAGCTGGAGGTATCAGGGGGGATCTGTTTGTGCCCAGGTGTTTGCCTGGCTTGTGGTGTGGAGATTTTTTTGTTTGTGAGTGCAGGCTTCCAAATGATTGACAGCCTGGTGGAATCATCTCTTCTGTTCATGATCCCCCCTGATACCTCCAGCTCAAACACACCCCAACCAGGCACCCAGATGAAACCCAGCTTCCTAACGAATGATAGCCATCCATTTACCCGAAGCCAAGCTGCACTAAAGGCCTCCAATAAAGTAACACAATGTTGCCAGCCAATCAAGATACAAAAAGAGCCAAAAAAACAGACAGAAGATATTAGAAGCAGAACACAGCAAACTCCAAGACCAATAAACACAGACCAAGACTCTCAACCAATCAGGAGGAAGAGAAAACCATTCTGACACAGCAATAGGCTGCCCCAAATTTAAATCGGAAACCACTGTAAAAGTCTGACTCACAGACAAACACCATACAGAAGCCTGATGATGGCAGATGAGATTCTGCTGAAACGTTGCTACAACTTTAAAAGCACCACGTGGGAAAATACCTGAACAAAGCTGAATGCCAGACATGTAAGTACCCGTGAAAACTTAAGAAAACATATATATATATATATATATATATATATATATATATATATATATATATATATATATATATATATATGTTTTAATAACAATTATTATTAAAAAAGGCATGAGAAGGCAATGGCCTTTCTTTTCCCTTCCTTACCTTTATGTTCTCTTTCTTAACCCAAAGGTATTCATTGATCAAAATCCCTGGCTGAAGGCACTCTGCACCACTCCCTTTCAAAGGAACTAGTGATTAGAGATTTTAAGCAGGACCAATTGTCATTATGATTATCATCAGTTTTATTTATATAGGACTATAACTAGATTCAGAGCTTTTTAATGAGCAAATTGTGGCAAATGATTATTGCTTGCTACTGCAGCACATTTAGAAATTAACACAAAGCATGTTTTTCAAAGCATATTTTTCCTTCCTCCCACAGATAGCCTTAAATTACTCAAGTGGAATGGTAACTAGGTAGAAGAAGGTTCCAAATTAGAATAAAAACAAATACTTATCTTGGTCATAGGTCAGTACAGCAAATTAGAAATAGAGGAACAGGGAGCTGGAAAAAAAGCAAAGTGCAAGATTCTAAGGGAAATGTTATTTTTGCTGGATAGGTACAGGACAAGGAGTCATCATCCAGTAAATTATGTACAGCCTGCGTTATCTAATCAAAGGGGGAGTTATTTATATGTATGTTGAATCAAAAAATAATGGTAAGAACATAACAGGTAGCTAGACATAAAGCTGAAAAACACAGTGAGAGATGAATTGCTACTTCCAACTGCCCAGAATTTCCTGTGGAAATGGAAATGGCAGCAGGATTAATGATTGAGCACATTATTGTCATAACCTCTCCAGGATGATCAATATGCCAAATTTTGATGATACTGAATCATGGTGGCAAAGATGTTGTTAACTTCATTTCCCTCAAAACCCATTTCCCCACTTTTTCAGAACTGCTAAAGAGAAGCCCAAGTGTCACTTGAAATCTGCTTTAAAATACACACAACACTCACCCCTCCTCTCTTTCTCTCTATCTTTTCAGAAATATCTCACTTATCATTTAAATACTCAAGACAAATTGCTCAGGACATAATTATATTCATACTTGAAACAATGCTTGCCCCGTCAGCCATTCCCTTTTCTAGTTTATGTCTTCCTTCATTCAGTTATTCATCCAAGGAATGCTTCTCCAGAGGAGGATCCCATCAACTTCCTCAGGATCAACCAACTCAAATCCTTCCAAATTAATAGGGATAGGATTTGTCTTAGTCACTTCCAAGGGATCTACCCAGCCAGAGTTCAAGTTTGAGTGAAGTTGAGAGACTTTATCTGACAGAATATTCCTCACAGCAGCCCTTTGGTGTACAATCCCATCCTTCTTTACCTAAAAGAAACATGGTCACCAGAAACAGGGCTGCTGGACAGCTATCTGAACAACTTGCCAGAGCCAACTTGCGGCCAACTTGCTGTGGTCAATTTGATATAGCCAACTTGCTGCAGCCAACTTGCAGTGGCCAAACTCACCACAGCCAACTCACTACAAGACAACTCATTGCAGGGTACTCATTTAATAATTCTATTTATTATTTAAAATAAATAAAAATTATTTTAATCTGTGCTGTTCAAATTTCATTTTGTCCGTCATTTTGCATCCTTTCTTTAATGATTCTATTCCACCATATCTTTGATATTAGGGTAACTTTTGTCCTGTAGCAAGTTGCTCTATGGTGAGTTGGCTGCGACAGGTTGGTCATGGCAAGCTGGCTGTGGCAAAATGTCACAGACCCATCTGAAGATGCAATAAGGACAGATAAATCAGTATATTTTGCCACCCTTATTGCTGCAAAGTAAGTTCCACTATAGGTTCTTACCTGTGCTTAGTTGACTTCATTCTTCACTTAGTCAACTGAACGTATTGATCTGTTGACTTGCACCACATGAAGTCCTAGGGTTGCAAACTCTGTTCAAAGTTGTTACCATTCTTAATTTTTATGGGGAAACAATTAAATACATAAAGAAAATGATATATTTTTCTTATGTTTTATTTTTCTTATATGTATCCATTTAATGTATTCATAACTATGTTTATACTTATGCCTGTTATCTTATAATCGCTTGACAAAATAAATAAATAAAATAAATAAATATTTTTATTTAATATTTATCCTGGGCCAAACGTTTTTTAATACTTGTTTTTGGGTAACTTCCTATGTCCACTTCCTAAAGGATGCTTCCCACCCTGAATGATGTGTAAAAGCCAATTATGACCCCTTAGTCTGAAAAAGTGGTACAACAGTGAGTTAAATAGAAAGTAGTCAATAAGGAGATCTTTTCAGCTGTGGTGCTCGGCAACACCTTCCTGTTTCTGGCATTTGATAGTACTACACAGCCTCTGAAGCAGGAGGTTGTTAAATACCACTTCTACATGCAGCGACAGTATGAGTTGAGTAGCATTTTCTGGGAACATTAGTAGCGGAAGTTATTGCCTCTGTGCTCTCTGGAATCCCCTCAAGCAGCTGCTTTGGTAGCATTGGAGGAGAAGGTACAAAGTTAGATGAGCCATTAGTCTGATGTGGAAAGCTGCTCCTTCAGCTGAATGATAGTAGCCAAGTTTACACATGTTCAAACCATATGTGTGTGTGTGGGTGGGTGGGTGGCAGGATGAAATCTCTGAATCATGCATCATTCAAATGAGTAAATTCATAATAACTTTTATGTTATAACAAACATGGTAAAATAAGCTATGAAGTTTTTTTTAATCTCTACAGATGGCTTTCATTTTAACATCAGCCAAACCCTGGCACAGAGTAATGTGAATTCACCTGCAGTTTTGTGGAGTGGGTGTAGACATTGCTGCCACCACCTGCTTAACACTTATTTTACAGGAATGATTGCAATGAGCTTGGCAGCAAAACTTTATCTGAAATGCCAAGGGGGGTGGGGGTAGGGAATCCACAAAAATACATGTACAGGTGTTTCAGAAGCGAAATCCCAAACTAGGATGAAAGAGCCAAAAGAACAGATTGTTACAAAATTTAGAAATATACTTAATGGAAAAAATCTTTTGCCAGTCAAAAATCTTGTCAAAGTCACATATATACATTATGTGGAAAAGTTTAATTTCTCAAAGATCTGCCTGTTCCAAATGGATATCATGACCTAGCAACTAGCTTAGTACTTACTGTTGTATGGATAATTTTTCTGAAATACAAACTTTTGGAAAAGCAGCTGCCTTCGTACTAAATCTTCCACAAAGGCTTATCTGCTGAGATCTATGGTCTTTTTTGGTCAAAACGAAACTGAAAACGGCTACACTTTTGACCCTTGTGAAAGCATCTCCGTGAGAAACTAAATTTACTTCATTTCCCTCTCCTGGAACAGAAGGATCAGAGCACAACATTGAGAAGCCTTGCCAAAATGTGTTATCGTGGCCCAGGAAAGGTCACCCACAGGTTAGTGCATGAGATCAAATATACTGTACTACCCCTTTTCATTTCTTCTTTCTGTCACTAATCAAAGATCATACTAGAATGTGTTGCCTAGCCGCTCTGAGAAATAAATTTCAAAAGATTTAGATAAGAGCGGTGTCTTGCGGATTGAGGCAAAGTTAAGAGGCTGAGAACACAGCACAATGATAAATGGTGGCTTTCTGCAGAACTGAGAAAAAGCGTCCAGAGGGAAATCACAGTGATGAGAATTAAGATTCGTTTTCCTCAACATCTCCATTAATGATTCAGGAGAGGAATTAAGTAGTACTGTAATAAAATTCCCACATGAATCTAACTGAAGAGTTGCACTTTCCAAAGAGGAAATAAATTAATGCAAACCAGGTTTAGAGAATGATGGGTATATGCATTGAGATTAAATTTGGAATAACATAGGCTAAGAACAATGCTAAAAGGGGTTGTTCGGACAAAAGTTCTGAGGAAAAAAAACATTTATAAGGAAGTATAAATTTGCAATTCCTGCAGAAAAAAAAAAGCACAGGGTCGGGTTATCTGCAGGACTACCTTTCCCTAAAGACCAGGTTAGACAGGATGGGTCCACTCCTAGACCCTTCCCTTAAACTTTGCCAACTTATAGGAAAGAGCTAGAAAGCATACATACCTTTTCATGGCAGCTTTTGTCCTAGAGGATCTCTTGCTGCAGAAGTTTAGCAGGTCTTACCATCCCAGCATCTGAAAAGCACTGAAGCACTGGCTTTTCCTCCAAGCACTGTGATAGGATGATCAGAAGTTTGATTGGGCACTAGATTTTTGTTTTTATGCATTTGGTTTTAATAATTTTAATATGGTTTTTATGTAATTTTAATTTTTGCCTGGGAGCTGTCCAGAGTTTATTATAAGAGGGGTACCTATAAATGCTTTTTTGAAAGGCAACAGGACTTGGTTTGGTTTTTTCCCCCCTTGAAAACAGCTCTGAAGAAGTTTCTTGGATGAGAAGTGAAATGTCTTCAAGGAAAAAAAAAAAACCCAAGTCCAGTTGTCTTTCAAAAAAGCACTTTTGGGACAATCATGACTTGGATAACTGAAAATCTTCATAGATATAAGAGGGCAACACATAAATGTTTTAAATAAATAAAAAGTCATCAAAGCAATTTTAAATTAATTTTATCTTGTGATTTAGAATAATTTACCATAAACCCAGCTTATTATCTGTATTACACTTTCTTGTAATCACCTATTGGGTGACTACAAGATGTGTTAGACTAAAACTACATTTGAAGCACAGAATATCAAGAGAATATCAGATTAGAGAGGGTGATTAATGAAGATGAAATGAAAATAAAATAAACAGTGGAAAAAAACAAAATAAAATGACCATACCTATAACTTTCCTATGTTTGGATCAGTGAGATCTAGGGAGGCAACTTCTATCACAGAGAACTATGTTAGGAATGCTGGGGTATTCTGGAGTTGAAGTCTTAAAGTTACTTAAAGTTTGAGAAGCACTGTTCTAGTTGTTGATAGATTCCTTAGGCATGATAGATTCTAATTGGTATGGACATTAGAGTCTAGCAATATCTGGCCACAGTTTTCCCAAGCTGCTGTTAATGTGCATCATATCTGGAGCAATTAAGGAATCCAAATAATTAAGAATTACATTTCCTTTTTGTTTCCTTTTGTCTCTGATTCTGCAAACTGACTGGAGTGCTCTCCCAGCCATGGATCTGGCTTTGATATGTTTAGCTTTTTTTCTTATAGTAGGTATGAGATGAATGCTCTAAGATAATTATATTTTGCTGAACCATTCTTATTTCAAAGCATCGGGAAAAGAGAGTTACAATGGTTAAAAGGACAGCCAATATATTCCATCCAGATCTTCTCTGGAAAGGAATTATTAGCATTAAAGTCTACTTGAACATTTTCTAGATGAGCATGAAGAGAGGGGGAGAAAAAAAAATCTAAATCAGAGTGTGTTTTGCCTCAAACAATTATTGAAAAATTATTCTGTCACCTTTATAATCTTTGTTCCATTGCATCTTATTTCAAATGTAGATAAAATTGCATTATTTGTAGAAAACTTAAGATTCAGGAGCTTAGGACTTCACAATATATGCTTAGCACATCCCAGCCTTCTGGTATTCTCCTCACCTTCTTTTACATATATTCCATGAAACCTAAATAGGAATTGCTTGAACTATACATGGTAGCTGCCTAGAAATGATAGGATTATTATATTGCAATATCTAGATAAGATGAGATGTTGGAGAAGGCTGCTCTGTAAACTTCAAATATTAAATTCAAAGCCTGCTGTGTGACCTTGGGCAAGCCAGTCTCTCTCTGAGCCCTGGGAAACAGGCAAGGACAAACCGCTTCTGAAATTTTGCCAGGAAACAGGCAGTTGGCAGGAATCAACACTAACTTGAAGGCCAAATAATAATAAAAAAAAGTTGTCCAGTTTTCTGACTAATTAGCATCCTGAGAATGAAGCACCTTCAAGTTCTTGTGTTTGAAATGCCATTACAGAGGTCAGTGTTACAAAAGCCGGTAAAGATTATGAGGCAGTTCTATTTCTCCTTTACTTGTCTAGAGAACGAACAGACAACAAAGGAAATAAAAGTCAATGGTGAAGAACAGCCTTTGTTACTCCCTGTCTTCTTACTATTGATATTGAATGGAGATGACATTTGGATTTTCTGAGCTCTATCCTCACTGCCGTATTGCTTTTATTAGTAAACTAAATAAACCCATTTCCCAAAACATCTTTTTCAGCTTCTCCTTAAATGTCACAGCAAGAAGCAGCACTTGTGTTCTCTAGGTTCAGGAGCCAAGGAAGGAGAGTTGGAATCTGCATAGTGCCTGGATAGCAATTCTCTGTACTTCTGTTCAATAAACTTGCATTTTGAGATTTACAGAATGTTTATTCTTAAACATTTCTGCACCTTATTCTCCAAACATGAATATCTATTTTTGCAAATATAACATTATTTAGCAATTATCTGTGTCTCATTATAATTGTCTTTACACATTTTAATTTATAGTAAACTGTTGTATTTTCACTTTGAAAATAAAAGGAATATCTGTGAGATAACTCAGAGTCCCAGCTGTTTCTGCTGTATTTATCTCTTCTGTATTGTATACTTGCAACAATAGTCGTTGAATTTAAAAATATTCAAACTGAAATATATGATAATTGCACCTTTCTTTTGTTGATGTGGAGATAAGCCTAGCAGTTTCTAATCAATTGAGAAATGTAGGTTCTTCACCAATTTTTTTCCCTGAAAATATTCTATTCCCTTTATAATAGGTCCTGATGGGAATCTATATTTTTTTTATATAAAGATGGTGTGATTGAGTGACAGCAAATCCATTCTTGGGCACAACGTGGATTCTGCTAATATATATTTATCTGAGAAACATCCCCCTGCTGCCCACACTGTCATGGCAATATCTAGGGATAATTCCTCAGAGGAAAAGAATGGTTCAGGAAATCTTATCAAACCCCTGCACGAGCTGAGCTACCTCGAGAACACCCAGGGATTTAAGGTTTAATCAAGAGCCAAGAATGTGGATGGTACTATGGCTACATCAGACTTAATAAGGACCAATCAAATAAGGGAGGGGCAACAGATTCTAGTCTTCCCCAACCCAGGTACCTCCCATATATATAGACAACAGCTACTAGAATCCCCAGTTGACTTGTTCATTGCTGAAAAATTTCTATGGCACCTGGCTTGAGAAAAAATTCTATTTTAATAAAAAACCATTGCTATTTTTACATGTATTTCCTTAGTTATGAGAACTTGACTTTGCTTTGGAGAAAAGTTGATTCTTCTTAGCAATTATTTCCTTGTAATATAAAATGAAGGAAAAGAGAAGAGGAGTTAATGTGTAACCATCAAGTGCTTGCATGTTTATATCTTTGAGAGGTTAGACATGTGATAAAATGTTGTAACTATGTATCATTGCAACTATGTATCATTGCAACTATGTATCATTCATGTGTTTGCAACATTGTATCATTCACGTGTAATCATTAACTTCTGTCTCTTCAGTGACCTTTGCAAGGCACGTACAAGGGACAAGGAGCTAGACGGTTGTTAATAAGCTTATCCACATTGTAAATAATCTGTCCGGTATGCAGCTTTGTAAACATGCACATCCTGATGAGATTACCATGTTTGACTTGAGCTTTGATTAAATCATTTTCTTGTAAAAAAGCACAATAAAAGAGCGTGTGCCAAGACATTCGGCGCGCTCATCAAGAGGAAACCTCGCTTCCTGTCGTTTCTCTTCCCTTCACTCCCTTTCATGAGCCGCCCATCAGATGCGGGATGGCAGATACCACAATAAAACTATAGGTATGACACAGCAATAGAAATTAAAGCTACAGGTATGATAGCAATAGATATGTTGCAATTTTTATGTGGGAAATCTTGGCAAGGGAAACACTAAACTTGTTTATAATTGACAAAGACATAAAGGATGCAGAAACATTTGCAGCTTCTAGCACTGCTCTTTCAATCTCAGTTTCACATGAATTAGGAACAACAGTCAATTAGATATAAGAATGCTCTTTAACCAAGTGTCCATCACTAGACTGGCTGGCATCAACAACAGGTTTAAGGCAGTAGGTCTGGGCCTCTCTGGAAACAATGACTGATCTATGGCAGCCAGAGGGGCAGCTTGCATAGGTTTGCTTTGTACCTTGTTACAGCAACATCATTTCTTTCTTTCTCTATGGTCTAAAAGGCAGTTACTGATTAAGTGTCTATAAAATATATAAGCAACTGAGTGGAATCTACAAGAAATAGCTGTTTCCCTATCATGTCACTTCAGGAAAATGACAACTAACTTCCCTGCATTATCCCAAGATGTTTCCAAAGACACTTATATTAGGAAACCCCTTTATTCATAGAATTATATGGAGTCCAGTTGAATTGTACCATTTATAACTTTCTCACATTCTTCATTTTTATTTGCCTGTACAAATACATTTAGACATTACTCTGAAATGCCTTCTTATTGGTGATGCTTGTAGATTAAGATGGTAGAGTGTAAGATAGAGACTATCCTACACTAGAGAATGTCATTTTTTAATGCTCCTGTTTGAAAAACAGTGAGGTTTCTGGCATTTCTCTGCTTCATAACTTAGTGATCTGTCATCTCTTTTAGGGATGGATGGAAGCTAAGCAAAGCAAATGGAATCTAGTACAACTCCTTACATGTCATGGCAAAGAATAGTCCAAATGGTCACATCTATTTCCCAGCTATATCCCATAATATATCATGATATATCCCATCGAGCTATTATTAAGTACAGAAGAAAGCTATTCTGGAAAACAGCTCTAACACAATGATAGAATATCCAGTTGGCATTATCTTTTTTGAATCACGTATTCATGCACAAATAAAGGTTGAATTCACACAGCAGATACACCCATACATAATCATGGTTGACTGATTTAATTCCATTTTAACTCAGCATAGTATGATAGACTTGTGGGGTCTATCTTTGTGCAGCAAGGTCATATAGTGTAATAAGAATGGGACTGGTTTAGGGACTTCTGTCCTCACTCTGAGTTGTGTTGAGGGGATTGCACAAAGGGAGGCTCAGCCAATCTCATTGTACATATGTTGTACTCTGACAATAAAGGTAATAATAGTTTTCTGAACTTGCATATCATGGAAACGCCAATAATCACATTGTCCATGTTACTAGAATGAACTACAACAATGTTTATCAAACCTGGCTACTTTTAAATTTGTGAATTTGGACTTCTGGAGTAGTGATGATGATTGGAAGATGACTCGGTTCAAACCTGATTGGATCAGCTTTTGGAATTCCTCTCCAGGCAAGGACAAGATTCAGCATTACCCACATATGCTCCACACAGTAGCTTCCTTTGAGAAAACCATAAGATAGGGTTTCCTTCCTGTGGCAGGAAGCTGAGGGATTGATGAATGTAGCCAAGCTGCAGGTTGGCTCCTTTAAAATGACACTCGGTTCACATACAACCTTCCTTAACCACTTCTGGAATTTTTTTTGCCAATAGGTTTTTTGATATTAAGAACTTGCAGAATGGCAAGTTTCATTACACCAGATGTCTGTCCTTGAATCTTTGGTGAAATATGCTATATGCAAGCTTAAGAACTTAAAACTTTGTGTTTTGGAATAAACAGGAAAAAAAGATTATTAGAACATTCTGAAATAAGATTTGGACTAATTATTCCTGTAAGTTGTTTGTTTTACTTATTTTATTTTATATTCATAAACATATGAATATTTTCTAATAACGTATAAGAAATCTCCTTATGAGAAAATATTGATCAGGGAAAAAACATGACAAGATTGGACTTTGAAGGTTGGACACCAGAAGAAACAAGAAAGAATTAAAGGTTATAATTAAAGGAGAAGAGACCCATCCATTAAAAAAAAAAAAAAAGCAAATTACTCTAACTTTGGAAGAATTGAAGATAGTTTGGAATAATGCATTCAAAAGTTACTGTTAATATTGTCTGCTCTCATAAAAATAGATTTTTAAAAAAGTTATAGAAAAGAAATGGGTTTCATTGGACAAGACTGGGACTGAAGCTGATTCAAATGTAGATTTTAAAATCTCAGGTTACAAATATGATATGGGAAAAGACGTTACACTGGATTTACAATTGAAACCAGTTGATCTCTTAATAATTTAAAGGGATATACAAATAGCAAACCAGGAGACTGACTTGGATAATTTTCTTATCCAAAGGTTTACAAAAGAGACCTGTTAAAATTTTGAAAGAATTTCTGAGAAGAGACTGCCCAATGTTCAATATTCATTATTACTTGTCTTCATATAGCAATTCCTATAAACACAATCTTCCTACAAACACAAAGGCAGGACTGTTCTCTATGCTTTACAGATCAGTTGTGAAGCTTACAATGACAACAGACTGTAATATAGACCAGAAAAAGATTACCTGATAGAGTTACACTCTTTGTCTCTCTAGGCAGGTACGAACAATCAGTCAAATGAATGGATGGGAATAATGGGATAGGATGCTCAAGGTTAGGCAGAAAGTAAAGCATTTTTCTTGTCACCTCTCTGTTTATTGACTATATCTACAGTTGAATCCATGCTGATCTCTTACACACATGTATGGGCTTATATTTCTGATTTTGTTGTTGGATTTTTTATATCAACATGAGCATTTGCCATTATGTTCAATCATCACTGTCTTAATACTTCATTCTTGTTCCGGTGTTGTATTTGAACACCAGACATTTTTCTTTTCTATTCCCAACTCCTACCCCAGATGCATTTAATTACTAATTACCTCTTTACTCTGCCCAAAATTCAGGATGACTAATAAAATATTAAAAACTAAATCAAAATAAGAAGAGTAAAACACCAAAATTAAAAGTAACACTAAAATAGATACTAAGATAATCTAAATATCAAAATGTGTAGTGAAGACATGTTTTACAGATTTTGTAAATATGGACAAAATAAAGATTAAATGCAACCCTCCCGATGCTTATGGTTGCCTAGTAATGATGTAGAGGGACCCTCCTAGATGCCAGAATAGCGGGTATCAGACAGCATTTCTTATAGAGTTCTCTCCCATCTATGCAGGTACATAATGGGAGAGCCAATCTTTAGTTTAAGACCATATAAATAAAAAATGGACACTAGATGGCAATAGAGAGTTCTTGGTATTTCTTTGCTGCCATCCAATGGCATGAAATTGTCAGGCCATTAATGGATGGCTACATCTGGCAGGAATGCACAGTCAGGACGTCTACTATACTTGGATGGGCTGGTAGGCCATGAGAAAATTGTGGTGGGCTGCAGAGAAATGTCACCCCCCAAAGCACCCCCCAAAGCAATTAATCCAGGCTGTGCAGAAACACAAGGCTGCACCACCCACATGGCCCACGGGAACCCTCCCCGCCCACTCACTCCTTAAACTTGCCTGCTAAGTTGCTATTTTTCTTTTTCCGACCATCAGCTATTCTGCTGTGCCAGGAGATTTAGATTAGCTAGGAAGCAGGAAATGGTTGGATTTCTTGCTTTCTAGCTAGTCTTTAGATCTTTGGCTGAGCTAGCCGATGGCAGATAGATAGATCACTGAATGATTCTGTGAGCAACTCAATCTGCCTGCCTGCTTTGCCAGATTTTGGGTAAAAGTTGCTCTTTTTAAAATAAAAATTTCAATATTTACATATATGGTGTGCTGTGAGTTAATTTTGTGAGTTTGCTTGTTAGCAAGTTTTATGAGTTTGCTTGCAAGCAAATTTTATGTGACAGACTGAGCTAGCTGATGGCAGATAGATAGATCTCTGAATGAATCTGTGATTCTATGAGCAATTCAATCTGCCTGCCTGCTTTGCCTGATTTTAGGTAAAATTTGCTCTTTTTTATAAAAAAAATCAATATTTATATAAATATTTATAATATTTACATACAAGCCATGCCCAGCCAGTCACATGACCATGAAGCCACACCCACAAATTAGGCCACAGAACCGGTTAGTGGTTCCTGGGATTTAAAATTTTGAGTTTGGTGGTCTCTGAGGTCCAAAAGGTTGGTGACCTCTCCTAGAGAGAATACCAGAACTGTATATTAGATAGGAGTGCTAATAAACACACCAAAAGAATGGCTAACCACTTCTGAACAATTGTCAAAGAAAATTGCATGTAGGTGTCCAGGATTCTTGAAGTCACCAGGAATCAAACCCAGTTCAAAAGAGACTTCCCTACACATGCTATCACCTTGAATTAGATCCAATGAGCAAGTGACGATCTTTCACTAAATCAGCATATGATTCCTGGGCTTTAAAATGTTTAATAGTTAATAATAATTTTACATTAGCTGTAAATTCTGGTCAAATTGTTGAGAGTAACCATACATTCTGCATTTCAGAAGCCAGGACTATTTATTGCCAAATCAAGCGGTTTGGAAAGGATTACAGCTGGCACCCTAGTTATGCTTGCACAAATATATTTCTATGACATAGTAGCCACTTGTGAACTTAGTGACAAGGAGTATTCCCAGACTGCAAAACTGCTATTTCCTAAAGGATGAATGAACAGAAGCAGAAACCTGAAGCCCTCAATTTCTATTTCTGTTTATCTATAGAAAGTCCATCTTATCTAGATTCAATTTCAGATTGTATAATTTCTTTTTCTAGAACAAGTACATTCTAAAAATTTCAGTGCACTCATTGATAGACTGCAATCTTCTCCGGCATATCATTCGGGCAATAGCAAAGGCAAATCTACCAACATACTTAAAAAGTAGAACAAGAATTGCTAAGGGGAAAAATATTCATTTGACACATGTAGTGATGGCATATATGAAATCAGGATGAATTGTAACAGAAGACAGAGTTGCCTGCTGTTGCCTGATATGCTTTAAATCTTATGCTTTCTAACCAAGACAAATATTTAAATAATAGTTTGCACATATTCTTTTATTTCACAAAATGAAAGTAATAGTAATTACAATCCATTCATCATGCACCCCAATCAACATCTAAAAAGCCACTTACAACAGGCCCTATAAATACCATATACATAACAACACTCTGCTAGAGAGAAGTTATCTGAAGATGCGCTCCAGCACAAGTGCAAAAGCTCAGAAGACAAAGCCTCTGGTCCTGGTGACTGACCCAGATTGGATCCTGCAAACATTATCCTGGGACATGTCTATTTGACTTCATTCGTGACTAGTAATAATTACAATTTAGTTTGAGTCTGCTGCCAGAAGTCAGATTCAACAACTTAAGAGACAAGAAAGAAGACTGTAGCTCTACATTTGAAGGCAAACTACACAAAACACTCTACCGCTACATGCAGCAGACATAAGAGTCAGGTAGGGTGAGGAAAAGAATCTTGACTTTGACTTTGATTTTGACATGGGCTCAGCCAACCAGCATTCACACATGATGCAGTACACCGATGCACTGGATTCATTTTGAAAAAAATGATTAGAAAGAATAAGACATACTCTCAATTTCTCCTCAAGATGAAATGATCAGTTGCAGGCTACTCTAATCACCAACAATCCTTGTGTGTCCAACCACACTTGGCCAATAAAGAATTCTACTCTATCTACAAACACACAAATTCTATTGTCTCAAACAAAATATTACCTATTTGGAGCAGGTTATTTCTCCTTTTTTTCCTGAGACCTCTTTCCAGCAAATATTGGCATGCACATCCATCCTAATATCTGTCTGTCTGTCTGTCCGTCCATCCATCCATCCATCCATCCATCCATCCATCCATCCATCCATCCATCGATGATAAACAGGTGAGCACTACTTTTTCTCATGTAATCCTACATGTTCCACTCATGCACTACACATGTTCCATGATCATTACCCCGGGAATGTTTTAAATCAACCGGAGGCAGGAAAATTGAAACACTTTTTAAAACTTGCATTTAGTTCAAGAATGCTACCCCAACGATCTCTTCCATTCACAATGGAAAGCATAATAGCATCAAGGAATTTTCTTTTGATTTCAATCATCTCAGTTTTCTTATTATGGAAATATATTCTTATTCCTTTCATGTTTTAAAGTACTAGTTTATATGAAGTATTTTTATTTTCCACAGAAATATTATGATGCTTTTGCTCTTGAAAACTCACATACCTTTTCCCCCTTTCAATGCCTCAGATATCACATTCAGAAAATACAATGCAATGTGATACAAAACAGAGACAGTCTTCGTTCTTGCTGTAACTGGACTAAGGACCCTTAGCTAACCTACAAGGAAGAGAAGCAGGCAAGAAGATCCCAGATCAGTGTTTCTCAGTGTTCGGTGGCTTTAAGACAGGTGGACTTCAACTCCCAGAATTCCCTAGCCAACCTTGCTTCTGGGGAATTTTGGGAGTTAAAGCCCACCCATCTTAAAGCTGCCAAAGCTGATAATTCTGCCCTGGGCTATTATGAAGCAAGAGGACAATTTTGAAAAGACCAGTGTAAAAAATTGTACTTCACCCCAGAGCCCTTCTTCTGGGGAAATGATTGCATTTCTTGTTGTCTTGAAGACATACAGTGGTACCTTTGTACTTGTCTGTTTTGAATCTGTCAAATTTGGTACTCAATGCATTTTGACCTGAAAGTTTTGTTCTGATACTCGTTGTTTGGTACTTGACGAACAAACTAGAACTTATCAGTGTTTTGGTTGCCTCATGACTAGTTCCTTATGAGAAAAAAATTTGTTTAGCACTCATTGGTTTGGGTTTTGGAAGGTGTTGCACCTCTTGGAACCGATTAATGAGTGCCAAGTTACCATTGTTCAAATACTATTGAGAAAATATAATAAATCCTTGGAGTTTCAGAATGAGGCAAACGTAAACTGCTTTGCTATTATTTTTTTTTGACCAGTGTAGTGTCTTTTAATCCTTATTTGCTAGCAAACAATGGCTTAAAAGATGAAATTGAGAACAGGTTACAGGAAATAATAGTTTAGAAAATAACCAAAAGCAGAATTTGCCTGGAAAGGAAATATAACTCCTTTGTGGTATCATTACTTCCAAATTGATCCTTCAGCATTACCCATTCTGTTCATAACCCAGGTAGGATGATTAATGCTTCTTTAATATTTATAAGTACATCACACATTTTTATATATAAACATTGGATATTTTTGACTAGCTATTATCCTAATCTATGTTCAGTGCCACATTAATCATTTAAATAACCTGGAACAGCTACAACTCCATTCTTTAGGGACAGTTTGTCTCTATTAGATGCACCGCAGATCATCTTATTCTCCTGTCCCCCAATCAGTTTATATATAAATTCATTTTTAGTATAACTGGAAAGTCTGTTTATTCAAATCTTTATGTTAAAGCAAGTTCAAAACTTTCACATCTATACACATTGAGATTCCTAAGTTCTACCTGTCTTGTTTAACCTACAAGTAATGCAGATACTAGAAATCCTAGATTTTGTAGCCTATCTAACAACCTCAATTTTGCCTTCATGTCCATGTATCATTTTCTAATGCTTTTGATGCCAGCATGGACCATAAGCTCTTTCTTCTTCTGTTATTTTCTAAGCTGTAAAAGCAATACATGTTCACAATTCCTAAACGTTTGTACCAGCCACAAAGGATATGACCATTGTAAACTCATTTTCTGTATCAATTACAATTTAACCATCTTCTGCTTACCAGGATATACCTGCTCCTCACTTCCCAGAATGTGTCCTTGGTGGAAGAGGGTATCAATTCACAAATCTCTTCCACAGAAATGCCTTTCTCGTCTTTACAATGATGTCTTATTATCCCACAATATCATTTTCTATCACAGTCAAGGAGCCGCTAACTCTAGAAAAGACACTTTACCACATCCATGGAGATTTTGCATCTATGTGTTCCCTCTCAAAGAAAGTTACAGTAGTTGAAATTTTCATCAAATGGATTCATTTTCCTTTAGATACATTGAGGTAACTTAGCTGCTGTTCATTTCTCTTTTCATTATTTCTGATTTCATTTTTTATCAAAAAACTTTAGGAACACAAAACTAGTTTCAGGGAAACATAGATTTCTTTGTTATAAAAAGTACTCTTCAAATAAGGTTCTAAGTAAAAGACATTTTTGCTGATTTCTTTGAATGCCAAGTTGGAATATGACAAACTGTTTTCAAAACCAATCTGGCAATAAACCTGGTAGTCCCTTTTTGGAATAAACAAGTACTAAAAGTAACCACTTGCTTTATGGGTGTTTCTTTTTATTGCATATTCTGAGATTAGAAGTGTACTAAACACGCAATCTGACAAAGATTACTGTATTGGAGGGAATCCAATCCTTCAACAAAGCTTTATAATTTACAACGTCAGTCTCCATTCTATCACCTTTCAAAAGCAATTATGATGATAATTTAAAAGTCTGCATTTTCACTCTCTGTCAATATTAACTTTTGCTCACTTAGTTTATATTACCAGAAATTGTCTTCTTGTCCTTGTAAAATTCTATTTTATGAATTTATTGGGCATAGAGAATTATTATTAAACCTTATTAAATGATGATATTTCCTGATACGGTGGTATCTTATCAGGAAATATATTTAGGCTTTGCCATTATAGCCAAAATTAGAGTCTGAACAAAATTAGAGTCTATATAATATTAAAGTATAATTAATTAATATTATACTTTAAACATGCAATGATGTACATTGGCCTCAAAGCTTATATCACAAACAAATGATATACATTTGTTTGTAATGTATATGATATACATTAGGATATACACAAATGACATACATTGCATGATGCTTTGTTGGAATATATATTGCAATTAGAAATATATATTGCAATTAGAAAATATTCTTGTCAAGTACATAGCATTGGAACCAATTTTATCTCTCTGCCTGAATTTCTACCAAAGCTGCCTTTGAAATGAAAGAGAAGGAAATGGGCTTTAACTGAATTTCCCTTCAAATGCCATTTGACTTCTTGATTTAAAAATGAATGTACTTGAATATAATTCGATGAATGCCCCATCCAGGTTGCTGAAAGAACATTAAACCTCTCCAGAGAATTGGAATGAATAATTATGCTTGCTTCTTTTGAAGAGTAGTTTCGTGTTGAGAAAAAAGTATTGATATCCTTCTTTATATATTCACACATTTACTTTGTGCAGGCTCACTGGGGGCTACTTTTTGCCATCTAATAAAAGGCCGAGGAAAACTAGCTACACACCTGTCTCCACCTCAGTTACAATAGCAAGCGAAATACAATGAACTCTATAGTGCTTCACAGATTAGCAAGAGGATCAGACACAGGCACATTAACTTTAAAAGCAATGCTCTCAGGTGGCTTTAGAATGGCAGCCAAGAGTCATTAAGAGGGAGCCATCCTGTTATGTTTAGAAAAAAGATGCATTGAATGATAGTGACCTGTCATTCTTCTCTTTATGCATCAGTTGTGAATTACATCTCCCTGAGCAACACTGACTACATATTGTAAACTGCAATGCAATGATGTTATTTTATTTCATGTATTTATTTAATGGTTTAAGAACATCCACAAATGGGAGAGATGTTCTGTTTTTCAAAAAGGTAATTTCCATAATTTAGAGCTTTCAACCAAACTCAATTTCTATTCTTTTTTCTCTAGCTAGTACATGTACACACAGAGAGACACAAACCCACATTACCTGATATACTGTGACTAAATCAAATAATAGCCTTTTCTACATTGTATGAAAGTTTTACATCAAAAATAACTAGAAGCAACCATTGTCTGTAACTGTATACACTCCTGTCAAAGAAATGCATGATCAAATTATACTTGCTAAACTTAGATATAGCTATGGAATGCTAGATAATTATTTTCTGAATTAAATAAATCTGAGCAGAAAATCCTGAATTTGAATTCAAGATGCTCCTTTTGTACACAGATGTATTTCCAATATATGCACAGATATATGTACCAGTCTGATTTTACTATCCGGTTAATTCTACCATTCCTGTTTTTGTTTTGATTTTGTGATATAGAACTGCTATTTGTTATTTGGCTACTGTACAATACTTAGGATGTTCTTGTCCTAATTTAACTTTTGTTACATGACAAGAGAACTGACTGGGTATTAAAATGATAAATGATCTGGATATGGTTTCAAGATTAAGATCTTAAACAGTGGTTATACTGTTCCAACATTCAAATAACCCTGTATAAACATTTTCTGCAATTTTAAAAAAGTGGAAACAAATAAGATGATAGGTGTACTGGAGGAGTTTCAAAACATTCATTTGTATTTGTTGTTTCTGAAAATGAAGAAGATGAAATGAAGTCATATCGTAAGAAAAGTGAGTTATCAAAATAAAGACCCACAATTAGACTAAAACATACTGACCTGAAGCATCTGTTCCCACTTAGAATTGGATAAAAATGTCCTTGCCTGTTGCATAGACAGAGATAGAATGGGTGACGCAAATGTCCCTTTGCAACTATAACATAACATCAGCCATCAGCCTTTGGTTTTGGTGTTGTTTGATCATATCAATCTTCAAATGCACAATCATTGATAGAAGTATGTTTCATACTGCAGATCATGTTACAAGTTTCTAACTCCATGGAGAATTTGTAATAATATCACACAGAAAAGGTTATTCCCAGTATGTATATTTTGTAAAGAAGAATTCTTAGTGATTTGCACTCTTCATTTATATTATGGCATGGGGTCCTTTCTTCAAAGGTATGTGAACAGTTAGAGGAAAATGATTACCTATCACATACCACCTGGAACAAATACTTTATGACAGAATCACAACATTTTAGTATTGCAATATACTGAATAATCCAGAGAGCAAATTATTGCTGAATTACAGTCATTAATTTTTTAAGCTGCTACCCATTGGGTGTATGGACTTCAATATCTGCATTTCACAGCAACCTACATGGCAGCTAGGGAAATCTGATAGATCATGTGCATGCATGCAGAAAATACATATTGGAAAAGCTTGCACACGTATATATTCTAGTGGATATAAACCACATCATTTTACTTGATAATGTTGTTAAACATAATGGCTTACTGGTAATGCAGTTTGGAAGACATTTTTTCACCCAGATAGATCAATAACTGAGGAGAAATAACTAGGCAGTTTCACAACATCTAAAAAGAAAAAAAAACCATGGATTTTGAAAGATAAAAGGGAAAAAAATAAAGTTACAGGAACTGTGGAATGATACCACAATACTGAAATTTAAAAGTAGTAAAGATATGATTAATATAAACTGCAGCAGTTCCACTGAGCAACTTATTTTTTAAAAAAAACTTAGGGAGATTTTCTTGTCTTTCAAATTAAAGCTACCTCCCTGTTTGTGTGAGCACATGCATGCTGGAATAAGAGTGTCAAATCAGAGGACTGCAGGGAGCTGACCAGACTCTACAAAAGGAAGGAAATCACTGCCAGCAAAACAGGCGTGAAAATGCCTTTGGCGACAAAAACTTGTCCTAGATTGGTCTAATGCACATGGAATGAAGTCAATTGTGCTGTGAGAGCATTTACAGTGCTCCCAGGCCTTACAATCTACAGCAAATATTTTAAAATACTTAACTGCAGTGACAGAAATAAAGTAAAAACGGAGGAGGAAAATGGTTTTTCAATAAAAAAAAATATATAGACAGTATAGAAGGAGACTGAAAAGAATCAGGGTATTAACTATTGGGCATTGATGCTATTGGCAAGATTCACCAATAGGCAATAGTGGGTTCCTAATCAGTATACAAATGAAGAGTAAAGATAGTATCTGAAATATATTTAGCTTCCAATTGGAATAAAGCATTCTCTTAATTAGTACAATCAACACAATTTAGGATATTTGCTGTATAATTTTCTCTGTTGTCCTTTCTTCATCCTTATCTCTGCCTTGAAGGAGGTATGGGAGAATATTTAAAGTTCTTGGAAAAAGTACTAAAAAGCATTAAATTCCTCTACAGATTATATCATGCCCTACTCCTGGAAGATGTAGCAACAGCAGGCATTTTGATGCTTTCATATTGTACTCCATTACAACAAATCTCTTATCTCCCAATTGCTTGAATTGAATAAATTTGCCGTTGATTTCAAAGTACAAACTCAACCAAACCCTACTTTCTTTGAATTTCGAACCTCCCATTTAAATCATTCCAAGGATGATTTGCATGGGATTACTAAAATGTAAGATAAGTGAGCTATGATACTTCGGGTCTATCAGCACCTCCTCATAAATGTAACATTGTCATTTTACCTAATATACACTGGTAAATCCAAAGATAAATCCGCAATCCCAAGTGGGCGATGCTGCATTTTGTTTTTGCCATTTCTGCTTATCAACTGAACTGAAGTTTTGCTGAACAAGATGAATAGCAAAAGGTAGCACAAGAATAAGAAGCAGAAGTAGACAAGCATTTTGGCATTATCTATGGAGATTCTCAGTCATCCAGGTCAGAGTTGTCTCCAAGGTGCTTTTTCAAGAGGCAATTTTACTCTTGTTTTTTCTTTGAAGACATGGATGAAAAGCGAAACATCTTCAAAGAAAAAACAAGAAAGTCCAGTCACCCCTTGAAAAGCACCCTGGGGATATCTTTTTAAAGATAAGTTTTGAAATATAATTTTAATTGAATTATAATTTTGTCAGCATTGTGCGGCATTCATTTTTTTATTGAGAGACATAGCCTTTCAACAGTTACAGTTCATTTCACTGCTTTTCTGTCAAAACAAATATGGGCAATATTAGTCATATGAAAGCTCACATGTGCTTTTACATGCCTTAAAAGAGTAGTGGAGTAATATTTACATTTTGTTGCAGTAAAATCTCCTCTAGAGATTCTACTATCCCTGCCACATTCGATTCATTCTTATAATGACAATTATAAGCAGGCACTTGAAAAGTTCTATAATTTTTCCCCTGCAATGAAAATTTTTGATCTCAACTAGGCAAGCTTAACTAAACTAGTGAGTGCCTATATTAGCATGCCTGTCTCCATGTATGTACATATTGTTCTCAACAGAGAAACCTGCTGGCTGTAAGTTGAACAATCTAAGAATATTAAAGGATGATAATTTTCAAACAGTGGATTGTAATAATAATCCACTTTTGATGTTTGTTCTTTGTAAACACTAATCTATCACTGCAGCCTGAAGTCTCTTGAGCAATAGCTGAGGCTTTTAAAAGCAGCTACATTTTCAGTAAAATCAAAACATCACAGTTTTTGCTGGCTATATATTTGAAAATTATTAATATTTTCAATCCTGATGAAGTGGGAAGCTTTTCTTATGAAAATCCCAAAATTATGTGTAATTTTTTTATTAGAAACATCAAAACATAGCAAACTGATGGCAGAAAAAGATCTACCACTGGTGTTCAATTGAGTTTACCCTTTGAGATTGTTTTTGTTTTCTACTTATTTATCATTTTTAATTATTTTATTTATTTATTTATTTGTTGGATGATGGATATGTTTATTCCAAGCATGTTCAAATTCTGTTTCTGATGATTGATCCACCACTTCAGCTGAAAGTTGATTACAAGTTTCCACTACTCTTTCTGTAAAGTAATATTTTCTGACATTAATTTTGAACTTTCCTCCTGTCAGTTTGAGATTGTATCCGTGTTCTTGATTTTGGCTTAATATCAAAAATACTGCCTTCTAGAATCTTGTTCCTAGAGCTATGGTGGTGCAATGATTAGAATGCAGTATTGCAGGCTAACTCACAGCTCACTGTCAGGAGTTCAATTTTCATAAGTTCAGGATTGACTCAGCCTTTCAGCCTTCCAAGATCAGTAAAATGAAGATCCAGATTGTTGGGGGAAATATGCAGGGTCTAAACCACCTAGAGAGGACTGTAAAGCACTATGGAGTGATATATGTCTAAGTGCTATTCCTCTTTACACCTTTAATATATTTAAAGTTTCAGTCATGTCACTCCTTTCTCTTTTGTCCTCCAGGCTAAACATATTTAGTTCCTCCAATCTCTTTTATTTTCCTGTGAAATGATGGAGAGTATAATAGCTAACATAAACCTATTAGTGAAAGAGGAAGAAAAATCACAGCATTTTCATGTCCATCTATAAAGTTCCCTAGCAATAAGGCAGTTATACTTCTGAAATTTCATGTATAAGCTTGCATTGTTCAGTCTCTCTTTGCATAACTTCTCTTATTCATAAACCATGTTCTGTAGAGCCATTATATGCTTATGATTTTTGCCTGAAAGAGTTTTATGAACTGAAACCATTTAAGAACAAATGTCTGCTATAGCCCAACATCCTGTCTTCCACAAATAAGGCCACTTTCTAATGAAGAGCTTTGTTCTTTAATGGAAATGTTTCAGGTAACAAGAAATCCAGTCATTTTATTGCTGACAGTAGAAGCGTATCCTTCTTCTCTGAGACTGAACCCTGAAGAAGCCAATTCTGCAATCATAATCTGACCTGTTTATCTGTTCCCCTGTGATGTCACATGCACAAAAAAACCCTTCTGTTCTATTATTGGAACACTTGATTCATTTATTTTATTCCTTTAAAAAAGCTGGGTGGAAATGACAAATTATAGTTTAAAAAAGCAAACAACTAGCATCAAAAGAAGGAGGGGAGCAAAACAGCTGAACTAGCATTTACCGGCAACTCTCTAGTATGCATTCCTATAACTTGAGTTCCAAAAATGGGGAGAGTCTTCGCTTGTGCTGTATCAAAAATATAAGCTAGGAACATTTTCTATTTTAAATATTCTATGAATATTGCATTTGTCTTTACCCATGGGTACTTGTGCCTTAGGACAGATGCGCTGAGCTTTCTGACAAATAGCTGTTATATAATGACTGCTAGAGCACTCAGTATTCCCATCTTCCATGCATTTCCCTTTGTGATTTCTGGCCTCATTTATTTCAGTACTAAGGGTTTTTTTTTGTTCCGTTACTTAAAACCTTGCTTTGAAAGCTCATGGGTCTAGGAAATCCTTTGAAAGGGATGCTTTACAATACGCAGTAGTGTGTAAGCAGCAGCTTTCTTTCAAACGTTAAAGCACCTGCCTCTTTTCCCCAACTCTTGCATTTTTCTTCAGAACACTTTCAGATTGTCTGTTTTCCAATGCAGTAAAACTGGAAAAAGACATAGTTGCTTTAATGAGTTGAAGGTGACTCAGTCTTTTGTGTGCTGAAGCACCTCTTTTAAAAGCTTTGCATAGCCATATTAAATAGATTCTAAAATAGCAATAGCATATTGCACTTAGACTTGTATACTGCTTTATAGTGCTTTCCAGCCCTCTAAGTGTTTTACAGAATCAGCATTATCGCCCCAACAATCTGAGTCCTCATTTACCCACCTTGGAAGGATGGAAGGCTGAGTCAACATGGAGCCTGGTGGGATTTGAACTGTAGGCAGCTGGGCTGCAGAAGTAGTTTGCAGTACTGCACTCTAACCACTGCGTCACAGAGAATCCTATCTAATACTAATTCTAAAAGTGATGAGTTTCACTGAAGATCCCAAGCTAGTAAGAGTTAATTTAATTTATAACCATAATAACTTAGATGAACAAATGACCAAACTGTTTTTAAGCTGGACTTTCAGTTGAAAATATACTATATGTAATAACTCAAACCAGTGTTTGAGTACAAGTGTTCCAGATCTGGCATGGGAGAAGCTGGGATATTAGCAATGAATCATGACCCCACTCCAATATTGAAACAAAAATAGCTAACTGTACTTTTGTTACATCAAGGTAGCAAAACTGATAATACAGAGCATTTACTTACTCAGCTGAAGAAGATACTATATATAAAATGGAGTTTAGAAGATAGCTAGCTAGCTAGCTAGATAGCTAGACAGACAGATAGATAATTTTTTCTATCTATTTATTCTGTTGCATACACCCATACATACACACTCACAAAAATTTCCTGGCAGTTTCCTGTAACAAGTATTACTTGTGATCTGGTAAATTTTGCCAGATGTTAAATTTTGCTGTAAATCATGATGTTGTAAGCTACAGCTTGTGCTGTCAGAATGAAAGTAAATCAACAGAAACATGATGTTTAGTTGTTATAGCTGAAAAAAAAAAAAAACATGCCTACCCTTGTAACCTTAATTTGCAAGGACATTTTGCCCTGAAGATTTAGTTATGATTCTTGGTAATCTTTATATGTTCTTTTCCTCTTCAGACTAGAATATCAACATGATGTAGACACATTGTTACTTTTTGTAGTAATGTTTGGTTCTGTTTATCCTTGACATTTAGTCTCCCATGTTTTATTAGCCAAGTAATGGAGGTTAAAACGATTAATTTCCTCAAGTGCTGGTTATAACCAATTAACAAGAATTATTCATTGCACTATGCCATGGTTTGGTTAACTATGATAGCTGACTAAGGACAATTGCATGGTCCTACACAGCACCAAGAAATAAAGTATTGTTTACAAATCACAATGGCTTAATTCTTACTCCATGCGACATCAGTTTTACAATTTAAAGTGTGAACTTCCTCATCTATCCTCTCCCTTAAATGTTGAATTTATTGAATTATTGAATTTATATTGAATTACATCTGCTGAGATTCTCACACAGCTGTTGCATTAATTTTACAATAATCAAGTGCTATGCTATTATAATAGTGTGTTTCTTTGAAATAATCAAAACCCAAATAACTTAGTGTAAAGAGGCTACTTCTTTTGGACTCATTTTCATTTTCACCCCAGTTCAACAGGCCCCCCCAATTAGACCCCCATGGAGGGGAGGAAATGAACTCTAATAATTAACACTCTCCTGTTGTGTGTTTGCTGGAAGAACTTTTCAATGTTGGAAAAGAAATGGTTCAGGTAGTCCAAATATAATGCTCACTTTGAAAATAACCTTCCACTTAAACAATGTTTTGCCTTCCTATAAGTTTAATCTGGTCTTCTTCCTTCTGCCAGTCTTCTTCAGGGATTCCAGTCTAAACCTAAGATTCAGTTCAAAGTGGAATTTCTTTCTTTAGTATAATAAAATGTAAAAAGTAGAAACAAACCAAGGAACTAAATTATTTTGGGATACATATAGATATATAGTTGGCAGCTTCACCTAGCCATGTTAAAATAGCTGCCAAAGGCTCAGGACTGTTTCAAGGAACTCTGGGGAAATTTCCAAAAAAATAACTTTTTCTGGTTAGGGCAAACCAGAAATCTTTAAGAGACCAGATCAGAGGGAAGTTCAAACATTGCAGAACGAGTAGAATGTTTGGAGAGATGTGATTAATCTTGTATCTGGACTGAAATGCAGTGTGTCTTTCAGAGTAAACAAACAGAAATCTGAGAATCATGCTAATGTTCTATTAGTATCCTAACCCTAACTCTTAAATGACAGAATAAATGTACTGAAGGGAACCACTGACACTAGTATCCCTTGCCAAGTCTTTTAGAAATGAAAGGACATACCAAGAAAGTAACACCTTGAACTTGGATTGTCCAAATACTCTAAAATTATATGCAATAACTAGTTTTCTCCCAAGCTGATTTTATTGCACAGATCAGCAGTGGTTTAAAGCAAGCTTTGACCTGTCTAGATACAAATTGTCTAATAGCAATTGAATTGAAGTTTGCTGTGGCCCTCCTTTGAGTTGTGCTCAGTTTTTCCTACATACAGTGATTCCTTGATGTAGAATGTTCTTATTAACTCGTCCCCTGAGATGGATTTACTTTGCTGTGTTGCACTTGCATGGAAACTGAATAACTTGTCTTCATTTTTGGTTGGCAGTCAGAATTCTGTCATGTTAGTTCCCTTTATCTTTTTATATTTACATTTCCAGATATGAGGTCTATGAGATCTTGGTACAGATTGCCAGATTATCTAAAATTATTTTTTAGGCACATAATCTGAACCAGGGGTGTCAAACTCGATTTCATTGAGGGCCACATCAGGGTTGTGTTTGTCCTTAGGGGGTTTGATGGGCATGTCCAGGTGGGTGTGGGCAGCTCAATGTCACTCAGATCAGGGGCACTTGTTATGGCCTGGGATTTTTGCTAGTAGTTTGTTTTGCTATCCCTCTGCCAGCAAAAACAGAACTCAGACAGCCTGCGCAGTTCCACCAGGCTCCATTTTTTATTGTGATGGCCTCCTGCAGCCCTCTGCCAGCAAAAGGGGGCAACACATGCGGCCCTCCTGAGCTCCATTTTTGCTGGCAGAAGCACCATGGGCCGATCCTTTGATGTTTCCATGGCAGCCCTGTGGGACAGATCTAAGCACCCCATGGACTGGATCTGGCCCATGGGCCTTGAATTTGACACCCTTAATCAAAACAATCCAATTCTATTTCTGCTTATTTAAAAAAATAAGCCCATTCAGTGTGGCTTGCTCTAAGATAAACAGACACAGGGTTGTAAGGGAGGGCTGCATGATTAGTTTATTATTGCTTTCCTTTCCTTTATCTATAAGTAGTAGTCATAAAAATCATGAAAATTTTTGCATAAAGTATGAATATAATTATTTTTTAAAAAACCTACATAAATGGAAGATTTTAACATACAGTATTTCTACCAAGAAAATAAATATTTACCAAATCAAAATGTTAATTTGGAAAGGAATGGCTCTGTGGAATAAACCCAACATATTCTTTCATATCAACCCAACGCCTTTCCACCCAACATAAGTTTTACAATATTTGGTGCCACTTTCTCATTTTATAAAGAAGGTAAGCAAAATGGAGTTTTGCAGCACAGCCACATCTCAGGGAAGACTTATGTGGTTTTAAATTATGCTTGATAGTCCAAGACATTATTGCTGCACAATAATGTCTTTGGATACCAAGATAGGGAAGAGCCATCTTTCTGTTTTTACCCTAGAGGGTAACAGAACAATTAAAAAAATTAAACCCAGCAACTGCAGAAATGCAATAGCTGATAAGGAAGTCAAATATTTCATACCTGGTTACAGAAAGAGAAACTTCTTTGTCTTGGCAGCAAACCAGGAACTCTTTGGCTAAGGGCACATATAGACCTACCTTTTGGCAGAATGAGAGAATCTCTGATGCTTTCCAATTCTGAGAACCTTTATGAAACTTCGAGGCCAGGGGTAGTTAGGTACTTATTTGTAGTTAGAATTAAAAGGTTAAATGTGAAGGATAGGGACAACAGTCAAAACTTAAGTTTCAAAGTGTAAATGGTTTAAGCACTAGTTGAAGACGTGGAGGAACTAGCTCTCAGCACAGTTTTTCAACATCTCAAGAACTATGTCAGACGATGATAACTCTCCTTTTGCAAGCCCTGCTGTAGCTTTACAGTTATTCATACACTGACTTTATAGCACAAGGATGAGCATCATTATACCCTGCCCCTTTTTGTAACAGCTTCATTTCCAAGGGAGCTAATATATATTTGCAATGGAATAAGGAGAGAAGCCAACAATGGAACTGATTCTTTGTCTGAGCAAACATAGGTTAGATAAACCAACTCTGGCAAGAGAAGAGTTGTGCGTTAAGCAAATGCAATTTTTGACAAAGGAGCTATCATTTCACTGATCAAAATTTAACACATCAGAAAAAATAATGAACATGATGTTCAAAATATTAAAATTCAATACTTGCACCTAGAAGATTAAAAAAGTCAAAAAAAAATCTGAGAAGAAGAAATCTGGAACATTACAAAAGCTTTTAATTGCAAAAAGAACAAAAAAGCCTACAGATAATCTGAGGGCTTCAAACATGGATGTTGTGTTTCACTTATGAAATAAATTTAATTTCAATGCAGCTTGGTGAGGAAGAGAGGTTGTTAACATGGTAGCATAACCAAGTGGTTTGGTAGCAAGTGGTTTGGTAGCATAACCAAGCGGCTGACAGAATGAACTCATCATCCCTAAATAGGTGTCCTCCAAATAGATTATCTTATTTAACTCATCAGACAGCCTTCAACATTGTTTTCCCTTCCCTTCCCTTCCCTTCTCACTCTAGCCTCAGTGTTCCTCCTTAACTATAATATGGACATAATACTTGTTTTCTTTTGAAATTGTTTCAATTTCAATAAACAATTTTAAATAGTGGAACCCTAAAATGTGTTTCTTTAACATATTTTGGATGCTAAATTAGATGCTAAGAGCTGTGGTGGTACAGTGGTTAGAATGCAGTACTGCAGGCTACTTCTTCTGGCTGCTGGCTGCCAGCAGTTTGGCAGTTCAAATCTCACCAGACTCAAGGTTGACCCATCCTTCCAAGGTAAGTAAAAGAGGGCCCAGATTGTTGGGGGCAATATGCTACTCTGTAAAACCGCTCAGAGAGGGCTATGAAAGCATAAAAGCTCTGTGAAGCAGTATAGAAGTCTAAGTACTATTGCTAGGATAATTGAATTTTGCAAAATAAAAATAAAAATAATCAACAACCTTTTCTATCTGTACACAATAATCTAGCTTCCACAACTCACTTGTTAACTTTCCTTAGTCACACAGAATGTAGAACATTCTGAATACTAACAACAATTAAATTCACCCACAGCCAATTAAAGTGGTGAAGCTGATTCCATGGTGTAAACAAAAATAAGCCCTGATGCTTACTCTAATTGTAGCAAATGCAGACACTGCATCTCCACCAGCAACAGTAGCAAATATTCTGCACAAAAGCTTACTCATTAGGGAGATTTAGTGGACTGCTTTTTGTTGGAGGAGGAGAAACTTTCATGCCCCATTGCTGATGTTGCAGAGGAGAAATGCATATAATGTGCAATATAAAAGTTGTGAGATTGTATATGAGGTGCCTCTTTTCCGTTAACAGATGTAAATTTAAAACTTAAAGTAATACTGATAAAAACTAATTTAAAATAATTCCAATTTTCATAGTAGGATTTCCCCCTACAACTGTATCCTCTAGTAGTTGATTTCGCAACACAATATATGGTTTGCATTTAATCTGTTAAATTGAAATGGTGCTGCAGTAACTTGCAAACATTAGAATTAAGCCTTGATTTCCATTGGAATTGAAAGTGAGCATTTCAAATTGCTTTGCATACAGGGAGGTATAATTTTGACTTTAAAGAAAATTGGCCTTTTTAAATTAAAGGAAGCATTTAGTTGGGCTTGGTTTCTGTTATTCTAAGAGGGAAGAAGTCTTACTTGCTTTTGGCCAGCTTAACATATGCTTTCTATGACATAGGGCCTTTGTGCTATTGTGCAGCAGATTGGATCTAAAACTTAGGAGGGAGCCTGACCTGTCTGCATTCTTTACCCCTTCTCCTCCCCTGCCCTTTATTTTCCTTCTCTGAGCTATCCATGAGCAGAGGACTAGACTGCAAGAGAAAGACACCAGGTATTAGTTTGCACAGACAATGAGATGGTATCTCACAAAAGGCTCCCCACAGCAGTGACAGCTCAGCAGCTATACTTGGTACAAAGAAAAACCTAGTCTCTGTTGTTTCGGGCTTTTTTTTAATCTTTAGATTCAATTCTACTTAAATCTTTTGAAGGCACTGACTGAAATACTAGTGCCCTTATAATCCAGGATTGATCCCTCCCTCTGCTCCTGTGAATCCAAACTATTCATGGATGATCTAATTGAATATGTGCAGAAGGGGAGAATTGCCTGCCAATGATGATATACTTTGGCTTTAATAATAATCTTGGTGTCTAACACAGCATTGCATCTTAATACATGATAAATTAAAAGCAAGTAATCACAGCACTAATGAATAATAGATCAGCTATAATATTAAAGGAAAATAATGGTCACTTTTTCCACCATCTATACGTGACTAACGTTGGCAATCCAGCACATTTGATTTAATTTTGAGGGCCATGTCTCATTGTGATGACAGAAGATTCATTAAAAACTTATTGATATTCCCAACTCAACCTCTGCATCAGATAAAGGGTAATGATAGAATTACTCATTCGTTCCTCAAGTTAAAAACAAAGACTTATTATCATGATTCTCAGATTCCATTAAGCTGCTCTCTTGCTGAATTATTTGAAGCCATAGTCAGCAGGGAAAAGGAATTTAACTGCAAAAAGTGTATCTATAGCTATCAGTGTACTTTATAAAGGTGAAGAAAGAGCCCAAACAAAACAATTCTTTTTCACATTTTCTGCTCAAGGACAAATAGGATTCCCTCTTGAGAGTCAATGTCCAGGCCAAATTCCTGCATCCATACATCAGTATATGCACAACAAACATCAATACAGAGGTACACATTACACACACAAAATCACAAACCAGGGGACAAAATTCTAGGTAATTGCTAAATGAAAAGGCAGGCTAAGCAAGCATATTCATATGGAAGTATAACAAATGGTGTGGAGGAAATTAAAATACATTTAGAAATACTAGCTGGCTTTGACTTTTAAGGATGCTAAACATACGACTCTGATATTACAAAAATTTACACCTTACAGCATAAGCAAAGAAGTTCAGCGGAAGAGGTAAATATAGTGCTAATAAGACATTGACACAGGAACACCAATAAAAGCTTTCAGGCAGCCATACTGAAACATTAGTGCAAGGATGTCAAGTTGGTTCAAATAAAATACTAATACAAACTAAAAAGAATCATAGACAGCAAGGAAAGCATATCAATCCAACACAAACACAGGGTAACATAAAACATACACATATATTTGGGGGTCACTAATTTAATTCCATATTTTTGAAAGCTGTTGCTGCGGATACAACAGCTATCCTATGTCCATAAACTCCATCCACCCTTTATTTGGTTTCCCGTTTTCAGAAAAATCTAGTTATATTGAGGAAAAGCCATCTTTCTGCTGACCAAAGAATCCAGATAGGAAAACAATTGAAAATTCGTTGTTGGTCCTTGTATCAGCTTGTAAGTAATTTGCTTTTCCAAGATTCTTTTCTTTAAAAAAAATACTTACCAGAATACCTGGAGAAGAGGATGTTAAAGGGAGCAAGTTTCCAGCTAAAACAAAGAAGCAAGCTAAAGAGAAAGAAAGTGCAAGTGAGAGGTACAAAGCACTCTTTAGAGAGGAGAAAGAGAAAAGGGAGGTAGCCAATGAAACCAATTTTATATGAAGGAAGAGAAAAGGTCCCAAAAAGTTAGGAAAAAAGAAATACAAATGTAAGAACCAAGACTATGTGATAACTACACCTCAGTGAAAAAAATGATTAGAATCCAGGGATTTATTGGTGTGCAGTAGTAAGTTTGTTAATGTGTATAGAACCAGTAGAGATTTTGAATCAGAGAAGCGAGCAGAGTACATATATATTGTACAGCATTGTGGAAGATACTGTCCTAATAGTAGAGTTCAACTCTTAGCACCTTCATATATTTCAGTCACTGTATATTTAAATTGTTAGGAAGTGTACAATCAGGTTTATGAATGTACTACTTATAATTGTCAATGGAAACACTGTGTATGCTGAGATAAAATACAAGAATAATGACTCTATTAGTCCTAAAGGACATGGATTTCTTGGAATAAATACTTTTGGGAATTGGTCTTAAGCTGAGCTTAAGGTTCCAAGTTCCATAACTTTCAGACAAACCTACTACAAAATTATAGACTAAATTACCAGCTGCATATCCCAGAAGAAGGAAGAGGTCTAAATAATATGCTAATTAAAAAGCCCAAAATGTTGATGAAGTTAAACATAGGCTTGCTTTCTTGGTGAACTGTGATAAGTAAGAATCATAATCAGACACGGAAGCTCTGTTTGGCAAATATGCTAGCAAGAATTGCAGCTTTTTATACATTGGGTTAGCATAATGAGAGGACATATTTATTTATTTGCAAGTTGGATCAGTTTAATGGGAAGGGCTATTTTGGAAATACTCTGCATGAAAAATGACCTCTCTGATTTAAGTTCCTCTCAAGTTTATTATACTAACTTTCTAGAGCCAGACTTGAAATGAACTTGGCTCTTTGCCCCATGAATAACAACATGGGCAGTTTCTCTAAGTAGTATTTAACCTACCCAGAAGACATTATAGAAAAGTAGTTTTAAGACACAAGTGAAAAAAAGGCTTTTTCTATAGATAAAGTTTGTCTCTAATATGATGAACTTCAGGGGCTATTCCTGAATCCAACTGCTGATTTGCTATAGTGAAAATACTGCATTTTATTACTGCCAGCAATGCACAATAAATTCTATGCCTTCTGCTTTATTTTTTAGATGCCCATAAAACAGTGGCATTGTTTTTCCTAAAACATCATAGTCATGCATATAATTGCAGCAGTGCCATATTGCTTACCCCCACCCTGCTCCAGGGATCATACATCTCCAACTTTTGTGGTTAACTATTTGGGGTGGGGGGGATTGATCTGTTCCTTCCTCATGCTCCTACAACATCCAAATATCAGGGGACATTGTTATGTCTGGTGACCTAATTCAGATGCTGAACTCTGAGAATCACAGAATGAACAATCATTTTATATAATTATATTTTATCTGTCATTTCCTAGAATGTGGAAATCCTCATTTCATGTGTAGGCAAATAGAATCTCCCTACCAAAATATAGTTTGCGGTTCAATATAATTCAAGGACAGGCGATAAAGCATTGAACACTGAATGCATACACATCTTGGCATTTGATCCTTAATTCATGCAATCACTCTTACCAGTGATAGTTGAAACACATAATGGGAGACATATAAAGACCTAGATGCTAGAAAGGAATCTCTCCATCTTCTCATCATTTTTTACAAGTTGTTTTATTGTTAACGCTGCCTGTGATTTTAATGCAAACACTCATGCCTCTGTTAGCAAACAAAAAAACAGCATATATATCTGAGCTTGAATTTATTAAATGAAAAATTATTCATGCTGATGATGAAATAGGGGAACTACTTTCGTTTGCTTGTTTTAGGACAGAGCCCATTTTCTAGGTGATATTAGCTTCCAACAAACACCTTGATACACTCCTTAGTGTCAGTGCTTAGGAGAAGGCTCAGGTGCTCTGGCTCTTTTGTTCCTTAAGGATTCTATTTCAAACCAGTTTAAAAATCACAACAAAGAATGAGCTCTTTTTCTTTTTTTACAGGAGAGACGAGGTGGAATCGCCAAGGTGGAATTGAAGTGATACGATGGCTTCATAAGATAAGTGCATACTGTGGCCAAGATAGTCTTCATTATTACATAGAGTTTGCTACTTGCTGTATTTTTCACACATCAATAAATAAATGTTCAAATTTTGTTCCCGACATTCTAAAAATGATTGGGGTTCAGCAAAAAAAAAAAAAAGCAATTTTGAAAAAGGAACTCTCCTTGACATACATGCAGACTGAAGTACTCACAAGGCTGCTTGTCTAATATATTGTGATTACTGAAAGACTTCTCTAAAATTTGAAGGACCTAACTTCTGCCTACTCTGAATGATTATTAGGCAGACCTACAGGTTCAACATCAGAGGAGGTATTTTTACCTATGCATGTTCAAACTCTAAGAAAGATCCTCATCTGACTACATCAGGATGTCCTCCCACACCCTAGAATAATAACGGGCAAAGGATTGATTGGAAGGATACCATATCACACATTAAATTGCCAAAAAAGTTGGGGAGCCAAGAGTGAGTTTATATGTAAATGAACTATGAGCTTTATCATGTTCTGATATGAAGGATTCTTGTGTTCCATACAAGAAAATACCTATAGTAATATATACCTTTTGCATTAACTTCCAAATAACAGGCACTGTGTTTTAAAAAAGCACACATACAAAACGGATTCCCCAAGCCTCAATTCTATTCATCTCAAGACCTTGCATGCTTTTTAAAAAATGTGCCTTTTAAGCTACAATTATTGTGTTCCAATTTTCAGTTTAGCTTCTTTCCCCTTTATCTTCAAAATAGGCATACTTCTAAGGAAAGAGACTACTGCGTCGGAGCTTTCTCTAGCATTGCAAACAACTTGAAATAGTAAGCAACATGAGTATGTGGGAGCAGATGTTCCTGACTGAAGGTTATGTTCTTTCTTCTAGATAACTTATGAAAACATACAAAACAGAGAGACACAAACACATACAAAAACAGAGAAAGAGAAAGAGGAACGTTAATATAATATTAGCAAAGGCTCAGAAAGGTATCTTAGACAAAAATCTCAATTCAGAAAGAAGAAAAGCTAGAACTGGCAAGGAAGCGGCCAAATTCTGATGTTAATTACAAACATTTAGGTCAAAAGGACTTGCTTAGCATCGAGGATGAAATGGCCATAAAATGCAACCTAAGATCAGAATGTGGTCCTCTGACATAAAACCAGATACAGAGCTCTTGGAGAGTTTAGGGCGCTCCGCATCCGAAAGAATGTTCAGGCGGCTCCTTGTTTTGTTTTGTTTTAATTACTGCAGTTTATTTGAACTGTTCCATTTCCACGGAGCTGACCCCAAGGGGGGGGGGGGAGGGAGAATCAACACCTTCCATCCAAATAAATCAAAACCAGGATCTCCACCGTGAGGTAATGATGCTCCTATCGCCCCTCCCCGCCCGACACCAAGCTTTCTCCTCCGAGATTGAAAAAGGAAACCGATGCTCCCAGCCTCTCCCGAGGGCACTTTTTGCACACCCGTAACGTTTTCGATCTTTTGTGCCTGCATTTATAAAGCAAAAGAAGCACCGGCTGCAATAGGTTTCTGCCCCTACACTCCAGCGTGATGGTTTCCTTTTCCAAAGACCCGACTCAAGTAGAAGACCGGGAATGGGGTGGGTGGTGGGTGGGGAGGAGGCGGAAAAGGGATCCCGCGAGTGAGAGTTTAAGCTCAGGAGAAGAAAGTAAGTTAGGTCGGGATCCAACGTTTCAGAGCTGCTGGTCTGAGTGTGAGCCTTAACACTTTCCCGGATTTTTATTTTTTATTTTTTAAATCTACTTTCAACTCTCTAGCTGCCCATCTGAACCCGCCTCCCTCCCGCTTCTTTCTTGTGGGGGATGCCCAGCCTCCCTTTCCCCAACAATGCCCGAGAGATCTGCTTGCTACCCAGAGCATCTTCCTCCCTGGGCTGCGAGTCGGCTTAAGGAAGAGCTTCCGACGCATCAAGGATCCTCTCTCTTCCTCTCTTCCACACCCACCGCCACCTCTCTTAGCGCCTCTCCCTGCTCTCCTTTCAGCAGATCTGGAGGCAGCGGCTACTTTGAACCCCCCTCCCCGAAGAAGCCTCGCTCTTGCTCCCCGCCTCAGCCTTCCCTCGGTCCCGAGACTCCCGGCTCCGAAGCACCAACACGCCCCAAAAAGAGAGGCTGGGGCTCTCTTCCCGCTGAAGACTCGCTCTTCGCGGGAAAGAGAGAGAGAGAGAGAGAACAAACCCCAACACGAGGTCCGGTGTTTTTACTCGCTTGGAGCTTTCCCGGGAAAAAATCAAATCAAATAAATAAATGACAGTTCATCTCCTCATAATAATAAAGAGGCGTTTATCCTGCTCTCTATCCGCTCACCCGGAGCCGGAAAGTCGCCCTCAGCCACCTGGGCAAAAGGCAAGACGAACCTGGCCGGTGCTTGAACAAGCGGGGGAGACGCGGACTCCTACCTTGAGCGCCTTTGCGGACAGTCCCTGGTGCTACCGCCGCCGCCGCCGCCGCCGCTACTGCCGTCCTGTCCTCTCTGGCAGAGGTGAAGAAGGGACCCGTTCGCCCCCTGGCCGCGAGCTTCCTTTGCCTGCCTCTCCTCCACCCGCCCACCTCCTCTGCCCGGACGAGCAGCGGGAGCGGGGGTGGGGGTGGGGGCTGCCGAGAGAACAGCCTCGCTCTCTCTCGCTCTCGCTCTCTATCTCTCTCCCCCGCCCCAAATCTCCTTTCCCAGCCCGCAGTGATGAGCTCGCTCGGTTCTGCCTGTCATTCGTTCCCTCCTCTCAACTCTCCAACGCGGCGCTTCGCTCGCCCTTTCCAGAGTCACTGCCGCCGCCGCCGCTACCGTATTCGCTACGGCTCGGGCGGCTGCACAGCCGCGGCCAGCGCGAGGAAACGCTTGGTCCGAGAGAGAACAAAGCGGCCAGTGGCAGGCACCACCGGCCCGCCGGCCAGCCAATGAGGAGCCGCGAAGGGCATCAAAGGGGACTTTTACCTGCGCTCCATCCGTGTGGGAAGCGAGGAGGGAGGGAAAGAGAGAAGGAAGGAGGGAGGGAGGGAGGATGGACTTTCTCGGGCGGCGATTGAGGGGTGGGTGGTGCCGGGACCTCTCGGGTCGTTGTCGTCAGTACACAACTCCTGGGCCCCAAATTCTGGAGGGGTGGCCAGAAAGAACCCTCCGCACTTTCCACCTTGCCTTAGCAGCCTTTATGGGCTCTTTCCTCCCCCTACCTCCTTCGGTTGACTCAGGCAGGGCTCGGGGAGATTGATATGGTAATAAGCGCGGGGTGGCCATACTTTCTCATTACTGTGGAAACCGAGGGGGGTAGGGAGTTCAGGACAAAGGCCGTAAGCGAGGAGAACAAAACCAGTGGCTGGCCCTGGAATGTCTGCCATTTCTCTCTCCCTCTCCTCGAGGCCTCCTCCTGCTCCTCCTTTAAAAAAAAAAAAAAATTCAAAGCGCCTATTTGCAAAACATAAAGGGACAAGACCGCTGTGGGAGAGAGAGAGAGAGGGGAGAGTGGGGGAGAAGAAGAGGCGAGCGAGGAGGTCTCTTCTTCCTTCACGGAAAGCTTCCCCTGCTCGTCAAAGCCGCAGTTATAAATGTTCATGTAACGGAGCTCGTTAAAGTCACCCCACATGGAGTTTTAAAGGGAGGATTTGGGGGGGGGGGGCAGAGGAAGCGCAAGAATTTGCTGACAGAAATGGGCGCCGTTCTAGCCTGCACGATTTACCCGGGGGGTAGCTAAGCGTTTCTAAGGAAGTGTCTCGGCTATCGAGAAAATAACCCTTTCCCCCCAACCGCTGTTAACTTAAGGCGGCGGATAAGTGAGAACAAGGCAGCAGCTTTAGCCCTGAGGGAACTTTGCCTCAAACCAGGGACCGGGGACTTGGAAGCTTCCTGCTGCAGTCTCGGCTTCAAACTTCTCAGACTTCTCTGTGCTTCATTCACCCAGCATGGTCCCTCCGGCCACCCCACTGGTTCATTGCTGGGACCTGCAGATGTAAGGGCTACCAAGGCCAGGATAATGGAATATTTCAGGATTACTGTACATGTTGCCTGTTTTGCATGGAACTGACAGGGAACTGACAGTTTAATTCTTGGGTAATATTTGTACTTGTGAAACTTTTTCCCCCTAGAGAGGAGTACATTTTTATACATTTTCCTCATCACAAAATATAGCTCAGAGGAAAGTGAAAAGAATCTTTCTAGCGTTTCTCTATGGGAAGGAAAGAGAAGGGAGGGAGGGAGATGTATCTACTTGTGAAAGATGTTTGGTATCTTCATCTTAACTAAATCACTAAGATGGAGGTAAGTGCTGAGTTTGGAAAACTGACTTAAGGCACAAAGAAATAGCAACATTCTGAAGATATGTCTTATTAGCAGAACTGCATTGGTGACATGTAATTAGCATTCACTTCTCATGCTTGATTTTATGGAAACAACTATGACTCAGTGACAGAGCACATAATTTGGAAGTCAGTCTCAGCATCTTCAATAGAATAAGGCTCCCAAGAGTAGGATTACAATATTTGAACTGCAATAATCCAGGAGAACACCAGATGGCAGCAAAGATACAGAAATTTCTAATCTTTTGCTACTATCTTGTGGTCGCCTGGATTTCACAGCTCATATATGCAGGCCCTGCCAAAGAACCAAATGTAATCATTTTTAGACAATACAGAGTTGGAAAGACATGGTCTAACTTAATATAATACAGAATATAGAATAACAGTGTTGGAGGGGACCTTGGAAGCCTTCTAGTCCAACTCCCTGTCCAAGCAGGAGACCCTATAGTGTTCTGGACAAATCTCTTCTTAAAATGCTCCAGTGATGGAGCACCACATCTTCAGGAGGCAAGCCATTCCATATAACTTCCTCTCTTTATTGGAATCACATTTATATCCCAATAGTCTATATTTATGTAAGTATGCGACACAGAAGAAGAAATTCAACTGCATGCTTTGCTCAGAATGCAGTTGTCTGCTTTTAACGAACTCACCCATGACCAGGAGATTGTATTAGCAGTGAGTTCATGGGGGAAGGGGTGAGGAATGGTGCAAGCTGAAGGAAAAGGATACACACAGACCTACTTCTGGTAGCAAAGGTAAAGAAGCTATGAAGCACCGGGTGTATCAGTGACATGCTTTGCCTGAGGGCACCATAACTTTACTTATCTAATGATGTTTAGATAACTGCAGGCTCTCCCCTGATTCTGCCTAGCGGCTAAATCTGACCTATATTTTCTGATTTTCACCTATCAGCAACTTCCTTCTGGAGACCAAACCAAGTAAATGCTACAAGTGTGAACTGCAATAGTCAGGGAACTACTGCTTATTCTTCTTAACCTAGTAACACTATTGGCCTAAAAATATTGAGGAAAGTACTGCAATAATAATACTGGAGTTTTCAAAGGTCTGTAAAGAAATGGCTTTGGCTGGGATGTTGGAGAACTCTGGCTTGTCTGGAATCATGTATGCTGTATGGGGTAAGAAATAAGTACTTTATTCAGGCTAAACTACATGCTTACTTCTTTAACAAATTTTTGATTCAGAACAAATTTCCTTATGAAAGAAAAATATTGAAAACAGATAGTGGTATCCTATCTCTTCATGTTTGAAAATATATTCTGAATAAATGAAAAGACAGTTGACATTCATGCCAGTGAATGCAGTGCCAGTCCTATTTTGAAACAGAGAAAGAGTGATAGCAAGAAGGAAGTGAAATAGCTCTAAATCTGATGGTGGTTGCTTGTTTTGGCTGATCAAAATACATGATATACATTCAGTATTTTCTAGAGTTTACCCTGTCATAGATAAGATTGTTTGTCATAGATTATTTGGAATGTTTAAGATAAAAAGTACCGTATCTTCATAAAAATAGTATACCCCAGTATAGATCCATTATGTTATTTAAAATGTCTAGGAATCTGGATTATCACTCAGAGTTCCAATCCATTAGTATTTTTCAAATAACACAATTTGTATATATTGCAAATTATTAGGACCTATTGGCTATGTTTGACTAACAACTATTCATTTAAACAATGTATAAAACCACCTTCCATTGCAGTAAATTTGGGCAGTGTGTCAATAATAATATAACAGTATAAACCTATGATGATGTCTGATTAAACAATAACCCCTAAAATAAGGAGCCACATCAGAAATAGATCTCATCGGGTTTCCGGTTCTGCGTGGCTTCGGGGCAGCAGGAATTTGTGACCGTCCGTGATTCCTGCTGTGCTTGCCACCGAGGTGCCCCCAATCCAAATGGATCTGGGGGATATGGCTGCCCTGTAGAGGCAGCCGAAGAGGGGGTTGGACAGGGGGTTGGGGGGTGTCGCAGACCCCCTCCTCATCTGGAAAAACCCCTTTTTCCTGAGGTGGTGGAGCGGCGGTCAGTAATGACCGCCACGAAGAAGCCTGCAACTGGGTAAGATTGTGCTGGAGGAAGCAGGAAAAGTGAAAGTGCTGGCTGAGCCGGGTTAATCAACATCTCTCAAACTCTCTGGAACTGAATTGTTTGAATTGCTGGAGGATACACTGTATCCCTCAAGAAGATCGGAAAGCGGCGGAGAAAGCTGTTAAAGGGAAACTTTTTTTTTTTTTTTCCTACACTCTCCCACCCCATAGAAATAGCAGCTGAAGATTTGAAATTTATTTGGGCATTGAAGGTGAATTATTTTGAAAGTTAAAGCCAAGGGACAAAAGACTCTTTGGACATTGGGCTTAATAATTTAAGAAATCGGAAAACCCTTATTGGAGGTATGGATTTCCGATCATTTAAAAATTGTTGTTGCAAGTGGGAAGGGAGAGGAAAAAAATTGGAGCAGAAGTTGAAAAAGGAGGAGATTGCCTAGAATTCTAAAGAAAGATATATGGTAATTGGACCTCTTTGATTAAACAGTAACCCCAGAAAGAGAAGTAGAAGAAAGAAAAAAAAGCATTAACTTTTGGAATCTTTTTTGAATTATTCTTGATTAAAAATACTTGGGTGGTTGTTTTGGGAAAAGTTTCTCTTTTTATGATGGCATCGCTTGTGGATGAATTAAAAACTGAATATCAAAAATATAAAAAGGAAGAACAAGATGGAAAAGATACTTTGGGCACTTTATTTCAATTTTTAGAAATGGTGTTATGCACTTATGAAAAGTTGACTACGCAGCAGAACAACTGGGACAAAGAAGAAGAGGAAGAAGAAGCCATCTTTGATTAACAATGGGTTTTTTCTGGGGAGGAGGAGAAAGAAGATAAGAAAAAGGGGATTTTTAAGGTTTGAAAAAACAACCAAAGAAGAGAAAAATGAGATGAAAGGTGGATGCAAGGTTAGAAAATATTGATATTACAATTTGGAATTATTTTGTATGTTCTATTGGCTTTCTTCTTTAATTATTATTATTATTATTTTTTAGAAAAGAATTTTCAAATTGTTATGCCTGGATTATTTGTGTATTGTTTTTGTAAAATTAATAAAATTTGTTATAAAAAAAAAAAGAAATAGATCTCATCCATTTGCCTGGCCCAAATGCTTAAATTACCAATGACTTAAACTACATCCCATTTCACAAAACAGAGGCCTCGAATTCCATATACAGGGTTTCCTAACTCAAGAGCTGAGCATTCTGAAAAATTCTACTTGAGGAAAGATTTAGGTATTTCAGCGGCTGAGTTCATTTCTTCTGTCTTTGCTAGATCCCAGAAACCATCAAAATCAATAAACTTCAAGGCAGCCATGATAATTAAGTTGAAAGTTCTGAGCTGAACAAACTGTATGGAACTTTTGCTAAATCAGAATGACAGCCATCAAAAGGTTTTTTTAAATTCTGTCATTGGTTCACACATAGCTCTAAACTATAGTTGGATGAGTTTATACATAATGCTGACCAATAGACTGTGATAAGGATTGGGTGTTTCTCCACTTACACCTAACTGTATGTATGTGTGTATGTGACTTGGTATCAGTATTGATTCATGAGTCCCTGGACAAGCTCTTGCAGTTTTCTTGGCAAGATTTTTCAGAAATTGTTTGCCATTTCTTCCTTCCTAGTGCTGAGAGAGAGTAACTGGTCCAAGTACACTAAATAAGCCCTGTACCTATGGCAATACCAGAACTCACAATCTCCTGATTTCTAGCCTGGTGCTTTAACCACTACACAGCACTGGCTCTGTCTTCAACTGTGGCACAAACATATTCTGGTAACATCTTTCTGCCATTCCCCCTATTACATTCTTCCAAATCGACTTGAGACCATAAGTGAGACAGATTAAAATTGCCCTTGAATATATAAATGACAACATTGTGGTTTTCTTCTTGTGACTACATAAAAGGCCTGATTTTGAAGAAAAAAAAAAACACTCTTATCCATAGTGTCCTTTTGAAGCAATGGAAAACAGTTAAAGAAACATTTTAGAATATATAACTCTACTCCTAGCCCCGTTTCCTAAATGAAGGAAATGTGAAACAATGCAAATGAGCAAATAATGGCAATATGTATTCCTGCCTCATTTTATTCAACATAAAAGAGACGATTTCTGGAAAGAAATGTCAGTCGTGGCACATTCATTTCTCTCTATTTTTCCTCTTTGATTTCTTCTACCTTTCTCATCTTGTTACTTTTCTCTTTTCTTGATTTTGATGAAAGGTTCTAGGATCGATGATATTGGATCAACAAACTTTTTCTGTAAAGGGCCAGTTCTTACCTTGCCTCTGTAGGCATGACTGCAAGGGTGGGATTCTACCAGTTTGGACTGGTTCTGGCGAACCCCTTGCTCCAAAGATCAGCTGTTTCCAAACCAGTTCGCTACAATTAACATATGGGCCCACCCACCACCCCCTGCTCTTTCCTGTCCTTTACTTTCTTTGTTTAGAGCACAGCTGATTTGTTTGACAGAACAGTTTGTCATGCCTGGGCTGTTTTCTTCACAGGGACTGCTATCGAAGGTAAGTATTAGAGCTGTTTGAAATGCGAAACGCACGTTTGGCACGAATGCACAAGATCACCGAAGTGGTTGTTATACTGGTGAAATCCCACCCCTGCATGGGGTAGGTAGGTTTTTAGACCACTGAGCCAATGGCAGCCATTGGGTAATGCTGGCCCACTAGAAAGGAAACCATTGATAGGCCACTGCTACTGCTCAGGATACCCTATTCTGGCCCTTGGCCCTTGGCCCTGACCTTTATCCTGGAAACCCAACTGAAGTTCAGGCCTGGAGATCACTGGAGTTCAGTGGCCAATAAATTTAAATAAATAAAAAAGTAAAATACAAACTGAAAAATCCAACCCCTCCCCACAAAATATGTTTAACATAGGGTAGACATAGAGTGAAAAGAGGCAAATGATTGAACTATTTTGTGAAATTACTTCAATTGCTTTGTCTACGCGGTTCTAATAGTTTTATCTCAAAAGATTCATATTATTTTATATTTGCTTTAGCAATGCTACATTTCCCCAAAGTTCATAACATTATTTTGAGTATTGACAAATTTTTATCAATAAACCAGTATGAATCAATTACAGTGACTTAGAAAGTCACCAAAGGAGTTTATTGAAACATACAATTTGGCCAGTGATCCCCAAACTTTTTTCTACAACTGTGTATTTAAATTAATTTTGATTTAATCATTTTTATGGTCAAGCACTAATCTGGGGAAAAAGAATAATTATGCTTCATCATTTAATATGCTTGTACATTGTAAATCATGAATACAGTTCTGTTTTAAAAATTCCTTTGCTTTAACTAATTCTTACTGAATTCTCATGATGTTGTATTTCAGCCTTCACTATTTGTATGCCTCTAAATGTGGTTATACTGTATATAGCTTTCAAAATCTGAAGTCAACATACTGTAGTTGAACAGATCTGAACGTTGTCAAGTTGCAAAAGACTGAGATAGCTAGTGTTGCTTTCATTTCCTTTTCCTTCGGATTTTCAAGAGAACACCTGAAAAGTTAATTTAAATGTTAATCTGTTCCAAACCTGCCACACAAAATTAACAAGCTGTTGTGAAAGAAGAACTGTTCCTTCTATGTCTTAATGCCCATAACAAATACTTCAGTGAATATCTACAGGCCTGTTATTCCCTTTTACACCAGTTATTATATGTTCCAACTTCTAGCTATGCAGGCATTATACAAGTTGAGGCAGCCTTGTCTTCAAAGCGCTCTGCTGGTCTAGGCTCCAGGAATGGATTAGCTTATAGCCTAGTAGACACTGAGGCAATTATGCCTTCTGTGAGAGCTGGGAGCATCTGGATTTGGATAATTTAAGTTATTAGAGAAATCAGGGAAGCAGAAGACATTTTGGGCAAGGGCAGCTGCTTATTATGCATATATATTTCTGCCAGAAAAAAGAGACAGGAAAAATGTACTCAAGGGAAATAGAGTAGACTTGCTGTGGCTGGCTTTAAAGTAACAGGAAAGCTACATGAGTTTTAGAGGAATTTTGATATCATGCAGGAAGGATTTTCAAGTTGATTCTATAATAATGGCAAAAAAATCTAAGATTAAATACTCAGAGGCTTTTTACTGCAATTCATTTGTTCAGTACATAATTTTGTGCATAAACTGAAGTAGTCTTAGCCTTTTACAGAATTTCAAGAGCGCCTGTATGAAAAGATGCATGCCAGAATGTCAAAGGTCACATGAGGAACCTCTTTGAAGCTGGAGTTAATCTGCAATCGATTGCAGTTTGTAATTAAAGGAGACTGTACTAGTATCTGTATTAGAAATAAACAATGATTTCAATATATGTTCCTAGAAACCAAACCAACACAACAGTATTCTTAGAAATTAATGAGGTGATTTGGTTTCATTTTGTAATCTCCCCTTTCACCTACAAAATGTTCTAGGTTTCTATTTTAGCTTTGCAAAATCTCTCCCATAGGTTCATAGGTGAGCAGCAATCTTGATGTGGTTCTTTCTAGTTTGAATTGTTATGCCACATTGTCTCCATGATTCGGAAGAAGCATAAACTCTGTGGAGTCCCTGGTTCTTTCTCAGCTTGGTTGTCGTCTTGCAAATATTTCATTACCCAACTACATAATTTCATTAGTGCTGGTGAGTGTGGGGTTTGCTCCCTATTTATATACAGTTGCTTGCCCTGCCAATGTTGGTGGGCATGTGGTTTTCTCCTCAGTAGTTTCTTGATTAGGGTATTGTTTTCTGCTTGATTGTTTCCCTGAAGTTAATCCCTACTTGGTGTTAGCTGCTGGAGATATTTTTTTGTTTCCATCTCAACTTTTTATTGTCTCTTTTGAAAGATACTATATGTAAATGTGGTTTATCTCTGTGCTTATTGATAGCTAGTTTGTCTGAATGCCAAACGTTGAGGAACTCCCTAGCATTTTTTAATTTAGTTTGATTTAGGATACTTATAGTTTCCCAGTTGAAGGTTGAGTCTTCCCATGAGTCATCTACAACATACAATGTAAAACTGTAACAGCCATTATGTAGGACAGATGGGCAGGAGACTAGCACAGCACATCTATGAACACCAACTAGAGATCAGAAGACATGAAGAGAACTCCTTCTTCTCACAACATGTGGTCAGACATAAAATAAAACCTCACCCGATAATCTAGTGAAGAAAATGGAAATACCTGTGTTGCACTACAGTATATTATCATTAGATGGTCAAACAAGTGTAACCAAATGTACCTCAATGGCCATGTATCAGCATGGAATTGTTGAGCGGTACATTGGAGGGCTCTGTTTTGGGCCCCATAATATTTTTTACTTATTTATAAATAATTTGAATGAGAGATTAGAACACATTATTAACAAATTTGTCAATGATACAAAAATGGTGGGATAGCAGTTACCTTAGAAGACATTAAAAATTCAGGAGGATCTTGACAAGTAAAATAATGGGTTGAAACTAGCAAAATGAATTTTAACTAAAAGAAAGGCAAAGTCCTGCTTTAGGGTAGAAAAAAAAATCAAAAGCATGAATGTAGAATGGGAAGGGCAGGGCAGCAGTACATGGAATGTCCCAGTGATGCAACTACAGAAAAGTGTTGTGTCCGGCGCGGCAAGGAGACCAGGACTCAGTGACTTGGTTCAGCTCATTTATTGGTCCCGAGAACAGTTTGGGCTCCGAGGGAAAAACTTCGGCTTTTTATTCTCAAGATACGGCGGCCACGGCCAATGGCACCGCTTTGAATCTCCTGCGATTAGTTTCCACCAATCGCGGGAGATCCCTAGCGGGCCAATCAGAGCAGCTCACTCGACCAATCAGATCCCTGCGTGCTTTGATCAATCACAGCGCGGCGTTTACGAGAATGCAAATGACCATACAGAACACTCCTCCCCTCTTGGTTTGGTCCTACGTGACGTAGTCCCGTAAGTAGGTGGGGCTCCGTACTTGCCTACTGGACCTGCGCAGGTCAGTCGCTGTCTGGCTCCCGGCCAGTTCGGTCGGGTTCTCTGTTGCTCTCGGCCTCGTCGATGGAACCGCCTGGAAGGTGTCGCCTTTTGGGGCAGGAAAACATTGTAATAATTAAGCAGTCCCAGAAATGCCTGCAGTTCAGTTTTGTTCCTGGGCGTGGGGGCCTCCTTAATGGCTCTGATTTTGTTTGCAGTTGGGTGGATGCTGTGCCGGTCTAGGAGGTATCCTAGGAACTCGACCCGCTCTGTGTAAAGCTGGCATTTCTCTCTCTTCACTTTTAGCCCAGTTTCCTTGAATTTAGTTAGCACCTCCCTTAAACAACCCTCTAGTTCCAGCTGGCTGGTTGCCGACACTAGCACTTCATTGAAGTAGGGCACCACCCCCTTAATTCCTTGCAAAAGTCTCTCCATGAGGCTCTGGAAAATCCCCGGTGCCACGCTGACTCCAAACTGGAGTCGGTTACAGCGAAACGCTCCCCAGTAGGTGACTATGGTTTGCGCCTCGGCGGTTTCTGCGTCGACCGGCAGCTGTTGGTATACTTGTGCCAGGTCGAGCTTCGCAAAAACCTTGCCTCCCCCCAGTGAGTGTAGAAGGTGCTGCACTACCGGGATGGGGTAGGCGCTTTGTTATAAGGTGCAATTTAGGGTGGCCTTATAGTCCCCGCAGATTCTTACCGACCCATCAGGCTTGACTGGGGTGACTATTGGGGTCTCCCACCGGGCGTGGTCGATTGGTTGTAGGACCCCTTGCTTTACGAGCTTGTCAATTTGCTCGTCTATTTTTGGCCTGAGTGCAAAGGGTACCCGCCTTGGTTTTAGGCATATCGGGGGAATGTTGGGGTCTAGGCTGAAGGAGATGGGGGGCCCTCGGTACTTGCCTAGGGTGCTGTCGAACACTTCCTGGAAGTCCCGCGCCAGTTGCTGTTCCCAATCGGTCTTGGCAGTGTGGTTGATGCCCGTGACTTTGATGCCGAGCGGTGCGAACCATTGCAGTCCCAACAGGCTGGGTCGGTCTCGGTCCACGATCGTCAGGGGAAGCTTTGTGGTGCAGCCCTTGAATGTTACCTTGAATTGTCCGGTTCCGACTACCGGGATGAGGTTTCCTTGGTAGTCCTTGATTATTAGTCTCTGGTTCTCCAGTCCCTCCTTGTGGATGGTAGGCACCAAGCGCTTAATTGCTTGCCAGACGACCATGGAGAGGTAGGACTCGGAGTCCACCTCCATTTTGCATGGCTCGCCTTCGATGCCTACCTCCACGTAGACTTTTCAGGCGTCAGTGGTTGATGCATGGCTGATGATGACCGTCTGGTGGGTTTCCTCCCTCCGTCAGGTCTCGCCACCTCGTCGGTTCCGTCTGCTCCGGTCCCATTGGCTGTCGGCTTGGCGATCTCTGGCTCTGGGGGGTGTGCTGTCCCATCTCTGCTCACTGTGGTCCCGCCGTCTGGGGCTGTAGGCCTTCCTCAATCGGTAGACTCAGGCGATGTGACCCTTTTTGTGGCAGTGCCAGAAGACGGCATCGAGAAAGGTGGTCTGCTCGAGGGTGGTCTGCTCGAGGGTGATCATCCCCGCACCCGGCACATGCGGTCCCTGACTTACGACCCCGCTGATTTCTCTGGTCACGTCCCGTCTGGAGCTGGTGGATCTCCTCCTCCTCGTCTGTGGAGTCGGAGGCAGAGTGGAACTCGCCATGATGGGTGGTGGTCTCACGGTGACTTGCTTCTGGTTGGGCCTCGGTCGCCCATCCTGGATCGGCGGTTCCAGTGCGGTCTCCGGTGTCTGGTCTCCACATGCAGTTCGCTGATTTCCGGGTTGGTCGAGTTGGTCGATTTCCGGGTTGGCTGCAGTGGCTTCAGCGATGGCATCGGCGAGGGTGATGTCTCCCTTGGCCATCAGCCGGCTCTGTAGGACTGGGTCTTGGAGTCCGAGTATGACGCGGTCTCGTAAGGCCTCGTCCATGTCCGAGAACCCGCACATGCCTCCTAGGCTTCGTAGCTCAGCCACACTGGTCCCGCCAGTAGAAGTCGTGCCGCCTGATGAGGGTGGGCATGGCGGGGGCATAGTGGTTCTGGAGCAATGGTTCGAGGTCGGCCCAGTCCATCTCCTTGACGTCCGCGGGTTTCGCTAGAGCTTTTGCCATCTTGAACATTGCGGGCCCGCAGTGTGTCAGGAAGACGGCTCTTTTCTTTGGCCCGGCGGCGTCCTTCATGTTGCTGCACTCGGGGAACATGAGGAATCTATCAATGTATGATTCCCAGTCCTCGGTAGCGGGATTGAAGGGCGCGGGCGGTCCGATGCTGGCCATCTCGTCGGTCTCGCTTCCTCCGGACACGTGTTGATGGGGGATTAGCCTTGGGATCCCACCTTCGTCGCCAATGTTGTGTCTGGCGCGGCAAGGAGACCAAGACTCAGTGACTTGGTTCAGCTCATTTATTGGTCTTGAGAACGGCTCGGGCTCCGAGGGAAAAACTTCGGCTTTTTATTCTCAAGCCGCAGAGGCCGCGGCCAATGGTACCGCTTTGAATCTCCCAGGATTAGTTTCTACCAATCGCAGGAGATCCCTAGCGGGCCAATCAGAGCGGCTCACTCGACCAATCGGATCCCTGCGCGCTTTGACCAATCACAGCGTGGCGTTTACAAGAATGCAAATGACCGTACAGAACAAAAAGCAAAAGCAAACTTAGTGGAAATATACTGTCTGTCTATTCTGCGTTGGTCAGACTGCATCTATATTATGTATTATTGCATTTTGGAAAGGACATTGTCAAAGTGGAATGTGTCCGAAGTAGCTCAACCAAGATGATAAAAGAGCCTAGAAGGAAAAACTTTTAATGAGGAAGTGTTAGAAATTTGGATATGTTTAACTTGAAGAAGATAATGCTTTAGGGAGACATGATAGCTGTTTTCAAGTGTCTGAAGAGCTGTCTTGTAAAATGAGAAATCACAGAGTTATATTTTTAAGTTACAAGGAAACAGATTTTGGCTGGCCATTAGGAAAAATAGCTTAACAGTAAGAGCCATTCAAGAATGGACAAGCTGCTCTGAGAGATTCTCCTTCACAAGATGATAGAGGTTGGGTGGCAATCTGTCAAGGGCAGCTTGTAGTGGACTCCTGTACAATGTGTGGGTTTAGAAGGTCCCTTCTTCCTTTTACTTTTCTATGCTTCTCTGTGTAATTGCCGATGGCGCAGTGCATCTCACTGCAAACTATATGCAGCTAACAAACACCTTGGGAAAATTATACTCCATATCCAATATATTGGGTACAATACTGTATTGTATTTACATGATTAGTCACAGAAGCTATTTCAGTGCAACATGGGCAAGGCTGCAAAGAGATTGTGTGCCACATATTTGTTCTATATGCCCTCTCAGAAAATGTGCAATTTAGAAGCAGTGACCCTTCTTCCATTATCTGGCTCACAGCAATCTATAAAATTTAAAACTAAACCAGCTTTTTTTTCTAGGTCTTTTCACCCAGGTTTGCAGCAAGTTTACATGCGATAGGAGCAGTGGTCTGATGAATGTACACTTTCATTTCTATTCATCCTTAACTTGGTGAAAGAAAAATGTTTTTTAAAAAAGTTTTTTCTGACTTTCATCCATTGCAATACAAATGTATTGTGTTCCTCTGTGTTAAAGTCTGTTGAGCCCTATGTAATTAGAACTCATTATACTGGATAAAAAATTTTCAGAACAGCTTTATGAAAAAATGAAAAACTATAAAACATAAAGTTCTTACTAGCTTCACTGCTTACAATTAACTTCAGTATATGTTTAATGGGAAGTTTGTTAAATCTAAACTTATCAGAGACAGCATCAGGATAAACTCCAGCTAACTGACATGCTTGAGTATTATAATTTGTTTTGATTCTTCTCTCCCTCCTCTTCCCCACCATATTGCTTGTTGGATACCTTTTGTTGTGCATTGCCTTCAATGTGGGATCTAAATTCCTTGTGTTCAATGAGATGAAGAATGCCTCAACAACATGGAGCTGGAAAAGGCGCTCTTCTTCATCAGCATGAACACCATCACCTTTGCATGTGACTTCACCTCAGCAGGTGGGATGTTAAACGAACCAAAAGGTTTTAATGAGGCATGGAATTGGAACCAGCTTGTTTGCTCAGTAAATTGTGTGGGAGCAATGTGTGTATGTGAGGGTGTTGGAAGCACAGTGTTCTTTAGATCCTTACTTTCTGCAGCTGGAAGACCTACTCTGTACCCATCGGAACCCTGCTGCGTCCTTCAGCTGTATGTACCAGCAAAGGGTATATACAAAAGGGTAGAAGCAGTAAATACATGGGCTGCTTCAGACATTTTGGTAGGTTGATTTGGTAATGAAGCTGCTGCAAAGTGAAAGAGAGGGTCTGTCAGATTCTGGCTTCCACAAGTTACTTTGTTAATTGGAATAGCCTTTGATAGCATCAGTCATTCCTGGGCTATTAGCTCACTGTCCATAATTTTGCTTGTTCTTCTCTAACTATCCATGAAATGTCAGAGGATCTAGACAATAATTACAGAGGCATAGGGAAATAACTTTCTGCAAATATCATCAAGCATGATCTACAAATTATTTATTTTCATCTTTTTTTTTTCATTTCACACTAACTGGGCTCCATCTTCCATTGACATCTTAATATTAAAGTACAACAGAGCGAATTGAGAAGCAGAAGTGTGGATAAAAGACAGATGGAAAAATACAGATGTTTTAAAGAAGAAGAATAATAGGAGGAAGAATGGCCAGCAAAAACAAAAGGGGAGGGGACTTGTTGTATAATGTTAAAAAGAAAAGAGGCAACATACCAAAACCTTGGAAGACCTTCAGGTGGTGAAGAAAGTTTCACTGGTTGATTTTTTGTCCTTCCCAAACCACGACTGTTAAATTATTCAATGCAGAGCAAAAAATTTTTAAAAATGGCAACTGTGTTTCAATAAATGTTGGAAGGAGATGAATAGAAGCCCAGAATTCATTAGGAAAAAAGTCATAATTAAAAGCAAAAAGAACCCTGTCCTAATGTACCTGCAAATCACTAGAAAGACCTTTCATTCAATCTCAGATGTTAATACAGACCCAAACTGGAAGATATGCAAGAGATACAGAATCTAATGTTTTCTAAAGAAACCAAAATACACTGCTCAAAAAAATAAAGGGAACACTTAAACAACACAATGTAGCTCCAAGTCAGTTGCACTTCTGTGAAATCAAACTGTCCACTTAGGTAGCAACACTGATTGACAATTAATTTCACATGCTGTTGTACAAATGGAATAGACAACAGGTGGAAAGCATAGGCAGTTCGCAAGACATCCCCAATAAAGGAGTGGTTCTGCAGGTGGTGACCACAGACCACTTCTCAGTTCCTCTGCTTTCTGGCTGATGGTTTGGTTACTTTTGAATGCTGGCAGTGCTTTCACTCTAGTGGAAGCATGAGATGGAGTCTACAACCCACACAAGTGGCTCAGGTAGTGCAACTCATCCAGGATGGCACATCAATGTGAGCTGTGGCAAGAAGGTTTGTCTGTCAGCATAGTGTCCAGAGCATGGAGGCGCTACCAGGAGACAGGCCAGTACATCAGGAGACGTGGAGGAGGCCGTAGGAGGGCAACAACCCAGCATCAGGACCACTACCTCCGCCTTTGTACAAGGAGGGACAGGAGGAGCACTGTCAGAGCCTTGCAAAATGACCTCCAGCGGGCCACAAATGTGCATGTGGCTGCTCAAACAATCAGAAACAGACTCCATGAGGGTGGTATGAGGGTCCAACATCCACAGGTGGGGGTTGTGCTTACAGCCCAACACTGTGCAGGATGTTTGGCATTTGCCAGAGAACACCAAGATTGGCAAATTCGCCACTGGTGCCCTGTGCTCTTCACAGATGAAAGCAGGTTCACACTGAGCACATGTGACAGACGTGACAGGGTCTGGAGACACCGGGGAGAACCTTCTGCTGCCTGCAACATCCTCCAGCATGACCGGTTTGGCAGTTGGTCAGTAATGGTGTGGGATGGCATTTCTTTAGGGGGCTGCACAGCCCTCCATGTGCTCACCAGAGGTAGCCTGACTGCCATTAGGTACTGAGATGAGATCCTCAGACGCCTTGGGAGACCATATGCTGGTGCAGTTGGCCCTGGTTTCCTTCTAATGCAAGACAGTGCTAAACCTCATGTGGCTGGAGTGTGTCAGCAGTTCCTGCAAGACGAAGGCATTGATGCTGTGGACTGGCCCGCCCATTCCCCAGACCTGAATCCGATTGACCACATCTGGGACATCATGTCTCGCTCCATCCACCACAGACTGTCCAGGAGTTGGGGGATGCTTTAGTCCAGGTGTGGGAGGAGATCCCTCAGGAGACCATCCGCCACCTCATCAGGAGCATGCCCAGGCATTGTAAGGAGGTCATACAGGCACGTGGAGGCCACACACACTACTGAGCCTCATTTGACTTGTTTTAAGGACATTACTTCAAAGTTGGATCAGCCTGTAGTGTTTTTTCCACTTTAATTTTGAGTGTAATTCCAAATCCAGACCTCTATGGGTTGCTAAATTTGATTTCCATTGATAATTTTTGTGTGATTTTGTTGTCAGCATATTCCATTATGTAATGAACAAAGTATTTAATAAGAATATTTCATTCATTCAAATCTAGGATGTCTTCCCTTTATTTTTTTAGCAGTGTAATTTCATTGAAAGCAAAAATAGGAAATATTTGCTTTTTGCTACCTACTGGTTATTTACTAGGTGCCATTTAATACCAGTGATGGAAAGAGATTTGGTTTCAATAGGCTTGTAGATTTACTTTGATGTATTTACAAGATGGCCAAGATGTCTTTTGTTACTTTCCTAGGAGAATTCTACTGGGTCCTTTTCAAAGGGAAGGAGAGTAAGGTTAGGTTTTTTCCACTCCTATGGGGAAGATGAATGGGAATTCTGGGGAGAGGGAGCTTTGGGTCAAGCTCCATTTTCATTCAAGTCAGCTGATCCTGTTGCCACGGTGGCTGGTTGTGAACAGTGTTGCCTTTGGACAGACATCTGCTGTCTTGGAACAGGGCTAGGTCCACAGCATACTTTACAATGGGGCTCAGTAAATGGAAGCAAGCAACTTTCAGTCATCTGTGCCAGAATTTAGGCAGCAACTCAGAGGGAAAACCTGTACTGATTTAAGGAACATGGAAATCCACATTGGATCATCTACTGGGGCTTTATTTTTTTGGCACAAGAATTGTACTTGGTTTTGTTTTCATCCAAGCCTCAAGAACCCGCCTCCCCCTGTTTATTCCAGGTAGAGACTGTATTCCTTACAACAAACCTGTCCCTTAGCATGTAAAATATTTGCTTGCTAAAATGTTATATATCCTTATGATAGTTATAGTACCACATTGCATAAGTTATTGCTCAGATGTCTTTAATTGTTCTTCTCCTTGTCTATGATGGTGACATAAATAAGGGATTTTCTTAATACTTGGCTGACTTTGCCTTGCCTGGGAAGCTACATAGAGGTACCTCTGGTCGGGACTTGGGTGGGAAACCTTCAGGAAATTCCAGGGGTTTAAGGTATGATGAGATATCAAAAAAAAAAAAAATCCTGAAAGAAGGGTAGGAAAATCACATATTTGTTGCTGCCAATAAAATGACACAGAAACATAACCAAGAAACCAAACATGACCTGAAGGAAACAAAGGTCCTTAGGGCAAATCCAATTTTAAAAGGGAGATGACTACATGAAACAAGAAATGCAACTGTTTTCCATATTGGAAACTTGCTTACTGTGATGTTCAAGCAGCAGAAATGGAACATAAAGTTGAAGAGAGAATGGCTGTATACCTTTTAAGTGCTTTGAAGACTTTGATATGCTTTAGGATTTCTAAGTGCTGCTGACCAATAACTTGCACTAGCTTAGAAAAAGCCCATTTGATCTCTGCCTGAGAATTTCTTCTAAGTATTCCAATGCTGTCAAACCTCATTCTAATAACTAAAGGGCTTTCCAATGGAGTAACACCTGCAGAGGTTCCTATTTCTCTTACCCTGACTCCTTCACTTCCTCTTTCTGAAATAAGAATGCAAATACAGCTACAAAAGTTCTTCCAGCTAGGGAGCTTCCAGCTGTTTCACTGTCAATTACAAAGAGAATTGTTGTTGACTTTCCCTCTCTTGGGGCCATTGCTCTTATTTTATATGGATCTCCTTCCCCACCCTGTAGTACTACTAACAATTATATCCAGAGAAAGAGAATGTCATTACACCTGAGCAGTTTCCAGAAGCTCAAAGTAATCTCTAAAAAAAAATAAAAAATGGTTATTTAACACTGTGACTCTCTAATTGTTATTTATGAACTGTCAATAAGCTAAATATTGAAAGTTTGTTTGAAAATGCAGATTGAAAGTATTTCACCCAGGGAAAAGAATAACATTTCTAAAATGGTGGTGACCAGGAAGGGCAGCGGGTACTGTACTCAAAAACAATTATTTAATTAGTACTATCACCTCCTTTCATTTAATTTCAGTATGATATTTGTAACAAAGCCAGGAAGGCATTTGAGTGCTAATTAAAACAAAGGTAATTTAAAGCATTAGTAAATAAGGTAGTGAAATGGCGTTCCTTTGGAGAGTTATAGTGCAAAAGTGCTAATGTTTATCTAGGTGGCACATTGTTTCTGAAGCAGAGTTTTTTTTCCTCTTGGAAAAAGATTCCACACTGTTGTTGAAAGTATGTATGTCATGCATACTTTAATCTTAATCTTTGCACCAAGTAGCAGTTAGGTGTGTACTGCTAAACAGCACTTCTAATTCTATGAGTCAATGGACATTTATATACTGAAATTTCTATATTATTCATTTTATGTAAAATCCCCAAATTATTTACAGTGATATAACCCAATAATATCCTGCTATTATCACACACAAACACGCACACATAAAGCCACACAAACAAAGCCATGAAACATCAACCATTTTAGAGGTGGCGAGTCTGGGAAGTGGCGCAAATCATTAATCTGCAGAATCCCTCTCCTCCCTTTACCCCCTCCCCACTTCTCATAAAACCTCATTAGGATGAACCCTTCATAATGCAGGCATCTGAATAGAGAACAGCCTCTTCTGCACTTTGATTTAGGGCTTTCTCCACCTGGAGTCAAAGTGATTTCTATTCATTCTTGAGTCAGCACAAAACAACGGCAGCATCACATTTCCTGTCTTCTTTCATCCTTTATCCTGCCTCGGCTGTGTCTATTCTGGGTTCTGTTCTGTGACGCTTTGGCAAGAATGCCAGCCATCATAGCCTGGGTGATTCGTTTCCCTCCTCTGAATTTGCTGCCATCCCTCTTCAACCCTTCAAAGTTATCTGGGAAAACATATATCAATCAGGACGTTACAGCAAGTGTGGTGTACAATTCCTTTCAAGACTTCTGTAGGTGCCTTTGTCTCTCCCCACCTCCCACCAACCACCACACACATCCCATAACTTGAAAGAAAGAAACTGATGGGATGACACCAGAACAGAAATTGCTTCAAAAGCAGGAGGCAATACATGTGTGCTGTAATCATGCAGCTACTGTTGTTAAATACCCAACAGCAGAAGCTCTAAAATGTTCTAATCCTGGGCAATTAACTCTTAGTTCATGTATGTGAGCTGAGTTGGGGGTGGGGTGATGTGGGGGTGATTGGAAAGGACGAATTTGGGGAAACTGGCAAATAAACAGAAACACCCCTGTTAAGTTCTGCGCATGGTTGCAAGGAGTAAAGACAAGGCAGTGAACAGTAAACTTCAACTCTTTATGAAGCATACTGAACAGAGCGATCACCTAGGGCAGCAGCAGCCCTTTTATAGGGTTGGCTGCTGTCCTTTTAGCCAATGAAAAACATGGAAGTATTAAACCCTTGAACCAATGAGAGTTGGCCCGTTAACAGCCAATCAGATTTCCCAGAAAGGACCAATCCGATGTTGCTATTATCGGCCAATCAGAAGTGCAGGATTAGAACCCTGCTTTTTACTTAAGGTTGTTAAAACTTTATTAAACGCCTTTATTAGTTCATAACAACCCCCATCCTGCTTTTTTCCTTGATGGAATAGCAAAGGATGGCTTTCTTCTCTTTGTCCTTGTTGGAAGCTGGAAAAGAAGCCGATGTCAAAACACAGGGTTGTCTCTCTGTGTGTGTATGAGAGAGAGGGAGGGAGGGAAGGAGAGAGAGGCATAAACCATCTCAGCAAGCATAGAAATTTAATGGAGAAGGCAAACTTTGAGAAAGAGAGAGTAGCTAGTGGTAGAGAGTAGCTAGTGACAGGAGAACGGTTCCCTTTCTCAATACTCCCAAAGGCCACCTCTGATCAGGTGATGGCCTGGTTTCTTCCACTTCATTGAAGGTTTTCAAATGGAGTCTCAATTATCAGGTATCAGGGTAGAGTAGTAAATCCTGCAGTGTGCAGGGGGTTGGACTTGATGACCTTTCAGGTCCCTTCTGACTGTGTCTCTATGATCGCAACTTTAACAGACAAGCTAATGTCTCTCTAAGGGAACAGATAGCTAAGCATAACAGATTTACATACTGTACATTAAAACTGCAATCAGATGGTAGTGTACTAATAAAGACAATATTATTTTTATTTTACTACAGTTAATGCCCACAAGGCTTTCTCATTCACAGGCTGGAGATAAGATAAGGTCAACAACATGGGATTAAGAAGTGAAATTCAGATATGATACATGACTATATTATCCACCCAAATATTTTCTTCCTCCTCCTTTCATACAAATCTCTATGGACGTGGTTTGTACTGTGAGAGACCCACAATCCCCCATCCCCATGGGGGAATCCTAAAAATTGCTGTATTTTTTTTTTCCTTTGGGGGTATTTATAGTTTGTTTTTCTTAATGATTTGATCCACTGTGTTTTATGATTGTTGATTTTAATATTTTAATGCTTTAATGTTTTTATGCTGTAAACTGCTCAGAGATGATGGATAAAATATGGGCATTAAATAAACTTCCTAAATAAAGAAAATGATCACTATGTATTTAAACTAAGTTAAACTAAACTAAGTTCACCCATTTACTAAACCATAAAAGCCATGGTTCCAAACTATAATGCTATACTCAAACAGTATGTGATTAGTCACCAAAATCAAATCAAATTTTGGCTTAGCTTGTTGTGTATACTTTCATATTAACCTATAATGTGGCTAAGTCATGCCTGTGGAATAAATCAGAAAGTAGAAAGGCTTCTTTGGTCAATTCCTAGCTGTTTTTCTTTCTTTTGAGTGCTCTTGTTTTACACCCCAATTTTGGGCAGGCACAAAAGTAAATTTACTTTTCACATTGAGCAAAAATTTCATTAAGTAAGTCACTAACAGGCCACAATTTCCAATGGATTCATTGAACCATGGTTAATTTATTGACTTTCTCATCCTCAAATATGGCTAAATCAAAAACAAACCAACCATTTTACAGGTAAGTGTAGATTTGGGCATTAGGTCAATGCCCTGTCTAAAATGAATATGAAATATGAGTTCATTTCACTTTAACTACGTACTCAGTACTCCATGGCTGAGTTCACAAATTTCATTAAGCCATCAAGTATTTTGTTCGGTTTTGGCTTAGTGTGTTAGATGAATTGAGCTCCTGAGATAGATAGATTGTCCTTTACAGTTTTTTATTCTACATGAAGCAGGCCATGTTGGTTAAACAGCCCCCTGCATCTAGAGCAAATCCCAAAAAAGGTCACATGGGGTCATGATGATGTCACTCAGATGAGCCCTGTGATGTCATTTGTATACAATCCTCTTAGACTGAGCTGTGATTTGACTGGCTTGAATATAGGAGGTGGGATGGACCTGTTCCATGCCACTGGCCTCTGAGCCTATTTCTCCCTTTTCTTCTATTGGGGAAAAAATATCCAAGGCACAGCAGCTTGCCAATAGGCCACCACCTTCCCTTGCCTTATTACTGCAACCAGCATGTGCTGCCACAACAAGATTAAAATGATTGCGCCATCATTTGTTTCATATTTAATAAACAATTGGGAGCAGGTTTCCCAGCAAGCTGAGTCTATCAATCAAACTCATACAAAGTCCCCATTTGAGCTGCCACTTCCAAAAAGAAAGAAAATAAAATTGGACTAATTTATTATTCATTTGTTCATTAAGTCTGTATTAACCAGATATATTATAAAAGAAAGCAGAATTATGCCTTTTGATGAGGGAATTCTCTGCCATGAATATTCATAGCCTCCACTTTGCCCCCCTTGCTACTCATCAGCACATGTGGCATCTATTGTGTGGTGTTAGGGGGGGGGGTCAAACAAGCACCCCCAACAAAGTCAATCTTCAAATTCAGCACCCCTGATATTAGTGACTGACTGCACCATCCGTATTACTGCTGGTTGGCTGCCACTCTTCTGATGTGGGAGGTGTTGAATGCTGCCAGACCCTGCAATTGAGTAGTAGTGAAGTGATCTTGGCTCCACCCAGAAGCTCATAGGAATGACAGGCAGGAATTTGGACTTGCCTGTGTCTTGAATCTACTCTTTCAGCCTGGAGTTCTTAGAGATCTTAATGGGACAACCAGAGGAGCTCTGTCTCTGGAATAATCACCAACTCTACCCATGTCTTTAGCGATTAAGCTGAACCTGCTTAATAAACATATTTCCTGGACTTTGTGGCCTCCTCTAGCATATCCAAAGGCTTAGGTTTGCACAGTATACCAAGCCCGCAAGAAGCTAACCCAGGTTAGGATTTCCGGTCTGCAGCACTTCGGAGCAGGCAGGAATCCGCGACTGTGCGCAGTTTCTGCCTGTGTTCACTGCCCGAGTGCCCCGAGCCATTTGGCTTCGGGGCTAAGCCACCTCCGTAGAAGGTGGAGAAGACGGGGGGGGTCTGGCAGGGTCGAGAGATATCGCACCTCTCTTCCCTAGCCAACGAAACCCCCTTTTCCAAAGGCAGCTGAGCGGCGGTCAGCAATGGCCGCCACATTGAAGAGCTCAGCCGGAAAAAGAAAGTGCAGGAGGAGCTGTGAAGAAATGAAAGTGATCTTTGCTGACCGGGACAAAGTAACAGTGAAAGTACCCTGGAATTTAAAATTTACTAAAGAAACACCGTTTCCAGAATGTGTCAAGCGGTGAATGTAAATTAAAGGAAAAGTTGTTTTTTTCTTTTCACTCTCCTTCTGAACGTGACAGTGATAGAACTTTAAGAGAAATCGGAAAACCCGCATTGGAGGTATGGATTTCTGAACATTTAAAGGAAAATCTTTTTGCTGTAAGTGGGAAGGGAGAGGAAAAAAAATTGAAGCAGAATTTGAAAAAGGAGGAAATTGCCTAGAATTTTAAAGAGCTATTGAATATTAATAAGGCTTCTAAAAGATATATCTTAATTGGAACTTTTTGATCAAACAGCAAACCCAGAAAGAGAAATGGAAGAAAGAAAAAAGTATTAAAAGAAATAATTTATTTGGATTCTTTGGTGACTGTGGAACTTTTGGGAATTATTTTTGATTAAAAACACTTGGGTGGTTGTTCTGGAAAAAAAAACTTTCTCTTTATGATGGCATCGCTTGTGGATGAACTAAAAATTGAATATCAAAAATATAAAAAAGAAGAACAAGATGGGAAAGATACTTTGGGCACTCTTTTTCAATTTCTAGAAATGGCGGTATGTACTTATGAATAATTGACTGCGCAGCAGGACAACTGGGATAAAGAAGAAGCCATCTTTGATGAACAAATGATTCTATTTGGGGAGGAGGAGAAAGAGGAAAAGAAAAAGGGGATTTTAAGGCTTGAAAAAACAACCAAAAAAGGGAAAAATGAGGTGAAAGGTAGATACAAGTTAGAAAACAACAGAAAGGGGGAAAGCAGAAGAAGAAAAGGGAGGAAGAGAGACAAAGGGGTAAAAAGGGCAAGGAGAAGAATAAGCAAGAGAGAAAGGAAGGGATGAGAAGCAAGTTTTAAAGAAACAAAATTCATTTAGAGACAATGGGTAAATTTAATTGAAAAGGATTCTGTAAGATACATAAGATTTTGTTTTATATGTATATTTAGAATAAAATGCTTAAGATATAAATGAGTATTAATATGTATGATTAGTTTTTTTAATGGCATAGATAGTGGTCTTATATGCTCTTTTTGTTATTGCTGTTTTTTTTTCTCATAAAATACATGGTGTAATTTTAGAATGTACTAAACAGAATCCCAATATAAGTTAAGTGTTATATTAAGTATTATTAAGCTAGGGGAAAGAGTTAAAGGTGTCATACTCCAATCAGTGTACAGGAGAAGTTTGTTTAAAGAGAAAAGATGAATGGATAGCTGGAAATAGAACAGACAAAGAATGATAAGTATTATGATTTGAACTGAGATGAGATAAATAAAATAAAACTAAGAAAGATAAAAGGGGGAAGAAGCTATATAAAAAATTATGATTTTTGAATTTGTGTCTGTACGAAGAGTTTTAACCCGGGATCAAGCGACTTTCAGAAAAGATGTTTTATGTTTTTATGTTTTATGTTTTGTTTGTTTGTGTATTGTTCTTGAAAAGCAATAAGATTTTAATTAGCAAGAAATACAATTTGGATAACAGAATGAAAGGGAGAAGTTGGGATAAGATACTGAACAGATAACTGAACAGATAACGTAAATATATATATTATAATTTGGAATTATTCTGTATGTTCTATTGGTTTTTTCAGAAAAGATCTTTTATGTTATTATGCCTTGTTTGTTTGTGTATTGTTTTGTAAAAACTAATAATTTTTTTTTTTTTTTTTTAAAAAAGCTAACCCAGGTTAAGACAAGCCTGGCTTAGCATTTGAATGTCCTTCTCTGTATTTGTTATTGTATTGTAACTCTTAAAAAACTGTTACACCTAACATGTCACTAATTTTTAGTGAGAAAATGATGCAATCATTAGGTGTGTTAAACACCCATTCTGGGATCCACTATAATGAGTATCAGACTTCCTGGGTAAACTAGTCAGGAAACACAACTAGATAAGCAAATTCTACTTTACTGTAAGGTTACATTAACAGAATCTTACAAGTCTGAAAGTACAAATTTCCCATCACCTCTTTTAACTGCCTGATCAATTTGGATGGGTTTTCTTCCTCTGACCATTAATCTATTGGGCACTCCCCTCCACTTACCTGTTTATTTTCTAGGAAGCATCTCTTCCCCTTATCCCCCAAGGGCACCCACACATTCTATTGCACTGTGACACTGAACAGGTGGAGGGAAAATACCCCACATATCCTTTTTGGCATTAAAACAGCAGGTCGATATCATATGTGTGGGTTGAAAAATTCAAGATGGCTGCTATGACTGAAATCCTGAAATCCATGCAACTGATAAAAAGAGAGGAGGGCTTTGATTATGTAATCAAGACCACCAGCTTCACCTTTTTTACCTCCCTTACACACTCCCCTGCTGGATTGGAACTTAGCAGTTCTATTAGTTTTGTGGTAATATCGAAATTCATAGCAGCTAAACTCCAGTTTCCACATGACAATAATAATGGAAACAATGTAAGGTGGTTTGCTTTGTGTGTATATGGACGGATGGGTGAGTTGCCTCATGTTGAATTTAAATAAGGCTTCATCCTTAACTGGAGAATCACATGATGTTTATTTCCATTTCCTGCTTTCTATCCTGGAGTCCCTGGATTTTCTTTTTAACTAATAGATAAATCTAGAATGTTAAGTGTCTTGGGCATTATCACAAAATAGCTATAGAAGAAACTCATTGTTTGGAATATCTCTACACATTGATCACAGTTAGCCATTCAGAAATTACCTATTTCATAGAAGGATACAGGTTTTTTTTTGCATATGTCTGCCTGTGACTCTTGGTGATTGCTTGGATTTCAGAAGTGGTTTGCCATTGCGTTCTTCTTAGGGCTGAGAGAAAGTGACTGGCACAAAGTCACTCAACTAGCTTTGTGTGCAAAGAATCTCTGGCTTCTAGCCTGGTGCCTTAACTGCTACACAAAACTGGCTGTCACAGTCAGCCATTTAGACCATTTCACAGAAGAGTAAACTATGGCTAAACCTCATGGGTTGTTGTCCTCACCCCCCCCTCCAGAATTGCATTTTGTGCTAATTATATTAACATTAGCCAAGTTGGAGACCAGGTAATTCACTCCTCCTCTGACTCTGATCCTGACTAGTTTTGATGCTGCAGTTAGGGTTTTATCAAAATCAAGGGTTAAATTCTTCTTACGGTGTGCAGTTATTCTAAAAAGAGTGAAAGAAGGAAGGAAAGATAAGTAAATTAACCCAGTTCTTAATGACACATTTAGTGTTATCAGTTTAGAAGAAAAGCTAGAAAAGGGCATCTGATTCTCAGCCTAAATGGTGCAACTCCCTTCTTCTAGTATGAGATAGTGAATGAATTATAAGGCAATCTCACAGCTGCCCAGATGATTATGGACTATGGGGATAATATATTTAAAATGAAATTTGAATAAGAGAGACTCCAGGGTTTCTATAATTGATTTACAGAGTTTGATCTGAAATATGTTTACTCACAGTTAAATCAAGTTGGGTTGTAGAGATTACATTGCTGGTGTAAATGGGTATTACTTTTTTTGTTGGCTCTCCATTAGTTTTATCTTTCCTGATTTTAGCAAACATGTTAAGTATTATTACTTAGAAGAAAACAGTTGTTGAAGAATACCTGAAGACATTTTCCTAAAAGCACAAGGCTAACTGAGTCATCTGCCTTACCAGTACACAGAAAATAGGTTTTCCCCTCTTAATTAAGTAGTATTTATTTAATTTTTAATTTGTTTATAATACTGGAGTAATTATATTTTCTCTCCTCCTTCAGCATTCAGGACTGAAATGTAATAATTTTTCTGCAGGGCTGCTTTGATTTTAATTATTCAGCATCTACTTCTAAATTCTTTGTAATGGGAAAGATGATTTGAAGGTATCATATTATATATCCAAATTCACTTTTAAAATGGTACTTCAAACACTGTCAGTTTCCTTTACAGAAGGGAGAGAAGAACTGGCAGGAGGTTATGACTATTGACTTCTTTTTCCCACTGTGGTGCCTAATATTGCTTTGAACGGAAAGCTTGTTGGAGCTGGCTAGACCGGAACAGCTGGTTGGTGCTGGAGGACATGGAACAAAAATGAGCCACAGGGAGGGTGACAAACTTTTACTCTGTATCTGTATTGACAAGCACCAGAGCAGTTAATGTATGCAAGGAAATGAGTCAGCCAACTTTTACAGCTGTTTCACAGTGACCCGGTTGTCCAACTCAAGTCTCTTGCCTAAGACATGCAGGATGGCAGCCTTTTTGAGACAAAGGCCTGGGGAGATGTAACACTATCCATTCTCTAGCTGAATTGGCTTGGATGTAGAAACAAATGTGATCTCTTTCCAAGACCATCCCTGGTGGTTTTAATTGGTTTTATTGTTTTTAAAGGAAGTTCTATGACCATATGGAGAGGTGGGGAATGGGCTTGTTTCATGCCTGACTCCTGCACATTCACTGCAAACTCCCTTTTGTATACAGAGAGAGCTTGCTTCAGCAGCCAGGAATGGAAGGAAAGTGGGGATCATGATCCTGTGGAGAAAACCTTCTGTGGAGCTAACCATGTAGCCATTGGCTCACCCCCTCAGTGCATTCAAGTCCATTCTGTTATATCATCTAGAATATTTTTTTTTTTTGGGGGGGAAAGCTATTTATTTATTTATTTGATTTGTCAATCGCTTACAAGATAATAGGTATAAGTATAAACATGCATAAGAATACAGAAAATAGATACGATTAAATGGGGACTTTAGGACAGGGACGGGAGGCACGATGGTGCACTTATGCACACCCCTTACAGCCTCTTAGGAATGGGATGAGGGCAATAGTGGGTAGTTTGATTCATATGAAAATTCTCACAGTCCTTGCCTTTCAGGTTTCAGCTATGACTGAATACTCGGTGGTTACAATTCTTAAAACATACTAAGCAAGACTGTTAATTATGGCTCTTTATCTGTGTTCACACAATTATATTGCAAACTAATGAACCATACTGTGGTATAATACAGCACAGAAACCATATGCAAGAGTCATCTCCTCCTCTTCCCTTCATCTTTTATTTTCATTTATTTTACTTAAGAAATCTATAGGGTCATTGATCTCATAATCTATGACTCTGGGTGGTGTACTTCAATAATTAAAAAAAAAATCAAATGAAAAATATCGATGCAAGAACGTAAAAGAACTCTGTTATAACAGCGAAGATATGCCCAAGAGCTAACTGTAGAATTGATCATGAATTGGTGTCTGCAACTTGCAAGTTAAACTAAAGCAATAGTATAAAGCCAATCAGTTTTCAGGATATGACTTTGAACATATACCCACTGCGGAATGAAATAGAAGAAACTGTTAAGGATGAATGTAACAAGTGACTTCCAAAGACCAAGAAATAGAAGAAAGCAAACTGGATGTCAGAATTAACAGTGGGAATTGCCAAGAAGAGAAGCCTAAATCAAGAAAGGCAAAAATCCCAAGAAGCAACTTAACCAAGAATTTCAGAGACTGGTTAAAAGACACAAAGAATAATATTAGAACGACATCAAAGATGGAAATGGATATAGAAAAACAAGAAAGGTTTCCAAAAGATGTCAGAATTCAGATGCTTTCCCATCTTTAAATGGATGCTGAAGCACATGGATGACTGATTCAAAACAGATCAAATGAGATGGAAAAACTATGAGTTCAGGTACTTTTTGGATTATGACCATTTGTGCAGCAACCATTCAAAGTTACAATAGCTCTGAATGAGGGGGACTTATAATGGGTCCTTGGAGTTCCAGTCATTGCAGTGTCCCCATGGCCAGGTGATCTCAATTTCCAATGTTCCCTGCTGGCTTCCCATAATCAAAGTCACTGGGAAAGCCAGCAGGAAGTCAGAAGCTGTGATCACATGAGATTCATGCTTAAACCGCATGATCCTCATTTAATAATGGTAACTGGGACTGTCAGAATTGCTGTTGTTAAGCAACACAATCATGTAAATGTCACAGTTTACATCTACATCATTTAGTGACAATTACAGTTGTTAACTGAGGAGTACTTGTATAATGACACTTTGTGCATCCAAAATACCTTAGAAGATATTCCTTAGTAACAAGTATCTCTTGTATTAGAAGATGAAGTGAGATCAGCATTCCAGTCATTACCAAGTCTGAAGCATTCAGGAACTGATGAAATATCTACAGAAATATAGCAAGCAAGAAAAGAAGAATTAGTAAATTATGCTGACAAATTCACTGTTCTGATAGCTGAAAATGCAAATGATTTGGAATGTTTAATAATGAAAAATCAAGAAGCATAGCCAAAAAAAAAAAAAAAAAAGGGAGGGCAGCTATGACTAAATATAAAGAAGACTGAACTAATGACAACAGCAACCAGTCTTAGAATTAGCAATGCAGATACCAAAATGGTGGATAGCTTTGCCTTTTAGGATTAGCTATCAATCAGAAAGGAACCAGCAATCAAGAAATATTCCACAGATTACACTTGTACTTGAAAGGATAACAATAATGAAAGTCTTCAAAAAGATGTACTATGTCTATACCTACAAAGGTTAAAATCTTCCAGGCAATGGTTTTCCACCCCTTTTCCCTTCCCTCCTTCTTGCTGGTTTTGCCTGTTTCTTCTTTTACCAATGGTTAAAAATGAGACAAACGCAATAGCTATTGTCACTTTGTTGCCAGCTATCTTGCATGTCTGTTATCCAATAGAATCATGGCAATATGAAAATCTCCTTCAAAGTTTCATTGAAGTTATTAAGAACATAGGGAGGGACACAAAGGAACCCTATTTCATAAGTGAAGGCCAAACAGTTGAACAAGCTTTCCCTCCCTTACCCGCTGCATTTCTGGAGTCTGCTATCCAGACTAGTGGTCCCCAAAATGATCTAGAAGCACATCATGTCTAGAAGGACATTGTGTTGGACAAAAGTACTGAGAATTTTAGTAGGACCAACAGAAGCACTTTTTTCCTCCCCGGGTTCATATCACGCAAGCTGACTGACTATCTCAGCCACCAAGACAACTCAATCACAGCTATGTAGTTAATCTTGAGTGAATGTCATAATAAATTATAAAAATTTCATGGTGAAAAAAATGAGCATATGGGATTTAAAGCACAGAAGCCTCAACTCTTTGTATTGTACAGGTTGAAAATATACTAATGGTAAGTTCATATGCTTCACATATGTCTAAATGAAATGGTCAAGTCAAAATGAACAAAGCTGATTCCTTTTACCAAAACATATACTTACATAAAGCAAACTAATGATGAAATAAGCATTATCATTTCTTCTTGAACCTAGTTTGAAAGTAAAGTTTGTGCGCCATGTGGCATGGTACAAAGATAAACTTATCATTAGTGGCTAATTCTTGCTCGTCTTCTAAACATTAACAGGACAAAGCATTCAGGAAAAGATCTTTTTCCACCATTGCACTACGTACAGTAATCCCAGCAAGCCATTTATAGCAAAATCCTCAAGGTTTGCTATCTATTGATTGGTTACACTCCCGAGATATATTGATGCATTGCAAGATCTAAATCAAAACAACTATTCTGTAATTATTTTCTTTTCACATAGTCCACTTTCAAATATTATTTTTGTCAGAGTTCCATAACAGTATTCCAGGCATTCTTTCAAATCCTCTGAAGTCCTGGGGAAATTCCATCTGTTCCTTTTCACTGCATATAAATGCTTCCAAAGAATGAATCAGAGTCATAACTAGGTTAGAGTAATAAGCACACCTCAAAATAGCTGGATTGTTGTAAGAGACAGCATGCAACTCAACTGAGGAGTACCATGATCAACCACAGTATGTATCTCTCCCCCACCCCCATGATGAATACAGAAAATGGATTTTACCCTGGGCTGTAAAGCTCATTCTTCAAAATTACTTCAAAATTTGGGCATGCTGGAAATAATTCACTTTATTATTTATTTATTAATTAATTACTTATTTTGTCAAGCAATTATAAGATAACAGGTATAAGTATAAACATAGTTATGGATACATGAAATGGATACATATAAGAAAAATATAAAAAAGAAACAAAAGGAAAGGGATGGTAGGCACATTGGTGCGCTTATGCACGCCCCCTACAGACCTCTTAGGAAAGGGATGAGGTCAATAGTAGACAGTCTAAGGTTAAAGTTTTGGGGGTTTGGGGAAGAAACCACAGAGTTAGGTAGAGTAATCCAGACATTGACTACTCTGTTGCTGAAGTCATATTTCCTGCAATCAAATTTGGTGCAGTTTACCTTGAGTTTGCATCTATTGTGTGCTCTTGTATTGTTATGGTTGAAGCTGAAGTATTCATTGACAGGTAGAACATTGCAATGTACAATTGTATATGCTAGACTTAGATCAGACTGAAGGCAGCGTAGTTCTAGCTTTTCTAGGTCTAGAATTTCAAGTCTAGTGGCATAAGGTTTTCTGCAATGAGTAGAGGAGTGTCGAACTCTTCTTGTGAAATATTTCTGGATTTTCTCAACTGTGCTAATATCAGATACGTAATGTGGGTTCCAGACTGATGAGCTGTATTCAAGTATTGGTCTAGCAAATGTTTTGTATGCTCTCGTTAGTACTGTGATATTACCAGAGAAAAAGCTACGTAGGATTAGGTTAACAACTCTTAATGCCTTTTTGGCTATGTAGTTACAGTGGGCTCTAGCACTTAGATCATTAGAGATGAGAACTCCAAGATTCTTGACAGAGTTTGGATCATCAACAAGGTCTTGACTATTCAGCTTGCATTTTACTTTCTGATTTTTTTTGCCAATATGTAGGACAGAGCATTTATTTGTTGAGATTTGAAGTTGCCATTTATTTGACCATTCTGATACATAATCGACGTCTTTTTGAAGGATAGCAGTATTGACAGTGGTGTTGAATAGCTTTACATCAGCAGCGAAAAGAATACAGTTGCTTTTAATATGATCACAGGTCATTTATGTAGAATATGAAAAGAGTTGGTCCGAGAACACTGCCCTGGGGGACACCACTGTTGACAGGTACAGAATTTGATAGGATGCTCCCAATTTTGACCATTAGTTGACTGTTTGACAGGAATGCTTCTAACCAGTTATGCAGGTGTCAAGAGATACCATAAGATTTTAGTTTTTTAGGAGTAGTTTGTCGTGTACCACTGAATCAAAGGCTTTACAAAAGTCTATGTAGATTGCGTCTATTGTTTTGCCCTGATCGAGTTGCATAGTCCATATGTAAGAGTTGCAGATTACAGGATAGTTTTTTTCTGAAACCAAATAGTTTATTAGAGAGTAGGTTGTTTGTCTCTAAGTGGAGGATAATGGATTGGTTAATAATTGATTCCATGACTTTACAGGTGACACTGAATAAAGAGATTGGTCTGTAATTTTCAACTAGGCTGGGGTCTCCCTTTTTGAAGATGGGGATGACCGTGGCTTGAGACCATAGGTTTGGCAAGGAGCTGGATTTTTCAAAGATTATGCTTAGAGGTTTGGCTATGGCAGTGGATAGCTTTTTAAAGAAGTAGGCACATATTCCATCCGGTCGAATAGATAGAGATGGTTTTAGATTGTGTAGTGCTTTTTCAATGTTGTCTTCTGTGAAATCGCTATGTATTGGATCATTGTCGTCATCTGTGGTTCAATTAGGAAATACTGGGCATGATCCATTGCTGTTTACAAATACTGAGCCAAAGAATGTGTTAAAGAGGTTGGCTTTAATGGTGTCGTCGTTGCAGTCTTTACCATTTGGTCCTTTTAGGGATGGGATGGACCTTGAATCTTTTAGTTTGTTGTTTACAAAATTGTAGAAAGCATGGGTGGAATTGGTGGGTAGAAGGTTTTCCTCTTTTTTAATGTGATAATTGGTGCATTCAGCCTTTATCTGGTGGCATAAATTTTTGTATCGACTTTTGAAGTTGGCAACATGACCAGATTTGTTTTTCCGTCAAAATGATTTTTTTTTGGATTGAAGCTTCCTTATTGTTATGGGTAATTTGTTTTTTTGGTTTTTTGGTTTTGGGAGTTGTTATTGGTACTGTTCTGTACCTTCATTTGAATTCTTGAGATCCCCGCGCTTTGATTGGCCAAAGCGTGGGGCGATCGGATTGGCTAGGCGAGCTGCGCCGATTGGCTCGCTGAGAATCTCCCACGATTGGTAGGTTCGAATCGCGGTAGATTCAAAGTGGTGCCATTGGCCGCGGCCACCGCGGCTTGGGAATAAAAAGCCGCAAAGTTTTTCTAAGAGCCAGTTCGGTTCCTGACTGCAATAAAGAGCTTGATACAAAGTCACCGACTCCTGGCTTCCTTCCACGCGGACATAACACTGGCGACGAGGGTGGGATCCTTATCCTGAACCGAAGCACGTGTCCGACGGAAGCCAGCCAACCGACGAGATGGCCAGCATCGCGCCACCAACCTCCTTCAACCCCACCAGCGAGGACTAGGAATCTTACACGGACAGATTCCACATGTTCCTTGAATGCAACGATCTGAAGTATGCCACGGGACCAAAGAAACCAGCCATCTTCCTAACGCACTGCGGGCCTGCAGTGTTTAAGATGTCAAAAGTGCTAGCCAAGCCCGCCGATGTTACCGCGATGGATTGGACGGACCTCGAGTCATTACTCCGGAAACACTATGCTCCAGCCATACCCATTCTCATCCGACGACACGAATTTTATCGGCGGGACCAGCGGTCGGGCGAGAGTTTCAGTGATTTCGTCGCAGAGCTGCGGCGCCTTGGAGGACTATGCGAGTTCTCCAATATGAACGAGGCCCTGCGGGACCGAATCGTGCTCGGCCTTTGGGACCCCGTTCTCCAAAGTCGGTTGATGGCTAAGGGCAACATCGCTCTCGCCAATGCCATTTCTGAAGCTGCGGCAGCCAAAGCAACCCGACAATCAGCAGACCGCATGCGGAGACCGAACCCCGGGGACTGCACCGCAAACAACAACCCTGCAAGGTCGACCGAGGCCCAACCTGAAACTACCACCCACCAGGGCGAACACCACTCCACCTCGGGCACATCAGACGAGGAGGAAGACATCCACCGTCTCCAGGCAGGCCGCGACCAGCGCAGCCAGCGGAGTCGTAAATCGAGGACCGCATGTGCTCGTTGCGGAGGCGACCACCCTAGATCCGAATGCCGGTTCTTCGACTCCGTTTGCCGGCACTGTGACAAAAAAGGCCACATAGCCCATGTCTGCCGCCTCAAGAAAACCCACAGCCCCAGACGATGGGACCCGAGCGAGCGGAAACGAGAGAGCCCACCCCCCAGGACCAGAGACCGCCCAGCAGACAACCGTTGGGAACAGAACAGACGAGCCCAACGAGGGAGCGAGAGCCGGCGGAGAGAAGAGACACATCAAACGGTCACCATCGGCCATGCAACTACCACAGACGCCAGAAAGATCTACGTAGAGGTAGGCATCGAAGGTGAACCCTGTAAAATGGAGGTGGACTCCGGGTCCTACCTCTCAATGGTAGCATGGCAAGAAATTAAACACTTGGTGCCTACCATCCAGAGGAGGGAACTAGAAAACCAGAGACTAATCCTCAAAGACTACCAGGGAAACCACATCCCTGTAGTCGGAACAGGAAAATTCACAGTGACATACAAGAGGCACACTGAAAGACTTCCCCTGACTATCGTCGATCGAGACCGACCTAGCCTGCTGGGACTTCAATGGTTCGCACCGCTAGGCATCGCAGTCACGGGCATCGGCCACATTGCCGAAGCCGACTGGGAGCAGCAACTGGCCCGGGACTTCCAAGAAGTGTTCGACGGCACCCTAGGCAAGTACCGAGGGCCCCCTATATCCTTCAGCCTAGACCCAAACGTTCCCCCGAAATGCCTAAAACCAAGGCGGGTACCTTTCGCACTCAAACCGAAAATCGACGAGCAAATTGACAAGCTCGTCAAGCAAGGGGTCTTACAACCCATAGACCACGCCCTGTGGGAGACCCCCATAGTCACCCCAATCAAGCCTGATGGGTCAGTGAGAATCTGCGGGGACTATAAGGCCACCCTAAATGGCGCCTTGCAGCAAAGCGCTTACCCCGTCCCCGTAGTGCAGCATCTCCTACACTCACTGGGAGGGGGCAAAGTTTTCGTGAAACTCGACCTGGCCCAAGCATACCAGCAACTGCCGGTCAATGAGGAAACTGCAGAGGCGCAAACCATAGTCACCCACCGGGGAGCCTTTAGATGCAACCACCTCCAATTTGGAGTCAGCGTGGCGCCTGGAATTTTCCAGAGCCTCATGGAAAGACTCTTACAAGGCATCAAGGGGGTGGTACCATACTTCGATGATGTACTAGTATCGGCAACCAACCAGGCCGAACTAGAGACTCGCCTAAGGGAGGTGCTAACGAGATTCAAAGAAACCGGGCTTAAAGTGAAGAGGGAAAAATGCCAGCTGTACACAGAGCGGGTTGAATTCCTAGGATACCTCCTAGACCGACACGGCATTCACCCCACCGACAAAAAAATTAAAGCCATCAAGGAAGCCCCCACACCCAGGTCAAAAACAGAACTGCAGGTGTTTCTGGGGCTACTAAACTTTTATAATGTCTTCCTGCCCCAAAAGGCGACCGCGGTGGAGCCTTTGCATAGGCTTTTGGACAAGGCGGCTACCTGGACTTGGGGGAAACGTGAGGAAGCTGCCTTCAGGAAAACCAAGGACCTGCTCACTTTGGATGCCATCCTCATCCAGTACAACGAGACCCTACCACTAGCCATCACATGTGACGCATCACCCTTCAGCGTCGGCGCTGTCCTCAGCCACACTCTCCCCGATGGAAAGGAAGCACCCATCGCGTTCTTTTCAAGGACCCTCACCAAACTGGAGTGGAATTACAGCCAGCTGGACAAAGAGGCTTTGGCTATCGTCGCCGCAGTAAAAAGGTTTCACAAGTACCTCTACGGCCGGACGTTTACCATCATCACCAACCACAAACCGCTGCTGGGAATACTCGCAGGGAACAGGGCCACCCCGAACATTCTGTCTCCCTGAATGACAAGGTGGTCCAAATTCCTGGCCGCCTACAACTACAGGCTCACACACCAACCTGGTAAGACTATCTCCCATACGGATGCCTTAAGCCGCTCACCATTACCCGAACCAGACACTGACCCAGCACCCACAACGACCACCCTCAACATAGAGACTCTACCCAACCTACCCATAACCACGTCAGACATTGCCCGAGAAACTAATAAAGACAAACATCTGGCGCGGGTTTTGCATTGGGTAGAGAAAGGGTGGCTGGAAAAGGACAACGACGAGACCTTCAGGACATTCCGGAACCAGCAAACAGAACTCTCGTTACTAAAAGGGTGTATACTATGGGGGGATAGGGTGGTCATCCCGGAAAAACTACAAGGGAAGGTTTTGGAACTGTTACACGAGGGGCACCTGGGCATCATTAGAACGAAAGCCGTGGCCAGAAGTTACGCTTGGTGGCCAGGGATGGACAAACAGATCGAGGCCTGGGTAGCAAGGTGTCAACGATGCCAGGAAACTAGACCAAACCCACCCACAGCACCCATCCTAGAGTGGGAAACCCCCAGAGGACCTTGGTCTAGAATCCACATAGATTTCGCCGGGCCCACAAAAGGACACACTTTCTTAATAACCATAGACGCTTACTCCAACTGGCTGGAGGTAAGCAACATGAGAACAACCACCATGGAAGCCGTGACCAAAGAACTCTGCAAACTCTTTGCAACACACGGCCTCCCGGACGTCCTCGTGTCCGACAACGGGCCCCAATTCACCTCGCTAGAATTCGAAAAATTCCTAGCGTAAAGGGGCATACGACACGCACTGACAGCCCCGGCGCATCTGGTGGCGAATGGTAGGGTGGAACGGATGGTTCAATTCACAAAAAAAACCATCCAGAAAATAGACCACGGGGAGATCCAGGACAAAATAAATAAATTACTTTTTATACAGCACATAACCCCGAACACCACAACAAATAAAAGCCCGGCAGAACTGCTAATGGGGAGGAAAATAAGGTCCCCACTCGATAGACTACACCCCACTTACAACCCAGAGAAATCCCCAGACTCCACCAGCAAATACCGAACCTTCGTACCAGGCGATGCCATCTACGCGAAGAACCTAAACGGAGACCCATTATGGGTACCAGCAATCATAACACAGCTAACAGGCCCACACTCGTACCGGCTACAAACAACCGACGTACGAGCGTGGAAACGCCATATCGATCAGTTAAGATCGAGGACGACCACACAAGACACCACCGACACGCAACCAAATAAAACCAACCCCCTCAACACAATCCAAGAGGGGAGGGGATACCCCGGGAACCAAAACCCAGAGAAAAGAAACCAACCATACTCACCGGCAAGCAGCCAGCATGAAACCTCACCAGGAAGAGACAGCCAGGCCAGCTCAACCAACCCGGGAAGACCGAGCGGGAGCGGCAAAACCCGCAGCTCAACCAACCCGGGTAGCCCAGGAGGGAGTTGCGGAGAGTGGCCCGGCCAGACAGACCAGGCGGTTCCCACGACGGAGTCCGGAGAAACAGAGACCCCGACCGAACCGGCCGGGATCCAACCTACGACTGACCTGCGTAGGTCCAGTAGGCAAAGACGGAGCCCCGCCTACCTACGGGACTACTCTACGTAGGACTGAACCAAGAGGGGAGGGGTGTTCTGTACCTTCATTTGAATTCTTGAGATCCCCGCGCTTTGATTGGCCAAAGCGCAGGGCGATCGGATTGGTTAGGCGAGCTGTGCCGATTGGCTCACTGAGAATCTCCCGCGATTGGTAGATTCAAATCACGGGACATTCAAAGTGGTGCCATTGGCCGTGACCGCCGCGGCTTGGGAATAAAAAGCCGCAAAGTTTTTCTAAGAGCCAGTTCGGTTCCTGACTGCAATAAAGAGCTTGATACAAAGTCACCGACTCCTGGCTTCCTTCCACACGGACATAACAGGTACATATAGTTTGATGACTCTTTTGACTTCAAGTAAAAATATGTTGTAATGGTCTTCAACAGTATTACATCCAGTGAATAGATATTGCCAATGGTTGTTTATAAGATCATAGTTGCCTTTTTTGAACTTATAATTGAGGATTCCATCGTTGTGATGATTTTTGTATGGACGTATATTGAGACAAAAATCAATCATGTTGTGGTCACTGTTGGAAAAAGGTTCTTCAATTTGTACTCCGTAAATTGAATTCAAACTATTGCAGAAGATGAGATCAAGTACAGCTACTGTTACCTAAGTACTCTGTAGCATTATTTTGCTATTTGGAGAGAAATCCTCTGTGGCATGTTGCCAGTTTCTACAGAGCAATCTGGGGTGGAATTGCTCTGTGTGACAAAAAATTGTGATAGGACTGAAAAAAACAATAACGAGATGGGGACAGAAAACACTGGATTGCTGATAATGTTACCATCTGAACAGTGTGTTTCTTGGTTGAAATGAAAGACAGCAGCTGCAGAAAAAAAAAAACGGGTTTTGAAATGGCAGGTGCTAGTGGACAAGAATGGGTCTCTCTCTCTCCCTCTCCCTCCCTCCCTCCCTCTCTCTGTGAATTGTGTCAGGAGTAGAAAGAAGGAACCACTGCTCAGGCTAGAAAAGGAGAGGATACAATATTATATAGTTAATTTAAATGAATTCACATCTCCTGGGTCAGATGGATTAAATTCTTTGATACGGAAGGAAATTGTGTTGGTGATCACAAAACTACTCATTGTCTTCATGGAGAATTCCTGGAAAACGAGCCTGTGATTCTGGAAGACAGGAATAATCTTACCTTCAGAAAAGAGAACAAAAAATTACAGACTTTTCAGCCTGATGTTTACTGGGTAAGATTCCTGAGCACAGATGAAACAGCATAATGGTGAACACTTGGATAGGAATTCAATAATTAACAGCAGTCATCACAGGTTTGTGACAAACAAGTCTTGTTTTCTGAGGCAACATCCACTCAGATGTTAAACAGAGAATAACATCCACTCAGAAGTCTATGTAACAAACATTTAGATATCTAGAAACTACTTTCACACTTCCCCTTTATAGTGTCTTATGTAAAATTAAATGTAAATCTTCCTTTGAATTCATTCCAGTTCATCAATATCTTTTAGATGTTGTGTTCAGAACTGGATATTGTATTTGAAATAGAAGAGTAGAGTGAGAAATTTCCTTCCTATGCTCAGAACTGTATGCTCCTGCTAAGACATCCCCAAACAGATTGATTGATTGATTTATATTCCTCCTTTATTATTTTTACAAATAACTCAAGTTGGTGAGCATATTCATATTCTTTCTCCTATTTTTTCCATAACCATCCTGTGAGGTGATTTAAGCTGAGAGAGAGGAACTGGCCCACTCAGACTGTGGTCTGTTATGACACAAAATGTTTTCACATGTACTACTGCCATGGCACCATTATCTTTCCTTCCTTCCTTCCTTCCTTCCTTCCTTCCTTCCTTCCTTCCTTCCTTCCTTCCTTCCTTCCTTCCTTCCTTCCTTCCTTCCTTCCTTCCTTCCTTCCTTCCTTGACATTAGGGTCTTTTTCCTTGTTAAATGTAATACCATTAATTTTGGTCCAATGTTCAGAACTGTCTAGATCTTTTGAATCTTTTTCAGTTCTAAAATATTAGCTGCTCTTCTTAAGTTTTTATCATATGCAAATTAGATACTCATTTTCCCAGTCCCTCCATCCAGGTCATTAATTAAAATGTCATATAGAGCTGGGTGCGGGACAGAGCTCTATGTCATTTCCCTCAGTACTAATTTCCAAGTTGATGTGAGGCCGTTTATGAGTAGTGCCTGAGTGTGGTCATTTTTTTCCATTGTAATTCATCTGAAAAATAAATTATTTAGCCCATATGTTACCATTTTATTAACGAGAGTATCATGAGACTCTTCACTGAATGCTTTGTCAACATGAAGATACATTACATCTGTGGCATTTTCCTCAATCTATTAAATTAGCTATTCTGTCAAAAAAGGAGAAGATTAGTTGGCTTGGCTTGACTTGTTTGTCACAAACCTGTGATGACTGCTGTTAATTATTGAATTCCTATCCAAGTGTTCGCCATTATGCTGTTTCATCTGTGCTCAGGAATCTTACCCAGGCTGGGTAAGTCTGTAATTTTTTGTTCTCTTTTCTGAAAGTAAGATTATTCCTGTCTTCCAGAATCACAGGCTCGTTTTCCAGGAATTCTCCATGAAGACAATGAGTAGTTTTGTGATCACTGACACAATTTCCTTCCGTATCAAAGAATTTAATCCATCTGACCCAGGAGATGTGAATTCATTTAAATTAACTATATAATATTGTATCCTCTCCTTTTCTAGCCTGAGCAGTGGTTCCTTCTTTCTACTCCTGACACAACAGTGGCCAACTGGACTTCCGTTTCTCTTCTGAGAGATGGCAGACTTAAAATAGTATGCAAGATATCCTTTCCACCACTTGTTAACAACCAGCTCTATAATGGTGAAGGCAGTCTGTCAAATTTATTTGACCCCAGTTATCGAGGGCCTTTTGTATGTGAGAAATAAAAACTTGAACCTGGCTAATTGGCAGGCAGTGCAGTTGCTCCAACAGCACTGGAACATATGCACAGCCAGGCTCCCCCATTCATTAATCTGGCTTCCCTGTTCCGCACCTGCTACAGCTGCTGGATCAAGTTCAAAGAAACCTTACAATATTGTAAATATGAGCTTATTTATTAGGGCCATTTTGAGCTTTCATAAGGGGTTTTTACATAAAGCATGTTGCTTGAGCAAAACACCTTTTCTTGAAACCTTAAAGCATCTATGTCCTCTAGAAGCCTTCCACATCCCTTTGAAAGCTCTCCCTGTTGTCTGTTTATGGTGGGACTGATAGTGGGTTGAAATGACAGCTGAAGACAATCTTAGAAGCAGCTTCAGGAGTTTTCAAAAGGAGGTGGCTGTTGCATTGCATCAGGAGGGGCGTTATATTCAACCACTCACTTGGAAAGCACACATTTTGAAAGTATGGCACAACCAAGTTATTAAGGAATAAAACAGCCATAGTCAGGCTCTGTTTGTCTAGTAAAAGGAGTAGTCAATGTACTAACTGAAATTGGCAGCCCTGGCCCAAAAGATCATCTTGACGATCAAGGACAACAACAATGATGATTATAGGAACCCGTGCTTGCCTTTTCTGAGGCTTGCAGTTCTGCTTAAAACAGGCACTTCAATTTTCAGTAGACAATGATGAGGTTCTCCAGCTGAAATTCTATCTAGATGGAAACTAAGCCTCATTAAAACCAGTAGATTGCTATTGAAATGGATCGGATGTAGTCCAGTAAATAGCAATAATAATAGCACTTACAGTTATATGCTGTTTCACAGTGCTTTTACAGCCCTCTCTAAGTGGTTTACAGAGTCAGCATATTGCCCCCAACAATCTGGATCCTCATTTTATCCACCTCAGAAGGATGGAAGGCTGAGTCAACCTGGAGCCTGGTGGGATTCAATCTGCCAAGTTGCAGGCAGCTGGCTGTCAGCAGAAGTAGTTTGCAGTACTGCATTCTAACCACTGCTCCAAGAGACTCTGAAATGTAATATTTCATCAAAAGCTTTTTTTTTTTTGCTAAAAAGGGGTATGATGAAAAAGCGTATTAGCATGAGCCAAACACAGCTCATCTTCCGGTGTTAAAACAGCTGCATCCTTTGGAAGACTCTCCTGTTTGCTTCAAAAGCTCTCTCTGGCCGCCTTCCCAGCTGTGCTTATGCCTGCACTCTTCTTCACTTTGGTGGTGGTTTAAGTTGAACTGTTATCACTTCAATGAGCTTTGCAAAAGGTCCTTTCTGATGCTTTGTATAGCTCTGTTAAAAAATGTGATTTATCCTAGGATGAATTCAGTGGCACACTGGTGCCTCTGTTTCTTCCTCAATTTTTTTTATATAATAGCAGAAGTAGTTTTTTTTTTTTAAAAAGATGAAAAATATATAGATTAGTGTTGTTATTTGCACATAAGTTGCAGATAATTTGTTTAATAGTGTGCAACATTAATGATGGTTCCATTGTAAAGCAATTTCAAACCTCTTTTATACAAACAATTGGTGTATATATGCTGATACGTTAGGATCAGGAGAAGCATTTCCATATGGTTGGGCAAGTTTTCCAGAGCTTCCTAAGTCATTATGTGACTTCTTTTCAGTTATTATGTGAACCCATCCATTGTGTATTGTAAACTGTGGCTCATGAGTCTGTACCATCTATCCCAGTGATGACTAACCTTTTCAGCACCAAGTGCCCAAAATGCAATGCGTGCATGTCCCCCGCATCCCCACACATGTGCCACACTCCTATGCTCCCGTGCATGTGCCCTGCCCCCTGCAAATGGGCCCCACCCTGCGCATGTGTGGCAGAGACCCAAAGACCAGCTGGCCAGCAAAAGGCACATGCGGAAGTGCGGCAGAGCCGAACTGGAGTGATGGCTCGCGTGCCCACAGAGAGGTCTTTGCATGCCACAGGTTTGCCATCATGGATCTATCCCAACCTAGCATCTTCCACTCCACATATATGGACCTCTTTTCCTAATTCTGAGTTTCAGACCACAGCCTGAAATTTATTAAGATTATTCTGAATATTCTTTCTTTTTTGCTAGAATATTAGCTACTATGACATTTGAAATATGGTCAGATCATCAGTACACTTATTACCTAGAATGGAATTCTGCCTCTGGAAATTTAACTTCAAAGTAAAGTAGGTAGTCTCTGACCACTTTTCTATCAGTCACAAGCTTCAATCTTACCTTTTTATTGTTCCCTTCACTGCTTCTGAGTGGCACCTATATTGTTGCATTTGAGAAGACTGAGACAAAACAGGAAATGAAGAGCTCTCTGTTACCTATTATTATTTTTCCATCTTCATTGAGAAGCCTGTGTACTGATATTTCCCTTTCTCTTTTATTTTAAATATAACTGAGGAAATCATTTTTATGCTTCTTCACACCTTTCCTCAACCTCAGTTCATTGTTTAGAAATTTAAAAAGATGTTTAGAAAATAATGTTTTGTAATATTATATACCAAAGGAAGTCCATTTATGATCTGGGGTGTCAGTAGGCATGTAGTGGCCCCATTCATTCAACATGCTAAGTCATAACAAATATGCCATGCTTGTTTTGAACCCAGCCTAAATCCTTTCAATGGGATCATGCATAGCCAACCATAACTTCTGGAATTAGAATAGAGTGGTTGCTGGTACCCCAATTCAACTATTCAATGTTTCCCCTGTTTTTGGAGATTTGAGGGGGATATTTTTTCTTCAGCTCCTAATCTGATTAGGCCAGGTTCCATCTTCCTTTTGGTTATTTCTTCCTCCACATTAAATCTGGTCCCAGTTTGTCCAATTTATGAAGCATTATCTTGCTGCTAGATAGATGGTCAGAGTACCAATTGTGTAACTGTCCAACATTCCTTGGAAGTTGAAAAAAATAAAGTGTTACTATACAATAATCATACCTCTTCACTTACATTGTTCTTCTGTAACTCAAATGACCATAGCCTGTGGACCCTACTTCACAATTGCCTTAGAGATCTCTGAATGTCCAAGGCAAAGTACTGAAATAACCTGATAGATAAATAACTTGTTCAGTCAGGCATGCTTGCAGAATCCTTTCAGATTTCCTCTATGTGTCCACTATCTATTCTCTGGGGAACACTTGGATAGCCTTCCTGCCAGTCAATTTATCCATTAAAATCCCCATACTGAAAAGAGATGACAGTATGAAATTGCCTATTTTTTTCTCCACCCATGGATTTATCTGCATGAAGGTCTAAAAAATCTGCTCCCCTTATGTCTATTGCAAGGATTAAACTATCGAACAGAGAATGGAACATTTGTTGTTTCCACAGTGTGAAAACCAGCATATGTCTCAAATTTCCACAGATATGGAACAATGTTAGGAGGCAAATAGGTTGCCTGGTACTGCAGATCCTGAGTGTATGAAAAGAAGTCAAGAAAATTGCAAGGAGGACAATAGAAATGTCTCTTTGTAAGGAACAAAATGATGCTATACCTATGGTTGGTTCTCTACCAGCCTACTTGTTTGTATGTGTACATTATTACATTTGACTGTGGGTTCTGAATTTAATAAAACCTCTCTTACTAAAGGACTAAAGGAAAAGCAAATGGAGAAATAGAGTAGGCACAAACAAAAATCAAGGAGAAAATGGAAGCTTACAAAATAATGAATGATCTCTCATAACAACAACAAAAGGACAAGTGTAATAGATTATATCCTAGAAAAAGTAGTTGTTTTTGCACACAGTTGTTAACTAACTTCAGTATCATTAGGTGCCTTTATAACAGAAATAGACAAAATCAGGGTGGGTGGGTGGGTGGAATCTAGCAATAGCTGTTAGAAAGAGATCCATCATGTTTGAGGGCATCTTAACTCCACCTATCCCCATTATTAATATAAACAGGAGGTAAACCTTAATTGAAGTACTCATGGTTGTTGAATTAAATGATGGACTAGAAAAACCTTTCCTCTGGCAACCTGTAATTGTGTTGGATGTCCACCTTTGAACAACATGGCCTTTTGGGGTCATGCTATTTGGGGATTGTGAAGTAACAATAGTTTTGGAGGACCTGGGCTCAGCTGTTTCCTGCATTGGGTGTTTGAATATAAAGTGTTCCTATAATTCTCAACAGGGTCTCCCTTCCTTAACCTGAAGCCTGTTTGCAAAAGAAATTGCTCCTTGCATTGTGCGTATGTATTACACATTCATTTTTGCTAATCAGTGTTTGGCACAAAAGAAGGTGGACAGGTTTTGCTCAATTGTGTCACTGCCAGTGTTGGAAAGCTAGGGTAAGTGATGGCTTGCCTAGAATAAGTTTTTGTGATTTTTTTTAATTTGCGCAGTTAAAAAAGCAGATGGCAGATTCCTCAGTTATTTTTTATTGAGTTAAATATTTTGTAAGCCTTTTTTTTTCTTTTTTCTTTAAAGACAGTTATGGCTTTGCGGTTTAAACCATGATTATAATTGCTTTATATGATACTATTGATGTGCCTTAATTATCCCTGAGATGCCATGCAATCTTTACTGACCTAAAAACAGTATTTTACACATTGGAGTCCAAAATCAGGGCACTTATACTACAAGTTGGTTCACATATATTCTAAGCCAGAATTTTTTAAACCATGATTTGTTAAACATATTACAGTGATATGTTCCACAAAAAGTTTGCATAGAATACTAGGTGTTTTTTGTACCTTTGGTGTTGTTCCTATGCCCTTCTGAGCTGTGTTCATACACTGGCCAATATAGTCCTGTAGCTTGATAGCTATGTTGCCTGATAAGACTTCTCATGTTGTGCAGAAGCAGGTTATTGGTCAGTAGTGAGATGATGCTGTTCTCTTGTGGGGAACTTTCATGATCAATAAAATCCTTACTTGTATTATTCAGTCTGGTAGGGAGCCTACTGATAGCATCTAGTTCTTCTGTGCTGTTCAGGGTTCATGAACTAATGTTAGTTTATTTAGTCATAACTGGTGTTTTCTATCTCCTCTTTCTCCCATATGTTCTTCCAAAACTATTCAGTTTCTGCTTTTTGTGGCTCCACTGTTACTATTGTTGTTGCACTGCAGTTGGGAGTACACCTTGGATCTTTGGAAAATAGACCACTCATCTTCTTGGACATTGATTCTCTAGTTTATCTCCTTAGCCTGATAGCCAATGCTCTGAACCCTTCCTTAATAGCCTCTAGGCTTCAGATGGAGTCAGGCCCTAACATTTTTTTCACTAGCTGAGTCTTACCCTTACCCTTCATATCCTGTAGTTCCATTAGCTAACGAACTCATTCAGATTGTAAGTCTCTTTTTTCTGTTATACATCGTAATAGATTGATAATACCTTGTTTCATGCCAGGCAAAACCATACTAACAATTTATGGGCGAATAGCAGGTTATATACTGAGTATACATATCCTCCTTGTCATTTTATATTTTCAAAATATTGAGGTTGACAATCAACTTCTCTTAAGCGTTCTTGAGGTGTCCAGTAAACATGAAAGATATGAGATATTCCAACTCTTTATTTCAACTTCTTGTCTACTTCAGCAACACTACTTAATTGTTTATAGGAAAATGCAGTAGATTGAGAATTGCCCAATGCACATGTCAGCATTAACAATAATTCATGTACTTGGACCAAATTGTGAAATTAAAAGGTATTTGTGTTAAATATTCTGTAATTCCACATTTACAAACAAGACAAATTCCTCTTGTAATAACTCAAATGACCTAAATACTTGATCAGCAATACATTGATTTAAAGTATTAGTATCCTCATGTACTCATGATTGCTTTCCTCACATGAAAAACAAAAACAAAACAAAACAAAAACCTTCAACATTTTTCAAATTGGCATTACCTCAAACTGTGTTTCTCATGTGGATAAGAATCAAAATTATACTTCCATATTCATATATTGTAAATTTGCTTTGCAGCCTTTAATATTGTCAATACAGTAGAATTCTGGCTAAAGTAAAGTTAAAGTAAAGTTTGCCCCAATATCAGAAGGGTCAAACAATAATTTTTAAATGTACCCACCATGTTTTTTTGTCTTTACTCATTTAAAGTCAATGAAAAAAATAGATGTCATAATATACACAAGGTGATAAAACTGGAAATCAGGTAAGTTGAAATCATCATCAAGTATTATGATTATAACTAACTAGCAAAAAAATCGGGGGGGGGGGCATATGTTCCTGTTTCTCAGTAAGGTATCAGTCTGCTCAAAATACCTTAATAGCATTGAGAAAGGAGCATCTCTGAGTATATATAACAATTATGAGGTAATATTCCTATTTACAATTCCCCTTAAATCAGGTGTGTGTGTTTATGCATTTACATATACATCAGTTTAGTCTGAGATAAATCATTCAGTATATATTCTTCTACAGATTATGAAAGTTTTCTTGATTTGTTATTCTGAGATATTTAAAAGAATTCAAGCAATGAGTGAGATTCCCATTGTTATACATTCATTACAGCCTACATGAAGTCTAAAAGACTTACTTCAATTAATTGAATAGTCTGTTGTTTTACCAAACTGTTGGCACAGAACAATCAAAATTATTAATAATATATCATTGACATTTTAATAACAGCAAATCTTATGCCCAGAATATCCTTTGATTGTCTACTAAGGGGAGCCACATTCCATATCAAATTAAATATTAGAAGGGATAAAGGATATCCTTGATGAATTCCATGAGATATCTTAATAGATGAGGAACTAATTCAATTTATGATAACCTTGACAGAAGGATTAGAATACCACATATGAATCCAGTTGATAGAAAAATAAGGAAATCCTTATTTAACCGAAACCTGCTCCAAATTGGCAATTTCAATTTTGTTGGATGTATATCCAAAATAACAATTGATATTCTAATATTATCGGAGGTTTGTCAGATTTTCATATCTTTCTTGATCACCTATGGGGTAGAGGCAAGGTGTCTCTCCCCCCCCCCCCCAGTGGTTTTCTTCTTTTCTAAGTGGACAGTTGTAGTCAGAGGTAGGATGTGAGAAGTTGGCTTAATGGACAATCCCTTTTGAGATGCCTCAAGGTTTGATTCTCCAGCAGAGGTCCTGGCTGACAGTGACTCATTTTCATTTCACTATACATTAGATTATTGCAATGCACTTCACTTTGAAGGTTATACTTGGAAGTTGCAATTAGTGCAAAATTCAGCAATCTACGTACATATTGGAACACTGCAGCAACAGAACATTTGTTTTGAGGTGTCCAGAACATCTGAAAAGCATTTTTTTTTTTAAAAAAAAAAATACAATTCACAGTGTGGTTTTAACTGATCCCTAAAATATCTTCAAGATTGCATCCTTCACAGAGAACTGCCCTTGTCCTGGGTATGGAAACTCAAGTTCCCATAGACATGTGGAGTGAGAGGCAAAGGGACCTGGGCCTGCAGATAATACTTTTCCATAGTAGCCTCTGGCTTATAGAATAACCTCTCCTCAGAGGTCCAATTTGCTTGATGTCTTTTTGAAAGACTGTGAAAACCTAACTTTTCAGCAGGACTTCTGAGGGTTGCCTGTCACTGCTATTCAGACAACGATAGACAACGATCTCTCATCCCTTGATTGGCAATCTCTATTCACTGGATGCAATATTGTTGAAGACCATTACAACATATTTTTACTTGAAGTCAAAAGAGTCATCAAACTATATGTACCAACAACAACTCCCCCCCCCCCAAAAAAAAAAACATTACCCATAACAATAAGGAAGCTTCAGTCCAAAAAGAGATCACTCTGGCAGAAAAACAAATCTGGTCACGTTGCCAATTTCAAAAGCTGATACAAAAATTTATGCCACCAGATAAAGAATAAATGTACCAATTATCACATTAAACAAGAGGAAAACCTTCTCTGCGCCAATTCCACCCGCGCTTTTTACAATTTTGTAAACAACAAACAAAAAGACTCAAGGTCCATCCCACCCCTGATAGGACCTAATGGTAAAGACTGCAACAATGACACCATTAAAGCCAACCTCTTTAACACATTCTTTGGCTCAGTATTTGTAAACAGCAAGGGATCATGCTCAGTATTTCCTAGCTGAACCACAGACAACTACAATGATCTAATACATACTGAGTTTACAGAAGACAATGTTGAAAAAGCACTACACAATCTAAAACCATCTCTATCTATTGGACCGGATGGAATAGGTGCCAACTTCTTAAAAAAGCTATCCACTGCCATAGCCGAACCTCTAAGCATAACCTTTGAAAAATCTTTCAGGACCAGGTCCTTGCCAAAACTATGGTCACAAGCCACGGTCATCCCCATCTTCAAAAAGGGAGACCCCAGCCTAGTTGAAAATTACAGACCAATCTCCTTATGCTGCATCACCTGTAAAGTCATGGAATCAATTATTAACCAATCCATTATCCTCCACTTAGAGACAAACAACCTACTTTCCAATAAACAATTTGGTTTCAGGAAAAAAACTATCCTATAATCTGCAACTTTTACACTACAAAAACATATGGACTACACAACGCGATCAGGGCAAAACAATAGACACAATCTACATAGACTTCTGTACAGCCTTTGATTCAGTGGTACACAACAAACTACTCCTAAAACTAAAATCTTGACAACTGCATAACTGGATAGAAGCATTCCTGTCAAACAGACAACAAATGGTCAAAATTGGGAGTGTCCTATCAAATTCTGATCTGTCAATAGTGGTGTCCCCCAAGGCAGTGTTCTAGGACCAACTCTCTTCATACTCTACATAAATGATCTCTGTGATCATATAAAGAGCAACTGCATTCTCTTTGCTGATGATATAAAGCTATTCAACACCACAGACAATACTGCTACCCTTCCAAAAGACCCCGACTACGTATCAGAATGGTCAAACAAATGGCAACTTCAAATCTCAACAAACAAATTCTGTCTTACATATTGGCAAACAGAGTGGTCAATGTCTGGAATACTCTACCTGACTCTGTAGTTTCTTCCCCAAACCCTAAAAACTTTAACCTTAGACTGTCTACTATTGACCTCACCCCTTTCCTAAGAGGTCTGTAGGGGGCATGCATAAGCGCACCAACGTGCCTACTATCCCTATCCTGTTTCTTTTATTTTTCTTATATGTACCCATTTCATGTATTCATAACTATGTATATACTTATACCTATTATCTTGTAAGCAATTGACAAATGAAATAAACAAACAAACAAACAAACAAATAAATAAATAAATAAAAATATTCAGGCAGGGGTTGGTGCTCATGGTTGTTTATTCTTTTTTTTTTTCTAGTTTTCAGTTTTATTGTAAACTTCCATAATCAGACTTTGGTTATCGTGCCCTATAACTATCATATCAATAATAAATATAACAAATAAAAGATTGGGAGATAGCCTTTAGTTTGGGAATAACTGTTACTGCAAATCAGTAACATCACCAAACCCCAAGTGGGAGTTCATCCTGCCCCATTCCTGCTGCAGGGCTGTGAATGGCAGATGGCTTCCTATCATCTGGTGATGTTCAGTAAGGGGGAGGGGAGGCAGAGCCAGATGGTTTAACCAATTGCTTTGCTTAACAGACACACACACTGCATAAAAACAGGACTTCACCATTCAGAAGGAAGCCAAGAAAGAAACAACAGATGCAGGATAAGGACTGATGATGGAAGCAGCAATTGCTATGCCTTATAGTGTCCTAGTGACTCAGAATAGCTAGGCAATGTTTTAATTTAAGATTCTAGACCCCCAACTGCTTGAGACCCCAGACCTCTGGTGTCTGTGTGTGTTTTATTTTCAAATTATCTTCCTTATCAGAAGCTATAGGAGAATACACACAGCACCGATCATTCACTGAACAAAAGCACAAGGAGTCTAGTTAGGGTTATGACTGCAGGCTAATTATTCATTATTGTCACAAGTTTTAAATCAGTTCTGGTACTTGTTGTTTTTCTGACTGAGTTCACATTATAGATTTATTAAGACATTACTAATCATTTGTTTGTTTGTTTGACTTATCTTGCTTAGTGGTGACTCTGGGTGGTTTACAAACATGAAAAGCTAATAAAATATTGAAGCAATAAATACTCATAACAATAGCAATAATTTACAATTAAAAAGATGGGAAAGAATTACAAGTCCTAATATTGGGTTTATTTTTGGCTTAATATTTATCCCTTCATTTCTGAGGAGATATTTACTCCTCTCATCTCTGGTGATTTGTAAATCATAGTTCATGTCTAATGTGTTATGTTAATTTAGCCAATTGTAGACCAATGAAAAATGATGGTTTAATGATCTCCGCTTAATGCAGTGCCTGAAGCCGGCTACCAGCCCTTCCTGCCCTGCAGAATCCTCTCTCTCTCTCTCACCATATATATTCATACATACAATATATATTCTGGAATACCTTCTCACTGTCTTCAGTATAGGTGGTCAGGTGTGCAACTAGAATGGGATCCAGGGCATCCCTTTCAGAGAGAACATATTATTTATTTATATATATCCCACCTTTATTAATTGAATAAATGACTCAAGGCAGCGAGCATACCTAATACTCCTTCCTCCTCCTATTTCGTCCATAACTGCAATCCTGTGAAGTGAGTTGGGCTGAGTGACAGGAAGATCAACCAACCATTCAACACGTTTAGCCCAGGAGGGAGGCCTGTTTTCTCCCTCACTCCGTCCCAAGCATCCCAAAGGGCAGTCATTACCCATACTTTGTTTCCTTTCAGCAAACCAGGTGGATTAATGTCTGGGATGCTTCAGGCAGGTGCCCAGGGGAAGACCTGCGCTTCTGGGTCAATCTCACTCAGATGTGGCTACTGGATCCCAGAGGGTTCAGCAGCCATGCCCGATGCTGCATTTCCATCTGAATAAGGCATTATTCCACTCAGTTGGCTTGAGCTGTTTGGGATTGTTCTGTGACCCTGCCACTCACAGCCCGCTGTTTAGAAACAGAAAACCCAGACGCTTAATTCTGTGCACAATGGGGGAAGGAGATTAAGCAGCTCAAACACAAACAGATGAGCCCAGATTCTCCTTTTAATCAAAGCATCTTTATTTCACTTAATTGTGTTGTATGTGTTTATTCAGCTGCACACACAACCCCTCCTTCCCCGTGTGAGCAATCAGGGAGTTCTGCAGCCAGTTTGCCTCTGACACCTGCTGGACTAGATGTAGCTGCAGGCTTCTCTGTGCACTGCAGTTGTCCTTCAGTCTCTCTTGGCAGGCAGCACAGAGCACCATATTAGACAAGAGAGGGCATTTGGGACTTTTGTCTTGCCTAAACTTTCTCCCTTAGTGTATCACTGCCCCACCATGCACAATTTTAACTGATCTTCCTGTCCCTTTTCCTCTAGGCTAGCCTCAGCAAGGCTATGATGTTGCACCCTGCTAGAACCTGTCTAGCCACAGACTAGGGCAGAACCCAGCTCCGGGGCCTGAGCGATTTAGTTAACATGTCACCATATTATTAATTAATGATTTAAATGGACATGCCTTCCGCCTCACCAGTAAGACGATTTTTAATATGTCTCATTATATGTACAGCAAGGGTGTCAAACTCAATTTCATTGAGGGCTGTGGTTGACCTTGGGGAGGGGGGAAGGTGTGTGTGGCACACTGGGTGGGTATGGCTGACTGGGTGGGCGTGGCCAGCTTGACACCACTCTCCAAACTGCTTCATATTTCCTCTTCTCATTGGGTAGACCAGCCCAAAGCTACACTGGCTTGATCTTTCTTCACACTGGGTAGACTGGCCCTATCTTTCTCTTTTGCATTGGGTAGACCAGGATGGCCCCCTGGGCTGGATCCGACCACATCATGGGCCAGATCCATCCTGCAGGCCTTGAGTTTGACACCCCTGATGTACATGGAATAGCTGGGCCAGTTGGAAAATATATTTTTATGTGTATCAGTTGTACATCTCCTAATTTCATTTTTAAATACATTGGCCATGTATATTCCAAGAGTGTGGAACATTCACTTAGTGCCAATGGACTAAAATAAAAGCAATTACAATGAAATTTGCAGAGCAAAAATATTTTCTCTCCAATTCATTAACTAACATCTAGACAAATAGCAGGATTTTAAACCCATCATGAAGATGGATTGAAAAAAAACCTGTTAAAGCTGATTAACTTCATTCAATATCAGTTTATTATTCATTAAAGTTCAACAAACTCTCCTTGTTCAAAATGCTGCCCTTGGAACTACATTGTAACCATAGTTACTGAGAGTTAAGTTTTGTGCAGGCATGTGTTTGAATGTATATGGGGAAGGGGGCAAGAGCTTCATGGCTCTAGAACAAGACTTTTCTTTTGGGTTGAAGGCCTGAAATTTACCTGCCACAATTAACATGCATCACGGGGCCTTTTCCTACTGCTAACTTAAGTTGCTATCTACTCATTTTTGGATCAGCACAAAAGGATGTTAATATAAAATTGGCTGTTTCCCTAGCCAAGGCCCATCTGATCATTTCTGCAGTCCTCTGCTAAGTTGTGTTTTGATCCATGAGCACTGTACCAATATGAGTGAAGTAGGACAACCTCTCTCAGCACACAATGTGCCAGTAGAGGAAGCAATGATCTAATAAGATTATAGCAAGAATGCCGAGGATCTGATTCTAGGATTTTGTCTTAGAATCTCTAGACTGGAAATTTAAGAGAAAATACCAGGACAGAAATAGCCCCAGAGATGAGAAAGGCAGTTCTTGCCATGACTGTGCAATTAGCTAGGCCTCTTACAGTAAGATCGTTGAAATCGATTAGCTAAGTTAATTTGCTCTAACTTCAGGGTAAGGAGAAAGGCAGGTAAGTGAAACTGATAGATGTAAGGAACTAGAAAACAAGTTACAAAAATCTAGTTCAACATCCCTCATTTCAAAATCAAAACAGACACTACCGCCCAATCCTTAACCCTCACAGACAGTCCAAATATATCCCTTTGTTGATAGTTCTCAGACTGTTAGAGCTCCAAGAAGATCATAATGGAGGTGCTCCCCCCTCATCCAAGGCCATAATAACACTGTCCACATATGAGGACCAATGCAAGTCATATCCAAGGATCCTGGAAAATCCATTTCATCCAAGATCCTGAGTCCCATCATTTCTCCATATCGTTCCTTTCAAATGGGAAGCTGACAGTTGTCTGGGAAGGCTGGATCAACCCATGGCTACCCCAGAAGAATGTGGACCACCTCTCCCCCTTCCCAAATCCAGCCATCATACCCTTCTGCATGGATGAGGCCCCCTCAATTTACTAGACTCTGTATAAGTAGAATTAAGCTCAGAGTCAATGCAAATGATTTTATCCACAAAAAAGCTTGCAAATGTTATGATTACCCGCCATAAGATCATTGCTGTCACCACCACATCAGCATCAAGAATGAAGTAGGCCATTTGTTCTATGACCTATCCTGTTCAACAGTCCCTGCAGATAATAATAGCAATAAACATAAATATGTTTATAAGACCCAACAAATTCACATAGTTAACAAGAATAAACATGTTTTCCCACCTTATTGCCATGATATACTTCGAAGATAGGTAGGCAATCAGAATCAACCAAACTCATTGTTTTCCTCCACTCTGCTTTTGATGGTTCTTCATTTAAGTAATTAAGTGACTCTTCACTCATCAAGAACCTTCCTGGGATATGCAAGGGAGGAAAAGTCCTTGGGGTGTAATTTGATCCAATATCTGAACCATCTTTTTATTCCAGAGTTCAGCGAGATATGTGGCAATGCTGTTCGAAAGTTGCTGGGCAAGTGACTAGTCTGGCATCCCTAAAGAAATCAACTGAACCAATAAAGTACCCACAAATCAGATTTTTTTTTTTAAAAAAGTTGGCATTAAGAAATAATTTGAGGTGTGTGGTTGTGGGTGTGCGTGCATGCGATGATACATATGAAAGGAAACAAACTGCTGATGAAAAAAGTGAACACGGTGAAAGAACATACCCAAAAAAGTTTTTCCAAGGTAATGGTTCACCAGGTGTTGCAGGCTATCCATAATGTTAAGTTATTGAGGAACAGGAGTGATGCAAGGGAGAAAATATTGCTTTAAAAATGGTGGACAAAATGATAATGTAAGGGTGCTTAAATTGAAGGATGACATAAAATCAGGCAACCAAGAGAAAAACTGCTGTGGCCAGGCATGGTTGTGTAATGTAATAGTAAACTGCAAATCCAAGTGATTTAAAACTCAACAGATATGTAGTTAAACACATAAGTGAAATATAGATTCTTACAGAGCTTTTTCTGAATAGGGATAAGACCACTGAATATGTGCAAAATCAATCTCATTCCTCTTTTTCATGCTTTCCGGACAAGGCTAGGACAAGCTAAGTTCATAACTGGTCCCTGTAGTGAAGGGGAAGGAAACAAATTTCTAAGACTCAAATACCAGAGCAACCCATCAAAATACAACTGCAAAACTAAATGGTAGGCAGAGGCTACAGACCTGGGAAACTGATATTCTGAGTAATCAATCAGGAACAGGAAGATATCCTTCTCTGTCAAAAGAACCTCTAAAAGGAGAGAAAGCCAAGTCCATTTTGTCCTTGTACTTTTTTCCATCCATTACAAAGGAGATGGCATCTCTTTCCAGTCTGGCTCCTACCAGGTTAGAAATTCAACGCAACTTGGAGAAGGGTTGGTGAAATTTATCTGAGCTGTTTGTTTCTTTATATTCTTAGTCCTCTTTTGTTCTATGTGAACTGTCTGCGTATCTGTCTCTCTGTATTCATGCCTGGAAGATAACTGTGAGTAAAGCCTACAGGATCTGTGAGATTGTCCTCTCCTTTTCTGTCCTTTCTTCAATTCTCAATTAGCTCCTGTATTAATCAGGGAAAGCAAGCCCTCTAGATAGTGGAGCTGCTCAATAGGCAAAAAGTATTAATTGCACAGAATGTGCCCTAAGTGGCTCTTTCACTCTCTGATGGGTATTAACAAAACACAGAGAGTTTAGAATTGTTGTGCTGAACAAGTTACCCTTCCAGTTCAAAAGATTCCAAGATCACACTCACATTTAAAAGAGTAGTTTTTACTGATGTTAACCATTGATCTGCCAGGGAGGACCTGATATTTTGAAAGGGGGATGCTCAGGCCAGGTGCATTTGCTATGGAATCCTTGGATGAGTCCAATATTCCATATGTTTATTGGAGTAGAATACCATAGGATGATCACCTTAAGCATACCTGATCCCCATGATCTTTTGCTTTCACCTACTTGAAAAACAAAATTACCCATACAATATATGCAGAATCTGTAATGGTCATTCATTATGCCTCATATGTCCAACTCAACCTAGAACCAGTGATTTCCTCCTCCCAGTGATGGGATTTGGTTGATTTCTAGCTCCTTAAACTGCACAATAAACTGAAGCCCCATATTGACTTGGAATGTAGCCGACCGTGCATCTTGGCTACTCTTCTTGGATATCAGGGAAGAAATTGCCTATTACTAGTAGAAATGGAGAGATCATTTTACTTTGTAAACTATGATGGCAACAGCTAAACCAATGTTTCTCAATCTTGGCAACTTTAAGATGTGTTTACTCCCAAGAATTCCCTAACCAGCATGGAGATGGTCCACATATTTTAAAGCTGCCAAGGCTGAAAAATATTGAGCTAGACAGACTTTGTTCCCTAAGATTGCTGGAGGAATAATGTGAAAAGTGTTAAGTTCTGTGCGTGGCGCAAGAAGTGGAGACAAGTCGATGAACATTGAACTTCAGCTCTTTATTTAACATGGTGCAACAGCTCTTAGAACAGCCTCAACAGCCCCCTTTATATAGGCAAGCTCTTGGGTATTTAGCCAATGAAAACACAGGAACGTTAGCTCTTTTTAACCAATGAGAAGGGCTCGTTAATAGCCAATCAGATTCTCCTGAACGGACCAATCTGACATCGCTATTCTCGGCCAATCAGAAATGCAGGGCCAGAACCCTGCACTTTGCTTTAAGGTTTCAACAGACTTTATTCAAGCACTTTTATTAATTCACAACACCCCTTCCCCCCGGGTTCCGTTTAAGGAGTGCGGTAATGTAGTCTTTGAGGTAGGCAGGTTGTTTTGATTGTCTATTTGATTTACGCTGTCTTCCCGGTATTTGTCTAGAGTCTTGTTGGGGTAGGACGTTATCTGGTGAACAGGGTGCCTCTGATTCTGTATCTAAATTTCCGTTACCACTAATGTCCTCGATATCCCTTTGAGGTGAGTTAACCCCTGTCCCCGATCTTTCTTCACATGTTGAGTCTGAGCGGTCATTTCTTCTGCTTGTGCTTTCCGTCATTCCAAACTCAGCCTCCTCGGCGTCTCCTCCCCCCTCAGTTTGGAAATCACTGGAATCGCAGACCCCAGACTGCAGCCTTGAATGCAGCTGATCAATATGGCGCTTCCATATTCTATCATCACGACATTTCACTCAGTACAATCTGGGTCCAGTTACTTGGATTACAGTTGCCTCGACCCACAATGGGTCGCCATAAAAGTTTCTCGCGAAAACCAAGTCACCTACCTGGAAATTACGGCATTTCCTGCTGGATCCGTGTGGTTTTTCAGGTTCGTACGATGGGTGTAGTCGGTCCAGGTGGGAGCGGAGTTTCCGTCCCATCAATAACTCAGCGGGAGTTTTGTTGGTGATGCTGTGTGGAGTGATGTGCTGCAAAAGGAGTATGCGGTTAATCTTGTCTTCGATATCGCCATAGTCCATTTTATGTAGAGTTCTTTTGACGAATTGTACCATGTGCTCGGCCCTTCCATTAGCTGCAGGATGTGCCAGTGAAGTTAGCACATGGCAAATACTGCGGTCCGCCAGATACTATTCAAAAGAAAGCGCGGTAAACTGGGGCCCGTTGTTGGATACCAGAACGTCCGGTAATCCATGTGTTGCAAATAATCTGTCCAATTTCCTGATGACTGATTTGGTTGTTGTATTTTTCATCTCATGGATTTTGAGACAGTTTGAGTAGGCATCCACTGTTAATAAAAATGTGTGTCCATTTGTAGGTCCCGCAAAGTCCAGATGAATACGGGACCATGGTCCCCTGGGTGTTTCCCATTCTGTTGGGGTTGCTTTCGGTGGGGCATTGCTGACTTCCTGGCATTTGGAACAAGTCTTTACCCAGGCTTCAATCTGCTTGTCTATGCCCGGCCACCACGCATAGCTTCATGCCGAGTGCTTTCATGCTCACGATGCCGGGGTGGCCATCGTGCAAGGTTCTCAGTACCGCTCGCAGTAACCACTCTGGGACAACGACTCTATCACCCCAAATGATGCAGCCTTTCTGAGAAAACAGTTCCATCTGTTGACTTTTGAAGGGAACGTAGTTGTCAGGGATTTGGTCCAATGGGCATGCACGCTCTACCCAGCTGAGGACACATGCTAAAACGGGATCGTGTTTAGTTTCAATCGCAATATCGCGAGCTGTCAGCAGCGGTTTTTTGAGTGTCTCGATCTGCAGTGTTGTGACGGTCAGAGCAGGGTCGTCAACGGTTTCTGGAAGTGGTGCACGGCTCAATGCATCAGCATGGGGAATGGCTTTCCCTGGGTGGTGTTGCAACTTATAATTATTGGCAGCCAAGAATTCTGACCAACAGGTCATTCTGGGAGATAATATATAAGGGGTTGGTTTATCTCCTGCTATTATTCCCAGTAAGGGTTTGTGGTCAGTTATTATCGTGAAAGCTCACCCATAAATATATTCATGAAATCGTTTAACAGCAGATACAATAGCAAGAGCTTCCTTATCGATTTCACTGTAATTGCGTTCTGCTTTTGATAGCGTTTTTGAAAAATAGGCAACAGGGGCTTCACTTCCGTTTGGTAAAACGTGGCTCAAAATGGCGCCCACTCCGAAGGGTGATGCATCACAAGTAACTGTTAAAGGCAAAGTCTCATTATACTGCATCAAAACAGCGTCGGAAGTCAATAAGTTTTTTATTTGTCGAAACGCCTGTTCCTCTCGGTGCCCCCAAACCCAGGTTGCTTTTTCGTCTAACAAACGATGTAGGGGTTCGGCTACGGTTGTCTTGTCAGGCAGGAAGATGTTATAAAAATTGATAAGGTCTAGGAAAGCTTGGAGATCCGGCTTATTGCGGGGTTTGGGGGCATTTTTGATTGCCCTAAGTTTGCTATCGGTGGGGTGAATGCCCTGTTGATCTATTAAATATCCTAAAAATTCTACTCGATCAGTACATAGTTGACACTTGTTTTTCTTAACTTTGAGACCCGAGTCTTTAAATCTCTGAAGAACCAACCCCAGGCGCTCCCTTCGTATTTCTTGAGTCGGAGCAGCAATTAAAATGTCATCAAAATAGGGGACAACGCCTTTTATCCCTTGTAATAGTCTTTCCATCAAACTTTGAAAGATTCCTGGGGCCACGCTTACTCTGAATTTGAGTCGGTTACATTTAAACGCACCTTGGTGCGTAACGATCGTTTGGGCCTCTGCCATTTTTCTGTCTACAGGAAGTTGTTGGTATGCCTGGGCTAGAACTAGTTTAGCGAAGACTTTTCCACCCCCCAGAGAATGGAGAAGGTGTTGCACCACCGGTACTGGGTAAGCGTTTTGCTGCAGGGCATGATTCAGGGTGGCTCAGTAGTCCTCACAAATTCTTAATGATCCATCCAGCTTGATGGGTGTCACGATTGGGGTTTCCCAGGGAGAATGGTCGGTTGGTTCTAACAACCCCTGGGCTATTAATTTATCAAGCTGCTCGTCAATCTTTGGTTTAGGGCAAATGGGACTTGACGAGGCTTAAGGAGGGTGGGAGCTATTTCGGGGTTGAGGTTAAATGATATCGGGGTCCCCTTGTACTCATCTAGTTTGTCTGCAAAGACGTCCTGGAATTCTTGGACGAGAGCCTCTTCCCAGTCGTTGCTGCTGGTTCGGTGAATGCCGGCTACTTCAATTCCAAGTGGAGCAAACCATTGGAGGCCTAACAAGCTAGGCCGATCCCTGTTGACTACAGTCAAGGGTAGAGATGCAGTATGATTTTTAAATGAGACACGGACTTGGCTGGATCCAACGACTGGAATTCAATTTCCCTGATAATCTTTGAGTATGATTCTTTGGAATCGGAGGTCTTGTCGCCGGACAGTAGGGATGAGTTGCTTGAGGGTCTTCCAGGAAACCATCGAGAGGGACGATCCTGAATCGACTTCCATCATACAAGGCTGGTTTTCGATAGCCACCTTCACCTGGATCTTCTTAGCATCCAGTGATGAGGCGTGACCAATCGTAATAGTTTGGTGTGCCTCTTCTCACTTCGTTGAGTGGTTTAGGGGTTTGTTTCTGTAGGAGTGGTTGTTCCATTGGTGGTTCAAGGGTTCTTGCTTTGCAGGATGGCTTCCTGCAGATTGGCGATAGTTAGCCCCCCTCGGGGTTTGGCTGGGTCCTTGTTTGCTTCTACAGACCCGTCCAATGTGGCCTCTTTTCCTGCACACATGGAAGAGCACGTCGAGGAATTTGCAGTCTGACCAGGGGTGGTTTGCCCCACAACCAGCGCATTGGTACTGCGATTTCTGGCATTGGTCTCGTTCAGACCGGAGCCGGTTGACCTCTTCTTCATCGCTTTCTGATGACGATTCGAGGTCCTCATGGTGGGCTGTCATTGCCAGTTCTTCTAAGTGAGGTGAAACTTCGCTGGCGAGTTGGCGATGTGGAACGTGGGTGCGGCGCATTTGGGCAGCCGACTTCCTGGTTGCTTCTGCTGCAGTAGCGTCAGTGATGACATCTGTAAGGCTAATGTTGCCTTTTGCCATCAGCATACTCTGCACGCCTGGTGAATCTAATCCCAGAACTATTCGGTCTCTCAGGGCTTCTTCAAGGTTGGCAAACCTGCATAGGCCTCCTAGATTCCGGAGATCCGCTATGAAATCTGCAACGCTTTCACCCTTCCGCTGATCTCTCTGGTAAAATTCATGCTTTCTCACGAGCGTTGGTACGGTCGGTGCATAGTGGGGCCCTTAGCAGGGGTTCGAGGATGTCCCAGTCCATGGACTTCACTTCTGCCGATTTTGCTAGTGCCTTGGCCATCTTGAATACGATTGGCCTGCAATGAGTTAGGAATACCACCCGTTTCTTTCTGGTAGTGGCATCCTTCAAGTTGTTGGTCTCCAGAAACATCTGTAAGCGATCCATATATGAGTCCCAGTCTTCTTGTGCCGGGTCGAATGGAGCGGATGGTATGACGCTGCCGGACATGGTTCCGCCATTGATGCATTTCAGCCACGTGCTCTGTTATCGCTCTGTAGTATTCAGTCAGCTCTGACATCTCCACATCCCACCTTCGTCGCCAGTGTTAAGTTCTGTGCGTGGCGCAAGAAGTGGAGACGAGTCGATGAACATTGAACTTCAACTCTTTATTTAACATGGTGCAACAGCTCTCAGAACGGCCTCAACAGCCCCCTTTATATAGGCAAGCTCTTGGGTATTTAGCCAATGAAAACACAGGAACGTTAGCTCTTTTTAACCAATGAGAAGGGCTCGTTAATAGCCAATCAGATTCTCCTGAACGGACCAATCCGATATCACTATTATCAGCTAATCAGAAGTGCAGGGCCAGAACCCTGCACTTTGCTTTAAGGTTTCAACAGACTTTATTCAAGCACTTTTATTAATTCACAACAAAAAGGGTTTGAGAACGTCAACCCATTATAAATGAAAGTGTGCATATATCACTGTGTTAAATCCATTGAGGGCTGACATGTGTATGAGTTGTTGAGGTCTCATCCCCCCATCCTTTAGTTTTCATACCTTAAAGGTTAGATTTGCTTTATTTATCTGATAAAAAGTCAAAATGCTTTCGGAAGAGCAGTTTCCTTCTCTGGTGCATCTTCAGGCTGTAGACAGTGATGTACTTGTTAAAAACATAGTCAAGAACAAAGAGGTAACAATTGTAATGTTAATGGGGCTATTAAATTATGAGTCTCCTGCAAGCATGCTACCAATAATGTGTATTGAATTTGAATATAACTAAGCTGCCCTCACAAAATGTTATAGATGATTAGAAACAAATTATTTGGGTTCTGCAACAATTTAGCTATTGATTGCCCACTAAGGAAAGCAACTATGAAAGATTTATACAAACATTCTCAATTATTTAGAAGAGGAATCTCATGGAATTAAACAGCAGTGCTGTATTACAGTTCTAGACCACTGGTTTAAAGTACACTGTCCCTAGAAGACTATTGAACGTTGGAATGCACGTTAATCCTTGGCCATCATTTAATCCTGAAAAACCATCTGTTATGATAAGCTTATGGCTTGATTTAATTTATACACTGCTTAAACCAGCTGGAATATGATTGAAATGAAATAAGGATCTAAATAGAATAAATATGTCAAATAAGGGAGATGTAAATTGCATTTAATTCATTTATTCTATATTTCTAACTATTCATTTATTCTATATTTCTAGCCTGTGTCAAACTATTTCAGGTTGAGGTGAAGTAAATAAAACAACTAGGCACACAGCCATAAAGAAACATATCCTTAGGAAAAGTAATAGTCCTCCTATATTCTAACTATACTGTGCAAAAAAAACAGAATGAGGGTCTATGAGATGGATAATAAGGTATGGGAAGAAATTCTTTCTAGGGCTTTTCAAATATTTATCCACATCAGATGCTTTGAAAATTGTCTTCTTTATTTTTCTCACCTAAGAAGAATATAGCTGAACATACTGTATATTGCAGGGGAAAAAGTACCATAAAATAGTATTAAATAGTATTAAATTAATACCTTTTCCCATAACAGAATGCTGAAAGTTATGTGCAGAAAAAATGTAAACATATGAAAACTAAAATACAAATATAAAATATGTACACATAAAGAATGTTAAGGAGAATCAAATAGGCTAAAACTTGTAAGCTCAACAAGCCCTCTACCAGCTGAAATATTTCCAAATAGCAGTGAAATTGATAGAAAGTTAATGCTTATTTCCCATGTGGGGGTCAATTGAAAGAATGGTAATTATGTGGTTAGAATTGTTTCTTTTCAGTTTTAACAACAAGAAAAGGAGAAATGCAGAACAAAGCCTTTCAGATGTCTGTGAATAGAAATATACACAAGGACAGCTCCCTCCCCCATCATTTACATATCCTGCATGTGCATCTATATTTGTACACACTTTGAACATTTCTCATGGGCAATTCTTCAATATTTTTTTATTGCTGTCCAGAAAAATGGGGCATGTTCTCATCGTGTTTGGGCAGATAGCAGAGCAAAAATAGGCATATAGAAAATATGCATAACAAGACAAATGATGAGATACAACAACCTATTTACATAAATTAGAGAAATTAAACAAGCAGATATTTACAATTCATGCATAGTTATATTTATGTATGATCTTATACAAATGCACACATGTGTATATACACACATGGAGCTTCTCTTATTTTTCCTTCATCAAGTACTGAAAATAAATGGACAAGGGCTGTGTGGCTAACCTTTTTGGCCTCCTGTGACAAAAATTGTGCGCTCGTGTGCCAACACCCAGAAGGTATTGCGTGCCCTCCCCTGCCCCTGCGCTGTGCACACAATTCCCCCTTCGCCGCTCCCTTACCTACACTGTGCCTCCTAGCTGATATTTAGTCTGTTTGAGGCCTTTTTTGGCCTCCCAGAGACTTGAGGACAGCTTCTGCAGCCTTTGCAGGCCAAAAAATAGGCCCGTTTTGTCACTTCCGGTATTATAGGAAGTGATGAAACGGGGCTATTTTTTGGCCTGCCAAGGCTACAGAAGCTGTCCTCGAGTCGCTGGGAGGCCGAAAAAGGCCTCAAATGGGCCAAAAAATCAGCTGGAGGCACGCACATGAGGTAAGTTTGCCTGCGGCTCGCGTGCCGGCACAAATGGCTTTGCATGCCATAGGTTCTCCATCATGGGACTAGAGGCATAGCCAGGGCAAGCAGGAAGCCTGCTAAAATTAGTTCCTCATGGAAAGGCGATCAAATATAAGAAATCTTATATTTGATGCCCAAAGTATTCTTAAAGAAAGGTAGAATTAAATGTCACTAATAAATAAAAATATAAACAAATCAGACTTTATCCCAATGTCTTACACCTGCAAACATTTCCTAGCTCTCTGAAGACCAAATCAAATTCTATGTATGATTCATTAACCTGTTTTGGTTTTTTATATTCCTTATCTAAATCCCCTTTTTGTATAAATTTGCCATTCACTAGATGAACATGAGGCACCACAATGTCTCACCTTAGAAAGTTATGATTCTATTATTCGTTCACCTGCCAGGTTGATACATAATCACAATGCTAATTAATGCTAATTGAATAGTCATCGTACCAAAGTATAGGTATTAAAGCTCTGTTTTTAGCAAGCTTTCATTTCAATGTAACCCAATTTGTTTCATTTTCTGTATAATGGGATTCTCTTCTATGATTTCCAGATGTATTCATTAGATGCATTAATAGATTTATGAATAATAACACTGGAAATTATCCATATGCCAACTTACTTCATTCTTTTAGTATATTGAAAAAGAAAAGCGAGATCATAACTGAGAAGCTGGGTCATTAAGGATCTTACCTATGGCAGTTTTGTTTTATATGTGTCAGGCCTAAGCCCAAAGATGACACAGTTGAATTGAGTTCTTTATTTGCTTACACTAGTAGACAGAATCTTGCCAGACTAAAATTATAAACATCTAACCTGATGAATATATCCTGAGATATTCTAAGGTGTGGCTGCCCTCAATCTTTTCTTCCTTTTTCCATTCAGTTCAGGACTGTGGAGTCCAACACTTTTAACTCCCAAAATTATCCAGACAGCATTCTGAGAATCAAAGTCCACACTTCTTGCTGAGATTGAGAAACACTGCTCTACAGCACACATTTCAGTACAGGATCATATCATACATGTAGTTCTAGTTATATATGAATAACAGCACAATTTGTCTTAAATAGTACCATAGGGATAAAATAACATAAGATTTCATGGTCTGCAAACATGATTAAGAATGACAAACCATAAAAATATAATAGGTATGTTTACATGATTACTTTTCTAGCTACCATGGGATATGTTCTATTTATAAAATTTATACTTCATTTATGAGGTTTTTTATCCACCCAACATTGCCTTGAGTAATTTTTATGATGTGGAATATGTTAATAGAATTAACATTAAAATTAATGGAATATGTTATTGTTATTTGTTCAAGATCCAATTGTTGCCAGGCTCCAACATTTGCTTCAAACAGACAATTCAAAGTATTTGGATTTAAGTATATCAATTATTCTGAAAGAGTTGAGTACATCTGCCACATCTTTTACCCAAGCCTTAGTGGATATTTTTCTTTTCAGGGAGAGGGAAAAGTAAAGCGGAATAGTGGCTGTTTAATATCTCTTGAATCAGCCCCAATGACAGTGATGATGCAAAGAGCTTACCAATTTATATTGCATTAAGGATTGTCAGCAAAAACTATCATTGTGATTGGTCACAAGCAAATCATCCAAATCCATAATAGAAAACAGTTAAAGTGATTAAAGTGATAATGTCTTCAGGAGAATAATAAACCAAGGCCAATCTAAGGGCTGGGCTGCATTTTGCAGCCATTAAGGCAAGCCATTTTTTTATCTTATTTTATTACATTGTGTTGCTTAGAAAATGTGGACTTAGAGTGAACTTTATCAGGGGTGGGATTCTATCAGTTTGGCCCAGTTCTGTAGAACCGGTAGCTCCGAAGAGCAGCTGACACCCAACCACTTCTTTCTGAAGATCGACTTTTCTTCAGTTGGGCCCACCCACCTGACCGGGCTCAAGGCTGTCCTTTATTCTTACCTTAGTTGCTTTGCACGGCACAACTGAATGCCATGTGTCAGAAGGAGATGGTGACTGCTTGCAGGAGAAGTTGTTTTGCAAGTATTGTGCATGCGCACGCTCACCGAACTGGTTGTTATGCTGGTAGGATCCCACTCCTGAAATTCATGTTTTAAATTCTTGCCCTGACCCAGTCAGTCCAACACATCTGGGAATCTCAGTCAGCTCACTTGATGTCTGAGGTCAAAATAAATGACAAACTGTTTCAGAAATTCTCATCAGAAAAAAATAGAGATTAAGGCAAGGAGGACTTTTCAACCAGACTGAGGTGACAGATAGTTAAAAGTTGTGTCAGGAGGAGGTAAAGACTGAGGAAAGCTAACAGAGAGGAAAATGAAACTTTGATGGGGAATTAGTTGTGGTGGAAGTGAAGGTACCTGCCACCCACAGTGCCATGAATAGAGAGTGGCACTTCTGAGCTGAAATAGAATTTTAAAAAAGGTAATAAGTGTGTCATACAAAATGGAGGTGGTAATAAATCTTCCAGGTGAACACTCAATGAGATAGGAAGCATTTAACTGCAATGCTATCTAGGACTAGGGCTTTGTATGCTGCTCAGTAAATTTTGTTCTTCCCTCTCTTCAAATAGCAAACCTAGGTAAATAAAGAGAAGTAAACATCCTGAATCTGACTATTCGGGAAGATGACTGGCCCTAGTGAAGGCAGGAAAGTCACAGTGACTATATTAAAATACACTATTTACTTGAGTGGGATAAAGAGTAAGGTGTCTGTGATGTGTCAATTTTCTGAAGAAGATAATACCCCAGTTTGATGTATTGTGCTAAGTTCTTTGGGAAGATTTTTTTTTCACAATGTGAAACCAAATCACTATTTCACTGGATGTGGAAAACACAATTTACTAAGCAGAAGGTATTTCCTGTTCTCAGCAAGTTGGCAGAAAAAAATAAAGGAAGAAACAATTACAAAGTAAACCTCTGCCTTTTCTGAACATTTCAGAACCACAGATTAACAGGAAGCTTCAAAGCTGATACAGAAGAGAATGATAAGGATTCTGGCTTTTCTTGTGGCCCACATAATGTTACTTGTAATTTCAAAGCCATAATATGCAAGTGACAGTTAAGCATTCTTGGACCCATTTATCATCAGAATGCACAGGAGATGGCAACTACACAATCACCATCTTGTAATGTGAGTAATAGTTCTTAGGAATTTGATTTTGATATGATTTATACCAATCTAATAAACAGGGATAGAAACATCCCCAAATTGGAGAAACACTTGTGTTATTCTTTTTTATATTATTGACAGGGATGATGAAACATGCCTCATAATAGCACAATGCAGGCTCTCTCCCTAATGTACTTGTTAACAACATCACAAGTGCAAAAAGGGTGGAATCTGTGCTGGAACATCATGATGCATCATTCATAATTTGTCCCTTCTTGCTAGTCCTGTGAACTCTATTGGTTTCTTTTTTTTTTTTTTGGGAAAACAATTTTATTGATTTTCTACAAACAAACAAGACAAACAAAACATTAAAACATCAACTCTCTTATGTACATACAGTATGTCGGTTGGTTCATCAGTTTTGTGCATTCATTTCATAGTCTCAGTTACAGTTATGCTACATAACAACTCATATTATCAATCCAAACTTATATATCCTAATATCACTATTAAAAAGTACATTTGACTATACTTTTAATCATTCATGCTTTATGAGATAACAATACTTCAAATAGTTTATTCTATAACAAATCATATAATCATACCAAATCTATCCTAGAAACACTTTATAAATATAATATCAAATAACAAAAACAAAAGAAAAAATAAAGATATTCCTTGCTATCTAATATTCTAAATATTCTATTATCGTATTTTGTCATCTAGCCATTAATAAAAAAGATCCCAAATTTCATAAAATTGTTTATCCTCTTGCTCTCTAATTTCAAATGTCAATCTACTCATCTCAGCACATTCCAATATTTTCTTAATAATTTCTTCCTGTGATGGTATTTTCTCATTCTTCCAGTTTTTAGAAAATACAATCCTAGCCGCTGTTAATACATTTACAATCAGATATTTCAAGTCTTTACTGTATGTATCTGGTAAGATTTCCAATAGAAAAAACTCCAGTTTCAAATCTATACATTTCTTTATCATTTTTTCCAACCACATGCGAATTTTAGTCCAATATTTTTTAGCGTCCTCACAAGTCCACCACATATGGTAATATGAGCCAGGTATCTGATGACATTTCCAGCATTTTTCAGATTTGTTCTTAAACATTCTTGCTATTCTTGTCGGGGGAAAGTGCCACCTGTAAAATATCTTATACAAATTTTCTTTATATGCTGTTGACATTGTCATTTTATAATTTTGAGACCACAATTTTTGCCATTTCTCTAAATCAATCCCATATCCAAAATTCTTCCCCCAAACAATCATAGTTTCTTTAACTTGTTCTTCCTCTAATTTAATTCCCAGTAAATAACCATATAATTTTTTAATCACCTTCTCATCAGTACCCATCAAGATTTTATCTAAATCAGTCTGTTTATCATAAAATCCCTCTGTTTTAGAATCTTCATCATACCTTGAATGTATTTGCACATATGAAAACCAATTCATCTTTATACCTTGTTCCTCTAAGTTTTGAATCGATTTAAGTTCACCCTTTTCATCCAATAATTCCCCATATCTAACTCTTTGTTCCTTCTTATAAATTATAGGATAGGAAAATGCTTCAATAGTCGATAACCAAACTGGAATTTTCAAATAACATTGTCTTTTTATCTTCTCCCAGTTTAACCACAAAGACTCCAATATATAATGTCTTCTAAAATAACCCTGTGTTTGAGTTCCCTTATACCATAAAAAAGCATGCCAACCCAGCAGCAAATCATGACCTTCTAGTGTCAACAATCTAGTCTTTCTTAATGTTATCCATTCCTTGACCCACATCAAACTTGCAGCTTGATAATACAATTCCCAATTTGGCAGGCCAAAACCTCCTCTAATTCTAGCATCTTGCAAAAGCTTTAGCTTTATTCTTGCTTTCTTATCTTGCCATATAAACTTCAACATAATTGGCTGGGTGAGAAACTTCTTTTTTTTTTTTGTTTGTTAACTTGCTGATTTTTGAAAGGACACTCTGAATATAAGAAGAAATCTGTGAGATTTTTTTTGACAAAACTGTATGAGCGGCGTTTTTTAAAGGGATGTCAAATTGAGGCTTGGATTTTTTTTTTCTTTTCCTTACTTTTTTTTGGGGACTTATGTATACTTTTTCTTTTTGCTTAATTTAAACTATGTTTTTCTGGCTGGCGGGGAGGAAGTGTATTAAGAAACTTTGTAACACTGCCAACTAGAGGCTTGAAAATATTTTATTTGAATTGGAGAAGAACTCTGAAAAGACTACTTCTCAAGGACATTTTAATTTGATAACATAGAGGGAGAGCGCAGCAGAATATTATTACAGGTGCTTTCCTGGACCCTTATCAATATTTCAACACTTGAGACTTGGCTTTGAAGCTTGTGGAGAAGGAGTCATAATAAGAGCCTTGGACAAATAAACAAAGTGCAGTGTGTTTTCTTATCTTTTTTCAATTGTGCACCCCTATTCACCAGTCTCTCTGTAAACTTTAATTCTAGTAATATCCTTATTTTTGCTTTTTATTTTAAAGGGAAAGCCTCAGAATTTTTTTTTTTTGAAACAAATTTTATTAATTTTAAAGACAAACAACACATCATTAACCATTAAGTACATAAAACCTCTTAACATTATAAATTTTTACAAGTCGGATAAAACATTATTTTTATACAACATAATTCTAATTTATCCCATTTCCATATGGACACATAAATATCTTTCAGCAAATTTCTCATTATTTCTCTTTACTCTTATTCAATTTCATTTCTTTTCTATATTTATCCATTTTATAGTCATCATATTCATTTCTTTCTGACTTGTTTACAATTATTCTCATCTAACATTCCTCCAAGGTTTTATTGATTCTTTTTTTTTTTAAACAAATTTTATTAATTTTACAGAAGACACAATACACAAACATACAAAACACAAAACATAAACAAAACTAAAAGATCTTTTCTGAAGGTTGTCTGATCCCGGGTTAAAACTCTTCACACAGACACAAATTCAAACATCATATTCATCCCATATATCCTTCCATATCTTATTATCATTTTCTTTTTTATATATATATATAAAAACCATTTTTATCAATTTTATAAAAACAATGCACAAAGAATCAAGGCATAACAGCTTATAAATTCTTTTCTAAGAAAAAATAATAATAAAAGACCAATAGAGCATAACAATTCCAAATTATAGTATCAATACTTTATCTATTTAACTTCATATCTTATCCCTATTTCTCCTTTTCATCCAAATTATTTCTTATTAATTAAAATTTTATTGCCTTTTATCAATATACAAAATCCAAAAAAAAAAACCATAACAAAACCTTTATATATCCTTCCATATCTTATTACCATTTTCAATAACATTCTTTGTCTGTTCTATTTCCAACTATCCATTCATCTTTTTTCTTTTACTATACTTCTCCTATACACCAATTGGAGTAACGTCTATAACTCATTACCCTAACTTAAAAATACTTCGTATAACAATTTTTCTTGGGATTCTGTTTAAAAGATTCTAAAATTACACAATAAATTTTATACTCTAAATACACATGTAAAAACACAAACTTATGTACCCTCCAGAATCCCTCTTTTATCCTAAATTAAATTCACCCATTGTCTCTAAATAAACTTTTTTTCTTTAGATCTTGCTTCCCCCCATTGAGGCTTCTCCTCCCCCCCTTTCTCTCTTGCTTATTCTTCTCCTTGCCCTTTTTACCCCTTTGTTTTTTCTCCCCGCTTTTCTTACTCCTTTTCCTTTGCTTTCTAACCTTGCCTCCACCTTTTCGCTCATTTTTCTCTTTTTTGGTTGTTTTTATAATTCTTAAAATCCCCTTTTTCTTATCCTTTTTCTCCTCCTCTCTGGAAGGGACCCATTGTTCATCAAAGATGGCTTCTTCTTCCTCTTCTTCCTTGTCCCAGTCCTTCTGCTGCGTAATCAACTTTTCATAAGTACATAACACCATTTTTAAGAATTGAAACAAAACGCCCAAAGTATCTTCCTTTTTATATTTTTGATATTCAGTCTTTAGTTCATCCACAAACGATGCCATTATGAAAAGAGAAACTTTTCCCAAAACAACCACAAGTATTTTTAATCAAAAAGGATTAAAAAAAAGTTCCAAAAGTTAATACTTTTCTTCCTTCTTCTCTTTCTCTTTCTGGGGTTAATGTTTAATCAAAGAGGTCCAATTACCATATATCTTTCTTTGGGATTCTAGGCAATCCCCTCCTTTTTCAGCTTCTGCTCCAATTTTTTTCCCTCTCCCTTCCCACTTGCAATGTCAATTTTAAATAATCAGAAATCCATACCTCCAACAAGGGTTTTCCAATTTCTTAAATTTTTCAATGTCCAAGAATCCTTTTGTCTCTCAGCTTCAACTCTCAAAACAATTCACTTTCAATGTCCAATATATCCAAACATTTCTGCTGTTTCCATGGGGTGGGAGAGTGAAGAAAAAACAAAAGTTCCCTTTAACAGCTTCTCCGCCGCTTTCGCTCTTCTTAGGGATACAATGTATCCTCCAGCAATTCAAACAGCTCAGTTCCAGGCAATTTAAAGGATGTTACTTGACCCGGCTCAGACAAAACTTTCACTCTTCACATTTCCTCCAGCGCAATCTTACCCGGTTGCTGGCTTCTTCGTGGCGGCCATTGCTGACCGCCACTCCACCGCCTTGGGAAAAAGGGGTTTTTCCGGAGAAGGGGGGGTCTGTGACACCCCCACCTCCCTGTCCGACTCCCCTCTCTCTTCAGCTGTCCCTACAGGGCAGCCATATCCCCCTGACCCATCTGGATCGGGGGTACCTCGACGGCTAGCACAGCAGGAATCGCGAGCTGTCGCGAATTCCTGCTGCCCCGAAGCCACGCAAAACCGGAAACTAAGCCTCAGAATTTTTTTTTTATTTTTCTTTTCTTCTCCTTCTTTTTACTGGGATTTTTTTTTCTTTTTTGCTTGCTTTTTCCATATATTTTTGGACCACTCTGCCTTTTCTTTTTTATTATTGAGATTTCCCAATTGGATTAAGGTGTGAAGAACCTGAAGGAATTTTTTCTTTTTTTTCCTTATTTTTGTTTTTGTTTTCTTCCTAATTATTATAATTATTTTTGGGCTTTTTTTCTTTTTTCTATTTTTCATTTTTTATTGTGACTACTTCATAATTGGATTAGGGTCTAGAAGAACCTGAAGATTTTTCTTCTTCTTTTTCTCCTTTTTCCTTTTTTCATCGGGTTTTTTATTATTGGATTTTTGCCATTTTGGATTATAATTGGCTATTCTACCAGTTGGATTAAAAGTTAAAAAGAATTTGAAGGTCTTGAAGCATCAAAATGAGCAGGAAACCCATATCTTCTGGTGTTTCTACTTCTACCTCTGCCTCCCTGCCAGCTGGAGGACAATGTTTAATTCAGACAATGTTGAAGCAAGATAAAGAACAAGAAAAAGTGACATTACAGATGATTATGCAAGGAATCTAAGATCTCAATATAAAAACAGACACTATTGAACAAAGAACAGAGAAGACTGATGAAAAAGTGGAAAATATTCAACAAATGATGGTGAAGTATGAGGAGAGATTCCAAAAAATTGAGGAAGAAGGTAAACAAAGAGAGGAGAAGATTGGAAATATTGACAGCAGATTAACAGTGGTTGAACAAGACAAAAGTGGGATGTTGAGGTGGGAGATGGAGAGATTAGAATTCTATCTCAGATTTCAAAATATAGAAGAAGAAAAAGAACAAAACTTGGCTGCGATAATGATAGAAATTTTGGCGGATGCTTTGGAAATTACAGAGGAAAAGATGACGGATGGAGTAGATGAGGTATATCAAGTTTTTACAAGATATGCGATGAGAAATAAATTACCAAGAGAAGTCCATATTAGATTTACCAAAAAATCCATTAAAACACAAATATTACAAGCTGTAAGAGAGAAGACATTGAAATACAAAGGCAAAGAGATTGTGGTTTTAAAACAAATACCCAGAAGAGTGAGAGAGATGAGAAGAGAATATCGATTCTTGACCAAAATGCTATTGGAAAAGGAAGTGAATTATAGATGGCTGATTCCAGAAGGACTAATGTTTATGTGGCAAGAACAGAGACATAGAATTGATTCAATTGAGAAAGCAGAACTTTTCCATGCAGAATGTTTTGGAAGGAGAGAAGAAGAGGCAGAGAAAGAGGTCTCATTAATTGAGTTTCAAGAGGAACAACTGGAGACTGAAAAAGAGGAAGGTGCAGTAGGTGGGCAGGTGGATAGTAAAGAACAGCGTGAAGTGAGATCCATGAGAACTGTTAGATCTAAATATAAAGCATAATCATGGAAGAAAAAAAATTGATTACAATGAATATAAATGGACTCAATTCATCTGTTAAAAGAAGGAAAACCTTTCATAAATTAGAGAAATTAAAATTTGATATAATTTGTCTACAAGAGGTATATATTAAAAAACAACATGAACAATTGTTAGTACAGCCAAAATTAGGGAAAATATTTACTTCTTTGACTCAATGTAAGAAAAGAAGAGTGGTTCTATACATTAAAGAGGCCATCCCAGCAAAATTGATCTATACTGATGAAGATGGAAGAGTATTAATAGTGGAAATAATGGACAACAATATAAAAATACTCTTGATTGCAATTTATGCTCCAAATGATAAACAAGAAGAATTCTATAAAAAAAAACTACACATGAAAATAACTGGACGGGACTATGTTAATATAATTATGATGGGAGACTTTAATGGAATTGTGGACAATAAACTGGACTATATAGCAACAACAACAAAGCAAAATAGAAAGATTCTCCCTAAATCATTTTTTAAAACAACAGACGAATTAACTTTAAAAGATATTTGGAGAGAAAGAAATGTTAAAGCTAAACAATATACTTTCTATTCAAATAGACATTTATCATGGTCCAGATTGGATATGATTTGGACTTCAACAGAATTAATATCTAATATTCAAGAAACAAATATTGAAACAAGTACTTGGGCAGATCATAGCCCAATGACAATTAAATGGAAGAGACAAAAAAAAAAAAAAGATCGAGATGGACATTAAACAATGTCCATCTATCTTAAAGGAAAAAGATTTTACACAATGGATGGAGAAAGAATTGGCTTTTTTCTTTAGAGAAAATAAAAAAGACCAACGCAGAATGTTTGGGATACAATGAAGGCATATGCTAGAGGTTTGATAATAGATTACATAAGAAAAAAGAACATTAGGAAAAGGCAAGCCACTAAGGCCTTGGAAGATGAGTATAAAAGAATTGAAAAAGAATTACAGAAAATGCCACAGAAAAAAGATATTAAATTGAAGTTGGATATAACTAAACATAAAATGGAATTAATAGAGAAAGAAGAATTGGCACAGAAAATTAGAAATTCTAAACAGAATTACTTTGAAGATGCAAATAAACCAGGCAGATGGCGAGCATATAAATTGAGAAAGGAGAAAGAATCAAGAAAAATATTGAAGTTAATAGATGATCAAGGCCAAGTTTGTTATGGTAATAAGGAGAAAAAGGAAATTATTCAAGATTTCTATGGGCAGCTATATAATCAAGAGAATATTGATGAGGAAAAAGTCAAACAGTATCTACAGAATGCTAACCTACCGAAGATATCTAAAGAGACTGAAGAAATGCTAGAAAGCAATATAACAATGATGGAATTAACTGAAGCACTTAAGAAACAAAATAACGGGAAAGCACCAGGTCCAGATGGGCTTCCGGCAGAATTTTATAAAACATTTCAAGAATCATTGAGCATTCCATTGCTAGAAGTTATGAATGAAGCTATGTCAAAGAAGATGATACCCAAAACATGGTCAGAGGCTTATATTACACTTATTCCAAAAGAAGAGGCTGATCCACTGCAAATCAAGAACTATAGACCTATTTCTTTATTGAATGCAGACTATAAAATTTTTGCTTCAATTTTAGCAGAAAGACTTAAAAAATACTTAAATAATTTCATTCACCCAGATCAAAGTGGATTTCTGCCAAAGAGACAAATTAGAGACAATATGAGAGTAATCTTGGACACTTTGGAATACTATGAGGCACATCCTGAAAAGCAAATGGCTTTGATATTCCTAGATGCTCAAAAGGCATTTGACAACGTGAACTGGAGATTTATGTTATTACTATTGGAACAGATGGGTTTTGCCAGAAAATTTATCCAAGCAATAGAAGCCATCTACAATAAACAGACAGCAAAGATAATGATGGAGGGAGAACTTACAGATTTTATCAATATAAGAAAAGGCACAAGACAAGGATGTCCCCTATCCCCTTTGCTATTTGTATTGACTTTGGAAGTGTTGAATAGAAATATTAGAAATGATAAAAGCATAAAAGGAATGAAAATTAAAAAGGAAGAATTCAAACTGCAAGCCTTTGCTGATGACTTAGCTTTTATTTTGGAAGACCCGTTAGAAACAGCTCCAAAGTTATTGGAAAAGATAGAGATATATGGTGAGGTGGCTGGTTTGAAAATAAATAAAGACAAAACAAAGATTTTGACAAAGAACATGCTACTGAGACAAAGAGAAGAACTGGCAGACCTGTTGAAAATCCAAGTTACGAATAAGGTCAAATATCTGGGGATATATTTGACAGCAAGATGTAGCACATTAAAAGAGAATAATTATATTAAACTTAAACAACAGATAGCTACAGACTTGAAGAAATGGGAAAATTTGCAATTGTCATTAATAGGGATAATTTCAACAATTAAGATGAATATTTTACCTAGAATACTATTTCTGTTTCAAACAATACCGATTAGGCTCGGAAAAGACTATTTTGAAGATTTAAATAAAATTATATTGAACTCTAATGGTTTCTGATGTACAGTATATCCCTGGCCTGCTGGCAGCAAAACAAATGTGAAACAATGGCTGGTAGTTGAAAACTCCCATTGCAACACTGGATAGGGTTTTGTGTGTGTGTACGTGTGTGTATGTGTGTGTGACTTCTGTTATCTGGTTTACTGAAAATTCAGCTACTTCCCTGATTGATTTAATGATCTGTGGCAAGCTCCAAGCAAAATACCCCTCTCTTAGCTTGCCTTTATTTTATCTCAGATGCATTCAACATCTGCATTACTTTAGTCCAGTAGCTCTTAGATAAATCATTCCCAATATAGAGTTCCCAGTTCTCTGATGTTGCCTGTTGTCTTCTGAAACATTAAGATGTAACCTATTAAGGCTAATATTCCACTGGTTTATTCCACCAGATTTGTTATCCTTTATTATGTCATACTTGCTTTTGTATTTCATTCATCTTATTATCCATATTTTATGCACCATTGTAGCAACATTCAAAGTGATAGGTTAATACCCAAATTCAGAATCCCCTTTTCTTTGTATTTTCTTTGTTTTCTTGTTAAACTGGTAATTTTCAAAACACTTTGCTTTACTGCTTTATTCATTCCATTACCTGCCAATGTATTACTTGCCAATAATCTCATGATTATCCACCTCACTTCTACCCTATTCCCTGTATTCTGATTTAAAACTCTCATGATCAGCTTAGCCAGATGTCATCTAAGATGCATTTTCCTCCTTAGTGAGATAAATTCTCCTGCTGCCGTTTAAACAGCCTTTCCTGGAATTTGTTGAAACTTCTAAACCTTTGTCATTTGCATCAATATTGTGTCTGGGAGTTCCATGTAGAAATTGTCCTTCCTCTTGCTGAATTTTTATTTTTAATAGGAAACGTTGATGAGAACACTTCCTGGAAATCAAATTCTCCACCTTCTTTCCCAAAGTCATGAAGCTATTCTCAGTATGCTGAGGATCCTGCCTTGCAAGTGTCATTTGTACCCACATTGAAGTCTCTGATCAGCAAGTTTGTTCTGTCACATGATTTGGGCAGCTGTGAGGCAGCAAAGTCCACCTGTTTGTGTGTTAGTTTGATCTGTATAGCTGCCCATCACACATGAAAATGATTCTTTATTCATGCTTATCACAAGCATGATTTTACTATTTTATGCAGATTGGAATTTCTAATTTAGAGACTATCTTCCAACCCAATGTACTATATCCAAATCCCATTAATTCAGAGGGGTTTCTCTCCCCCCTCCCCCCCATGTCTATGTAAGTTTTGGAATTTGTTGCTACAAATTGTGGTGCTGACTACTTGCTTCAGTAGCCTAAAAAAAGATTTGGGCAAATTCTTGAAAGTCATGCATATCAACAACTATTAGCCTTGGTGTCAGTGTGACTGTCTCTGAAAGCCATTTGCTGGGAGACTAGTGGGTTTCCTTGTGCAGTTGGTTTGTCACTGAGAAAAGACTGCTGGACGAGATGGGCTACTGGGCTGAAGCAGCAGGGCAGTTATGGCTATTGCAGCACCCCCCATGGTCATGGTAACAACAAATTGGGTGTTTTAAGATTGGGATACTCACACAATGGCAACACATGCCCTCATCATCTTGCAGTTAGACTTTTGCAACAAATTTTACATTGGGCTGTCCTGAAAATGATTGGAAAACTGCAATTGATCCAAAAATTAGCAAAATTAGGAGATAGTCAGTGTGTCATCTAAGTTGAGATTGCTGTATTGGTTACTTAATATGTTTTGGGCCCAATTCATCACTCTGGATTAAAGCCCTATTTGCTTTTGTATTTGCAGGATTGCTTTTCCTGAACCAGCATGAGCTCATTCTATGCATAGATCCCAAGAAGTTAGGCGGGTGGGATTCTGGAAGGAAACCTTTTTAGTGCTGCTCCCCCCCACCAGATCATGAAATACTTTTCAAGGTAAAGAAACTCCCCATCTTGCTTATTTTTTGCAAACCATGAAAGCCATTCTGTTTCAATGGGCTTTTGCATCAGCCTTGAATTTTATTTGTAATTATTATGTATATTATATCTTTTTTTTTTTTTAATACAAAAGCATCTTTGAACTCATGAGATGTAGGCAGGTATAGAAATGTTGTCATAAATAAATATTAAATTATTAGTTTGTTCTGGATGAAACAACTGACTGTTCCCTTGAAGCAATGACCAAGAGAACATGATTGAGAGAAGTAGAAGAAAGGAAAACAACAAAAAGGTGCTATCTGGATAAGATTAGGTTTATCACTGGAATAAGTTGAGCATCACTGGGGATGGGGCGAGATATGGCCATTTTCTATGCAATCCCTGGAACTCAGGCTTGATTCAGTGTTACCAAATTAATTACTGTGAAACTTTGAGTGTGAAAATAAAAACCTGACTGCTATTGATCCTTTAATGGCAGTGTACAGAAAAGCACATACAGTCCTTTGGACAGACATTGTATGTTGGATTTTTGCTCTCCAGCCTTTAGGGCCAAATAACCCATTTTCCAAATCCCCCCTTCATGTTTTTTCCTCCTTTAATTCATATATATTGACAAGGGGTGGAGGAAACACCTAATTTGACTGCAGGGAAAAGAGGTATTTTATATTTTACTGTCTATATTTTTCTCAATCCAAATGTCCCCTGCCCCATGTGCTCTGATTCTTGTGGTGAGATAATAGAGAAATGTGTATTTATTCATCATAGAATAAACAGCACTTTGCGGTATATTTTGACCCTGACTCCTGATCAAAATATATGCAGCCTTTCTTGCCTCAGCCTTTCAAGTGTGCAGCCTACTTTCCATCACCATCTCATGTCCAATTATTTGTTTTCTTGATGGCAGATCTGGCTGATCAAGATACAGGAGACAGGGAAAGCATTCACTTTATTCCTTAGTTCCTCTGTATGGTATGTATCAGCCTACTCCATACCTGACAGCTGGTAGTAAAAAAACCTGTTACCTTAAGCATAGAAAAGGTTTACATTTGCAACATAGAAGAGCAAAACAAACAACCATTTTGGGGAGTATGGGGAAACAGCAACATGTCACTAAATAAAGAAAAAAGATGGAAATGTGTATAGCAAGAATATATAAAAACAGGTTGCTAAAATGAGAAAACATGCAATATATTTCAGTTGCAACAGGGACTATAAACTAAACGTTTTTGGGTTATGTATGACAGACCAGTAGCACAACTTGAGATCTACCATCAAAGATCAATTGTAGCCGATCACTTATGTGAGAACACATGCACACATAGTAGTAGAAGTGACTCTGGTAGATTTCAATATGTGCAGGACTAGAAAAAGACCTGCCTATATATTTCTGTAACTATTAAATTATATTGAAATGAGTTCATCCCTGAGAGGTGTTCTCCCTGGCATGTTTTCAAGCAAATGGTGAATATCAGATAGTCACCTTATTGCTCTAGTTGGATTTCCTCCTATATTAAAGGCTGTCTGTCTGTGTGATCATGAAGGTCTTCCAGCCCTAGGATTTTATCACTTTCTTCAAAAATCCAGGCTGCTACAGACCAGCCTATTGGGGCTACCTGGCATACAGAGTAAAGCCAGCCAAAGGCATGCAAAATCCATATCATCTTCATAGGAACGTCTGCTTCTGAATTAAAGAACATTCATTAATCAAAAGAAAGTGGTGGCCTCACGTAGTGAGGCAATGCTGCAGTTTTCTTGACAAAGCGAGAAGAGGCTCCCCATACTCCAGCCTGGTGGGGATTGGCTATAAATAGAATGCAGGATATTAGCCGCAACTGTCCAGAGACTGTTGGAATCCAAAAATCCCCATTATAAACGGGGGAGAAAAGATGGGATGGGGTTGCGGCGGGGGCGGGGGAATGAGAAGACATCTTGCGCCTGGCTGGGTGATGAGACTAACGAGCACTGTATGCAGAAACAAGGTGGGGACCCAAGGGGACATGAAAGGACGGCAATGGAAAGTAACGCTGGGGATGGCGGAGGCCATCGCGCGGCTCTCAGCCAGTCAGCAACCGGGAGAGGAGAGGAATCTGTGGCGCAGCCTCCGAAGTTTCGCCTTCCCAAAAGCACCTCCAGTCTGAGTCTGGACTCGCTAATGAAGGCGGCTGGAAGAGAGGAGCCAGGAGACAGAAGATGCATCGCTGTGCTGAATATTAAGGGGCGCGGTGCCCCCGGCTGAGCCTTTCCTTCTTTCGAGAGTCCCTGCTTGGTCCGACTTGGAGCCGGGCTGCCTCTCAGTCACGTCTCTCTCGCCCCCTCAGCCGTTAAGAGAGCCTGAGGAGGGCTTAAGTGCGGCCCGACCGTCGCCTCTTCCCTGCGTTGCACCTTCCTGTCACACACTTGTCAAGGAAGCTGCAAATTATCTCAGCCGGCCTCGGTTTTGCTTTCTTTCAGGCCACCGGGACGGATGATCTCTCCAATGCATCAGCAGCAGAGAATAAAACCAGCCTGACTCCTTATTAGTTGCCGTGGCTGAGGAGACGGCAGGAAGCGGAGCAATTACGTTGTTTTTAATCACCTCAGGCATATTTTACGCCTTGCTCTGCAGTTCTGGTCAGAAAGTCAGAAAACGCATGGAAGGAGTTGCGGAGCTTTCCCTGGGCTGGAAGAGCCATTCTGGGTTTCTAAACACTCCAGAATTAATGCTCAGAGGTGCGGAGTGAACACTTATCTGCCCCAGCTTTAAAATCCAGATTAGAGAATCTTTCCAAGGAAGAAATACTCTGTTTTGGGGTACAGTTTGTGCTTGGCAAATCCTCAATTCCTCCTTTATTATTCCTTTTCAATTCTATAGTGTATAGTTCCACATTATATATATTCAATACCATATTGATGCATTTACTACAGTGGGATAAATGGGATAAACTCAGAGCATTTGTGCCAATGTTGGCTCCACCATTTCAAATTTATTTAATCTATCCAATTTCCATATTGCCACAATTGAAAGCAGGAAACCTTAGCAACTTTAGAATATGTGGATTTCAACTTCAGATGTCAGTATTCCACAGCCTAAATCTGAAAACCTATTATTATGATTAGCCTTTATAACAAACATAAATGAATTCAGCCACCCAGACCATTATGAGCATTATGTGTCGTCCTTAATTTCAGTCTACTAGGAGTGGCCTGAGAATTTGAGGGTTCTGCACAGTATCTTAGCTGTCCTAGCCCTGCACTCTTCTGGACAGAGACCTCTGGTGTTGTTCCTGGACTACTCTTCCAGTTTAAGAATCACGGCTCCAGGGGCTCTTACCACCACTGGGATCCTGTCTTGCTCTTCCTTTAGACCCAGTTTTTCATACTCCTTCTTTCTCAAGTTGCTGTCACTTATATGTATCACCTCTGCTGTCTTCTCATCCTTGTCTATTACCACAATATCTAATTAATTGGCTAATACCTGTTTGTATGTCTGGCTCTGGAAGTCCTACTGGATCTCTTATTCTGCATATGGAATCTCCCATTTGGATTAGTCCATACATTCTGCAGGTGTTTCTGCACACAGCTATTTGATTGTGCCATTCAGTGTATGCTTGTCAGACCTGCCCCAGTCCAATCCCTTAGGAAAGAAAAACCCTCAACTCCATTTGGTTGAAGTGATGTGTTATTTTATTAAAAGATGTTGGCTGCAGTAAATTTCCTGAACTGAAGATATAGAAGGTTTCTCCTCATCCCAGCCCTCCCCCTATGACCAGTTCATCTTCAGCCAATGAAGATTCACCTAGATGTTTTGAGAAAGTTGAGATGTTTGGGGTTTATTATCCATTTGTTCATCTCCCCCATGACTCCCCCCAGCCTTTGATGTCAGGATGCCAGCAAGGCACCAAGCCAATGATTATTCCTCTCTGCACCATATGCTCTGCCACTATGTATTAGACTGTCTCTGAGGCCTCTCTTCTAGTCTGCATTTTGGGTCCTATCTAGTGTGATAGACCATTGCTTCTATGGATTTGGGTACCTGTTCTTGTACTGCTATGCAAGCCCTCAGTGGTATCTTTTAGTCTATCCCTTTCCAACCACAGTGTCTAGACAGACTGGGGGTAGAAACCTCTATACATTGTGAGGAGCTTCTGGATCTTCACATTGACAGCTTCCTGTTTTGGCCAGCTCATTATATTGGCAAGATAACTGATGACTGGGGGGGGGGGGGCATATGTGTTGATGACATGGATCTTCTTCTTCTGACCTATCTTATTCTTTAGTGGTATTTGTCTTCCTTGCCTCCTTATTGTGGTTCCCTACAGATCATAGCTGGTCCATATGTCTGCTAAATAATTTCAATCCATCAGTTTTAACAAACTTCCCTCTCTTGATTTATCCAGCTGCACTTCTCCAATCTGAATGACATTCCAATAGCCTCACTGTACATTTGTGACAGCTGGATCAGTGAGTTGGTGTCTGATTCCCACTTGTGCACAACTTGATGTCATCTATGTAAAGGAAATTAATGATGGTAGCCTCTACACTTCTGAACTTGTACCCATATCCGGTCTTGTGATTATCTGATTAAGGGTGTTCAAGCCTAGTGAGAAAAGCAGCATCACCTTGGTATATACCACATTTAATGGCAAACTGTGTAAACTGTTATGAGTTGACTTCTAGAGTTGTCTTCCAGTTGGTGTAACTGGATAGAATTGTGGTTAAAGTGTTGCAGTGGAAAGAATACATGGATGTGATAAGAGACTTTGGAATGTGTTCTGTCCTTAATTAACATACTCGAGATCCCCGGGCTTTGATTGGCCAAAGCGCGGGGCTCTCCGATTGGTCAGGCGAGCCGTGCCGATTGGCTCGCTAAGAATCTCCCGCGATTGGTCCATTCGGATCGCAGGAGATTCAAAGCGGTGCCATTGGCCGCGGCACCGCGGCGAAAGGAATAAAAGCCGCGGGCTTTTTTCCTTTCGCCAGTTCGGTTCCAACTTCCTAATAAAGAGCTTTGCACTAAAGTCACCGACTCCTGGCATCATTTCGCGGACACAACAGAATGTAATGCATGTCACCTGCAAATTGTACTGCAACCCTGTTCACCTTACATATAAACTCTACATATGAGGAGAGGTAACAGAAATGAGCTTGCTAGCCTTGCACTTTATATATTGCTTTCAAGGAGAAGAGTGGCGCGCCATACTCCATTCTCCTCTTCCTTAGATATAGTATTATTTTTATGTAAGTATACTATTCCTTTAACATGAGTTTATTGCTGCTTTTATTGTTTTTTATTTTTGTATTTCAATTCTACTTTTATTGTACATGTTCTTATTTACTGTTATCAAGTCCCATGTATCTGTGAAACCAGCTTGTAAAATTGGTAAAATTGGTAAAATTTCAATCCAATTCTATCATTCAGTGGTGTGGTTTAATGAATTGTATTTGCAGTTGTAGGGAGGGTATCTGTTGTTTCTGAGTGTTCCTAAAATAAATAAAAACTACAATTCTTCAACCTTTGGCCTGTGTTGCTGATGATAGGAGAACATATCCCATCATCAACATTCTATGTGTACACTGGGAAGCATTTAATATTTTGTTCTGTTGTATTTATTTATAATACTTATAATCTGTCCTAAGTCAAACAACTGTGAAAGATTATGGGCAGAAAATGAGGGATAAGACATTTCATTTATCTGAAAAAAGACAGTAGAATTCTGATGTGAGGGACACTAGAAAAATGTATTTAAAAGATATTTTATCTGCATTAACTCACTATAACTGAGGCTGAGTATTTTATTATAATTTTAAAGAATCTATTTTACTCCATTAAGAATATCTTCTTGAAGATCAATATTCTTGCTTCCTTGGTTTTGCCAACTACCTGAGTTTTGACAGCAGCAGACAAGAACAGGTATCAAAAAAATAGGATTGTAATACAAAAAAATAAAAAACCCAGTAAAAACAGCAATAAACTCATCTTTGTTGTGATGGCATCCCCACTGATTTGGGCCATTGGCATGTTAGAATAATATTGATTTAATTCAACCGAGAGAGGCATACTCCTCCATTAAGGTCTCAAGAAAAGTCATTCACCAGAGTAACCAATGACATTTTTATCCATGACCAAGTCTGGATCCTGATTGGAATGAATAAAGATCTTACCAGTACACAATATCCTACTGCAATTGCTATAGGCATCTTTCAAATTACTTTATTTACCTTAGCTTTCAGCTAAGGAGCCACTTGGGGCTAGTCTTTCAGCACTTCGGCTACTTTTGTGTTCCATTGATTGACTGCACATGAGATGAAACTGCCCATCAAATTATCAGGAATTGCTTTCTGGAAACCCACCGGACCTATTAGGCACCAAGGCAGACCACTCTGATACAGCAAATCTACTGCACTTGTGAGGTTTGTGATCCATAATTTGATGATGAAATGATCTGACCACAGGAAAGGTTGGATATTAATTGAAACATCTTCCAATTATATCCCATCTGCAGCAATGTAAAATTCAAACGAAGCATCTATCCTCCCACATGTTGTAAGGGCAACAATTATTTAAAAAGCTACACAGAGTATGAAGGTTGAAATAATCCAAAATGAAAAACTTTGAGAAATTCAACATCAACTTCAAGTTAAGATCAAGAAAGGACGGGTAGCTAGACTAGCACCACAGCTTCTCATTGCAAATAAGTTCCATGCACAATTACCAGTAATTTTCTCACTGTGAGAGTCTCATATACAATTATAGCTATCCCTTCTTCCAAGCCTTGGAACCATGCAAGATTTTAAATCCAGCTAGGTGGATTTTCAGCTGTGTTTTCTCAAACACGTTTTCTTAATACATATAAAGTCTGCAAATTTACCATGTCATACATGGACTTGTACTTCTTATAAACCAGACATTTATAAGCAGTAGCTGGAGACTTAAGGCACCCAATAAGTCAGCTATCTAGACCCAGATCAGGACAACTGGCTTAGAAGAAGTAAACTATACCAATATATGACATCTTCTGAAAAAATGGCCTATCTACTGCCCCTAGCATATTGACCTCTGCCCATAATGTGCCCAGTTTCAGACCCACAACTTCACCTCCACAGCCCCTCATTTTCCGTCTAAGAGAAGAATGACTGAACATGGCTTTCATTGCTTATTATATTTTATCGATAACCATGTATCAAGCATTTGAATAGTCATAACATAATTAGGTGATTTGGATTATGCCATCTGTATGACTTTGTGCCATGCTGCCTTTTCATCCAGCTATATCATGCAATTGTTTTTGGCCTTGTAATTCCAAAATTGAAAATAGATACTGTACCACCATAAAGTTCTTTGCAAAGTTAGTAAGTACTTACTGTGTTTCTCCATCAATTCACATTTAAGTGCTAGTGTGGTGAGTCATACTAACAGCCTCTGTACATTTTTGCACATTTTCCCAGTCTATTTTAGTTATATTGTAACTACATGGCACATCAGATTTATAGGACTCCAGGTAGTTACTAGCTTTGATATGTTATTCCCAGTGCTCTTATGATGTTATTTTAGCTGTTGTCTATTCGGTTTGAGGATCTTTGATACTTTACTTTGCTGGGTGGGAGAGTTATTTAGTTCAGGTACCAATGATATATGAGGGAGTTGTACTTTTATTTAGATCTTTCTTACATTTTAATGATTTGTAGATCAATGAGCATGCTTCCATTAAATTGCCACCAGAAATCAAATGTATGATTTCATATATTGAATGGTAAACAAATTGCCTCTGAATTTTGTGCTGTAGCCACTCAGTGATGCATCAATCATTCACTTGCAAAACTTGCAAACAATATATAGATTAGGAATGCTGAGTGCCAGTGAGAGTTGCTGTGAATTTTCTTTGCAATTTAATATTAGTATGAGAATGAAGATGATTAAGAATTAAATTAACCCACTAGAGGATTAAAGCCTCTTTATGAAAGGTTATGGAGTATAATTACCATGCTATGCCAGTGCAAGTTGAGAGTATTTTCCAACTTCCTTAAGAGAGAGTAATTGGCCCAGATTTACCCAGCCAGCTTCCATGCCAAAGAGAGATCTAGAACCTATATCTCTGGCTCCTGATCCATCTCCTTAATCATCTTACTGCAGTGGCTCTCAATTATAACATATAATTATAAAAATTATCTGTGTATTATTACTGTATGACTAGAAAGACAAAATATATGTTCTAAGAACTTATCCTGTAGAAAGTGCCTAGAAAAAAATATATTTTGTGTTTATTCCAGCATTACCATTATAGAGAATGACATGATAATGACAAGATGAACACAGAAAATGGAAAAATGGTAGTCAAAATGCCAGCTTCAGCAGAGGACAAAACCTACTTCTTCAAGAAAGCTTAGATCAAGAATAGAATCAAAATCCATTCACTCCATTAAAAAAAAACCCCTCTCATCCAACAAGATCACAGGAAAGTGTACATGGATTGAGATAGAAAGCAGTAGCATCAGATTAAGGACAATGCTATTATTTCTGATGATCTTTTTTTCCAACTGCAACACATTTGCAAAGTGCCTGTTGGAAGGGGCTCTTTACCCACTCTGCACCACTGATTCAAAGTGAAGTCAAGTTGGATCAATGACACTGGTGTGCCTACTTGTGTGTTTTTTGTGTAATTATATTCTGGACAGGATCAACATAGCATAGAAGCAGTTCATTAACATTCAAAACTTCTCCATCCCTGCTACAGTGTAGAAAAAAATGTAACAAAATAATGATATATGTGCCTTAAGTGCATATGTGTTAAGGGGCACAGAAGAGTATTATAGTAAAAGAAACTAAATCTCTAGTATAAACATTAAGATAAGCAATGAATTAATTTTGAATCAATCCTGTGTTTAGCTATGCAAATTTTGTCTTTAGTCTAGTTACTGCATCTTTCTGAACTCATAATTAGAACAGGAATTTGGTTACTGCTAGTTGTATCATGCTTTCTGGGCATAGTTTGGGATATGTACAGAGAGAAGTCAAACATGAAAAAAATTCTGTACAACTATAAAATCTTTGGGAACCTCAGCTATCAGGGAGATAAGCAGAATGGCTTAGAAATACTTGCAATTTGCAAATGAAATACAGTAGTAAATGGATTTTGCCTGTAAAGTGGTTTTCTCTTCCACTCCAGCCTACTACAAGTGGTTTCTGATTCATTAATAAAGGAAGAGTAAAACTCTTTATAAACCAGACCAGAGGTGCATAATTAACTCTGGTCCTGCTTAGCCTGATGGCAAAGAAGTGCACTTCAGATTTGGTCTTTCTTTCTGAAACCCTGACACATTCATGTTCTCAGAGGGAATTAACACAGACTGTTCATTTAAAAATGAAGCTCTGTATGCATGCAAGTGTCCATCTATATAATATTCTCTGCAACTCTCTCCCACTATCTGTATCTATATATGGAAGGGTGAAGTTGCATTCATAGTTTCCCTTGCATTAAAAATTCCAGGTGCCTCTAACAGCCTTTGCAGGCAGCTCAGGAAAGCAAAACAGAAAACCTTTAAAAAATAAATTGCCTATATGACTCACGTTAGTCCTCCTCTCCACCATAGCTTGGATCCCCAACTGATGTAAATTTGTGTGGGCTCGGTCATGCTAATCGTCCTGTTGTGATTTGCACTAGTTAAGGAGCCAGCCATATCGATGTTCTTTTTCTCTTTCCTTCCAATTAATGTCACTCTTTGTCCTTCTTTTGTGCAAAATGGTTCCATAGCATCTCAGGAACACAGGAGAGAAAAACTAATGGGCCAGAATGCCCAGTGGAACAAGTTGGTTTTGTTGCAATGAAAGTCAGTGGAATTGTGTCAGTTTGTACCAACTCAAGATGTAGCTCTGCCACTCTGATTGGAACTACTATCCAAATTAAAATCTTATTGAAACTTCACAACTGTGTTTACAGTTTTTCTGAGCTGGGCTTGGACTGTTCTGTACTGCCTGGACAGCTGTAGTTAGTGTCTATGAGGAAGACGGGTGGTGATAATGCTCCGTGGAAGAAATGTCTGTGGGGCAATTTAGCACTCAGGCATTTATGAAGTTGTTTGTCCATCTGCATTACCTTGTTATTTTTTCTTTCCTTCCAAAAGAAAAGTCTCACTTGTATCCTCCAGTTTGCTTCTTTGTCCAGCCTTTTCTCCAGACAAATAGTAAAATATATTAAGGTGCCCTTCAATGTTTTCATACTGATATTAAAACAAGAATGTTAATACTTATGTAGCATCGCCAGACTGCACAGAATGTTAAGAGAGTTGCCAAAGTCCGAATAATTCTAAATTCGTCTTGATGATAAATTCCTAAATGAAACCATTTTTATGATGATAAGCTTCTCACCAATGGGAGAAACTTAACTCTTTCTAATATGTTCAAGGACAAAGTACCAAAGTTCTTCAGCCAGGTACAGCATAATTGTTGCCTAGATGATTCATTATTTTGATAGAGCAAGAATGGAGAAAACTATGTCTAGATCAAGACTATGGGCATCTCTGAGGAGCCTTGGATGAGCTGTGGGGGGGGAATGATGACACATTTGCAATGATATATACTTGCAATGCTGCAACTGATCAAGCTGTCTTCATCACAACTATTTGTTTTCCCCCAAAATTTTAAATTATATATAATATTATCTGTCCATTCCCACTCTGCAATTTTCCTCTGTAAATTGGAGCAGGCAATGCTGGAGTTGGAAGGATTTGCGTCGTTCCCCCCCTCGCCCTTCCTTTGACCTGTTCATGTAGTTTTCTTGCCAGCAGTAATAGATATCTTTTAACTTCTAGAGGGAAGAAGAAGTGTACACTTATTTACAGAAGGCCAATAAAAAAAGAAACAAGATGCCTTTTCCCCTTTTCACACAAAATGTCTATAAGATTTTTCCAGTCAGCAATAAACGTAGATATTGCATTTTCTCTGATCAAAGAAATCAATTTAGCCTTCTCAGCATATTCTGTCATTTTCACCAACCATTCCTCCATTGTGGGTAATGTTAAATCTTTCCATCCTTGTGGATACAGGTAGTCCTTATAACCACAACTGAACCCCAAATTTCTGTTGTTAAATGAGATATTTGTTAAGTGAGTTTTGCCCCATTTTACAATCTTTCTTGCCACAGTTGTTAAATGAACCACTTCAGTTGTTAAGTTAGTGACACAGCAATGAAGTGAATCTGGCTTCCCCATTGATTTTTCTTGTCAGAAATTTGCAAAAGGGGATCACATGACCTTGGGGCACAGTAATGGTCATAAGTGTGAACCAGTTGCCAAGCATCTGAATTTTGATCACATGGTCATGGGGATGCATGTTTCAAAGGTTGTAACTGTGAAAAATGGTCATAAGTCATTTTTTTCAGTGCTGTTGTAACTTTGAATTGTCACTAAGTGAACTGCTGTAAGTTGAGGACTACATGTATAATAATCTTGCTGCAGTTATCATGTACAAAAACAAAGTTCAATGACTTTTTTCAGCTGTTTGTCCATCAGCTGCAAAAGAAAGACTTCTGGTCTCAAATATACATTAATCTTTAACATTCTTTGAATCAGTGTATATATTTGAATTCAGAATTTTCTAGCTTTTTGTATGTTCACCAAATATGATAAAATATCCTTTCTTATGATTTCAATATAAACTTGAAGTGCATATTAGACAATTTCTCTAATGTCATCTATCAATGGTATATCATCTTACAAAAATTAAAAATTATGTTAAGATTATGATGAGTACATTTCAGTCCATTTAGCCACATATTTTCCAATTGTTCCATCTTTATATTATAATCAAATGTTGAGCCATCTTTATCATAAATTCTTTCACTTGTTCTTCTGTTTCAAGTTTTAATGAAATACATTTTAGCAATTACAGGTTCATCATTTGTACACAATTCTATTTCAAATTCATTATTAGAATGTTCAATTTCAAAATCATAAATTATTTTGTTTATTTTAAATCTTTCTAATAATTATAAATAGAACAAATATTGATATCTTTAACTCTCTGCCACCAGTTCTTGACTTGTTTTTATTTTACATTCTGATAATAAGTTACACATTGCAGTTTGCTCATTGTTTCATGTTTCTAAATGCTTCTTATTGCTGAGCGGTGTTTTCAAGTACAACCTGGATTTGTATCTATTCCATATTCTCCATATGGCACATCTACCTTAATGAGTTTTAAAACCCACATTGACCTTAGCTTTGTTGTATCACAAATATTCACACCAACTAAATCTAAAATCGTGTTCTTCTAACTCCAGAAGTCTTTCATTTCTCAGTAATATCCACTCTTTCATCCAAACCAATCCACAAGCTGTAAAATACAATAGCAAATCAGGTAAACCCAATCTTCTTCTTTCCTTTCCACCTTCTAGTACCTTATATTTAACTTGTGTATTTTTCCCCAGCACAAATTTAGATATATCCTTATGCTACTGTTGCTACTGTTTAAATGATACATTTATTGTCAAAACAGGTACTGTCTGAAAGAAAAACATCCTGGATAAGATATTAATTTTTATCAAAGAAATTCTCCTGAGCAATGACAATGTTGTGGTTCACCTGCAGCAGGTGCGGACAGCTGACGTCTCGGAGAGCAAGGACTCAGATGAGGGGCGTGCGTGTGATGCAGGGATGGGGCCAGGACCATCAGGGAGTGGAATGCTGCCTTTGGAGATTGGGGAGGCTGGCAGCAGTGATGAACAGGTCCCTGAGGACCTGTGCTCAGTGCGCGCGTACGCAGGGCTGCTCAAAGGAAAGAGCAGCTGCAGCAGCATGGGCGACTCAGGGGTAATGGCCCCTCCCTTAAGAAATAAAAGCCAGCTGAGAAATTGGAGTTCTTTGCAGGAAGCAAAGAAGTTTTTGCACTCAAGCCTTGTGGATGTTCAAGAATATCTTGGCTGGTGTTTGGAGACTCTTTGTGTTTGAAATATTTCTTAATAACTTTAATCTAGTGTTTTTGGCAGTTCTTATCAGAGACAATTAGTTTGAAACAGCCTTTTAACCGTGAAGGAATGGAATTTGTAAAGAATCATTAAAAGGTTTTGCTGTTACCTCTGTTTCGTGTTTGTTTCCTTGGAACAAGTTTGGGTCAGAACAGACAGCTGTTGTTTCTTCCATCTTAACATGTCTTTTTTAACTTCATTATACATCTTAACACAATTATTTTGAAATAACACACAATTTATGTACATTATCATAATAAAATATTTTATATACTCCTCAATATTAAAACAAATTTAAGCAATTCTGTTTGATAGCAACAGCACTTTTTGCTCATCTTTTGTCATCTTCTTCTGTCTATTAATCTTAAAATATGGCAACAAATCTAATTCTTTTCATTTATCCATTTATATTTCAATTCCTTTAAAGACGAGAACATCAAATGATCTGCAAAATCTCTTAATTTATATGCATCTTTTAAATCCTTGAATTAATTAAATTCAATTAATTATGGAAATAAACAATTGTTTTAGAAATGGGTGAAGAATGTTAAATAAGCAGAATCAATGGAATTAAACAGAAAAGTGATGAAATGATTTATATGAAACTAAAATGAGGAAATGGCAATAGTAATTCTTTAGAGATTTGTAAAGGAATGCTATTGCTATGTTAAATAGATAAATTGAAACAAATACTACAGAAGTTGGTATATGGCAATGATTTAAGATTGTTGAAAAATGGTAAAGTTGCAGGTATAGATGGAATAACTAGAGATATTCAAATATAAATATGGTTTGCTATGGAGTGACTGCATAGTTTATTTAACATATGTGTGAAGAATGCATCTATATCTTAGTGATTGGAAGGACACTATTACTCTCCACTTAAAGATGCAGATACTATAGGGGATTAGTTTGCTAAGTGTGCCTTAGAAGAATACTTTTGTAGGAAGATGATATTATGTTGTTTACTGAGAATATGAATGACTTGCAGTGAGTGATAGATTGAATTATGCACCAAAGACTATAGATCTGAAAATCAATGTACCAAATCCCCAAGGAGTTATATTTGACAAGGAAAATGGAGTGAAGCATTCAAAATTATATTTCAAGGATAGCTTCTTCCTTTTCCAATCCAAGAAAAGTAGATGATGAAGTGTGGATGACTTTTATTGTTTTTTGTTTTATAATTATCTGTTGTATCTTTGGTATAGTATCCTCAAATTGCAAATAAATAAATAAATTGGTAGGACACTTTGATTAAATGCTTGTGAGAAGAAGCAAACATGGATGAATACTTCTGTCCACTTTGTTAAAAGGGAGCTGGGAAAGTCAGAAAACATAAAAGCAAGATGAAAGGAGTGGGTACTTTCCAAATTTATTTGAAAACTGTGCCAATTACGGGGTCTCCACTCCCTCTTGTTATAATTCTTTATCTTTAAATCAAATTTGATCTAGGGATCCCTTCAAGATAAGATTTCCTTCAAAGAGAAGTAAAAGGACATACTTTGTAGCATTTCTAGAAGGAAGAAGGGGTAAAAATGTTGTAAGATGCAAGGCAGCTATTATTTTACTGATCTTTCAAATATCTGTATTAAACATTATGGTTTTATTTATTTATTTTATTTTATTTATTTTGTCAAGCAATTATAAGATAACAGGTATAACTATAAACATAGTTTGGCCACATGAAATGGATACATATAAGAAAAATAAAAAAAGAAAAAGTAAAAAGGAACAATAGGACAGGGACGGTAGGCACCTTGGTGCGCTTATGCACGCCCCCTACAGACCTCTTAGGTAAGGGGTGAGGTCAATAGTTATCAATAGTGAGGTCAATAGGGGTGAGGTCCAAGGTTAAGGTTTTTGGGGTTTGGGGAAGAAACCACAGAGTCAGGTAGAGTATTCCAGACATTGACCACTCTGTTGCTGAAGTCATATTTCCTGCAATCAAGTTTGGTGCAGTTTACCTTGAGTTTGTATCTATTGTGTGCTTTTGTATTGTTATGATTGAAGCTGAAGTATTCATTGACAGGTAGAACATTGCAATGTATAATTTTATATACTATACTTAGATCAGACCGAAGGCGGTGTAGTTCTAGGTTTTCTAGGTCTAGAATTTCAAGTCTGGTGGCATAAGGTATTCTGCAACAAGTAGAGGAGTGGAGAACTCTTCTTGTGAAATATTTCTGGACTTTCTCAACTGTGCTAATATCAGATACATAATGTGGGTTCCAGACTAATGAGCTGTATTCAAGTATTGGCTGAGCAAATGTTTTGTATGCTCTCGTTAGTAGTGTGATATTACCAGAGAAAAAGCTACATAGGATTAGGTTAACAACTCTTAATGCCTTTTTGGCTATGTAGTTACAGTGGGCTCTAGCATTTAGATCATTAGAGATGAGAACTCCAAGGTTTGGATCATCAACAGAGTTTGGATCATCAACAAGGTCTTGACTATTCAGCTTGTATTTTATTTTCTGATTTTTTTTGCCAATATGTAAGAAAGAGCATTTGTTTGTTGAGATTTGAAGTTGCCATTTGTTTGACCATTCTGATACATAGTCGAGGTCTTTTGGAAGGGTAGCAGTATTGTCTGTGGTGTTGAATAGCTTTACATCATCAGCAAAGAGAACGCAATTGCTCTTTATATGATCACAAATATCATTTATGTAGAGTATGAAAAGAGTTGGACCTAGAACACTGCCCTGGGGGACACCACTGTTGACAGGTACAGAATTTGATAGGACACTCCCGTTTGTTGTCTGTTTGACAGGAATGCTTCCATCCAGTTATGCAGTTGTCCAGAGATACCAAAAGATTTTAGTTTTAGGAGTAGCTTGTCGTGTACCACTGAATCAAAGGCTTTACAGAAGTCTATGTAGATTCCTCCACTGTACATTTACAGCTCCAACTAATCTACTTTTTAGGACCACTGTAGAGCTAATCCATACACTTTCCTGTGCTACTTCTTAGAAAGGAATATAGGATACAAGGAGGCTGCCTGATAAACACCATAAGGTTTTAGTACACATGTAGGCCAGTGTTTTTCAACCTTTGGCAAGTTTAAGAAATTTGGACTTCAACTCTCAGAATTCCTAAGGCTGGTAATTGAAGTTCACACATCTTAAATTTGCTAAGGTTGAGAAATGCAACTTTTAATGGTGTCATTATAGAAATTTGATAAATAAGTTTGGACATTTAGCAATGATGTTGGCACAAATGTTAGGAGCTTGTCCCATGTTTATCCCACTTTGGTTTCAAGTAGTTAAATGTGTCAATATGGTACTGGGAAGATAAAGAAAACTCTAAAATATGGGTGTAGAGCAAAACTATATATCACAAAATTGAAAGCTTGGATTTTTCCAAGCATGGGCTGTACCAAAAAAATAGTATTTCTAGATTTTAAATCTAGGGCCAATAGGTGTTTGTTTTCCACCTCTGAAATGATTTCATATGTAAAGAGTGCAAAGCTCAATCAATATTTGGTTTAAATTATTGCTTAAAATTGAAGTCATTCATTTTTAGATATCTATTGCATCCATTCATGGTCCATAAACTGTATTTAAAAGTTATTTCCCCTTTATACCAACCAATTGGTGTCAAGATTTAGAGGATGCCCTGGAGAAATAATTACAAGATGATTTATTTCCAAGGCGGAGTATGATTGTGCCAGCACAGAACAAGGGTGTCGCCAGGATGACTGAATTTTGCATGGAGACACAAGCAGCATGTCCCAGATTCTTTTGTCCAGTTGCATCCTGCTGGTCGATATGGGAATCAATTCCTCTGTTTTTCCTTTGATGGGGCAACCAGATAATATTAGCCTTCTCTCCTTTAGACTGATAAGTGATACAGAAGTATCATTTCTATAAGTGATACAGAAAAGATTTAAATGGTTTGTTCCAGACACAGGAAATATGGTTTCTTCCATGCTGTTCAGATACCTGGAATTCCCATGGCTAAGTCGCTTATGGTCTAAATTTATGCACTGTGACTCAGAAGGATATCCCAAGGATTTAAAAGAAAAAGTGGCTCCTAGAAGGGAGTACATAGGGCTACTATCTGTATCTACACTGTAAACATCAGAGTGGCTACTTTGGAAAAATTGCCTTCTGATTGCAAGACTTTTCTTTACAATGGGAATAATCACGCAGCTCTGGAAAAACAAATCAAGTGCTGTTGCTACATAACCTCTATTAATTTATGAAGAACTCTGCAGACTACACTGAAATGAAATGAGATGCATAGCTGAACTAGGCGCTGAATTGTACCCACTATGTCTCCCCTTGAGTAGCATTTATCTTTTGCAACATTATATTTACTTATTTATACAGCTTCTATCACAGTGGGGTTTCTATCTTGTTTGAATGCAAGATGCATATTAACAAGCTCTGAAAAGCCACCGTTCTCTACACCTCAGGCTGCAGCACTGGGTTACCTTAGCCTGTCTTATTACGCTGAAACCCTTCACTGAATTTTTTTCCTCAAATTTTTTGGGGGTGGGAGGGAGCAAAGCAAGCTTAATTCAGACAATAACTTTCTGGGTGAGTCCTGGTAGATGGCTGCAAAGAATTTCAGGATCTTAAGAGTGCTAATTCTGATTCATTTTTGCACATTTAATGTTTTTAATTGCAATGTGACTGGTTGTTTTTTTATTCCGCTGTAAAAAGTGTTTATTCTATATTTAGTTGAACTCAGCACATTATGATCCTTTTAATAATTCAGTTTTCTGTGACTGAGACAGATGCAGCAGGGTTCAGTATCAAGGGATTTAAATTAGGATTTAAATCAGGCTGAGCAGGAGAATTGGAACAAGAAGCAGGTGTAGTGGATGTGTTTCCTTGTCTTGTTGTGTAATTTGCTGATATCTAGCAGACAAACCTGCTTCATATGGTAGAGTGATTTGTTTATTTCTACAGCCGGAGGCCATAACACAACCTCCTACATTTGTTCCTTATTTTAACCAGTGTTTGTGCTGGTATTTCTTATGTATCAATACAGGACAGGTTGTGCTTAAAGCTGGGCAGAGAGGTATAGTAGGTGGGTGATTTATTTCTCCCGGGGAAGGAGAAATTTCCCATCAATTTCACAAGAACAGGACTGCCTCCCCCACCCCCCAAGTAATGACAGATGCACTGCCACTGACACCCCAATCCTGCTTTTCATGAGGCTTAATTGAAGCATAGGAAAGGAGGCTATTGACCATGGGAGGATTTGCACAATGAAAGACAAAATATTCAGACATAGACTTTAGGTTCTTCTCAACCGGAAAACGCAAAAATACTACAGCTAATTTCTCCAAAGCTTTCTTCTCTATTGAAAAATTATATATTAGATTCCGATGCATTACACTGAATGAGAATTGGTTTCAAAAAATGTGGGACTTTTATTTATTTGTTCTTTTCAACTTTTAAATAAGAACAGAATGCGATTGGCCCATTTTATACTGACTTTATTCCTGAAAACCCATTCTTCAACAGTGATGGTGAATCTTTGGGCTCAGCAGGTCAAAAATGTGGAAAATGCCTCACATACTGCTGGTGTTCTACCCCTTCCACCAAGGAGAAACAATTCTCTATCTGACCCCCTCCCCCCCAATCTGGGTCTCAAGTGGTACTCAATCCTAGCTTTGACTTTGGCCCTAGATCCACTGCTGCCATACAAAAATACCAAGTGCTGCTTATCTTCAGGTGGTGTTTTCTTTCTGTTCACAAGCCCCTACAGCCTACCTGAGGCAAATCCCATTCTTGTTCAGCCTTTATATATATAAAGTGAAGTCTCCCTCAGGTCGAGTTCAACCCCTGATGACTTAGTTGGCGTATGAAGTTCCCTTGACAATATCTTCTTTGGGGATTTTTTTAAAAAAAGGTTTTCAGCATGGGTTATAGTTCTGATACTTTCTGGTGTTCTCCTGCCAAGCCCTAACCAGGTCTAACCTTGCTTTCATCTTCGAGTAGAGGGATTATGATGATGATCTGAATTTATTCCAACACTGAAAGTGACTTACAGCTTTAAAGTGCAAAGTGTAAAACATGTTAATAACACTGATGCAATTAAATAAAAAAACAAATAAAAATTAATTATCAAATTAACAAATAACATGTATTTTTGTGATCATCCAGAAGAATTGCTGAGACAGAAAAGCTCCCTGCTTCATTGTCAGCCAGGACTCCATAATACACACCAGATCAACATGACAGGACTTTTGAAAGCAGGAAATGTTTTAATTCGTTATGAAATTTCCTAAAGATAAAAATATTTTACTCCTATTAAGTTACAGTTTGCCTACATGTGCAAATGTGCCTACAGTCACTGATTACTAAAAACATTCTTAATCTCGTGAGGCCGTTAATCTCTGTATCTTCTATGTGGAAAAGTCTCTAGGATCATATGTCCATAAATCATTTCACTTCTTTATTGTCCTGAAAAGATAAAACAGAAGGTGGACAAAGCACTAGCAGGAGGAAGACACCAGTAAATAGACGGTTGTGCCAGGTAGCAAGGCTGTGCTGACAACCCTGTCAAAGTAAATTCAAGAAATTCATAAGAAGTAAATACTGTTATGGCTGCCTATTTTTTCTAGCAAGGCAAGGAATGAGGGTTTTTTTTTCATGAAAAGAACATTTTTTTTTCAGGTTCATGATTTTTGTTTTGATTTGCAAAAGGTTCTTCTCCCCTGGCCTAAAGGTTTTGGCAGTTCTTTGCAAAATAATGTTGACCTATATAGAGATATCTCTTTTATCTAACTTGAATGAACTCTGTTATCCATCCTGATATGTAATACCTTTATGTCTTTTGGTGCTGAGAGACTTGTGATTGTAGCAGTGCACAATTTTGATTTAATTAATTAATGTATTTTAGTTGGGAAGATTTTAGGATTTTTGCCATGATCAGTTGGCAGCAATAGGTTTTTTATAGTTCTTCATGAATCTCTCCTCTTATAATATTTGGGAATAGTTATTATGTAGTTCCATATTGTATCATAGGCTATATCTTTTCAATGAACATACTTACTAAGCGTAGAACTATTTGTCCATGTGGCCCAGGACCATTTGGCCCTGCTGGTAAATCTGCAAAATTTCAGACAGAGACATTTGACGTTGTTATGTGTCTTATTAACTAAATATATAAGGGCTTGAAGGTGAGATTCTGAGCAAAATCTGTTCCTTAAAGGAGTAGAGCAGGGCTGTCAAACTTGCGGCCAGCAGGCCAGATGTGTCATGAACTGGTCACGTCCATGCCCAGTTTAGTGAAGAGGGAAAAAAGTCACAATATGTCACATGATGTTGCCGTGATGATGCAAGTTTGACACCCCTAGGTTAGAGGATCATTGCTACAACATTATTTGTTGCCTTAAATATTAGGACCCTAAGATATTAGTACCCTAACATAGAGTCCTAATTCCCAAGACATATTCATATTTTCCTTCTAATTTATTTGATGCTAAACTATGAAGATGCTTGAAGAGGGAAGTATATTTGTCACATCCTGCCCCATAATTGACTCCAATGACTTTGGCTTTAACTGCTGAACAGGTGCAGTTCTCCTTCAGTTATTTTTTTGTCCCTCCTTAGAATTTCAGTAAATGATTTCAGTATGTTTTTCTGCCACTCTAATTTCTCTAGTTATATTACCTCCCGGCATCAGTTTCATTCTAAATCAACTACTGCAATATTTACCATCTAATTTTGCTTTTAACAGTAATAATGGTATTATGAAAAGATAAATATGCCCTCAAATAAATCTCATGTTTTAGGCACCACATGAGGCCATTTATTTTGCTTTCTTGGCAATACTGCAGAACCACTCTGCCTTTCTGTTCTTCGGGGGAAGTTTTCTTCACTTCTCAGCTTAATTTGCAACTCTAATAATTCCTAATTACCCAGCCAAGTCCTAACAAGGTCTGAATTTCTCAAAACCAGCTGTTGACTAGGAGTTGCTACTTGTTATGACAATAAGTGCATATAATGTTCAGAAATATATATTTACATATAGCCTGTTGTGAACTAATAAAATACTCAAAGTTTATCAAGAGCTTTAGAAAATAGCAGGGTTCTAGCCCTGCACTTCTGATTGGCCGATAATAGCGATATCAGATTGGTCCATTCAGGAGAATCTGATTGGCTGTTAACGAGCCACTCTCATTGGTTAAGGGAGTTAACACTCCACGTTTCCTATTGGATACTAGAGCAGCAGCTTGCCTTTAAAAGGGCTGCTTTTGCTCTAGGGTTTTGCTCTGTTCAGAATGTATAATAAAGTGTTGAAGTTCACTGTTCATTGCCTCATCTCCGTTCCTTGCGCCCATGCGCAGAACTTAACACTGGCAACGAAGGTGGATACAGAGACGTCAGAGCTGACTGAACACTACAGAGCACGAAACAGAGCACGTGGCTGAAGGCACATCAAAGGCGGAAACCATGACCGGCAGCACCATACCACCCGCTCTATTCGACCCAGCACAAGAAGACTGGGACTCATACATGGACCGGTTCCAGATGTTTCTGGAGACCAACAACTTGAAGGATGCCACTACTGGAAAAAAGCGAGCTGTATTCCTGACTCACTGCAGACCTGCCGTTTTTAAGATGGCTAAAGCACTGGCAAAACCGGCTGAGGTGAAATCCATGGACTGGGACATCCTCGAGCCCCTCCTACGGGCCCACTATGCACCTACTGTACCAACGCTTGTCCGAAGACATGAATTTTACCAGAGAGACCAGCGGATAGGAGAAAGCATTGCAGATTTCATCACGGATCTCCGGAACCTGGGAGGCCTCTGTGGGTTTGCCGACCTCGAAGAAGCTCTAAGAGACCGAATAGTTCTGGGATTAGATGCACCACACATGCAAAGCAAGTTGATGGCGAAAGGCGACATCAGCCTTGCAGATACCATCGCTGATGCTACTGCAGCAGAAGCAACCAGGAAGTCGGCTGCCCGAATGCGCCGCACCAATGCCCCGCTCCGCCAACTCACTGGCGAAACCTCACCTTGCTTTGAAGGACTTGCAGTGGCAACCCACCATGAGGACTTTGAATCGTTATCAGAAAGAGATGAGGAAGAAGTCAACCGGCTCCGGTCTGAATGAGACCAACGCCACCAGCGTAACCAGAGACTGCAGTACCAATGTGCAGGTTGTGGGGCAAACCACCCACAATCAGACTGCAAATTCTTCGACGTGCTCTGCCATATTTGTGGAAAGGGAGGCAACTTCGGAAAAGTCTATAGAAGCAAGCTAGAATCCAGCCCACTTCAGAGAGGGACCAACCACCGCCAACCCACAGGAAGTCATCCTGTGAATCGGGAACAATCGAACCACCAATGGAACAACCACTCCTACAGAAATAAACCACTAGCCCATTCAACGAAACAAGAAGAGGCACACCAAACCATCACGATTGGTCACGCATCATCATTAGATGCAAAGAAGATCTGAGTGAAGGTTGCCATCGAAAGCCAGCCCTGCATGATGGAAGTCGATTCAGGATCATCCCTCTCGATGGTTTCCTGGAAGACCCTTGTTAGGGATAACATTGTTTTACCCTAACTGGTTTAGGTAAATAATAATATGTAATCATAGTTTGTAAGTTAAAGTGTCTGCAGCTTTAACTGTGGGACAGTAATTAAGGGAGTGGTTGTGAAAGCACTTTAAAAGAAGCAAGGATGCAGCTTGCTATCTCTCTGGCTTTGATGATTCCTGATTACTGCAAGGACACAAGACTGCATTCCTCGAACGGGAGAGAAAACAAAGGACTGGCTTGTAAGTGAACTGACATAGGGTATTCAACACGGATTTTTGCTAACTGAATATCCCTGAATGGACTGACTAAATGATACATGACTATTGGACTGTTATTTTGACTATGCTATGAACTCATAATGGAATAAACTATATATTTGATAGCACAAGCGTATCTGTCATTTTTACTGTATGTTAATAAACATACAAGCTTAGCTCACTCATTTATCTGTGTGCCTATCTGACTAAGCTGCACATTCTGTTTAGCTTGTCTCCCTAACCCTGGTTGGGGAAACCAGGCTTAACACTGGTTATAGGCCCAGAGGCTGCAAAGTCAGTTTAACTAGGATAAAACAGATTTATGTAAAAGTGAGAGTTTGTGTTGTTATACATTACAGTAAACAGACAGCTGTGTTTTATTAATTATAGTTTTATATCCATATAAGAAAACATGGCACAAGTCAATCTACAAAGTTTGTCCCTTATATCCAAGTTGGATGGAACAAACTATGTATCATGGTCTATGAAATGTAGTCTGCTTCTATGAAGAGAAGGTTTGTGGAACATAATTGAAAATCCACCAAACGTAGAAGAATGGGATCCAGAGGATGAGGAAGATAAATTAAAGATAGAAGAATTTATGCATAAAAATGAACAAGCAATTTGCATTATTGGGTTAACCTTAACTGATAACCAGCTTGTTTATATCCATGGAGAAAAGACAGCTGTTGGGTGTTGGCAGAAGCTGAAGAGGATTTATGTTCGAGATAATGTTGGTGCTCACATAAATCTAACACGGAAACTTTTCAGCACACATCTCCATAAGAATGGTGATATGCTGAGTCATTTGAAAACTATGCAAAGCATTTTTCAAGAACTGTACGAGAAAGAGCTTATTTTCTCTGAACTACATCAAGTCTATATAATTCTATCTTCCCTCGATGAGAGCTATGACAACTGTGTAACTTCACTTGAAATATTGCCAAAGGAAAGCCTAACTTTAACTGATATAACTGGCAGATTGATTGAAGAGGCCAGAAGAAGGCTTGAAAGAGACGAATTAAGGAGGCAGCAACCTCAAAAAGAAGATAATGAAACTCCTACTGCATACGCAATTAAAAGGTGCTTTAATTGTGGAGGAAGAGAACATTTGGCAAGATTTTGTAAAAAAGCAAAGAGCCAGAACGCTTGCCAGAATACTAAAAGTCATCAAAAGAAAAATAAAAATTTAGAGCTAGCCATGTATAGTAACGGAGCTGTAAAAAATAATTTATGGGTGGTTGATAGTGGAGCATCTCATTGTATAACTAATGATAAGAATAATTTTATTAAAATGTCCAAGAGTACAAAGCAGATATCGTTAGCCAATGGCTGGAAACTGAAAGCTAAAGGTCAAGGTATAGCATATTGTTCTTTTATAAAAGAGAATGTAAAAATGTTACATGTACCACAACTTAAGTTTAATTTAATTTCAGTTAGAATTTTGGTTAAACTAGGATATGTAGTTACATTTAGGGGAGATAACTGCATAATTGAGAAAGAAGATAAGAGAATTACTGCATCTTTAAGAGGTGAATTATATGTGTTAAATGATGATGGTTTAAAGGTGGCTAACACAGTTTATGAAAATATGAAACCTCATGATGAATGTATTCACTTGTTACATCGAAGGCTAGGGCATTTAAATTTTAAAATGCTTAAGAAAACTGTTGAATTATCTAAGGGAATAAGTTTGAAACCTTGTAATAAGTATTTGCAATGTAATATCTGCAATCAAAGTAAGAGCAGGGTCACACCGGCTAATAGAGTTGATGGATTTACTACCAAAGAACCTTTAGAGGTAGTATTTGCAGATTTAATAGGTCCTAAAAAACCAAGTGTAGGAGGAGCTCGTTACATACTAAGTATAATGGACCATTATTCTAGATATGGGTTTTGCTATTTAATGAAGAGCAAAACTGAAACGTATCAAAATCTCTTTAATTGGATTAAATTTGCAGAAAGAAAAACTAAAAAGAAATTAGTAACTCTTATAACAGATAATGGTACGGAATTTACAAATAATAAATTCCAGAACAGACTAAGAATGTTAGGTATTCAACATAAAATGTCTGCACCATATAGGCCACAACATAATGCCTTTATAGAGAGAAGAGGCCAAACATTACAATCAATGGCACAAACTATGATGTCTGATTCAGGATTACCTGACAATTTATGGGGAGAAGCAATAATGTGTGGTAATCATATATTAAATAATGTTGTTAATTCAACAACAGGTGAATTACCATTCACATTGTGGCATGGTACAAAACCTGATTTAAGTTACATGCACACATTTGGAGCACCAGCATGGGTGCATATCCCTTTACAACTTAGACACAAAGAACAGCATAGAGCTAAAAGATTATATTTTGTAGGATATACATCTAATCATAAATCTTATAGATTCTGGGAACCAGGTACACCTAGAGTTTACACAAGTGCTAATGCTAAATTCCTAGAACATGTAGGATGGAATAGATTAGAGCAAGATTTAAATAATGAAGTAATTATTGAATCCTACAAAAGGCAGAAAAATCAGAATAGTTATAAGAAGAGTCCAATAAAAGAAGAAGTCCATGAAGAACAAATAGGACCAGAACAAGAGGAAACAGTTGATCAGGAAGAGTTAGATAATCAAGAAGAGTTAATAAATGAAAGTCCACCTATAAGTCCTGTAATACCTAGACGTACTACACGTGTAACTAGACCACCTGATAGGTATCAAGCAAGTATAGTTTGCCAAGTAACTAAAGTTCCAACTAGTGTAGATGAACTTAGGATGTATCCTGCTAAGGATCAGGAGAATTGGCAAAAGGCAATGAAAAAAGAACTAAATTCATTAAAGGTAATGAAAGTTTATGAAGATGCTAAATTACCTCCAGGAGAAAAATCCATTGGGTGCAAATGGATATTTAAAGTAAAAACTGGAAATGATGGGACTGTTACCCATAAGGCTAGGTTAGTAGCTCAAGGATTTAATCAAACTGCATCTGATTACGATGAAGTTTTTGCACCAAGTCTTAAAGCAACATCTTTAAGAGCAGCATTAGTGTGGGCAGCTAAGAAAAACTATGTGATTAACCATTTAGATGTAGAAACTGCTTATCTACATGCACCATTGCAGCACACTATATATTTAAGAAAACCAGTAGGTATAAAAGACTATAAAGTAAATAGTAATGATTGTTGGAAACTCAAAAAGAGTCTTTATGGGTTGAAACAATCTGGGTTTGAGTGGAACCAATATATTGTGAAAGAGTTAAACAATATAGGTTTTAAATCTGGTTTAGCAGATCCATGTGTGTTTAAAAGAGAAAATAATGGAACGATGTCATTATTGTTATTATTTACAGATGATATTGCTTTGATAACTAAGACTAATAATGAAGCTAATGAGATTATATCATTATTAGCCAAAAAGATAAAATTAAAGCATTTAGGTGAAATTAAAAAGTATCTAGGATTGACAATTAACAAAACAAAAAATGGTTTTAAGATATCTCAAGAAGATAAAATTTGCCAATTAATTAAAACGTTTAAAATGGAACTTTGTAAACCGGCAAAGACTCCAATGAGTCAGGAAGTTTGCCAAACTGATGATCAAAGTCCCAAATTTGATAAGTCTATATATCAATCTTTGATTGGCAGCTTATCATATATAAGCAATTGGTCTAGGCCAGATATAGCTTATAGTGTAAATCAGCTGGCACGTTTTAATTCAGATCCACATCAATGTCATTGGCAATCATTAAAGAGAATTTTAAGATATCTTAAAGGAACACTGAACCATGCATTGTATATAGAACCAAAGGGTGATTTGATTCTTAGTGCCTATGCAGATGCAAGTTTTGCAACTGATATAAACACAAGAAAATCAACATCTGGGATGGCTATATTATTTGGTAAGACACTAATAGGGTGGAGGTCAATCAGACAACTGCATATCAGCTTGTCCACAATGGAAGCGGAATTTTCATGTCTGTCATTATTATGCACTGATTTGATTTTGTACAAACAGTTATTATTAGACATGGGTATAACTGTTAAAGATTCCATTATTGTGTTCGAGGATAACCAAGCAGCTATAAAATTAGCTACTAGTATTGCTGTAAAAACTAGATCAAAACATACTGATTTAAGATACTTAAATGTTAGAGAATCTGTAAAGAATGGGCTAATTAAATTGGAATACTGCATGACGGAAGAAAATATTGCAAACCAATTTACAAAAGTTCAAGGAGTAACTAAGTTTAAAGAGAGTTGTAACAAATATGATTTAAAGATGTAAATAGTTATATTTATATTATTATTTCCTAAAAGGGGAGAATGTTAGGGATAACATTGTTTTACCCTAACTGGTTTAGGTAAATAATAATATGTAATCATAGTTTGTAAGTTAAAGTGTCTGCAGCTTTAACTGTAGGACAGTAATTAAGGGAGTGGTTGTGAAAGCACTTTAAAAGAAGCAAGGATGCAGCTTGCTATCTCTCTGGCTTTGATGATTCCTGATTACTGCAAGGACACAAGACTGCATTCCTTGAACGGGAGAGAAAACAAAGGACTGGCTTGTAAGTGAACTGACATAGGGTATTCAACACGGATTTTTGCTAACTGAATATCCCTGAATGGACTGACTAAATGATACATGACTATTGGACTGTTATTTTGACTATGCTATGAACTCATAATGGAATAAACTATATATCTGATAGCACAAGCGTATCTGTCATTTTTACTGTATGTTAATAAACATACAAGCTTAGCTCACTCATTTATCTGTGTGCCTATCTGACTAAGCTGCACATTCTGTTTAGCTTGTCTCCCTAACCCTGGTTGGGGAAACCAGGCTTAACAACCCTTAAACAATTAATCCCTGCCGTCTGGCGACAAGATCTCAGAGCCCAAAGAATCATTCTTAAGGACTATCAAGGAAATCAAATTCCGGTTGTTGGATCCAGCCTAGTCCAGGTCTCATTCAAAAATTGTACTGCATCTTTACCATTGACCGTCATCGACCGTGATCGGCCTAGTTTGTTAGGTTTTCAATGGTTCGCTCCACTTGGGATTGAGGTAGCCGGCATTCACCAAACCAGCAGCGACGACTGGGAGGAGGCCCTCGTCCAGGAATTCCAGGACATTTTTGCAGACAAACTAGGCGAGTACAAGGGGAACCCGATATCATTTAACCTTAACCCTGAAGTAGCCCCCATCTGCCTTAAGCCTCATTGAGTCCCTTTTGCCCTTAAACCAAAGATTGATGAGCAGCTTGATAAATTAACAGCCCAGGGTGTTTTAGAACCAACCGACCATGCTCCTTGGGAAACCCCAATTGTAACACCCATCAAGCCGGATGGATCGTTAAGGATCTGTGGGGACTACCGTGCCACCCTGAATCATGCCCTTCAACAGAACGCATACCCGGTGCCGGTGGTACAACACCTCCTCCATTCCCTGGGGGGCGGAAAAGTCTTCGCTAAATTAGATTTAGCACAGGCGTACCAACAACTGCCTGTAGATAAAAAAACAGCAGAGGCACAAACGATCGTTACGCACCGAGGCGCTTTTAAGTGCAACTGACTCCAATTTGGAGTTAGCGTGGCCCCAGGGATTTTTCAGAGCTTGATGGAGAGGCTATTACAGGGAATAAAAGGGGTCGTACTATACTTTGATGACGTTTTAATTGCTGCCCCGAACAGAGAAATACTAAAGGAGCGTCTTAAACTGGTTCTCCAGAAATTTAAAGACTCTGGCCTTAAAGTTAAAAAAAATAAATGTCAACTGTGTACAGATAAAGTAGAGTTCCTGGGGTACCTAATCGATAAACAAGGCATTCACCCTACCAGTAGCAAGTTAAGAGCAATCAAGAACACCCCAAGACCCAGAAACAAGACTGATCTCCAAGCTTTCCTGGGGCTTATTAATTTTTACAACATCTTCCTACCCCACAAAGCGACCGTAGCTGAGCCCCTACATCGGCTCCTCGATAAAAAAGCAACCTTGGTTTGGGGGCACCAAGAGGAGCACGCGTTCCAACAAGTGAAAAATCTATTAACTTCAGATGCTGTTTTAATGCAGTATAACGAGACTTTGCCTTTAACAATCACATGTGTTGCGTCACCATTTGGAGTAGGAGCCATTTTGTGCCATGTGTTGCCAAACTGTAGTGAAGCCCCTATTGCCTATTTTTCAAGAACTTTTTCAAAGGCTGAATGTAACTATAGTCAAATCGATAAAGAGGCTCTTGCTGTTGTATCTGCTGTTAAACGGTTTCATGAATATGTTTATGGACGAGTTTTTACTATTGTTACCGACCACAAACCTTTGCTAGGAATTATAGTGGGAGACAAGCCAACCCCCTATATATTATCACCTAGAATGACTCACTGGTTGGAATTTTTGGCTGCGTACAATTATAGGCTGCAGCACCACCCAGGGAAAGCCATTCCCCACACTGACGCATTGAGCCGTGCACCACTTCCGGAAACCGTCGACGACCCAGCTCCAACCCTTACAACGCTCCAGATTGATATGCTACAGTCACCGCCATTAACAGCTAGAGATATCACGATTGAAACAAAACACGATCCTATCTTAAAGCGGGTTCTTAGCTGGGTCGAAATAGGATGGCCAGTAGATCAAACCCCTGATGACTTCATCCCCTTCAAGAATCGGCAAACGGAACTTTTTTCGCAAAAGGGCTGCATCCTGTGGGGGGATAGAGTCATCGTCCCAGAGCGGTTACAACGAGCTGTATTAAAGACATTGCATGAGGGCCACCCTAGCATCGTGCGAATGAAAGCGCTCACACGAAACTACGTGTGGTGGCCGGGCATCGACAAACAAATCGAAGCCTGGGTAAGGACTTGTTATAAGTGCGAGGAAGTTAGCAATGCCCTACCAAAAGCAACTCCAACAGAATGGGAAACACCTCGGGACCATGGTCCTGCATTCATATTGACTTTGCGGGACCTACTAAGGGACATACGTTCCTATTAACAGTGGATGCCTATTCAAACTGGCTCGAGATCCACGAAATGAAGAGTACCACAACCAAGTCCATCATCCGGAAGTTAAACAGATTATTCGCGATGCATGGACTGCCAGACGTTTTGGTATCCGACAATGGACCCCAGTTTACCGCACTTCCTTTTGAACAATACTTAGTGGACCACGGTATTCGCCATGCGCTAACTTTGCCAGCGCACCCTGTGGCTAACAGAAGAGCCGAGCGCATGGTACAGTTTGTTAAAAAAAACCCTCTACAAAATGGACTATGGGGACATTGAAGATAAGATAAATAGAATATTCCTTCTCCAACACATCACTCCGCACAGCATCACCAACAAGACTCCAGCGGAACTATTGATGGGATGCAAAATCCGCTCCCACCTCGACTGGCTTCACCCGTGTTACGAGCCAGAGAAACCCTGTGGATCTAGCGGAAAATGCTGCGAGTTCAAGATAGGCGACTTAGTTTTCACCAGAAACCTTTCTGGCGAACGTTGTGGATCGAGGCCACTGTTATTCAAGCCTCTGGACCCAGGTCGTACCGTGTGAAAACCTGCAAAGGAAAAATATGGAAACGCCATATAGATCAGCTTCGCTCGAGGCTGCAACCTAGTTTCTGCAACTCCGGTAACTCCCAAACTGAGGGGGGAGGGAATGTCGAAGAAACCGAATTCGAGATGGCGGAAAGCAGGAACAAAAGAAGTCAGCCATTGGGCATGACAAGTGAAGAAGGATCAAGGATGGGGGTGGCCTTGCCACAGAGGAACAACCCAACAGAGGCAAGCCCACAAGGGCCAGAGGACAACAACGAGAACATTAGCGGCACCGAGTCTTCCAACGAAGAACCACCAGCACCCGACTTGCCCGAAAACGCCCCGCCAAAACAGGCTTACGGACAAGAACCAGTGGGATAGCGTAAATCCAATAGACAGTCGAAGCAACCTTCCTACCTCAGAGATTACATCACCGCACCCCCCAAACGGAACCCAGGGGGAAGGGGTGTTGTGAACTAATAAAATACTCAAATAAAGTTTATCAAGAGCTTTAGAAAATAGCAGGGTTCTAGCCCTGCACTTCTGATTGGCCGATAATAGCGATATCAGATTGGTCCGTTCAGGAGAATCTGATTGGCTGTTAACGAGCCACTCTCATTGGTTAAGGGAGTTAACACTCCATGTTTCCTATTGGTTACTAGAGCAGCAGCTTGCCTATAAAAGGGCTGCTTTTGCTCTCGGGTTTTGCTCTGTTCAGAATGTATAATAAAGAGTTGAAGTTCACTGTTCATTGCCTCATCTCCGTTCTTTGTGCCCATGCGCAGAACTTAACATAACCATTGCTACAACACAGGTTTACAACTTTATTGCAGAGGCTGAAAAAACATAAAGGCTACTGTGATGACCCCTAGTTTTTGGTATGGCACAACAGTGCCCTCTAAAGTATTTAGTAAGTTTAGTCCCCTCCCAATAATGTTTCTCCTCATCAAATTTAGTTGATTGGAAAACCAGTGAATGGCCTTTTGCCCTTAGATATTAACATTGTCAAATCCTATGCATGGCAAAGCCATTCTTGCCTGTGGGATAAAATCCTTCTGCATAAAGATCAAAAGTACATAGAACAAGAAGGTACAACTTTAGTTGGCTCAAGGCCATGCAAGCCTTTGAATAGTATGTCAGAGGCCACATCTCTCATAAATAATCAGGACAACCTTAAAATAATTAACATGTGAAGGGCAGGAGGACTGAAATTTAAAATAAATTAATTGAATTAAATATTCATATTTTTGTCATTTATTTTCTCAGCTACATTTTAACATGTATAAACCCATACACAGATACAATTATGATGATCCTCATTGTTTACATCCTGACTGATTCTCAGTTAAGAAGCATGTCAGAAAAACATACTTCCTCTTACACCTGTCCTAGAAGGATGAGGGAGAGACAGGTGGCAAAATTGCACTATATGCTGCTGGTAAACAACAGAATTTTCAAGGCCCCCGGGAGCCACACCAAGGACCTAGATTCTACATCAGTGACTGTCCTGCTTAAATTTCCTAGTCTGCAAATAAGCAGAGATTTACCTAAGACTTAATAGAAAGACTGTGTTCCCCTCAAATCCCAGGAATAGGATTAAATGAAAAGGACAAACAAGAAGAATTCAATTTTCTAGAATCCAGAGTTAATACTAAAATAGCTAGAAATTCAAGTTTATGGGCAAGGTCGAGCCCCAGCACCATGGCTAGAAACAAAATGCAGAGACAACTACAGAAATTGTAATGAGCCATATTAATCACAAGAGCTAGTGAATGTCATCACAAGTACAAAGTAATCTGGTTCAGGTTCAAAGCTATAGTAATCAGAGAAGTCTGTAAAGGACCATGATTAAATAAGCCAGGCTAGTCCTCAAAAACTTTATCATCACAAGAGATTAATAATAGGAGTACAAGAGAGTCCTTGGGCAGCTTGGCAACCAGTTGTTCTGCACAAAACTAAGCCCCATTTGATGCTCTTCAAATAGTGCCAACCACTGTATTTGTTCCATTGCAGTCTGTGATATTGGCTAGCATTTCTTTCTTGGAGCCTTTGTTTGGCTTTTCTAATTTGCTGTATTCTTTTTTTTTTTCCAGACTTGGCACGTGGCCAAGGTCTTCTGATTTCTCATCACTATCAGGGTGATTAGCCACCTGTGCTGGATTCTGCTCATTAGCAGAAGAATCAGTTCTGCTGGCAAGGAGCCAGGCTGCTCCCCTGCAGTCTGTCAGGTCTAGGTCTGCTTCCTCTGCCCATGAAGAATCTATGAAAATAATAAAGACTTGGGATGTATACCAAGATAGAGACAAAGTAAGTGAAACAGTAGCTCTCCCTTTTAAAGTATTAAAAGTGCATTTTTGCACCCAGAGATGATCCCACTTGGTCCACAGCTTTAATATTTAAATTTGGAATAGGGCACATTAAGTTAGAAATAGGCCCGCAAGGGAATGTAATGGTATTTGCTTTCCCAAATGAGTCAGCCAAATTGAATATGAAACTCTCTGTATGGATGCTATGGATATTAATAGTTTTTAAATGAAGTCAGTTGCAAGACCTGCTCCTAGGATGTTCTTGTAGAAGTTCCTCATTGGAGATTCTTGTACAAGCTGTTCAGATAGGAAAGGGAATTTATACTGGTAAATCTATGAGCAGAATAAGGGTGTAATCTAGCTCGTTTGTTTATTAAACTTGTGTAGAAATATGAGAAGACAATTTGGTCTGGATGGGAGCTCTGGATGGCAAGGTATTCAGCTGGGGAAGGAAATTAGCACCCTTCATTTTTAAGAATGAAGGCAGAGTCACTTTTAGCTTGCAATCCTACCCATTTTTCCTACAGATAAATTCTACAGTATCTCGTGGGGCTGTTCTGAGGAGATGTACATAAGTCAGGACTATCATGAAAACAGGTTGCTGCCTAATTCAGGTAACTGCTCTGAACTACAAATCAAAGCTCTGGCAACATTCTTCCAGGAGCTGTTCAGAGCATTCAGTAGTAGTGGGAGGTGCTTCAGTCTCCACATGTCTAGGCTGGGCTTAATTTGTGGAATGCTCCTCCTCCTCCACAGTACTCCTCCCCAGCGTTCCCCAGTTTTGGCTCAGCCTCGTGAGAGATAGGCAGTGCTTGTGATTCTTCCTTGGCCGAAACAGGAAAAATTCTTTCCTTGCTAGCAGGTTTGAAAATTAATCAGCTGGTCTTTAGAATCCTTTAGCCTTCTAATCCCATTGCAATCTCTCGACATTGGCTTGCATTGCAGAGATCGCTCGCATTTCAGGGAAGCGCCAATTCGCGCCCCAAAGCGGTGGGAGGCTTCGGCGCTGCTCTGTACCCCTTCCCACAACCGATTTTTCTACCCCTGCCATTCTGACCGATTGTCACAGAGTTTCTTTACCCGAACAGCGGTGTGTGAGCTCTTTGCTCCCAACAGAGTCGTATCACTTTTCTTCACCCTCTGAACACCACTTGGAGTGGAGGATTCAAATACTTAGCACCTTCCACCTTTCCCCACCGTTTAGCCTCATAGGAAAAGCCATGGGAGGCTATTCCTTTACTTGGAAGGAGTTTGCTGCTGGGGAGCGCACCAAAAGATTAACAGCCGGAGTCCATCTTTTCTTACAAGACCTCGTGGCCGCGCACCTGTATTCCATTTCATGCTGTGTGAGGTAACTCTGTTCTGAGCAGAGGTTCCCTTCAGAAATACTGGGGACCATTATACCCTCGTCTTGGTTTTTTTCTACATTCGAGTCTATTCTTACAGTTCAGTTGTTGGCTTAACCCTCACAGCCCAATCAACCCAGCAGCACAACAGCGAGCACCAAGGCCTGTGCCTGCCTGTGCAAGGAAGCTGTTGAAGGCCTCTACCCTTATCAGTCTGGGCCTTTAGGCATTCTCAGTTTGGCTGTTTGGTTTCTCAGCACGTAACATCGTGCCACTTAATTAATATTAATATACATATTGATATATATATATATATATATATATATATATATATATATATGTATATGTATATGTATATGTATATGTATATGTATATGTATATGTATATGTATATGTATATGTATATGTATATGTATATGTATATATATATATATCTTTGGTTATTCGGGTTTTCTCCCGCGTAAGATTGGAAGTATCTAGGCAATGTTTCGATGAAGTCTCATTCATCATCTTGAGGCTTGGTCTTCAGCTCTGTGCTTCTCAGAGTGATGTGAGCTTGCAGCTGCTTCTTCCTTTTAACTGCTCCTGGGGGTGTGACTTGATTGGCTGGGGGCTTGGCTGTGTTCTGATTGGATGGGGGGGTGTTCTCATTGGTTGGGGGGTTGGCTGTGTTCTGATTGGTTGGGGGGTTGGCTGTGTTCTGATTGGCTGGAGGCGTGTTGCTGTTTGGCTTCGAGTTCGTGGTCGTCCCCACCATGAAGATGCAGCACGACCACGAACTCGAAGCCAAACAGCAAGATCACAGCTCACCAGCTCAAACCCTCCAGCAACTAAGACTAACCTGAGCACAATCAAGCCCCCACCTGAACAGAACACGCCTCCAGCCAATCAGAACACAGCCAACCCCCCAACCAATCAGAACACAGCCAAACCCCCAACCAATGAAAACACCCCCCATCCAATCAGAACACAGCCAAGCCCCCAGCCAATCAAGTCACACCCCCAGGAGCAGTTAAAAGGAAGAAGCAGCTGCAAGCTCACATCACTCTGAGAAGCACAGAGCTGAAGACCAAGCCTGAAGATGATGAATGAGACTTCATCGAAACGTTGCCTAGATACTTCCAATCTTACGCGGGAGAAAACCCGAATAACCAAAGATCCATATATATATATATATATATATATATATATATATATATATATATATATATTATATATATATATATATATATATATATATATATATATATATATATATATATATATATATATATATATATATTATATATATATATATATATATATATATATATATATATATATATATATATATATATATATATATATCTGGCATTCAGCTTTGTTCAGGTATTTTCCCACGTCATAGTAGTGGTGCTTTTAAAGTTGTAGCAACGTTTCAGCAGAATCTCATCTGCCATCATCAGGCTTCTGTATAGTGTTTGTCTGTGAGTCAGACTTTTACAGTGGTTTCAGATTTAAATTTGGGGCAGCCTATTGCTGTGTCAGAATGGTTTTTTCTTCCTCCTGATTGGTTGAGAGTCTTGGTCTGTGTTTATTGGTCTTGGAGTTTGCTGTGTTCTGCTTCTAATATCTTCTGTCTGTTTTTTTTTGGGGGGGGGGGGCTCTTTCTGTATCTTGATTGGCTGGCAACATTGTGTTACTTTATTGGAGGCCTTTAGTGCAGCTTGGCTTCGGGTAAATGGACGGCTATCATTAGTTAGGAAGCTGGATTTCATTTGGGTGCCTGGTTGGGGTGTGTTTGAGCTGGAGGTATCAGGGGGGATCTGTTTGTGCCCAGGTGTTTGTCTGGCTTGTGGTGTGGAGATTTTTTTGTTTGTGAGTGCAGGCTTCCAAATGATTGACAGCCTGGTGGAATCATCTCTTCTGTTCATGCTTTCTGGTCTTTTTTCAATCTCTATGGCTTCTCTGATGATTCTTGGCTGGGATTTTCTATAGTGGCTAGGGTTTTGGTGCCATTGAAGTTGATGCTATGACCTGTGGCTTCCATGTGTTGGACTAGTGAGGAAGTGTGCTCCAGCTTTTTGACTGCATTTTTGTGTTCATCCAGGCGGGTGCTTATTCTTCTATTGGTCTGTCCAATGTATGTGGCTGGGCATGATGCACAGGGGACTTCGTATATGCGTTGGTTTTCCAGGTCAATTTTGTCTTTGGGGTTCCTGGGGATGGCTGCTATTTTTCTGTCTGTTTTGAAGGCAGTCTTGATGTGGTGTCTGTATAGAATCTTACTAATTTTGTCTGTAGTGCCTCTTATGTAGGGCAGGACAGCTGTCCCATGGGTCTGTTCATCTTCTGGGTCTCTATTATGTCTCAGTGTGTTTTTGTGGATCAAGTTGGTGATTTTGCTTTTGTGGAAGCCGTTGGCTGTCAATATTTTAGTCAGGGTGCGTAGTTCAGTCTTAATGTGTGTCTTATCTGCCAGGCGTTTGGTTCTAGTGATGAGTGTTTTAGCCACGGAGTTTATCTGTGCTGGGTGGTGGTGGGATTGGGCGTTGAGTAGAGGTTGGTGTGTGTTTTCTTCTGGTATATGGTGTGTCCTAGTGTGCCATCTGTTTTTTTATAGATTAGTACATCTAGGAATGGTTGTTGTTGTTTGTTTGTTTCTGTTTCCATGGTGAACTTGATTTTGGGGTGTGCGCTGTTTAGGTGTGTTAGGAAATTGTTTAGGTTTTCTTGTCCATGGGGCCAAATCACGAATGTGTCATCGATATATCTTAACCATAGTTTGGGTTTGAGGATGGCATTGGCCAGGGCTCTGGATTCGAATTCTTCCATGAACAGGTTTGCAATGACAGGTGACAGTGGTGATCCCATGGGGGCTCCTTCAATTTGTTTGTATCTTTGTCCTTTGTATATGAAATATGTGTTGGTTAAGCAGTGTTCTGTTAGTTCCATGAGGTGTTTAGCTGGTTGGTATTTATTTTTGATGATTTCAAGGGTCTCTTTTATCGGGACTTGAGTGAATAGTGAAACCACGTCAAAACTTACAAGCAGATCTTCTTGCTCCACGTGTAGATCTTTGATCATTTCCAAGAAGTGGTATGAATTTTGTACTGCTGAAACGTTGCTACAACTTTAAAAGCACCACTACTATGACGTGGGAAAATACCCGAACAAAGCTGAATTCAAGACATATATATATATATATGTGTGTATGTATATATATATTATAATTTTCTCTTCAGTATAATATTTTAATATCAATAAAATATTATTACTGAGATACGACTCATTATAGATAGGTATTATTCAAAAAAAAAAAAAAAGAGGAAAGGGGGCAATAAAAACATCATCAGGGCAACCAGTCTGTCCTCAGATCAGGCCCCTGGGCGTGCCAACCGCCTTCACAGTATTGCATTGTATAACAAGCATACTGCAATTCCAACTTCATTCGAAATGGCAGACGGTAGCAGCTCTCAGACCTCATCCTTGAAGGTCAAAGCCAAATCTCAGCACAAACCTAAACAGGCTAAAGGGAATTCTAAAACTTCAGAAAGGGATGCCATCAGGCGCCATAAAGCTTTACAAAAACAGATAGATAAGTGCACACAGGAGGCGCACAAGGTCTCACAGGACTTCCCCTCCTCCAGCCCAGGTCTGTCTACCTCTTCCCACCCTCCTCCTCCCCTAGATCTCTCCCTTTCATCCAGGCGCAGCTTGGCTCCCCAAGGCCAACAGGCCCAAGTATCTGAGACACTGACCATGCGAAGGGCTCCCGAAGCTACATTCACTCCGACGGCTGCCGGTCTTCATCAGGATAACATTCTTACAGAGGAAATTCCAGAGAGGATGGCCTGGATGGAGCTGGCAATCTGCCAGGGAATCACAGCAAGTCTTCAACATGCAGTTATGACCAGGGAATATCCTGTGATCGCCGATCATGATTCCCAATTGCTGAGGTCATTGACCAGGTCGGAGCAGCACCATACCCAGGTACATTTACAAGGGGAGGTCCCCCTCCAAGGGCTGACTGAGGAGGAGGAGGAGGAGGAGGAGGAAGAAGTGGATCAAATTGATCAAATGGAAGAGATTGAATCAGGATCAATACATGACAGCGAGCCCCTGTCAGAAGCAGACCCCTTAGAAAGGGGAATGTCTGAAGATGAGGGCCTTGTTCCTGATCAACCTGTTTTTACAGGCTTATTCTGCCCACAACTTTTCAGATCTCTCTTGTTTAAGACAAAAAATATTGCACGCCTAAACAAATTGAACCCTTCTATCACTCCAGCTCCTTCGGAAGAGGGACCAGAGGATCTAATTTTCAACCAACCAGTAGTTGAAGCAGAGGTGATCCCAGTTCCTCCCATGTTTTTGGACCTGGTACAGAAACAGTGGGCCTCTGCAGCGGTGTACCCAGCCCCCACTGGATATGACAGGAAATATTTCAATTTGGCCCCTGATTTCTCAAAATTATTGAATACTCCCAAGGTAGATGAACCTATAGTGGGATTAGTGTCCTCCTCCATTCCCAGTGATGCGCTGGAGGCGTTAAAGCCGGAGGAAAAATAAGCCGAGCTAGCCCTACAGAGCTCATCAGTCTGACGCATGGGCCATCAGAGCAGCCATGGCTGCCTCCTTCTTCACCCATTCTTCTCTCAGATGGCTCTGCCTCTTACGGGAACATGTCCCTAATTCTAACCTTAGAGCACACCAAGATATTGCTAAACTTATAGCAGTTGCTGAATTCTCAGCTGACGTACCTTATCATGCAGTCAAGTTTTCAGCCAGGGCCATTACTTCACATGTCACGGCATGATGCTTGCTATGGTTAAAACATTAGCAAGCGGACTTTAACCACAAATGCAAGCTGGCTTCATCCACAATTGTGGGAAACAGACTGTTTGGCCTTTCCCTTGATCCGCTACTAATTGAAACCCAAAACAAAAAGAAAATTCTTCCTTCGCTTTTTCGGAAGTCAGATCCTAGAAACCCTCAGTCCTTTTGGAGGGGATCTTTTCAGCCCTTTTACCAGAGACCCCCATCATTCAGACCAGGGTAGCAGCCAGACAAGTCTGACTTTGGGGATAGGAGCAGAAGGGGTGGTCAACCCAAGAGATACTTTTGGGGAGCAGAAAACAGGCCCTTTTGGCGTAACTCTCTGGACCTGACCCCCATTGGCGAATGCCTTAAATTATTTGCGGACCAATGGGACTCCTCAACCTCTGATTCCTGGGTCAGAGACACGATTAGATTTGGCCTTGCGCTGGAGTTTCAATCCACCCCCCAGATTTTTTCATGTCATGCCCTCTCTCCAGAGATCCAGTTAAACGTAATCTCATGGAAACAGCTATCCAACACTTGCTGGACATACGAGCCATCCAGCCAGTAGCCACCAACCAACGAAGGCGAGGTTTCTATTCACATCTTTTTGTTGTTCCCAAAAGTTCAGAGGGGTGGAGAGCAATATTGGATCTGAAACATCTCAACCGTTTCTTAGTATAATGCACGTTTAAAATGCACTCCCTGCAATCTATCTTACTTGGCATCAGAAAGGGTGACGTCCTCATGTCCATAGACCTGATGGAGGCATACCTGCATATTGCTATTCGGCCTTCCCACTATAAATTTCTGAGATTCTGTTATAATAACCATTTTGAATATGTGGCCCTTCCTTTTGGACTAGCTTCTGCTCCTAGGACTTTCACGAAGGTTCTCACAGCACTAGCTGCTCATTTCCGTGATATCCCCATACAACTCCAGTGTTATCTTGATGACATCTTGATTTTGTCATCTTCCGCTCATCAGGCAGTCAAAGATACGCAGAACACATTACAATCCCTACAACAACACAGATTCTCAATAAATTGGAAAAAGAGTCATTTACCACCATTGACTCGGTTAACCCTCTGGGGACAGTCATAGATACGGTGGAAGGCAAAGTTTACCTGTCACCAGATAGACTAAATAGCATTCAGCAATTAGTTAAGGAGATCAGGAGTCTTAAGAGGGTGTCCCTAGCTGAACTATCAAAATTGTTAGGCAAGATGATCTCATGTATCTCTATCATCCCTTGGGCCCGGCTCCACACTAGATCTCTCCAGTGGTTCCTGCTCCTGTACCAGCGCTCTGGCTGAAGCAACTCCAAATACAAGGTCAGGGTACCAGCAGCTCCAAATACAAGGTCAGGGTACCATATCTCTCCTCTGGTGGACCAGACCAGTCATCAACAGAGGCTGCCTCTTCAAAGAGCCACACAGACTTACCATCACCACCGATGCCAGCCTGTTTGGATGGCGAGCGCACATTCAATTGCTCACAACCCAAGGCCGCTGGTCCGCCATAGAACAGTCGTGCAGCATAAACTGGCTGGAGCTTCTAGCAGTACACCTGGCTCTCCGCAGCTTCCTTCCACAGGTATGCAATCAGCACATACTAATTTTGACTGACAATGTAACAGTCAAAGCTCACATTAACAAACAGGGGGGGCACACAGTCAAAACATCTCACATGAGAAGCGGAGCGCTTGTGTCGTTGGGCAGAGAGCAACCTACTTTCCATCAGAGCAGAGCACATTTCAGGTCTGTTGAATACACAGGCAGACTGGCTGAGCAGGGCCATGATTGATCAATCGGAGTGGCGCTTCCATCCATCCCTGTTTCAAGAAGCGGTCAGGACATTTGGACAGCCAGTGATGGACCTGTTCGCTTCCCCCCTCAATGCTCAGCTCCCGAGATTTTTTTTCCAGGTACCCCTCGCAAGGAGCAGAGAACTTCAACTTGCTCCACTGTCGTTGGTCCCCGGGACTTCTGTATGCATTCCCACCACTTCCACTGGTTCCCAAGGTCATCCAGAAACTGCTAGACGAGAGGGCGGAACTACTTCTAGTAGCTCCTTACTGGCCCAGACGGCCATGGTTTGCAGACCTCCACAGTCTCTCCTTATCAACACCATGGAGAATTCAGCCAGCCAGGGTTTCATTAACCCAGGGACCCCTTCAACATCCAGACCCTCAATGGTTGCACCTGACCGTCTGGAGGTTGAGTGGAGTTGTCTGAAGAGCGAAAAGTTTTCCAACAGAGTTATCGCCACTATCCAAGCCACCAGATGCCCCTCAACAATTCGCATTTACAATGCTACATGGTCCAGTTTCTGCAAATGGTGTACCGAGTCTCAAATTGATCCCATCTCTCCATCTGTGCTCAAATCCTAGAGTTCTTGCAAGAGGGACTTGACAAGAGTTTATCACCTAATACGTTGAAAAGACAGGTGGTGGCCTTGGCATCAGTTCTCACTTGTGAAGGTCTACTTTTTCTTTCCCATCATCCATGCATACAGAGTTTCCTTTGAGGAGCCACAAATTTATGCCCTCCAGTGGTACACCATTATTCCACCTGGGACCTTAACAAGGTCCTCGTCGCACTCACTAAGGGCCCTTTCGAACCCTTGAAATCGTTAAGTCTCCAATTTCTGATGTACAAAGTAGTTTTCCTTGTAGCGATCACTTCTGCTTGTCGTATTTCGGAGATTGCAGCTTTGTCTGTCAGACAAGATCTTTGTGTTTTCCATTCTGACCGGGTGGTCCTTCGTCCTAATCCTACATTTATACCCAAAATTAACTCGGTCTTTCATAGGGGACAAGAGCTGATACTTCCTAATTTTTGTCCCAGACCATCCCAAGGGTTGGAACTACAATGGCATAGGCTTGATGTGAGGCGAGCATTGCAAATATATATCAACCGCACAGCAGCTTTCAGAAAAACAGAAGCCTTATTTGTGTCTTTTCAGCCCAATACTCAGGGATGCAAGGTCTTACCTTCTACAATAGTCCATTGGCTACAGGCTGCAATAGCAAAAATGTATCAGACTCAATCCCTGCAGATGCCCAGGGGCATAACAGCTCATTCAACAAGGAGCGCTGAAACATCGGCAGTGTGTGCCACACAGGCACCAATAACTGAAATTTGTCAAGCCGCAACCTGGGCCTCTCCATCGCCATTCATTAGGCATTATAAAATAGATGCTGAGGCCTCCTTTGGCAGAAGAGTTCTGCAACAGGTCCACAGGGACCAGGAGGAGATTTCAGGCCAGACGGAGTCCCTCCCGTAGGACAGGCGAAGCGTTGGTATGTCCCACTACTGGATGCTCTGAACAACTCATGGGAGAAAGGGCGTTGGTACTTACCTGACACACCCGTTCTCTTTGAGTTGTGAAGAGCATCCAGCCCCACCCTTTTTTCCCGTCTGGTGGGGTCCTGTTTGGCCAACAAGTTGTTATGGCATTGAGGACAAGGGTGGTTATGTCTCTCACCTTCGCCAAAACTGGGGAACGCTGGGGAGGAGTACCGTGGAGGAGGAGGAGCGTTCCACAAATTAAGCCCAGCCTAGACATGCAGAGACTGAAGCACCTCCCACTACTACTGGATGCTCTTCACAGCTCAAAGAGAATGGGCGTGTCAGGTAAGTACCAATGCCCTTTTTGTTTTATAATTATCTGTTGTATCTGTGATATAGTGTCCTCAAATTGCAAATAAATAAATAAATTGGTAGGACACTTTGATTAAATGCTTGTGAGAAGTCAGGTAAGTACCAATACCCTTTTCCCCCAACTAATACATTTTAATGAAAGACATAAGCTTTCTTGAGCTGCAGCTCACTTCTTCAGATGCCCTTTTGAACTAAAGGACATTAGCTATTCAAAAGAATAACCCTATTAATCCAATTAATTCCAATAATACTTTGAAAGGAGATAAAAATAGATGAGAATGCACAAATAAGAGCCTTCTCCAAAGAGGTCATCCCTTATCCCTGGCCAGAGAATATAGAAGCTTGAATTCAGACATTTTCAACTATTGGATGCTACTCAGATGTCATTAGCATTTGAAAAAATAAAAGAAACAAAAATTAATGCAGCAAAGGACAGGAAGTCAAAAGGTATATGTCGGGCTTCAAAGAGCCTACCGGTTTATCTCCTGGAGTGAAGTCCGACACATTATCTTAGTTGGGGAATGAACGTCTGATCCTGCTGTTTCCAACATGTTGACTCGATCGGGAAATGTTTCCTACTTTTGAAGATCCCATCCTGGTTCGACCCATCTATCCTGTATTGGCATGAACGTGTGACAAGGATGGGGGTGAGAGGAGGTTTATCGCCCTGACTCCTCTCATTACCCGAAACGAAACACAAAGACTCATTGGGAAAGTTAAGGCATGGCTTGAGAAAACCACATTCTATTTGGTAATTAGTTGCGTTTAGAATTGCGGGGTGGAGGCGTGTAGGACTAATGGGGAAGGCAGATGTTAGTTAACTGCATGGGGTGGGGCTGCATGATAAATTGCGCTGAGGGACTAATGATCTCAGTGCTGACTTTTTCCGGGATACCCATTGTTGCCATGTTTGAAGGAAAACGAGAGAAAATAAATGTACCTATTCACAACAAATGCTGTGAGTAATATAGTTTATTGCTAGAATTCCTGCGAGTTCAAACGGAGGCTTACAGTGTAACTTCTACAAAAGGTAGAAGAGAGAATAGAGGGACAGCTATGCTGGACTTAATTCTTACTAATAGGGATGGAATGGTTGAGGGAATAGAAGCAATAGGAACTCTGGGGGAGAGCGACCATGTCAAACTTGAAATTCACCATAATGCAACAACAGAAAACTGAACTAAGTCAAATTAGTGTTTTAGATTTTAAGAGATCTGACTTCAACAAGCTAAAGGTGAGATGAGGAAGGATTCCATGGTTGGAAATTGTACAAGGAAAATCAGCTCAAGATGCTTGGGGAATCATGAAAAATGAGATAATGAAGGCCCAAGCAAAAGATGATATCCCAGAGAAAGAAAAACAAAAGACACCACACAAGACCAGCATGGTTGCACAAAGAGCTTTCTGACAAATTAAGGGACAAAAAGATTAAATATAAAAAATGAAAAGACAGGCACATAATTAAAATATAATTAGAATATTTTGTTTTAGCCTGAATAGTCTAAAATAAAATAGCCTGAAACTGCAAGGTGGGAATCAGGAAAGTGAAGGCGCAGAATGAGCAAAGACTGGCCATCCCAAATGTCCTTTTCCAAAAGGCAACTGGATTTTCTTGTTGTTTTTCTTTGAAAACATTTCACTTCTCATCCAAGAAACATCTTCAATTCTGGTGGAATGATGGGGAATGGAATGATTGGTTATTAGCATTCTAAAAGTTGGTCCTTAGCTCCCTGAGAATCCTGTACTCTCTGGATATATCTACAACACAGTTCTTTCAGCAGTCCCAAGAAGAGTCCACGCATATTTTTTTCACTCTGACTCAGGTGACCCTGAGAGTACAGATAAACCCTAATCCTGACCTTCAGAATGCTAACCACCGGATGACTGCTATGAATATAAATCCTTCCATTCTTCATCATTCAGCCAGAACTGAAGAAGGTTCTTGAATGAGAAATAAAACAATTTCAAAGAACAAAACCAAGAAAGTTCTGTTGTCTTTTGGAAATGTACTTTTGGGACAACCTCCGTGGCGGGCTGCTGCCTGGTTGGACTGGTTTGGGTGAACTGGCAGTTGTGATCTCTGGCTGGGCCTGCCCACTTGCCCTGCGCTATCCTTTCATATATAACTAACTTTCTGGCTCATTCCCCCCGCCCACGCTGCCCAGCTGTGTTCCACATGGTACCTACTCTACTCACCAGAGCTGCCTGAATAGATTAGCTGCATGTTTGAAGCTGTGTGTCAGCCCCAAATAGGCGTGTGCGTGTTCACAACCAGCGAACTGGTTGTTAACTTAAGTACAGCCCACCTCTGGACAACCATGACCTGAAAATCTCCATAGATATTGAACTAGGAGTGGCAACTAATGCCAAAAGAAACAAAAAAAAATTCATTCAATGTGTAAGAAAGAAGAAAATCAAGGAAGTGATAGGTTCATTAAGGAGAGCAGATGGCAAGAAGGTGACAGGCAGCAGGGAGAAAGCAGAATTGCTTAATTCCTCCTTTGCATCTGTTTTTATGCAAAAGAAAGAAATAGCCCAACTTATCAAAAGCAGCATCAAGGGAACTAGAACAGATATACAAACCAAAATATGCAAGGAAATGGTAAGAGAATACCTATCTACCCTGGACAAATACAAATCACCTGGACCAGATGGTTTGTGTCTCAGGAGCTGAAAGACCCAATCTTAAAGCCACTGAATGTAATCTTTCAAAGCTCCTGTAAACTAAGGTAAACTATTAGAAAAGAGCTGATCTTACACCACTCTACAAAAAGGGGGAAAATGGGTCCAGGAAATTATAGGAAAATCAACTTGACATCAATACCTAGGGAAATTTTCAAAAAGATAATCAAGTGGAGGATTTGTGAGCACCTAGAAATGAACAAGGTGATTACTAGAAGCCAGCATGGGTTTGTTAAAAACAGATCATACCTGACAAACCTTATATCCTTTGATAAAGTGACTAAATTAGTGGACCAGCAAATTGTTATGGACTTAGCATATGTGGATTTCAGTAAGTCACTTGACAAAATAGACCACAGCCTACTTCTTAATAAATAGAAAAATGTGGGATAGACAGATGGAGTTGACAGTTGACTGACCAACTACACCCAATGCGTAGTCCTTAATGGAACTACATCTGCAAAGAGGGAAGCATGCCCTGGAGTAGCTCTTCAACATCTTCATAAATGATCTAGATGATGAGATAGAAGAGGAACTCATCAAATTTGCAGGTGATACCAAGCTGAGTGGCATTGTTAACATTTTGGAAGATAGAGTCAAGATTCAGAAGAATCTTGACAGACTTGAGCATTAGGCCCTATCCAACAAGATTAAGTTTAATGGAGAAAAAAGTAAGCTCCTGCACTTATACAAGAAAAACCAAATGCATAGGTACAAAATAGGTAGTACCTGGCTCAACAGTTGTAATTGTTAGAGAGATCTATGTGTCTTAGTAGACCACTGCTTAAGTATGAGCCAGCAATATGTTGCAGCTGCTAAAAAAGCTTGGGCTGCATCAACAGAGGAATAAAATCACAAGAGGCAACCTTACTACTTTATACTGTACTAGTGATGCTCTTCTTGGAATACTCCATCCATTCTGGCCACCATGATATAAAAAAGACACCGAGACCTTAGAAAGTGTGCAGAGAAGAGCAACAAAAATGATAAAGGGTCAGGAGGCTGAATGGTATGTTGAATGGTTGAGAGACCTAGGTATGTCTAGCCTCCTGAAGAGGAGAATTTGGGGGACATGATAACTGTCTTCCAGTTCTTGAAGGGCTGTCACAGAGAAAAGGGACTGACTTACTCTCCAAAGTACCAGGGGGTACGGCAAGAAGTAATAGGTTAAAGAGAGACCCAACCTAGAAGTAAGGAGAATGTTTTTATCCGTGAGAACAATTGATCAATGGAATAGCTTCCTTTCCAAAGTTGTGGGTATTCCATCACTGGAGGTTTTTGAAAATAGACTGAACAACCATTTCACTGGAATGGTATAAGATATTCTGTCTTGAGCAGGGAGTTGGGCTAGAGGACCACTGAGTTCCCTTGCAGCCCTACGATTCAAAGTCTGCCTCTTTAATGATAATGGGACGTTATCACTATCTGGTTGGTTTTTGTTTTTTTCCCAGAATAACTCTCAGCCAGTAGTAGCTTAGGGCAAATTAGGCAATTGCCCAGGACCCTGTAGATTAGGGACCCCCCCCCCTTTTGTCATACTTTTGATTTTATTTTTTAAAGAAAAATAAAGCCTAGAGGGAGCAATTTGCAGGTCTCTTTTCATTAGCCAGATAACCATATATGGTGACATTAGAAACAACATATTTTTAGAGAGCCCTCATTCGTTGTAGCTTGGGAACTCCCAAAGACATGGTGTTTTTCTGGGCCCCCAAAACTATCACAATTCCAAGCATCTACTCAACTGAACCACAATTTAAACAAGGGAGAATTGTCTTTAAAATAATAGATGCAGTCTATCATTCCTTTTCCACAGCAAACAAAATAAGGTGTTTCAGACTGTGCTGTACAGGACTAAAACAGGCTGTACATTCAGCATTACTAAGTTTTCTGCTGGCCCCAAAGGAAAATATGGCTTTAAAACTGACTGTTCCTTATATCACTCATAGAAAACCCCCAAAGCTTCAGTATATACTTCTCCTAGAAACATAAGCCCTCATACAAGGATTGAAACAAATCTTTCAGGATGAAAAGTCATAGAATGGTAGAGTTGGAAGAGACCTTGCAGGTTTTCTAGTCCAACCACCTACTTGACATCGGATACTATTCCAGACAAATGGCTGCTCAATCATTACTTGAAAACCTCCAGTGAGGGAGCACCCACAATTTCTAGTGGCAAGCCGTTCTACTGATTAATTGCAAATGTTAGGGATAACATTGGTTACCTAACTTAGTTTGGGTAAAAATAATATATAAACTATGTTAGTGAGGATAAGTGTGTGTATCACTTTAACTGCAAAACATGTATTTTGGGTGCGGTTGTAAAATCACCATAAGAGGGAGCAAGAGAGCTCACTGTTTGCTGGCTTGTAAGGCTAACAGAAAAGCTGGAAAGCTGACAATGTTGGATTGATGGTGATAACTGCATGTGTTTCCCTGCTGTTGCTGAGAGAAGAAAAAGGGTTTGATTTTCTTCATAACTCTGACTGCAAAAGAGATATATTGCTGGACTGATTATTTGTAAGTTTACTGACCTCTATTTTCAATACTGGACTTTGCAACTGATTAATCCCTGGATGGACTGAACTAGTGTATAACATATGGACTGTTTTGACTATGCTATAACTCTTGCTGGAATAAAAAACTATTTAACTGGCACAGTGTATCTGTCCTACTGAGTGTAAACTACAACAACGTTTATCTCACATCATTTGCCTGCCTGCTAGACTGCTGTTGCACGTTCTGCTAGGGTGTGTATCCCTAACACTGGTTATGGGTCCAGGTGCACAGTCAGACTAACCAGGATATAACAGGCTTAGATTAAAGTGAGAGTTTGTGTAGTTACACAATACTGTAAACAAACAGCTGTATTTTATTAATTATAGTTTAATATCCAGATAAAGATGACACAAGTCAATTTACAAAGTTTGTCTTTAATATCCAAACTGGATGGAACAAACTATGTTTCATAGTCTATGAAATGCAGCCTACTTCTACGCAGAGAAGGTTTGTGGAGTATAATTCAAAACCCACCAGAAGTAGACGCATGGGATCCAGAGGATGAGAATGATGCCCAGAAAATACAAGAATATAAACTGAAGAATGAGCAAGCTCTCTGTATAATAGGACTGACACTCTGTGATGAGCAGCTTGTACATATACGAGGAGAAGAAACAGCTGCGAAATGTTGGGAGAATTTAAAGAAGATTTATGTTCGAGACAGTGTAGGAGCACATATAAATCTTACATGGAAATTGTTCAGAACACATCTTCAAAAGAATGGAGATATGCTGAGTCATATAAACATAATGAAGAGAATTTTTCAGGAACTGCATTAAAAAGAACTTATCTTCACAGAACTACACCAAGTTTATATAATTTTATCTTCTTTAGATATTAGCTATGATGACTACGTAACTTCACTTGAGGTTCTGCCAAAAGATAACCTCACATTAACTGACATTACTGGCAGATTAATTGAAGAAGCCAGGAGAAGGCTTGAAAGGGATCAACTCAGAAGGGAACAACCACAATGTGAAGAAGAGAAAATATCTTCGTCAGCCTATACAATTAGAAAATGTTTTAATTGTGGAGGAAAAGGACATTTGGCAAGATTCTGCAAGAAAGGAAAACGCCACAATGCCAGCCAGAAAGATAAAAGGCATCAAAAGAAAGAAAAATGCTTAGAGTTAGCCATGTATAGCAATGAAACTGTGAATAATAATTTATGGGTTGTAGATAGTGGAGCATCGCACTGCATAATGAAAGATAAGAAAAGATTTATTAAGATGTCCACGAGTTCACAGCAGATATCGTTAGCTAATGGATGGAAATTGAAAGCTAAAGGTCAAGGTATATCATATTGTTCTTGCATAAGAGAAAATGTAAAAATGTCATATGTACCACAACTTAAGTTTAATTTGCTTTCGGTTAGAGTTTTGGTTAAACTAGGTTATGTAATTACCTTTAAAGGAGACAATTGCATAATTGAAAAAGAAGGTAAAAAAGTGACTGCAACTTTAAGAGGTGAATTGTATGTGTTAAATGATAATCATTCAGAGGTAGCTAACACAGTTTATAATAATGTTAAAGCTCATGATGAGTGCATGCATTTGTTACACGGACATTTGGGGCATATAAATTTTAAAATGCTTAAACAAACGATAGAACTATCTAAGGGTATAAAACTGAAGCCTTGCAGTAAGTATTTGCACTGCAATACTTGTAGTCAAGAAAAAAGCAAGGAAATGCCAGCAAATAGAGTTAATGGATTTAAAACAAAGGAGCCTCTAGAGGTCGTATTTGCTGATATTATAGGTCCTAAAAAACCAAGTGTGGGTGGTGCTCGTTATATACTAAGTATAATGGACCATTATTCCAGATATAGTTTCTGTTATCTAATGAAGAGCAAAATGGAAACATATCAAAATTTCTTTAATTGGCTTAAATTCGCAGAAAGAAAAACTAAAAGGAAGTTAGTAACTCTTATCACTGATAATGGTTCGGAATTTATAAACAATAAATTCCAAAATAAACTGAAGATGGCAGGTGTTGAACATAAAAAGTCTGCACCATATAGGCCACAACATAATGCCTTTATAGAAAGACGAGGCCAAACAATTCAAGCAATGGCTCGTACTATGCTGTCAGATTCAGGATTACCTGAAAATTTGTGGGGAGAAGCAATAATGTGTGGTAATCATATATTGAATAATGTTGTTAACTCAACAACAGGTGAATTACCATTTACATGGTGGCATGGTAGAAAACCTGATCTAAGTTACATGCACACATTTGGAGCACCAGCATGGGTGCATATTCCTGCACAACTGAGAAATAAGGGGCAACATTGGGCTAAAAAGTTATTCTTTGTAGGTTATTAATCTAATCACAAATCATACAGATTCTGGGAAAAAGGTACATCTAGAGTTTACTGTAGTGCTAGTGCCAAATTCCTAGAACATGTAGGATGGGAAAAACTGGAACAAGATTCAAGTAAGGATGTAATTATAGAAACCTACAAAAGACCAAAAGAACAAATCAGTAATAAGAAGAGTACAATTAAAGAGGAAGTACAGGAAGAGCATATAGGACCAGAACAGGAAGAAATACCAGAACAGGAAGAAATAGATAATCAGGAACAGGTAGAACATGAAAGTCCACCTGTAAGTCCTGTAATAGCTAGACGTACTACACGTGTAACCAGACCATCTGACAGGTATCAAGCAAGTATAGTTTGCCAAGTTAGTAAAGTTCCAGCTACTGTTGAAGAACTTAAAATGTATCCTGCAAAGGATCAAGAAAATTGGCATAGAGCAATGGAGAAAGAATTAAATTCATTAAAGGAAATGAAAGTTTATGAAAATGCCAAATTACGTCCAGGTGAAAAGTCCATTGGTTGTAAATGGATATTTAAGTTAAAAACAGGTAAAAATGGGACTGTTACCCATAAGGCTAGGTTGGTAGCTCAAGGATTTAATCAAACTGCATGTGATTATGATGAAGTATTTGAACCAAATTTAAAGGCAATAACCTTGAGAGCAGCTTTAGTGTGGGCAGCTAAGAAAAAACTATATCATAAATCATTTAGATGTAGAAACTGTCTATCTGCATGCACCATTGCAGCACACTATATATTTAAGAAAACCAGTAGGTATAAAGGATGATAAAAATAATAATGACTGTTGGAAACTGAATAAAAGTCTCTATGGATTGAAACAATCTGATTATGAATTGAACCAATATATTGTATAAGAGTTAAGCAATATAGGATTTAAAGCAGGTTTAGCTGATCTATGTTTATTTAAAAGAGAGACAAATGCAATGGTGTCATTATTATTGTTGTTTACAGATGATATTGCTTTAATTACTAAGACAAATAATGAAGCTACTGAAATAATATCATTATTAAGTAAAAGGATAAAATTAAAGCAATTAGGAGAAATAAGGCAATATCTAGGATTGACAATAAACAAAATCAATAGTGGATATAAGATATCACAAGAAGATAAAATTTACCAATTGCTTAAAATGTATAAAATGGAACTTTGTAAGCCGGCAAAAACTCCAATGAGTCAGGAATTTTGCCATACTGATGTTCAAAGTTCAAAATTTGATAAGACTATTTATCAATCATTAATAGGTAGTTTAACATATATAAGTAATTGGTCAAGGCCAGACATTGCCTATAGCATTAATCAATTGGCAAGATTCAATGCTGAACCCAATGAAAGACACTGGCAAGCGCTAAAGCGTATATTAAGGTATCTTAAAAGACAATGCACTATGCATTGTATTTGGAGCCAAAAAATGATTTGATTTTAAGTGCATATGCTGATGCAAGTTTTGCAACAGATATAAAAACTAGAAAATCAACTTCAGGTATGGCTATACTATTAGGTAAAACACTGATTGGTTGGAGGTCAATTAGACAGCAACACATAAGTATGTCCACAATGGAAGCAGAATTTTCATGTCTATCTTTATTATGTACTGACTTAATTCTGTATAAACAGTTATTGTTAGATATGGGAGTAACTGTTAAGCATGCCATTGTAATTTATGAGGACAATTAAGCAGCCATACGGTTGGCTACAAATATTGCTGTAAAAACTAGATCTAAACATACTGATCTTAGATATTTGAATGTAAGACAATCTGTAAAAAATGGTTTAATGAAATTGGAATATTGCATGACTGATGAAAACATTGCTGATGGATTTACAAAAGCCCAAGGTGCAGTCAAGCACAAAGAAAATTGTGAAAACTATGGATTGAAATTTTAAATAGATTTATATGTTATTATATTACCCAAAAGGGGAGAATGTTAGGGTTAACATTGGTTACCTAACTTAGTTTGGGTAAAAATAATTTATAAACTATGTTAGTGAGTATAAGTGTGTGTATCACTTTAACTGCAAAACATGTATTTTGGGTGCGGTTGTAAAATCACCATAAGAGGGAGCAAGAGAGCTCACTGTTAGCTGGCTTGTACTGGAGAGCTGACAATGTTGGATTGATGGTAATAACTGCGTGTGTTTCCCTGCTGTTGCTGAAACGAAGAAAAGGGATTTGATTTTCTTCATATCTCTGACTGCAAAAGAGATATATTGCTGGACTGATTATTTGTAAGTTTACTGATCTCTATTTTCAACACTGGACTTTGCAACTGATTAATCCCTGGATGGACTGAACTAGTGTATAACATATGGACTGTTTTGACTATGCTATAACTCTTGCTGGAATAAAAAACTATTTAACTGGCACAGTGTATCTATCTTACTGAGTGTAAACTACAACAACGTTTATCTCGCATCATTTGCTTGCCTGCTAGACTGCCGTTGCACGTTCTGCTAGGGTGTGTATCCCTAACAGCTCTCACTGACAAGAATTGTATTCTTAATTCTAGTTGTCTCTCTCTTTGTTATGCTTCCATATGTTACTTCTTGTTCTGCCCTCAGGTGTTTTGAGGAAAAACTAAACTTCTACCTTATCCCACTGTTTTTGTAGGATAGACTACACTGACTTTGTCTGCAAAATTTCATTAAGCGTGATGCCTCTAGAACAAAATAGCACACTGTAACATTAACTGAAACATTAGGATATCCGAGAGATCTAAATAAATCCTTACACTTGAATTCTCCTGTTGAAATAAAAAAAAATGTAACTCATCTGGATTGCACATCATAGTGTCTAAATCACATTGTGTTCCTGAGCCCTTAATTCATTCATTCATAAAATCATAGAGTCATTGGGTAAGAAGGGATCTGGGAAGTCCTCTGGACCTCCTAGTCAGGACAAGAATTATTTTTTTCAGTATAAATGAAATTACATATATTAAGTTAATAGGATCAGATATCCTTTATGCAATAGTGATTTTTAAGGTACGAAGGATTTTCGAGACTTAATCCGTAGATGTGTGGCCTAATCTGTATTGCGCCATTCTAGTTTCTCTATGTCTTGCACAGGGCCTGGAATAAGTGACTGGCTCACTGTGTTCCTGCTTCTGACCGCAGAGCTGATCGAGTTGCCAGGGCAAGACTGCTGGAGCAGCGATAGAGTGAGATTAAAGACTCCCATCTCACAGAAAGTCTGCTCAAGCCAGCAGGTCCCCTGCTGCTAAAACCAATGAGAAATCAAGGGGAGATTAAACAAAAGAGCTTCCCTTCCCAGCAACTGTTTGTGTATGTCAGTGAGCCATGGGTGTGTGAATATATCCCAATATATTTGCATGGCTATGTGCTGCGGGGTGGTATGAATGTTAAGGCCCTCCCCCACACCATATGTGCTCCCCTTTGCTCAGTGCAGGAATCCTAATACATGCACTGCTGCCAGATGTAAAAATCAATCCACACAGTAGGCTATACTCATTAGCCCTGTTCAATTCAACAAGATTAGTCATGGAGAGAAATATGCTGCGTGAACATCCTACCTAGCCAAATAACTCAGAGGGCATTCATTTTAACCAAAACAGCCCTGGGACTGTTTGGGGTGTGGTGGTGGTAAAAGAGCTCCTTTTGTATGGGGCATTGTTTGAGCCATTGACCAAGGGATTAATTACCCATTGCCCCCACAAAACTCTAGAAGAGTCAGGCAAGAAATAGTTCCTCGCCAAGGACTCCAGCTCTGTCATCACTTTAGCTTTCAGCACTGTCACAGAAACAGGAGGTGGTAAAAAAAGGAGAAGAGAAAGCAAGCAAGTGAGTAACCTCCTGGACTTTGTGCACAATCCTGTCAGCTCCAGACAGGCCACTGAGGGCTTTGTTCTTAAGAAATTTCACAACCATGAGGCAAGAAAGCCAGCAAGTGACAGCTGAGTAGGAGGACTTAAGGAATATCTGCTCCTCCACTGGGTAGCTCATTGGAAACCATGCTGTCTGGAGGTACAAAGGTGAACACATTAGCTAGAGGAGCAACTAACTGGGTCAGCTGAATGCAAGCAGGACTATAGAGAATGGAGGGAAGGATAGCATAAGTAATGTTGATGTCCCTTTCACATGTGTATATATTAAATTGCAGCAAACAATCCTACCTTCTGAAAAGTCCTGCTCTGTGTTATTTGAGCTCACAGAAATTCCCTGTGCAACAGAAATAATGATAATGGTCATTCTGTGTTTTCTTCTTCTTGCAAACATTTCTGCATGTCATCTAAGTTTTAAAAAATCCACACAGAGCAAAGAGAGAGGAGGAGGGGAGGGCAGGGAAAGGAAGGCACAGAATCTCACTCTAAACAAGCCAACAATTTTTTTTCATGGAGATACAACACAGCTCTTTTTTTGGTATTAATATACTATGAACGTTATCCATTGGTGGGGATATTGCTCTTTTTCAAACATTAAGTTGGTGATTCAAATGCCACATCATAGCCTCAGGCAAAGGATAAGCTTTCTCTTCAAGAAATTCTCTGAAGTATCTGGCAGCCTGGCTAGATCCAGAGGACACCGGTGTGGGAAGACTGGGCTTGAGAATTAGACGATGGGTTAAACAAGGAGTTGTTTCTGTCTAATTCCCTGGCCACAACCCTCCCTGCCCCAAACTTTATCACTGTTAATGTAATGTAGCCAATTTTAAATGAAGAAGCTGCCCTCCCCTGACATGAATCTCCCTGCGGCATTGAAATTAAATGTAGACTATAATTTGGCATTTGAGAAGTGAAAGGGATGGTAGCCCTAAGGGAGAAGATAGCAGCTTGGCTCTTTGTGTTAAAGAGCTGTCTGCAAGCCTCAAACTGAGGAATGAGATTTAGACTGCTCCTGGGCAGGCTGCCAAATGCAGGCACTTGGCTGCAGGGACAACGACAAGTCTGACTGGGAGGTGCACTGCACCACCATAGGTTTTTCAATAGCGTCGGATAAAATGGGTCACCTGGCTTTGTGGCTAAATTGGGGATGTGCTCTGTGAGCACTGGCATCCGAAACAACATTTGGTCTCCAAAGTTAGGTTGGACTCTAATGTAAGGTTTGGGAAGGCTGCTGGGATTAGAGGGACCAAAGGCTTTCCTGGGGTGAGATGTGTATTGTATGGGGTAATTGCTATTATAGGTGTTATGGCATCCCTGTATTTTGTATTGTTCCTCAAGTTTATCTCAGCCTGCCTGTGTGGTGTCATTCTTGCAGGCTGTCTGGACTTAATTCTTCAAGAAATTCAGTAAAGCCAGCAGGTGAAAACTGACCCTCCATGTCTTTTATTTGATTAGGAGGAAAGACAACGGTGATGACAAAGTGGGATTGTAAAAAAAAGCCTTTCAAGTCTCACCTTGTCACAGAGGAGGAGAAAGAACAGTAAAAAACAAACAAACAATGGCTCACAGTAAGCAAAGACAAAAGGAAAAGAGCACAGTAGGTTGTTTACTTTTATTAGGAAGATTAATGTGTTTGTGCCACAGATGACTGGACATTATTTACAGAGAGACTCGAATCATTTTTGAAGCAAATGTGATAGCTGTTGAAAAAAAAAAGAGTGGGGGTTCGTTTTATTGAATATCAATGGGAGGCAAAATATACAGCCTATTAAGAAGCCAAAGGACCTTAAAAACTTGCATAATTTAATTTTCCACAACTAATAGAAAATAATATATGAACTGTTGGAAGGTAAAAGCCTCCATGATGTCCCTGATCACACATCAACCCCAACCATCCCTGACCCACCAGCAAACTGAATACAAACTCAGGTTGATATTTGGGCTGCAATTCAGTGCATCTCACATAAGGAAATAAGTCAATATTAGCAATATAAATAAAACCATAAGAAATCATCTCAAGATATGGAAATCCTTTATGTACACCAACATTTCCGAGACCCAAAGCCATCACCTTCAACCTATACAAAAACACATGCAATAGCTATAACACATCCTGCAGGGTGAGAAGATGGCGTTTCCTCTCGGACTCAGTGCAGGAGCCCCAAGGCCTTTGCTAACAAAGACTAGACCCCTCTGTAAATATTTCCAAATTTTGTTTTCAAAACATGGCTACCTTCAAGAGCTGAATGGTGTGCTCATTTTTCTGTTGAATAAATTCTACCTCCTCTTCAAGCAAGTGGTCTCTGCTTATTTACCTAGTTGGGGAACACATCAGAACTTTTTTTTTATCTAACAGCTCATTTGGCATCAAAATAATTATTGATGGTGAAATATTAAGATTTTATAAGTGCAAAGAGAAAAACAACTCATTCATTGCAAGATATGCAGTGGAAACTAAAAAATTGAACACTGCAAATTTGGTGAAAGGCTAAATGATGCATTGAAAAATTGGCTAATGTGGGATTTTGAAGGAAAGCATTTTGAAAAGGACTTAAAACAGAAGTCAATTTAGCATAGTTAGGGTGTTTAAAATTGCTGCTAGAGAGCTACAAGCAGGAATAAAATCAAATGTGAATAGACTTGTAATAGCATTCAACAGACAGTAATGGATCAAAATGAGCTGTGTTATCATTGAGGCAGAGTTCACACACACCAGTGCAAAGCAGTTTTAAAGGAGAAACCTGCAGAAAACGCAGTAAGTGGCAGAGACAGTTTGTCATTCAGAGAAAAGCAAATAATTTGCTAGAAGTAAATAATCAAACATTACTTTAAAAGGAGCACAATGGAATGATTGATTTAGAATTTTGTTGGTGAGCGTGAAACAGAAATAATTAACCTTGAAATCTATAGCATAAGAGTTTAAATGAAATCAGCTATGTAGCTCATAAAGTGAATGGTAAAGCTGAATCAATGCCGTTGGATGATGATTCTGCTCTAGCAGTTATATCACAGAATGAATGTCAGCTGCATTTCAGAGATATTAAGCAAAATCCATATCAGAAGTCCAATAAAAACGTATATAAGAGGAAAGATCATTCCCGCTATGCTGATATCTCTAACTTCAACATAGAATAATTAGCTATGTTGGATTTAAATGGTATGAAAACAGGTGGACCAGCATTCCAGGTGGATTGGGATTATCTGAGGAACCTGCAGTTGGATTGGAATCCCATCAACAGTCTGCGTGCTATATTCTGTACAATGGAGGCAACTGAAAAAGGTGTTGCATGATACTGCACCTGTATTCAAATAAGACATTGGCCACTAAAGCACAACAAAGGAAAAATAGTTCATCTAGAAATTTCAGTCAAGTAAACAGCATAAGAACCATGCCTGACACTATTGTTTGACCAACAGAAAAGACACAATAGGATGCATCCACATTAGGGGGAAGGAGGGCTGCAACATTAACAGCATGGCCAGAGAAGATTAGAGACTGCGATGTCACCTCAGAGATTTCCTCAATATCTCCATGCCTGGCCTGCTTTTTTCATTTGCTACAAGCACATAAAAGAATGGCAGTGATAGTCTTTATGTCTCTGATTCCACTCCAGGAATTATACCCCTCACACCCTATACAACCCACAGGTCTTCGAACACAGTGCTCTGAAACATTTCACTCTCAAGAGAAATTTTATAGGCCACCTAGGTTGGCAAACGCCTGTCTTCGTTTTACCCCAGGGGATTTCAACCTTACTGCAAACACTAAATAGCAGTAGTATTTAAGATGTCAGAGAACTATTTTAATATACATTGGCTGTAACAGATTAGTATCAAGTATAAAGATACTTTCAGCTGAAGCCCCATTAGATTGCCAGACTTCAACACAAGCTGTATTCTGCCATCTTGTAATACTTATTGATACTTCATTCCATCCTTAAAGGAGCTTTATAAAAATGCAGGACCAGATAAATTAGATTCTCTGTCTTTGTATGTATGCATGTATGCATAGGCAAAATAAAAAAAATGAAGAATTGGAAATAACTTAACCTGCAACTACAGAAGTAACAATAAGTAATAGGGTAAACTTTTTGATGAATCTCCAGATTCATCATCCATAACAGTAATGGAGGATTCTAAGAGCAATAAATATATTTGTACCTTGAGTTTTATAGGTACTAATAAAGGAGAATATTTGTAGCTCAGGGTTAATGTAAGGGATCCTTGGTGTTCTCTGATCTTGCTTGTTTTCTTGCAGACGTTTCATTACCCAAACTAAGTGACATAATCAGTGCTAGTAGGGAATGCAGTTTGTTTTCAGTTAATATTCTTGCCCCATCAGTCTTGATGGGGATGGTCTTAGAGATTCTTTGTTTGGGCTATTTGCTGTTGGCTTCTTTGGCAGTTTCTTGACTGGGGTATTGTTTACTTGATTGTTGATCTGATGCTAACCTTGGAGTTAATTTATGTTGACCCAGATACTGATTTCTGCTGGAGAGGTGCTTGGGTGTTTTTGTTTATTTTTCGCTGGGTGATAGCACTAGCACTAGTACTTAGACTTATATACCACTTCACAGTGCTTTACTGCTTACTCTCTAAACTGTTTACAGAGTCAGCCTATTGCCCCCAACAATCTGGGTCCTCATTTTACCCACCTCAGAAGGATGGAAGGCTGAGTCAACCTTGAGCCTGGTGAGATTCGATCTGCCAAATTACAGGCAGCTGACAGTCAATAGAAGTAGCCTGCAGTACTGCACTCTAACCACAGCGCCACCATGGCTGAGTAAAGGCTGTTCCATTCTTTGTATCAATAATTATTAAGAATGTCAGTATTCCAAGTCACAATCCTGACTCCTTGAGGATCAAGGAAGACAAGAAGCTTTAAATAACTGTGCTCTTGTTGTCAAGGATCTACCACAAGAGCTATTTACCACTTCTCATCGTTTGTGAGTCTGAAGGATCCATGCCTACAGTGCTGCTTAAAAAGTGGCAAAGACCATGGGGCACTGCTGCTAGAGTACAAGGGGGAGGAGGAAGAAAAAAAAGAAAGGGAAAGTATAGTCCTTTCCTCAATTCTGAGACCTCCAAGGAAGTTAAGATGATGCATGAGGTACAGCCCTAAATATCTCAGATATCTGTGAAATAAACTGCTAAGAATTCACAAAGTTCGGTTAACACATTGAATGGATGTTTCTTTTTCTATAGAGGGTTAGGAAATCTAAAGAAATTTAAAAGATCACTAGTCATAAGTGGGTTACAACTGCTTCTTAATGTACTGGTTGGTTGGGAGGCAGCAATTTCATCAAACATGCAGTAGCCTCAGAAAATTCCTTCAAAGACATTCAGAGGAATACTCTTGCTCCTCCTAACATCACAATGTCCAGTTCCATGAACAGAGCTATGACTTGGGATTAATTGGGGAGTTCAGCTTTAAAGTTTGCATAGTGTCTGAGTGTCACACAAGAATTCTGAAGAATTGAAAGTATATTTTCAGAAGCAATACCTCTACTTCACATAGGATTGCCACCACTATAGATGAGGTAGTTTGCATGATTTATTAACTGCTGGGGAACATCTTTAGACAAACCTTCTTCAAAGATCTATTCAAAGTATATATGAAAGAATCTCATTGCACCTTAAAGGAATGCAGTTCCTGTTAGCAGCTTTGTTTGAACAGAGACCTTATTTTGAACTGAGCGAAGGCCAGCAATGAGGTATCTGCAAGACACAGGAATTCTTTCAGCCCTCATCTCACATAAACAGCATTAGGCATCTCTCATTTTCTGTTTGAGATACAAATTCTCTGCTTACCTGAGATAACATGAGGTAGAATTTATATTGGCAGTGGCTAAAATGCTTGGGGCTTATGCTATGAATTGTGGGGAGGAAATTGTCTATATTTATTCTCTTTCCCAAATTACAGTAGAATTCGATGTTACTTAATACATTGGAGGAAGGAAGGAAGGAAGGAAGGAAGGAAGGAAGGAAGGAAGGAAGGAAGGAAGGAAGGAAGGAAGGAAGGAAGGAAGGAAATCACAACACAGGATTCAGTGTAGAATTTCCTGGTAGAAGATGGCCAACAGCTTAGACAGTCAGAAAAGAGAGCAGAGAAATGCAAGGAGCATCTCAATAAATAATAAACACTACAGTATAGTTAAATGGAGCCTTCCTGTTTAAAAGTGACATATTACAGGATACACTTTGTCGGGAACCATCAATACAAGAAATGTGTTTCTATTGGCCTCCCACAGGGGAATATTTTAAGAATTCTGGTTGGTATTTGCAGAAATATTGATTCAGAAGGGCCACAATCTAATGCAGAAGATCTTTTCATAGTATGTTACAATTTTTCTGCATTAAGTACATATCCATGTGATTTTTCTTGACTTTCCATTGCTTTACCAATAAAGGAGAATATTTGCAGCTCAGGGTTGAAAAGAAGGCTCCTTGGTGTTCTCTGAATTTGCTTATTTTCTTGCAGATATTTCATTATTCTAACTAGGTAACATCATCAGTATTAGTACTACCACTGATGATGTTACCTAGTTAGGGTTATGAAACATCTGCAAGAAAACAAGCAAGCTCAGACAGCACCAAGGACCCCTCATTCCATTGCTTTCTAAGGTTTTTTTTTTGAACTCCTAGCCTATCCTATTATATGGATTTCCTTTGATTTACATATAAGGGCTAATCAAATTTGATCCAGCTTAACTTTATAGATTAATCAATCAATCAATCAGAATAGAACTGGAGATCTTCTACTACAACCCGCTGCTCAAACAGGAGACCCTATACCAAGAGATGATATTCAACAGGTTCTGACCAGTTCTGGAGAACCGGTAGAGGAAATTTTGAGTAGTTTGGAGAACCGGCAAATACCACCTCTGACTGGAGATTTTACAGTATCCTGCCCATGCCATGCCCACCAAGCCACGCCCACAGAACCGGTATTAAATTTTTTTGAATCCCACCATTGTCCTATGCCATTTTAGACAAGTGACCGTCCAGTCTCTTCTTAAAGACCTCCAGTGATGAAGCAGCCACAACTTCTGACAGCAAGTTGTTACACTGGTTAATTGTCCTCACCATTAGGAAGGTTCTCCTTAGAAACTTGTGAAGATTAATTATAGTTGATTAGATGCAGCCATCTGCTTTTGCTACATATTAAGTGAAGATACTCCAAAGCTTGCTCCTTTTAGAAAGGAGGGTAGATCAGTTATTGATTGTTAACATTATTACTGACTAGTAGACCTTCTACAGAAAGTGTGCTCTTGGACCCCAATTGCTCTTCTCTGTTATCTGCTGAGAAGTTTAAGTGGGAAATTATTGCTCTCCTTTTCCACTAGTGGGATTCCCAGGATTGGCTGGTTGTTGTAAGGACAGACCGGATAAAATAGATCCTTGGTTTGAACCAGTGGGCTTTTCCCATGTTCTCAACAATCCAGCCAGCACTTGACCCCTCTGCTTTCCCACGCTTTATTTCACAAGTCATGGGTTGTCATGACAACAGAGATGGCACTTGCTTGCAAACCTCAATTACTTGTTATTAAACTACATGCAGAGAAGAGCCCTCTAACAGGACATGGCACTAAGGATCATTTTGTTACTATCTTATTCCATTGATGTACTACCCTTCTGTCAAGGAGCTCAGTGTGTGATACGTGATGGCCATTTTCTACCCATTCAACAGAGTCTTGCAATAGATTGGGATGAGCCACGCTCACCCTCCAAGCTACAGGATAAACTACATTTGAACCCAGAAAGGGATCGTCCACACAACCTCCTTACATCACACTTTCTTGTCTCTCCTTTTCTTAGGACAAGTTCATGAACTCTTCTTAAAGAGTGTCTATCTGAGATAACTACAGCCCCACTGCTTCTCTTTATCTCATCAGATTTCTATGATACTCATAATTTCTGTACTAACCTGCCTTTGATCCAGCCGAGACAATGTGTCTCTCTAGCCCAGCATTGTCAACAACAATGATTCCCTGGGGTTATAGACTGGAGGTTTGCTGGACATGAAGTATGCAATGCCTGCCCTCTGATATCCCAAAAAATTTCCCAATCCATTTTCAGTCTGTGACATTGATTACGTGAAGCTTTCTACTTGACCTAAGATGGACAGACCACTGTAGGCATACAGAGCAGCACCGTGCCACAATATGCCTTGTGTTCCTTCTTTTCTGTGAAATTGGGTATGGAACCGAAAATAATGTTTCTTGCTGTGTCTGGCCATAAAAGGGAAAGAAGGGAATGAAAATCAGCATTAAGAAAATAAATGAAGCTGCAGCTTGTCTTTTAAACAGAAGCTTGTTTTGGAAGCTGGCTGATTTAGGGAACTTCCCCTCCGTCCCAAACACACAGTAGCATAGAGAACATTCATGATGACATCGGGTTTTTTTTTTATTTTTATTACTACAAAGCAGCAAAGTATCATGCAAGCAAAACTTCAGCATAGGAACAGCAAGGGATGATTGCTATTGTTGCTGAAAATTGGCACAAAGTGGAAGCAAGTTGGGGACCACGCATGCAGCCTACAAGCGACTGACCCCACCGTAGACTCCGGATGGAAGAAGATGGAAGAGTGCACTCATGAATGGCTGTAAAGCCTCTTAATTGCACTAGGCTGGCATAGGATGGGGGTGGTTTTTTTTATCTTTGCTGCTCATCTGGGAAATGCATTTCAACTAAGATTGGAGTATAATGCCCCAAAAGGAAAATTTATATTTAGAGACAGTGCCCTATCCAAGTAGCAAAACAAAGTTAATAAAGCTGAATTGATTTGCTGTTTTTTTTTTTTAAAAAAAAAAAAAAACCTTGTGTGGAGAAGTCTAGGAACAGCAGAAGCTGAAAATACCATGCAGAGGCTTAAAGTCCAAAGCTCTATTGTCACACAATTGGCTTGAAAAGTATTTTCCACGGACATTGTATGAACACAGTCCTGGAAATGCAGAGTTCCTAGCAGGGAGTTCTCTGCAGAATTCAGCACATGGAGCTTTTTAATCTTTCCAGTGTGATTATGCTCCATTCCTTGAACAGCAGGAGAGAACATCAATGTTGTCTTTTTTTTACTGCTGGTCATGCCAAGCTGCAACCTCTTTCTATTTACCAATCAAGGACATTGCAAGTGCACAGACATTGAACAATACCTTATTTAGGAGCGGGGCGGCGGGGGGGGGGAACCCACAGGTATCTAGCTGAAAGTTATCAAGTATAGCAACCTTTTTACTTGTAATATTTTTTATCAACCATTAGATGTCTCTGAATGCTGTGCCCTAGAACAGTCTAAAAACAATGGAGCAAATAAACAAAAGTCATTTCCAGATGATTTTTTTTTTTTATTATGCAACTATTTCATTCATGGAAATGTGCAGGGACTCAGATGACATCACCTATTTGTAAGCTTCCCATACTCTCTTACCACAAGCTTTCAAGAAAAGAACAGAACAATCATGAAGGAAAAAATGCCACTGGAACTAAAATTCTTTTCACTGCTAGTGCTAATATCCACCTTATCTGCCTGTGAGAACTAAAAAACTGGATATTACCATCACTTAGGGCTATCACATATGGACTACAAAAATCTGGATCACTGCTAGATAGCAAGAAGAGGAGCACTTAGACTTATATACCACTTCACAGTGTTTTACAGACCTCTCTATGTGATTTACAGAGTCAGCCTATTGCCCCCAACAACCTGGGTCCTCATTTTACCCACCTCAGAAGAATGGAAGTCTGACCAACCTTGAGCCCATGAGAATCGAACTGCTGGCAGGCAGCAGAATTAGTCTGCAATAGTGCATTATAACCACTGCACCACCACAGCTTATGACACACAAGTCAGAGTTTTCCGTTATCTTCTCCTCTTCAAAGTAGCATAATAACAGTTTACTATTATTCTTCCTAGTGCAGTTCCCAGAATCCTCTGCATTTTAGATAAGGATTTTTTTAAAAATTCTCATGAAACTGTTGTTCTTCACCTTTAATCAGCCCTTGTAGTCGGATGAATTAATAGTCAGGAAATATGTTTATTACAATACAACACTATTCCCATGCTCTCCTATCACGAGCTTTCAAGAAAAGAAAAGAACAATCATTAAAGAAAAAATGCTACTGAAGCTAAAATTCTTTTCATTGCTAGTGCTAATACTGGTCTTTCCTTCCCCATGCTATGGCTAAGTTCACATATTGAACTAAGTCATGGTTTGTTGAATATAGCATAACTGGCTGGACTGAGATATCACCATCAGTCATAAAACAAATTTTGCAAACCACAATGGCTACATTCTTAAAATTAAGCAAACGACATTAGAGTTTAGCATAATGTGAACAGTGCATACTTGATATTAGGTAGACAAATGTTAGGTAGAAAGACTTAGACTGAAATCATGTTCAGATAATGTTTCTCACTGAGTTTCTGAGGATTTTCAGCACTCATCTTTCATTATCTGTTGGTCTTATCCCTGAACCAACTTCTACTTCTCAGTCTTATCCCAAAGGGGCTTTTTCAAGAGGCAAGTGGACTTTCTTGTTTGAATTTTCCAATTGCCTCTTGAAAAAACACTTTTGGGACAACCATGACCTGGATGACTGAGAATCTCCACAGACATTTGTCAGTCTCAGTTACATCACCATTAACTCTAACCTAAAGTGGCATATTATTGTACTGTGAAAGTGTATTTAGTGAATAATCTTCTCAGATGGAAGATTATCAACTGGAGAAGATTATTGTGAAAGTTGTGAAAGCAAATTAGTTCAAATCTTCCATATGATCATAAGACCGGCATAAGAAGAGAGGGGTAATATAAAAAGTATATCTAAAAGATATATCAAAATCTAACTTTAAAAAAGCTAAAAGATAGTATACATAAAAACAAGATTCTGAAAATACCTAAAGGGAAGTGTAGGAACCCTAGATGTATGTAGGGAAATGTAAAAGTGAATATATGGTAAACTAAATCTATCACAGTACAGAACAGTCTTGAATAACAAACTAATTGCTCATTAAGCCTAATTTATGGCACAGGTTTCATCTAAAATCTGATCGATTTTAAGGGCTGTTGTGTAGAATCTGGCAACATTATACGGTGTAGCAGGATTAGTATCTGCTAACAGCAGGGAGGCATAGAATTGTCCTGTGTGTCCTAGGTATTTAATAGTAGCAATGGTGGGATGACACTAGTACACGTGTATTTCTGTAATACAGGCACTGGTGGAGCATTTGCTGTGTTGCTCTTATATGTCCAGTGTCACAGGGAATGGAAGTAAAGGTTCTAACTAATGGCCACATTTGGCAGATCATAGCATTTTGGCTGTAGTGGTATTTAAAAAATGATTCACTGTTGTATAATTGTTTATTAATGAAACCATCTATTAAACTATTTTTTAAAAAAAAAAAAATCACTAGCAATTTGACTACCTAATAAAGCTAATAGTAAGTAGATCAAAACCAAATCACTTTTTAAAAATCAAAATTCAAAGTATAATTAAAGCACAAATTAAAGTACAGTAACGAAACAACATTGTCTATCGAGTATACCTGCCAGAATAAACAAACTTTTCTCAATAAAAAAATAAAACATTAGTTACCTTAACTTCTGATGGCAGAAAGTTCTACCACTGAAGAGCTTTTAATATAGGTGGGGCCAACATCTCCTAACTTTTTAAAGATTAATAGGCTAGTACACTGAACTGTATTTCATTTAACAGAAAACAGAGTTGGAAGGGACCTTGGAGGTTTTCTGGCCTCTACTCAAATAGGAGACCTAATACCATGCCAGATAAATGACTGTCCATTCTCCTTAAAAACCTTTAGGATGGAGCACTCACAACTTCTGAAGACAAGCTGTTCCACTGGTTAATTGTTCTCACAGTTAGGAAATTTCTCCTCAATTATATGTTGCATTTCTCTTTAGCACTTAGCAATAACACTTAGACTTATATGCAGCCGTTTACAATATCAGTATATTTTCCCCAACAAACTGGGTCCTTGGAAGGATGGAAGGCAGAATCAACCTTGAGCCAGTCTGGCTGTAGACAGAGTTAGCATGCAACACTGCATTCTAACCCTTATACCAACATGGCTACCTCCTCTTTGATAAGTTTCCATCCATTATGTCTTACTCTCAAATGCTTTGGAGATTAGGTTGACCCTTTCCTCTAGTGACAGCTTCTCAAATATCGGACAACTGTTATCATGTCACCCCAGTCTTTCTCTTCATTAGACTGGAGATACTGTTTCTGCTTCCTGTCTTCTAATCATCTTTGTTGCTCTTCTTGGCACTCTTTCTAGAGTCCTAACCAGGAGTGGGATTCAAATTTTTTAACAACCGGTTCTGTGGGTGTGGCTTAGTTGGTGGGTGTAGCTTGGTGGTCATGTGACTGGGTGGACAGGGCTTGGTGGTCATGTTACTGGCTGGGCATGGCCAACTCAACATCACTCACATCGAGGCATGCATCTCCTCACCTGGCCTCTCATGACTGTGGGGATGCTACAATAGTCGTAAGTGTGAAAAAGGGTCATAAGTCACTTTTTTCAATGGTCACTCCACACAAGCAAAGTACCAGCAAAGGAGGGGAAAAAGAACTCCAGAGAAGTTCCAGAGACAGGAAGTCTAGTCCTGCCAAGAATGTAATAAGGGTTAACAGAGAGGCAGTTTCTGTAATCAACACCAGAATGTTTTCTTCCTGCCTTCCTTACAGGATTAGGCCAGTAATTTCTTCTAACAACCGGTTCTCTGAACTGCTTAGAATGTTAACAACTGGTTCTAGCAAACAGGTACAAACTGGTAGAATCCCACCCCTGGTCCTAACATCTTTTTTGTACTATGCTTGCTGGACCTAAATTCTTTAGGATGTCATGGATCCTAATAAAGAGAATTGTGGACATTTTTGAGGGACAGTCTAACTTTACCACTGTCAGCTTTCTGGTTTTGATACATAGCAGCCTTCTCATTTCCTGCCCTTAAAAACCAAAATTAATGTACTTCACCACAACCATCCTTTTCATGGTTTGAGACCAAAAGTGTGGAAAGTTACAGAGTTCCAATGCCTCCAAAATGAGTATGTCTGCACTGTCAGGTGCACTTTTAAAGAACTGAACTGGCAATAAACCGGAGCTAAAAGGAACATTATTAAAAACTCTTTTCTTCCAAGTTTTTTGGTATCTGAACATTTGATGCCAACTCTGATCTTACTAGCACTAGGACATGTTCATTTGTTTTCCAACTGTCTTGCAATGTGTAAACGTATTTCACATTACTACCAAGACCTTGCCATTTGGGTGGCACCAGGGCTGTTTCTGGACAAATATCTTAATCCTCAAAGAGATTGTAATCCTAAACAAGACAAGTTGATTGTAAACAGTCATTTGGCTGATTAAAGTATCTTGATCTTGTTTGCATTGAGCTTCAGTTTAATTGTCTTCCTTCAGTCCTTACTCAAAAAGTTAAATTTGAATGTAACCTGACTTTAGGGATTTTAATGAATTAGAAAGATAGAATGGATATCAAACATATTGATGGCTCTAAACATCGCTTAAGTTATAATAGCAACATCAATTGTATTTGGACTTCAAAAAATATTAGTATTGCCATGTTTTAGCATTAAAATGAAAGTGAAACCTTAAACTTAATTTTTTTGGGGGGAATGACTGAGTTTCATGAGAGATTTCAGTTTTACAAGAGAATCTTTTCAGATTTTGAGTGAGAAAGCTGAGATCTTGTGAAATTTTGGCATTTAAGAGCAACTTTTTGGGAAGTGATTGCTAAAATTTCCAAAAATCTGAAATTGTTTAAAGGTACCTGAGCTATTATAAACTGGTGTGTCAAACAATTGCTGAGTTTTGTTCTAAGGATTTTTCCTATAAGTTCTGTGAGAAGCCAAGTTAGTGGACAAATGTATCTCAAAGCAAAATGCAAATATTAATCAACCTGAAATTGATTATAGTGATAGTCAATTGTGCTAGCTTGTGGGGATTTCATTTATTCTTTTATACAATTTAGGGGATAGAAAGTTTTCAGCCAATGGGAAGATGTCCCTCAAAACTAATATTGCACATGTACTGGTCTTCCAGTGAGTTGTACATCCAATCAAACAGTTATTATTAAGAGCCAATTAAACAGCTGAGTCCAAGTCTTTGAGAGCTGGTTTGGAGAAAAAAATGAATGATTAGGGGTACCAGCTGAGGAAAGATATAGATCATCAAGAACAGATGAACAGAAGACTTGGGAGAAAGAAGAAGCATTAAAGCAGAAAGAACAAGCCTTGAGGGGGGAAATGAGCTGAAATCAGGAGACTAATGGGATGCTGTGTGATTTAGGTGGCAAAGTTCCACCATAATGGAACTGAGCCAAAGTGTAGAAAAACTGCTTTGGCAGTAATGACGCAGGGAGGAAATCCTTCTTTCTACAATTATAATCTTATGAGGAAGCAGGCCCAATTTACCAAGAACCTGTGTGAATCTGAAGGAACATAAGCTAGGATAAATTTTATCAAAATATAAATAAACAATTTGACTTTGGTGGAGGAATTATGTGGAAAGTTCCCCATAATGTGAGGGACTCTTATGTGTGGAATAATAGGATCTGGCATAATTCCATCCAGATCCTGTTACGAACTAAGCAAACGCTTTAGTTTAAAATCCTAATAGTTTTATTTCCACAGCAGGCTTGTAATCCTGCATTTCTGATTGGCCCGCGAACAGCGGATTGTGATTGGCCGATTCTGGCTAATCTGATTGGCTGACAGCGGGTCGCCGCTGATTGGTCACTACCAGCATGGCAAACTCAAACCATTGGTTATTGTGACAGCAGCCAGCTCTATAAAAGGAGCTGCTGCCGCCCAGTAGCTCTGCTCTGCTCTGAAGTCACTAATAAAGAGTTGGAGTCACTATTCGATGTCTCGTCTCCATTCCTTGCGCCCATGCTCCAGATCTAACACTGGCGACGAGGATGGGATGCGGAGACGATAGAGCTGATTGAACACTCACTGAATGTTAACAGAGCACGTGGCTAAGAGCGCACCAAAAGCGGCAGAATGACCAGCAGCGCTATACCACCCGCTCCATTTGACCCAGCAAATGAAGACTGGGACTCGTATATGGACAGGTTCCAAATGTTCCTGGAGACCAACAATTTGAAAGATGCTACGCCTGGCATGCTACGAGCTGTATTTCTGTATTTCTGACCCATTGTGGGCCTGCTGTTTTTAAAATGGCAAAAGCACTTGCAAAACCAGCAGAAGTCAAGACAATGGACTGGGACAACCTCGCCCCAATCCTACGGGCTCATTATGCACCCGCAGTGCCAACACTCATCAGGAGACACGAGTTTTTCCAGAGGGACCAGCAGGAAGGCGAAAATGTTGGAGACTTCATCGCTGACCTTAGAAACCTAAGGTCAGCGATGGTTTCACAAACCTCGAGGAAGCCATGTGGTTTCCTCTGTGGTTTCACAAACCTCGAGGAAGCCATGAGAGATCGAATTGTTCTGGGCCTAAAAGACCCCATGACCCAGAGCAAGATTATGGCGAAGGGAGACATCGGCCTCGCAGATGTCATCGCCGATGCTACTGCAGCAGAAGCAACCAGGACGTCAGCCTCTCAAATGCACCGAGCGAACGCACCGCACCGCCAACTTGCCAGTGACACTATGCCTTTCTCCGAGAGGCACACAACGACCACCCACCATGAAGACCTCGAATCCTCATCAGAAAGTGAGGAAGAGGAGGTCAACAGACTCAGATCAGAATGTGACCAGCGAGACCAGCGAAATCGTAAGCCTTTGAGTCAATGTGCTGGATGTGGGGGAAACCACCCGCGATCAGACTGCAAGTTCCTAGACGTACTCTGCCATTCCTGTGGAAAGAGGGGCCACATCGCAAAGGTCTGCAGAAGCAGGCGAGGGTCCAGCCCAATTCAAAGAGAAAACAACTTCTGGCATACAACAGGCACTCCACCAATAAATTGGGACTGCCTAAACAACCAATGGAACCAATACTACAGAAATCGAGCACCTGCCAATTCAACCAGACGAGAAGAGGCCCATCAAACCATCACCATCGGCCACGCGTCCTCCCTTGATACGAGGAAAATCCGAGTGAAGGTCACCATTGAGAATCAACCATGTGTTATGGAAGTCGACTCTGGGTCGTCCCTGTCAATGGTCTCCTGGAAAACCTTAAAACAGCTGATCCCTGACATTCGTCGCCAGGACCTCAGCACTCAAAAAATCATACTAAAAGGCTACCAAGGAAACAGAATTCCAGTTGCCGGTTCCAGCCAGCTCCGAGTATCCTTCAAAGACCACACCACAACCCTACCTCTTACCATTGTCGATCGAGATCGGCCCAGTTTGCTGGGTTTGCAATGGTTCGCGCCACTAGGAATTGAACTAGTGGGCATCAACCAAACTGGAAGTAATGACTAGGAATCAGCCCTCGTCCAGGAATTCCAGGACGTTTTCACCGAGAAGCTAGGCAAGTACAAGGGATCCCCCATATCGTTTAATCTCAGCCCTGACGTTGCGCCCATTCACCTTAAGCCTCGTCGAATGCCCTTTGCACTCAAGCCAAAGATTGATGAACAATTGGACAAATTAATAGCCCAGGGTGTGTTGGAACTGATCGATCACGCCCAGTGGGAGACTCCAATTGTAACCCCCATAAAACTTGATGGATCCTTAAGAATTTGTGGGGATTACCGGGCTACCCTAAATCACGCCCTTCAGCAGAGCGCTTACCCTGTACCTGTGGTCCAACATCTTCTTCATTCCCTGGGAGGTGGGAAAATATTTGCAAAATTGGACCTAGCTCAGGCGTACCAGCAGTTGCCCGTAGATGCAGAGACCGCAGAAGCCCAAACTATAGTCACGCATAGAGGTGCATTCAAGTGTAATAGACTCCAATTCGGAGTGAGTGTAGCACCTGGCATCTTCCAAAGTCTGATGGAAAGATTGCTTCAAGGCATAAAAGGGGTCGTGCCATACTTCGATGATGTCTTAATAGCTGCCCCCAACAGAACCCTGCTAGAAAAACGACTCAGAATGGTCCTCCAGAAATTTAAAGACGCTGGCCTGAAGGTCAAGAAAGACAAGTGCCAACTTTGTACTGAATTCCTTGGGTATCTTCTTGACAAACAGGGAATTCACCCTACGGAGAAAAAACTCACTGCAATAAAAAACACCCCAAGACCTAGGAATAAAACAGACCTCCAAGCCTTCCTGGGACTCATTAACTTTTATAACATCTTCTTGCCCCAGAAGGCGACTGTTGCTGAACCCCTGCATAGGCTCCTCAATAAGGCTTCCTGGGTCTGGGAACATCGCGAAGAGCGAGCTTTTCAGCAAGTAAGACTTGTTAACTTCAGATGCTGTATTGATTCAATATAACAAGACTTTGCCTTTAACTGTCACCTGCGATGCCTCACCGTTTGGAGTAGGAGCCATCCTGAGCCATGTCCTACCAAACAGTACTGAGGCACCTATTACGTTCTTTTCAAGAACTTTATCTAAAACTGAGAGAAACAATAGCCAGCTTGATAAAGAGGCTCTCACTATTGTGTCTGCGATTAAACGATTCCATGAGTATGTATATGGAAGATCTTTCTCCATAATTACCGACCACAAACCATTACTTGGCATTTTAGTGGGAGACAAACCAACTCCCCACATCTTATCACCAAGAATGACACGTTGGTCAGAGTTTCTAGCCACATACGATTACCAACTGCTACACCGCCCGGGGAAAGCCATTCCCCATGCTGACGCTTTGAGCCATTCTCCGTTACCAGAAGTCATAGATGACCCAGCTCCAACCCTCGCTATGCTACAAATCGAAACTCTTCCTTCACCACCGCTGACTGCATAAGACATTGCCTCAGAAACAAGGAAGGATCCTTGTTTGGCACGGGTCCTCAGCTGGGTAGAAAGAGGTTGGCCTGACAACGAACCAAACGACACCTTCAAGCCGTTCAATAACCGTCAAACAGAACTTTTCTCCCAAAAGGGATGCATCTTGTGGGGAGACAGAGTTGTCATCCCAGAGAGATTACAGCATAAAGTCCTAAAACTATTGCACAATGGCCATCCAGGCATCATGCGAATGAAGGCACTAGCAAGGAGCTACGCTTGGTGGCCAGGTATAGATAAGCGAATAGAAACCTGGGTGGCCACTTGCAGCAAGTGTCAGGACACTCGTTCATCTCCACCAAAAGCACCACCAACTGAATGGGAAACACCCCGAAGTCCTTGGTCCCGTATCCACATTGATTTTGCAGGATCTACCAAGGGACATACATTTTTTATAGCAGTGGATGCCTACTCCAACTGGCTGGAGGTCCTCAAAATGAAGAGCACCACCACAGAAGCCGTCACTAAAAAACTAAATAGACTATTCGCTACGCACGGGTTGCCAGATGTCCTAGTTTCAGATAATGGCCCCCAATTCACCGCTCTGGCATTCGAACAGTACCTGGCAAAGTGGAGGATACGCCATGCGTTGACATCGCCAGCTCACCCTGCGGCCAATGGCAGGGCTGAATGAATGGTCCAATTCGTAAAGAAAACTTTACAAAAGATAGAGCAAGGGGACATCGACGACAAGGTGACCTAGATGCTTCTCCTCCAACGTATTACCCCAAATAGCACTACAAACAGAACCCCAGCCGAACTTCTGATGGGCCGGAAACCTCGGTCACATCTTGACCATCTACACCCTGCCTACACATCCAAAAAGCCCATGGGGTCCAGCAGCAGGTATCACACCTTCAAGGTAGGCAACCCAGTCTTTGCAGAAAACTTTTCCGGTGACCTATTGTGGGTCCCCATTGCCATAACTCAACTTACGGGTCCACGTTCCTGTTAGGGATAACATTGTTTACCCTAACTGGTTTAGGTAAAATAATAAATATGTAATCATAGTTTATAAATTAAAGTGTCTGCAACTTTAACTGTAGGACTGTAATTAAGGGAGTGGTTGTGAAAGCACTTTAAAAGAAGCAAGACGACAGCTTGCTCTCTCTCTGGCTTTGATGATCCCTAATTACTGCATGGACTCAAGACTGCTTTGCTCAAACGGGAGAGATAAACAAAGGACTGATTTGTAAGTGAACTGACATAGGATATTCTACACGGACTTTGCTAACTGAATATCCCTGAATGGACTGACTAAATGATACATGACTATTGGACTGTTATTTTGACTATGCTATGAACTCATAATGGAATAAACTATATTTTTGATAGCACAAGCGTATCTGTTATTTTTACTGTATGTTAATAAACATACAAGCTTAGCTCACTCATTTATCTGTATGCCTATCTGACTAACGCTGCACATTCGGTTTAGCTTGTCTCCTTAACCCTGGTTGAGGAACCCAGGCTTAATACTGGTTATGGGCCCAGAGGCTGCAAAGTCAGTTTAACTAGGATAAAACAGATTTATGTAAAAGTGAGAGTTTGTGTTGTTATACATTACAGTAAACAGACAGCTGTGTTTTATTAATTATAGTTTTATATCCATAAAAGAAAACATGGCACAAGTCAATCTACAAATTTTGTCCCTTATATCCAAGCTGGATGGAACAAACTATGTATCATGGTCTATGAAATGTAGTCTACTTCTACGAAGAGAAGGTCTGTGGAACATAATTGAAAATCCACCAAACGTAGAGGAATGGGATCCAGAGGATGATGAAGATAGACTAAAAATAGAAGAATTTATGCATAAAAATGAACACGCTATTTGCATAATTGGTTTAACCTTAACTGACAAACAACTTGTTCATATCCACGGAGAGCAAACAGCTGTTGGGTGTTGGCAGAAGCTGAAGAGGATTTATGTTCGAGATAACGTTGGTGCACACATAAATCTAACACGGAAGCTTTTCAGTACGCATCTCCAGACGAATGGTGATATGCTGAGTCATTTGAAAACTATGCCAAGCATTTTTCAAGAACTGCACGAGAAAGAGCTTATTTTCTCTGAAATACACCAAGTCTACATAATTCTATCTTCACTTGATGAAAGTTATGACAACTACGTAACTTCCCTTGAAATATTGCCAAAGGAAAGTTTAACTTTAACTGATATAACTGGCAGATTGATTGAAGAGGCCAGAAGAAGGCTTGAAAGAAATGAGTTAAGGAGGCAGCAACCTCAAAAAGAAGATAATGAATCTCCTACTGCATACGCAATTAAAAAGTGCTTTAATTGCGGAGGAAGAGGACATTTGGCAAGATTTTGTAAAAAAGCAAAGCGCGAGAACGCTGGCCAGAATACTAAAAGTCATCAAAAGATAAATAAAAATTTAGAGTTAGCCATGTATACTAACGGAGCTGTAAAAAATAATTTATGGGTGGTTGACAGTGGAGCATCCCACTGTATAACAAATGATAACAAAAATTTTATTAAAATGTCCCAGAGTACACAGCAGATATCGTTAGCAAATGGCTGGAAACTGAAAGCTAAAGGTCAAGGTATAGTATATTGTTCTTTTATAAAAGAGAATGTAAAAATGTTATATGTACCACAACTTAAGTTTAATTTAATTTCAGTTAGAATTTTGGTTAAACTAGGATATGGAGTTACATTTGAAGGAGATAACTGCATAATTGAAAAAGAAGATAAGAAAATTACTGCATCTTTAAGAGGTGAATTATATGTGTTAAATGATAATGGTTTAGAGGTGGCTAACACGGTTTATGATAATAAGAAACCTCATGATGAATGTATTCACTTGTTACATTGAAGGCTAGGGCATTTAAATTTTAAAATGCTTAAGAAAACTGTTGAATTATCTAAGGGAAGAAGTTTGAAACCTTGTAATAAGTATTTGCAATGTTCTATTTGCAATCAAAGCAAGAGCAGAGTCATACCGGCTAAAAGAGTTGATGGATTTACTACCAAAGAGCCTTTAGAGGTAGTATTTGCTGATTTAATAGGTCCGAAAAAACCAAGTGTAGGAGGAGCTCGTTACATACTAAGTATAATGGACCACTATTCTAGATATGGGTTTTGCTATTTAATGAAGAGCAAAACTGAAATGTATCAAAATCTCTTTAATTGGATAAAATTTGCTGAAAGGAAAACTAAAAAGAAATTAGTAACTCTTATAACAGATAATGGTACGGAATTTACAAATAATAAATTCCAGAATAGACTTAGAATGTTAGGTATTCAACATAAAAAGTCTGCACCATATAGGCCACAACATAATGCCTTTATAGAGAGACGAGGCCAAACACTACAATCAATGACACGAACTATGATGTCTGATTCAGGATTACCTGACAATTTGTGGGGAGAAGCAATAATGTGTGGTAATCATATATTAAATAATGTTGTTAATACAACAACAGGTGAATTACCATTCACACTGTGGCATGGTACAAAACCTGATTTAAGTTACATGCACACATTTGGAGCACCAGCATGGGTGCATATCCCTACACAACTTAGACACAAAGGACAACATAGAGCTAAAAGATTATTTTTTGTAGGATATAAATCTAATCATAGATCTTATAGATCCTGGGAACCAGGTACATCTAGAGTTTACACCAGTGCTAGTGCAAAATTCCTAGAACATGTAGGATGGAATAGATTAGAGCAAGATTTAAATAATGAAGTAATTATTGAACCCTACAAAAGGCAGAAAGATCAGACTAGTTATGTGAAGAGTCCAATTAAAGAAGAAGTCCACGAAGAGCAAATAGGACCAGAACAAGAGGAAACAGTTGATCAGGAAGAGTTAGATAATCAAGAACAGTTAGTAAAAGAAAGTCCACCTGTAAGTCCAGTGATACCTAGACGTACTACACGTGTAACTAGACCACCTGATAGGTATCAAGCAAGTATAGTTTGCCAAGTAACTAAAGTTCCAACTAGTGTAGATGAACTTAGGATGTATCCTGCTAAGGATCAGGAGAATTGGCAAAAGGCAATGGAAAAAGAACTAAATTCATTAAAGATAATGAAAGTATATGAAGATGCTAAATTACCTTCAGGAGAAAAATCCATTGGGTGCAAATGGATATTTAAAGTAAAAACAGGAAATGATGGGACTGTTACCCATAAGGCTAGGTTAGTAGCTCAAGGATTTAATCAAACTGCATCTGATTACGATGAAGTTTTTGCACCAAGTCTTAAAGCAACATCTTTAAGAGCAGCATTAGTGTGGGCAGCTAAGAAAAACTATGTCATTAACCATTTAGATGTAGAAACTGCCTATTTGCATGCACCATTGCAGCACACTATATATTTAAGAAAACCAGTAGGTATAAAAGACAATAAAGTAAATAGTAATGATTGTTGGAAACTCAAAAAGAGTCTTTACGGGTTGAAACAATCTGGGTTTGAGTGGAACCAATATATTGTGAAAGAATTAAACAATATAGGTTTTAAATCTGGTTTAGCAGATCCATGTGTGTTTAAAAGAGAAAATAATGGAACAGTGTCATTATTGTTATTATTTACAGATGATATTGCTTTGATAACTAAGACTAATAATGAAGCTAATGAAATTATATCATTGTTAGCCAAAAAGATAAAATTAAAGCATTTAGGTGAAATTAAAAAGTATCTAGGATTGACAATTAACAAAACAAAAAATGGATTTAAGATATCTCAAGAAGATAAAATTTGCCAATTAATTAAAACGTATAAAATGGAACTTTGTAAACCGGCAAAGACTCCAATGAGTCAGGAAGTTTGCCAAACTGATGATCAAAGTCCCAAATTTGATAAGTCCATATATCAATCTTTGATTGGTAGCTTATCATATATAAGCAATTGGTCAAGGCCAGATATAGCTTATAGTGTAAATCAGCTGGCACATTTTAATTCAGATCCACATCAATGTCATTGGCAATCATTAAAGAGAATTTTAAGATATCTTAAAGGAACAATGAACCATGCATTGTATATAGAACCAAAGGGTGATTTGAGTCTTAGTGCCTATGCAGATGCAAGTTTTGCAACTGACATAAACACTAGAAAATCAACATCTGGGATGGCTATATTATTTGGTAAGACACTAATAGGGTGGAGGTCAATCAAACAGCAGCATATTAGCTTGTCCACGATGGAAGCGGAATTTTCATGTCTGTCATTACTATGCACTGACTTAATTTTGTACAAACAGTTATTATTAGACATGGGTATAACTGTTAAAGATTCCATTATTGTGTACGAGGACAACCAGGCAGCCATAAAGTTAGCTACTAGTATTGCTGTAAAAATTAGATCAAAGCATACTGATTTAAGATACTTAAATGTTAGAGAATCTGTGAAGAATGGGCTAATTAAATTGGAATACTGCATGACGGAAGAAAACATTGCAGACCAATTTACAAAAGCTCAAGGAGTAATTAAGTTTAAAGAGAGTTGTAACAAATATGATTTAAAGATGTAAATAGTTATATTTATTATTATTTCCTAAAAGGGGAGAATGTTAGGGATAACATTGTTTACCCTAACTGGTTTAGGTAAAATAATAAATATGTAATCATAGTTTGTAAGTTAAAGTGTATGCAATTTTAAATATGGGAATGTAATTAGGGGAGTGGCTGTGAAAGCACTTTAAAAGAAGCAAGACGACAGCTTGCTCTCTCTCTGGCTTTGATGATCCCTAATTACTGCATGGACTCAAGACTGCTTTGCTCGAACGGGAGAGATAAACAAAGGACTGATTTGTAAGTGAACTGACATAGGATATTCTACACGGACTTTGCGAACTGAATATCCCTGAATGGACTGACTAAATGATACATGACTAATGGACTGTTATTTTGACTATGCTATAAATGGAATAAACTATACTTTTGATAGCACAAGCGTATCTGTTATTTTTACTGTATGTTAACAAACATACAAGCTTAGCTCACTCATTTTTCTGTGTGCCTATCTGACTAACGCTGCACATTCTGTCTCCTTAACCCTGGTTGGGGAACCCAGGCTTAACAGTTCCTACCGTTTACAAACTGCTGACAGAAAAATGTGGAAGCGACATATCGATCAACTGCGCTCCAGGCTGGCATCTACCCCCGTCACAAACCCTGAACCTCAAACCTGGGGGGGGAAGGGAAATCGAGGGGACCGGAGAAGAATTAGCATACGACCCAGTACGTGAAAACCAGCAATCAGCACAACCAACCCAGAGATATTCACCTTCTGAAGGAGAGCCGGGCCAGACGATCGCCTCACCACAGAGCAGCACTGCGACAGCAGCAAATCCAAGGGATCCGGAGGACAGCCTTAACGGAAGCAGAGATGACAACCCCGAGTCACCCAACAGAGAGGGTGGAACATCTTTGCCAACAAGTGCAGCAAGCAGCCCACCGAGACCAGAGTCAGGGCAAGGACTGGTGGAGCAATGCAGATCAGGTAGACAGGTGAAACGACCTGCCTACCTGCGAGAATACATCACCCCACCCCTCAGACGGAACCTAGGGGGGAGGGGTGTTACGAACTAAGCAAACGCTTTAGTTTAAAATCCTAATAGTTTTGTTTCCACAGCAGGCTCGTAATCCTGCACTTCTGATTGGCCCGCGAACAGCAGATTGTGATTGGCCGATTCTGGCTAATCTGATTGGCTGACAGCGGGTTGCCACTGATTGGCCTCTACCAGTGCGGCAAACTCAAACCATTGATTATTGTGACAGCAGCCAGCTCTATAAAAGGAGCTGCTGCTGCCCAGTAATTCTACTCTGTTCTGAAGTCACTAATAAAGAGTTGGAGTCACTATTTGATGTCTCGTCTCCGTTCCTTGTGCCCACGCTCCAGATCTAACAGATCCCTCACTCCTTTCCCTGTCTCATATTCACATTCCTGAATGGCAGCCCTGAGATGAGGGAAGAAGTGAGAGATCTGGTTGGAATTATGTCAGTTTCCATTTACTCCACACATAAGAGCCCCTCACATAATGGAGAACATTTCAGATGCCTCATTAATCATTTCTGAAAAAATGTAATCATGATATCAGTACTGTGGAGGTAGCATAAAGTCCTAGTCAGTCATTCCAATTATCAAGTATTGTAGTGTTTTCCGTTTCCTTCCAAACAAGTCTTGCTATACAATCCATGACACTTCTCCGCTGATGGTGATGTCATCATAGGCTGGGAACTTCCCAATTCCTATTGGCCATTTTGTGTTGTGATATACCTTCCAATTGTTGCTGTTCTCCATAGTAATTTTGGCGTAGATCATGAGAGACATCAGATACTTGACTCCAGTCCCCTACATCCTATCAAAGTCACCAAGCCTGCCCACACATCGTAGTTGTTTTTCCCACTAACAGGTGAGGCTGAATGGGAGGGGAAATGGAACAAAATGGACCCACTAAACTTAGAAGACTCCCTATTACATCTGTGAGGACGACAGCAGTTGCTAGCCTAATCAATGATGCAGCATAGAGTTTGGATATCAGGACAAAATAAATTCTGCTGGCAAATTTTTAGCAGACTCAGAAGCTGGAGGAATGAGGAAGAGCCCTTAATTTCAGTAGTAACTAAGGAAGGATGCACACCTACATTATGTTAATTTATTTGCTTATATCTTTTTTACTTCTGCCCACATGCCATTCTTAATCCTAGATTCTGTAGTGAGTTATTTCGGGTAAAAGGTTTACCCTTTTTGCTTTGTCTTTCTGAAGAATAAATATTCAATGCAGAACTGTATAATCTGAACTTCCTGAAAAACTACTCATACTGTATATTTTTCCATACCTTTTCTTAAGTAATGGTAAAATAGTAAGGAATCCTCATACAGATTATCACAGACAATTAACATTCCTCTTCATTAGAGAGTTGCACGGGAAACAACAAAGGTTGGAGGAGGGGAGAAGGATGCAAATTAAAGGCAATTACAGAATTATTCATTCCTGGGTCATCGTCCCCCCAAATTGATACAAATATTTCTCATCATATGCATATCTCTTGCATAATACTTGGAGAGATTGCATACTTGAGATCTTCAGGTACATAAAAATATTGCAATCAGCAGACCTGTTCACATTCTTCAGTCCTCCACAAGTCATGTGGCTCTTTTCCCAACTTCAGAAGCAACCTCTTATAATTTAAATCATCATGTATTTATTTTTATGTTGATATTCATGGACAGTCCAAGAATTGCTCTAGAAGAAACTCTTCCTCTTTAGAGGTTGGCTCTTTGATTAACACACCGAAGCTGTATAAGTTAATGAAGAGATGCCTTTTTCACTCCATACAGTTTAGAAAATAATTATAAGCTCGACCTACTTTCAGGTCCCATGTTGACAATTTCTTGTGGATTTTTTTTTAATATGAAGCCTTTTTTTCTGGATCAGAAATCCTTTCCTCAAAACAATCTTTTGGGCTTATAATTTTTTCCTGCATTTTTCTCCAGCAGCCTCAATGCTTTGAGAAACAACTGGAGATCATACTTCTAATTAGGACCGCTAGTACTGGCACTTGTTCAACCTAAGCCTTTAAGTCTCATTTATTGACCCAAAGCATTATGGGAAACTGAAAGGACTACTTGCTATTCTCCACCATTGCCTGGTAAGCTCACTAATGTAGGAAAAAGAAGGATTTTGCTGTAGGCCCCTCAGAGCTGGCTCTGATCCAGCATAGCTCTAAGAAATGTTCCAGTTTTGATCTATTTGAGCAAACATAAGCTAGCTTGTTACAGCCATTATCACACTGTTAAGCACTCATATTTCCTCATTGTTTGCACTCTATAAATTAACAAGTATTAGAGGACTGTAAAATGAACTAGTAGAAGTCATAGTCCAAGATTTGTTAGTTTTTTGCCCATCTGTCAAGAGAAAATAACAATGATGTCCATTAGTATTTACGGAAGTCTTTGTATAGAGTGATAAATAATGAATTTTTAATCTCAACAATGGCTTGGGTGTACTCTGAGAGCACTGAATCACATTAATGTGAATAAGATACTATTAACAGACTTCGCTCATCCTTTCAGTCACAGACCCAATGTGATTAAAACGTGTCAAAGGAGATTTGGTGATTTTTTAGTTCATGTCTATGTTCTGATTGGTGCTTTAGATACAGTTTAACAATGATTATGAAGACAAAATCAATCACAGAACAGCATGCACTCCAGCCAATAACAAATGCATTATGACTGCATTCTTGTAGCTAAGAGGGAATGTAAACTTTCAGGTTATATTTCTGTTGGATTGCCATTTTAGGCTATTTGTTCAAAGGCCAATATTATGATTGACTATAGTATACAGAGCGAAGGGATTCTGGATTCTGGTAATCCTGGTTGATGTCCATAAGATTTTGTAAAATGAACCTATGTTTTGATTATGGTCATAATGTAATCCATCAGGAGTGAACCCAGCTCATAAGATGACTGTGTTTGGCTGCACTAGGCTAAATAAAGGGTCAGTTAGTTTCTGCTTCAGTCTGTTTTGGGGATCTTCCCATTATCTTGGGATATTGCATCATCCAGTTCATCACGTTAACATGATATGTGGCTACAATAACTGAGAATGTTAACCTGGATCTAGGTTATATGAACCCAGTCTTTTGCTGCCATTGAAAGTGAGTTAACCACACAGACATCACTTGAGGAGAGATGCCACTTGACAGAAATCAAGAAAGCCCATGTGAGATTAGCAGGGCCAATTGTTTGAATGTGGTTTCAACATCCTTCTAAGACTGGAATTACCTCCTGCCTGAACAAACACTACCAATTTTTCCCTGCTGGAATTCAGATGTCCCTAAATATGAGGTTTATGTGCCCGTCGGCCTCCTTTCTGGTGTTTTACAAAAATAAAGCAAATGCCATACTTGCCCTCCTTTTCCAACATTTCACCTTCCTCACCCCTCACTGTCTGTGAATCATTCAGCTGGATGCTCTCCTTTGATTAGCATTTTAATTATTCTAATTGCGTTGTTTGCAAGCTTATCTCTCAGTTAAAACCCAACCACGTTTGCACACACAAACACACAGACTTTTTATCGCAGGCCCTCTGCAGATGCCATTAGCATTTTCACTCTGGTATCTTGTGGCAGAAAGGAAAAATTAGCATTTGTTCATCTCTTTCTGTTTTGATTCAGGCAGGCATTGTGCAATGGGAACAATAGCTAGTCTCCTCTGCTTGCCTCTGTTCAGGGTCATTGCATTCTGCCTAGAAGAATAGGGATAATTTATCTCTATTTTCCCTTTACGTATCCATTTCAAACAAAGGCTTGGGGAGATTAAAATAAATAGATTGTTCATACCAAGGCCAGTAGCCCACATCCAAACTGCATTTGAATGCATTTTCTACTTCTCCAGCACATGAATTTGGCAGAGATGCCACAGTTTTGGCAGTTGTGAGCAAAACTGAAAAGAGTAGCTCAAACAACCATGGAGAGAATTCAGAGGTGCTTCAGCTTGTGACAGAGATTCAGCTCTGACACAGCGATGGAGGGGGGAAAGTAACAAAATGTCTGGAAAAGATTCTGCCCTGCATTCCAAATCGGTTGACCATAAGGCTTTCTGATCTATTATGCCAGGCAGGCAGACACAATTTCTTTCCAGTCTCCAAAGAGAGATAAAATATTTCTGATCAGTTCTTCCTTGTTCTAATGTTTGTTCCCAAGAAGCTCAGGATGAAATAGGTTATTTATTTATTTATTTGTTTGTTTGTTTATTTATTTATTTATCAAGCAATTATAAGAAAACAGATATAAGTATAAACATAGTTATGAATACATGAAATGGATACATATAAGAAAAATAAACAATAAACAATAGGAGAAGGATGGTAGGCACGTTGGTGCGCTTATGCATGCCCCCTACAGACTCTTAGCAAAGGGTCAATAGTAGACAGTCTAAGGTTAAAATTTTTGGGGTTAAGGGAAGAAACCACAGAGTCAGGTAGAATATTCCAGACAAAGACCACTCTGTTGCAGAAGTCATATTTCCTGCAATCAATTGTATTGTAATGGTTGAAGCCGAAGTATTCATTGACAGGTAGGACATTGCAAAGTATGATTTTATATACTATATTTAGACCGGACCGAGGGCGGCATAGTTCTAGGTTTTCTAGGTCTAGAATTTCAAGTCTGGTGGCATAAGGTATTTTGTAACGAATAGAGGAGTGGAGAACTCTTCTTGTGAAATATTTCTGGACTTTCTCAACTGTGTTAATATCAGATACATAATATGGGTTCCAGACTGATGAGCTGTATTCGAGTATTGGCCTAGCAAATGTTTTGTATGCTCTCGTTAGTAGTGTGATATTACCAGAGAAAAAGCTACGTAGGATTAGGTTAACAACTCTTAATGCCTTTTTGGCTATGTAGTTACAGTAGGCTGTAGCACTTAGTTCATTAGAAATGAGTATTCCAAGGTCCTTTACAGAGCTTGGATCATCAACAAGGTCTTGACTATTCAGCCTGTATTTTATTTTCAGATATTTTTTTGCCAATATGTAAGACAGAGCATTTATTTGTTGAGATTTGAAGTTGCCATTTGTTTGACCATTCTGATACATAGTCAAGATCTTTTTGAAGGGTAGCAGCATTGTCTGTGGTATTGAACAGCTTTACATCATCAGTAAAGAGAACGCAGTTGCTCTTAATATGATCACAGAGGTCATTTATGTAGAGCATGAAGAGAGTTAGAACACTGCCTTGCGGGACACCACTATTGACAGGTCCGGAATTCTATCTTCTATCTAGTTATGCAGGTGTCCAGAGATACTGTAAGATTTTAGTTTTAGGAGTAATTTGTCATGTACCACTGAATCAAAGGCTTTATAGAAGTCTATGTAGATTGCGTCTATTGTTTTGCCCTGATTGAGTTGTGTAGTTCATATGTTTTTGCAGTGTAATAGTTACATATTACAGGATAGTTGTTTTCTGAAACCAAATTGTTTATTAGAGAGAAGGTTGGTCTCTAAGTGGGGGATGATGGATTGGTTAATAATTGATTCCATGACTTTACAGGTGATGCAACATAAAGAGATTGGTCTGTAATTTTCAACTAGGCTGGGGTCTCCCTTTTTGAAGATGGGGATGACTGTGGCTTGAGACCATAGGTTTGGCAAGGAGCTGGTCCTGAAGGATTTTTCAAAGATGCTTAGAGGTTGGGCTATGGCAGTGGATAGCTTTTTTAAGAAGTAGGCACATATTCTGTCTGGTCCAATAGATAGAGATGATTTTAGATTGCGTAGTGCTTTTTTAACATTGTCTTCTGTAAAATCGATATGTATTCGATCATTGTAGTTGTCTGTGGTTCGACTAGGAAATACTGGGCATGATCCATTGCTGTTTACAAATACTGAGCCAAAGAATGTGTTAAAGAGTTTGGCTTTAATGGTGTCGTCGTTGCAATCTTTACCATTAAGTCCTTTCAGGGGTGGGATGGGCCTTGAGTCTTTTAGTTTGTTGTTTACAAAATTGTAGAAAGCGTGGGTGGAATTGATGCATAGAAGGTTTTCCTCTTGTTTAATGTGATAATTGGTGCATTTAGTCTTTATCTGGTGGCATACATTTTTGTATCGGCTTTTGAAGTTGGCAATGTGACCTGATTTGTTTTTCTACCAAAGTGATTTCTTTTTGGATTGAAGCTTCCTTTTTGTTATGGGTAATTTGTTTTTTTCTGGTTTTGGGAGTTGTTATTGGTCCATATAGTTTGATGACTCTTTTGACTTCAAGTAAAAAATATGTTATAATGGTCTTCAACAGTATTGCATCCAGTGAATAGAAGTTGCCAATTTAATGTCCTCTAGAAGAATTGGATAACTTCCCACAACTCTATGTCCTTGGCTATAGTGGCTGGGGCAGATAGGAATTGCAGCAAAACATCTGGAGGACAGCAAGATGTCCACCACAGTCTAGGGCCACCTGGAGGAGGCTATTCTGCAAGGGCTACTATGCCAACACATGTGTCCTGGATTTTGTGATAATTGTCTGCTTGGTAGTAGGGTTTAATTATCTAAACACGAAATAGGAAATTTTATAAAAACTTATGTATCTAAAATAACCAGTGCAGAATGGCATGATTCTCAAGCTTGAACTGTATGTGACAAATTAGCAGCCCTAAATTTCCTGTTCTGTGCTGCAGCCCTCATGGGGGCGAACACTTGCTGACCTTTCACTATGGGTTAAGTGAGATCCAGGGATCATTCTGAATGGCTTTTGTATGTGCAATGTTGGTGGAGAAAGCAAAACGGGAGTTGCTACTAGATTAAAAACTTACCACTGAGATTCTGACATTGAGAAAAGCCACAAAAAGAAAGATGACCAAGGGGAAACTTGATGCATGGACATAGATTTGATGCATTATTAAGGATAAAAAAGTTAAGATATAGAATAGTTGAATATGTGGGATAGATTTGAAATAAGACTTTAAGTCCAGCTCTTCCATTAAGCAGGAACAGGGAAATGGCCTGAGGCGTTGATGTCACAAAAAGAGCAACAAGGGAGAAATACTTCTGGGATTTTCTATCTATGGCACAAAAATAACTTTGCTAACCTTGGGTACAATATACTTGAACTTAAAATGGAGAGGAAGCACCATTAGCTTTGTAGATTATGCACTGATTTCTAAACCTTTTCCCAAAATTATGGGCACATATGTTTTTTGAGCCAGTTATATCTATAGAAGACAAATTGTGCCCCTACATTTTGTGCATCCAATAAAATATTGAAAGCCCTCACATATCAATATCCTAATTGTTCTGAAGGTCAGATGAGAATGCTGTACAATGCCATTCACCTTAGCATTTATATTACACAAAAGAAACCTTAAAAAGTCTATAATTTGAAAGTGGTTGGTCAGCTGCAAATTAGTCTTAATATGAAGTCAATCATGTTAATGGATTTCTATTGAAAAGATCTGCTTCTTTGAGAATAATATAATTGCCTTTGAATTTCAGGAGTACAGGAAACATTCTGAACTTTACATTTCTTGTGTAGAAAAAGACTTATTCATCTCCAAAATAATTAACTCAGGCATCTTAGTACACTGATGCTTATAGTAAGGCTACTATATTTGGATGTAAAGATCTGGAAGATCATTAGATGGCAACAAAATAGTTAGCTTTCCTGATCTCTATGCTGTGATCTAGTGGTCATCTGGAGTTTTGCAGCCTAAATATTTAGGCCTCTGCTGGCTCTGAAAAGATTTGACTCGCACTCCTTTAATTCAGTTTTAAGCCCTAATATGCAATGCAAAAACAAATCATATATTAAAGAAAATGAGTATTTCTCAGAGCTACTACATTGATAAAATAATCTGTTTCTGAGCGCTTTTAGAAACTTTTATTATTCTTTTGTTCCTCTTGTTCAAGCTAAGAATAGATGTTACCTTGTTTTGGATGTTTTTAATCAGATAGTTGTCTTGATAAGATTGTACAATGCAGGCAACAAAAATTCATTGGCTTTTCTCATATTAAATTGAATTGATCTTTCTAAATCTCTTAGTGGCTATTGATATTGTTTATCATGGAATTCTTCTAGTTAGCTCTGTGGATTAAAAATTAATACAACAATTCAGTGATTTGTGCTCCACTGTGCAAAGCTAAGTCTAGAGGACAGTCCTCTAGAGCTATAGTACTGTATCTCCCACAAAGTGATCATACTTTGAGGAGTCCGGTTTCGCGTGGCTTCGGGGCAGCAGGAATTCGCGACAGCTCGCGATTCCTGCTGTGCTAGCCGTCGAGGTACCCCCGATCCAGATGGGTCAGGGGGATATGGCTGCCCTGTAGGGACAGCTGAAGAGAGAGGGGAGTCGGACAGGGGGTTGGGGGTGTCGCAGACCCCCCCTTCTCCGGAAAAACCCCTTTTTCCCAAGGCGGTGGAGCGGCGGTCAGCAATGGCCGCCATGAAGAAGCCAGCAACTGGGTAAGATTGCGCTGGAGGAAATGAGAAGAGTGAAAGTGTTGTCTGAGCCGGGTCAAGTAACATCTTTTAAATTGCTTGGAACTGAGCTGTTTGAATTGCTGGAGGATACATTGTATCCCTAAGAAGAGCGAAAGCGGCGGAGAAGCTGTTAAAGGGAACTTTTGTTTTTTCTTCACTCTCCCACCCCATGGAAACAGCAGAAATGTTTGGATATATTGGACATTGAAAGTGAATTGTTTTGAGAGTTGAAGCTAAGGGACAAAAGGATTTTTGGACATTGAAAGATTTAAGAAATTGGAAAACCCTTGTTGGAGGTATGGATTTCTGATTATTTAAAATTGATATTGCAAGTGGGAAGGGAGAGGAAAAAAAATTGGAGCAGAAGCTGAAAAAGGAGGAGATTGCCTAGAATCCCAAAGAAAGATATATGGTAATTGGACCTCTTTGATCAAACATTAACCCCAGAAAGAGAAAGAGAAGAAGGAAGAAAAGTATTAACTTTTGGAACTTTTTTTGAATTGTTTTTGATTAAAAATACTTGTGGTTGTTTTGGGAAAAGTTTCTCTTTTCATAATGGCATCGCTTGTGGATGAACTAAAGACTGAATATCAAAAATATAAAAAGGAAGATACTTTGGGCGCTTTGTTTCAATTCTTAGAAATGGCGTTATGTACTTATGAAAAGTTGATTACGCAGCAGAAGGACTGGGACAAGGAAGAAGAGGAAGAAGAAGCCATCTTTGATGAACAATGGGTCCTTTCCGGAGAGGAGGAGAAAAAGGATAAGAAAAAGGGGATTTTAAGAATTATAAAAACAACCAAAGAAGAGAAAAATGAGCGAAAAGGTGGAGGCAAGGTTAGAAAGCAAAGGAAAAGGAGTAAGAAAAGGGAGGAGGAAAAACAAAGGGGTAAAAAGGGCAAGGAGAAGAATAAGCAAGAGAGAAAGGGGGGGAGGAGAAGCCTCAATGGGGGGAAGCAAGATCTAAAGAAAAAAAGTTTATTTAGAGACAATGGGGAAATTTAATTTAGGATAAAAGAGGGATTCTGGAGGGTACATAAGATTGTGTTTTTATATGTGTATTTAGAGTATAAAATTCATTATGTAATTTTAGAATCTTTTAAACAGAATCCCAAGAAAAATTGCTATACGAAGTACTTTTAAGTTAGGGTAATGAGTTATAGACGTTACTCCAATTGGTGTATAGGAGAAGTATAGTAAAAGAAAAAAGATGAATGGATAGTTGGAAATAGAACAGACAAAGAATGTTCTTGAAAATGGTAATAAGATATGAAAGGATATATAAAGGTTTTGTTATGGGTTTTTTTTTTGGATTTTGTATATTGATAAAAGGCAATAAAATTTTAATTAACAAGAAATAATTTGGATGAAAAGGAGAAGTAGGGATAAGATATGAAGTTAAATAGATAAAGTATTGATACTATAATTTGGAATTGTTATGTTCTATTGGTTTTTTATAATTATTTTTTCCTAGAAAAGAATTTATAAGCTGTTATGCCTTGATTCTTTGTGCATTGTTTTTATAAAATTGATAAAAATGGTTTATAAAAAAAGAAAATGATAATAAGATATGGAAGGATATATAAAGTGAATATGATGTTTGAATTTGTGTCTGTGTGAAGAGTTTTAACTCGGGATCAGACAACCTTCAGAAAAGATCTTTTAGTTTTGTTTATGTTTTGTGTTTTGTATGTTTGTGTATTGTGTTTTCTGTAAAATTAATAAAATTTGTTTAAAAAAAAAAAAGTGATCATACTTTGTCCCCATGATAACCTCAAATGCTACCAAAATGTATCTGAAAATGGTGAGAATTATGAGATTTGGAATAAAATTTAATAATATGGCAATATTTGGACTATTTTTGGAATAAAGTTTAATAATATGGCAATATTTTGGTCCAATATTTCTTAACTTTTGGACAAAGCCACGATACATGGAAGAAGGTACCCCGTATTTGCTTACATTTCCAACAATTTGGATTTAAATTAGGATTCGTTTTATCCAATCTCAAAGGGGCTAGATACCACTGATAGCACATTTTAAATTGATTTTCTTTATATGATGATGATTTTGTCGTTGTATAGTTCTTTTTCCAAATCTTTTCCCAATTCTCCAATTCTATATTATGTCCCAAATTCCTGGCCCATGCTATCATTGGTCCTTTCATTATTTCTTCTGCTAAATTGTATTATAAAAAATAGTTATATATCTTTGATATCAATTTTTCCTCTGTACTTGTCATTAGTTTATCTAATTGATTTGGCTCTATCTCAATTCCGAATTCCTCTTGGTCTTTTTTATATTTTGATTTTAATTGGAGGTACACCAAAGGGCATGATATTTCAAAGGACAAATGCCATGCATAAAAGGCTGGCTTTCTGAGGTGGCATACCCTAATAGACAGAACCTGGAGATACCTCTATTGCAGATGTGGCAGGTAGACATAATCAGGGAGATTATGTCTCTTAAATAGAGACCTTTTCAAACTTCCCATAGCCTTTATCCTCCCACTTCTCTATACTGAATGTAGTCATGTGACTATAATTTACTTTAGTAGCAAGTCAAGAGAAAAGGAAAATATAAGAGAAGTTGAGCATGGCCTCCAAGTTTTATAGCTGCTTACTAACAGCATAGCCTGTAGTTCAAAATTAGACATATGGAGTTTTATGGAAGCAATTTGGTCCAAAAAAATGTTGAGAAGAGTCTGCCCTTTTTCATGATTACAGTTACACAATAGAGATTCACAAGTTATTCAGCGGAGAAGCTCAGTTGCAAGTGTCACTGTGGGAAGTCAAAGAGCAGACATAAATCTGCAAAGCAGGGCATCCTCTCCATGAGTTACCTAATTATCCTGCAGGAAAACCTTTGGTCTTGCCAGCAGTGAACTTCAGGTATTCACTATAATTTCATTCCAGTTGCTGTTGTTGCCATTGCTCTTTTGGACCCGGAGAAGGAGTGGCTACTACCAGTTTATCATCTGAACTGTGAGCAATATGTTCTTTATGAGAAGTCCCCCCCACTCCAAAGAACTGGCTGAGATGTTCTTGTCTCCTACATTCCTGATTCTGAAGAGATGTCAAATCCTCCTTATCAGAGAAAGACATAACAATGACCAGTTGGGGAGCCTCAGAATTACATTTACAATTTCTGGAGGCCACTAGATTGCTTATATTATGGTTATTGGGCATTTCTTCACTGTACTGTTTCTATTCCTTAATCCTGCAATCCTCTTCATTCCTGCTGATCTTGAAGCATTGAGAATGAACAGAGAATGTTGTAAACCAACCAGGATGGATTCCAAACATTGAATGGGAGACTGCAAGAATCACTATTCAGTCAATGCCTCATAACCTGAGCTTCTTGTCCTTTCCAATCCTACTCTTATAAAAAAAAAAAAGGAGGAAATGGCCATCCCCACCCTGAGTATTTTTGTCTGCATTCTAAAAAAAATCTGATTAATTGGGATATGAGAAGAATTGGCTGGCCATCAAGATCTCATATTTCTTTCATGTATGGGGCTATCAGATCTGGGCTGCAAAAATCCAGACAGGTAGAGAGCAGTAAGGAAACCCAGATACCAGCCCTGGTATAAATTAGCATTCTAAAAGTGATACAAATGACAAAATATCAGGTTTTTCAGGCAAGCACTTTCTCAACCCGTTGGAAGATTTGCGGGATCTGTATTATTTATATTAAGTGGGGAAATATTCCTGTACAAATAATGAACCATTTCAATCCCTACTTTATTTCAGTACCCTAATGAGCTATAATTGCTTATATTGACTTGTAAAATATCCATTGTTAGCGAAGTCCAATCTGGCACAATTTGTCTAATGAAAAACTCCCCAACATGAGACATTTCTGAAAGGGCAATTTCTTATTCATTCATCTTACATTTTGCCCTGAAGCAGTTAATAACCTTACATTCAGGGCATCCCGTCTTTCCCCTACAATCATTACAATATTCTGGTCCTAATAAAAGTTGTTAGTAACACTGATGTCACACTAAGGTTAAACTGTCATGGGACTATATTTTCAACTGCTATCCAGTTCTTAGTGCAAAGATTAATCTAAGCAAAGTGAAAAAGAAGTCCTTCCACAATGGTTTTAGGCATGGCTCTTGCATCAGCACTGCTTCCTCTAGAACAGGGGTGTCCAACCTTGGCAACTTTAAGACTTGTGGACTTCAAGTCCCAGAGTTCCTCAGCCAGCTGGCTGAGAAACTCTGGGATTTGAACTCCACAAGTCTTAAAGTTGCCAAGGTTGGAGACCCCTGCTCTAGAACAAGTAACATTATTCTTTTTGGATGATCAAGCTTATCTTTCCCAGGTAAGCTGCAATGTGGTTCCAATCATGCAGTTCTTGTTTCACTATATGAAACACTGATAATTGTACATGTAAATGTAATGCAAATATTTATTTGCATCCATAGATTTTGCCAAAATAACCGAATAACAGAGTTGCAAGGGACCTTGGAGGTCTTTTCATCCAACTCCCTGCTCAGGAAATCCTATACAAGTGATGTGTAGTCTTTTTGACACTGAATGTTGCAGTTTGCCAGCAGCCTGTGCAGACGGCAGTGGAATCGGACAGTGGGGAAGAATGGGGACCAGTTTGGGAGTCTGGAGACGACTCGGATGAGATCCTATGTCTAATGCAGAGATGGGGCCAGGATCATTTGGCAGTGGGGTGTTGACTCTTGAGCCTCTGGAGTCTAGCAGCAGCAAGGCAGAGGAACAAGGGAGGCCTGTTCCCAGTGCGCCTGTGCACAGAGTTACTAGAAGGCAAGAGCAGCTGAACCAAAAGGGGCAACTCGGGAGTAAGGCTTTGAGGTGATTGCCCTTCCCATAAGGTATAAAGGACAGGCAAAGGTGAAGAAACCTTTGTAGGAAGTAAAGTTGCTTGTTCTGTTCGGATTAATCCTTGAAGCTCTGTGTGGACTTTGTACTTCCATTGGTTTTTTATAGTTCATTTGGCACTTTCGTTATTGGCATCAATTCAAAGGAGAGGATGGTGGGTGCTTATCTTGAGGGACTTTTTGGGACTCATTACGGGCTGGGAATGAGCATAATTCCCAGTGTTGAAATAAAACAAGAGTTGTTTTAACTAAGCATGTGCTTAATTACAGTCTTGGAAGCCTTGGTCAGAACACCAAGTGCCCAAAGTACAAGCATGCACACCTCCTCAAAATGTAATATGTGCATGTCCCCCATGTATATGCCTCACCCCTGTGCATGGGGTGTGTTCCCCTTGCATGTGGGGCATCCCCATGCATGCGCATACAATTTTGCACCTGCATGCCCCCGTGCATGCATGCCCCTGCACATGCCCCTGGCCCCCAATGTGTGCACCCCCCATGCACCTCCCACACATGCACAACAGAGACTTGAAGACCAGCTGGCTGCCAGGAGGTGTGTGCACATGCGTGGCAGAGAGCTCAGCTGGGGCAATGGCTCGCCTGCCCACAGAGAGGGCTCTGCATGCCATCTCTGGCACATGTAGCCATAGGTTCACTACCATGACCCTATACCATTTCAGACAAACGATTGTCCAATTGCTTCTTAAAAACTTCCAGTGTTGGAGTTTTCACAACTTCAGGAGGCAAGTCGTTCCACTGATTAATTGCTCTAACTGTCAGGAAATTTCTCCTTAGTTCTAAATTGCCTGTCTTCTTGATTAGTTTCCACCCATTGCTTCTTGTCCTTCCCTCAGGTGCTTTAAAGAATAGCTTGACGCCCTCTTCTTTGTGGCAGCCTCTGAGATATTAAAACACTGCTATCATGTCTTCCCTAATCCTTTTCATTGAAGTAGACATACCCAACTCCAGCAACTGTTCTTTATGTTTTAGCCTCCAGTCCCCTAATCATTTTAGTTACTCTTCTCTGCACTCTTTCTAGAGTCTCCACATCTTTTTTATATTGTGGCAACCAAAACTGGATGCAGTATTCCAAATGTGGCCTTACCAAGACATTATAAAGTGGTATTAACACTTCACATGATCTTGATTCTATCCCTCTGTTAATGCAATTATACTGATAATTTCATTTGTGGGGGATACTCGCTTCATCCAACCTCACACATCCTGAATTAATCTCTTGAGAAGATTTTACAGACAACCTTAACAGTAAATTCTGTCTTCATCCTATTTACTTTTGTCTTGGTCTCATAATCTTTGTAAACACTGGATTCTCATTTGACACTGCCTTGACACCCTAACCCTAACCCTAATCCTGTCATTGAGTTTAAGCCAGCCATCAGCAATGCTCACAGCAAACTGATGTTGGCAACATGATGACATAAATGCAGTGGCAACATCACACAAATGGTGATCTCAGGTACATGTCAATGTCTGATGCAAATATGTATTGCATGCTAATATAGTCACAAAAGTATTGTCATTTGCCTATCTTTTCCCTCATGGATAATTCTTTTGGTAAACAGTCCAATGACTTTTTCTGTATTGTCTCATCTCATTCCCACCAATCTATTCATGTTGCCTAACAGAATTTCCCCCCCCCCCACATCATATTCATTTAGAATACACCCCAGATTCATCCCTGGTTCTTCCCTTATCACTGTTCCCTGGAACGTAATATGCAATTATCATCAGTCCATTTACTCCTATTTTAATATGCATCCACAGCAGCCAAAATGATACCCTTTTTCTTACCTTTCTCAGACACAAAATGTACCTATTTTATTTCCTTTTGTGTCATTTGTTAATTCATGCCCTTTACTCCACTTATATTGCAAGTTACTGTCTTCTATATGCTATTGTCATCATCAGATAAACCCATACATATTGACTTATTCCACCAATCATGCTTTTCATTAAAGTTTCATACAACATTTATTAGTCAAAACTGTACAGCACATTACCATCCCATCAGTATTATTTATATAAATAACTCAAGGCAATGAACATACCTAATGCTCCTTCCTTCTCCTGTTTTATCACAACAAGTCTGTGAAGTTGGTTGGGCCGAGAGTGAGTGACTTGCCCGAACTCATACTGGTGTGATATGGACACTTCTGGTAAATTTTGTTACATTTTGGGCAGTATACCACAAGTGGAACTGAATCTCAGTTTTACTCCAAGTATATTTGTGCTATGAAAGGCAAGAACTGTAATCTAGAGACTACCTTGCAATATATTAATACCCACGTTTTACCACTTAGGAGGTAAATGTATTATACTGACAAACACTTGGAGTATTCCAGACAGAACCATTCTGTAGACATTGAACAGATGCTTGACTGTTGAATTCGTGGAGACTTCAAATTTATTGAAAGTCTGACCTTCCTTGCAACTTCTTTGCAAGAACCAGTTTTTGGATAATATATAAACTGTATGTTCTGTATGAGAACAAAAAGCTCATTGCTCATTCCTCACTATAGAAACAGAAATCCATTCACCTACATTCCAAAAGAAAGAAAACGTGGCCCCTCTTGATGAAAAGGCATTCTCTTCAAGTTGAGATTTGCTCATTTGATTAGAGCCGTTGAGAGGAACTGCAAAGGGAGACTAGAAGGACTTGAAGCATAGAAACTGGGGGAAAGAGGAGGAAATCATTCTTTCAAATAGCCATGTGGGCTTTTGTTCTTTCCATTTGGTGCTTATGAGTTTCTGAAGGTTAGCTATTGTTGAAAGCAGATAAGAACAGATACTCAGTTTTTAAATCCATCTTTGCTTTTCTGATCTAGTAGGATGGTTCTGACATTCACAGGACTTGCAACAGACAGAAAATTCATACAGTTGGGGAAATTGGTTTGACTGCATAATGAATAGAAATATGAACTTTTCTGTTTGGTATGTATTTGGGTTGGGTTGGATGAGTCCTTTTGGCTTAAAAGCAATAAAGTATGGGGGAGCGTTGGTGAAGCATTGGTTATCACCTTTAAACTCTGAATGTCACGGAGGCCAAGTTATTTCATGGACTGCTTCTCCTTGAAGGTATTTACCTTTCTCACTAGGTCACTAGGGAGGTACATGGCAGGTTCCTTCCCTAAAATGTTTTACTCTTTAGGGGCACAGAAAGTGCTCCTTCTCTGTGGGTGCCCTTTCCCTATGAATTGCTCACTCCTTTGATATCTAGCAGCCCCTTCCTCCTCCTTGTCTTTTGGAAAAACTTGAAGAGCTGGCTTTTCCCACCAGGGTTGAGTCTTTTCAGTAGGAGAAGCAGAGATCTAGTGAAACTGATGTATGGAGGACTGCTTGCTTTTGAGGCATCAGGGTTGTTGTTGTTTTTTGTCATTTTATGCTTAGCTTTTTAAAATGTTTTATCATTGTTATGTGAGCCACCCAAATTTAGGGCATATAAAATGGGTGGCTATATAAGTCTTTCAAATAAACAAAGTAGAAGTGCTCTGATTTCTTGTGGTTGTTAGAAGCAAGTTTGTCAAGAGGTACATATTGGCTTTTCTGGATCTCAAATTACTGTACCAAAAGACTTGTTGATTTATAAATCAGAAATCAAAGAAATGTGAAAAAAAAAATCTGTATATGAGGGCAGTGGTGCTGTTGGTGGTGACTCTCACTGCACATAAGGTCATAAGCATCATTGATTGCAGGACAGTCAGTTGAATCCTGAATGGTTTCTAGATAAAATAAATATGGTGTAGGAAGTTGGAGAAACTTGCTCAGCAATCTTGCCGTGATATACTGTTATTATGTAGCTTGGGGGATTCAGTGGGTTTCTGCTATTTCCCATACAACCCCACCTTCAGCCTTCTTACTATTGCAACAAAATCTTTCCCCCTGTCCCTTGAAGAAGAGGTTCTGCTTTTAAAACTCATACTCAGGGAGCCTTAAAAATATTTAGGATTTATCATGAGAGTTTTGAGTTTACTTTATTATGGTAAGGGGGTAGAAGGTCCTTGTATTATTTCTTCTGCATATTTTTCCATTGTTCTGCAGCTACTTTCACTAACTGTAGTTCCTGTTCTTTCCAAAGTAAGAAATCTCTGTTTCCTTTGGGATATAACTAAAGGAAATTGAAGAGATTATTAGTGAAAGATAGAGGGCTGATATACTTGCTCATATAGTAGCATCATTTTCAGAGGGATTGTGGAGGAAAAACGGCACCCAATAAATTCCTATTTGCGCCATAAAAATAAAACCTGTTAGGTTTGAGCATGGGCGAGAAAGAATGGAGACAAGTTTCTGAATGGTGAACTTCAGCTCTTTATTTACATCGTGACTTGCTCATTTAACATCAGTAAAACCCGCCTTATTTAACATCAGTAAAACCCGCCTTATATAGGCAAACCTTGTAACGTTTAACCAATAACAAGCTAGGAACGCTAGCTTTTATAACCAATAAGAACTCTCTGTTAAGGGCCAATCGGATTCCCCGGAACGGGCCAATCCGGTCCGGCCACTTAACAGCCAATCAGAAGTGCAGGGCCAGAACCCTGCACTTACTCCAAGCTCACACTTTATTAATTATATTGCATACACAACACCCCTTCCCCCTGGTTCCTTAGTTCAGGGCGCAGTTACATAGTCCCTTAAATAGGATGGTTGTCTTTTTAGTCTCTTTGATTTTCGTTGTATCGGCTGGTTGCAATCTCGCTGAGGTAGATCGTTGTCTGGCAGTGGGGCTGTCTCTGGTTCAGAGTTCACTTCTACGTCGTTGCCCACATTTTCCGCGATTCCCTGAGGTGCAAACGTTTCTCCCTCTGGCTCCACTTCCTGAGTTTCAATTAAATCGTCGTTTCCTTCAAACGGGTTTCCTAGGGCTTCATCTTCTTCCGTACCTCCCCCCCCCCAGTTTGATCATAGGGGAGTTGCGAATTGGCCGCTGCAAGCCACGACCGTAATTGGGCGATATGGCGTTTCCAAAGTTTATCGTCAAGGCATTGCACGAGGTAGGATCTAGGGCCGGTTACACGTACTACTGTCGCTTCCACCCAAAACGGGTCGCCCGATAGGTTTTTTGCATAAACCAGGTCTCCTACCTGGAAGGTGCGACAGCGGCCGCTGGATCCTAGTGGTTTCTCTGGTTCATACGCAGGGTGCAACCGGTCAAGGTGGGAGCGGAGCTTTCATCCCATTAGCAGTTCAGCAGGAGTTTTGTTGGTGACGCTATGTGGGGTGATGTGTTGCAAAAAGAGGATTTGGTTGACCTTGTCATCAATGTTGTCGTAGTCTACCTTTTGCAAGGTTTTCTTCACAAATTGAACCATGCGTTCTGCTCGGCCATTGCTCGCAGAGTGGGCAGGCGAGGTGAGCGCATGGTGGATGCTGCGGTCAGCGAGGTACTGCTCGAATGCTAGTGCAGTAAATTGTGGGCCGTTATCGGATACCAGGACGTCTGGTAATCTGTGGGTTGCAAAGAGTCTGTTTAGAATCTTGATGACCGCCTCGGAGGTCGTAGTCGTCATGCGATGAATTTCGAGCCAATTGGAGTAGGCATCGATGGTAAGCAGGAAGGTGTGGCCCTTGGTTGGCCCCACGAAGTCCAGGTGAATTCGGACCAGGGTCCACATGGTCTCTCCCATTCAGAAGGCATGGCTTTTGGTGGGGCGTTGCTGACTTCTTGGCATTTGGGACAAGCTTTAACCCACTGTTCGATTTGCTTGTCAATGCCCGGCCACCATGCGTAGCTTCGTGCAAGGGCTTTCATTCGCACAATGCCAGGGTAGCCATCGTGCAAAGTTCTCAGTAGCACTTTTTGGAGCCGTTCTGGAATAACGACTCTATCACCCCAGATGACACAGCCTTTCTGGGAGAAGAGTTCGGTCTGTCGAGATTTGAATGGTGTGAAGTCATCTGATAACTGGTCCAATGGCCATCTGTGTTCTACCCAGCCTGGGACTCGTGCTAGAATGTGGTCGCGTTTGGTTTCTCTCGTGATATCTCAGGCGGTCAGTGGCAGCGAGTTGAGCGCTTCGATTTGCAACGTGGTTACCGTTGGTGCTGGATCATCGAGAGTCTCTGGAAGCGGTGCTCGGCTCAATGTGTCAGCGTGGGGAATGGCCTTCCCCGGGCGGTATTGCAGCCGATAGTTATAAGCAGCTAAGAATTCTGACCATCGGGTCATCGTGGGGATAATATGTAGGGAGTTGGCTTATCTCCGGCTATTATCCCCAATAAAGGCTTGTGGTCAGTCACAATAGTAAAAACCCTACTATACACGTATTCGTGAAATCTTTTCACAGCTGAGACAATTGCGAGGGCTTCTTTATCAATTTGTCCATAGTTCCGCTCCGTTTTTGACAGAGTCTTTGAAAAATGTGCAACAGGGGCTTCGTTTCCATTAGGCAGTACGTGGCTCAAAATGGCGCCCACCCCAAAAGGCGATGCATCACAGGTTATAACTAACGGCAAAGTCTCATTATACTGCATGAGTACAGAGTCAGAAGTGAGCAGTTTTTAACATTTTGGAACGCCTGTTCTTCACGGTAACCCCATAACCAAATTGCTTTTTTATCGAACAATCAGTGTAACGGTTCAGCGACAGTTGCTTTGTGCAGTAAAAATACATTATAAAAATTGATGAGGCCTAGGAATGCCTGGAGATCGGCCTTGTTTCTTGGCCTGGGAGCGTTTTTGATCGCTTTTAATTTACTTTCGGTAGGGTGAATGCCCTGGCTATCAATCAGGTACCCTAAAAACTCAACACTGTCAGTACACAATTTACATTTGTTTTTTTTAACCTTAAGACCGGCCTCTTGAAATTTTTTTAGGACTAATTTTAACCGGTCCTGTAAGATTTTTTTTGTAGGGGCTGCAATTAATACATCGTCAAAATAGGGGACCACGCCCTTAATCCCTTGCAATAACCTTTCCATAAGGCTCTGAAAAATCCCCGGGGCTACACTGACTCCAAATTGCAGCCGGGTACATTTAAAGGCACCTCGGTGCATCACAATAGTTTGGGCCTATGCCGTTTTTTCATCTACTGGTAATTGCTGATATGCCTGAGCTAAATCCAATTTAATGAAAACTTTCCCGCCCCCAGGGAATGGAGGAGGTGCTGCACCACCGGAACTGGATATGCATTCTGCTGCAGGGCGTGGTTCAAAGTGGCCTGGTAGTCCCCACAAATTCGGATTGACCCGTCTGGCTTAATGGGTGTTACAATAGGGGTTTCCCACGGGGAGTGATCGATGGGCTCCAACACCTCCTGAGCTATCAGTTTGTCGAGTTGTTTGTCGATTTTCGATTTTAAGGCAAACGGAACTCAACGGGGCTTTAGGCGAATGGGAGCTATTTTTGGATCTAAGCTGAATGAGATCGGGGTCCCCTTGTACTCACCTAAGCTGTCCGCGAAGACATCCCTGAACTCAGAGATAAGGTCTTCCTCCCAGTCACAGCCACCAACTTGGTTTACGCCGGCCACTTCAATGCCGAATGGCACGAACCATTGGAGGCCCAGTAGGTTAGGCCTATCTCAATCGATGACCGTTAAAGGTAAGTATGCTGTGTGCTTCTTGAAAGAGACTCGAACTCGGCAGGACCCGACGATGGGGATTCGATTCCCCTGGTAGTCCTTGAGGATGAGGCATTGGAAACGGAGATCTTGGCGTTGAATCGTGGGGATGAGTTGCTTGAGTGTCTTCCATGACACCATCGAGAGGGACAATCCCGAGTCAACCTCTATGTGGCTAGGCTGGTTCTCGATGGCTACCATGACTCGGATTTTCTTAGTGTCCAAGGCTGAGGCGTGACCGATAGTGATAGTATGGTGAGCCTCTTCTCTTTGCAAAGCTCGATTTCTGTAGGAGTGATTTACTGGCTCTCGCCTTACAGGACGGTTTCCTGTCGATTGGCGATAGTTAGCCCCTTTTGAGGCCTGGCTGGGTCCTGGCAAGCTGCGGCAGACCCGTCCGATGTGGCCTCGTTTCCCGCACTCATGGCAGAGTGCGTCGCGGAATCTGCATTCGGATCTGACATGGTTGGCTCCACAGCCAGTGCAAGGGCGTAAGGGCTTTGGCCGAGGTTCCCAGTCGGACCGCAGTCGATGGACCCCTTCTTCGTCACTGTCTGACGATGAAGAGAGGTCCTCGTGGTGCGTTGTCGCGAGCTGCCCTTCTGAACTAGGTGAGATTTCGCTGGCCGGTGGTGGTACCGGAGTGCGGTTTTGGCATCGTTGTGCAGCCGACTTCTTGGTTGCTTCCGCTGTGGTAGCATCGGCAATGGCGTCAGCAAGGCTGATGTTGCCTTTCGCCATCAGCTTGCTTTGGACGCCTGGTGCATCCAATCCCAGAACTATGCGATCTCTTAATGCTTCTTCTAGATCGGTGAATCCGCAGAGGCCTCCCAAATTTTGGAGGTCTGCTATGAAGTCGGCTGTGCTCTCTCCCTTTCGCTGGCTTCTTTGATAAAACTCGTGGCGTCTCACGAGCGTAGGCACGGTTGGGGCGTAGTGGTCTCGCAGGATAGGTTCGAGGTTGTCCCAATCCATGGCCTTCACTTCTCGGGGTTTGGCTAGTGCCTTAGCCATCTTAAATACGGTTGGACTGCAATGCATCAGGAACACCGCCCGTTTCTTCCCGGCTGTGGTGTACTTTAAGTTGTTTGTCTCTAGGAACATTTGGAAATGATCCATGTAAGACTCCCAGTCTTCTTGTGATGGATCGAACGGAACGGGTGGTACGATGCCACCGGACATGGTTCCGTTGTTGGCGTCGTCTGTCACGTGCTCAGTTTTCTTCGAAGTTTCGTTGGTTCAGATGTCTCCACATCCCATCCTCGTCGCCAGTGTTAGGTTTGAGCATGGGCGAGAAAGAATGGAGACAAATTTCTGAACGGTGAACTTTATTTCACTTTATTTCTGAACGAGCTCTTTATTTACATTGTGACTTGCTCATTTAACATCAGTAAAACCTGCCTTATATAGGCAAACCTTGTAACATTTAACCAATAACAAGCTAGGAACGCTAGCTTTTATAACCAATAAGAACTCTCTGTTAAGGGCCAATCGGATTCCCCGGAACGGGCCAGTCCGGTCGAGCCACTTAACAGCCAATCAGAAGTGCAGGGCCAGAACCCTGCACTTACTCCAAGCTCACACTTTATTAATTATATTGCATACACAACAAAACCTATGAGAGTTAAAATCAGCAACTTTCTAATCAGCTCGATTCTTCCACCTAACCAGGAATTGTTTATTTTGCAGCTGAGTAGAAGAAGCAGATAAATTTCATGCACCTCCCTGAGAGAAAAACTGCTTTCAGTTTCCATCACCTATTAGCTATAAACATGTTGTGATTTTGAGAATTTTGAGAACTATATCTGTTTTTCTCTCCCTTTCTTCCTTCACTCTTTCCTGATCTTGAGATTTATATAACAGAGGAACTAAGTCTATTTATGGAAGTTGTGGATTCTCAATCTCTGAAGGAGATGCTGAATAGCTGTATCTCAAGGATTGCTTAAGGATGGATTTCCTGAATATGGCAGAAGGCTGGAGGGATCATCCTTGTGATCCCTTCCAACATATATTTGTGGAAATATATATATGAGGAAATCTGTGATGTTGTATTTTTCAATCAATATCAAATACCCCTACTGCATCTGACCTGCAGAAATCTGAAGCATAAATAGATGGTAGCAAAAAGTAATCACAAACTCTAGCCTTTTGTCATCTAACATAAGGGAATCTTCAATTTTTCTTATTAATCAATCTGATAATTATTCTGGCAGGATGTTTTGGTTGAAGAATGGGGAAAAGGATTTAAATAAATAATAATCACCATTACCCGCTGGTTTTTTTCAAGAAATGTTGTAATCATCAGCAGTCTTGTTCTCCATTACTTCTATCTTTTCCAATATCAGTCTTTGAAGTGTGGGCTGAGAGTAAATGTTGTATTCCTGCAAAGAATTCTCCATTTCAAGTTACCATACCATGGTATAATGCAGGGCTGTCAAACTACCAACCTGTGGGCTAGATGTGTCACGCACTGGCCACGCCCATGCCCAGTTTAGCAAAGGAGGAAAAAGTCCTGATATATCATGTGATGCTGCCGTGATGACGTGAGTTTGACACCCCTGGTATAGTGTGACTTAAAGAGAAGGTTGTGGGCTATCACCAGGCTACTTAATCTTAATCTCCACTCAGAAAGTGGTATATATGGAGGAGAGAAAACACTTTTAGAAAAAGTCATACCCTTGCCACAGTCCATTATTTTTGTTGCAACTGGATGGAAACACTTAAAATTGTAGTGCCTATATGAGACATACATATAGTACTATATTTCCTGTAACAAGATCTTAAGTGATGCTTGTTCAGTAGTAAGTTTCAGCCAGCCTAATTAGAATTACTGGTTTTTTAACACAGAAAAGTAACAGAAATAATGTTTAGACAGAAATAATGTTTAGTTAGTCTGTTCCTAGCTAGAAGTGATGGCTTGTAAGCAATCAACACTTCAGTGCTCCTTGCTTCTTCTCTCCTTTCTAGCAAAGATTGATCACTTACGTTTCCTTCTCCTGAAAAGAAGGAACGAGATGTATTTTTTCCGGCTGTAATTACCCGCTAGTACTGAACATGGGACTTCCCAAAGATCTGGGGCTATCTCCCCCAAACAAATACCACTGAATGACCATGCAATAAAGGAGTGGCAGCTGCAGGGAAGGGTAAAGGCTTTCAAACAAAAATTGTGTTTAGTCAGAGGAATGAAATGTTTTGAGGGGCAGCTTTTAGAAAACTACACCCAGAAAACTGCATCTTCAGCAAGTCTCTTATTACACGGGTTGCAGGTTTATTATCCCGCAAGGCGGATGGATAATAATGCTTTGCCAATTAACACTGGCTGGTGCTGCCATTGTGTTTAAACACTGCCTCACAAAAAACATAGACTTTAAAAAAGCAGACTGATGACCAGAGAACATAACAGTTTTGTGGTAACACTTTCTGGCTTATTTTTTTTAAAAAACCCAGGAGACTTAATGATGTCAAGTCAAATAGATAACAGGAAAGCCACCCAGATATGAACTGCTTGGGGCGAGGAGGTGGCCTCCAATTGGTTACTTCCTGGATTTTTAAAAATAGTTTTGGCCAATGAAGACATGGCCAATGAAGGGACTTTCTAAGGCAAAAAAATAATTTTCTTGGTAACAGTTAAAAGTATTTGTTTATGGCCTACTTCCTGGATTTTTTTAAAAAAGAATTTTCAATCAAAACTATAACCTGAGATTACCTAATGGTTTTCCATTCAAGCAATAATCATATCTGACCTGTTTTTCTTTCTTTCTTTTGAACCAGGATTCTAACACAGCCTTCCTGGGGCTTCTATGTATGCTTTGTGTGAATGTCAATTGCATAAGAAACAGAAAGACCAATATCTTGGACTGCACATTAGACAAACGCTCTAGTGGGACTTTTATATTTAAAAAAAAAACATATTTGCTGAGCAGTTAAAATTCCAAAATCGCAATAAAACTGAGTCCTTCATTTGAATAAAACAGTTCAGCTGAGATCTGCATACATGATCGGGGTAAATGATAGAATGACACAGATACATAATTTGCATTCTTTATTCTTTTTAATCTGCTTCTTTTATTCTATTTTCAATGGTTTTTATTCACGTTTTATATTCTGTATATGTTTTATTTTTTATTCTGTTTCTATGTTTTATATTCTGTATTTTGATATGGCTTTGATATTGCTAAATCAACAATAAAGTCCCAGGTTAAAGTTCAATGATCAATAATTTTAAATGGTGGGAAGTCTCTCTCAGAGTTAGGTTGTTTGGGATCTTGATACTCTGGGATCATCCTTTCCCTAACAGCCAAGGCTAACTGGTCTGAACACTAGAAGAGGCCTGTCACTGAACCATCCCAGATTTATGAGTTTAATTGCACCCTAATTGCCCTATAAGAGCTGCCTCTCTGTTCTTATGATGCTCACAGCTTTAAGAGATGGCTGTTTTTCACTGGTAATGGCAAGGAAAAAGCCACCCATTCTTTGTTACTAGTAAATGGCTAATTATCTGGGTGGCAAAGAGAAGTGGGCGGATCTCACAGGTTTTTGTGGGCTGTCAAACGATCATCCCAGGGCTATGCTGCACAGTGCTAGTCTTGCTCTTATCCTTTGCAGCATCTTCATACCAACAGATGTCCTTGCTGCTGTTCTCTGGGGCAAGGAAGGATGAGGCATACACAGTCACAGGGGTAGCCAATGTGGAAGTGAAGAAAACAGTGATCCATCCAGCACCCTGTTCTCAGTTCTCCCCCATGCCATTTGTTTTTACAACAAAGAACAAGAATAAGAGCAGTGTGTGTGTGTGTGTGTGTGTTGGTGTACATGAATGCGTGTGACAAAACCAAACTTTCAATCAGTCCTTCAGCACAGGGGAGGAGTGAAGGGCTATGGAGGGAGGGAGGCCATGATGGAATTCTAGAAGTTGAGAGGAATTCCACTAATTGGCAGCCATCAGATCCAGGGGAAACCCTGAGGAATTGTTGTTTTCCCTGAGGAAAATGAGATGAAATTGACTGGAGGTTAGGGGGAGGGGAGGTATAAAAGAGATTTAAAAAGGGGAAAGTAAGTTCAAGAGATTGGAAAAAAACCCAATACAGGGAGGGGTATACACAAAGTATGGTCAAAAGATCAACAGGTGTGATTGAAGCTTTATGTGGGTCGAGGCAAATAAAAAAAAAGCAGAGCTTCAAAAGCTCCAGTATGGCCACCATCTTGACTTTTTTTTTTTATCTTACAGATGTCTCTGAATATAGGTAACACTGATACAGAAAAAAAAAGTTATGTGCTGGGATGTTCTCTCCCTCTCTTCTACTGCTTTGCACAATAATTCCAGAGACATTTTGTGGATGCCCCCAGAGGGAAACATCAGACAACAGCTTCAATGAGTTAGACAGCAATAACTTAATGATAAGGAAATTAGATACAAGAACTCTATTAAAATAGCATTAAGACAAGGATATAATGCTACAAAAGCAATGGAATGAGAAGTAATAGAAGATAATAAGATGGGAGGGGGAGCCATGGTAAGGTAATATATGGCACGGTATGGTTTAATAAATCTGCTTGAGGAAATAATGAAGAGGCGGGAGACCCAAGAGACAGAGACAAAAACATGCAAATGGCAAGGGATGTGCCTGTAGCAGGAAGCAACAATACAGTGAGTCAAAGGATACAGCACCAGCAGGGAGTAAACTGTAGTTTTCCTTGGTAACAAACTAAAATTAAAGCAGGGCAGTTTCATAGAGAGAAGTGCAATGTTGTGTGTCTACTAAATGGTGTGATGTTTTATTTTACACCCCTAATAGCAATGGCGGGGAGCTCATTGGAAATGTGTGTCTCTAACCTGGCCGGACAAGACAGGTAGCCAGAATATATAGACAGAACCACCAAATGTGGATAAATATTAACCTGGAACTTTAAAGGGAGATTGCTGTAGAGGTAGATATTACACATCAAGTGTTGGTACTACTACAAACCGTGTAGGAAGTCAACATGTAACATGAAGAGCCAGTCTGGTGTAGCGGTTAAGATGCTGGCCTAGAAACAAGACAATGGTGAGTTCTAGTCCCGCTTTAGTCATGCAAAATTAAATGGATAACTCTGGGTCAGTCATTCTTTCTCAACCCAAATTACAGGATTATTATTGTGGGGGAAATAAAAGAAGACAGGAGTGTTTATTTATTTGCTGCCCATCCTGCCATAGAACTACTCTGAGTGGTTTACAATAGAGATAAATAAATAAAAAATGTAAACATAATGATAGCAAAGGAATAAACAATACAAATAAACAACAGAGGTAGAATCCTATGAAATTAAATAATATTGGTGGAGGGAAAAGAGGAAATGCAGAGGGGAGGTGGGGTCAGATGGTTAGTCCCATAGCAACCTTTGATGATGAACTTATTGGGTCTTCTGGTCGATTGGCAAAGCCAGGTCTTCAAGCCCTTGAGATACAATAGGAAGGTGTTGGCAAACCTCACCTCAGAGGGTGGGGGGTGGTGGTGTTCCAGAGCAGTCATCTGCAACCTTTGCAACTTTAAGCATTGGAGGACTTCAACTCCCAGAGGACTTCAACTCCTGATGGGGAATTCTGGGAGTTGAAGTCCCCCAGGCTTAAAGTTGCTAAGGTTGGAGAACCCTGTTTCAGAGGGCTGGTGCTACAGCATAGAAATGTCTTCTCCTGGATCCCAGAGAATTAGAATTAGGTATGTTGACTTACTTGTAAAGTAATAAAGAGAGATAAAATCTAATAAACAAAATAAAAAAGGTAAATCTGGGATATGAATGACACTAGATTGAGCAATATGAAAGGCAAAGAAATAAATTGAGAGAGAAAATGGGTGAAGAGAGTTAAGAGCTAGACTACTTAACCTAATCCAGAGATTAAGTGATGCGGGGAGGAAAGTTTGATGCAGCTCAAAACTGTACCAAACCTCAGTTGCAGTTTTTGGACAGGATCCTTCTCTTTGATAGGGAATTGTGAGTCTTACACATTTCAAGCTCAAAATCTGAAAGTAAAACTACTAATTTAGATGTAGGCTGGGGTAACTGGAGACACAGGATAGGAGGAAATAACAACAAAGTTAGAGATAAAAGATGAGCAAGACCTAAATAAACACTTTCCTTCTCTCTGTTTTTTGTTCTAGAAAGAAAATCTGTTTTAAAACAATTATTCAAGAAGAATATATTAAAAGAAGTAAAGCTTATAATAAGATCAGGTTGAAGAGGAATACTAAAATAATAATAAAATAATGGTCAAGTCCTTTAAGAAAAGCTCGACTCTTGCTCACTTAATGAATGCACTGATGCACTTTGCTTAGTAACAAGGAGCACATGGATTAGCATTGCCTTCTTTCACGATCCTTTTAAAAAATATTTTTACTTTTCAGTATACCCTATTTCCAGTATGCAAAATCCCATCCACATTCTAAACAAATCTGTTTTGTTTTTTTGATCAGCCAACGTCAACAAGGTGCTGTTACCTGACTGGACTGGTAGAACCAAAAAAAAGTTTTAATATGTATTCAAATAAAAAGAGGGAAAACAAATAAAAGCAATCAGAAATAGTGAAATAGAGACAGAGGACATGAAAAGGCACCATTGTTCAAATCCTGTTTTGGTTGAGTCTTCTCTAAGAAGAGGACTTATTTTTGATTTGAATTTGAGTGTCAGGAATGACTTAAGAATGTCAAATGAATGAACTCATCTGGATCCATAGGAATAGCATAAATGGTGCTGAACAATCTTGATAGATTCTCAGTCCTCTGTCTCCCCAATGAATTTTGGAGGAAGGCAAATGTCCCTATCATTAAAAATGAAGGACCTTAGAGAGATACACAATGGTCAGTTTGACCTCAGTATCGGGATTGTAAACTGTTTATGAGAGCCAGCTTAATCTAGCGGTTAAGGCACTAAGCTAGAAATGAAGAAACGGTGCATCCTAGTCCTGCCTTAATTATGAAAACTCGCTGGGTGACTTTAGACCACTCGCGCTCTCTCAGCTCACAACGTGGGCGATGAGCAGATCAGTCAATACTTGTGGCAGCCAATGGATCAATATTTAATTTATCCAGGAAAAAAGAAAAAGCAAACCCTGCACTTGTTGGAAAATGATAAGAAAAAAATTGATTCAAGTGCTGTTTCTAAAACATTTGATCTGTAAGCATCTTGAAACAAATAAAATATGATTTCTGGAAGTCAGGATTTTCAAGAACAAGTCATGCCCTCATTTTGCTACTCTGGTTTCCCCTTGGATCATATAAATCTTTCATCTTTTAAAAAGTTAATTAATGTTAAAAGTTAAGTAAGGACATGATATTGCATTCCATATGATGTTATTTGAGCTTCAGCAAAGCATTTGACAAAATGTCCCATGATGCCCTAATTAGTAAGCTAGTGAAGGTTGGACTGGACAGCCCAACTGTTTGGTGGATTTATGGTTGGCTGGAAAATCATATTCAAATTACTTATAACTGAGTCCTACAACAATGTTGACAGCAACCCAGAAGCAATTTTTAAAAAATGAAAAAGTAGGTTCCTCATCAGGCCCAACACAGTTTTTCATCTCCTTGCTTCAGAGACAGAGGAAAGCAAGAGCAACTTTTTGGTGTTGGATTGTTTGGCCTGTGTCCCCTTCCACCTAATTCTGTTTCATTATCTAGTTTAAAGGAGAATTATTTAAGCATGCTGGTGGAAAGTGGTAATGATGTTTTTAAGCTGGAAGAAGCTGTCTACAAAGAAAGGCTGGAAGTCTCTATGTTTAAAATAGCATAGATGTGTTCATGAATAGGCTAGTACCCTATGAATGGAGTGTTTTTTTTCTCTTAGCCCTCCAGAATTTAAAAAAAAACAGACTCTATCTTCAATGGTATCATTTGATAGTTTCATCAGATTGGTGCAATCAACAAAAGTAATAGAGCCTAAGTCTTTTGCTTAGTTAGGGACACAACAGACGAATGTAGCAGGGTAATAGCATTTTTAAATAATAACTGGCAAACTAAACAATTATGAGCAGACAGACTTTACTTGGTCCCCCAGAGGATTTACATAGAGAAAGGATGTGCAATATACTGTTTCCACAAATGATGTTAAAAGTTGCCTTTGGAATAGAATACCTCATCCCCAGGAAACATGAAAGAGAAAGCTGAAGAACTTTTTAAAATAAACATGCAATCTAGTTTTCTCTCTCATTATACTTGGACATGAGAAATAGAAAACTGACTCAAATATTGCTTCTGAAGACTTGATACTTTATACTTACAGTGTAGAAAACATGAATGAGCACAAGGTTCTACTACAAAGTTCGGTTCCCTTTGGACCTACTATGCCACCTGGCAGGAGAGTTTGAAGTATTTCTTTCTACTTGTCACTTGTTCAGCCTTCAATATCTATTCCTTCTCCGGTGCTTATAATAGTCAGTTTACTTCCAATACAAGGAAGAACCATGTTGCCAGAGTTTTTAAAGAAGATGTTGAATCATTCAGAGCTACAGATTCTGAGGGATCACAACTTCCAAAGAAATTTGAAATAAAGTATGGAGGGAAGGTTATAATTGGAATCACCATAGCTGTTCCAGGCCAGGCTTGGCCTGTGATGCCACAGGTATGTAATCTGATTTGAAAGAAAGAGTTATTACAAGATATTGAGGATATAACCAGAAATGCAAAAGAAATGAAAAAGCTACAGATCTGATTTAGGACAAATCTACTCTACATATTTAAACCAATTTGAAAGTGCTTAAATTAACTTCAAAATGGTAGATGGGAGATTTCTTTCCTAACATTACAAAACCTGTAGAGGAAAAACATCCTAAAAACTCGACTCGCAATGGCTACCAAAAAATGTCAAGGTCAAACATGAAAGCAGTCAGGTGGATGATTTTTACTCCCAATCTGAGGTGGTATTGGGTTTTTTTCTTTCTGTTTGATTGCAGACTGGCAAGTTCCTTTCCCCTGCTGTGATTTTTTTTCTGATCTAGCTTCTGTCATTCACATACTTTTCAATCCTTGTGCCTCTGCATTCCTTAATAAACACTTTTAGAAATACTATATTTGTTTTAGTATGCACTAAAATCTAATATTAAAAACACCTATAGATTAAAAGCTTGAAAATGCATCAAAAAAGCTGAATATTATTGATCATTATTGATTGCACCAAGACAAATTCCTTGTGTGCCCAATCACACTTGGCCAATAAAGAATTCTATTCTATTCTATTCTATTCTATTCTATTCTATTCTATTCTATTCTATTCTATTCTATTCTATTCTATTCTATTCTACTCAACTCTACTCTATTCTATTCTCAGTGTTATTGTTAATCAATATTGAACTACATATACATACATGCAAACATACCCACCATACTGTTTCCTTTCAGAGTATGCGACATTATGCAACTGCAGAACATGGATAAGAAATTTAAATCAAAGAAATTAAAGAATGAAGGGGGAGAGAGAGAAAAAAATACAGCTACAATTAATTTATATTGTCATCATTTACTATACATTAGCATATCTTTCAATTCTTGCAAACTTTGTTCCTCCTACATGCACTATTTCATACATTGCCTTTTGTTCCAGGATCTTCCTAGTGGATTCTTTGATAAGAGCTCATTAACGCAATCTGACTATGATTTTTTTTTGGTCTTCTCAGCCTATTCACTTTTCCTTCATACATTCCTCAAAACTAAGTTGTTATGATTTAAAATGATTCATTGGTGTTTAACAAGACTGTGTTTTACAGTTTTCTTCCCTTCATGGAATTCCAACATTTTAACATTATCATAATCATTTTGGTTTGAATTAAAAAGCACTGCAGTGGAAAAACAGTCATGTTAATATACTCTGTAATGCGATCTGGTCTTGTTTAGATAAAATGGTAATTAAATAAAGTCACAGTTTGGATGGAATTGCCTCATAAAATGTTATTTTTTTAAAAAAAAATCCAGTTAAGCATGCAGACAATGGAAAAGATTACAGAAAATAACATCACAATGAATAGTAATGAAAGAAAGGGCAAGTGTTATGGAATGTGCACCTGGACAAGGCGTGGTGATGGAGAATTTTCCCAGTGAAGAGGCAGTACATTCTGGAGAGAAGCCCAAATTAAGAGTTCCAAACTAGATGGGGGAGGAAGAGAGCTGGATGGGGGAGGAAAGAAGAGGTTAAGGGTAGCCACATTCTCAACTCTTGCAAGATATATCTATTAGGTTGGAGTTATAGCTTTAGTCTGGCAAGATTATGTCCATCAGGTGCAAGCAAATAAAAGAACTGGACTCGATTGGATTTCAGTGTGTCATCTTTGGGCATGGGCCTGATAGCAAGTCTGATAATTTCTAGTGACTTTTAGCGTCTTCATAGAATCAACCAGCCATTCTTTGAAGTGACCAGAAAGACTCTCCTTATAGTTTTTACTTTAGCACAAAGATGGCTATTATGGGATCTCCACATAGCTGCATCATTATGTGTTCTTTTGGTACCCGCATCTTCTGGTCCCAGTTGTCATAATTTGGGGTGTCTGGGCAGCCAAATTCTAATCTGCCTTTAACCAGTTCCTATCCTTAGAACTTTAGTGAGGAACAATTTAGATTCTGTGACTGTTTCCCTGGGCCTTTTTTCCTTTCCCTCCCAGCATTTGCAGCCAGCACATCAATTTATATTGACATATAAACAGCATTTAATTAGAATTGGATCAAGAGTCTGAAAAGTTTTTTCAACATTTTTTAAAAACCAGATCACTTGCTTATTATTTATTTTATTTTTATTTATTTGTATCCTGCCTTTATTATTTTTACAAATAACTCAAGGTGGTGAACATATTGAACATACCATCCTTTTCTTATTTTCCCCATAGCAACAAACCTATGAGGTGGGTTGGACTGAGACAGAGTGACTGACCCAAAGTCACCCACCTGGATTTCATGCTAAGGTGGGACTTATCTGTGCTGAGTAAATTTGTATATAATAATAGTCTTTAAATTGTATTAATTTCCTTTGATTAGTTTTGGAATCTTCTAATTATACTTTGCTATCACATATTGCCCAACAATGTCTATGTGTAGGAATCCACATTCATTAAATTCAAATTTGTGAAGGGGCAGAGTTTTAGAGGTCTCAGGAGCAGGAAGGAGAATGGGTGTTTTTTTTTTAAATGAAAACAAACCATCCATTCAAGTCATTGACTTTTTAATGTGAATCGCACCATGTATGAAAAAGGGTGAGACTTCAATCACACAGTCCCCATCTCAACATTTTTGAACCCCCACTCTGCAGACACCTCTGATCAGGAGTCTAAAATAGAGAAATTCTTGAAAACAACCACTACTAAGTTTCCGGGTACTTCTTTATCGAAAATTCTTTCTAACAATGCAAGTCTGAACCAAATTGCCACTCCTCTTCCGACAATATTAATTATAGTTTAGGTTTACTAGGTGAACCTAGCTGCTCAGTTTCTCATCCATAATTTTTTTTGTTAAAATAGATATTATCCATGCTGTTAAGCTAGGAGATTTCAGGCACTGTGGTCTTACAGGCTGCCAACTATGATCCACCAGCACTAATAAGTGCAAATTATCATGCTGTTTTTTAAGAATAGAAGTTGTCAAATCTTGGTTCCAAAGACAGCTCATCCAATATTCTTGATGCTCAGAGGAAGCAAGGAATCCCAATAGTGAAAATGCAGTGTGAAAGGTCCTTGTGTCACATCATGACTGATGTGAAATATGAATAATAGTGTGTGTCATACAGAATTATGCAGAAGGATAGGAATACAAAACCCCTTGGGAAATCTTAGATTCTTACAAATAAAGCCTCCTTTGACTCAACTTCTGGGCTTCATGACATGTTCATACAACTTCATTGGCAATAATAAAAGTGTGTTAGTATTGTGTTATTCTGGGGTATTTCTTCAGCTTCCCAGTCTAGCCTACAGCTCTAGAATGTCCTGTCAATCTCCTCTTCAAGTCCTGAGCAAATGAAACCTGCTTTCAGCCAAGGTTGATGGGGGATTAGGCCCACTCAAGTGGAAGGTGTCAAGGTTGGGAAAATTATGCTTATACGGAATGATAATAATTCATAAGGATGCTTTCCAGTCCCACATAGAGATAACAGGGATCGGACCTTGGATTTTTCACTTGGAAAGCATATGCAGGTGCCTGTAGCTAGTAAGGTGTTAAAGCATTTTCCTTTCAAAGGATCATGAATAAAATAATGATTTTTGCCTTTGAAGAGAAAGTAGGATTTTTTTAAAAGGACAAAATGTTCTTTTTTAAATGTTCACTGAGCTTTGTGCCCTGAGGTTATACTCTGCAGTTTTGTCTTCAAACTTTTCTCTTGCCAGATTTAGAAATGAATTTCTTGTGAAAATAAATAAATAAAAGTGGGTAGTCATGCAGCATCATTATGAGGCACAAACTTTTATCTTAGGAAGCTCACATTACAAAGAGTTGTGCAAAGGCAACCTGAGTTTTGTTTTTACCCAAGACAGGACATTGTGTGAAATTTCCATCCTACTTTCAGTGTTTGGGTTCTTCAGTGGAGATTTTATTTTTCTTTTCCATCTGGTGGGGATTTGATTGAAGAAGTGGAACACATTATTTTAGAATAATTTACTGCAAATTTATTACAGCCTATTTCACTATGGATCAGAACATTTGGGTTCCATTTAATTAAGTCCAAAGAGACTTTTTGTCAAGATGGACATGCTTAATAAAATTACATTTGTCGCTAGGGTATAAAGTGAATGCCATTGTCTCAGGGCTTCCTCATCAGCCTTCGCCTTTATTTTGCTTTCTCAATTGTTTTGAGGAGAGATGGTCTGAGCTTACCCTCTTTCCCCATGATTCATTTCAGAACTCTGGAATACGTGCATGCTCCATTTGCACCAGATCATGGTCTCTCTGACAGAAAGTGCAAAGAGTTTGATCTATAATTTACACAGATACTCGTCTAGGGAGTAGTTTGATGTGCTAAGAAATATAGATGCTACCAGCCTGGTGCAGTGTCTTCTTTTAATACGGAAAGTCTTTTGCATCAAGGAAAAATATTAATGATAATATATGACAGCATGATTAACTTCTCTAGAACCTACTATCTCCAAACACTTTTCCCAACCCTTCTCCTTTGCAGAAAACCTTGTGATTCTTTTTCACTCTAGAGGATATTTGGTCAAAGGATAAAGGATAAAAGCACCACGTCCCATCTGCTCCTTTTTCAGAACTTCCTCTCCTCATCCTTTCTGCTTTCTTCACAAATTCACCATGCTCTCACAACTCTCACCACAAATTCAAATTGCTCTCATCACTTTCCTTTGATACCAAATGACCCCTCTGCCCCCCCAAAATTTATAGATGCATGAGCCTATTGGCAGTGCAGGACATCCCAATTGGACACCTATGAGGATTCTGTGGGTGAGGCCACTGCCAGATCCTGAAGCTGGAGCCAGGGCAGTGCTACAGGCAGATCTTCCTGAGCCTGTTGAAACCTAAGGCTATCCCTTGAGCTTTGGAATGCAATTCAGTGAGTGAGTTCTGCATTAGGCATGAAAGCTGGCTGGGTGACTTTGGGCCAATCACTCTGTCTCATTCCAGCCCACCTCACAGGGATGTTTGTGTGGGTAAAATAGAAGGAGGAAGGAGTATTCGCTATATTCACTGCCTTCAGTTATTTATAAAAATAATAAAGGTGGGATCAAAACAATCTAAAAATAAAATAAAATTACAGCAAACCATACTTGTTCCTTGGAACCCTTCATTTGAAAATCACAACAGAGGCCCATAAATAGAACACATGCATCATCCAAAACTGTAAGTAGTGTCTTGGATTCTGGGTAACTCTGCTCTGTGAACCTAGTTGCTGTGGCTTATAAGGTGGGGTTCTTCATTTAGCTAGTATTGAGTTATTCAACAAACTTGACTTACTTAAGTAACTACAGTTCTGCCAATAGTAGAGGTAAGTTGCTTGCCCTTTAAGATTTCCTTATGAGGTTCCCTGTTAAGATGTTTGGCAATTGCCTGAAATAAAATAAAATTTCACAGCAAGATTCTCTCAGCCTTCTTTTTAGTAAAGCTTTATTGATATGAAAGTTGGGAGGGTGGGTGGAGAGCCATTACAAGAATTCCAGCAACACAGCCATTTTTCACTTATATCCAATAACATTCCTCTGTACATTAGGGTGTAGAGGTGGAGACCTTCTGATTTTCTTTCTAATATTCATGACCTCCCAAATAGGCAGGTTTGAGAAATTTGCAGCTGACTGTTTATATAATGTCTCCAGAACCTTTGTCCGCCTTGGAATGGGATTTCCCCTTTTCCAAGCAGTCAGAGCCTTTTGCTAGAAGGAAGAGTGGACAGGGTTTTACTTCTGTAGTATTTCATTGAAAACCCTGCATACCAGTTGTTGTGTCCGCGAAATGATGCCAGGAGTCGGTGACTTTAGTGCAAGCTCTTTATTTGTGAGTTGGAACTGAACTGGCGAAAGGAAAACAGCCCGCGGCTTTTATTCCTTTCACCGCGGCGGCCGCGGCCAATGGCACTGCTTTGAATCTCCCGCGATCCGAATGGACCAATCGCGGGAGATTCCTAGCGAGCCAATCGGCGCGGCTCGCCTGACCAATTGGAGAGTCCCGCGCTTTGGCCAATCAAAGCACGGGGATCTCGAGTATGTTAATTAAGGACAGAACACCCCTCCCCTCTTGGTTCAGTCCTTACGTTGCGTAGTCATGTAGGTAGGCGGGGCTCCGTCTGGGCCTACTTGACCTGCGCAACTCAGTTGTAGGCTGGATCCCGGCCGGTTCGGTCGGGATCTCTGCTGCTCCTGCTGCCGTCGTGGGAACCGGCTGGTCGATCGGGCCGGTCCTTTCTCCGTAGCTCCCTCCTGGGCCTTCCGGGTTGGTTGAGCTGCGGGTTTCGCCGCTCCCACTCAGTTTTTCCGGGTCGGTCAAGCTGGCCTGACTGTTTCTTCCTGGCGAGGGGTCGTGATGGCTGCTTTCCGGTGAGTACTGCTGGTTTATTCTTCTTTGGTTTTGGTCCCCTGGGTATTCCCTCCCCCCTTGGTTTGTGTTGTGGGGGTTGGTTTCGCCTGTTTGTGCGTCGGTGGTTTGTTGGTTGGTAGTCCTCGACCTTAGTTGGTCGATGTGGCGTTTCCACGCTCGTCCATCTGCTGTTTGTAGCCGGTACGAGTGTGGGCCTGTTGTTTGTGTGATGACGGCTGGAATCCATAGTGGGTCTCCCGTCAGGTTCTTTGCGTATACGGGGTCGCCGGGTGCGAAGGTTCGGTGTTTGCTGTTTGAGTCTGGGGGCCTCTCCGGGTTATACGTGGGGTGTAACCTGTCAAGTGGGAACCTTAGTTTTCTGCCCATTAATAGTTCGGCTGGGCTTTTATTGGTTGTGGTATTTGGGGTTATGTGTTGGGTGAAGAGTAGTCTGTTTATTTTCTCCTGGATCTCCCCGTGGTCTATTTTCCGGATGGTCTTTTTAGTGAATTGGACCATCCGTTCTGCCCTACCGTTCACCGCCGGGTGCGCCGGTGCTGTCAGCGCGTGGCGGATGCCCCTTTCCGCTAGGAATTTTTCGAATTCCAGCGAGGTAAACTGGGGCCCGTTGTCGGAGACGACGACGTCTGGGAGGCCGTGTGTTGCAAAGAGTTTGCAGAGTTCCTTGATCACGGCCTCCGTGGTTGTCGTCTTCATGTTGCTTACCTCCAGCCAGTTGGAGTAAGCGTCAACTGTTATGAGGAAGGTGTATCCTTTTGTGGGCCCGGCGAAGTCTATATGGATCCTAGACCAAGGTCCCCTTGGGGTTTCCCACTCTAGGACGGGTGCTGTGGGTGGGCTTGGCCTAGACTCCTGGCATCGTTGGCACCTAGCTACCCAGGCCTCTATTTGTTTGTCCATCCCTGGCCACCAAGCGTAACTTCTGGCCAGGGCTTTAGTCCTAACGATGCCAGGGTGCCCCTCGTGTAGCAGTTCCAAAACCTTCCCCTGTAGCTTTTCCGGAATGACCACCCTGTCCCCCCATAGTATGCACCCTTTTAATAAGGAGAGTTCCATTTGGCGGTTTTGGAACGTTTTGACGGACTCGTCGTTGTCCCTTTCCGGCCACCCTTTCTCTACCCAATGCAACACCCGCGCCAGACATTTGTCTTTATTAGTCTCTCGGGCAATGTCTGATGCGGTTATGGGCAGGTTGGGTAGAGTCTCTATGCTGAGGGTGGTCGTCGTGGGTGCTGGGTCGGTATCGGGTTCCGGTAGCGGCGAGCGGCTAAAGGCGTCTGCATGGGAGATCGTCTTACCCGGTCTGTGTATGAGTTCATAGTTGTAGGCTGCCAGGAACTTGGACCACCTTGTCATTCGGGGAGACAGAATGTTCGGGGTGGCCCGGTTTCCTGCAAGGATTCCCAGCAGCGGCTTGTGATCCATTATGATGGTGAAAGTCCGGCCATAGAGATATTCGTGGAATCGTTTTACGGCGGCAACGATAGCCAGAGCCTCTTTGTCCAGTTGGCTATAGTTCCGCTCCGGTTTGGTGAGGGTCCTTGAAAAGAATGCGATGGGCGCTTCTTTTCTGTCGGGAAGGGTATGGCTGAGGACAGCGCCGATGCCGAAGGGTGATGCGTCGCATGTGACGGCCAGAGGTAGGGTCTCGTTGAATTGTATAAGGACGGCGTCCGAGGTGAGGAGGTCCTTCGTTCTTTGGAAGGCGGCTTGCTCGCGTTTCCCCCAAGTCCAGGTCGCCGCCTTGTCCAGGAGCCTATGCAAGGGCTCCGCCGCCGTCGCCTTTTGGGGTAGGAAAACATTGTAAAAGTTCAGTAGCCCCAAGAACGCCTGTAGTTCCGTCTTTGACTTGGGTGTGGGGGCTTCTTTGATGGCCTTGATTTTTTTGTTTGTGGGGTGAATGCCGTGACGGTCTAGGAGGTAGCCCAGGAATTCTACTCGTTCCGTGCATAGCTGGCATTTCTCCCTCTTGACTTTTAGTCCGGTCTCTTTAAATTTGGTTAGGACCTCCCTTAGTCGACCCTCTAGTTCGGCTTGGTTGGCTGCCGACACTAGGACGTCATCGAAGTAAGGTACCACCCCCTTGATACCTTGCAATAGTCTCTCCATTAGGCTTTGGAATATGCCCGGTGCCACGCTGACTCCGAATTGGAGTCGGTTGCATTTGAATGCCCCCCGGTGGGTGACTATGGTCTGAGCTTCTGCTGTTTGCTCGTCGACCAGCAACTGTTGGTATGCCTGGGCGAGGTTGAGCTTGGCGAAAACCTTGCCCCCTCCCAGTGAGTGCAGTAGGTGTTGCACTACTGGGACGGGGTAGGCGCTTTGTTGCAGCATGCCATTTAGGGTGGCCTTATAGTCCCCACAGTCACTGACCCATCGGGCTTGATCGGGTGACTATGGGGGTCTCCCACCGGGCGTGGTCTATGGGCTGTCGAACCCCTTGTTTGACGAACTTGTCAATTTGCTCGTCTATCTTGGGTATAAGTGCGAATGGCACCCGCCTTGGTTTCAGGCGTTTTGGGGGGACGTTAGGGTCTAGGTCGAAAGATATAAGGGGCCCTCAGTACTTGCCTAGGTTTCCGTCGAAGACCTCTTGGAACTCCCGGGCCAGTTGCTGCTCCCAGCTGTCGTCGGTGACGTGGTCGACTCCCGTGAGTGCAATGTCGAGCGGGGCGAACCATTGCAGTCCCAGTAGGCTTGGGCGGTCGCGGTCGACGATTGTTAGGGGAAGTCATTCGGTGCGCCCCTTATACGTGATGTTGAAGTGTTTGGTTCCGACTACCGGGATGCGGTTTCCCTGGTAGTCCTTTACAATGAGTCTCTGGCTGTCTACATTCCTCCTTTGGAGGGTAGGCACCAAGAGCTTTATTTCATGCCATGCAATCATGGAGAGGTAGGACCCGGAGTCCACCTCCATTGTGCATGGCTGGCCCTCGATGCCTACCTCCACGTGGACCTTCCGGGCGTCGTTGGTGATGGCGTGGCTGATGGTGACCGTCTGGTGGGTCTCCTCTCTCCACCGGTTGTCGCCGCCTCGCGAGGATCGCCCGTTCCGGTCCCATCGGCTGTCCGAGGGGCGATCTCTGGTCCGGGGTGGTGTGCTTTCTCTCCTCCGGTCGTTCTGGTCCCATCGTGCCGGGCTGCGATTTTTCTTCAGGCGGCAGACACGGGCGATGTGTCCCTTCTTGTCGCAATGCTGGCAGATCGATTCGAAAAACCGGCATTCCGACCTGGGGTGGTCACCGCCGCAACCGGCACAGTTGGTCCTCGACTTACGACCTCGCCGGCTTCGTGGGTCGTGGCCTGTCTGGAGTCGATGGATGTCCTCCTCATCATCGGAAGTGCCCGATGCCGAGTGGAAATCGCCCTGGTGGGTGGTCGTCTCGGGTTGGGGCTCTGTCGACCTCGCCGGGTTATTGTTTCTGCTGCGGTCCCCAGTGTTTGGTCTGCGCATGCGGTCAGCGGAAGTTCGGGTTGCTTCGGCGGCTGCGGCTGCGGTGAGGGTGTCTGCTAGGCTGATGTTGCCCTTGGCCATCAGCCGGCTCTGGAGGACAGGGTCCCACAAACCGAGCACGATTCGGTCTCGCAGGGCGTCGTTTAGGTTGTCAAACTCGCAGGGCTCCTCTGGTTAGTAGACAAGAGAGGAGTTTGTGATCTTTCTTTGCTATACCCAGTAAAATCAGACCCTTATTCTCAAAACAATTGAAAGTTCTATGATTCTTGGTAACATGTCTTAGCAGAACCAAGTCATCTCTGCCCTGGCTGATTAATTCCAGCTGATTGGTCATACTGTGTAGCAATTTAGAATGTGCAATTATGTAATCCCATCTAGCAGAAGTTCCTTATATTCTTCTCCAGCTGTTTTTAGATGTAAGAGCAGCTGAATCTGGACCTTAATATATAAAACCTATAAAGAGAACTTTGGAGTGAAAGGTTGTAAAAGTTTTTTTTTTTTAAATATGTGCAATAAATGAATTTGTGCATGTGATTTTTTTTTTTTATAAAATGGCAATAAGTTTAGAGGCATCAGGCTGGGGATAGCAGCTTTATCATATATTTTTCCTTTGTATATTTGGGAATGTAGTTCTAATTTTTGAAAAGAAAAATGAATATTTATTCTGAATCATGATGTTTTAACTTTTCTCAGTGAAAGATTAAAAAATAAAGGGACCTACAAGACACTATGACACTAATAAATTTAGATAGTCTATTTTTCTCTTTTAGATCCAGATTAGGCCCAGATTATTTGAAAGCTGAGTTTTCTCTTTGGGCTCTATAGTTTTTGGACAATCAGTTTTCCTAATGGTCAATCATTTACTGGTTCCTGGATGTAAGACAACCATTAGCATATAACAGATAATCAGAGTTGGAAGGGACCTTGTAGGCCATCTAGTCCAACCCCCCGCCAAATGGGAGACCGACACCATTTCTGAGAAATGGCAGTCCAATCTCTTCTTGAAAGTCTCAAGTGATGGCACTCCCACAACTTCTGAGGGCAAGCTGTTCCATTGGTTGATTGTTCTCACTATCAGAAAGTTTCTCCTTATTTCCAGGTTAAATCTCTCCTTGTTCAGTTTCCATCCATTATTCCTGGTCTGGCCTACAGGTGCTTTAGAAAATAGCTTGACCGCTTCTTCCTCTCTGTGGCAGCCCCTCAAATATTGGAAGACTGCTATCATGTTTCCCCTGGTCCTTCTTTTCACTAGACTATCCATGCCCAGTTCCTGTAACTGTTTGTTGTATGTTTTAGCCTCCAGTTCCCTAATCATCCTGGTTGCTCTTCTCTGTACTTTTTCTAGAGTCTCAACGTCTTTTTTGTAATGTGGTAAACAAAACTGGATGCAGTACTCTAGATGTGGTCTTACTAAGGCTTTATAGAGTGGTATTAGTACCTCCCTTGACCTTGATTGTATCCCTCTGTTAATACAATTTAGGATTGCATTAGCTCTCTCTCTCTCTCTCTCTCTCTCTCTGTCTCCACTCCTTCAATATTTTGCTTATCATATCTATCATACTTTAGACTATAGTAGGCCATCTGTGTGCAATTGGGTGATTGTTTCAGAGGTTATTTCCTTATCTAAATGTAGAACCAGAATGACCAAAGGTAAGCAAAAAAGCAGTGGGAGTGGAAGCAATTTCTAACTTCCTGCCAGCTTCCCCATTGAGTTTCCTTATGGGAAGCTGGCAGAGAATATCAGAAATCTCCTTTCCTGGAGGTGCAGGTCAGGAATGATATTGGGAGGGGGTGTTCAAGAGATGCCATATGGCTTGGGAAAGGTGTGGGGGGGTTCACCAGAGATACCACATGGGTCAGGAAGGACATGTGTGCAGTTAGTATAGAATAGGAAACATGCCTGGTAGATGCTGTGCAAGTTGGGTAGGGTGCATGAAGAAATGGTACAGGTCAAGAAGAATGCATGAGGGTTTTAAGGATGTGTGAGAGGTGCTGTGCAGATTGGGGATGGCATGCAAGGGATAACATGGGATAGGAAGGGTGCCTGGGGTGCTTGGGAGTTGGCAAGAGGTGCTATGCCATCATGGACAATTGGAGGAAGGATGTGTGTGTGTGTGTGTGTGTGCACGTACATGTGTGTGCATGCCCAAAAGATGCTGCATAGGTCAGGGAAGGCATGCAAGGCACAAGTCGGGAGTGTGCACAGAGTGGTGGTGGCATGGGCCTAGACAGGTCTGTCACCTCTCTATTCTTCCTTCCCTTTATTCCCCCTTCCCTTCCAAGCAGGGAAGTAAATGGCTGCTGCTGGGTGGAGGAGTGAGGGTCTGTGAGACTGGCTGGGAAACTGTCACAGAACATTGAAAATGAACCAAAACTTCCCAAATTTCATTGCCTTGGGAGTAATGGGTTCCAGATTTTGGTCTCATTCTATAAGTTAGCCCATCAGAGGTACCTCCTTGATTCAAAAATTGTTGCCCTGTGATGCATTGTTTGGCCGATTGAAAGCCATAATGATAGTCTTAGATTCTTCCCTCTGTACTGGGGTTCTGCTAGTGCAGCACCACAACACTTACAGCTACTTACAACACTTACAGAACTCTTATCCTAATCGCAGGACTTTACAACAGTAGTAGTAAGAACAACAACAAAAACTCAGAAGGAAAAACAAAACAAGGCCAGCAAGGTAAAATAGATGAAAGGATTTGAACTCCTGAACTAACCAGTGACAAGTATGATGTCCAACTTTCAGAATTCTTGTCGCAGGATTAAATCACTGCAGAGAAATTTGCTCCTTTTAAATTCTACCCATTCAGACATGTGTCTTCAGACAATTTCCCCAAAGTTTTGTGTAATGTCAGAACAAGTGAGCTTAGAAGGAAATGTGAATCAATACTTGTGCTCAATGAACAGTTAATGCTGACAAGAACTTACTCGTGGGACATGTCCAGATTTTAAAGAATGGATGTTTACTGTAGAACTTTATAGTTCCACAGAACACCTCTATAACACCAGTGATGGAGTATTAAGCAACAGCACTGAAATATGAGACCCACAAGACCTGGATGTGTTTTGCAGTTATTGTAGCATATTAGATGGCTATATTCTAACAAGTGCAAGGAAAATTTAGGCAAAACTTATTTATATGGCTGCTATTTCTTCTGTACTCCTTAAAATTATTTACTTGCATGTCAGTTTTCCCCACAAAGGCTATATTTTGTATATAGAAATCAGACTGTGTTTCTTTTTAAATTAATGCACACAAATATTTGCAAGTTGCAATATATATTATATTGTTATAAAAATACTTCCTCCACATATAGGCAGGTGGGGACTACATTGTTTTATATTAGTAACATAATGTGAAAGGTTTTTGGATAAAAACAGTTTTAAAGAATGAATATATCAAAGTTGTACACCGAACATTTAAGAATTCTCCATAATATTAAAAAAAAATGGGGTGAAATTTTTAAATAGTATGAATTAAAATATGGAAAAAACTTCAAATGGCTTAGAAGGAGAGAAGGATTGGTAAGAACTCCTGAGAATTACAGGACAAAAGAAGGGGTGGGGTGGGGGGGATAAGATGCAAATGTGTGTGTGTGTGTGTGGTTAATGTTCCTGGTTAATAATTTGTTTTTGTTTGCTTTAATAGAGTAAGAAATAAAAGAAGATGGGGAAGGGAGACACAGAGAAGAATTCAAAATCAATAGTTAAACATAAAATCCTGTAAGTAACTGTGAGATCTGGGGTGGATCGGTTCGAAGGAGACGCGAGACCATCTAGTGAGTTCAGCTCTTTATTTTAGATAAGAATAGTCTGAAGAATGCGAGCCACGGCAGCCCTTCATATAGGGCTGGCTCGCGGCTCGGTGGCCAATGGCAGTGCTTTGAATCTCCCGCGATCGGCACAGCCAATCGCGGTAGATTCCTAGCGCTCCAATCACGGCCGAGCCTTCGACCAATCAGGTCGCTGTCCGTCTGGACCAATCAGTTAAGAGGGTTTGGAGTATGCTAATATCATACACCCCTCCCCTCTTGGTTTCGTCTGTCGGTGCGTCGTGACGTAGTCACGTAGGTAGGTGGGGCTTTGTACGGATGCCTTCTCTGTCGCTCCGGTTCCTTGGGATGGAACCGCCTGGAATGTTGAGCTGGGCCTTTCTTGGTAGCTCCGTCCCGGTCTACCTGGGCTGGTTGAGCTGCCGTTTCTGTTGTTCCCGCCAGATCTTTCTGGACTGGTTGAACTGGTTTGGCTGCTCCTTCCAGGTGAAGATTCCGGGGTGTTATGTTCCATGGGTCCTGCATCTACAGGTGAGTAGCATCAGTTTATTTGTGGTTTATTTATGCTAGGTGGGGGGTGTTCTGTTTGTGTTAGTTGGTTCCCTTCGGTTCTTTCTTTCTCGCTTGCCGATTCCCCCCCCCCCCCAGCTTCTTGCTCTGGTGTTTGGTTGTTGGTGACAGCTATCCTTGATCTTAGCTGGTTGATGTGTCATTTCCAGCTTTTTCCATTGCTTGTCTCTAATCGGTATGATAAGGGGCCGGTTATCTGAGTGATTGTTGCTGGTACCCAGAGTGGTTCTCCTGACAGGTTTTTCGCGTATACCGTGTCCCCTATTTTAAATGTTCTGTGTTTGCTTGAGGAACCCAGGGTTTGTCCAGGTTGTATGTTGGATGCATTCTATCTAGGGTTGACCACAGTTTCCTACCCATCATAAGTTCTGCTGGGCTTCTATTTGTGGTTGCGCTAGGTGTGATATGTTGAATGAGGAGCATTTTATTAATTTTGTCCTGTATATTGGCTGCTTCTATTTTTTGGATGGCCTTCTTTGTGTGTTGGACCATGCGTTCCGCTCATCCGTTCGCCCCTGGATTACTGGTGCAGTTAATGCATGGCATATTCCTTGGCCTGCCAGAAATTGATCAAATGCTAGGGTGGTAAATTGGGGCCCGTTGTCCGATACTATTACATCTGGTAGGCCATGCGTGGCAAACAATTTGCTCAGTTTTTTGATTACCACCTCTGTTGTGGTGGATTTCATGGTGCTTACCTCCAGCCAGTTGGAGTAAGCATCCACTGTGATAAGGTACATGTGTCCCTTGGTTGGCCCCGCAAAGTCTATGTGAATCCAAGACCACGGGCCTCTGGGTGTTTCCCATTCTTGGGTTGGGGCTGCGGGAGGGTTAGGTCTGGATTCTTGGCATTGCTTGCATTTGGCCACCCAGGTTTTGATCTGTTTGTCCATTCCTGGCCACTATGTGTAGCTTCTGGCCAGGCTTTTCATTTTGACCATCCCTGGGTGCCCCTCATGCAACATCCCCAATACCCTTTCCTATAATGTTTCCGGAATTACCACTCTGTCCCCCCCAAAGTATGCAGCCCTTCTTGGTAAAGAGTTCAGTTTGTCTGTTTTGGAAGGGTCTGAATAGTTCATCCTTATCCCCTTCCAGCCACCCTTTTCCAACCCAGCTCAAGATTTGCGCCAGCCGCTTGTCTTTATTTGTTTCTCTGGCAATGTCTGGCACAGTCACGAGTGGGTTGGATATTGTCTCTATTTGGAGTACCTCTGTTGTGGGTGCTGGGTCGTCTTCCCAGTCAGGTAGGGGTGAGCGGCTCAGGGTGTCTGCGTGGGCGATGTCCTTGCCGGGTCGGTGTATCAGCTGGTAATTGTATGCTGCTAGGAATTCAGACCACCTTGTCATTCTTGGCGATAGAATGTTCGGTGTGGCCCTGTTTCCCGCCAGGATTCCTAGCAGCGGCTTGTGGTCCGTGATGATTGTAAAAGTCCTACCGTAAAGGTATTCGTGAAATTTCTTGACGCCGGCGATGACTGCTAAGACCTCTTTGTCGAGCTGGTAGTTCTGTTCTGGCTTTGAAAGTGTCCTTGACGAGAAAGCGATGGGTGCTTCCCTCCCATCTGGTAGCTGGTGGCTGAGGATGGCGCCGATCCCAAATGGTGATGCGTCACAAGTTACCATTAATGGCAGGGTGTCGCTGTACTGGATTAGTACCGAGTCGGATGTTACCAGGTTCTTTGTGTTGTTGAAGGCGCTCTCCTCCTGTGCTCCCCAGGTCCAGGTGGCTGTTTTATCTAACAGCCTATGCAGCGGTTCCACCACGGTCGCCTTTTGAGGTAGGAAGACATTGTAAAAGTTTAAGCCTGTAAAAGCCTGTAATTCCGTTTTGTTTTTGGGTCGAGGTGCTTCCCTTATGGCTCTCAGTTTCTTTTCTGTGGGGTGGATCCCTTGTTTGTCTAGGAGGTACCCTAGAAATTCGACCCTCTCAGCCTGTAGTTGGCACTTCCCTTTCTTGACTTTAAGTCCCGAGTCTCTGAATTTCTGCAGTACCTCCCTCAACCTGGCTTCTAGTTGTTTTTCATTTTTCACGGCCACCAAGACTTTGTCAAAGTAGGGCACAACTCCTTCTATGCCCTGGAAGAGTCTTTCCATAAGGCTTTGGAAGACCCCGGGTGCCATGCTGACTCCAAATTGGAGCCGGTTGCAGCGGAAAGCCCCTCGGTGCATTACAATGGTTTGGGCTTCTGCTGTTGTGGCGTCGACCGGCAGCTGCTGGTAGGCTTGTGCCAGGTCGAGTTTTGTGAAAATTCGGCCTCCCCCCAGTGAGTGCAGAAGATGCTGTACTACTGGGACGGGGTATGCGCTTTGTTGGAGCGCATGGTTTATGGTGGCCTTGTAGTCACCACAAATTTTCACAGACCCATCTGGCTTGATGGGGGTGACAATTGGGGTCTCCCACCAGGCATGATCGATCGGTTCCAGCACCCCTTGCGTGATGAGCTTATCAAGCTGCTCATCGATCTTGGGCTTGAGTGCAAACAGCACTCGCCTGGGCTTAAGGCGGATTGGCGTGATGCTCGGATCTATGTTAAAGGAGATAGGGGATTCCCGGTACTTGCCTAGGCTGTCATCGAAGACTTCCTGGAAGTCCCTTACGAGTGCCGCTTCCCAGTCCGCCTCTCCGATGTGGTGTATGCCGGTTACTTCAATGCTCAGGGGTGCGAACCAATGTAGTCCCAATAGGCTCGCTCAATCTCGGTCGACGATCATCAGGGGTAGCATTTCTGTGTGGCCCTTGAAGGTGACCTTAAAGTGGCCTCTGCTGACTACAGGGATTCAGTTCCCTTGATAGTCTTTGAGAGTTAGTGTTTGGTCCTCCAGTTCGTAGCGGCGGATGGTGGGAACCAGGCGCTTGAGTGTGCGCCAGGAGACCAGTCGCATGGCTGATCTTCTATCCCCACCGTCACATATACCTTCCTGGCCTCGCTAGTGGAGGAGTGGCCAATGACGACAGTCTGGTGTGTTTCCTCTCTTTGTCTCGTCTCCTGCAGTCGCCTGTTCCGACCTTCTCGGCTCCAGCGGTTCTCCGTCCGGCGATCACGGTTTCTGGTGGGGGTGCTTTCTCGCCGTCGGGGGCTGCCATTTCGTCATCACGGGCTGTAGTGTTTTTTATTCTGGCATGCTTTGGCGATGTGCCCCTGTTTCTCACAATGGCTGCAAATGGCGTTGAGAAAACGGCAGTCTGCTCGGGGGTGATCGCTGCTGCAGCTGGCACACTGGAACCTCGACTTACGACCTCGTGGTTCCCGCCACTCCCACGCTGATTGTAGGTGGGGGATCTCCTCCTCCTCGTCCTCGGTTTCCGAGAAGGAGTCGACATCACCGTGGTGTGTGGTTGTGTGGTCTGTCTCTGGTTGTCTCTTGGGGGTCGACGTTGTCTCTCCAGCTGCTGGTCATGGCATGATGCTCAATTGTCGCATCTGAGCCGCTGATTTCTTGGCTGCTTCAGCTGCAGCGGCCTCGGTGAGGGCATCGGCGAGAGAGATGTCCCCCTTTGCCATGATGTGGCTCTGGAGGATGGGGTCTCGGAGTCCTAGGATGACGCAGTCTCGCAGGGCCTCATCCAGGTCGGCAAACTCTCACAGACTGCCCAGGTCCTGTAACACCACCATGAAGTCACCCAGCCCCTCACCCTTGCATTGATCCCGCCTGTAGAAGTCATGCCACCGGATAAGGATGGGCAGAATGGGGGCATAGTGGCTTCTCAGCAGGGGCTCGAGGTCGTCCCACTCCATTGCCTTGACATCCTCTGGTTTGGTCAAGGCTTTGGCCATCTTAAATACTGCGATCCCACAGTGTGTGAGGAACACGGCTCGTTTCTTGTGGCCGTTGGCGTCCTTGAGGTTGCTACTCTCGAGGAACATTTGGAACCTATCGGTATAGGATTCCCAGTCCTTGGTAGCAGGGTTGAAGGGTGTGGGTGGCGAGTTGATGCCGGCCATGCTTTCTGTTCAGCGTGTTGCTTCGCCACGTGCTGGGGTCTCCTTGTTCATGATCCCACCTTTGTCGCCAGTGTGAGATCTGGGGTGGATCAGTTCGAAGGAGATGCGAGACCATCTCGTGAGTTCAGTTCTTTATTTTATATAAGAATAGTCTGAAGAATGCGAGCCGTGGCTGCCCTTCATATAGGGCTGGCTCGTGGCTCAGTGGCCAATGGCAGTGCTTTGAATCTCCCGCGATCGGCACAGCCAATCACGGTAGATTCCTAGCGCTCCAATCACTGCCAAGCCTTCGACCAATCAGGTCACTGTCCGTCTGGACCAATCAGTTAAGAGGGTTTGGAGTATGCTAATATTGTACAGTAACTATGGGAGAAGAGACTTTTATTTGAATACGGCATCTTTTATAAAAGACAAATCATTCATGAATGTCTGAGCCTAGTTCTTGAAACTAGCAGAAGTACAAAACAGTTAGATAATATTGTAGAAATTATGACAAATGTAAGGACTTATTTAGGTCTGTGCTGTCCTCCCTCTTCTACTTGTCAGAATCTTTTCCCACTGCTGAGTTAAGATGTTATCCATTCATCCTTGAGTCAACAGAAAACTATACTAGCATGAAGTCTGCTGCCCCCTTTGTCAGTCCCTCTCCTACCTGTTCTGACTCAAGGTCAAATGGTGATCTTCTCATTTGGCATGGGTGAGGTGTGATCACTAAAGCAATTGAATAATTCTTATGGCAGTGCTGTTTTCCCTTTCCTACTTGTCAGCTGACAGGAAAAACATCCACCAGTCATGGTGCATTGCTGCCATGAATAAAGCAAGCCAGACTGCTCTTTCTGGTGCCGCGTCTCCTACACCCCTTTCTGTTGCCACCTGAATAAAGTTAGGAAAACAACAGATTAGAGATGTGAAGGAAGCTGAATCACAAGCAGCACACTTATTGGAAAGCTCCCTACAATTCTTTTTCTAGTAGAATAGAATAGAATAGAATAGAATAGAATAGAATAGAATAGAATAGAATAGAATAGAATATAGAATACAGTATATTATATAATACTGTATATATCCTGGACTGAGTAGTCTAGCTGTAACTCTGAAAGACCACCAGGGCAAGGTGAGAGTATTCTTTAGTGAGAGTAGAGCAGATGAGTCAGAGTAGGGATCAGAAGGGAGGGAGGATGTTTGTATCAGCCAGAAATAGCCAATAAATGCTACTCAGATCCACCCGTTACTTACTGATCAGTTGACCTTACACCCAACATAATGGTTCATGAAGCATTAACATATATTATATACCTTGGGGCTATCTTTGAATTCTATTTTAAAATGCTGTTTTAACCTGGTACAACTAAGCTGTCAGAATAAAAAGGGAAATATAGCTTATTTACCAGTGCAGCTAAGGAGACTTGCTCATCAGCTGAAGTCCTGGTGTGAGAGGAAGAGCCAGCAGAAAAAGATTGTTATCAGAGCATTTTTGCACTAGGAGAGAATGGTACTCGGTGATACATTGATATGTAACTCTTAGACTACGCAAGGGCTGGATCCATAAATTGGAAGGGTTTTTTCACTTTTGGATTGTACAGTCATGAGTTTATTTCTATATTTTTTCCCCTGATGCTTCGAGTCTCAAACTTATTATGCTCCTTGCAGGTGACCATTTGCAAAAATCTAGATGGTAGTTCAGAAATCTTTATCTAATAGCAGGTAGATCTTCCTTTGGAAATGTTCTTGGGAATGCCTTCCAGACTTGAAACCATTACAAAAATATACCTCAACTTGCTCTTTGGTAATTGACCAAATAAAAAGTTCCACGTGGTTATCTTGTCCACCCTCAGCCAAGCATATACAGAAGATAATTTCCTTTAGAGTTTCTTCAAGGCTACTTGCTTCATCTGAACCACGATTTTGAGTAAAATAAACTTCTCAAATAGAGCATAATGTGAGACAACTGAGAATACAATAACCATGTGGTTAAATCTGTCTCGGCCATTTCCTTTATTCCAGATGCTGAGTTCTGCAGTGCCACCATCATTTGCAAATCATTCCCAATACACTGTAAACCTAATCCTCAATCCCTACACTCTGCCCTATGCAAGTCCCAAATGCATTTAGCATCAGTTGACAGGGAGTTTTTTCAGTCAATCATTCCTTACTCCAAGCTACTGGAGTTAAACTCTGAGAACTTTGTCCATTCATCACTCAGTCTGTATTTTAAAATTGTCAGTGGCTGAGCTTACCTCCCTGCTCTTGACTTCCCAATGCTCCAAGAAACAAAAAGGGAAACAAACAACAAGAAGAAAAACTTTATTGTGGTGATTTTATAGTATGCTCTGTGCAATGTATTAGTCCACAAATCCTGATAATGTAACAACCCAGCAGAATTACAGCAAGGACTTTCAGCAAACTGAACTGAAGGTTCCAAACTTGTTGTTGGCCTCATTGAAAAAAACCAACAATCACCTACCATTTCTGGAGGACTCCAGTACACAGTGGATAGATTCAGTTCATCAGGTCCTGCCCCCTTGCCCCATGTCAAAAGTTGTGTTTTCTAACCTATTGGTACAAGTAGGGCTGTGTGATCTGCCTGTTTCATTTCATTTTGTTGTAGGCAAATGCTTTCATTTGGATTGCCAAATGTGTACTATAGTGAGTGTACACTTCTCCAGTCACTGATTGTTATCTTCTATAATTTCATCCTTGGCTGCTGGCTCCTTTAAAAGGGCCTTCTGAGACTAATTTTGCTTTGGGCAAGTGACTAAGAAGACTGTTGAGTGACTGAAGTTTCTCTTTACACACACTGATAGAATCAGATGATGCCCCCTGTTATGTTCGGTGCGCGGCGCAAGAAGCGGAGACAAGTCGACGAACAGTGAACTTCAACTCTTTATTTAACATGGTGCAACAGCTCTGAAAATGGCCTCAACAGCCCCCTTTATATAGGCAAGCTCTTGGGTATTTAGCCAATGAAAACACAGGAACGCTAGCTCTTTTAACCAATGAGAAAGGCTCGTTAATAGCCAATCAGATTCTCCTGAACGGACCAATCCGATATCGCTATTATCGGCCAATCAGAAGTGCAGGGCCAGAACCCTGCACTTTGCTTAAAGGTTTCAACAAGCTTTATTCAAACACTTTTATTAATTCACAACACCCCTTCCCCCGGGTTCCGTTTAAGGGGTGCGGTAACGTAGTCTTTGAGGTAGGCAGGTTGTTTTGATTGTCTATTTGATTTACGCTGTCCTCCCGGTATTTGTCTAGAGTTTTGTTGGGGTAGGGCGTTATCTGGTGAACAGGGTGCCTCTGATTCTGTATCTAAACTTCCGTTCCCATTAATGTCCTCGATATCTCCTTGAGGCAAGTTAACCCCTGTCCCCGATCCTTCTTCACAAGTTGAGTCCGATCAGTTGTTTGTTCTGCTTGTGCCTTCTGCCATTTCAAAATCAGCCTCCTCAGCGTCTCCTCCCCCCTCAGTTTGGAAATTACCGGAATCGCAGACCCCCAACTGCAGCCTTGAACGCAGCTGATCAATATGGCGCTTCCATATTCTATCATTGCGACATTTTACTCGGTATGATCTGGGTCCGGTTACTTGGATTACAGTTGCCTCGACCCACAACGTGTCACCATAAAAGTTTCTTGCAAAAACCAAGTCGCCTATCTGGAAATTTCGGCATTTCCTACTGGACCCGTGTGGTTTTTCAGGTTCATACGATGGGTATAGTCGGTCCAGGTGGGAGCGGAGTTTTTGTCCCATCAATAACTCAGCGGGAGTTTTGTTGGTGACGCTGTGTGGAGTGATGTGCTGCAAAAGGAGTATTTGGTTAATTTTGTCTTCGATATCGCCATAGTCCATTTTATGTAGAGTTCTTTTGACGAATTGTACCATGCGCTCGGCCCTTCCATTAGCCACAGGGTGCGCCGGTGAACTTAGCTCATGGCGAATACCGTGGTCCGCTAGGTACTGTTCAAAAGAAAGCATGGTAAACTGGGGCCCGTTGTCGGATACCAAAACGTCCAGTAATCCTTGTGTTGCAAATAATCTGTCCAATTTCTGGATGACCGATTTGGTTGTTGTATTTTTCATCTCATGGATTTCGAGACAGTTCGAGTAGGCATCCACTGTTAATAAAAATGTGTGTCCATTCGTAGGTCCCGCAAAGTCCAGATGAATACGGGACCATGGTCCTCTGGGTGTTTCCCATTCTGTTGGGGTTGCTTTCGGTGGGGCATTGCTGACTTCCTGGCATTTGGAACAAGTCTTTATCCAGGCTTCGATCTGCTTGTCTATGCCCGGCCACCACGCATAGCTTTGTGCGAGTGCTTTCATGCGCACGATGCCGGGGTGGCCATCATGCAAGGTTCTCAGTACCGCTCGCTGTAACCGCTCTGGGACAATGACTCTATCGCCCCAAATGATGCAGCCCTTCTGGGAAAACAGTTCCGTCTGTCGACTTTTGAAGGGGGCGTAATGGTCAGGGATTTGGTCCAATGGCCATCCACGTTCTACCCAACTGAGGACACATGCTAAAATGGAATCGCATTTAGTTTCAATTGCGATATCGCGAGCCGTCAGCGACGGTTTTTGGAGTGTCTCAATCTGCAGTGTTGTGACGGTCGGAGCAGGATCATCAACGGTTTCTGGAAGCGGTGCACGGCTTAATGCGTCAGCATGGGGAATGGCTTTCCCCGGGCGGTGTTGCAACTTATAATTATAGGCAGCCAAGAATTCTGCCCAGCGAGTCATTCTGGGAGATAATATATAAGGGGTTGGTTTATCTCCTGCTATTATTCCCAGTAAAGGTTTGTGGTCAGTTATTATAGTGAAAGCTCACCCATAAATATATTCATGAAATTGTTTAACAGCAGATACAATAGCAAGAGCTTCCTTATCGATTTGACTGTAATTGCATTCTGCTTTTGACAGCGTTTTTGAAAAGTAGGCAACAGGGGCTTCACTTCCGTTTTGTAAAACGTGGCTCAAAATGGCTCCCACTCTGAAAGGTGATGCATCACAAGTAACAGTCAAAGGCAAGGTCTCATTATACTGCATCAAAACAGTGTTGGAGGTCAATTAGCTTTTTACTTGTCGAAACGCCTATTCCTCTCGGTGCCCCGAAACCCAGGTTGCTTTTTCGTCTAGCAAACGATGTAGGGGTTCGGCTGCGGTTGCCTTGTGAGGCAGGAAGATGTTATAAAAATTGATAAGGCCTAGGAATGCTTGGAGATCCACCTTATTTCGGGATCTTGGGGCGTTTTTGATTGCCCTAAGTTTGCTATCGGTGGGGTGAATGTCCTGTTTATCTATTAAATATCCTAAAAATTCTACTCAATCAGTGCATCGTTGACACTTGTTTTTCTTAACTTTGAGACCCGAGTCTTTAAATCTCTGAAGAACCAACCCCAGGCGCTCCCTTAGTATTTCTTGAGTCAGAGCAGCAATTAACACGTCATCAAAATAGGGGACAATGCCTTTTATCCCTTGTAATAGTCTTTCCATCAAACTTTGAAAGATTCCCGGGGCCACGCTTACTCCGAATTGGAGTCAGTTACATTTAAACGCACCTCGGTGCATAACAATCATTTGGGCCTCTGCCGTTTTTCTGTCTACAGGAAGTTGTTGGTATGCCTGGGCTAGATCTCGTTTAGTGAAGACTTTTCCGCCCCCCAGGGAATGGAGAAGGTGTTGCACCACCTGTACCAGGTAAGCGTTTTGCTGCAGGGCATGATTCAGGGTGGCTCGGTAGTCCCCACAATTTCTTAACGATCCATCTGGCTTGATGGGTGTCACAATTGGGGTTTCCCAGGGAGAATGGTCGGTTGGTTCTAACACCCCCTGGGCTATTAATTTATCAAGCTGCTCGTCAATCTTTGGTTTAAGGGCGAATGGGACTCGACGAGGCTTAAGGCGGATGGGAGCTATTTCGGGGTTGAGATTAAATATCGGGGTCCCCTTGTACTCGCCTAGTTTGTCTGCAAAGACGTCCTGGAATTCTTGGATGAGAGCCTCTTCCCAGTCATTGCTGCTGGTTCGGTGAATGCCGGCCACTTCAATTCCAAGTGGAGCGAACCATTGGAGGCCTAACAAGCTAGGCCGACCCCTGTCGACTACAGTCAAGGGTAGAGATGCAGTATGGTTTTTAAAAGAGACACGGACTTGGCTGGATCCAACGACTGGAATTTGATTTCCTTGATAATCTTTGAGTATGATTCTTTGGAATCGGAGGTCTTGTCGCTGGACGGTAGGGATGAGTTGCTTGAGGGTCTTCCAGGAAACCATAGAGAGGGACGATCCTGAATCGACTTCCATCATGCAAGGCTGGTTTTCGATGGCCACCTTCACCCTGATCTTCTTGGCGTCCAGTGATGAGGCGTGACCAATTGTAATAGTTTGGTGTGCTTCTTTTCACTTCGTTGAGTGATTTAGGAGTCTGTTTCTGTAGGAGTGATTGTTCCATTGGTGGTTCAAGGGTTCTCGCTTTGCAGGACGGCTTCCTGTAGATTGGCGGTAGTTAGCCCCCTCGGGTTTTGGCTGGGTCCTTGCTTGCTTCTACAGACCCGTCCGATGTGGCCTCTTTTCCCACACACATGGCAGAGCGCGTCGAGGAATTTGCAGTCTGATCGGGGGTGGTTTGCCCCACAACCAGCACATTGGTACTGCGATTTCTGGCATTGGTCTCGTTCAGACCGGAGCTGGTTGACCTCTTCTTCATCGCTTTCTGATGACGATTCGAGGTCCTCATGGTGGGCTGTCATTGCCGGTTCTTCTACATGAGGTGAAACTTCGCTGGCGAGTTGGCGAAGTGGAGCGTGGGTGCGGCGCATTCGAGCAGCCAACTTCCTGGTTGCTTTTGCTGCAGTAGCATCAGCGATGGCATCTTTAAGGCTAATGTCACTTTTCACCATCAGCTTACTCTGCATGCCTGGTGCATCTAATCCCAGAACTATTCTGTCTCTCAGGGCTTCTTCAAGGTCGGTAAACCTGCATAGGCCTCCTAAATTCCAGAGATCCGCTATGAAATCTGCAACGCTTGCACCCTTCCGCTGATCTCTCTGGTAAAATTCATGCCTTCTCACGAGCATTGGTATGGTCGGTGCATCGTGGGCCCTTAGTAGGGGTTCGAGGACGTCCCAGTCCATGGACTTCACTTTTGCCGGTTTGGCTAGTGCCTTGGCCATCTTGAATACGGTTGGCCTGCAATGAGTTAGGAATACCACCCGTTTCTTTCCGGTAGTGGCATCCTTCAAATTGTTGGTCTCCAGAAACATCTGGAAGCGATCCATATTTGAGTCCCAGTCTTCTTGTGCCGGGTCGAATGGAGTGGGTAGTATGACGCTGCCGGACATGGTTCCGCCGTTGGTGTGTTTCAGCCACGTGCTCTGTTATCGTTCTGTAGTGTTCAGTCAGCTCTGACGTTTCCACATCCCAACCTCGTCACCAGTGTTATGTTCGGTGCATGGTGCAAGAAGCGGAGACGAGTTGACGAACAGTGAACAACTCTTTATTTAACATGGTGCAACAGCTCTGAAAACGGCCTCAACAGCCCCCTTTATATCGGCAAGCTCTTGGGTATTTAGCCAATGAAAACACAGGAACGCTAGCTCTTTTAACCAATGAGAAAGGCTCGTTAATAGCCAATCAGATTCTCCTGAACGGACCAATCCGATGTCGCTATTATCGGCCAATCAGAAGTGCAGGGCCAGAACCCTGCACTTTGCTTTAAGGTTTCAACAAGCTTTATTCAAACACTTTTATTAATTCACAACACCCCCCTTCCCCCATCTCCCCTTCTCCCTACCTCCTCCCCTTTAAAAAAAACAGTCTATTAATGATCCAATGAAAAGAATAAAGATACTTTTCCTCCCCTCACCATGCTGTAGCAGCCAGGGTAAAGCCAAGAAAACTGGAATGGTGAAAGTGCTTTTTCCCCACCTGCCACTCATTGGTGGAAAGGTGAAACAAAGGTAAGAAGTTGATGACCAGAGTTCTATAAGTTTCAACTTCTGGCTGAAGTGAAAGCAGCAAGAATGGTAAAACTCTTTATATTATTCTGTACAACAGATAAACTTCTGTCCAACACAGAGGGAAAAAAGTTGTCCTCAAAAACCACCCAAAGGAACATGATTGATGCTTACTTTCCCAGCATGAGCAAGAGTAAAAGAAAAGGAGCAAGGGAATCTAAAATCAGGACACATAACAGTAGCAATTCTGCTCGTACATAGCAAAGGAACAGACTGAGATCTGGACAAGAATTCCCTAAGACAGTCTCATTTCCAGCTGGGTTCAGCATGAGAAATGAACATCTTAAAGCTGTTGTTTAAATTAGTCCCAAGGTGGAAGTATGCCAGTGAGAATAAGAAATGCCCACAAACACAAAAGGGGTTTCTTGCAATGTGAGTTTCATCCATAGCAGAAACATGGCAGAAATATTGGTTTTCAAGAGGTAACAAGGAAGCACGATTTGCTGTCTATATCACCTGATAGGAAGAGAAGGCACAATGGCAGAGGCACGGCAACATTATTGTGTGTAAGTGTCACTGAATAAAAACAACTCATATCTGCTTGCTCCCACTTCTTTTTCTGCCCACCACATCAGATGTTCCACAGGTCACAATAAAGTATAATTACACATTGAGAACCTTTGTTTAACCAACTGTCAAAGATACGTATCCATTCTATTCTACAATAACACACACTGATTCAGAAAATCGGTAATAAATGGTTCCTTTTTCTTTGCCAGGAAAAGTCCCTAAACAAACCAGAACTAGAGGAGAGCCCTTTGCAATCATGTTCCAAGAAAATGACAATTCTTTTTTCTATGAGGGTTTCCTGATGCAGAAGGAGACATCTCCTTGAGTAACTATTATCCATGGAGATCAAACATGTACAAACAAGACAAACAGTCACAGTATTTGCATGAGAAAAAAGTACAAGGTAACTCCTACCTTTTTTGTTCTCCCTTCCTTTGATCCATGCAAAGTTGTCCACAGGGTGGGTCAAAAAAAATCAAGGTTGCATCCTCCCTATTTCTTCTTAACTCTCCTCCTAATAATCTTTGTCAGATTTACAGAAATTTTTATCATAACCCATTCCTTCAAGCTTGCCCTGTTTGTTGTCCACATCAATGAGCTGCACTGAAATTTTCTTCCATCTGTATAGTTTTATAAAATTAACTGGGCTGACACAGACAATCACATACAGAGGTTTTACTGGGGAAAAAAACCTGAGATACACTTGGCTGCAGATTGGGCACCGTTCATAAACCCAAGCAAATGTATCCTGCTTCCAACATTATGTAGCTTTGGAAAAAATAAAGATAACTTATTCATCTGTCAGCAGAATAATCCCTATGATCCAATTGCTGAGAGATACTATCACCCCATGGTTTCATGGCTTATTCTGCTCTAAATGACACTGCAATAGTGCAATTAAGGCACATGGGGGTTAAACAAAAAAGAACCAAAGCCTTGAGGAACAAGAAATTCAACCCTCACTAGCAAGAGTGAGGATTGAGCATGAAAAGCATAGAAAAACAAAGACAGCAAAAGAACAACTGAAAAAAAAAAAAACCCAGCAGGTAGTTGAGTGGACAGAGGATGTGGAATTTTTTTTTGAAGGTACTGTAGAAGTAATTGTCACTGTCTTGCTGTGTGCAGAGATACTTTGCTGAATGTTAACCAGGCAACTCTTGCTCAGGGATAGCCCTTCCAGATATGTTGGATTACTATTCCCAAAATCACTCACTACCTCAGGATAATGGGAGCTGATGTCCAAAACCTCTGAAAGACATCTGACCTGGTGTTTGTCTCTGCCCTAGTTTAGATCAGGGTTTCTTAACCTGGCACATCTTACAGGAGTTTGTGGCTAGATTTCAGAGGGATCTGTGAACGATGGGGAGATAATTTTGTTACTTTCCCTAACCCCTAACTGAAACTTAGCTTTTCATTAAATAATTTATATGGGCAGCAAAACAATTTGTCTAGACTCCAAGTATCTTTGCTTCAATAAATCTCTTTAAAATTATATTCTAAAAAGGGTGTTGTCTTGTTCTTGATTTAATGGATTAATTAAGAAGCATATATATTACTATATTATTTATTTGTTAGTTTAAAATTATTTTGATATCTGAATATAATTGGTTTCCTCCGTAATGCAATCAATATTTTATTTTATGTTTTTGGATTCATTTTTTTTCTGAGAAGGGTCTGTACCAGACTCTTAAAGGCAGGGCACATAAAGGTTAAGAGCCCCTCAGCCAGATTCTTTGACTTTACAAACAGATAAAGAACAAACAGAGAAAATGCCCTGGGCAACTAAGTGTTCTTTGGTCTCAAATTAGTTTCTCTCCATTTCCTGTGAATTAGCCCTCAGGTAGGCATAGGACTGAAGTTACACACAACGCATCCATGTTTCCATTAAAGGGTTCACTCCAGTTTACATCATACCATTTGCACACAGAATAACGTTAGATCAATCCATTGGATCCCTTGCCCCAAAGACAGACTCACAATTGTGTTGTCTTTTGCAGCCCCACACCACATGTATTTTTTTACCAAGCAACAACCCAGAACCACCTCCTGCATCTTTTAACTGGAGATGTCACTAAGAAGGACCCAAAGGAGGAAAAATAAAATTGTTTTGACAAACACAGTTTCTCAAGAAACCTCTGGAGAATTGCTGTAGCTAAACAGAATGGGGGTGGAATTGAATTGGTTGCCATGGAAACTGCAGAGAGCCAGAAGAACCCGTGAACTAAAGCCTCCTAATAATACCTCCAGCTCACACACCAGCTCAGGGTGGAGGCAGCGGCAGGATCAAAATCGCCATTGCTCAAGGGTTGGGACTTTAGAAATGCTTAGAGGGCAAGAGCTGGGGGGATGGGTTGCTAAGGAACTTTTCCTTGCTGGCCAGGTGCAGGACAAAAGTGTGTGTGTGTGTGTCTAAACACAACACAAAAGCAGATAGCAGTGAGTTCCTGTTCATCTTAATCTCTTCCTGCTGCCATTTTTTTTGCATTAATTTTCTAATTTTTTCCAACAATGTCAACCTTTCTCCCATCCTACAGCTCAGCCCCCTCTGTTCCCCCTGCTTATCCTTTTTCTTCCCTGTGGCTCCCATCTGGTGCACCTCCTTTCACCTCTTCTTTGCACATTTCCTCCCATCTGCTGCTTCTACCATTTTTCATTCTTCTCTTCCTCTTCTTGTGGGATAGCAGGTTCAAGCTCCACAGGCCATTCTGTCTACAGCTTCTCCACCCCCACCCCCCAGCCTGCTACAAGTGTGCCAATTAGTGTGAATTGTCTCGCTGGTGTAGGTCTGCCAACAAAGCCACACAAATAAGTTGGAACCATTTCCTCTGGCTACTGGGTTCACTCGATTCAGTCAACTTGTTTAAAAAAGGGTCACCGCTCTCTTGACTCTCCAGCTCCAGCCAGCTGTTCCATGAAAAAAAAAAAAGGCTTCCTAACAAACTTGATACTAAGACCAACTCTCCTCAGTGAAAGTGATTCCACTTCATGAGACCTATAATAGAAAGGTACAGACATCCCCTCATTCAGCAATTCAATTCTGCCTATATATAAAGCTTATCAGCAAAACAACCAATGGACAGACCCTCATGTTTTGAGTTTAAATGATCCTTCTTATTTTGTACTTTCATTCCAGGTAATTTAGTGCATGCCCACCTCAGTTGATGGCAGAGATATAGGGTTTCAACTTGATGATTCTCTTGGTAAATATATTTTGTTAAGTACTTTTTGCTTCAACAAGTGGTGGGTAAGTTAGAAGAAGACAAACTGTTGTAAGAATTACCTCACTTACAAAATATTACTACTAATCAGGAAAATTCTGGGCTCATTTATTACTGTTTTCATTCCATTTAATGAAATAGAATTAGTTATAGTGAATATTTTAAAGAAGAATAAACACTTGAGGAAATTAAACGGTAGACCATTGTATTTCTGTACTTATCCAAGGTAGTGAAGGGATAGTCCTGATTTTTATTGCCCAGTCACAGTGGCTCCTTGTGTTTCAATTAAATTCCAAAGAAAAACGTCACGAGGGATTCTCTTCCTATTGATTTTCTTTCTTTTTTAAAACTTGGGAACTATAAGTGATCCGAAATGCTTAAGAATAATGACAAGATGTATAACTTAAAACAATGCTAGCAAAAATGCTGTTCTGCTACCCCAACAATAACAGAAGCTTAAAAAATAACTGAGATCAATTCAGATGACATAACCAAGTAGCCTGAACTTAAGGTAGAAAAACAGAAATCTCTTTTGTAGAGGAAATATTCCACAAAAATTTGCAAGGCATGTTTCAGAACATATCAAAGTATACAGGCAATGAATGACAGAAAAAAAATGAAATCCTGCAATAAGCAGCAAAGCCACTGACTCTGCATCTTCCAGTTACTTCCAGTTATTCCAATTACATAGCAATCAGACCAGTGGTGAGATTTAAATTTTTTTACTACTGGTTCTGTGGGCGTGGTTTGGTGGGTGTGGCAGGGCAAGGATACTGTAAAATCTCCAGTCAGAGGTAGCATTTGCTGATTCTCCAAACTACTCAAAATTTCTGCTACCGGTTCTCCAGAACTGGTCAGAACCTGCTGAATACCACCTCTGAATCAGACAGATAATCCCATCCCCAGATTCCTCTTAAAATGCCTAAATGTCATTTCCAAAAGAGACCACTACTCAGTCTAGCCTCACATTCAAATTTCTATTCCTGATCTCCCAATCTGGCACCCTCCAAATATATTTAGGTTAGCAATGAGTTGGTCAACTAACATCTGGCAGCTGTGTCTTCACTTTTAAAAAGTGAAGAAGTAAAATCAAATTTTGTTTTGAATTAAGAGAAAATAGAATCTCTCATAACGTTCTCTTAGAATGCTTTGAATTGGCATTGGTCCAAAGGAACAAAACTCAAATTCTTGTGAATGTTTCACATGTCATCAAAATAAAGATTGAAATATTTCAAATGTTCCAGCCATAGAAACAATGGAAATTTGAGAACAGTTAATATTTTTCCTTCAGGATCACCAGAGAATGCTGTTCACCCATCATCACAGAAACTCTGGCTAAGGAAATTATTTGAAAAACCATCAAGTTGATGTCAACTATTATTGACCACATAGCTATACTTTTTGTAGTATGATCTGTCCCTAACCCGGTCCTTCAGTTTTTCCAACAGTGCATCCATTGCTGCTGCAATTGAATCTAAGCCAAGGGTGTCAAACTTGATTTCATTGAGGGGCACATAGGGGTTGTGTTTGACCTTGGGGGGCTGGGGTGGGCATGGCTAGGGTGGGTGTGGCAAGCTCAATGTCACTCATGTTGGGGGTGCCTGTGGTGGTCTGAGCACTCAGCCAGAGAAAACAGGCTCCCGAGCTCCATTTTTGGCTGTGACAGCCTCCTGCAACCGGCCTCCTGCAACCACTGAAAACGAAGCTTGGGAGTGCCACGCATGGCCCTCCTGAGCTGTGTTTTCACTGGCAAAAGCACCGCAGGCTGGTCCTTCACTATTTCCAGGGTGACCCCATGAGCCAGATCTAAGCATCCCGAAGGCCAGATCTGGCCCCAGGCCTTGAATTTGACATCCCTGGTCTAGGCATTTGATGCTGGTCATCCTTTTGTCTTTTCTTCCACTTTTCCCAGCATTATAATTACTCAAGAGAGTTAGATCTTTATCTAATGTATCCAAAATATGTTAATATGAGACTGACTGAAGTAAGAACTCTGGGTTAATGTTTCATGATTCATTTGTTTGTTTCCTTGTCTATTCATGGTACTTTTGAGAGTCATTTCTAGGACCAAAGTTCAAAGGCATCAATGCTTTTTCAATCCTGTTTCTTCAAACTCCAAATTTTGTTCCATAGAGTCTGCATGAAAACAATTGTTTCTATGATTTTAATCTTTTAGGTATACACAAATCACAACATCTTGATATCTTTTGCAAGGCTTTCATTGCTGTTGGGTCAAAGTCTGTGGTATATTTCTTGATTGTTGGTTCCTTTAGTGTTAATAGTTGATTCTAAAAGGCAGAAGATATCCATCCCTTTAATATTATTGTTAACTGGCTGGTTTACCTGTTGTTATTAATTTAGTCTTCTTTACATTCATTTGTAGTCCCATTTGTTTCACTGTTTCTAGAATTATTCAGCATTTAAATTGAATAAATATGGAGAGCACATACAGCCTTGTCTCGCTCCTTTGCCAAACTAGAAACAGTTTGCCATATTCCATCTGAGCTGTGGCTTCCTGCCTGCTTATACGTTTCTCATGAGGACAATTTTCCAAAGGTCATTCTACAGCTTGATGAAGTCAAAAAGCTTATGGCCTTTTTATAACCAATGAAGCACATATTGCCTTCTTTTTTTATATTTTTGACTTTCCCAGTTATTCAGAATACACCAGCAATAATGTCTCTTGTTCCTCAGCTTTCTCTAAAATTAGCATGAATATTTTTGCATCTCCCTTTTTATGTACATCCCATCTGTGTTAGATGATCCTGAGCATTATTTTGCTAGCATGTAAGATTTAGGACATTGTATGATATTTTACCATGTCAGCTGTGAAATGTGATTAGAAATAGCCATAGCACTCAATCGTAAATATTACTTCATAAGTGCTTTCCAGCCCTGTCTAAGTGGTTTACAGAGTCAGCATATTGTCCCTGATAACCTAGGTCCTCATTTTACTGATCTTGGAAGGATGGAAGGCTGAGTCAACTTGAGCAGGTAGTGATTGAACTCCTGGCAGTGGTCAGAGTTAGCCTGTAATACTGCATTCTAACCATTAGGCTATCGCAAGCTCCAGTACTAAAACACTAAAATTAAATTTTAAAAAGACTAATGATAACAGGTATATCAACCAGTCTTAGATTTATTCTTAGATTTTATTTATAACCGGTCTTAGATTTGACAGTGAAGCTAGCATCTGTGTTATAGGATCAACCATCTACAGTAAAGAAACAAGTAATCAAAAGTATCACAAACTAGAACTTGGGAGAACAACCATTAAGAATTTGGAAAAGGCATTTGCATTCTGTAACATGTCTGTACCTCAAAGAACAGAATCATACAAACAATAGTTTTATGCAAAGTCTGTAAAGTCAGACTTTGCAGAAACAGGATAGAAAGAGAATTAACTCTTTTGCAAGAAAATTCTTGGAAATACCACAGACAAAAAACAAGTGGATCATGGGACAACTCAACTAATTCAACAAACAAATAATCAGAGAAACTAACTAACTCAGAGTTCTCACTTGAGCCACAAATGATCAAGGTCAGATTATCCCGTTTTGAATATATATACAAAGATCTGGCTCTCTAAAGAAGCCTGTAATCGTGGGAATGGAGCAGGAAAAGTAGAGGGAGGTGAACAACAAGGTGAATGGACTTAGTTATGGGAGCAATGGAAGACCTGAAGGATCATGTTAGGGACAGCTCATAATCTATCTGTCTGTCTGTCTGTCTGTCTGTCTGTCTGTCTGTCTGTCTGTCTGTCTCTGTCTCTGTCTCTATCTCTATCTTCATAGATTTTCACGGGGATAGGTATGCAGGTCTTGGCATGTTTGGGTCTTTCCCATGTAAGATTGAGAGTATCTTGGTGATACAATGTACACATACATTGGACAGACCAATAGAAGAATTAGTACCCGCCTGGATGAACACAAAAATACAGTAAAAAAGCTGGAACACACTTCATCACTAGTCCAACACATGAAAGCCACAGGTCATAGCATCGACTTCAATGGCACCAAAACCCTAGCCACTATAGAAAATCCCAGCCACAGAATTATCAGAGAAGCCATAGAGATTGAAAAAAGACCTGGGAGTCTTTGTGGTTAAATTGGGAGAAGATAAAAAGACAATGTTATTTGAAAATTCCAGTTTGGTTATCGACCATTGAAGCATTTTCCTATCCTATAATTTACAAGAAGGAACAAACAGTTAGATATGGGGAACTTTTGGATGAAAAGGGTGAACTTAAATCGATCCAAAACTTAGAGGAACAAGGTATAAGGATGAATTGGTTTTCATATGCACAAATACATTCAAGGTATGATAAAGATTCTAAAACGGAGGGATTTTATGATAAGCAGACTGATTTAGATAAGATCTTGATGGGTACTGATGAGAAAGTGATTAAAAAATTATATGGTTATTTACTGGGAATGAAATTAGAGGAAGAACAAGTCAAAGAAACTATGATTGTTTAGGGGAAGAATTTTGGATACGGGATTGATTTAGACAAATGGCAGAAATTGTGGTCTCAAAATTATAAAATGACAATGTCAACAGCATATAAAGAAAATTTGTATAAGATGTTTTACAGGTGGAACTTTCCTCCGACAAGAATAGCAAGAATGTTCAAGAATAAATCTGAAAAATGCTGGAAATGTCATCAGATACCCGGCTCGTATTACCATATGTGGTGGACTTGTGAGGATGCTAGAAAATATTGGACTATAATTCGCATGTGGTTGGAAAAAATGACAAAGAAACATATAGACTTGAAACCAGAGATCTTTTTATTGGGAATTTTACCTGATATATATAGTAAAGATTTGAAATATCTGATTGTAAATGTATTAACAGCGGCCAAGATTGTATTTGCTAAAAACTGGAAGAATTAGAAAATACCATTACAGGAAGAAATTATTAAGAAAATATTGGAATGTGCTGAAATGAGTAGATTGACATTTGAAATCAGAGAGCAAGAGGATAAACAATTCTATGAAATTTGGGATCTTTTTTATAAATGGCTAGATGATAAAATACGATAATAGAATATTTTAGATAGTAAGAAATATCTTTATCTTGTTATTTTGCTATTACTTTGTTAATCGATATTATATTTATAAAGGTTTTTTTTTTTCTAGGATTGATTTGGTATGATTATATGATTAGTTGAATAATTTGGTTAAAGTATTGTTAGCTCATAAAGCATGAATGATTAAAAGTATAGTCAAAAAAAATTTTTTTTTTTTGTTTAGTGATTATAGGATATATAAGTTTGGATTGATAATATGAGTTATGTAACATAATTGTAATTGGGACTACAAAATGAATGCACAAAAATGATGAACCAACTGACACACTGTATGTAAATATGAGAGGTGTATGTTTTAATGTTTTGTTTGTCTTGTCTGTTTGTAGAAAATTAATAAAAAAAAAAATTTTCAAAAAAAAAAAAAAAAAAAGACCTGAAAGCATGAATAGAAGAGATGACTCCATGAGACTGTCAATTATTTGGAAGCCTGCACTCACAAACAAAAAAATCTCCACAACACTAGCCAGGCAAACACCTGGGCACAAACAGATCCCCCCTGATACCTCCAGCTCAAACACACCCCAACCAGGCACCCAGATGAAACCTAGCTTCCTAACAAATGATAGCTGTCCATTTACTTGGAGCCAAGCTGCACTAAAAGCCTCCAATACAGGAACACAATGTTGCCAGCCAATCAAGACACACACAAAAAAGCCACAAAACAGACAGAAGTTATTAGAAACACCAATCAAGCAGAACACAGCAAACTCCAAGACCAATAAACACAGACCAAGACTCCCAACCAATCAGGATGAAGAAAAAACCATTCTGGCACAGCAGTAGGCTAGCCCCAAATTTAAAACTGAAACAACTGTAAAAGTCTGACTCACAGACCAACACAATACAGAAGCCTGATGATGGCAGATGAGATTCTGCCGAAACATTGCTACAACTTTAAAAGCATAACTACAATGACATGGGAAAATACCTGAACAAAGCTGAATACCATACATGTAAGTACCCGCAAAAACTTAAGAATATATGTGTGTGTGTGTGTGTGTGTGTATGTAATAACTTTCTTTCTCTTCTAGTATTAGACACTTTTTGTAATTTATTTTAAGATATCTTGGTTGTTGACATCTTTACTGTACAGAATTTCAATATATTGCTTCCATCTTTGAATAAATTATTCTCTATCAATTGGTGTTCTTTTGCATACTAATTTGAGGTAGAATCCTCCTTGTGTGTTTGGACATATTTTGGAAGATTCTTCCTTGTTTTGTTTTCTACTTTCCATATTTAAAGATATTATGATATTATTTCTTCTCTCTTCTAAGAATTCCTTAAAATTCTTGGTTAAAATTCCTTTTTAAGACCTTTCTCTTTCTTGGTGCTGGCTTCTTTTCTCTTCTTGGCAATTTTCACTATTTGTTTTGACATTCAGTTTGATTTCTTCTATTTCTTGGTCTCTGACAGGCTCTTTTTACATTAATCCTTATCAACATCTTTGATTTCATTCCACAATTCCTCTGGTTCCGTATCCCTGAGGTTGAAGATTTCAAAACAGTTCCCAATGTTCTCTTTGAAAATGATGAGTATATGTTCACAATATCATCAAAACTGGGAGCGGGGCGGGTTTGTTCTTCTGCTTTAAAATTTGGAACTTGTACTTGAAAGGTAACCTTAGAATAGATATAATGCATGCCCATTATAAAATGGAAGTTATTATAGCCTACATTTATTGAAAAGCATAAAATTTCCTTTCCTTCTATACAAATTATTAAGGATATACTGCATGTTTGCAATAATGGGCTAACTCTACTTTGTATGATCATGCTACATTACTGGTATAAAAAAACTCCAAAGCTGAAAAGTTATTTTCAAAGTAATCCCTTTATTGGATTTTTTTTTATCACGACATGGAATCAGATGGTATTTGAAGAACTGCAAGTAAAATGTGTGCAAAGAGTTAAAAAAACCTCTTAACTAGATATATGCCAGTAATCTTCAGTGCTTCAGAACTACTTTTAGCACTGGCAGATTTAATATAGTCTTATAATAAGACTATAATAACTAATTATATATGGTTGTTAAGCTATACTTAATACATTAAATTAAATGTCTAAGACTACAGAAGAGCGTGCAATAAGGAACTGGCAGATCTAGTACATGAATGTCAGTGGAGGACTATTTTGGCACCTATGTGTCACATTTCAAGAGATTTAGAATTATGATTAATTCAACAAAGATATTATGCCTATTGGACTGCTGCATATTTTTTACTGGAAGAAAAGTATGGATTCAGCTATTTTTTAAAAAGTATTCAAAAATTACACTGTTTAACTTGATATATTCTTATGTTCTCATCATTCCCTCTTGGACAAAGTTTTTTTCCACATACTTATTTTGGTTTGAAGGTTCATTTGTTTTTGTAGATTCCCATTGTTTTTAATTATGTGCTGATGGCTTGAAAGACAACTGGAATACACCATAAATAGACATGAAACATTTTTATGATCAAAATATACCAGAGAGAAGCAAAAATGTCCATCTTTTATCAGCTATGTTGCCATCTAAAAAACTCCCCTCTATTGATAACAGGGTAAATAATTTACCATCAGCAATGTCATTTGGAGAATTATTTTAACGTCTGGACTACATTCTTTGTCTGTGTGCAATGACATTTGCTCACTCTAATGAACAGATTCAAGCCAAGAAGATACATACAGATTTCCTCCAATCAGAACATTGAAGGCTGGGTGACTCTTCAACATGTTCCAAGAGTCATTCACTTCATTGTAAGATTGCATGTTTGTGCTGCCTGTTCTGGGAGGTTCCTTGGCAGATGATGAGGGGTGCGTCAGAATGCCCACTTGCAATGCCACTTTGACTGGAAGATCTCAACCAGTCCGCAGAAGTCTTCCCGAAGCCTGGAAGGGGCTCCAAAGCACACTGAAGGTCTTGAAGACAAGACAACCACTATAGTTCACAAAGCAACTTCAAGATAATTTCTTCATTTGAATTCTGTTAAAGTGAAACACCCTCCAAGTTTCACACAGCCTTTCTGCTTATGGTAGTTTATACGCTTAATTTCCCATTTTACTATTGTTAAGTAAACTCTACTAAAATGTTTAATAATTTAATTTTACGACATTGCATTATATGACTATATCTGTACCACTAATTTTATACATTTCATTTTATTTTATAATTAAGAAAGATGCTTTGATGGGTGTTTTTCTTCCCCCCCCTCTTTTCTTAATACATTAAACTTTGTTATAATGTTAATTTTAGCCCTTCCCTTTCTTCTCATTACATTTTATGTGCAGTCTTGAAGACAATGGCCCTGTAAATGAGAGTATGTGAGGAAATCTTAAAACTGGAAAGAACTTTTGAGATTGAACTTCTAAGATTATGTATCTCAAGAAATCTTGAGATTAATGTTTTAACTGATAGGATTAGTTGCCATGTCAACTAATCTCCAGTAAATGTATAGGTAATCTACCCATTTTATTAGTTATCTATTCAACTCGTATTCAAAGTTTTCAAGCTTCTGCTTGTTGGTTATCATTTCAAAGAAGCTTTTATTTCACCCAAGACTGATTGACCTTTGTTTTTTTTGCTGTCCATGGTACTTTTGTAGAGCAAAGCTGTGACACTGCATCAGGCTAGAAACAGGAAGACTATGAGTTCTAGTCCTGCCTTATTCATGAAGCCAGCTGAGTGACCTTGGGCCAGGGTCTAGGAAGTCAACACTGATTCAAAGGCACACACATGGTTCTCTTAACTATTTTCAAATCCACATTTTAAAAGTAATTTTTTTTCTTGCTTTTTCCTAATGTCCAGCTATTATAGTTGTTGTAGAGGTTGTGGTTGGCAAGAAGTCTCAACACTCTCAACCTCTCCCTCCTGTGCAGCTGCAAGGTGAAGGGGAAGAAGAAGAGGAAGAGGAAGGCAAACAGGGAGGGGGAGGGGTGGAAGGAGGAGAAGGAGGCACATATAGCCATAGAACAGCAGACATGTCAGAGGAAGATGAAAACAAAAGCATGAAAGTTATTATTTTAAAATGAGCTTATTAAAAATAAGAAAACGTAAAACTTTCTTAAGTTCAAGGCAGACAAATATCCAAACAATTGCAATTGGGTGAAATAATTTTTTTAGCACAGATAAGGCCATAAGCAGCATCTCTGACTTCAATCTTCCCCAGCTTAAGTTGGCACAAAACATGAAAGACTAGATTTAGCAGAAGAGGCTATAAAATGTAAGTTATGATATGAAACAACCACCACCACCACCAGAGGCAAATTTCCAAGAAGCAGTTCACAGACGGTTCCAATTATCTGTACCCACAAAGCAGAGAAGCATATATAAAGAGCAAAGAACTCTGAATGAAAAATTTGTCTTTATTACCAAGAGGAAGGATTTCCAAACTCACTTCTCTGGCTAGTTTCTTTGTCCCCTCCTTTGAGGCTTATATTTTGCAGTTCATATCAACACTCCTTATTGTTCATGTTCTTGTCTAAGTTTGTCACTGTGTTCTCTTCTAGGATCAATCTCCTCTTTATTTCCCCAATGAACTAGCCATCTGTGTTTATTCTTAAAACTTCCAACATCTTCAGTATGTTGATTAATACTGTTGATAAATATGGTGGTTAATATTAACTTTCTCTTCTTTATTAACCCAGACTGTTAATCTTCTAATTTCCTTTCACAAAGAAGTTATAAGAGGCACCTCTAACATTATATAACCAAGCGGATGTCACTAGATTAATTGAGGTCCCACATCTAGGAAAGGTATTTTTCTGTGAAGATAAATGAGGGAAAAGATTACGAGCTGCTTTTGTTGTTTGAAACTTTTTGTAGAGGGGGGGACTTAAAAGTCCACTTGAGGGCTGTGGTATGATAGCTATGTTACTTTTATTATTTTAAGTATTATGTTAAAAAATATTTTTAGTGCAGTTTGTGTCTTGACTATTGAAATTTGATACCATGACTCTCTGCAGATTGATCATTAGTCCTAGTGTCCTAATTATTAATTATTAAGAAAAATGATATTTTCCTTCTTTTTCATGGGTGAGAGATGGAAAAGAAGTAAGGGATGAAGATAGCAATGGAGGAACCAGCTATTTCCAAATAAGATAAACCCATTATATAAACATAAAGCAGGTTCCTTCCAATATTAAGGCCAGGAAGCGAATGGATTTCCACTAATTTGAAAGAAGACAAAAGGAAATGCTTAGAATTTAAATCTTGGTGTGCACACATTTATACTACAGACACACACACACACACACACATATATACACACACACATACACACAAACATATTTTGATTTCTGTGTTATTTCAGAAGGCAGATATTCTGTATTTATTTGTATTCTGCCTTTACTATTTTTTACAAACAATTCAAGATGGCAACATATCTAACACTTCTTCCTCTTATTTTCTCCACAGCAACCAACCTCTGAAGTGGATTGGGCTAAAAGAAAGTGACTGGCCCAAATTCACCTACCAGCTGGCTTTCGTGGCTAAGATGGGACTAGAACTCTCCTCCTTTCTAGCCTGGTATCTTATCTAGATCAATTGGTATGTGTAATTATGGAGGCTTCCTCCTTGTTTTCAATAATGCAACTAATTTAGCCATGTCATATAATTGAATTGAAGCTTTTGCTTCAATTTGAAGAGCTAATTGTTAAGTCAAATGCATTGGCAGGGAATAGCAATGTCACTTAAAGCAATAACTGTTGTATCATCTCAGCTAGCCTGTAAAGACCTTTTCCAAGTTCTTTTCATTCTTTGGGGTGTCTGTCGCTTTCTGAGCTTGGTTGTTTGCTTGCAGACAATTTTACCTAACTAGATGACATCCATTATTGCCCTGCTGGGAAGATAGTGATGGTTTGGTCTTTCTTTGGGTTTCTGAGGGCTGCTCTGCCTCTGCTTTGAGTTGGACTTTTTTTTCTTGGGTCTCTGGGGCAAATCTTTTGTTTTTAAAAGCTGCTTCTAAGGCTGCAACAAATTCTAACTGATGAGCATTGTCTGAGACCTTCTGGGAGTTATTTTGTTTTACTGTGAATACTAGATGTTGGACATGTTAACTACTCATTCGGGTTCAATAGCTCTTTGCTTCTGAGATTTAGCTCGAGCAGTTTGGTCTGAAGTCTTGCTTTCCTTTTTTAAGCTTGTTTTAGAGATGTACTGTAGTCTTGATAGTAGCTGTCAACATTTTTGTGTGTTCTGGTAATGTGATTTGTTCCAGTTGCTCTTTGTGTTTATCTGTGGTTTGCTGGTATTTGTTTAGTCTGAGGTGAACATTCATTATCATTAACTGTATCATTTTTCAGTAGCTTTGCTAAGCTATTTTCTACTCTACTGGGCAGTTTATGGGAAGTTTGTATCTAATATAGGTGGGCAGGGCATTTATGCAGAAAAAATAGTTTTTCATGGTAGAAGTTTGCCTACATGCAATTTTCTCCCATTTGTGTGATTTCTGAAGTGTTTGAGGGCTATATGTACTTCCAATAAAAGAAAATCGGTGTATCTTAAGGTTGAATTGTGGAATCTTTGATGTTCTCTGAATTTCATTGTTTGTTGCAGACATTTCATTACCCAGTTAGGTAACATCATCAGTGCCTTTTCATTCTTCCTTCCTTTTCTCTAACCAAGTGGTGCCATCTGCATAACTTGGACTGTTAGTATTATAGCCACCAATTTTGATTTTAACTGCTTTTTTTCCAACTCTTTCTATTCTCATAATATACTTGGGGCCTTCCCCCACTTGCATCTAACCATAGCACTAACAAGCTCAGTCTTTCATTTTTATTCTGCTATATCCCCAGAATGCCATCTTTTCCCCAGCCTATGCATGACATGGCCATCCATTGTTTTGAGTTGAACTGATATTAAACAAATTTTATATGATAACAACCACTGGCACTTTCAAGGTATTTCAGATTTGATGCCTTTTCCTTCCCATGAATTTGGTCCATAGGGATGAATCAGCTTAATGCCTACTGGCTATTTCAGTAGGCTGGGACAGAGACATTTCTGCCACACTTGTCCCCCGGCAATCTTTTCCACAGCCCTTCTTTTTTCTCCTCCCCATGGAAATACCGTAGCTTGGCTAGGAAAGGTCAGGTTTTGAAAGTTTCCCCATTCCCTGTTTTAAAAGCACAGGTCTTTCAAATCCCTGAGCCTGTTCAAACCCCCTCAGTGAATACATGAAACAAAGATAGAGATACAATGGGGAAAGATCCTTTGTCGGTTCCGTCAGTGAAAGAAAAAAGGGGGTTGTGCGCAAATCTGTAATTGTGTACAAATGACATGAGTAGAGAATGCCCACCCTTCTAAGAGGAATCAGTATATGTGCTTCACACATTCATGGGATTATGTGTGCACATGTGTGATTTAGCTCCCTTCATGAATCCAGTGCCTAGCCATCATTTTATTTGCATGAAAGACACAGACTCTTAAAGATATTTGGTCCTGCCTCATTCCCAACTTCCAGGATTGATTGATGGATGTTTCCCTTCAGCTGGAAGGGAGGGAAATAAAACCCAAGGAATCCACCAAGCACTTTGATTTATGTGTCCTGCACATAATAAACCTGGATGCTGTCACTTGGCAGAAAGGCAGAGGACAGGGAATAGTGATAAGGAAATAAGAGCCAGCAAATATTATACAAGTATACTTTTCTGCTGGCTCAAAATATATGGATAGCATTTTAACTCAGTAGTAGGGAAAGGCCCTTAGGGAAAACGAGTATAAAAATTGTTTCCCCTAAACTCTACAGTTCATGTTGCAGACAAGGACTCCCATAATATGCTTTTCTACATCATATTATATGCAGAGGGCAAAATTATGGTGGAATATCAGTCGAGTGAATGTCAATCAAGTGAACCTTCAGCTGCTGTCTGACACAGTCCAGTCCAGACATAGGTCTGACAGCTCACTGAGCATGAGATCTTAGCTTGAGCAGGACCAGCACATTTGGGCAAGAATAAAAATAGCAGCCTCCAAGATACCAGAAACAAGAGTTAATCTTTCTGAGTCCTACGCACTAACTTCCCAGCTGTAGATATAAAAGTCTGGCTGCTGGGTATTTGCTTGCTGAACCTGACAGCTGCAAATCTCCAAGAGACTTGAGTGGTTTGCTTTCATTTTCTGCATTTGTGCTGGTGTTAATTTGCCCAGACACTGCATCCCACAGAGTTGTGTTTGACAAGATGACAAGCACTCTGACCGCTTCTGAAGAATACAGCAGGACAAACAGAAAGACAGGCCAGTGTTGGATGGAAGGCAAGGCCAACTCTTCTGTTTACCTCCTTGTTAAGCACCAATGTGCAAGTAATGATGCTGAAGGTGGTGAGTCTTCAAAGCAGAGACCTTGTTGTCTTGAGATTCTGCATAAACAACGTAATTCCACCCACCACTTTTCCTCCTCCTTCCTGATGTTTAAAAGAGTTTAGTGAGACAGATACAGAGTAGCAGAAGATTAACTTAGTTTATCCAGAAATGCCTCAGCACAGCAAAAGGCAATATAACAGCATTCATTTCTGCTAATAAACACCAGTCTTTGCTTAGCTCCGCCAAAGACTTGCTCGGGGGTATTTATCAACAGAACTCTGAACAATAAAGGCTGCTAGACAGATTGCCTATTTTCAGAATGAGAAAGGCTACAGTTGATATCCCGGTCCCCAAAGCCCTGGGGTGAAATCCCCAACAGAGCACACACTGGCTGCAGGGCTTCCTGTCTTGTGCTTATGGAAAGAAGACCCATCTTTCCACCTCTTGAGACATTGGCTCCTGCCAGAAGGGGCTGGCATGCTTTTGTTCATGAAGGCAAAAAAAAAGAAAAAAAGAACCCTCTTAGGCATGCTAGCTGAAACTTAATTGCAGAAGGAAAGGAATGTATTGTAAAGCCTATTTATGTATATGTATTCATTTGAAAAAGTCCTTGGCTTGTCAATGTGACAAAGAATGAAGCTTCCCAATGAGCTGCAATCAAATTAGCGCCATGGTGCAGAAGATAACAAACCTATGCTTTGTTACACTTGCTGCTACAAGCACTAAGAATTACCTTGTTAAATTAGGCAAGCCTATAGTCAGATGCTATAATACCCATTTTTGGTCTACCAAATGCCTTGAAACATTGACAAGCAAGGAACAACAAACTTGATAGATTATTTTACCTCAATCATCTCAGTGTTAAATTGCTTTTCTTTCCCTTGTGGTTTTAATCTCTTTGAATGGTGTAGAATTATTGAGTTAGGATCTTGCAAGCCATCTAATGATATCACCTGCATAATGGAAAGAATTTAGCTATAGGAACATTTACAAATAATGGCAGTTTGCTTTCCCAGCCAGAGGCTTCTTATAAGAAGAATTCTCATTTCCCACCCAAGTACCTTAGCTTCCTTCACTTCCTATGTTGGATTTCAGTTCCATGATCTGCCACTTCGAACTGCACTAGCTAGGAATCCTGGGAGTTGAAGTATAAATCATTTGGCTTGGAAAGTCTGTTCTAGGGGAGCAGAGCTTCCTTGTAATCTTTCAATTAGTTTACATACCATGTTAGTTAATTTCAGGTTCACTTGGTTCATGTTCACTTGCCTCTTTCGTTCTAGTGTATTTCACCTTGCCACACAGATTTTGAGGCTTATAAAAAGCTTTTTAAAGGATCCTTTTCTTAGGATAATTCCTACATTCTACTGTGCAATACTAATTCTATCCCCTCCTTACATTTCATACTTTTATGTATCTTTTCCATTCTTAATTGTAGCCTGATTGTTTCCTTAAAAAATATCAAACTTTTAAGCTTTTCTTGATCCGAAAGCTGTGCCTTCCTTACAAAGCTTAATCATTTCAGTTGCCTTTTACAGCATTGTCTTTTCTGCAACACACATCCTTTAAAATGGAGCAAAACTACTGACTCAATATTTTAGGAGGCTGGCATGCAGAACCAGTTCACACATGAATGTGTATATTTTCAGGTCCAGTCATTCCAATAATATTAAGCACCAGTTTGGATGCACAGTTAGGTTCTAAACATGTGAAAATCGATGAGAGTCTTTGAAAGTTCTGTCCATGCCATTTTATTTTTTAATTGGAATATCAGCTTTTCCTGAAGGTTTTAGCATACACAAGCATATTAGAACATGCATGTCAAGTTTGGAGCATGGGTGCGAATGATGGAGACGAGCCGGTAGAGACAGTGAACTTCAAACTCTTTATTTACATATTGTGACAGCTCAGCTCAATGGCTGCTATAGCCTTACTTATATAGGCAACTCATTAACTATTTAACCAATAGCAAACCTGGAGCGCTAGCTCCGTTAACCAATGGGAATGGCCTGTTAATGACCAATCGGATGCTCCTGAACGGGCCAATCTGATCCTGCCGTTAACAGCCAATCAGAAGTGCAGGGCCAGAACCCTGCACTAAACTTCAAGCTCAATGATAACTTTATTGGTATTATGCATTCACAACACCCCTTTCCCCCGGCTTCTGCCCACGGGGCATGGTTACATAGTCCTTAAGGTAGGACGGTTGTTTTACTAGTCTTTTCGATTTTCACAAAGTGCCTGGCGGTTTGCTGCACTCTTGCTGAGGTAGATCGTTGTTTAGCAGTTGGGGTGCCTCTGGTTCCGAGTTCGCGTTCTCGTTGTCATCAATATCACTAGCCATTTCCTGAGGTGCATTTACTCCGGTCCCTGTTCCTGCATTTCAGTTCCATTATCAGTCTCTTCGAAAGGGTTTCCCTCTAATAGTAATTCGCTTTCCACTGTATCTCCCCCCCCTCAGTTTGGTCAAAAGGGAGTTCGGAAGTGTGAGGTGGCAGCCACAATCGTAGCTGATCTATGTGACGCTTCCAAAGTCTATCGTCAGGGCACTGAACGAGGTATGATCTTGGGCCAGTTACGCGGATTACGGTCGCCTCTACCCACAACTGATCGCCCGATAAGTTTTTAGCGAATACTAGATCGCTTACCTGGAAGGTACGGCATCGGCTGCTGGATCCGAGTGGCTTTTCAGGTTCATAGGCTGGGTGTAACCGATCAAGGTGGGAGCGGAGCTTTCGTCCCATTAGAAGTTCGGTGGGAGTTTTGTTGGTGACGCTGTGAGGTGTGATGTGCTGCAGGAAAAGGATCCGGTTGATTTTTTTCATCGATGTTGTCGTAGTCGATCTTTTGGAGGGTCTTTTTGATGAATTGAACCATGCGCTCAGCCCTACTGTTGGCAGCAGGGTGCGCAGGTGAAGTGAGCGCATGTCAAATATCATGGTCAGCCAAGTACTGCTCAAAAGGTAGCGCGGTAAATTGGGGCCTGTTGTTGGATACCAGAACATCTGGTAATCCGTGGGTTGCAAAAAGTCTTTCCAGTCTTTTGATGACCGCGTCAGTGGTTGTGCTGTTCATTCGGTGAATCTCGAGCCAATTCGAGTAGGCATCGACGGTTAGCAGAAACGTGTGGCCTTTGGTTGGCCCAGCAAAGTCCATATGGATGCGGGACCAAGGTCCCCGCGGCATCTCCCATTCGATTGGGGTTGCCTTTGGTGGAGCGTTGCTTACCTCTTGGCATCTCTTGCAAGTTTTAACCCATGATTCGATTTGTCTATCGATGCCTGGCCACCACGCGTAGCTTCGTGCGAGGCCCTTCATGCACACGATGCCAGGGTGGCCATCGTGCAAGGTTCTTAGCAGCATCTGTTGGAGTCGTTCTGGGATAACGACTCTATCGCCCCAGATGACACAGCCCTTTTGCGAGAACAACTCTGACGACTTTTGAATGGTGCGAAGTTGTCTGGTACTCGGTCCAATGGCCATCCGTGTTCCACCCACGTGAGGACTCGTGCCAAGATGGCGTCGCATTTTGTTTCTCTCACGATGTCACGGGCAGTCAATGGCAGCATGTGGAGTGTCTCGATCTGAAATGCTGTCATCGTTAGTGCAGGATCGTTGATAGTTTCAGGGAGCGGTGTACGGCTCAGCGTGTCAGTATGGTGAATGGCTTTACCGGGATGATATTGTAGCCGATAATTGTAGGCAGCCAAGAATTCTGACCAGCGGGTCATTCTGGGAGAAAGTATGTAGGGAGTTGGCTTGTCCCCAGCGATGATCCCCAGCAATGGTTTCTGGTCAGTTACAATGGTGAAAACCCGGCCGTACACGTACTCATGAAATCTTTTAACTGCTGATACAATCGCCAGGGCTTCCTTATCGATTTGGCTGTAATTCCGCTTGGTTTTTGAGAGCGTCTTTGAGAGGTAAGCAACAGGGGCTTCGTTACCGTTAGGTAACACATGGCTCAAAATGGCGCCCACTCCAAAGGGCGATGCATCACAGGTTATGTTTATTGGCAAAGTCTCATTGTACTGCATCAGCACGGCGTCCGAAGTCAGTAGTTTTTTTACATTATGGAACGCCTGCTCTTCTTTGTGACCCCATACCCAGCTTGCTTTTTTATCTAAAAGATGATGTAATGGTTCAGCGACAGTCGCCTTGTGCGGCAAGAAAACATTATAGAAATTGATGAAGCCTAAGAATGCCTGGAGGTCGGTCTTGTTCTGGGGCCTGGGAGCGTTCTTTATTGCTCTTAATTTACTATCAGTTGGGTGAATACCCTGACTGTCAATTAGATACCCTAAGAATTCAACACGATCGGTACACATTTTGCATTTATTTTTTTTGACTTTCAGGCCTGCTTCCTGAAATTTTCATAATACCAATCTTAAACGCTCCCACAAGATTTTTTGAGTGGGGGCAGCAATAAGCACATCATCGAAATAGGGGACAATGCCCTTGATCCCCTGCAATAGTCTCTCCATTAGGCTCTGAAAGATCCCTGGGGCTACACTGACTCCGAATTGAAGCCGCGTACACTTAAAGGCATATCGGTGTGTTACAATAGTCTGTGCCTGTGCCATTTTTTCGTCAACCGGCAATTGCTGATAAGCCTGAGCTAAATCTAGTTTAGTGAAGACTTTTCCGCCCCCCAGGGAATGGAGGAGGTGCTGTACCACCGGCACTGGATATGGGTTCTGTTGCAGGGCGTGGTTTAGGGTGGCTCGGTAGTCCCCGCAAATTCTAATGGAGCCGTCCGGCTTAATGGGTGTCACAATCGGCGTTTCCCAAGGGGAGTGATCCGTTGGTTTTAAAACTCCCTGGGCAATCAACTTATCAAGCTGCTCGTTGATTTTCGGTTTTAGAGCAAACGGAACTCGACGAGGCTTAAGGTGGATGGGAGCTATCTTTGGATTAAGACTAAAAGATATCGGGGTCCCCTTGTACTCGCCTAGCTTTTCCTCGAAGACATCCTTGAATTCGTGGGCGAGGTCTTCCTCCCAGTCACTGCCGCCGATTCGATTAATGCCTGCCACTTCGATGCCAAGTGGTGCAAACCATTGTAGGCCCAACAGGCAAGGCCAGTCCTTATCGATCACCGTAAGGGATAAGTACGCCGTGCGGTTCTTGAATGTAACCCGGACTCGACTGGATCCTGCAACTGGAATTCGGTTCCCCTGGTAGTCTTTTAGCACAAGCCGTTGGAATTGAAGGTCTTGATGCCAGATAGTGGGGATGAGTTGCTTGAGGGTCCTCCACGAGACTATTGAAAGAGACGATCCTGAGTCTACTTCCATCTGGCAGGGCCGATTTTCAATGTTCATGTTGACCCGAATTTTCTGAGCGTCTAATGAAGAGGCATGGCCAATAGTGAGTGTTTGGTGAGCCTCTTCTCACTAGATGGTTTACGGGTCAGTTTCTGTAGGAGTGGTTTTCTGGTTCTCACCTTACGGGGCGATTCCCTGTTGATTGGCGGAGATTGGTTTCCTTCGAGGTCTGGCTGGGTCCGAGGAGGCTTCTGCAGACCCGTCCGATGTGGCCTCATTTCCCGCACTTGTGGCAGAGTGCGTTGCGGAATTTGCAAACGGAGCGGTAATGGTTGGCTCCGTAGCCCGCGCACGGTTGCTGGGAGTTCTGTCGTCATTCCCGATTGGACCGTAGGTGATGAACCTCTTCTTCATCGCTGTCTGACGACAAAGAGAGGTCCTCATGGTGGGCCGTGGAGAGCTGCCCTTCTGCGTTAGGTGAAATTTCCCCGGCTGGTTGGTGGGTTTGAGTGCGATTTCGGCATAGTTGGGCAGCCGACTTCTTGGTTGCCTCCGCTGCTGTAGCTTCAGCTATGGCGTCTTTAAGGGTGATGTCGCCCTTTGCCATTATTTTGCTCTGTACATTTAGGGCGTCTAGCCCGAGGACTACTCTGTCTCTCAAAGCCTCTTCCAGGTCGGTGAATTCGCAAAGGCCTCCCAAGTTCCGGAGGTCTGCAACGAAATCGGCGACGCTTTCTCCTTTCCGCTGGTTCCATTGATAGAACTCATGTCGTCTTACGAGCGTTGGAACGGTGGGTGCATAGTGGGCCCTTAGTAGCGGTTCGAGGACATCCCAGTCCATGGCCTTCACTTCAGCCAGTTTTGCTAATGCCTTAGCCATCTTGAATACCGTTGGCCCGCAGTGCGTCAGGAATACCGCCTGTTTCTTCCCGGCCGTGGCATCCTTTAGATTATTCATTTCCAAAAACATTTGGAAACAATCCATGTAAGACTCCCAGTTCTCTTGAGCTGGATCGAATGGAGCGGGTGGTATTACGCCGCCGGACATGGTTTCGCCGTTGTGCGCTTCAGTCACGTGCTTAGTTGGCTCTGATGTCATCCAATCCCACCTTTGTCGCCAGTGTTAAGTTTGGAGCATGGGTGCGAATGATGGAGATGAGCCAGTAGAGACAGTGAACTTCAAACTCTTTATTTACATATTGTGACAGCTCAGCTCAATGGCTGCTATAGCCTTACTTATACAGGCAACTCATTAACTATTTAACCAATAGCAAATCTGGAGCGCTAGCTCTGTTAACCAATGGGAATGGCCTGTTAATGGCCAATCGGATGCTCCTGAACGGGCCAATCCAATCCTGCCATTAACAGCCAATCAGAAGTGCAGGGCCAGAACCCTGCACTAGACTTCAAGCTCAATGATAACTTTATTGGTATTATGCATTCACAACAATGCATGTGTGTGATTGCCCAACCTGTTAATATGCATGGCACAGAGAAAATACCAGAGGGACTTCAAAGCAGAAACAAGAATATAGGAAGCCATTTTAAATAAGAAAACATTCCCCTTCTGAATGTTTTCAGATGCTTTTTGTTCTTCTGCCAACATCTATTACACGAGTGTCCAATCCTGGCAACTTTAAGATTGTGAACTCAACCATGCTGGCTGGGGAATTCTGGGAGTTGAATTCCACAAGTCTTAAAGTTGCCAAAATTGGACAGATCTATTCCAAAGACTTTCCACAAACACCAATCCTGCTCTCAGCTGATTTGCCTTGCCCTTCTCAGCCCTGTCAATGAGAAAACACACCTTGAAGCTACAGTATAAGGTGCCCTTTTCTTCCTTATTCCACTGGCCCCAGTTGGCATCATGTAAGCACCTGTCTAAAAGCAGAGTGGGATGAATGCAGCTGGGCTGGTGCAATGTGTCACAAATTAACTTCAGGTTATTTTAAGGGAGCATTTTCTACATAGCTCCTGGCTATGAAATGGAGTGATAATTAACATTATTCCCTTCACCTCCATCTACTTCACATTTTTTTTCCTACCTTGGCTAATTATTCTCATTCCTTCATGAGTTTTGTCACCAGAATGAAAAGGTCAGTTAGCATTTATCCTTCATAATGCCAAGGAGAATCCAGCAATAAAAGATTGAAGAAGCTGCGGGTGAAACTTTCTCACCTGGATTCTTTGTGCTTTAACTCATTTATTCACAGCAATGCAATGAGAATGTAACAGGGTCACTGAAATTGCTGACTTACCACTGAGTAATTTCACTTGTTTCATAACCCCACTATGTCATGGCCTGGTTTCCACTTGGTGTCTCAACTCCTTCATTGTAGTACCAGAAGTTTTTTTAAAAACAAAACAAAACATGTACCTATAGCTTTATTGCAAAAGTAAATAAAACACATTATTACAATCCCACTAAAGAATAGAGCCTCAGTTACCCAGATGCCTAATAGCATTGCAGATGAATAAGGCATTTCCAGAGTGTCCAGCATAGCAAATGAAATGAAAGACACATATTTTATAAAAAGCCAAAAAGATTTGAATAGAATTCATTAGTTTTGATTCATATAAAGATATAAAGATTAATTACATAAAATATTGCATTTTATGAACACATGAACTTATCTTAACATGAAACAAAAGCATTAACCTGTGTATTTGAGCTAACTTTTCATAAATGTTTGATAGGGTCATAGCATCACGCAGCCATTGCTATGGTGATATAAGGCTATCTTCATTACTGTTGCATCATCTCACCAATTATTGGATGATACTATAAAATCTATATATCTCTAATGAGGAACTAGTCACAGATATACTGAATTTATTTCCACATCAGTCAGTTGCAGCAAAATATCAACGTTGCGATATCTTATTTTTTTTTTTTTGCAAGTGTCAATGAGAGACTGTTCTTGCCTGTCATCCCTTACTCAAAATTCCAGATCTGTAGACCTCTCTTGAAAAGATGGAAATGGCAGATCATTTCCATACTGCTGCCAGAATCACTAGAACACCAGGAGTTGACTTTACCATTTACAGAATTCAGAGTAATTAATTGAAAGGATCTTGGAGGGTGTCAAACTCACCATGTCACTTCATCCTGTGGTATATAGCAACTTCCCCCCCTTCACTAAAACAGGGGTGGGTGTGGACAGAGTTTGACACCCCTGCCCTACACTATTCCAGACAAATGGATGTCTAATCTCTTCTTCAAAATCTCCAGTGATGGAATACCCACAACATCTGGAGACAAGCCTATCCATTGTTTAATTGTTCTCACTATCAGTAAATTTTTCTTTAGTTCTAGGTTGGATTTAAAGCCTGGGAAATTGTTTTTTCTACACTAAGCTTAAACCACAATAAATGGATTAATCTTCAAGATTCCATCAGATTCCTTTAGCTGTGGCAGGCATTAAATAAACGGATCATGAATAAAAAAAGAACCAACCCTTGTCTAAACAGAGACTTATTTCTGATAGTCCTTAAGCTACAGTAAACTCAATATTTTGAAAAGATGTCACAAGATTTTTGTTGTTGGAAGAGGCTGATCATAATTCTCTGGTGTTTTAGACTGGAGTCTTTGCCAGCCCTGCCAGGAGATTTCATCAGGGACTTGTAACATGCACAGCTGATGCTCTATTTCTGAGCTCTAACCTTTCCTAAAAGTTTCCTCAAGAGGAAGGAGAAACAGTGAAGATTTGAAATGATCTTTCTCAAAAGATGAGTTGGATTCATTTTTAATATGACAAAGAATCATTTCTTCATTTATACATAAACGTAAAATCAACTAAGATTAGGCAAACTATAATACATAAATAAGGTTTGATGGAAGCTTCTTTTGAAGCTTTTTGGTTAAAGAAATTCAGTTATATTATTAGCAACTGGATAACAAGCTTAACACTTGTACAGTTTGGTGGTTTTTGTTTGCAATATATATCTTGGCCATGCTACTTTATGCCAGAGTGCTGCATGGAATAGCAATGTAAGGGAGAAAAATACAGAATTTCAAAACAACTCAATCAGCTGTCATCTCCCAAACAGGAAGAGATAATGTCAGCAACCACAGCGTGTAATGATTTATTACTACAGCATCGAAGTATTTGGCCATTTATAGAGCTATAATGAGAGCACTCTCCTATCGTAAAATGCTCAGAGAAAAGAAAGGCAACTCAGAGAGAAAGAGATAAGATACGCCAAGTTTTACACATTAAAACAGAAAAAATGGTTGTTTGTCAAGTGAAGAGAAAGACCTTGGGGCTGGTGGCAACACATCTGGCCAGCAGAAGGGCCCATGGAGCAATCCTTTCATTTTTTTTTAAGTTCTACATCAGAACTGTTCAATGCTTATGGGCTGAAGAAACAAAATTTTGCCACCTTTATGAGGTGTACAGGTATCAGTCAGAAAAGGAGACAGAAAGATACTGAAATGAATCACAGTTGGCAGGCAGAGTTTATTTATACTTCTAGATAGGTAGATGGGCTCAGTTCACATTATATGCCAAACCATTATGAGACTCATTGGTTTTGGCTCAGAGTATTGTGTGAGTCCAGCCACTGTGATGTGTAAAGTTATGATTCATTGCTTGGCATATAATATGAACTAATTAATAAGCCACAGTTCAGCAAATCATAGCTTAGCACATAATGGAAGCCCAGCTTTACAGATAGCCCTTCATTTCCGTTTAACTCAGGAGACTCTGGGCCATGAAAACATCACACCTTCTTTTCCTTAGCCTTTGCAAAGAATTGGCTTTAACTAGCCTCAACAAAGGCCTGTTGCAGCTCTGGGTCTTTTACTTCCAGAGATTTTCTTTCCTGAATTTCATGCTTATTAAGGTAAGAGAATAAAATAATATTCAGCTCTTCTTTTCCTCTCCACACCATGGACAAAAATCTCAGGTGTAAACCCTGAACATTTTTTGCCTAAACTAATGCAGAGTCATCTGCCTTCTGCTGCCTGCTGTTATTCCCCTCACCATCTGTTCTGCACTTTGATGCCAGAATCTTTCACCCTGTCCAACAGCCCTTTGTAAATCCCTGCACTACTTCCCTGTTAGCTCCCAAGTCTAATATGAAAGAGTCCTCCCCTCCAATACTACTTTTAGCACTTTCTCTGGAGCAGCCTTTGAACTAGAGAAGAATCAGCAGCTGTTGGTGAGCTTATGGTTGGACAGCCATCTTTTGATTTCTGCTCCTGAACTGAACAGAGAGGTGGATTCAGTGACTCAAATGGCCCACTGAGCCTGCAAGTTTATGATTCCTGCTTTAGATAGGAGTGTGGAGTAAGGCTGAGGAAAACCTTGGGGCTTCTTGGATGCCATCTATACTGCGCCTTTTGGCCTTTCAGAGGCAGACCTTCCACATTTTGGAAGGTTCCAGCAAAGGACCTAACATCAAACTCTCTCGCCTTCAATGCTGGGTACCTCAGGGAACTTTAGTCCTGAAGTTAGTCTTCTCTGTTTCCATTCCACTGGCAGTTAAATATATTTGAATTTAAACAAGCATTTGATCCTACTGTAGCTTAATTTAGTATTTATTGATTTTTAGTCTTCTGGCTATTTATGTTTTTGACTTTGAGGTTCCTTTTTATCGAGTTATTTTACAGTGCTTCTATCCACACCGAACACTGGGCATCAAAAACCAATATGAAAACAAACAATAAAATAATGCTGCTAATAATAACATAATCAAGCAATAAAATATTCCATTTCTATGATGGATGCCCCAGCCAGTCTCCTCTGACTAAATTCATTGATCAAGTTGGATAGTTTTTGCCTACTTTCAAAATGCAAGCAGGATAACAACTCTGATAACTACTAAAGGAAAGACCTGTCAGCTGCTTTTAATCTAATCATTGTATTAACAATAGATGCTGATTACTTGGGTCTATTTTCTAACCATATGTATCATGTTCCAATGTTGCAAAATAAACACTCAAGTACAGAAGACAAACAGATTCAGGGGAGATACTTCTTCAAGAATCTGTATCTTCAACTGCAAGTTCTCTGGGCCAAAGAACATCGCTTTTTTACATTTGCATTTGGAATACTTGTGGGCACATCTGAAGATCAAAATCTGTACAGCAAGGCAGTATTCCAAATAAATGTAGGGTTGATAGAAGCTGCAATTCAACAAATCTGGAAGAAAACATGTTTGCTTAAATCCACAGAGTGCCATAGAGAGAAAAGGGATCAAGAACTGGACAAAAATTCATCAGGTTCCTAAAGCTGTCTGACATGGCTGAAGTTCACCTTCTTTTCTCAGATGAGAGTTAGGAATGTGCTCTGACTACTCAATTCAGTTGAGAAATCCAATTTGTCACTTCATAACATAGCCTGCTTTGGTGAGATAGCAACACATCATCGGTAACATTCATTCTTCTTCCCTCAGACTCTGACCATCAAGTTGTCTGTTTCCTTCCAATTCGAATAGTTTGGTCAAGGCTCTAGGAAATACACTTTATTAGTTGGGTATAAAAATGAAAACTTCAGAACTTACAGACATGTTGTGAGGTAAGGTAAGGTGAAGTAAAGTAGAGTAAGGAAAAAAAAACCCTGCTAAGTTATCAACAGTAAGTGGGCAGAATTAAATGCCATTTACTGAAAGTCGGCTGTTATAAATAAGTATTTTGATTTGGAAATAGTTTCTGAAATGCTGATGGCCCTTAAAGTGGCCACTTAGTCCAAATGATTTCATTGTGCTAGGCACTCAGTGTTGTTTTTAATAGTTTCCTAGTTATTGTTTATGAAAAACTTTTCTAAAACACTGTAGTTAAAAAGCCACCAAGGAACCATTTTCTCAGATCAGAAAACAAAACTGTCCATGGTGGGATTACCTTCCTCCTTTTCCACCCTCTCACTCCACCAACATTTAAAATAAAGTAGAATCAATTACAGTTTTTACAAGTACTATGTCCACCCTTTTGTGGCACTCTGAAGCAACACATTATTTAGAGCTTTCTTGTTCACCTTCAGTTGCAATGGTAGATTCAGCACTCATTTATTGCCACTACAGGTTGATTTTGAAACAGCTGCTTTCCACACCATATCTGGAATGCAGAAATCTGAATGCGATAGAGATTGTTGTTGTTGTTGTTGTTGTTGTTGTTGTTGTTGTTGTTTTGCTCTTTGCTGCCATCTAATCAGTGAGATCAAAGAGAGGGGAAAAAAACCAATCTCTTTATTGCCATCAACCTACACTTCAACTGATTATTCAGATTTCAGCCAAATTCCTTGCAATATTCCTAATGTGGAGATTGAAGGAATTTTGTTCAGTTCTTTTTTCAAGATCTATCCTGACTTGTGCCTTGTACAAGTCAGATGATTTTGTACCTTACTTGACTTGTTCTTACTAGCTGAGCTCATTCTTTCTAGCCTATTATCTGTAAACTTTCATTACTTATTCAAGTTTTATCCTGCTTTCATATTTGGTCAGTTCAAGACAGTGAATAAAACTAATGCTCCCATCTCCATTTTTTTTTGGCCATAGAACAACAGCCATCAGAGTTGGATTGTTCTGAGAAGAATCACTGGTCCAAAACCACCCACCCGGCTTTCATATTTACACTTTCCTGGTTTCTAATTCAGCACCATAGTCACTATACCAGACTAGCTTTCAAGTTAGAAGTGAGTGGCTGGTTCAAAATCACAGTATACCTGTGAATTTCCTTATCTTGAATAATCAAAAAGTAAATACAAGGAACTGATGGCTATGTAAATGCAGTGCATGGACATAAATGAACACGTAGCACTTAATATCACTTAAGACTTATACAGGTAGTCCTTGCCTTAACAACTGTTTATTTAGTGACCGTTGGAGGTTAACAACAGCCCTGAAAAAAGTGGCATGACCATTTCCCCCTCTTGCATCATCCCCCTGACCAGATAATCAAAATTCAGATGCTTGGCAACTGATTCTTATTTATGATGTGCCTTGGGGTCATGTGATCAGCCTTTGTAATGTTCTGACAAGCGAAGTCAGTGTGGAAACCAGATTGATTTAACAACCGTGTTACTTACATAACAATTGCAGTGATTCATTTAACAATTGTGACAAGAAAGGTCATAAAATGAAGCAAGATTCGCTTAATTCATGTTTCACTTAGCAACATAAATTTTGGGCTCAATTGTAGTTGCAAGTTGAGGACTATCTGTATACCGCTTCATAGTGCTCTACAGTACTCTCTAAGTGGTTTACAGAGTCTTGGTCCTCATCACCAATCTGGGTCCTCATTTTACCAACCTTGGAAGGATGGAAGGCAGAGTCAACCTTGAGCCAATCAGGATCGAACTCCTGGCTGTGGCAGAGTTAGCCTGCAATACTGCATTCTAACCACTGCACCATCACGGCTCTTACTTATTAATCAAATTTACACGGCTATCCATTTCAGAGAAAGTGATGTGCTGAAATCATGTATAATCCTTTGAGCCATGGGGGCACAGTGGTTAGAGTGCAGTACTGCAGGCTACTTCTGCTGACTGACTGCTGACTGCAATTTGGCAGTTCAAATCTCACCAGGCTCAAGGTTGACTCAACCTTCCATCCTTCTGAAGTGGGTAAAATGAGGATCCTGATTGTTAATCTTCATTCTGCCTGTACCTAGGGCCAGAATCAGCAGCATAAAGCCCCCAGAGTCTGGCCTCCTCTCTGCAGGACTGCTGTGTGGAGAGGAGATAGCTGGGCAGGGATTCCTGACTATTGTAATGCTCAGATCAAGTCCTCCTTGCCAGCTAGACAAGCTCGGTGATTAAGAATGCAGGGAAGTTCACATTGCCTGGCTGGGCGAGAGGGAGACAAGCACAGCCATTCTATCCATTGGGCCCCTGCTTACTGCCAAACGCATTAGGGGATAATTAAGTAAAAATAGGCCTTCCGACCAGTGTAGCTCATTAAGGGCTAATTAAGTTAATTAGTGCCAGGTGTGGATTGCGGATCTCGCTTTCACTTGGCTGTTGTTTGCTGTAATTGCATTTTCTCCAAAGCTTCCTCCCTTTTGCTGGAATGCTGCCAAAGGAAAGGTATTCAATGTTTCACACTGTTGATGCAACAGTGACTAGCTAATGGCTGCCTAATGATGGCCACAGGGAAACTGGGGGCTCATAACCGCCCTTCACACATACACACACACACACACACACACACACACACACACACACACACACACACACCACAAAAGCCAGTGGAATAAGCCAAAGCCCAATTTCCAGCTAAGTTCTTGCAATGGGGTGGCATTTCATGCCCACATACCCACTGGCCTTCTGTAAGTGTTTATGGAAGATGCAAGTAAGACAGGCTGCCTCCTCTAAAGGACAGGTGTCTCCTGAACAAATCAGGGGAGGCTCATTGAGTCTTGGCAGCTGATACAGGATTTATCCAAGTGGAAAAGTTTGCAAGGCAGAACGTGTGGATTCGGACTATACTTACAGGTGCAGCTGATGGATGTTTCCTTGAAAGAAGTTGACAGACAATGGTGACATTACTGGGTAGCTCCACTGGCCACATAATCAGGGCCAGGCATCTTGCATGTACCAATCCATTGAACTTCCCTCTCCCCAGCTTTCTTCATAATCTTGCTTCTTCAGTTGCTGTTTCTGGGTTAATTTCAGCACAATCATTATACTCCTCCTCTCTCTGCAAATGTCTTTTAGTTGCCATAAATGCTTTTCCAACTGGCCAGGGTTTCCTCCTTTTCTGCTAGTTAATCCTTAGTGCAGCACAGCAATTGACAATGCAGCCAATTTTCTGAATGTCTCAACATTTTTATCAGTTTTTATTTTGTAGCAAGAGGAAAAAAAAGCAAATTGAAGGAAACAAAGTACAATGTCCTTTGGATTTATCACAAAGGGTAGGCATGGCACCATGGTTTGTTTGTTTTTTTAAACTTTTGGGGTGATAAATGTTCAAAGAGATGAAACAGGCTATCTGTTTTGGGAATATATTGCAACAGTATTTGTGCAGGGCTTCATTGTAGAGCTAAAGGATTTCTTTAAATAACTTTTGAAATTGATTTACAGAAGTCCTGTAGTATTGTTAGGGACTAGGATGTGGCTTTGATATTGGACTGGCTCAGTCCTTGCTCTGGAAAGGAACAGACTTAGTAAACAGTGACATGAGGAAGGAGAAGGCAGACAGCTTCACTTTCTCCACTGAAAGAGCCATATGTGTTGTGACTAGGAAAAAAAAGCAGTGATGGTTACATGGGTATTAATACTCAGTGAGTGAGGCATCCAAGGCAATCCTCTGCCATAATCTGTGGCCCATATTGTTAAATGGCTCAAAAAATATTTTCCATGGAATAGCAATAGCACTTAGACTTATATGCCACTTCACTGTATTTTACAGCCCTCTCTAAGCAATTCACAAAGTCAGCATATTGCCTCCAAACAATCTGGGTCTTCATTTTACTGACTTTGGAAGAATGGAAGTCTGAGTCAACCTGAGCCAGAGAGAATTGAACTGCTGGTAGCTGGCAGTCAGCAGAAGTAGCCTGCAGTACTGCATTCTAACCACTGCACCACCACAGCTCTTATAGCTTAGATAGAGGAAAGAGCAAAGAAAAAAAGTCAACAACTTGTTTTTCTCTTCTTTCATCTCTTTCTTTTCACTGTTTTTGGCATTTTCTGACACCTATAAATGTGTTGCAAATGCGGGACTCAGATAGTTGCAGCCCCAAAGTATTTAGAGGCCACCGTTGTATGGGAACCACCACCATGACAAGAGGCAATCTTTAGAGGTGGTTCATGTCAATCACTTTAGTGCAACATATACAATTAAAAAAATCAACAGTCCCATGTTGTGAATTATATTCTCCACACCTAAGGATTTTTGTTTGTTTTTACATTTGCTCAGGGGAAGACCAGATATCAACAATAGCAGATCTCTCAATTTAGAAGCTGCTAAAAATATCTAGCTAGTAGTTTGGGCTAATGCATCATGTTAGCTCAGTGTGTATTCATCTGGGACTGAAGTAGATCTTTTATATCAGCCATGTGGGTTTGGAGTGTCTTGGTCTGTCCTATCAAAAATATTTTCAAGCTTTGAATGTTCAAAGAACCTCAGTTCCTACTCATACAAGGACACTCTTCCTAGGCTCATCTACCCACCTCTCTACATTGGCCTTCCCTTTTCTAGAATAAGGGCATTGGGGAAGGCAGGAAATTGGGCTTAGTTGGCTACCTAAGGATCTCAGCAGATTCCTGAAAAAGCTAGCTGAACTCCATTGGCCCTGCTGTCCTAGCTGATCTTCCCCACATTCTTGCTCCCACTGCTAACCATGTTCAACCTGGTCCCTTACAAGGAAGCTGCTGGCCAAATAAGGATTTCCTGCCAAGGTCATCCATGATAGTTTTCTCAAGATCTAGCAAAGATGGCATCACATGGCCAGTAGTTGCCCTGCAAAGGGTCAAGGTGGGCATGCCTTGACAGCAGCAGGAATAAGAAGATGGTGAAGGTCAGTTGGGCTGGTGGAGTACAGGGTGGCAAAGACATTGGCATGCAGGGTGACAAAGGTAACTGCAGCTGAGGCAGCTGAGACTTCCAGGGTGGCTGTGACTTTGTGCTGTGGTGTAGCTCAAGGGCTTCTTGCAGCCCCCAGAACTGTGGTTTACCATGAAGCCCCTGAACCACAGTGTGGCAGGGTGCAGGGTAGCCAAAAGACAGAGGTGGGGGAGGTAGATCAGGGTGGAACATAAGGAGTAGGCAATCTCTTATCTTACTGAAGCTTGGGACTGGGGTGGGGACCAAACCCAGAATAGCTTGGATTGGGGCAGGTCCTTGACAGACAACTGGCTGCATTTGTTTAGCAATGGCAAAAAGGATTGCCAGGATTGCCTTCCCTAACAATGTGATTATGTAATGTTGCACTTTATGATGGCATCGCTTAGGGATAGAAATTATGATTCCAATTGTTATTGTAAGTCAAGGACTACCTACATTTTATTGCCTCCTAATACTGATGCATGAATTTATTTTCCACGTGAAACAGTAGTTAATTGTTTCTTCAACAATTTCCTTTAGGTGTTAGGACAAGCTAGGTAGCCAAATTTGGGCTTTGTGTGCATCTGACTATCTGTATGGGAAGGAAGGAAGGAAAGGAAGGAAGGAAGGAAAGAAGGAAGGACTAAGCATGGTGGTGATGTATGAGCTCATACTAAGGTCTTAGCACAAAATAATTCAGCTGTGTCAGATGGTCTATGGTCCCTTTAAAACAAACACACCAGAGGGGAGTCAGTGCTAGCGGTTATTTTATTTCATCACACGAGGCTGATTGACCTATCTGGACAATCTGAAATAAACTTGGTATTTGTAATTTTTATAAACAGCCTCTTTTAACTTTAATTGTTCATGTGGATCATTCCACATGCTCTGTACATCTAGACCACTGATTATTGAAGAGTTGTCTCTCAAAGCCTTTCCCTCAATGGAGAACATCAGAAACATTTTATTTTTTTTTGAAATATTGGTCTGAGCTGGAGATGAGGCAAGCAAGGTTGGGCTTATTCATCAGCATTCATCAGCCTCTCTTTCCATTATGCCTGCCATGAATCAGAGCAAGATGAGGAGGAGGAACAGGAGCCTAGTGGAAAGATTCATCCATAATCAGCCCTTTGGTGCCAGGGTAAACAATGGCATCCCAGAGGGACAACTCCTCTCTACGTCTGGGCCAGTTGAAAGATCCTGCTACAAGATGGAGGAGGAGCTGGTGGGAGGGAGAGCCTTCACTGGGTTGTTACACTTGTAGGCTGCAATTTCTCAGCAGCTTCCCATGACAGCCGAGATCAGGGACTATCTCCTTGCTATGGCACTCTGAAGGCCCAGCCCATTATTGCTCCATTTCACAAATACAATTCAGAAAGATGACAGGGGAAGAGAAATCCTTCCAAAGCCACCTTCCAGGAACTGACTGAGAATGACTTTCAGAAATCATAGTTGGCAAGTTTTAGATTGAGAGACTTACAACAATATAAAGGCCTTTGCAATACTCCTTACATTGTCTTATTTAATCATCTATTTGAAACATTTATTCCTTGCTCTACAGCCTAAAAACCTCCTATTGTGCTTTACATAATAGTTAAAAAAACCTGTCATTCCTCCATTTACAATCTAAACAAGATATAGCATAAAGGAAAAAAAAAAAAGATAAGGAGAGAAAGGGAGGAGGCTTTGGTTTATTTTATTACCTCCCCCCTCTTTCTTTCTCTCTGCTTTGTATATGGGTGTTTAAAAAAAATCAACTCTATTGCATATAATACCCTGACATCATCCTTTGTTGCAGAAATATTTCCATGGTCATTAAAGGAGAATTATCATCCTGGTTACAAGAATTTGTCTACCATTGTTCCTGACCTTGTTCCTCTCTTTCTTTTTCTCCCCACATTGAACTACTTCATAGCAGAATCAATACTCCTCTTGTTTTTAATCACTGTATTTCATAACTTGCTGAGAAGCTTTCTCACCTTCTTCCTGGTTTACAGTGAAAGTATATTCCTATTCCTATGTCATTCTTGCTGTTGTCGTTAGTCAATAATGATAAATACACTATCACATTGCTCTACGGATACTAATTTGAGAGTCGATTCTGCTTAAGTGAGTATGATTTACTTCTGGGTAAGAGCCTGTTAAAATGAAAAGTACTCTACTTCCTGGTTAGTAGTCAATCAGAAAAAAAAACATCGTGCTTCCATTGGCCTTCTGTTTTTTTCCTAATGGAAGTTTGATATGCAGAAATGGGTAGCAAAACATTTTCTGATAAATTAAATGAAACAGACTGTTTTTAAATATAATTTTTAAAATCTTCCTGCAGTATGAGATAACTTAGCATTGTTGCTGCAGATTTTTATGGCTGCAAATGAATCCTGGGACAGTAGAAGAATGAGAGGAAGAAAAACAAATGTGTACTGAAAGTACAACTTTATTTAACTTGTGTTCGTTTTCAGCAATGGAATAAACTTAAGAGATCTAAGAACACTTGATGCTACAATGACTACTTTAAATTTGGAAGTCCTACTCATCCATCCATCCTGCTCATGCTGTTATGCTTAGCATAGTCGACTGGCTTGAGGCAAGATGAAAGAGAGGGCTTGTGGACAAAGTATCCAAGGGTAGTTTGAGATGGCACATTCTGTGATCTTTTCTCTTAGGCCAACTTCTGATTCCTTTATTTTTTCCAGAGCAGGATCTTCAATTCCCCAGCTCTGCATGTACAAGTCTGTACTAGTTGCTTTCTCTTGTCCATTCTGGGAATCAACCTCCTCCATGGTTTAAAGAAAGAGCCCGGGCCTAGAAATTAAGGTATATCAAGGAATTAGCTTTTATTTCAACTTAAAAAAAATCTGCTGTTTTCAGTTCATGCACTTCAAAATTGCACACCTGCTTTTGGACATACTATTAGTAGCTATTTTCTTCTCTCTAGCAGCTCACATTTCCTTTTCACTTCCTAGACTTAAAACCATATTGATTTTAAATGTGCACACAAGTCTATAGTCTCAACCCAGAATATTGCTTGGAAAGAGAGAGAAAGGCTAGTGAAGGCTGCCTCCCTCCTTTCTTTTTTCCTTTTGGTTTGCACAAACAGACAGAAATGGTGATCAGACCATGACAACAATGCAGGCAGATAGAAGCTTCTGGAGAATAGCTGTGCCAATGAGCTTCCTTCATTTGGATTTATTACACCTGTCCATCTATTTGTTTCTCTCATTTTGTAGAACAGAAGAAAATGCACCCAGAAGAATCTTACTTCTTCCCATTTCTATTCTGCTTCTGCTAACAAGAAAATTCCATTCAGGAAATGAACGTCTCACTGTAATACGCCTGTGAACATTTCCTACTGTCAAGTGAGGTTCTTCTCATTACTACTTCCTGTTGATCAGGCAGGCAAGAAAAACTGTTCAAGGCTGTTTATCACCAGCGAGCAGCCTTGATCAACAAGTAGTAGTAAAATAGTCTCGGCTTACAATGACAGTGTTTAGGCAAATGCAGGATGGCAGTACCAGACAAAAGGACCAGTTGGGGAGCAACCAAACACCTCTAAGGTATGCTCAGTCTAATAGTTTAGATGTTTGTAGCATTAGACTAGTGGGATGATCCCAGGGAATGGTCTGAAGAGATGTGATAAAGCAAACAGATCAGTATTTAAATGAGGAGCTGTCTGGAAGCTACGGTGGCCAGATGTCTCGAATTCTACCAGACAGTCCAGATTTTTTAAAGGTTTACCCTCCGTTCATTTCCACATTCCTCTCTGGTAAGACTTCCTTCCATCTCTGGGCTACAGGATCCTTAGAGGACAGGAAAGCATTTTCTGAGTACCTCTATTCTGTGAAAGCAGCCAGCAAGCTTCTTTTCTTTCTCTCATCAACTCCTAGTGCAATTTTAAAAAGTGAATAGAATAGAATAACAGAGTTGAAAGGGATCTTGGAGGTCTTCTAGTCCAACCCCTTGCTTAGGCAGGAAACCCTATACCATCACAGACAAACAGTTATCCAATTTCTTCTTTAAAACTTTCAGTGTTGGAGCATTCACAAATTCTGCAGGCATGTGGGTTATGGGGTGGAAGAGGAAAAATTGCATATCTGTGTGAAAAGATAGCAATCTCTATATGTTTGATGAGTATGCATGCAACATTGCCCATTATTATAGCCTTGGTAGTTGGAAATACATTTTGTTCTAAACCCCCTCCCCCCATTCCATTGACCTCTTTTCCTTGGATATTTTAATGGCCACCCAGAATCCCAGATAGAAACCCACTGTAAAGGAACTGCAGAGCTGGATTTACCAAGAATTTGACTTTTAGAACTTCTCAGTCCTCAAAATCATTGTTTTTATCAGCTTTACCAAGAACCAAACATTAATATCTCAAAGTCTGATTTAGAAGAGGGGGGATGGTTGTTTCACACTGCAGTTCTATCACAGAGAGTTACCGAATTGACTGAAGAATGTCTCCATTTTGGAAAATGATTCCACACTGTCAACCTCTTGAGGTTAGACAGGCCAAGAAATAGATTACAATTTCAGGAATGTTAATATATTGTTTGTACCAGAAACTTTAAGAAACTTAAATTATTGTTTATCCCCTCTTAAGAAAATCAAAGAAAGTGTGTCTTTTTTGAGTTTCTTTCTCGTGCTTTCCATTTTCCCCAAGAATGAATGGCTGTTTTCACCTCCATTAATGATTCCCCCTTTCCACAGTCATCTCTACATTCTTTTATATCATGTCTCTGGCACTAAGTTGAGCAAAAAATTAAGAGTAAACTGGAAAACTGGGCTCCAGGAAGTATGAGCATATAATAAACACCTGGGGGGACAAAGATGCCATCTCGATAATTCTCTTTCCTACGTCTTCTATGGCTGTTTTGATGTGCAAACATTTTGTCATATTTCTGGTTTAATCTGCACAACCAGGACATAACCAGGACAGAAGACGTCTTACGGATGTGCTCCAATAGCTCCCACTCCAGAACTTTCTTTCTCCTTTTGATGTAATATTATGATTATCTTTCTCACTGGCAGAAATATTTAAGGAAGAACCATATGGGAAGCTCTGTGGGATGGATTTACAGAGAGACCACCATTAAATAGCACTCAGCTGATTAATTACTTCAGACAGCAGGAGAACTCAGCAACAGATCATAATGTTATTATCCATTATTCTTCACTGATCAAAGGCAGGCATTTCTTTCTCTCAGTCTTCCACTGAAGTCCCATAATGAGATTTACCTGCAATGAAAGGGCCAGAGCTGCATTCTTAAAACTAAGGTTTTCTACTATAATATAATGCAAAGGAAGAATGAAGCCATCCTGTTCCGGATACCAGCTAGAATCAAGGCAACACCTGCCAGTGTCAGTTCTCAGCTTAGTCTTGCCAAAGCATTTACTTCTCTGCTGTATCAATCTGGCTGGGGCAGTCAATCAGAAGCCAATGTCTCATGTCTCCAGGCTGTGTGAAACAAAAAGCAAATATATCTATGCAGTGTTAGATGGGGCAATGTTTTCTCCCTTTCATCCCAGTCACACAGGAGGTGTACACTTCTGAAAATTTGTGTTGATATGTTGAGCTAGCATGTTTTCCAACCTAGCTGACAGTTAATATCAGCCCATCTTGGGGAATGATAGATGAATGTTGTACTAAACAAGGGAGTGCCATTGCAAACCTGTGGAAACATAGGAAACCAAGGTGAGTTAGCTTGTTTTTGTTATAGCAGTGACCTGAAAATATTACCTTCATTCCTAATTCTTGTGGGCGGAGTTAAGAACATGCTCTTAAATTAGGTGCAATAGTGAGGGTTGAAGAGTAGAAGACACTAATATTGTGGAGAAGTACTATCCAAATAGTCCTTTCTTTCTTTCTTTCTTTCTTTCTTTCTTTCTTTCTTTCTTTCTTTCTTTCTTTCTTTCTTTCTTTCTTTCTTCTTTCTTTCTTTCTCTCTCTCTCTTTCTTTCTTTCTCACTCACTCACCCTTTTTTTCTTTTTTCCTTTCCTTTCTCCAAATAGAGATAGAACACCTGTGGAAAATTTAAAGGTAGTACCAATAGTAATAGATGCTTTGTGTGCAATCCCAAAACAACTAGAGCATCACTTGAACACCATTGGCATTGACAAAACCGGTATCAGTCAATTGAAAAAGGCAACTTACTTCCTGAGACATAACTTTAACATCATCAAAAACAAAACAAAACACCCCACATCTGCCTTATCCCAAGTCCTTGGGAAGGGCTCAATAGATGAACAAAAATGCCAAATCCAGTCTAAGCATCTGGCTAACTGTGCAGCAAACCAATAATACAAAACAGTAACTCCCTGGGTGTCATGTAAATGTTACAACCACATTGCTATCGGAATACCATTGACAACAATAGTTGCAGCAAAAAGTTAAAAAGTTGCAGGATGGAAATCACTGATGAGGAGGAGGCATTCCTACTATCGTGGAATGGAAAATTGGATATCACCTATGAAAGATATTCTTTCCATTTTGCATTTATTCCCCTCTTCCTTTTCCAGCTTCTCAATTCCTTTTTACTATAGGAGCATTTGCCTGCATATACATACACATTCCCCAGGTACTCAAATTCCTTAAAAGACATTCATATGTTAATTAGTGGTAAACACATAAAGTACTTAGAAAAGCTAAATATTGGGTAGGGATGGGCCTGCTTCATACTGCATGCTGATTCTCTGTATGGGGATGCTATGTTCAACTTTCCAAGGATGGAATCAATGAGTCTGTATGTGTATGTGTGCTGAACTTTTGAATGCAACATAGAAGAGGATAGAATAGGGTAGGGTAGGGTAGAGTAGAGTAGAGTAAAGTAGAGTAGAATAGAACTGGCAGGGACTTGGAGATCTTTTAGTCCAGACCTCTGCTCAAGCAGGATAATCAATATCATTTCAGACAAGTGACTGTTCATTCTATTCTAAAAAACTTCCAGTGATGAAGCACCCATGATTTCTGAAGACAAACTATTTCACTGGCTAATTGCCCTCACTGTTTGGAACTTTCTCTTTAATTCCAGGTTGCTTCTCTCTTTTATTAGTTTCCAACCATTGTTTCTTGTTCTCCCCTCTGGTGCTTTAGAGAATAATTCGACCCCCCCCTCTTCTTTGTAGCAGCCCCTCAAATATTAGAATAGTGCTATTATATTCCCCCCAATCCTTCTTTTCTCTAGACTAGCCAAACCCAAATCCTGCAGCTGTATGTTTTAGTCTCCAGGCCTTTGATCATCTTAGTTGCTCATCTTTGAACTTTTTTTCCAAAGTCTCAACATCTTTTTCGTCGTGTGATTGGTTGCAGTATAATGGGGGGGGGGTCTTAATTAAATTGTAATAAAAGATATCTCTAGATTCAGAAGATGCTTAAATAGCTCTCAAATGATCATACAGATATTCATCACCCTGAATTTCAATATCTCTAGCCTTTTATGGACTTACAGCGATTCCCTGAGTTATTGGTTTGGGTTCACTGAGCTATTGGACAGCAGATTTAAAACAGGCTGGTGGTTAAGATTCAGGACAAACAGACTCAGGAACATTTCTGCTTAGAGTGGAAGAAGAAACTGAAGAAAACATCCCATTATTACCCCTGGGTTGGTCAAGTGCAGATTCTCTTCAGTGCATGGTAGATTCAGACTCTGTAGCTGAAACAATTAGACCTCTGTTCCCAGCTGAGAAAGAAAGAAAGGATACTTCTCTTCCATTTCTTCTGTCACATTCTGTGCAGATTGAGGTGCCATTACATCTCAGCAAATAGCCTCTGGTTATTTTCATTGGTCTCTCTACCGGAAGGCCATTGAAAAGGCTAAATCACTGCACAGACCAAATTGTTTGAATATACCCCAGTGATAGTGTGTAAGTGATGATTTTTAAAAGCCATGTTGATCTATTTGGGCTTTGTAGAAAAACATGAGGAAATATGTCAGATTGGACTTGAACCGTTGAAGCGCTATCAACTCTGCCGAGGCATTTTCAAGAAGAGCTTGCCTTGTGAAATATTTCACATCAAAAATTGCAGGCATTTTTTTGCTGTTGTTGTTGCTCTTTCCTCCTTATCAGACTGTTGTCTGACACTTGGCACTTTTCATATTAAGGAGTGTTGCATACACGAATATATCTATGTGACAAGGATGCTTCTCCTGAATAGTATTGAAGGGAGAAGAGAAATGTGGTGCAGCAAAGATATTGAGCAGGTTGCTCAAGGAGATATTATTTAAGAGACAATATTTGCACCAAGGATCCCACGGATATTTTTTAACCCAGTATTTTTCAACCTTGGCAAATTTAAGAGCTGTGGACTTCAATTCCCAGAAATCCCCAGTCAACAAATGATTTAACCCCTTTGTCTCAGTATTCTTACCTCCCAAGTATTCAATCCCCTTCAATTCCTTTAGCATAGATTGCTGATGGCATCATTACAGTCTCTAGCTGGGATTCTTCTCTTATTTCCCACCTACTTGGCATATTCTCTTCTCCTTTTGCATAATGGATCGGTTGTGAGTAATGGGAAATGGCAGAGCACCCAAGCTGGCTGGCAGACCTTAATGAAGAATATGGAAATCTCATCAGTCCAATCAGGCTAGCAAATGAAACTGTTTTCCCCACTCCACCCTCTCAACTACCACTGATGTGAGTAGAAAACTAACAAGGCATTCAGTCCCAGTCTTGAAGTGCTTCTGTCTTTTTTAGTGACAACCTGGCTGCAAATTTCATTTTGGAGTGAGGGCAGCCTTTGGCCCTATTTCCTGAGTTTCCTCTGAGCAATTTTTGGCAATTAGCAGAGTCTGGAAGCTTTCTGGTGCGGTCTTTCACACAGCCGCTTTCAGAACAGCAACTGAACATTGCTTGCCATCTTCTTTGTGCTGATGTAATCTTTTGACTCAGAAGATTAATGATGAGTAAGAGGGTACCAACTATAGAAATGAATTGCTTAGGAGTAATCCCCAGCCAAGTACCATAGTGGTAGAGGCAGACTATCATGATGAAGGCTATCACAGGAGATGGGAAACAAAGAAAGCAGAATTCCTGCTATGCCATTTCAGACTAGCTATAAGTCTCACTCACACACTCTGCCTATTGTGCTGCTTCTAGTGTGTTTATCACATTGATGAGGTTGGGCATCTTTTCACCTCCTTGATTTATTGTATCTGGGCATGGTGTTCATCTTCCCTGGAATATCATTTGGGTGGGGTAATTTGGCTAATTGCTGTCATCAAAACTTGGGCAATAAAGCCAGGGATGGAGAATAAGACATTTAGTAATAAACTTAAAGGTGCTTTTTCAAGAGGCAATTAGACTTTCTTGTTTTTTCTTTGAAGACTTTTCGCTTCTCATGTGAAGAGTGAAACATCTTCAAAGGAAAAAAACAAGAAAGTCCAGTTGCCTCTTGAAAAAGCACCTTTGGGACAACTATGACCTGGATGACTGAGAATCTCCATAGACATTTAGCTATTTAGTAATAAAATATGGGAAAGAAATGCTGAAAGTTAACAGAGTAGGCTTTTGAGTGAAAATGATTATCTCTCTTTTTAAAACACAGTATAGGTTTACACAGAAGATAGTAATCTAGGTGTAGCTTACAGGGTGGAACTCTTCAATTTTACCCATGGCAATTAGCTCAGGTCTGAGATGTCAGTCCAAGAGTCATTTGTAGTAGGAGATCAGACCAGCCTGCTGAAGCACAAGCACCCCACCATGATTGATGAGTTTACTGGTTTAAAGTTTATTAAGCTGTACTTTGTTTTATCTCAAACTGATATCCATTTTTAACTTTGCTGCCTGTGACTTAGAAAATAATTACTTTTAAGAAGAAGGGAAGCTGCTTACTTTGTTGTTGCCACAAGGAGTAGCTTAACTTTGGGTGTATCACTGCAGTACGGTATACACTATACAAAATGATTGGGAAGGACAAAAGTTCTGAAATGCAGAAAGATAGCATGGAATACTATGCTGAAGCAGCTGTTCTAATGTCTTACTAATTTCCAGGCATAACTCAAAAGACTGATAAAAATATATAAAAATCTAAAAGTTTTGGAACTGACATATGTGATGTTTTGACCTTGCCCATGTGAGTCTAACTATCTGCTGAGTTAGTTTCAAAGTCCCTTCATTTCAAAAATAAATGTGGTAAAGACTAGGAAAGCAATGCATAACTTAAAATCTATAGGGCCACATAAGTCTGCTAAAAGCCTAGGGTATGAAATATAAAATGTGTTTAGGAAAGGTAATTGTATTTCAAGTTGTCATGTGCCAGAAGCGGTAGTTTCTAAACAAATGAACACTGTTTAATCTGAATTAATTTAAGAACTCAAATATAAAGTTGATTCTGATTTGATGTAGTTTGACACTAACCCCAATTGTATTGAGGTTTTAGTGTGTGGTCTACGGCATGTCCCTAAAGGCCATCCATTGTGCAAACTTTGAACAAATAATGGTCCTAACTGAGGCTTATACAGGTCTCTATGTCAGAAAATTTAGATTAACCAATGGTAGGATTATATCTCTCTCTCTCATTGAAGCAAAGAGGCAACACAGATGCTTCCATGAAGCATTGTGTTACCTCAATACTGTCACTTTTCAAAACCAGAAGATGCTAGAGGAGGCAAATGACCTTTCCTCCCACTGAATTTGCCAAAACATTGGTTGAGAAGGCAAGCTGCACATCCTCCAACAACAAAGCATTGAGTGAATGAGGCCTGAGAAGCTGAATTGTGCTAATTAACTGTGCTAATCATCATTTTGGTTTGCAAAACAAAGCAAGGGGCCCTTCAATTTCACAAGGCTTGTGAACGTGCATTGCTTGAATCATCATCAAACTAAAGCACCCTTTCAAGGATTTGAACAAATCTGTTGAATAGATGCTTGGCCCTGCCCTAAAAGGAGAGACGTCCAATAACATAAAGGAATGCCAGCCAGAGCAGTAAACCCCATTGGTCCCTTTCATTACAACATTTCAAGGTGGGTCATTAGAGATGATCCAAATGTCTGCTAGAGCAAAATACACAGACAGCAAAATATCAAATTAGTTAGCGTAAAATACATTTATTGAGAATAATCATGTCCTGCACAACGAAGAAGTTGTGCAATTTGTTTACATGTAGGGTTTAGTTTTCTGTATTTTGAGTAAATGAAGGATGAATTGAGTGACCAGGACCTGGGAACTAGTTTTTTTTCCCCCCAACCAGATGCTTTATTATATAGTCAAATGATACTAGTATCAGCTCCCATTTTAGCACAGGAGAAGCAGATAATATGGGACTGCATCTTAATTGACTTCCAATGTTCTGGCATCTTCTTTCAAGTACACACTTCAGAAGAGCATATTCTAGAGCAGAGATCCACTGCATAATACCATGTGTATAAGATTCTTAAGAATTCTGTTTGTTTTTGTAAAAGAAAGTAAGAGTTTGACTTTCCCTTTTGATTTTTGATTGGCTGTTTATTATAAAATTGACAAAGGGCACAGTGAGTACAGTATATGGCAGAGAAATGAATTCCCTCTTTTTATCTATGCTATTCAAACTGAAGAATCATATTTCTTTGAATGTCTTTATTTTAAAGCACTTTCCTTACTTTAAGCACTTTCTCCTTCCTTCCTTCCTTCCTTCCTTCCTTCCTTCCTTCCTTCCTTCCTTCCTTCCTTCCTTCCTTCCTTCCTTCCTTCCTTCCTTCCCTCCCTCCCTCCCTCCCTCCCTCCCTTCCTTCCTTCCTTCCCAGTGATATGTGTCTGAAAAGCACTGTGGTCTCAACTCAAGTGATATGTGTCTGAAAAGCACTGTGGTCTCAACCCAATTCTTATTAAATGCCTTGTTTTTTCCTCCATTCTTGAATAAAGAACACGAATTCGCAAACATCCATGTTATCTAGATATATTTCATAATCATTGCTTCAGGTTTGGAGAATTCCTATTTTGCATGTTTTCTCAGAGTGATTCTTGCTGCAATCAACCAATTTCCTATTATGAGCTAATCCAGTGAGTGATCATAACAAAAATCCAACAGGAGTGCTAAAAAGGATAAATATAAACAGTGAGTGGTTTTTCAATTTTTTCCTACCAAATAGGAACAATCAAACAATCTGTTCTGATGCAGAAATTCCAAAACCTATCAATCAGAATATGATCATACATCTGCAGTGTGTAATAATACTTAAAATTTAACATAAGGATTATCCTGGGCCCTGTTTATGTATAAATATTCCATCTCTCTATTTTGATCACACCATCACATTTTCTTCTTTAAGTCTATCAGGATAGTCACCCACAAACTTGGAAGGAAGCACAGTGGCAAAGCCCTTTTTGCACAATTTCCATTCAGTGGTCCTTATCTTTAGCTAGCAGAACTAAATAACAGCAGGTAACGTGAACCTGAACCCCCAGAACGTTGCTGAGAGTCAAAGTAGGCATTGTTAGGTTAGAATGAGAAAAGGTCTTCTCAGTGTTGCTGATCCTATTAAGGTGTTCAGCAACAAAAAGTAAAAGAAGATTGATTCATGAAGTTTGTGGCCTTCATTGTGAGGATCAGGGTATGGGAAATAAACAAGATGGACATGAGCTCTCATTATAGAAAAGATAGTTGATCAATATATATTTCAATGAATCTCCAAAGCTGGCACAATCTCTAAAACAGTGGTTCCCAAAGTGGGTGGTACTGCCGCCTGGGGGGTGGTAGGATGCCTTAGGGGGGCGCTAAAAGGCAGCAAGGGGAGGTTTGAGGAGCTGGCCCTGCAGGCTCACTGACTGCCGGCCACACAACCCATTGACTGTTTCATTGCTCCGTAGCCAGTGCCTTGAATGCGGAACCTGCGTGTGGCAAGCCTTGCCAAGCCGGGGAGGGAGAGGTGGGAGCTGGTGGAAAGGGGGCACCTTAGCTTGCAGTCTGCCCTCTCAAGTGGAAGCAGCGGAGGTGCGACAGAAGGCCCAAAAGCAAAACCATCCCAAGGTGCACAGTGGAAGAGGTGGGTGGTCCGGCATTAGGGCCCCCTTTCCCCGAGGAGAACAAGGGAGCGCGCAGCACCCACCCGGCCTCCGCCTCTCCAGCCAGACAGGCTTGCGCACAGGATGTGGATGGGTGCAGCTGTAGCTTTCCAAGGTGCATGGCTGGGTTCGGTTTGGCTTTACGTGGCCAGCCCAGACCTAGAACCTAGCCTTCCTCTGCAGCCTGGTTCTTCCGACCAAACCCTGCACTTGCTTGCTTGCTTGTTTACTTTCCAAATGATCATTCCCTCCGCCTCTGCCAGTCTGGGCTGCTTCTGCATGCCTTCTTCCTCCCAGGCAGAGCATAAAGAAGTTGGGAGTCTCTGAGGGTGTGCAGAGAACCTTCCCTTGCTTGACCCGATGGAAGTGGATCTTAGGTCAAAGCAAAGAGGGTCAAGTTGGCCGCATCGCTGTCCTGGGGAGGTTGGCATTGCAAAATTGGATGCCAAAGAAAGAACTGGGGCAAGGGGCTGGAGAAGGGGCAGAGGGGCAGCTGCATTAAGGAGCAGAAAGTTCTTAGCCATGGTTTACTGACTAAGCCGGAATCAAACAGCATGCTAAACTCTAACCAGAATGGCTGGGTCGATATATTCAGCCCGTGTTTCTCAACCTTGGCAACTTGTGTGGATTTCAATTCCCACTCTGGCTTTGCTCTACTTTCCAAAGTGCCGCCGCTGTTGCATTCTTTCTGTCTGTCTGTCTGTCTATACATACATACATACATATGTTCAAAAGGTCTGCCTGCCTTCCTGCCTGCCTTCCTGCCTGTCTGTCTGTCTATCTATCTATCTATCTATCTATCTATCTATCTATCTATCTATCTATCTATCTATCTATCCATCCATCCATCCATCATCCATCCATCCATCCATCCATCCATCCATCCATCTAAAAGGTCTGTCTGTCTATCTGTCTGCCTTCCTGCCTACCTGCCTACCTGCCTGCCTGCCTGCCTGCCTATCTTTTTGTCTACATATCTACATACCTATCTACCAATATAGATCTCTCTCTCTCTCTCTCTCCATCCATCCATCCATCCATCTAAAAGGTCTGTCTGTCTGTCTGTCTATCTGTCTGCCTTCCTGCCTACCTACCTACCTACATGCCTGCCTGCATGCCTATCTTTCTGTCTACCTATCTACATACCTATCTACCAATATAGATTGATCTATCTATCTATCTATCTATCTATCTATCTATCTATCTATCTATCTATCTATCTATCATCTACCTACCTACCTATCCATACACTCATCCAAAAAGTCTGCCTGCCTGCCTGCCTGCCTACCTGCCTACCTACCTACCTACCTACCTGTCTCTCTTCTCTCTCTCCATCCATCCATCCATCCATCCATCCATCCATCCATCCATCCATCCATCCATGTTCAAAGCGCCAGCCCCACAGGCACATCAGGAAAGTATAGCAAAGCCAGTCTGGGAGGGAGCAAAGGAGGGAGGGAGGGGGAGAGAGAGAGAGAGAGAGAGAGAGAGACTTGATGCATCAGATTGAAATGAGGCCTAGTTTAAACTGAGGCCCTTTTCCATATTGAAACATCTTTGGCTTCTGTTAAAGGTTTTGTAGATGAAACATGGTCAAAATTATCAGGAAGATCTCACATTTTGTTGAGGCTTTAAACAGGATCCATTGGACCAGATTTCCACCCTAAAAATTACTTTTCCCCGATGTATTACAGTGCCAATTCTGAAGAAGGCAAAACCAAAATGTACTGGTAAATTACAACGAGAACACACACACACACACACACACACACACACACTCCCTTCTAATCCTGCTGGAGCAGGTGATTGGACTACAATAGATATCTCATTATCTTTCTCCTCCTTCCCTTCTCCCTCCTTTTTTATTTCTTTTTCTTTCTGTCCCTTCCTTCCACCACCACCCCTCTTTCTTTGTTCCTTTTTCTTTCTTTTCCTTTTCTCTTTCTTTTCTTCCTTCTCTCTTTCTCTTTCTCTCTCTTTTCTCTCTCTCTCTTTCCCTCTCTCAGGCTCACCCCATTGACTTAACTTGCTTGGGCTGGTCCCTCCGGTGCAGTGGACTCAATGGAGTGGACCTGCGGGGCTGGCACCTAGAATGTGGCAGTGGCGGCATGTTTGAAAAGTCAAGCAAAGCTAGAGGTTGGTAATTTTTGCTGCAAAGCATCACAAAAGCTTCTGGGTTGTGCACAAGAGGGGACACACATGTCAATGCAATTCAGCAGCATAAAATAAAGAGATACAAATAAAACAAATCAACAAGAATTGACAAAGCATCTCGGATTAGTTTTTATTCACTACTAGAATCTAATCAGAGATGCTTTGCCGATTCTAGTCCAATGACCTTCTGCAGCAGGGTTAGAAGGGTTAGAAGGGAGTGTGTGTGTATGTGTGTGCATGGCTGTCAAAACTCCAAAAACAGATCAAGTATCTCTGGGGAGGCCAGTCATAAATTAGAACACTTGCTAAACAATCGGTCATTAAGTGAGGACCACTTGTTTGCCAGTCACCTAGCCACGCCCACCCAGTCACATGACCACCAAACCACACCTACCCAGTCATGTGACCAGCAAGCCATGCCCACCCAGTCACGTGACCAGCAAGCCACATCCTCAAATTAGGCCACGCCCACAGGAATTTGAATCCCACTCAGGTGGGGGCACCAAGGATGAGTTCGTAGCACCAAGACTGAAAAAGTGGACTGAAAAAGTGTGGGAACCACTGCTCCAAAAGGTAGAGTTAATTGTGATATCTTTCTGCATATTTGAATGCAGAATTATTATTTATATGCAGATGTTTACAGATTGAAAATTATTAAACAGTATATTTGGCAGGGTCAAGAATTTGGATACCCTTTTCATTAATCCCTGTAATATCTTTTTTTATCAGAAATAACAGTTTCCACATATTTCCCATTGCCAATTGCTATTCTTTTTTTTTTTCACCCTTCCTTGTAGAACTCTTTTAGTTCAGAAATAGTTTAATGTATGCAGAAGAAACTTGTTGGAAAATACTAACTGAAAGGATGTCCAGATCTTTGCATCTGCCACATACAATTTTCTCATTTTAAAACCATGAAAAACTGCACATTCAAAGTTGCAGAAGTATGTCATGTTTAACTTTGACTTTTTTTTTTTCCAAAAGCAAATTGCAGGTCCTTCAATAAGAAAATAATAGGCTTTAAGTATCTCAGGATCTATTGGAAGATAAACTCTGCCAAGCATAGTTCTATGATATTTATAAATTCCTTTCTGACAAACTTTTCTTGAGGAAGATAAAGAAAAATGGAAACTCCACATGGAAGGAGGTAGAAGAGTATCTGGTATCTGTTGTGTCCTGCTAGCTGCCAGCAGAGCTGGTAGCAGAATTGGACAATGAGGAGGTTGGGGAAGAACTTGGGGAAGATTTTGATGGATGCTCTGTGTCCAATGCAGAGACAGAACCAGAGCCATCCGCTATTTCCCAGCCACCAGAGAGGCAGCTGCCTTTGAAGGCTGATATGAGTGAGAACAGCTGGGGCCTGTTTCAGACACATGTTTGCGCAGACACATGTTAGGAGAGGGGAGTTCAAGGAGTCGACTTGGGAAGCAAAGCACACGTCAGTGCTGAATGGCCCCTCCCTGGCTAGGGAATAAATAGAAGGAAAGGGGAGTGGTCATCGTGGCAGACAACAGTTTGTCTTTCTGAAGATTTTGCTCATTGTGTTTTGTGCCACAGAGACTTCTTGCCAGAACTTAATTTGCAAGGAGCTCACAGCCTTGCAATTATCACAAGGAACTGATAACATCTGTTGCTGCTGTTAACTCTTTGAAGGACTATTGCCTGTGTTAAATATGCAATGACGCCTCATTAATATGTATGTACGTTGTATGCAGAGTGGAGTCTGACATCTGACTGAAGTCCCACAGAGTCCCAGTGCTCTGTGGCCCAAGGTTGAAGCTAAACAAGCTGGTTGCTCAGGGGGTCCTCGACCATGCGAAGTGGAAGACACTTATATTGACATCAGTCAAGCCATATGGGTTGGTCAGGATCTGTGCTGACTACAGAAGTACTTTGAATCTCATGCTACAACAGAGCACATATCCAGTGCCAGTAGTTCAGCACCTTTTGCATTCCCCGGGGCATCCACAGACTTTGCCCAGGCATATCAGCAGCTGCATGTAGACGAAGCTACCACAGAAGCCCAAACAACCATGACACACATGGTGCGCATTTAAATGTAATTGGCTCCAATTTGGAGTCAGCGTAGCCCCCGGCCTATTCCAGAGCATTATGGAAAGGCTGCTACACAATATCCCAGATGTCGTCCCATACTTCAATGACATAATCATTTGTGCTGAAAATAGGACACAACTGCTGCAAAGAGTGAGAGTTGTGTTAGAGCGTTTACAAGAGGCAGGGCTCAAACTAAAGAAAGATAAATGCCACATTGCAGTACCCCAGGTGGCATTCCTGGGGTTCCTAATAGATGGGTCAGGCATCCGGCCCACAAGCGGCAAACTCAAAGCAATTAAAGAAGCCCCGAAGTCACAGAATAAAACTGAGCTGCAGGCATTCTTGGGTCTGCTTAATTTTTACAATATATTTCTGCTGCAGAAAGCAACAGTTACAGAGCCGTAATCCTGCTTGATTAAAAAGAAGATCTGGACTTGGGGCCTGCACAAAGATACAGCATTCAACAAAATAAAGGACATTTTAACATCTGAGACTGCACTCATACAGTATAGAGAAAAACTGCCATTGTCCCTAACCTATGACACATCCATGTATGGCATCAGTGCAATGTTGAGCCACAAGCTGTCCAACAGGAGGGAAGCTCCCATTGCATACTACTCAAAAACCTTATCAAAAGCAGAAAGAAACTACAGCCAGATTGACAAGGAAGCCCTAGCTGTCATAGCAGGAGTGAAATGTTTCCATGAGTATCTCTATGGCAGAACTTTTGAGTCACAACTTGGCATCCTCGTGGGGGACAGACCCACACTGAACATCCTGTCACCAAGAATGCTAAGATGGATGATCTTCCTGACAGCATTAAGTTACAAGTTGCTCCACAAGCCCAGAAAAGAAATAACATGAGCAGATGCCCTCAGCAGATGTCCCCTGCCAGTTCTTGTTGAAGCCCTGGTACCTTCTACTCATGTTACTCATCAAGAATCTCAAACCCGGCCTACTAACGTCAACAGAAATCATGAAACTCATGGCAAAAGACAGAACTTTGGCATGGATTTTGAATTGGGTGTGGAGGGGATGGCTGGACTCAAAAAGAATTTGCACCATTTAAAAATAAACAAATTGAATTATTGGTGCTGAAGGGGTGTTTGTGGTTAGGGGAGAGGATGATTATACCCCAGCAGCTTGGAACTGCTACACGAGGGTCATCTGGGCATAGTGCGGATGAAGGCTCTAGCCAGGAGCTACATACAAGGACATTGAAACCTGGGTCACCATATGCCTGCCCTGCCAAGAATCCCAACCAGCACCCTCCCGACAGCACACACTCCTCAAGTGGGAAAAGCCCTCAGCCCTGTGGGCACAGCCCCATGAGTACAATTTTGCAGGACCATGCCAAGGGCAAACCTTCCTGTTAATGGTCAATGCCTATTTCAAATGGTTGGAGGTGGTCCTAATGAAGTCTACTACAACAGAGACAATCATAAGAGCCTTAAGAAAGTTGTTTTCCACCCATGGGCTACCCGATGTGCCAGTGTCCAATAATGGACCTCCATTCACAGCACACCAATTCAAGAGGTTCCTTGCTAGTTTGGGGATCCTCCATGACTTGTCAGTGTCAACACACCCAGCAACAAATGAGCAAGTGGAGAGAATGGTTAGAACAACCAAAAAAATCCTAAAGAAAATGGGCCCAGGGGACTGGCAAGAAAAAATAGATAAAATGTTGCTGATCATTACACCCAGCACAGCAACCCACAGAAGCCCAGCAGAAATGCTGATGGGCAGAAAGCTAAGATCACCCCTCAAAAGGATCCACTTGAACTACAATAGTGACACCCCAATAGACTCCACAGAGAAGTGTAGGATTTTCACACCAGGGGACCAGGCTCACAATTACACAGGAGGGGCCACCTGGGTCCCAACAAAAATACTAGAAAGCACCAGGCCCAGATCATACAGAGTAGAGGTGGAAGGTAGAAAAACATGGAACTGGCACTTTGTCCAGTTATGAGGCCGAATAACACAACCAGCAAAAAAAAAAAACCTGAAAACAAAAACGCAACCAACCCTAGCTAAGACTAGAGAACAAGAACCACCAGAAAGAACTCTAATCCTCGACTCAAACTTGAGTAAAATACCGGGTGACTTATCTTTGGAAGGAGAAGTCCAGCGTAGTATTTCTGGGGCCTCCAGCTCAACAGAGTCTGCCACGCCTCTGGGAAACTTCAAGGCGGTTCCAAGGGCAGGGTCTGGAGCAGCAGTAGACCCATCCACACAGGCCACCACTCTAGGAATGAATGAGACACACAGGCCCAGTCGCACCCACCGAAGCCCAGCCTACTTGTGGGTCTACGTCTGCCAAAGGGTTTGTGATTGGATAACCTAACTAAGAGGGGAGGGGTGTTAAATATGCAATGACACTTCATTAATATGTATGTACACTGTATGCAGAGTGGAGTCTGACATCAAACTCCACTCATTGGTCCAGCCACTGGCAGGAATAATAAAGTGCTATCAGTGGCTGAAATGTTGGACAGCGCCGACTATAAAAGCCGGCACCTGTTGTGGTTGGCCATTTTTTGTTCCTGAACCTTAAATAAAGAGTTTTCCTTTATCCTACAGTCCTGCCTCTTTCTTATGCACACCCATTTTACAGCCTGGACTTTTCGGTGCATGAATGCAATGAATTCACAAGAGGTAAATAAAGATAAGTTTTTCGTGACAAGGAGTCTGTTTTTTGCTTCTGCTTAGGCTGAGTCCAAACAGTATCCTTGACTTTATAGTAATCCATTAATTTACATCCAAAGTGGAGGAAGCAGGAACCTTGGGGAGCACATGATGTTAGAATTCCTGATTCTAAGATAAATTAAGGCTGAGTATGGTCAAACGTATCACCTTATGTTTTGGGAGAGCACATGTTTAAATTCAGAGCAATAAGGATAATTCTATAGCAAAAGATGCTGATGAGAAAAGGATGGGCAACAGTTTCTTCAAGATAAGAAACACCAAGCCCAAACATTGCAGTAAAATTCATCCACACATGGATTATCAGGAAGGGTTAATAAAATGTAGACATTTTTAAGTGTCTGTTTTTCCCCTTCAAGAATTCTACATTAAGTTTGGTGGTGCAAAAAATAGAAAAATCCAACAATTAAGCCTGATGTTGTAGACATGTTAGATAATTTGGACTCACCTCATTTCCTCACTGATGACTTCCAAAGTGCTTTCCCACCATCCAGCTCTTGTTATAAGGAGGACAGCTTTAAATTGCCTCAGTGATAACCGGGTGATATTAGAAGGTATCTGTAAATCACTTGCGGGGAAGTGGCCTCGGTCTAAAACTGAAAACAGCAAGCACAACATATTAGGCCATAATATGGTAATATTTGCAAATATAAAAATGATACATGTTACTCTGAGATAAAAAAGCAGGACTCGAGTCTCTCTCTCCCTAATACTTTCTAAAATTATACAGGGTTTCTGGAAATTAAACCAGTCTGTTTTCTTAAGAAAAATGTCAGGGACTAGCCTAGAAGAAACCCCACATAAAGGGAAATTTAAACAGACTTTCTATCAGGAAAGGAGAAAATTAATTTTAGGAGAGGCAAGGCACCCACATAAAAAACAAAAAACAAAAGTCAATTGCAGCCAGATTGAGTTGCATTATTTAATAGTAAAAAAAAACTGAACGTTTTAAATACCAAGCTCTTCTTTGGATGATTATTACTACCTGGAGCAGCTAAATACATTATTTTGCAAATGATATTGAAAACAATAATAGCTTGTTTGAGAGAATGGGACACCTAATATTGCATGCTTTGGGTTCAGAAGGAAGCTGGCTCCTCTTTATGACAATTTCACCTGTAATGTTTACAATCACCTTTTGCTTTGTAAATATTGCAATCATGTATAAAGGAGTATTTTGCCTGCTTCTGCTCTTGGACAATTCCAAATTATTGGACCATATTTCTACTATACTTATGGATTTTTTAAAGTTTTGGGTTCATGAGAGCCGTGAACTAGATTTATTAGAAACATACCAGCAATAGAATAAACATAAATTTGCACAAATATCAAAGTGGAATCAAATGCATGCTTTCATATGTCCTCCTTTTTCTATAAGATTCAATGACAATTGTTAGAAGCAATGGCCAACATGCTTGTGTGAAGTCCGGTTGCTTCTCTAAACATGTTTTGTTTTATAGCCAAAAGTTAAATGAAACTGGAACTGATCTAAAATAAATGAAAGTTGAAGGCTGAAGGGAGGGGGAGGCAGGGAAGGTGGCAAAGAAAACTTCAGAAAAAGTTAGAACTCTGCTGGTTCTGATAGTAAAGGAATCAACAGCCATAAATTTCCAAATTGTGGAATTTATCAGGGGCAGCTATAAAACTGATAAATGAGGAGATAGATGATGAGTCATACCCTGCTTAAAAGACAAACCAGCTTGATGTTGCTAACTTAAAGAGAAGCTGGTGCATTAGAAAACATAATAGGAAAACAAACGTGAATCAATAACATGCCCCCAAATCAAAAGAAATTCAGCTTTCTTGTATACAGGGCAAGACATTTATTTTTAAAAATCCCCACAGAGTTGAGGCACAGAAATTACAGCTTGAAAATGCAAAGCATGCCATTTGTTGGAAATATGATGTTGTTTATGTGTCTGGGTTTTTCATTTGTTCGATGTGTTTTATCTGCTTGTCGTCAGGCTGAAGAGCAAATCAAGGAACTGATGAGGCTGTTTTGCTGCAGTACAGCAATTAACTTCATTAATAATGATAACAATCTTACATTTATAGACAGAAAGATTTATAAATCATTCCTGCCATTGCTGAAGTGCAGAAACCTTAACAGTCGGGGGGGGGGGGGGGCAGAGTTATGCATTTCAAAGCCATCTGCAATCTTAAACAACTTTTCAGTGCAAAGTATAAAAATGTTTATAGAATCCAGCTGAAAGTATAATCTACTTTGTCTGCTGCAATTTGTATGTTTTCAACACAAAAATTCTACTAATTGGAAAGAAGAATGAGTTAAACAATACTCAAGTAAGCCCCATGTTAATATCTCTGCAGTATTTGCTATTGAGCTTTAAACAAATTGAAAATATACAATATGAAATCAGTACTGTCCCATTGATGTATCCAATCCATTCCCATTAAATTGCAGCCGCTTTATGTCGGTGTTAGGAATCATGCGCTTTTCAAACTCCAGAAGGCATCTCAACCTCTTATGAATAAACTTAATCATTATCTCATAAATCATATGCAGTTCAGTATTTATTCATGTTTTTTGCAGTGCTTCTTTTTCCCTGTTCAGCCTTCCACATATTTTATGCCTTCCAAGGTACCTGCAGTTTTTCTAACATTCGTTATTAATCTGAAATGTTTGCTGCTTCTTTGGAAGCTGATACTTTATAACCAGGCTTTTAAAATATCTTAAAAGTTTCCATTTAGAATGGGAAAAAAAGTATTATTTTCAATTCTGCTCCATAAACTTCAGCTTAACATATCGCCTAGAGAATAATAGAAGAAAACCTATTAGCTGTTTTATAATATTTACATTACTATTAACTATGGCATTTCTGATTCTTGATTAATATTATTATTAGCTTATAAATGTGTGATCCTTTTCCAAATTGACCAATTAACTAAAGTTCGGTTGCAATGTTAATTGCAAAACACTAAATTATCTCCCAGGTGCACACTTTTCCTGCTTGTTCATATTTGATAGATAAAATAGGTGTATTAATTATTTTTGCCCCCTAAATGAGTACCTGCCACATTTTAATGAGGATAGTTTGCTCTAAACTTGCACTAGATCTCTCAGTAGACAGAGCGGAAGGTCATGAACCAAGCAGCATAGCAGTGCCTTTATACATCTTCTTAGGAATGTATTGATATTCAAGGTGGTGGCATTATCAAATTTTTGAAAGCATTCAAATAGTCATATGATATATTTGGCAGCTTCTTCCTCACATGTCACATTCACTCTGTATTTGGACCATTTGGTTGATGTTGTTGTTGCTCATCTACTTCCCTTGTTAGTGACTTATTTAAGTCAGGCTGCAGATAGGTCATATTTTGGAAATGTTGTCAACCTTCATTATTGCCTTGTATGAGCCAGCACACATTTATCAAGAATAGATCATCTAAACCAAACTTTTAAGGCAGAATAACCAGTGTAGTTGTCCACAAAAATGCAGCAGATATATATGTGTGGTCTCCCAAAGAAATTGACAAAAAAGAGGGTGGTACTATATAGTATTACCATTAGATGAATAAGAACTGGTTGAACAATTGCACCCAATGGCTATTTATCAAGATGAAAGAAAATGTCAAGTGGTTTACCTCAGATTTATTTTTGAATTGGACAAAGGCCTAAAAAAATATGATTATCAAATTTCCAGATGATATAAAGAATAGAGAGAAAGTAAAAACTTATAATTTTAATTAAAGTTTAAAAATATAAAGATAAAAATCTAGTGCAAACCAAGAAAAATATGAAAATAAAAATTAAAATGCACAACTTATATATTTTAATCTTAATCAAATAAACCCACTTTATGTTTCCTCCATTCACTGTTAAGAATCTTCATATTTAATCCTTTCAAATAGTATCCTAAAACCGATTTCTTATAACTTCCTTTGTTTTCTCTCAGAAACAAGTTTAACATGTCTCTTTTGCAAATACAAGATAAGAAAGCTATCTAAGTCACTCTTCTGATTTATTATTTGTATCATCCCTTTAATTATTAAGACATCAGCCAGTTTCACTTACAAATCCAATATAACACTGTTTTCAATATCATTCTTATAGCCTGATATTTTAAAATCCATTTTCAGATCCACATTCAAATCAGGCTCAGAATTTTCTGAATGCATTGTTCCCAAATATCTTTGAATTCTCCCACAGTCAAATAATATTACTCCAGTTTGCATTAATGAGACTCTTCTCCTTTATTTATATGCTTTAGCTCTTTCTGGTTCCCTCTAATCCCTTTTTCATTCCCCTTCCCTAAACAACACTTTCCGATTGAAAAGTTTCTTACAATTAGTTTCAAAATCAATCCACAGGAAGTATTCTTGTAATTCATTTCAAAATTTATTTCAAGTACATTTGACCCCTTAATCGGTTTATAACTTCCCAAAATCAATGTTCTAGTCATGTTTTAGGCCTGGAAATTTGAGAGTTCTGCACAGTATCTTAACTGTTTCTAACACTGCATTCATCTGGACAGAGTTCTAATTTTGTTCTGGGATCTCTTTGAAGCCACTCTCCCATTTTAGGAGTCACAACCCCAAGTATTCCTACTGTCACTGGGAGCACTTTGACCTTTATTTTCCACATCCTTTTTCAGGCCTCCGTACTTTCCCAGCTTTTCACATTCCTTCTTTCTGAAATTGCTGTCACTCGACACTGCTACATCTATCACAGCCGCTGTTTTCAGATCCTGGTCTACTACGATGAAGGATGAAGTCAGCTGATCACCTAGTCCATGCCTGTCTATCTAGATTTGGAAGTCCCACAGGATCTTAGATCTCTTATTATTCACAACCTTCCATGGAATCTCCCATTTGAACTGGGAGGATCTAGCCTATGTGCCGTGCAGATGTTCCTGTACACAATACCAGCTATTTGGTTGTATTGTTTAGTGCATACTGTTCCTTCCTGCATCTTACATCCTATGTGTTGGACCATCTCTGAGGCCTCCCTGCATAGGCTGTACCTTGGAACCTGTCTAGTGTGGTAGATCCCTGTTTCTATAGATCAGGTGCTTAGTGCCTGTTTTTCTGTTGCCATGATCAGTACTGTCAGTTTGTCTAGGCTTTCCAGACACTGATAGGATTTCCAAGTGTCTGTCACCTTAGCTGTCTGTTGATCATAAAATCCCTTGCAGGGTCATGTCTTGTGATGAACTTCCACTGCTTGATTTTCCACCCATGTCTGCTGTTGTCTAAGGCATTCTGTCAACGGCTTATCTTTGGGTATCATCTTACTGATGTACTCCTCGATGCTCTGGTATCATCCAAGACAATGGCTTTGACATGCACCAGACTCCATTCACCCTCTTTCCAACTGCTCTACCACCTACATACACTGTGAGAAGCTTCCAAGTCTTTATATCAATAACTTCCATGTCCTGCTATGGCCAATTCATTATATTGAGAGGGTACTTGATGACCAGCAGGGCATACATGTTGATAGCATCGATCTTGTTCTTCCTATTCAGCTGGTTCCTCTTGTCCTAGGGTGATACGTTGCTGTCTTTCTTGCCTCTTTATCATAGTTCTCATGTGAGTATGGGATACCAAAGTTCTTGTAATTTATCTGTATGTTTGCCATGTGGCCTGCTGCTAGTTCCATGCTATCAGTCTTAACTACCTGGACTATCTTCCAGTCACACTTCTCAAGTCTGAATAACATTTCAATGTTTCCACTGTAGATTTGCATCAGGTGGATCAACAAGTCAAAGTCTCTGCTCATTCTTAGCATACAACTTGATGTTGTCCATGTAGAAGAGGTGGCTGATGGTAGCCATTCTGGAATTTGTATCCATATCTAGCCCTTGTGATTATTTAGCTAGAACAGTGGATCATCTTGATATATGCTGTACTTGATGGTCACTTGAGTGAGCTATCTTGAGTTGACTTCCAGAAAAGAATTCTGAGGAATTAATCCATTCACCAGCTTCTCTTTCCATTGTAGTCATGAGCTTTAAGAGTTTGCCATTGTTTCCCTGAAAATAGAATAGCAAACGCTTTAGAAAACACCATTCCTATTTAGGATAATCTTGATAAGCTGTAAGAATTTCAAGATGGACAGATGCCAAGTTCTTCACGAAGCACAATTCAAATGCTCTCTCTTTCAGAAATTCACTAGCTGACTAGTGAGTCATCAAATTTTGTCTGCATTATCAGACAAGTTTCATAATATTAAATACATATGTAATCATGGTATCCCTTTTCTTGGAAGGAAAGCACTTAGAACTGAAATATAGAGAAGAAGGAAAACTATGCTGGACCTAATTCTTACTAATAGAGAAATGATAGAGGGAGCTGAAGTTGCCAGAACTTTGGGTAAGAGTGACCACATCATATTGGAATTCAAAATAATGCAAACACAAGCAATAGAACATAATCCAATCGGTGTCGTAAACGTTAAAAGAGCTGATTTTAACAAAGAGAGAGCCTAAGAAAGATTCCATGGATGAAAATCCTAAAAGGGAAACAAGAAGTGTGGGAAACTCTGAAAAACATGATCATAAAACTCAGTCCAGCACAATACCACTGAAAAAGAAAAACAAGAAATCCAAGAAGAAACCAGCATGTTTGCACAAAGATCTCTCTGATAAACTAAAAGACAAAAAGGACAAGTACAAAAATAATGGAAAGAGGGATACATAATTAACTATCAGCAGGTAAATTACTATCACATAACTATCACCAGATACCCAGAATTTGCAAAGATGAAATCAGAAAAGCAAAAGCTCACAGTGAACAAAGTCTTTCAACAAAAGTCAAAGATAATAAGAAAAAGTTTATTTCAACACTAGCTGAAACAAGAAAAAAGTCAAGGAAATAGTCAGTCCACTAAAGATATAAGATGTCAAGGAAGTAATAGAGAGTAGAGAGAAAGCAGAGCTGCTTAACTCATTCTTTGCATCAGTTTTCATGCAAAAAGAAACTATAGCCCAACCTACCAAAAACATAACCATAAAAGACAGACTAGAAATAAAAATTAAAATAAGCAAGAAAATGGTAAGAAAACACCTGTCTGATCTTAATGAATATAAATCACTGGGAACTGACAGATTACATCCCAGAGTTCTGAAGGAGCTGGCAGTTGTTATCTCAGAACCATTGTACCATATCTTTCAAAAAATATTGGAGCACCAGGGAACTACCTGAGAATTGGAAAAGAGCTGGTGTGGTTCCCATCTTCAAAAAAGAAAAGAAAAAGAGATCCAGGAAACTACAGACCAATCAGCCTAACATCAATACCTTGGAAGATATTGGAAAAGATGATCAAAAAACAGATCTGCAAACATCTAGAACAAATACAGTTATAACTAGAAGCCAGCATGAGTTTGTTAAAAAGAAACCAATCTTATTTCATTCTTTGACAAAGTGACTAAATTAGTTGACCGGAGAAATGCTATGGACATAGTATACTTAGATTTCAGCAAGGCATTTGATAAAGTAATCTACAACCTACTTCCTATGTGGGGTAGACAGCATCACCATCAGATAGATTGGTAACGCACTGACAAACTGCACTTAATTAGTAGTCCTTAATCTATATCTACATCTACATGGTGAGAAATAAGCAATGGGGTACTATCAGGTTCTGTCTTAGGTCCAGTAGCCTTCAACATCTTAATAAATGATTGAGATGAGCAAATAGAAGGGGAACTCATCAAGTTTTCAGATGGTACGAAGCTGGCAGGAATAGCCAACCCCCCATAAGACAGTGATGGCTAACCTTTCGGCACTGACTGCCAACAGCATACGCGCATGGGCATGCACCTCCAAAATGCAATGTGTGTGCACCCATCCAGTGCATGCGCCTCACCCCGCACAAATGTGCACATCTCCCACACATGCGCATGCATCTCCCATGCATGCATGTGTATCTCTCGCACCTACGCCGTGCCCCCACGCATGCATGACAGAGACCCGAAGACCAACTGGCTGGCAGGAGGCACGCACACATGTGCGGCAGAGCTGAGCTCAGGTGACAGCTCGTATGCCCACAGAGCGGGCTCTGTGTGCCACCTGTAGCACACATGCCATAGGTTTGCCATCATGGCCATAAGACAAACTCAGTATGCAAATGGATCTTGACAGACTTGAACGATGGGCCCTATCCAACAAAAGGAAATTTAATGTGGAGAAAAGCAAGGTTTTACACTTAGGCAGGAAATACTCAAAGATAGAAGTACAGAATAGGTGAAACCTGGCTCAAATACAGTAACTGTGGGAGGGATCTTGGAATCCTAGTGGACAATCACTTAAATATGAGACAGCAGTGTGCAGCAGCAGCCAAAAAAAAAAAAAAAAGCAAATACAATCATTGGTTGTATAAACAGAGGCATAAAATCAAAATCACATAAAGCATTAGTACCATTTTATAAAGCCTTAGTAAGACCACACCTGGAATACTGCCTCCAGTTTTGGTCACCACATTACAAAAAAGATGCTGAGACTTTGGGAAAAGCGTAGAGAAGAGCAGCTAAGATTATTAAACTCCTAGTCTAGGGAAAAGAAGGTTTAGGGGGGACATGATAGCAGTATTCCAGTATTTGAGGGGCTGCCGCAGAGAAGAGGGGGTCAAATTATTTTCCAAAGCACCGGAGGGCAGGACAAGAAACAAGGGATGGAAACTAATCAAGGAGAGAAGCAACTTGGAATTAAGGAGAAAAGATAGATTGGACAGCGAGGACAATTAACCAGAGGAACAGCTTGCCACCAAGTTGTGGATGCTACATCACTGGAAGTTTTTAATATAGATTGGACAGCCACTTGTCTGAAAATCATATAGGGTCTCCTGCTTGAGCAGTGGGTTGGACTAGAAGACCTCCAAGGTTCCTTCTAGCTCTATTCTGACTTTGACTATGAATGCCAATTATGATAAAATATATAGGCTTATGTTATCTTACTCAGATACATCACTGGAAAATTCACAGTGAGAAACAGTGGGAAAAAATTGGACACTGAATTTTGTGCCAGCTCTCTTTTCTTACTCATATCTTGGGATTTTTATATAAACAGAAGCAGAAACTTTACATTTGGATATGAGTATGTGAATTCTTAAAATATCCATATTTGCTTCCTTCACTCATCCCTTTGGTCTATTTCTCATTTTCTTCACAATATAATTCTTCTCATGTGTTCAAGGGAAGCAAAATCAAAGAAAATAATATAATGTGGATTTTCATAAATATCTCTGTTCTGTGAGAGATATTACATAGAGTGAAAATAAGCTCTCTCCCCATCACACTTCCTGCCAAGCCAGTTGTGTATTTCTCCCATTCCATTTCCCCAAATCAGAAAAATATGAGTTTATTTGTGTGCACGGAAGAAAGGTAAGTGCCCATTCTCAACATTGCAGAAACAAAAAATAGACTGGGCAGAGCCAGCTTTCCTGCACACTCTGAAGATTTTATGGCACTTACTCACTTTAACAGTGTTTACAGGGAATACAGAGACAGAGAAGTTGTACATCTCCTATGACAAAACCAAACACCTGAAGATTTTTGTTCTTTTAATTTTACATAATAAAGTAGATTATATGAATGTGTGTGTGTTTGTGTAGCACAGCATAGCATAGCATAGCATAACATAGCATGTATGTGGATGCATTGAGAGAGGGGGTGGGAGGGAAGGAGAGTGTTGTGTCCGCGAAATGATGCCAGGAGTCGGTGACTTCAAATCATTCTCTTTTATTAAAGTAGGAACCGAACTGGCTCTTCGCAAAAGGTTCGCGGCTTTTATTCTTTCAGCCGCGGCGGCCGCGGCCAATGGCACCGCTTTGAATCTCCCGCGATTCGAATGGACCAATCGCGGGAGATTCTTAGCGAGCCAATCGGCACGGCTCGCCTGACCAATCAGAGTGCCCTGCGCTTTGGCCAATCAAAGCGCGGGGATCTCAAGAAGGCTAATTAGGGACAAAACACCCCTCCCCTCTTGGTTCAGTCCTTATGTCACGTAGTCACGTAGGTAGGCGGGGCTCCGTCTGAGCCTACTGGACCTGCGCAGCTCAGTCGTAGGTTGGATCCCGGCCGGTTCGGTCGGGATCTCTGTTGCTCCTGATGCCGTCGTGGGAACTGGCTGGTCGGTCAGGCTGGGCCGCTCTCCGTAGCTCCCTCCTGGGCCTCCCGGGTTGGTTGAGCTGCGGGTTTCGCCGCTCCTGCTCGGTCTTTCCGGGTCGGTCGAGCTGGCCTGGCTGTCTCTTCCTGGCGAGGGGTCGTGATGGCTGCTTTCTGGTAAGTACGGCTGGTTTATTCTTCTTTGGTTTTGGTCCCCTGGGTATTCCCTCCCCCCTTGGTTTGTGTTGTGGGGGTTGGTTTCGCCTGTTTGTGCATCGGTGGTCTCTTGGTTGGCAGTCCTCGACCTTAATTGGTCGATGTGGCGTTTCCACGCTCATCCGTCTGCTGTTTGTAGCCGGTACGAGTGTGGGCCTGTTATTTGTGTGATGACGGCCGGTACCCATAGTGGGTCTCCCGTCAGGTTTCTTGCATATACGGGGTCGCCTGGTGCAAAAGTTCGGTGTTTGCTGTTTGAGTCTGGGGGTTTCTCCGGGTTATACGTGGGGTGTAACCTGTCGAGTGGGGACCTTAATTTCCTCCCCATTAATAGTTCGGCTGGGCTCTTATTCGTTGTGGTATTTGGGGTTATGTGTTGGGGGAAGAGTAGTTTGTTTATTTTCTCCTGGATCTCCCCGTGGTCTATTTTCCGGATGGTTTTCTGAGTGAATTGCACCATCCGTTCCACCCTACCATTCGCCGCCAGGTAGACCGGTGCTGTCAGCGCGTGGTGGATGCCCCTTTCTGCTAGGAATTTTTCAAATTCCAGCGAGGTGAATTGGGGCCCGTTGTTGGAAACGACGATGTCTGGGAGGCCGTGCGTTGCAAAGAGTTTGCAGAGTTCCTTGATCACGGCCTCCGTGGTTGTTGTCTTCATGTTGCTTACCTCCAGCCAGTTGGAGTAAGCGTCTACTGTTATAAGGAAGGTGTGTCCTTTTGTGGGCCCGGCAAAGTCTATGTGAATCCTAGACCAAGGTCCCCTTGGGGTTTCCCACTCTAGGACGGGTGCTGTGGGTGAGCTTGGCCTAGTTTCCTGGCATCGTTGGCACCTTGCTACCCAGGTCTCAATTTGTTTGTCCATCCCTGGCCACCAAGCGTAACTTCTGGCCAGGGCTTTAGTCCTAACGATGCCAGGGTGCCCCTCGTGTAGCAGTTCCAGAACCTTCCCTTGTGGCTTTTCTGGAATGACCACCCTATCCCCCCATAGTATGCACCCTTTTAATAACGAGAGTTCCATTTGGCGGTTTCGGAATGTTTTGACGGACTCGTCGTTGTCTCTTTCCGGCCACCCTTTCTCTACCCAATGCAACACCCGCGCCAGATGTTTGTCTATATTAGTCTCTCGGGCAATGTCTGACGCGGTTATGGGCAGGTTGGGTAGAGTCTCTATGCTGAGGGTGGTCGTCGTGGGTGCTGGGTCGGTGTCAGGTTCCCGTAGCGGCTAGCGGCTTAAGGCATCTGCATGGGAGATCGTCTTACCTGGTTTGTGTATGAGTCCGTAGTTGTAGGCTGCCAGGAACTCGGACCACCTTGTCATTCGGGGAGACAGAATGTTCAGGGTGGCCCGGTTCCCTGCAAGGATTCCCAGCAACGGCTTGTGGTCGGTTATGATGGTGAATGTCCGGCCGTAGAGATACTCGTGGAATCTTTTTACGGCGGCAACGATAGCCAGAGCCTCTTTGTCCAGCTGGCTATAGTTCCGCTCTGGTTTGGTGAGGGTCCTTGAAAAGAATGCGATGGGCGCTTCTTTTCCGTCGGGGAGGGTATGGCTGAGGACAGCGCCGACGCCGAAAGGTGATGCGTCGCATGTGACGGCCAGAGGTAGGGTCGCGTTATACTGTATAAGGATGGCGTCCGAAGTGAGGAGGTCCTTCGTTCTTTGGAAGGCGGCTTGCTCGCGTTTCCCCCAAGTCCAGGTCGCCGCCTTATCCAGGAGCCTATGCAACGGCTCCGCCACCGTCGCCTTTTGGGGCAGGAACACATTGTAAAAGTTAAGTAGCCCCAGGAATGCCTGTAGTTCCGTCTTCGACTTGGGTGTGGGGGCTTCTTTGATGGCCTTGATTTTTTGGTTTGTGGGGTGAATGCCGTGACGGTCTAGGAGGTATCCTAGGAATTCAACCCATTCCGTGTATAATTGGCATTTCTCCCTCTTTACTTTGAGCCCGTTCTCTTTGAATTTGGTTAGGACCTCCCTTAGGCGACCCTCTAGTTCGGCTTAGTTGGTTGCCGACACTAGGACGTCGTCGAAGTAAGGTACCACCCCCTTGATGCCTTGCAATAGTCTTTCCATTAGGCTTTGGAATATTCCCGGTGCCACGCTGACTCTGAATTGGAGTCGGTTGCATTTAAATGCTCCCCGGTGGGTGACTATGGTTTGCGCTTCTGCCGTTTGCTCGTCGACTGGCAACTGTTGGTATGCCTGGGCGAGGTCGAGCTTGGCGAAAACCTTGCCCCCTCCCAGTGAGTGCAGTAGGTGTTGCACTACTGGGACGGGGTAGGCGCTTTGTTGCAGCGCGCCATTTAGGGTGGCCTTATAGTCCCCACAGATCCTCACCGACCCATCGGGCTTGATCGGGGTGACTATGGGGGTCTCCCACCGGGCGTGGTCTATTGGCTGTAGGACCCCTTGCTTGACGAGCTTGTCAATTTGCTCGTCTATCTTGGGTTTAAGTGCGAATGGCACCCGCCTTGGTTTCAGGCATTTTGGGGGGACGTTTGGGTCTAGGCTGAATGATATAAGGGGCCCTCAGTACTTGCCTAGGTTTCCGTCGAAGACCTCTTGGAATTCCCGGGCCAGTTGCTGCTCCCAGCTGTCGTCGGTGACGTGGTCGACTCCCGTGACTGCGATGCCGAGCGGGGCGAACCATTGCAGTCCCAGTAGGCTTGGGCGGTCGTGGTCGATGATTGTCAGGGGAAGCCTTTCGGTGTGCCCTTTATATGTGATGTTGAAGTGTTTGGTTCCGACTACCAGGATGCGGTTTCCCTGGTAGTCCTTTACGATGAGTCTCTGGCTGTCTAGGTTCCTCCTTTGGAGGGTAGGCACCAAGCGCTTTATTTCATGCCATGCTATCATGGAGAGGTAGGACCCGGAGTCCACCTCCATTTTGCATGGCTGGCCCTCGATGCCTACCTCCACGTGGACCTTCCGGGCATCATTGGTTATGGCGTGGCCGATGGTGACCGTCTGATGGGTTTCCTCTCTTCGCCGGTTATCGCCGCCTCGCAGGGATTGTCCGTTCCGGTCCCATCTGTTGTCCGAGGGGCGATCTCTGGTCCGGGGTGGTGTGCTCTCTCTCCTCCGGTCGCTCTGGTCCCATAGGCGGCAGACACGGGCGATGTGTCCCTTCTTGTCGCAATGCCGGCAGATCGATTCAAAAAACCGGCATTCCGACCTGGGGTGGTCGCCACCGCAACTGGCACAGTTGGTCCTCGACTTACGACCCCGCCGGTTCCGTGGGTCGCGGCCTGTCTGGAGGCGATGGATGTCCTCCTCGTCATCGGAAGTGCCCAATGCCGAGTGGAAGTCGCCCTGGTGGGTGGTCGTCTCGGGTTGGGCCTCGGCTGACCTCGCAGGGTTGTTGTTTCCGCTGCGGTCCCCAGCGTTCGGTCTGCCCATGCGGTCGGCGGAGGTTTGGGTTGCTTCGGCGGCTGCGGCTGCGGTGAGGGTGTCTGCTAGGCTGATGTTGCCCTTGGCCATCAGCCGGCTCTGGAGGACAGGGTCCCACAAACCGAGCACGATTCTGTCTCGCAGGGCGTCGTTCAGGTTGTCGAATTCACAGTGCCCCCCTAGGCGCCGTAGCTCGGTGACGAAGTCGCTGAAGCTCTCACCCGACCGTTGGTCCCGACGGTAAAGTTCGTTGCGTCAGATCAGGATGGGTACCTCTGGAGCGTAGTGCCGCCGAAGTATTGGCTCGAGGACGTCCCAGTCCATCGCGGTCGCATCGGCTGGTTTGGCAAGCGCCTTGGCCATCTTGAATACCTCGGTCCCGCAGTGGGTCAGGAAGACGGTGCGCTTCATGGGGCCGGTGGCGTCCTTCATGTCGCTGCACTCGAGGAACATGCGGAATCGGTCGGAGTACGATTCCCAGTCCTCGGTGGCGGGGTTGAAGGGTGCGGGGGGTGCGATTTTCGCTATCGTGGTGGTTCGTCTGGCTTCCGTCGGACACGTGGTTCGGTTCAGGGTCTGGATCCCACCTTCGTCGCCAATGTTGTGTCTGCGAAATGATGCCAGGAGTCGGTGACTTCAAATCATGCTCTTTTATTAAAGTTGGAACCGAACTGGCTCTTCGCCAAAGGTTCGTGGCTTTTATTCTTTCAGCCGCGGCGGCCGCGGCCAATGGCACCGCTTTGAATCTCCCGCAATTCGAATGGACCAATCACGGGAGATTCTTAGCGAGCCAATCGGCGCGGCTCGCCTGACCAATCAGAGTGCCCCGCGCTTTGGCCAATCAAAGCGCGGGGATCTCAAGAATGCTAATTAGGGACAGAACAGAGAGAGAGAAAAAGAGGGAGAAAGAGACAGAGAGACGCACAGACAGACTAGAAATTCAGTCTCCCAGTTTGTTTGGTGCCATAATTATCTGTCTGAGTAGTTTTAATTATTTACTGACTTCAGTTCCCAATTTCCAATAACTTTTCTTCCACTGTGGTTCTATTTTTCCACATTATTGGGAATTTCTTTTGAAATGTATATATTTTTAAGCTTCCTTTGTTGTTCTGAAGTGAGAGAGTATGCATTTTAGAATGAAAATGACTGACTCACTGACTGACTGACTGAAAATGTGTATGTATTCTGTAACACATCTTCATCTCATGTCATTTTTCTGGATGCCCATATCTTGTGTTCTAAAAGTGAAATCAAACCATAGGCATCTCTCATGATAGCTTTGCTGGATGAAGCACAAGAAGCTAGGGACCCTATCAAAACCTGTATAACGAAAGACAGGACAGTCACAAATATGCCCTGACCACATTTATGTGATTAAGTGAATGAAATGTTATGGGATAGGAAGTGTGTGTGTGTGTGTGTGTGTGTGTGTGTGTGTGTGTGTGATAAACAGGGGTTCTACAATATTTTGGATTTCAGAAAATAGGTTAACAAATGCCACAAATTCTGTCTGCAACTCTTTAAAGTAGCCATGCCTTTTCCTGGGATTTTGTGGCTATCCTCCACAGCTGCCATGTGATCCTGGGAAACAATACAGCAGTGTTAAAGCACTTTTTCTGAATGATTTTGGAGGCACTGCCCAGCTTTAGCATATAAACCCCGGAAGAGCTTTCTTTATTGCTGCATGGAGACTTCTTAGCTAATAATATTCCATGTTCTTCTTTGAGGGGAAAAATGGGCCAATGACATTCCAATCTTGCAGGGTGAAACCATTCCCCCCTCACTCCAAAATATCCCAAGAGACTGGCTCCATTGTCACTGTGCATGAAGTCCAGGTCTGCAACCAAACAAAGGGATGAGGAAAGAAAGTGCAAGTTGCCATAGCAACACTATCCAGGCCAGCTGGTTTTATCAGCAAGGGGTCTGGTTTTCTGCCTGAGTTACAGGAATCTGAAGCAATTTATTTGCACTGCAAGTCAGTAGAACTGAAGAAAAGCAGAAAGGAAGGGTGAGCTTTGGTTCACTGTCTGGTGACATTTACATCACGAAAGGTGACTCATCTAATCTTGGAGTCTCATTACAAGATGAAAGAAAATATCTGAGAAAATCAAGTATGCATTTGCTTGGCCATATATGTATCAGCAGCAAACACGGTATTTGGAAATGATGCGGGTCATTGTCTAACCCATCTTGTGGCCTCCACATTGGGGAAAGCTGTTGCATTTGAATCAGATCCCCTATTCTAAATCACATTTTTGTTAAAAGAAGGCAGTACCTTCTCTGAAAACTACATCTCAAATGCAATCAAGAAAGGTGACCGATTTACATTTGAACAGGAAGAGCCTATTCTGCTTATGTTCAAATTGCCTACCTTTGCAATCAGCCTCCACAATTCTCTGTTGTTGTGGTATGGAGAGACAGCTTCTTGACATTCCTGTGACTCCTTCACATCAGTTAACAGAAGTTGACATAAGATGTCGTAATCTATTACACCTTGTTCATCCTCCGCCCTGCTCCCAGAACATTTAATTTAATAAATTAAAAAAGTAAATAATCTACTGCTAGATGTGGACTTTCTGAGTTCATCTATGATAGATAATCTTTTTGAAGATAAAAGACAACATAAACTTTAAGATTATATAGCATAATTTTTATAATAATATTATTATCAGTACACATATACACATAAACACATATATACACAGAGACATACACATATAGTTTTGCTGGAGGAAGCAGGGTGGGGAGAAGGGAGATGTTGAAAGCTAAGAGACAGAATTACCTATAGATAAAAACTCTTAGCAGAACAGCAATTAGGTGTTACATAGACATTCTTGCATTGATTTACTGGCTAACAGAAGCAGTGTGATAAGACACCTCATACTCTGGTTAATGGGTAAGAAATGATGTTAAATCTCATTTAATTCAGCTGTTTCACAATGAAATTGGTCACTGTAATTTTTTCTTTTCTTTTGCAAAGATAGTCATCTCAAGGTCAGCAACAATATGCTCTGGAGAGTTAAAACATTTTCCTACTGGTTTTTGAATCCAGTTGTTTCTGAAGTCAGATTGACATTCATGTATTCTTTTGCACTGAAATTAGGGAGTTTATCTAATGTAAAATGCATAGGATATTGCTGATAGATAATGGCAGCCTGTGGATATCAGTTCCAGGTTCCACAGTTAAGATAGCCAGTGCTAAAGCTTCTGGCATTCACATCCATAAATCTGGAAGCCCTCCAGGGTGGAGAAGACTAGATTATGGCAATATATCACACTGTGGGATGAACAAGTATATGTTTCCCTGGTGTTGTGGGTGAAGGTTTAGGTCTCCCGCTGGCTTGATAGAACATTCTTTTTATCACTTCCCTCTCCTTCAGCTCCCTTACCCCAAATATCTATGCTGTATAGGAAGCTCAATACATTGAAGATAACGAATGCAGAACCCAATGCTTAAACAAAGGCTTTGTTTAATTGGCTGATCCATCATATTTGCTGCCTTCTCTTCAACCTGATGGGACCTGCCAATGGAAGCACTGAAGCAAAAATGGGCTGGCTGTAGCTGAAGAAGCTGACATGACTCAGCTTCTTTCTGTGCTTCTTCTCCTCCACCACATTTTGCTCTAACACAAATATAATAAGTTTTTTAAAGTTTATTTAGATTCCCCTGCCTACCGTTTTTTCCTTTCTTTATACCAGAAGTCTCCAAACTTGGCAACTTTTTGTTCTGTCCCTAATTAGCATTCTTGAGATCCCCGCGCTTTGATTGGCCAAAGCGCGGGGTACTCTGATTGGTCAGGCGAGCCGCGCCGATTGGCTCGCTAAGAATCTCCCGCGATTGGTCCATTCGAATCACGGGAGATTCAAAGCGGTGCCATTGGCCGCGGCGGCTAAAGAAATAAAAGCCGCGAGCTTTTTCCTTTGCCCCAGTTCGGTTCCAACTTTAAATAAAAGAGCATGATTTGAAGTCACCGACTCCTGGCATCATTTCACGGACACAACACTGGCGACGAGGATGGGATCCAGACCCTGAACCGAACCACGTGTCCGACGGAAGCCAGACGAACCACCACAATGGCGAAAATCGCACCCCCCACACCCTTCAACCCTGCCACCGAGGACTGGGAATCGTACTCCGACTGATTCCGCATGTTCCTCGAGTGCAGCGACCTGAAGGACGCCACCGGCCCCATGAAGCGCGCTGTCTTCCTGACCCACTGCGGGACCGAGGTATTCAAGATGGCCAAGGAGCTTGCCAAACCCGCCGATGCGACCGCGATGGACTGGGACGTCCTTGAGCCAATACTTCGGCGGCACTACACTCCAGAGGTACCCATCCTGATCCGATGCAACGAACTTTACCGTCGGGACCAACGGTCGGGTGAGAGCTTCAGCGACTTCGTCGCCGAGCTACGGTGCCTAGGAGGGCTCTGCGAATTCGACAACCTGAACGACGCCCTGCGAGACAGAATCGTGCTTGGTTTGTGGGACCCCGTCCTCCAGAGCCGGCTGATGGCCAAGGGCAACATCAGCCTAGCAGACACCCTCACCGCAGCCGCAGCCGCCGAAGCAACCCGAACATCCGCCGAGCGCATGCGGAGACCGAACACTGGGGACCGCAGTGGAAACAACCCTGTGAGGTCGACCGAGGCCCAACCCGAGACGACCACCCACCAGGGCGACTTCCACTCGGCATCGGGCACTTCCGATGACGAGGAGGACATCCATCGCCTCCAGACAGGCCGCGACCCACGGAACCGGCGGGGTCGTAAGTCGAAGACCAACTTTGCCGGTTGTGCTGGCGACCACCCCAGGTCGGAATGCCGGTTTTTCGAATCGATCTGCCGGCATTGTGACAAGAAGGGACACATCACCCGTGTCTGCCACCTAAAAAAGAACCGCAGGCCGGCACGATGGGACCAGAGCGACCGGAGGAGAGAGAGCACACCACCCCGGACCAGAGATCGCCCCTCGGACAACAGATGGGACCGGAACGGACGATCCCTGCGAGGCGGCGATAACCGGCGAAGAGAGGAGACCCATCAGATGGTCACCATCGGCCTCGCCATAACCAATGACGCCCGGAAGGTCCACGTGGAGGTAGGCATCGAGGGCCAGCCATGCAAAATGGAGGTGGACTCCGGGTCCTACCTCTCCATGATAGCATGGCATGAAATAAAGGGCTTGGTGCCTACCCTCCAAAGGAGGAAGCTAGACAGCCAGAGACTCATTGTAAAGGACTACCAGGGAAACCGCATCCCGGTAGTCGGAACCAAACACTTCAACATCACATATAAAGGGCACACCGAAAGGCTTCCCCTGACAATCGTCGACCACGACCACCCAAGGCTACTGGGACTGCAATGGTTCGCCCCGCTCGGCATCGCAGTCACAGGAGTCGACCACGTCACCGACGATAGCTGGGAGCAGCAACTGGCTTGGGAATTCCAAGAGGTCTTCGATGGAAACCTAGACAAGTACCGAGGGCCCCTTATATCATTCAACCTAGACCCAAACGTCCCCCAAAATGCCTGAAACCAAGGTGGGTGCCATTCGCACTTAAACCCAAGATAGACGAGCAAATTGACAAGCTCGTCAAACAAGGGGTCCTACAGCCAATAGACCACGCCCAGTGGGAGACCCCCATAGTCGCCCCGATCAAGCCCGATGGATTGGTGAGGATCTGTGGGGACTATAAGCCCACCCTAAATGGCGCGCTACAACAAAGCGCCTACCCCAGTAGTGCAACACCTACTGCACTCACTGGGAGGGGGCAAGGTTTTCGCCAAGCTCGACCTCGCCCAGGCATACCAACAGTTGCCAGTCGACGAGCAAACGGCAGAAGCGCAAACCATAGTCACCCACCGGGGGGCATTTAAATGCAACCGACTCCAATTCGGAGTCAGCGTGGCACCGGGAATATTCCAAAGCCTAATGGAAAGACTACTGCAAGGCATCAAGGGGGTGGTACCTTACTTCGACGACGTCCTAATGTCAGCAACCAACCAAGCTGAACTAGAGGATTGCCTAAGGGAGGTCCTAACCAAATTTAAAGAGACGGGGCTCAAAGTAAAGAGGGAGAAATGCCAACTATACACGGAACGGGTAGAATTCCTAGGATACCCCCTAGACCGTCACGGCATTCACCCCACAAACCAAAAAATCAAGGCCATCAAACAAGTCCCCACACCCAAGTCGAAGACGGAACTACAGGCATTCCTGGGGCTACTTAACTTTTACAATGTTTTCCTGCCCCAAAAGGCGACGCTGGCGGAGCCGTTGCATAGGCTCCTGGACAAGGCGGCGACCTGGACTTGGGGGAAACGCGAGCAAGCCGCTTTCCAAAGAACAAAGGACCTCCTCACTTCGGATGCTGTCCTTATACAGTACAACGAGACCCTACCTCTGGCCATCACATGCAACGCATCACCATTCAGCATCGGCGCTGTCCTCAGTCATATCCTCCCTGACGGAAAAGAAGCGCCCATCGCATTCTTTTCAAGGACCCTCACCAAACCGGAGCGGAACTATAGCCAGCTGGACAAAGAGGCTCTGGCTATCGTTGCTGCCGTAAAAAGATTCCACGAGTATCTCTACGGCCGGACATTCACCATCATAACCGACCACAAGCCGCTGCTGGGAATCCTTGCAGGAAACCGGGCCACCCCGAACATTCTGTCTCCCCGAATGACAAGGTGATCCGAGTTCCTGGCAGCCTACAACTATGGACTCATACACAGACCGAGTAAGACGATCTCCCATGCAGACGCCTTAAGCCGCTCGCCGCTACCGGAACCTGACACCAACCCAGCACCCACGACGACCACCCTCAGCATAGAGACTCTACCCAACCTGCCCATTACCGCGTCGGACATTGCCCGAGAGACTAATAAAGACAAACATCTGGCGCGGGTGTTGCATTGGGTAGAGAAAGGGTGGCCGGAAAGGGACAATGACGAGTCCGTCAAAACATTCCGAAACCGCCAAACGGAACTCTCGTTATTAAAAGGGTGCATAGTATGGGGGGATAGGGTGGTCATTCCAGAAAAGCTACAAGGGAAGGTTCTGGAACTGCTACATGAGGGGCACCCTGGCATCATTAGGACTAAAGCCCTGGCCAGAAGTTACGCTTGGTGGCCAGGGATGGACAAACAAATTGAGACCTGGGTAGCAAGGTGCCAACGATGCCAGGAAACTAGGCCAAGCCCACGCACAGCACCCGTCCTAGAGTGGGAAACTCCAAGGGGACCTTGGTCTAGGATTCACATAGACTTTGCCGGGCCCACAAAAGGACACACCTTCCTTATAACAGTAGACGCTTACTCCAACTGGCTGGAGGTAAGCAACATGAAGACAACAACCACGGAGGCTGTGATCAAGGAACTCTGCAAACTCTTTGCAACGCATGGCCTCCCAGACGTCGTCGTTTCCGACAACGGGCCCCAATTCACCTCGCTGGAATTCGAAAAATTCCTAGCGGAAAGGGGCATCCGCCACGCGCTGACAGCACCGGCGCACCCGGTGGCGAACGGTAGCGTGGAACGGATGGTGCAATTCACTAAGAAGACCATCCGGAAAATAGACCACGGGGAGATCCAGGAGAAAATAAACAAACTACTCTTCCCCCAACACATAACTCCAAATACCACAACGAATAAGAGCCCAGCCGAACTATTAATGGGGAGGAAATTAAGGTCCCCACTCGACAGGTTACACCCCACGTATAACCCGGAGAAGGCCCCAGACTCAAACAGCAAACACTGAACTTTCGCACCCGGCGACCCCGTATACGCAAGAAACCTGACGGGAGACCCACTATGGATACCGGCCGTCATCACACAAATAACAGGCCCACATTCGTACCGGCTACAAACAGCAGACGGACGAGCGTGGAAACGCCACATCAACCAATTAAGGTCGAGGACTGCCAACCAAGAGACCACCGATGCACAAACAGGCGAAACCAACCCCCACAACACAAACCAAGGGGGAAGGGAATACCCAGGGGACCAAAACCAAAGAAGAATAAACCAGCCATACTTACCGGAAAGCAGCCATCACGACCCCTCGCCAGGAAGAGACAGCCAGGCCAGCTCGACCGACCCGGAAAGATCGAGCGGGAGCGGCGAAACCCACAGCTCAACCAACCCGGGAGGCCCAGGAGGGAGCTATGGAAAGCAGCCCGGCCTGACCAACCAGCCGGTTCCCACGACGAAATCAGGAGCAGCAGAGATCCCGACCGAACCGGCCGGGATCCAACCTACGACTGAGCTGCGCAGGTCCAGTAGGCTCAGACGGAGCCCCGCCTACCTATGTGACTACGCGACGTAAGGACTGAACCAAGAGGGGAGGGGTGTTCTGTCCCTAATTAGCATTCTTGAGATCCCCGCGCTTTGATTGGCCAAAGCGCGGGGCACTCTGATTGGTCAGGCGAGCCGCGCCGATTGGCTCGCTAAGAATCTCCCGTGATTGGTCCATTCGAATTGCGGGAGATTCAAAGCAGTGCCATTGGCCACGGCCGCCGCGGCTAAAGAAATAAAAGCTGCAAGCTTTTTCCTTTGCCCCAGTTCGGTTCCAACTTTAAATAAAAGAGCATGATTTGAAGTCACCGACTCCTGGCATCATTTCGCGGACACAACACTTTTAAACTTGTGGACTGCAATTCCCAGAATTCTTCAGCCAGCATAGCTTCTGGGAGTTGAAGTCCACAAGTCTTAAAGTTGCCAAATTTGGGGACTCCTGCTTTATACAGTCAACAAAAGCTAACTTCAAATTCTGTTGAGAATGCAATGAGGGAGATTCGGTGCCATCTTTCCACAAATCAATGAATCTGAAGAGTACAAAGCTGCTCTAAAAGCCTGCTAAATTTGATGTCAACATTCACAAATATTTGAATACTGAACTTTATAGAAATTCATGAACCTAAAATGGATCCTATGCCAGTCATACGGCTTTTATTATTTTTTTCTTCCTTCTGAGTGAATCTCATCGGTTTTTTTGGGGGGGGGAGGGGGCGGGTCAGAGAGCCTATCTCTACATTTCTCTATAGAGCTGCTCACAGAGTTTTGAGTTCAAATCAATTAGTAACTCTTTTCAATAGCAGGCTTGGTGTGGGACTCTTCATTCCACAGAGGCTGCATGGGGTTGTGTTAATTCTTTGATATAGTTACCTGTTCTTAATACTTTGGCATGGATGGCAGTTGAACTTGCTTTCCAGAGAGTGCATCAGTAGGGACATGATCTTGGTAGGGACATGGTCAAACTGTGTCAGAGAGATATACCTTTAGATACTTCCTAAATTTTTCAGTTCATTTACAACACTCTGCAAATTATTAACCTTTTTGTTTTTAAACTCTATAACTTTAGAATCTCACTATAGGAAATTTTACATAATACAAAGTATTTGCAAAAGAGATATAAAGAATAATTTCAAATTAACCCTAACTCTAACCCTAAATGTCAATTGAATCTATATCAACTGAAAACCTAACTACACAAAAAAAAGAAAAATGAGGAGAATTGATCACACAACCTCATTATTTAGTATTGATGAGATACATGCTTCAGGCACCGTCCTTCAGATAGGTAGAAGAAAAGATAGACAAAGGATAAACTTTTTCTTTTGTAAATTTTATTTGAGTTTTCACACACACAAAAAAACATAATACAAATAAAACATCTTTTTTGAAAGTAGCATGGTCCTGGGTTACACTTCTTAGTACAGACACAAATTCAATTTCATGCTCATTTTTATATTCTGTTCCATATCTTATTGCTATTTTACATTTTCTACATAGCTTTTCTACTCTTATAATTTTCTCAATTTTATTTTGATTATTTCAACTCAATTCAAATCATTATATTCATACTTTTTGTCTGTCCTGTTTCAATTTCATATTATCTTTTCTCATTAAACAAATTTTCTCCTGTAATTACTAATTTGAGTATGACACCTTTATATCTTTTAGTTTTATCCATTTAACTCTTATTTAAGCTTCAATATATACCTTAAAGTTATAATATTCAATATAATACATAACTTCCATTCGAATTCTGCTTGGTGCATTCTTAAAATACACACTATATTCTTTAAAAAAAATATAAATATATGTAATTAAAACACTCATTCTATTCCAATGCAGTTCTATCATTAATATTAATGTTCATTAAAATCTTAACTTCTTTAACATTATTTTTCAATTAAATATCATACTTCTTTGGGAACAGTTATAAGCTTTCCATAATTAATTTTCCCCCCTATGCCTCTTCACTTATATTTTATAAACATTAAATAGTTAAGATGTTTCCATTCTTTCCTAATTCAATTCTCTCATTTGTTTTATTTCATTTATTTATTAACAAACATTTCATTGGGTTACAATAACTATTTTATCCATCATTTTAATTATACATTATTTCAAATTTTTTAAAAAATATTTCTATTTCTAATAAAACAATACAATCTTATGTACCTTTACAGAATCCCCTTTTCAATTAAATTTTCACCCATTATCTCTAAATAGGCCCTTTTTCTCTATATCTTGTTTCTATCCTTTGTAACTTCTTTTCCTTTCCTTCTTCCCTCTCTTCTTCTCCCTCACCCTTTTACCCCCTTGTCTCTCTAGTTCTATTTCTCTCTTCTGTATTCCCCTCTTCTGTTGCTTTTCAATATTATACTTGTTTTTCAAACTATTTTTCTTTTCTTTGGTTGTTTTTTTAAATCTTAAACTTTTCATTCTCTTTCCCCCCTTTCCTTTTTCTTCCCCACATAAAATTACTTGTTCATTAAAGATGGCTTCTTCTTTGTCCCAATCTTCTTGTTCTGCAGGCATTTCTTGTTGTTTCTCATAGTTCCAAATCTCCATTTCTAAAAATTGAAATACGAAGCAAAAGAGCTTCCTCCTTCTTGTGTATCTTCTTTATACTTTTTAAGTTCCATCTTCAATTCTTCTAAAAGTGGTGCCATTTTAAAAACTTTTAAACAACCACCCAATTTATTTTAGTCATTCAAATGCAATAACCAAAAATCCAGAAATCACCAAGTAATCCAAATACTCCCAAGCTGTTTCTTTTTGCTTCTTTTTTCCACTTTCTCTTCTTGGGGTTCTACTATTTTGTTGCCAAGTTTCAGTTAAAATGTATCTTTTAGAAGTCTTGTTAAAGTTTTACTGTAGATTCCTTTAAATTCCAGGCAATCTCCTCCCTTTTTTCCAGATCCTGCCCTTTTATTCTTTTTCTCTCCTTTCCTGCTTTTAAAGGCTTTTAAGTATCCAGAAATCTTTATTATCCCTTTGACATTTTATTTTCAGCTTCAATTCCTATTGATGTCAAAGTGGATTTTTTTTCAATTTCTTGCTTAAATCTCTTAGCTGTCAATATGGGGAAAGGGAGAGAGGGAAAAAAAACAAATCCTTTCCCTTCTCTCTCTTTGCTTCAAAATCTTCTTTGGGAATGTTATTTTTTTTTTTTTTTGTAGCTTAAATTCCAGGATACCTTAGTTGTTGCTTTTGCAGTTTAACCTGATTAACCTAGACTTTCTCTTCTTATCTTCCTCCTGCACATTCTTTTCCAGTTGAATTCTTCTTTGAGGTGGCCATTTCTGACCACCGCTGCAACCACCTTCAGGAAAGGGAGTAATGGCCAGCTGAGGAGGAGAGATGTGGTTCTCCTCAACCCTGCTGGCAGTCTCCCCCTTCTTCACCACCTCTACAGGGTGGCTTAGCCCCAAAACCAGCTGGCTTGGGGCGCTCCAGCGATGAGCATGGATTGAAACTGTGCACGATTGCGGTTTCGGTCTGTCCATGAAGAAGCTCAAACCGGCATTCCAGACAAAGGATAAACTTGATGCCTTCTATTGCTTGCTGTTCCTCCACAAGGAACTATTACTTAAGTTGGGTACAATACCATTCAGGGCTTTAAAAAATATAAACTGCAGTGCTGTGATTGGCAGATATAGCTCCCGTCCTCTGGTGATAGGTTGAAGAAAAAGCAACACAATAGGAGGCTCAACCAACTGCTTTGCCTATCACCTGCTCCCTCATATAACCACTACAGAACCATTTGGTAGTGAGTTCAAACAGAGGCAGCAGAGGATAGGAACTGGCAATGGGGTAACACATTTCATGCCATTATAGTTTTTGATAGCTGAAAGATGGATGGAGAACACTTGGACTTAGCTAGGATAAGAGCTCAATGCCAAAGTGAAGGATGCAACAACAGGGCAGCAATTCATGATCTCTATGATGTCTTTTAATGCCTCTTTCACTACTGTGTGAACCCAGAAAAATGCAATTTCTTTAAGGAGTTGCTAGCTGCTAGCAATTTCAGTAGGCTCACTAGTGACAAATCCAAATCACCTTTCCTGGTTTTGATTGAAAAAGTTGCACATCCTTCAGACAGAGCGTCTACTGTTGAATCATTATTTTAATGAGACATGTTTTTTGCATATTTATTCTCCTTTCCCCCTTGCCCAATATTAAATACAGCAGCAAAACCAAATGAAATGAATTCAAAATTCTGATGTGGTCAACTGTACTTCCTTAAGCAATTGAATGTTTGGGCTCCATTCTTATGATTAGCAAGGCTGCCAGTCCCTACACAGCCCTATGTCATATTATACAGGGGTCTTCAAACTTGACAGCTTTAAGACTTGTGGACTTCAACTCCCAGAATTCCTCCTCCAGCCATATTAGCTCAGGAATTCTGGGAACTGAAGTCCACAAGTCTTAAACTTGCCAAGTTTGAAGACCCTTACTATATAACATCAACATCATAATAATTTTTAATGAATTATATTATTTGTTGAGGGTATTGTAACAATGACTTCTCCTGTTGCGGATATTGTAACAAAGACTAATCCCTTACTCCAGCACCATTCTCCACCTCTCTCCACCTAGCTGTTTGTGACATCTTGTGTCAAAAAGTACTTTCTTGGCATGTGGAAGAATTTAAATTCAACTTCGAGAATAAGAGAATTTTTCCAATGCCAGGGAAAATGGATCAGTAGACTGATGTAGTAGAAGACAATTTTCCAAATGAGATATTGTGGAGGCATCAGAAGCTTGTCCAGCCAAATATTTACTCAAGAAATACTCACAGCAAGAGTAGGTTTATTGTTGCTAATCCCAAAATGGAATAAATACATTGTGGTTTTGCATTATCACTCTGTGTGTGTGTGTGTGTGCGCGCAGAGAAGAAGAAACAAATATTGAGAGGGCAGTGATGAACTTGGTTTAACAAATAGCAGAATAAGGTGGCAATAAAGAAATCAAATCCTAAGATGGCAGGATATATATCACTGTATTAGAAGGATCACACTTCTATTGAAAAACTTCTACATATTTTAAAAGCAAAATAAAAAAAAAAAAAAGAGGTGGTATGACTTGTCTCTCTAATGTGGTACATTTGTACTTAAATGTAAACACCATTGTTGTTTCCAAATTAATATTCACAAAAATTGACTATCATTTTTCTTCCAGATTCTTCTCCATGTGCAGGCTGGGTCTCATCATTGCTACAAATATTGACTTTAGGAAGGAGGACTAGCTTTGTGTCCATTTAATCAGAAGTGAGTGATCACTTTAGTGAAAGATGTTGCATGATGTGATAGATTTGAAAGAATATCTTTAGTGGATACCCTTTCTGTGAATGCCAGAGTCACACACACACAAAAGAAGCAAAGCCAGATAAGCCATTATCTGGATTAATTCTAGTTTATGTAGAATAGACTACATAGAACTGTTAAGATCTACTGCTAAGAATTCTTAGTTTCATCTTTCTAATCATTAGATTTCCTGAATTTTGGGAAATATATCCAAATCAAAATGAGATAGCTTAACATTTATGCTACATTAGCAGGCTGACAGGTGAGTAAAATCGTACTAATGAGAAATTGCTCAGAATATGTTTTTTTAAAAATGAGTAAGCCAGATGTTCATATATAGAACCTGCTGAGGGAAAACTGGGGTGATGAAAAAGGAGAGGCTCCAGATCTTCCCCATGGGTTTAGATTCCCCACAGATTTTTTTTTTTTTTTTTTTGAGGAAACTTCTACAAATCAATCTAATTTCTCATATTACTTTCTTGAGTAGAGTCTCAGTTTTCAGAGCAGACAGGAATATAATGAGAAAGAGCACTTTAGATTAGCTGGCTGCCTGGTTTGAAAAGACAACACAACTAGTGTTTCCTCAGTTCTTTGTAAACTAAAACTAGTTAAAAGCCAGGATGGTTGTCGTGTCTTCGAAAATGATGCCAGGAGTCGGTGACTTCAAATCATGCTCTTTTATTAGTGTAGGAACTGAACTTGGGCTATGGTAAAAGTTCGCGGTTTTTATTACTTTAGCCGCGGCTGCCGCGGCCAATGGCACCGCTTTGAATCTCCCGCGATTTGAACAGACCAATCGCGGGAGATTCTTAGCGAGCCAATCGGCGCGGCTCGCATAACCAATCAGAGTGCCCCGCGCTTTGACCAATCAAAGCGCGGGGATCTCAAGAATGATAATGAGGGGACAGAACACCCCTCCCCTCTTGGTTTAGTCCTTATGTCGTGTAGTCCCGTAGGTAGGCGGGGCTCCGTCTTAGCCTACTGGACCTGCGCAGTTCAGTCGTTGGTTGGATCCCGGCCAGTTCGGTCGGGGTCTCTGTTCCTCCAGATGCCGTCGTTGGAACCGGCTGGTCGGTCGGGCCGGGCCGCTCTCTGTAGCTTCCTCCTGGGTCTCCCGGGTTGGTTGAGCTGCGGGTTTCGCCGCTCCCGCTCGATCTCCCCGGGTCGGTCGAGCTGGCCTGGCTGTCTCTTCCTGGCGAGGGGTCGTGCTGGCTGCTTTCCGGTAAGTATGGTTGGTTTATTCTTTGATTTTGGTCCCCTGGGTATTCCCTCCCCCCTTGGTTTGTGTTGTGGGGGTTGGTTTCGCCTGTTTGTGCGTCGGTGGTTCCTTGGATGGTCGTCCTCGACCTTAATTGGTCGATGTGGCGTTTCCAGGCTCGTCCGTCTGCTTTTTGTAGCCGGTATGAGTGTGGGCCTGTTATTTGTGTGATGACAGCCGGTACCCATAACGGGTCTCCCGTCAGGTTTCTTGCGTATACAGGGTCGCCTGGTGCGAAAGTTCGGCGTTTGCTGTTTGGGTCTGGGGGCTTCTCTGGGTTATACGTGGGGTGTAATCTGTCGAGTGGGGACCTTAATTTCCTCCCCATTAATAGTTCGGCTGGGCTCTTATTCGTTGTGGTATTTGGGGTTATGTGTTGGGAGAAGAGTAATTTGTTTATTTTCTCCTGGATCTCCCCGTGATCTATTTTCCAGATGGTTTTCTTAATGAATTGCACCATCCATTCCGCCCTACCGTTCGCCACCGGGTGCGCCGGTGCTGTCAGCGCATGGCGGATGCCCCTTTCCGCTAGGAATTTTTTGAATTCCAGCGAGGTGAATTGGGGCCCATTGTCGGAAACGACGACATCTGGGAGGCCGTGCGTTGCAAAGAGTTTGCCGAGTTCCTTGATCATGGCCTCCGTGGTTGTCATTTTCATGTTGCTTACCTCCAGCCAGATGGAGTAAGTGTCTACTGTTATAAGGAAGGTGTGTCCTTTTGTGGGCCCGGTGAAGTCTATGTGGATCCTAGACCAAGGTCCCCTTGGGGTTTCCCACTCTAGGATGGGTGCTGTGGGTGGGCTTGGCCTAGTTTCCTGGCATCGTTGGCACCTTGCTACCCAGGTCTCAATTTGTTTGTCCATCCCTGGCCACCAAGCGTAACTTCTGGCCAGGGCTTTTGTCCTAATGATGCCAGGGTGCCCCTCGTGTAATAGTTCCAGAACCTTCCCTTGTAGTTTTTCTGGAATGACCACCCTATTCCCCCATAGTATGCACCCTTTTAATAATGAGAGTTCCGTTTGCCGGTTCCGGAATGCCTTGACGGACTCGTCGTTGTCCCTTTCCGGCCACCCTTTCTCTACCCAATGCAACACCCGCGCCAGATGTTTGTCTTTATTAGTCTCTCGGGCAATGTCTGACGCGGTTATGGGCAGGTGGGATAGAGTCTCTATACTGAGGGTGGTCGTCGTGGGTGCTGGGTCGGTGTCAGGTTCCGGTAGCGGTGAGTGGCTTAAGGCGTCTGCATGGGAGATCGTCTTACCTGGTCTGTGTATGAGTCTGTAGTTGTAGGCTGCCAGGAACTCGGACCACCTTGTCATTCAGGGAGACAGAATGTTCGGGGTGGCCCGGTTCCCTGCAAGGATTCCCAGCAGCGGTTTGTGGTCGGTTATGATGGTGAATGTCCGGCCGTAGAGATACTCGTGGAATCTTTTTACTGCGGGAACGATAGCAAGAGCCTCTTTGTCCAGCTGGCTATAGTTCCGCTCCGGTTTGGTGAGGGTCCTTGAAAAGAACGCGATGGGTGCTTCTTTTCTGTCGGGGAGGGTATGGCTGAGGACAGCACCGATGCCGAAGGGTGATGCATCGCATGTGACGGCCAGAGGTAGGGTCTCGTTATACTGTGTAAGGACGGCGTCCGAAGTGAGGAGGTCCTTTGTTCTTTGGAAGGCGGCTTGCTCGCATTTCCCCAAGTCCAAGTCACCGCCTTGTCCAGGAGCCTATGCAAGGGCTCCGCCACCGTCGCCTTTTGGGGCAGGAAAACATTGTAAAAGTTAAGTAGCCCCAGGAATGCCTGTAGTTCTGTCTTCGACTTGGGTGTGGGGGCTTCTTTGATGGCCTTGATTTTTTGCTTTGTGGGGTGAATGCCGTGACGGTCTAGGAGGTATCTTAGGAATTCAACCCGTTCCGTGTATAATTGGCATTTCTCCCTCTTTACTTTGAGCCCGGTCTCTTTGAATTTGGTTAGGACCTCCCTTAGGCAACCCTCTAGTTCGGCTTGGTTGGTTGCTGACACTAAGACGTCGTCGAAGTAAGGTACCACCCCCTTGATGCCTTGTAATAGTCTTTCCATTAGGCTTTGGAATATTCCCGGTGCCACGCTGACTCTGAATTGGAGTCGGTTGCATTTAAATGCTCCCCGGTGGGTGACTATGGTTTGCGCTTCTGCCGTTTCCTCGTCGACTGGCAACTGTTGGTATGCCTGGGCGAGGTCGAGCTTGGCGAAAACCTTGCCCCCTCCCAGTGAGTGCAGTAGGTATTGCACTACTGGGACGGGGTAGGAGCTTTGTTGCAACGCACCATTTAGGGTGGCCTTACAGTCCCCACAGATCCTCACCGACCCATCGGGCTTGATCGGGGTGACTATAGGGGTCTCCCACCGGGCGTGGTCTATTGGCTGTAGGACCCCTTGCTTGACGAGCTTGTCAATTTGCTCGTCTATCTTGGGTTTAAGTGCGAATGGCACCCGCCTTGATTTCAGGCATTTTGGGGGGGACGTTTGGGTCTAGGTTGAATGATATAAGGGGCCCTCGGTACTTGCCTAGGTTTCTGTCGAAGACCTCTTGGAATTCCCGGGCCAGTTGTTGCTCCCAGCTGTCGTCGATGACGTGGTTGACTCCCGTGACTGCGATGCCGAGCGGGGAGAACCATTGCAGTCCCAGTAGGCTTGGGCGGTCACGGTCGACGATTGTCAGGGGAAGCCTTTCGGTGCACCCTTTATATGTTACGTTGAACTGTCCGGTTCCGACTACCGGGATGCGGTTTCCCTGGTAGTCCTTTACGATTAGTCTCTGGCTGTCTAGGTTCCTCCTTTGGAGGGTAGGCACCAAGCGCTTTATTTCATGCCATGCTATCATGGAGAGGTAGGACCCGGAGTCCACCTCCATTTTGCATGGCTCGCCCTCGATGCCTACCTCCACGTGGACCTTCCAGGCATCATTGGTTATGGCGTTGCCGATGGTGACCATCTGATGGGTCTCCTCTCTTCGCCGGTTATCGCCGCCTTGTAGGGATCGTCCGTTCCGGTCCCATCTCTTGTCCGAGGGGCGATCTCTGGTCCGGGGGTGTGTGGTCTCTCTCCTCCATTCGCTCTGGTCCCATCGGGGTGGGCTGCGGTTCTTTTTAAGGCAGCAGACGCGGGCGATGTGTCCCTTCTTGTCACAATGCCGGCAGATCGACTCGAAAAACCGGCATTCGGACCTGGGGTGGTCGCCTCCGCAACCGGCACAGTTGGTCCTCGACTTATGACCCCGCCGGTTCCGTGGGTCGCAGCCTGTCTGGAGGCGATGAATTTCCTCCTCGTCATCGGAAGTGCCCGATGCCGAGTGGAAATCGCCCTGGTGGGTGGTTGTCTCGGGTTGGCCGACCTTGCAGGGTTGTTGTTCTCGCTGCGGTCCCCAGAGTTCGATCGGCGCATGCGGTCGGAGGATGTTCGGGTTGCTTCGGCGGCTGCGGCTGCGGTGAGGGTGTCTGCTAGGCTGATGTTGCCCTTGGCCATCAGCCAGCTCTGGAGGATGGGGTCCCACAAGCCGAGCACGATTCTGTCTCACAGGGCATCGTTCAGGTTGTCGAATTCGCACAGCCCCCCTAGGCGCCGTAGTTCGGCGACGAAGTCGCTGAAACTCTCACCCAACCGTTGGTCCCGACGGTAGAATTCGTTGCGTTGGATCAGGATGGGTACCTCTGGAGCGTAGTACCGTCGAAGTATTGTCTCGAGGACATCCCAGTCCATCGTGGTCGCGTCGGCGGGCTTGGCAAGCGCCTTGGCCATCTTGAATACCTCGGTCCCGCAGTGGGTCAGGAAGACGGCGTGCTTCATGGGGCCGGTGGCGTCCTTCAGATCACTGCACTCGAGGAACATGCGGAATCGGTCGGAGTACGATTCCCAGTCCTCGGTGGCGGGGTTGAAGGGTGCGGGGGGTGCGATTTTCGCCATCGTGGAGATTCGTCTGGCTTCCATCGGACACGTGGTTCGGTTCAGGGTCTGGATCCCACCCTCGTCGCCAGTGTCGTGTCCTCGAAAATGATGCCAGGAGTCGGTGACTGCAAATCATGCTTTTATTAGTGTAGGAACCGAACTGGGGCTATGGTAAAAGTTCGCAGCTTTTATTCCTTTAGCCATGGCGGCCGCGGCCAATGGCACCGCTTTGAATCTCCCGCGATTCGAACAGACCAATCGCGGGAGATTCTTAGCGAGCCAATCGGCGCGGCTCGCCTAACCAATCAGAGTGCCCTGCGCTTTGACCAATCAAAGCGCGGGGATCTCAAGAATGCTAATGAGGGGACAGAACAATGGTGATGGTGGCTTCTCTCAAACAAGTGAACCAAATACCTAGTCAGAAACTATCTAGCAGTTGAATCCTTTTTTCTGGAATTAAATGATAAAAAATAGCAACTCTGTCTAGCGGAGTTATTGTTTAAACAAAAGAGGGAAATGAATTTGAAGAGGATGATTGGAAATTGGCACATAGGCTTGCTCTTTATTCAGTATTCATCATAGGGATGGAAGAAGTGTGAACACTGAAGACACTGCAGTTGGCCTGTTCTGAATACAGAAGTTTATCAACCATTATTTTGAAAGGTTTTCTGGTGCAATTTCCTTGAGGATGACACACTGAAAGCTCACATTGATGTTATGCATCAGACAGTCCTTTAATATCAGGGTTTGAGTTGGAATCTCTGATGGATGTTGTACACTTGAAATCCTCATTTTAAGCCAGTGGGAGTGCTACATCGGCTTCATAAACTTTGCTTGGTTCAAAATCACATTTTGACTTTCATTAGTTCAATTCTGAACAATGTAATTGAACTAATCAAAGTCAAAGTTTTGCCTACATTAGAATGTAAATGAAGAAATTATTCCAAGTCAGAGTTCAGGGAGGTACTCAAGGGATGTAAATTTGAATTTGAGGGTTTGTCGATGGAAATTAATACTCACATTTGATTTATGGATTTAATAGCACTCTGCTCATTTACTCTCCTGTGTATGTGGAAAGTTGCACGTCTGTGGGTGTCATGACAGAATGCAGATATCTGCTATTTGTGTCTGTGTGTTTGAAATTTTGTATTCATATAAAGCCACCTAGGCAAGTATGCATTTCTATGTGTGTAAATGAATTCACTCTGGCCTCTGATTGTCATTTACTGGGTGAAAATGGAATTAATTTCCAGACTCTTGACCTCTTTGGTTGCCATGGAATCTGTGCATCCACAATACAGAATGCTGAATCTGACACTGCTGTTCCCAAGAGTTTGGGGACACTCTATAAACCAGAACAATAAAGGTCCTTTTCTCCCTTCTTTGTGCCTGCTGAATATAGAGGAAAAGTCAGTGACAGCAGTTTACCCATTTGTGACATATTTCATCTACTCCTGGAAATAACTTTTAAAAAAACATAAAGGAATTTTGGTTGGAGGGTTTATAATGCATCTGTGGAGTGATTTCAACTGTGCTTTATTTATTTATTCCTTCATTAAAAAGCACTTCTCTAGGCCACCATTTGGTCCTAGTAAATCCTCCAAAGTGGCTTAATTTAAATCAAAGTAATAACATTGCTAAAGTGACTTCATGTATTTTAGAAAAAGCAGAATAGAATTTCAAACACCAAAGACGGTGCAAATTATAAAAACCTTTAACATTAAAGTAAAACATAGTTAAAAACACAGATATTCCTTTTTAAAAAACTATCTGCCTAAAAGTTATGATGGGTAGCCTGAATCAAATTCCTTTTGAGAAAAGAGCTTCATAACCTGGAAGTTGAGACAGAAAAGGACTTATTTTTCATTATTGCTAAACAAAACCTTTTTAGGTGGTAGAAGAAAATTAAGGCTTCAGAAGTGAATGTATAAATTATATTTTAGAAAAAGCAGAATATAGAATTTCAAAAACCAAAGACGGTGCAGATTATAAAAGCCTTTAACTTTAAAATAAAATGTCGTGTCCTCGAAAATGATGCCAGGAGTCGGTGACTTCAAATCATGCTATTTTATTAAAGTAGGAACCGAACTGGCGCTTTGCAAAAGGTTCGCAGCTTTTATTCTTTTAGCCGCGGCGGCCACGGCCAATGGCACTGCTTTGAATCTCCCGCGATTCGAATAGACCAATCGCGGGAGATTATTAGCGAGCCAATCGGCGCGGCTCGCCTGACCAATCAGAGTGCCCCGCGCTTTGGCCAATCAAAGCGTGGGGATCTCAAGAATGCTAATTAAGGGACAGAACACCCCTCCCCTCTTGGTTTGGTCCTTACGTCGCGTAGTCACGTAGGTAGGCGGGGCTCCGTCTGAGCCTACTGGACCTGCGCAGCTCAGTCATAGGTTGGACCCCGGCCGGTTCGGTCGGGATCTCTGTTGCTCCTGATGCCGTTGTGGGAACCGGCTGGTCGGTCGGGCCGGGCCGCTCTCCGTAGCTCCCTCCTGGGTCTCCCGGGTTGGTTGAGCTGCGGGTTTCGCCGCTCCCGCTCGGTCTCCTCGGGTCGGTCGAGCTGGCCTGGCTGTCTCTTCCTGGCGAGGGGTCATGCTGGCTGCTTTCCGGTAAGTATGGCTGGTTTATTCTTCTTTGGTTTTGATCCCCTGGGTATTCCCTCCCCCCTTGGTTTGTGTTGTGGGGGTTGGTTTCGCCTGTTTGTGCATCGGTGGTCTCTTGGTTGGTCGTCCTTGACCTTAATTGGTCGATGTGGCGTTTCCATGCTCGTCCATCTGCTGTTTGTAGCCGGTACGAGTGTGGGCCTGTTATTTGTGTGATGGCGGCCGGTACCCATAGTGGGTCTCCCGTCAGGTTTCTTGCGTATACGGGGTCGCCTGGTGCAAAAGTTCGGTGTTTGCTGTTTGAGTCTGGGGGCTTCTCCGGGTTATACGTGGGGTGTAACCTGTTGAGTGGGGACCTTAATTTCCTCCCCATTAATAGTTTGGCTGGGCTCTTATTCGTTGTGGTATTTGGGGTTATGTGTTGGGTGAAGAGTAGTTTGTTTATTTTCTCCTGGATCTCCCCGTGGTCTATTTTCCGGATGGTTTTCTTAGTGAATTGCACCATCCGTTCCGCTCTACCGTTCGTTGCCGGGTGCCCTGGTGCTGTCAGCGCGTGGCGGATGCCCCTTTCCGCTAGGAATTTTTCGAATTCCAGCGAGGTGAATTGGGGCCCGTTGTCGGAAACGACGACGTCTGGGAGGCCGTGCGTTGCAAAGTGTTTGCAGAGTTCCTTGATCACGGCCTCCGTGGTTGTTGTTTTCATGTTACTTACCTCCAGCCAGTTGGAGTAAGCGTCTACTGTTATAAGGAAGGTGTGTCCTTTTGTGGGCCCGGCGAAGTCTATATGGATCCTAGACCAAGGTCCCCTTGGAGTTTCCCATTCTAGGACGGGTGCTGTGGGTGGGCTTGGCCTAGTTTCCTGGCATCGTTGGCACCTTGCTACCCAGGTCTCAATTTGTTTGTCCATCCCTGGCCACCAAGCGTAACTTCTGGCCAGGGCTTTAGTCCTAACGATGCCAGGGTGCCCCTCGTGTAGCAGTTCTAGAACCTTCCCTTGTAGTTTTTCTGGAATGACCACCCTATCCCCCCATAGTATGCACCCTTTTAATAACGAGAGTTCCGTTTGTCGGTTTCGGAATGTTTTGACGGACTCGTCGTTGTCTCTTTCCGGCCACCCTTTCTCAACCCAATGCAACATCCGCGCCAGATGTTTGTCTTTATTAGTCTCTCGGGCAATGTCTGACGCAATTATGGGCAGGTTGGGTAGAGTCTCTATACTGAGGGTGGTCGTCGTGGGTGCTGGGTCGGTGTCAGGTTCCGGTAGCGGTGAGCGGCTTAAGGCGTCTGAATGGGAGATCGTCTTACCTGGTCTGTGTATGAGTCTGTAGTTGTAGGCTGCCAGGAACTCGGACCACCTTGTCATTCAGGGAGACAGAATGTTCGGGGTGGCCCGGTTTCCTGCAAGGATTCCCAGCAGCGGCTTGTGGTCGGTTATGATGGTGAATGTCCGGCCGTAGAGATACTCGTGGAATCTTTTTACGGCGGCAACGATAGCCAGAGCCTCTTTGTCCAGCTGGCTATAGTTCCGCTCCGGTTTGGTGAGGGTCCTTGAAAAGAACGCGATGGGTGCTTCTTTTCCGTCGGGGAGGGTATGGCTGAGGACAGCGCTGACGCCGAAGGGTGATGCGTCGCATGTGACGGCCAGAGGTAGGGTCTCGTTATACTGTATAAGGACGGTGTCCGAAGTGAGGAGGTCCTTTGTTCTTTGGAAGGCAGCTTGCTCGCGTTTCCCCCAAGTCCAAGTCGCCGCCTTGTCCAGGAGCCTATGCAAGGGCTCCGCCACCGTCGCCTTTTGGGGCAGGAAAACATTGTAAAAGTTAAGTAGCCCCAGGAATGCCTGTAGTTCCGTCTTCAACTTGGGTGTGGGGGCTTCTTTGATGGCCTTGATTTTTTGCTTTGTGGGGTGAATGCCGTGACGGTCTAGGAGGTATCCAAGAAATTCAACCCGTTCCGTGTATAATTGGCATTTCTCCCTCTTTACTTTGAGCCCGGTCTCTTTGAATTTGGTTAGGACCTCCCTTAGGCGACCCTCTAGTTCGGCTTGGTTGGTTGCCGACACTAGGACATCGTCGAAGTAAGGTACCACCCCCTTGATGCCTTGCAATAGTCTTTCCATTAGGCTTTGGAATATTCCCGGTGCCACGCTGACTCCGAAATGGAGTCGGTTGCATTTAAATGCTCCCCGGTGGGTGACTATGGTTTGCGCTTCTGCCGTTTGCTCGTCGACTGGCAACTGTTGGTATGCCTGGGCGAGGTCGAGCTTGGCGAAAACCTTGCCCCCTCCCAGTGAGTGCAGTAGGTGTTGCACTACTGGGACGGGGTAGGCGCTTTGTTATAGCGCGCCATTTAGGGTGGCCTTATAGTCCCCACAGATCCTCACCGACCCATCGGGCTTGATCGGGGTGACTATAGGGGTCTCCCACCGGGCGTGGTCTATTGGCTGTAGGACCCCTTGCTTGACGAGCTTGTCAATTTGCTCGTCTATCTTGGGTTTAAGTGCGAATGGCACCCGCCTTGGTTTCAGGCGTTTTGGGGGGACGTTTGGGCCTAGGCTGAATGATATAAGGGGCCCTCGGTACTTCCCTAGGTTTCCGTCGAAGACCTCTTGGAATTCCCGGGCCAGTTGTTGCTCCCAGCTGTCGTCGGTGACGTGGTCGACTCCCGTGACTGCAATGCCGAGTGGGGTGAACCATTGCAGTCCCAGTAGGCTTGGGCGGTCGCGGTCAACGATTGTCAGGGGAAGCCTTTCGGTGTGCCCTTTATATGTGATGTTGAAGTGTTTGGTTCCGACTACCGGGATGCGGTTTCCCTGGTAGTCCTTTACGATGAGTCTCTGGCTGTCTAGGTTCCTCCTTTGGATGGTAGGCACCAAGCGCTTTATTTCATGCCATGCTATTATGGAGAGGTAGGACCCGGAGTCCACCTCCATTTTGCATGGCTCACCCTCGATGCCTACCTCCACGTGGACCTTCCGGGCGTCATTGGTTATGGCGTGGCCGAGGGTGACCGTCTGATGGGTCTCCTCTCTTCGCCAGTTATTGCCGCCTCATAGGGATCGTTCGTTCCGGTCCCATCTGTTGTCTGAGGGGCGATCTCTGGTCCGGGGTGGTGTGCTCTCTCTCCTCCGGTTGCTCTGGTCCCATCGGGCCAGGCTGCAGTTCTTTTTAAGGCAGCAGACACGGGCGATGTGTCCCTTCTTGTCACAATGCCGGCAGATCGATTCGAAAAACCGGCATTCGGACCTGGGGTGGTCACCTCCTCAACCGGCACAGTTGGTCCTTGACTTATGACCCTGCCGGTTCCGTGGGTCGCGGCCTGTCTGGAGGCGATGAATTTCCTCCTCGTCATCGGAAGTGCCCGATGCCGAGTGGAAATCGCCCTGGTGGGTGGTCGTCTCGGGTTGGGCCTTGGCCGACCTTGCAGGGTTGTTGTTCCCGCTGCAGTCCCCAGCGTTCGGTCGGCGCATGCGGTCGGCGGACGCTCGGGTCGCTTCGGCGGCTGCGGCTGCTGTGAGGGTGTCTGCTAGGCTGATGTTGCCCTTGGCCATCAGCCGGCTCTGGAGGACGGGGTCCCACATCCCGAGCACGATTCTGTCTCGCAGGGCGTCGTTCAGGTTGTCGAATTCGCACAGCCCCCCTAGGCGCCGTAGTTCGGCGACAAAGTCGCTGAAACTCTCACCCAACCGTTGGTCCCGACGGTAGAATTCGTTGCGTCGGATTAGGATGGGTACCTCTGGACCGTAGTGCCGCCGAAGTATTGGCTCGAGGACGTCCCAATCCATCGCGGTCGCATCGGTGGGTTTGCCAAGCGCCTTGGCCATCTTGAAAACCTCGGTCCCGCAGTGGGTCAGGAAGACGGTGCGCTTCATGGGGCCGGTGGCGTCCTTCAGATCGCTGCACTCGAGGAACATGCGGAATCGGTCGGAATACGATTCCCAGTCCTCGGTGGCGGGGTTGAAGGGTGCGGGGGGTGCGATTTTCGCCATCGTGGTGGTTCGTCTGGCTTCCGTCGGACACATGGTTCGGTTCAGGGTCGGGATCTCACCCTTGTCGCCAGCGTCATGTCCTCAAAAATGATGCCAGGAGTCGGTGACTTCAAATCATGCTCTTTTATTAAAGTTGGAACCGAACTGGCGCTTTGCAAAAGGTTCGTGGCTTTTATTCTTTTAGCCGCAGCGGCCGCAGCCAATGGCACCGCTTTGAATCTCCCGCGATTCGAATAGACCAATCGCGGGAGATTCTTAGTGAGCCAATCGGCGCGGCTCGCCTGACCAATCAGAGTGCCCCGCGCTTTGGCCAATCAAAGCGCGGGGATCTCAAGAATGCTAATTAAGGGACAGAACATAAAATATAGTTAAAAACATAGATATTCCTTTTGAAAAAACTAGAGTTGAAAAAAACAGAGTTGAGATTCAAATCAGAGATTTCCTGATTTATGGTTTACATGTTATACAAAACCAGTTGCCATAGTCTGAGTTAATCAAAACAAAGATAGTATAGCATAGTATAGTTTAGTGTAATGATATATGGTCTGGTTCTGCTTTTAAATGAAAGAAGTGAAAGTAGATTATATTAATTAATCTCTGGATATTTATTTTTTCTACTTTCATGAAAAGGACCGATTCTAATAATTAAAATACCATTGGTTTTGCTAAATACAGTGGCTGATCTTTCAGGTTAGGTCAAAATGGATGTTGGAAAATAAATGATGGAATTGGATGAATTAGAATATTTCTAAATGAAAAAAAGTAGCATCTCTTCTTTAAAAAACGACTCATGTAGTTAGAGTAAAAGGGCATAACATCTGAACTGCTGATCCACCCTGAGACAAGCTACCAGTTGACCTGGCTTCTGCCTTTTGACACTCTTCTAAGGCATAACTTCTTAAGGGGAAGTCTTCAGTGTCCAAGCTGAGATGAGATGAGATGAGATGAGATGAGATGAGATGAGATGAGATGAGATGAGATGAGATGAGATGGGATAGATAGATAGATAGATAGATAGATAGATAGATAGATAGATAGATAGATAGATAGATGATACATTTAAAAGTATCAACATGCTAATACCTGTAAGTTATTTTAAGTCAATTAATAGTAAGAAATATTTAATGGGAAGCACTAACCCTTAGATTTGCTTTATCTGAATTACAGTTATTATGTCGTGTCTCTGATCTGGCAAAAATTGGTCCTATTTTTAACAATAACTCTATTGTACTTCCAAAATTAAAGTCTCCAAAGCAACTTTGGAAGATGTTGAGCTGAAAACATAATTTTAATACTAATTTGCATGACAAACTTACACTCTGGGGCAATCACAGTTTGAAGATTTTTGGAAGCCATCGGCAAAGAGAGTTATGAGTATTCTAGATCAGCATATTGCCAATAAGATTTTTAAATTATTTGAGTTATTGCAAGGGGAGTTTGGAACATTTAAAACTGCAAAATATTAAATTAAAATGGAGCTTGATATAACAATATAGCCCAGATATATTAGCAGTGTCTAAAGTTCCCAAATTGTTGCAATATTTGAATATATTCTGCTTAGAGCTGTTTTGAAAATCAGTGGAATATAGTACCAATCAGCTATAAGTTTTGATTGCTCCTTTTTCTTTTTGCATGTTAAATCAATTAAAATGAGAGAGGATTAAAACAGACATGTGCAGTTATCTTATGATTTAGGGTTCCGTTCTTAAATTAATGGAATGTTTAATACAAAATTATTTATTTTAGAGACTGGGCTTCTGCATTTGTCTGTTGTTATTTTGAAGAATATCAGAATACATGTAGCAGTCATCTGACAAAAAAAAAATAAAAACAGGTTTGTTTATGTATCAATAGGAAACAAAAACAGGAATACAGGTAGCCCTCAACTTATAATCACAATTGAGGCCAAAATTTATGTTCCTAAGTGAAAAATTTGTGAAGTAAGTTTGTCCCATTTTATGACCTATCTTGCCACAGTTGTTAAGTGAATCATTGCAATTGACAAGTTAATAACCCGGCTGTTAAGTGACTCTGGTTTCCCCATTGACCTTGCTTGTCAGAAGTTGATGCAAAAGATGGTCACATAACCCAGGGACACTGCAACCGTTTGTCAGCCTCCAAGATTCCTTCTTCTGCTTGACTCTTTCTGGCTGCCATAGACATGAAGGGGTGGGGTGGGAGGAATAATTGGGCCTCATAGAGGGAAGGGTGCCGGAGGTTGAAGTTGTGTGAATTGTAAAAATTGGGATGTTTTCTTGCTTACTGCGCAAATGCAACCACTTATCTTTTCTAGGCCAGGGACAACCGTCTTGGCATACCAGATGTCTGACAAGCCACCTGAAAATGTACTCACATGACATTATACACACCTCAGATTTGATGTCCAGTTTGAATGGTTGGGAGTGGGGACATGGGATAACTTTCTATATGTAATTTCCGCGCCTTTTGCTTCAGATCTTGTATTTCTCTGTTGCTACCACTTCAGTTTCAGTAAAAGTCCTTTTCTCTATAAAAATGGAGTCTAAGGCTTTCTTTCTTGGGATTTGAATGGAGCCACACCTGACACCGTTATAAATATACCAGTTGTCAAGCATCTGAATGTAAAACACATGACCATGAGGATGCCATAATGGTCATAAGTGTGAAAAATGGTTATTAGTCACTTTTATTCAGTGGCATTGTAAGTTCGAATAGTTACTAAAGGAACTGTGTGGCTAGCATGAAGAAGTTGACCCCCAACATCTCTATACAAATTGATTGACCTGAATTCACTAAACTGATGACTTTTGCTGTCTGCACCATTTTTGATGTGATAATAAAAAGAAATGTTCACACTTGGAGAGTAGATTAAATACGAGTGTGCACTTCCATCTATGTAGAAAGAATCTCTATGGTGTTAAGTATATACAAAAAGATCCAATAATGATAGCATGATTGAAGGTTATAACATTATATCAGAAAAAAATGGAGAGACTATCTTTTCCCCTTTCTCATAAGATTAGCACTTTGTGGGTGATCCAGTAAAGCTAAATGTTGAAAGAGATAGAATAAAGAACGGAGGGAACTTCTTTATACAATACCTAATTAAAACAACGCACTCCCTTTTGTAATATGTGCTGATGGCTTTAGATGGCCTGATAAGGAGATTTGAACAGTAAAACCTATCAGTGGCTCTTCCTGTTTCTACCCCCAGGATCCAAGGCATGATATCCAGAGGTGGTACGCAGCAGGTTCTGACCAGTTCTGGAGATCTGGTAGCGGAAATTTTGAGTAGTTTGGAGAACCTGCAAATACCTCCTCTGATTGGTCCCGCCCCCATCTATTCTCTGCCTCCTGGATCCCACCTGATTGGATAGGTCTTTTTTCATTGCCCTGCACAGGAGAATAGAGCTGGAAAGCAGGTTAGTGGGGTGGGAAGGGAATGGGACTTTGCAGTATATTTCCCCTGGAGTGGGTAGGGAATGCAGATTTTATAGTATCCTTCCCCTGCCATGCCTAGCAAGCTATACCCAGCAAGCCAAGCTATGTCCACCAAGTCACACCCACAGAACCAGTAGGAAATTTTTTTGAATCCCACCACTGATTTTATCTCTAGATGAGAGGGGTTGGGAAGAAACAATGTGAGAAGGCAATTGCCCTTTGGTCTGGCATGAGGCCAAACAAGTTATATGTTCTTCTTATAAAAAACATTGTTATATACCGTGTTTCTCCAACAAAAAAGGAAAGCCCAGCATGATTTCTAGGCATGAAGTAAAATTAAGCCCCACCCCAAAAATTAGGCCTATTTAATCCATGCGTTTCCCCGCCATTTCTCACATTGTTCATTTAAACTACACGAGGTGAAGAGAAATGGCGGGGAAGGGGAGGGAGAAAACTTGCCTTTAGGAGCACCCTGCAGGTAGCCTAGGCTAGAATAACCCAATCTACTACTGAAATAACATCGGCCGATAAAAGCTCCCTGAAGGCAGAGTCACCAGCCACTTCTATTGGCATCTCTACAAGGCACTGAATGACAAGAGCCACACATTCAACTCAAATTCAGTTCTCTTGAGCCCATTTACTGAATTCTGATCTTGTCTTTCTGCTCCCTGCCTCTATCTGGTGATATTCACCTCTGCTGATTGAAATACTGATAGTCCTTATTTAGTGACTTGGTTGTTAAGCAAAGTGGTTGCAAAGTGAAACTGCAACTGTGCTTATGATCTGACATTCACTTTCCTTTGCTTTACAGCCCTGGGAAGGTCGTAGATGTGAGGAATATTTGCACAGTTACTTTTTCAGCACCATATATCTGAATTGCAGCTAAACACAGCAGTCACTAAATGAAGGCTATCTGAATTCAATTTAGGCCAAACTTTGAATGTAGACAGAGGCATCCCAAATTCTGCAGCTGGGAAACCCAGGTTTCAAGTTTTGACGACAAGAAACAACTTATGCCTCGTTCAATGATGCACATTGTTTTATACTTGATTATTTCTCTTCTGGTTAGGGGTGGTTGTGGGGGGTGGGGGCTTGTGTGTGTGCATGGCCTTCATATATGTCTCGACTTCTGGAGCTGATTGGACTGGTTCCTGTAGTTCTTGTGGCAAGATTTTGGACGTGCCTGCTTCTTAGGGTTGAGAAAGAGTGACTGGCCTAAGTTTATCAGCTATCCTAAGGCAGGATTAGGCCTCCCATTCCTCCAGTCTCTAGTCTGGTGCCTTAACCGCTATAACAAACTAGCTCTCCTTCTCATTTTACATTGCAATAAACAGCATGGCAGAATGATATGGTTTCCTCATTTTTTTTTTTCAAGGTGAATGATCAGACACGCCATGGAATTTTCAAAAAGGCTCTTTTGGCGACTTCAATTTTGTCACCCAAGTGGAAGGTCTTCTCTGTTTCTATTTTGTCCTTTTTCTATTGCCATAAAGAATGAATTCTCCGGCTGAACAGCTTGATGTGGGTGTGCTTCCCTAAAGCTGAGGGAGTGAGCAGGTGGCCATTACTATGCTATGCAGGTGGCTACATAAAGCTGTGAGAGATAACATTTGGAGATGCTTCATAGTAACTCCCCTGGGGAACCCTGTCTGCAGAATGCTGGGGAAACAAGTGGGGTTCTGGTGGGAAGCTGATATTTCCCTGCACATTGTTAAGCATTGCGATATTGTAGTAGTCTGCTGTTTGCTTTGGTGGAGATGCTGGTAAGAGCAGCATAAAATATCAAAGAGGATGCAGAGAAGCAACCTTGGAATCAAAGAGAAACCAGGTATAGCTATTTGTAGCTTTCACCTGCCTACCTGCAGTCACTCCTCAGTGGGGTCTGAGCTTTGCTGGGCATAATTTATAGCATGCCATTAATGCTTGTTCCAGTTTCAAATGAGCATGTTTATAACTTCTGTGTGGCTGTGTGTGGAGAGAGAAAAAGAGAAGGAGAGAGAGGAGAGACAGAGGGAGACAGAGAGGCAGAGACAGACAGAGAGAGAGTCAGAGAGAAAGTCAGAGAGAGACAGGCCAGGGGTGGGATTTAAATTTTTTAACAACCGGTTCTCTGGGCATGGCTTAGGTGGTAGGCATGGCTTGGTGGTCATGTGACTGGGTGGACATGGCTTGGTGGTCATGTTATTGGCTATATGTGGTCAACTCAACATCATTCACATCAAGGCACGCATTTCTTTGCCTGGCCTCTCATGACTATGGGGATGCTGCAACAGTCGTAAGTGTGAAAAATGGTCATAAGTCAGTTTTTTTAGTGCCATTATTGTTGTGTATGCATAAAGATTAATAAAGTGTGAGCTTGAATTAAGTGCAGGGTTCTGGCCCTGCACATCTGATTGGCTGTTAAGCGGCCGGACCGGATTGGCCCGTTCCAAGGAATCCGATTGGCCCTTAACAGAGAGTACCTATTGGTTCTAAGAGCTAGCGTTCCTAGCTCGTTATTGGTTAAAAGTTACAGGGTTTGCCTATATAAGGCGGGTTCAACTGCTGTTAGAGTGAGAAGTCACGATGTAAATAAAGAGCTGAAGTTCACCGTTCAGAGGCTTGTCTCCATTCTTTCTCGCCCATGCTCAAAACTTAACAATTGTAACTTTGAATGGTCACTCCACACAAGCAAAGTACCAGCAAAGGAGGGAAAAAAGACTCCAGAGAAGTTCCTGAGACAGGAAGTCTAGTCCTGCCAAGAATGTAATCAGGGTTAACGGAGAGGCAGTTTCTCTAAGCAACACCAGAATGTTTCCTTCCTGCCTTCCTTACAGGATTAGGCCCGTAATTTCTTCTAACAACCGGTTCTCCAAACTGCTTAGAATCTTAACAACCGGTTCTAGCGAATAGGTGCGAACTGGTAGAATCCCACCCCTGAGACAGACAGACACACACACACACACACACAGAGACAGACAGACAGACAGACAGACACAGACACAGAAAGAAGGGGGGAGAGAGGGAGGGAAGGAGGGAGGGAGGGAGGGAGAAAGAGAGAGAGGGAGGGAGAGAGAGAGAGAGAGAGAGAGGAGCACAGTCTCTGTGGGACCGGGAAGGTGCACATAATGGATTAAAAAACAGAATGGCAAACTCCCTACAGCAGCAGCAAACTAAAATGAGATGTGGGAGAAGAATAATCCAGGAGAGCGCGAGCTCTAGGGAACACAATGCAATTTTAAAAAGTTTCTTACTCTGAAATCTCATTGATCTCAGACAGAGAACACCAGAGTATGCTTTAGGTATGAAATTAATACCAAGGTTATACGGCCGCCTAGATATGATTCGGGGAAACAAATGGGCCATCAGCTCATTTAATCCAAATTAAAGTTGCCTGATCATTTGCAGACTAATTGTATTTGCCTATGCTAACTGCAGTTATTGAAATGTACTTTGAAAAGGTGCAGGTAGTATTTGACTTACGACCTCAATTGAGACTGGAATTTTTTTTGTATCTCATGATGGATTGTAATTTGAGGCACCCAGGTGACTGCATACTTTTTTACGACATGTCTTTATGGTGATCATTAATTGAATCACAAAGTCATAAGTCCATATCATGTGGTTGTTAAGTGAATCACACAGTCATCAGTCTGAAACCATTCTTCTGAATGGATTCAGACAAAAAATACACTACTAAACTGATGAAAACAGTGCAAACGTCGATCATGGACTGCGAGATGCTGCAGCCAGTGGTAAATGTGAGCCATTTGCCAAAGACTGGAAATTACACTCATGTGATTGGAGGGGAGGCATGACAATTTACAATGTCTGGAAGTCTTTACAGCATAACTCCAAGTCATTACATGACCAGTCATAAATTGAGGGTACCTGTAGCTTGCAGAATATACCAGCAAAATTTGTGGTAGAATGTGGTCTGGATTCCCAGGAGGGAGGGGCTGCATTCCAGATGACCAAGGTGTACTGATTGGGATACTAAAAGTATGGCTTGAAAAATCCCAGAAGCTTTAATAATCTGTTCTTGCAAGCTGGCCAAAGCCCTTCAAGGCCATGTTTCCGTGGTTGCAGGAAAGACCTGCTTTCCACAAAGGCATCTGCATGTGCAAAGCCCGATTGGGGCTTCTCAAATTGCTTGTCAGGTTTTACACAAATCCTTAGTAAACATGAGTTTAGCATCCTTTGCAAAGAACCTCCGGGTTTTGTTTAAAATATCTAGTGCTAGTCCTTGCTGCATAATTTTAGATAAATCAGGGAAAGAGAGCTGGTTCTGCCAGTTCTGTGTCGCCAATTCTGTCACCCTTCGATGCATTGCTGATTTTCTGTTGCTCCTTCCAGCCAGGGGTTTCAAATGCATATAGATTTGACATGCTCTAGTAAGATGGACAGCTATATAATTTTGATACACACATACACACACTCCTACTTTTATTGTTTTTAATTACTTAGGGACTGGTGCCATTTGGCATACTCACTCTGAATTTTACAGCAGAAAGTACAATGGTGGTGATTATTGTTATTATATGCATAGGCAACCACAACTGTGGTTTTCCTGTGCCTTTCTACTTCCAGATACTGTTGGCTGCAGGGTCAGAATTGGGTAATTTGGTCACTCCCTGCAGCACTATCATTTCCATATAGACGTAGCTAAGATCAGTTTCATTACTTTCCACTTCAGCCCATCTTCTTCCTCTGTGCTTGGACTAGTCAATCAGGCTATATCTGGATCCAGATTTAACACTCTTTCAGGTGAAGGTTGTTAAGTACTGAACATGAGTCAGAGTAAATGGAGACAGCCTCTGAATAGTGAACTTTCAGCTCTTTATTTGCATAGTGACTTCTCAAAACAACAACAGTGAACTCTGCCTTATATAGGCAACCCTTGTGAGAATTGTCCAATAACGAGCTATGAACGCTAGCTCTTTTAACCAATAAGAATTCTCTGTTAAGGGCCAATCGGATTCCTCAGAACTAACCAATCCAATCTGGCCGCCTAACAGCCAATCAGAAGTGCAGGGCCAGAACCCTGCACTTTACCTCAAGCTCATACTTTATTAACTATGGTACATACACAACACCCCTTCCCCCTGGCTTCTTAATTACGGTGTATATAGTCCCTTAGATAGGATGCTTGTCTTTTAACTCTTTCGGATTTTTGTTGGATTGGTTGGTTGCAATCCTGTTGAGGTAGATTGTTGTTTGGCAGTCTGCAATTTGGCAGCTGCAATTTCTTGCGGTGCAAACGTTTCTCCTTCCTGCTCCATTTCCTGAGTGTCACTTAGTTCGTCGCTCCCTTCGAGCAGATTCCCTGGAACTTCATCTTCTTCCGTACCTCCCCCCCCTCCTCGGTTTGGTCATGGGGGAGTTGTTGACTGGCTGTTGTGAGTCGTGACTGTAATTGGTCGATATGCCGTTTCCACAGTTTATTGTCACAGCATTTCACTACGTAGGATTTAGGGCCGGTCACTTGTACTACTGTCGCCTCTATCCATAACGGGTCGCCTGATAAGTTTCGTGCGTAAACGAGGTCTCCTACCTGGAAGGTGCGACAGCGGCCGCTGGATCCTATTGGCTTTTCCGGTTCGTAAGCAGGGTGCAACCGGTCGAGGTGGGAGCGGAGTCTTCGTCCCATCAGTAGTTCGGCGGGAGTTCTGCCGATGACGCTATGTGGAGTTATATGTTGCAAAAAGAGAATTTGGTTGACCTTGTCATCGATATTGTCATAGTCCACTTTTTGCAAAGTCTTTTTAACAAATTGGACCATACGTTCAGCTCGGCCATTGGTCGCAGGGTGCGCAAGCGAGGTGAGCGCATGGCGGATGCCATGGTCAGCGAGGTACTGCTCGAACATTAGTGCCGTAAACTGTGGCCCGTTATCGGACACCAGGACATCTGGCAATCCGTGGGTTGCAAAGAGTCTGTTTAGAATCTTGATCACCACCTTGGAGGTCGTAGCCTTCATACGATGAATTTCTAACCAATTGGAGTATGCGTCGACTGTCAGCAGGAAGGTATAGCCCTTGGTTGGCCCCGCAAAATCCAGATGGATTCTGGACCAGGGTCCATGTGGCGTCTCCCATTCAGTAGGCATGGCTTTTGGTGGGGCGTTGCTGACTTATTGGCAATTGGAACACGCTTTAACCCACTGCTCGATTTGCCGGTCCGTGCCCAGCCACCATGCGTAGCTTCGTGAAAGCGCCTTCATTCGCACGATGCCGGGGTGGCCCTCATGCAGAATTCACAGCAGCGTCTTCCGGAGTCGTTCTGGGACAACGACTCTATCGCCCCAGATGATACAGCCTTTTTGGGAAAAAAGTTCAGTCTATCAAGATTTGAATGGTGTGAAGTCATCTGGTACTTGGTCCAATGGCCATCCACGTTCTACCCAGCCTAGGACTTGAGCTAGGGTGTGGTCTCATTTGGTTTCTCTCGCGATGTCTTGGGCGGTCATAGGCAGCGAGTTGAGTGTTTCGATCTGCAACGTGGTTGACGTTGGTGCCGGATCGTCGAGAGTCTCTGGAAGCGGTGCTCGGCTTAATGCGTCAGCGTGGGGAATGGCTTTCCCCGGGTGATATTGCAGCCGATAATTATAAGCAGCTAGGAATTCTGACCATTGGGTCATTCTAGGGGATAATATGTAGGGGGTTGGCTTTCCCCGGCTATTATCCCTAGCAATGGTTTGTGGTCAGTTATAATGGTAAATGTCCTTCCATACACATATTCATGAAAATTTTTTACAGCTGAAACGATTGCGAGGGCTTCTTTATGAATTTGTCCATAGTTCCGCTCTGCTTGTGAAAGAGTCTTCGAAAAGTATGCAACAGGGGCTTCGTTCCCATTAGGCAGTACATGGCTCAAAATGGCGCCCACCCCAAAAGGCGATGCATCGCAGGTTATAACTAACGGCAAAGTCTCATTATACTGCATAAGTACAGAGTCAGATGTGAGCAGTTTTTTAACATTCCGGAATGTTTGCTCTTCCCGGTAACCCCATACCCACAATGCTTTCTTATCTAATAATCGGTGTAACGGTTCAGCGACAGTTGCCTTGTGCGGTAAAAATACATTATAGAAATTAATGAGGCCTAAGAACGCCTGGAGATCGGCCTTGTTGCGTGGCCTAGGAGCGTTTTTTATTGCTTTTAATTTACTCTCGGTAGGATGAATGCCCTGGCTATCAGTCCGGTATCCTAGAAACTCAACATTGTCAGTATACAATTGACATTTATTTTTTTTCACCCTAAGTCCAGCCTCTTGAAATTTTTTTAGGATGCATTTCAAATGGTCCTATAAGATCTTTTTGGTAGGGGCTGCAATTAATACGTCATCAAAATAAGGGACCACACCCTTGATTCCTTGTAATAACCTTTCCATAAGGCTCTGGAAGATCCCCGGGGCTACACTAACTCCGAATTGCAATCGGGTACATTTAAAGGCACCCCTACGCGTTACAATTGTTTGGGCTTGAGCCATTTTTTCATCCACTGGTAATTGTTGATAAGCTTGAGCTAAATCCAATTTAGTGAAAACCTTCCCGCCCCCCAAAGAATGGAGGAGGTGCTGCACCACCGGAACTGGATACGCATTCTGCTGTAGGGCGTGGTTCAAAGTGGCCCGGTAGTCCCCACAAATTCGGATTGACCCGTCTGGCTTAATGGGTGTTACAATAGGGGTTTCCCATGGAGAGTGATCGATGGGCTTCAACACCCCTTGAGCAATTAGCTTGTCGAGTTGTTCATCGATTTTTGCTTTAAGAGCGAATGGAACTCGACGGGGCTTCAAGCGAATGGGGGCTACTTTTGGATCTAGAATGAATGAGATCGGGGTCCCCTTATACTCGCCTAAGCTGTCCGCGAAGATGTCACTGAACTCAGAGATAAGGTCTTCCTCCCAATCACAACCACCGACTCGGTTCACGCCGGCCACTTCAATGCCAAGTGGCACAAACCATTGGAGGCCTAGTAGGCTAGGCCTATCTCTATCGATGACCGTTAGAGGTAAGTATGCTGTATGCTTCTTGAAGGAGACTCAGACTCGGCAGGATCTGACAATGGGGATTCGATTCCCTTGGTAGTCCTTGAGGATGAGGCGTTGAAATTGGAGGTCTTGGCGAAGAATTGTGGGGATGAGTTGCTTGAGTGTCTTCCATGACACCATCGAGAGGGATGATCCCAAGTCGACCTCCATGTGGCAAGGCTGGTTCTCGATGGCTACCGTGACTCAGATTTTCTTAGTGTCTAAAACCGAGGTGTGACCGATAGTGATAGTATGGTGAGCCTCTTCTCTCTGCAAAGCTCGATTTCTGTAGGAGTGGTTTACTGGTTCTCGCCTTACAGGACGGTTTCCTGTCGATTGGCAATAGTTAGCCCCTTTTGAGGCCTGGCTGAGTCCTGGTAAGCTGCGGCAGACCTGGCCGATGTGGCCTCGTTTCCTGCACTCATGGCAGAGTGCGTCGCGGAATTTGCATTTGGACCTGGCATGTTTTGCTCCACAGCCAGCGCAAGGACGTAAGGGCTTCGGGCGAGGATCCCGGTTGGACCGCAGTCGATGGACCCCTTCTTCGTCGCTGTCTGATGACGAAGAGAGGTCCTTGTGGTGTGTCGTCGCGAGCTGTCCTTCAGGCTTGGATAAAATGTCGCTTGGTGGTGGTGGTACCGGAGTGCAGTTTCGCCGTAGTTGTGCAGCCGACTTTTTTGTCGCCTCTGCTGCCATGGCTTCGGCGATGGCGTCGGCAAGGCTGATGTCACCTTTCGCCATCAGCTTGCTTTGCAGGCCTAGTGCATCTAGTCCCAGAACTAGTCGATCTCTTAGTGCCTCTTCTAAGTCGGCGAACCCGCAGAGGCCCCCTAAATTTCGGATGTCTGCCACGCAATCGGCCACGCTTTCCCCTTTTCGTTGGTTCCTCTGATAAAACTCGTGGCGTCTCACGAGCGTAGGCCCGGTTGGCACGTAATGGTCTCTCAGGATGGGTTCGAGGTCATCCCAGCTCATGGCCTTCACTTCTCGAGGTTTGGGTAGTGCTTTAGCCATCTTAAATACGGCTGGGCCGCAATGCGCCAGGAACAGCGCCCTTTTCTTTGCTGGTGTGGCGTCCTTCAAGTTATTCATTTCGAGAAACATTTGGAAGCGATCCATGTAGGATTCCCAATCCTCTTGGTTCGGATCGAACGGAGCGGGTGGTATGATGCCGCCGGATATGGTTCCGTTGTTGGCGTCGTCTATCATGTGCTCGGTATTGCTTCCTGGCTTCTTCAGTTCAGACATCTCCACATCCCATCCTCGTCGCCAGTGTTAAGTACTGAACATGGGTCGGAGTAAATGGAGACAGCCTCTGAATAGTGAACTTTCAGCTCTTTATTTGCATAGTGACTTCTCAAAACAACAACAGTGAACTCTGCCTTATATAGGCAACCCTTGTGAGAATTGTCCAATAACGAGCTATGAACGCTAGCTCTTTTAACCAATAAGAATTCTCTGTTAAGGGCCAATCGGATTCCTCAGAACTAACCAATCCGATCTGGCCGCCTAACAGCCAATCAGAAGTGCAGGGCCAGAACCCTGCACTTTACCTCAAGCTCATACTTTATTAACTATGGTACCTACACAACAAAGGTAGTGCTATGTTAAGAAAGGTCTCAGGTGTGGAGGAAGGATTGTGCCAAACAGGAGCATTGGGGGTATTTCTTCATCTCTGCTTATTAGTAGTACAACTTGACAAATGGCTAAATCCACTAATCTACGCATTGCCCCACATTTCCAGCCTGTCAGATTCAAGGGAAAATGAAGTTTAGACAATCCACCCATTCCTTTATTTTCCTTTTCACACATTAGTAATAACAGCACCACTTCCAGCTTAGGTATTATTACAGAGAAGGGATAAGCAAAGAGAATGGGAAAATATATGCTAACATAGCATTATGCCAGATCAAAGATTAGTAAACATCTCTTTAATGTTACCATCTGAAAGTGACCAGAGTCTTCTATTTTCAAGGTTAAGGAATCTTCCCAATTTCTTCCATGTATTCTAACAGAACTTAGTTTCTAGTCTAATCAAGGAAAGAATCAACCTAAAATTAAGGAGGAATTTCCTGACAGAACAATTAATCAGTGGAATGGCTGAAGCTGTGGATGATCCAACACTGGAGATTTTCAAGGAGAGATTGGAAACCATTTGTCTGAAATGTTATAGGGTTTCCTGCTTGAGCAGGGGGTTAGATTAGAAGACCTCCAAGGTCCCTTCCAACTCTGTTATTTTGTTATCGCCATGATCATCCTCATTGACATTTTTTAAATTCATCTGAATGCCCCTCAAAATTTGAAGTAAGGTGTAACTAATGTTGAATAAAGTGGAGTTATTATTGTCATGATTCAGGAACTGTACTTCTGCTGAGGCAGTATAAAATTGCATACCTTGTTTTTCAGCTGCATGTTATCGCAGACTCAGATTCAGTTTGTAACTAAGTTCCAAGATCTTCTATAGAAGTATTATTGTCAACATATTCCTGATCTTATGGATATGGATTTAACTCCTAGTCTACAAGTGCATAATGATTTTTGTCTTAGCTAGAAACTAGGAGACCATGAGTTCCAGTCCCGCCTTAGTATAGAGCCAGCTGGGTGGCCTTGGGCCAGTTACTTCCTCTCATCCCTAGGAAGAAGGCAATGGTCAATTAATTCTTGCCAAGAAAATTCCAGGGACTTGTCCAGAACTGAACGCAATTGAATGGATGAAAAAATTAGTTGTGGTAGGACAGAACAAGGCACAGGTGTTATGATTAGTAATCTAGCAAAAGCACCAGTAGAGAAACAAGATGAAAAACAATGAGAGAAAAACCTTTGATTTTAGACATGCAACCTTAATTATAAGGACTAGCAATTTAACATAAGTTATCATGGTGCGTGAAAATAACCAAAAGCTGATTTCATTGTTAATTTTCCTAGGAAGATATTTTTCCTGAAAAATAATGGACTTATATATACTATGGACCATTTCTGTACATTAACCCTAAACTGATGTTTTAACATATCACTTGAAAATACAGTTTTTGTAACAGATGTATCACCAACACACACGGTTTTATTTTTCAGAAAAAGGTAAATGGTTTAGAAGCCATAGATTTCATCTCTCTATTAGGAAAGAGCTACCACATTTCCTGTAGTACAAACAGGACCTTGCAATATATTGTGTTACAAAAATTGCCTCTATTCCTCCTTTGAATACACACTTGCCAGGGGAGGCTCTGGCTCAAAATTCTGAAACAGATGTAGGCTGTCTGGGAGAGAAAACCCTCTTATTTTTCCCCAAGGAAAGTACTCTGTCAGTCATAAACTTCTAAGCTTTCTCTTGTACCACATTGCACTCAGAACAACTATATAAGTAAAGTGAGTTGAAGGTAGGAATGGAGTTTATTCAGCAGCAGTCTACTTCTCTGGGCCAGATAACCCCTTCTCAAGTGCCTCAGTGTAACTGAATCCTATTTCTAAAGGAATCTGCCCTTGTAATATCAAGGCTAGCAATGATAGACTTCTCCATTCAAGGCAGAAGATGACCCTAAGATACTGAACAACGGCTCAAAAGTGCCAAAAAAAGCGCTCCTAATTGTCAGCCACCCAAAGAGCTGTCAGGGCTGCTGAGGCTTCCCGCAAAAGGGGCTGCAGGGTCTTCTTTGGCACCTTCAGGGTCACTCCATTAACCACGGTTAGAAACGTCACCCTTGTGT